>CM070561.1:66363126-67661618 GCA_036346405.1 Phyllostachys edulis | reverse complement strand
GTGCACGAGAATGCGCTTAGCGCGTCATACTCGCCCGTCCCCTTGACTGCTTTCCGGGGCCTCGCCCATGATAACCGCCGCTGTCCTTTCATATACTTTGCTCATCCTCCACCGCGCACCGATTCTTCATGCTCGACCTACTTTTTCGCCCTCACCCACTCGCCTCCGCCTCTCCCGCCCTCTCGACTCCGCCTGGTGCTCTCCTTCCCTTCTCCTCCCAACCTCCCTCCTTCAAGACTTGTTGGTACCAGAGATTTTTGGTGGGTTTGTTGATGCTACACCTTTGTAAAAAAATATTGCAACCGTGCAAAAAAAAATGTTGCACACGAGGGGATAAAATGTTGCATATGATTCTGAGATGTTGCACTTTTTTTTATATGTTTGGTGTCCTCCAGATGTTGTGCGTATGTTGATTATGAGAATGTGTTTGTGTCGTTTTGATTCTGATGATTTTTGTTTGTTGATTCTGAGATTTTTTAGGTAATGTTGCATACAAGTGTTTGATATGTTGCAGCAAGCCAAATCAAATATTGCACCTAACTATTCTGTGTGTTAGATTGGGACCTCAGACGGGAGCCTTCCTACGCTGTGAGTCGTTCCCCATATATATATATATATATATATATATATATATATATATATATATATATATATATATATATATATATATATATATATATATATATATATATATATATATATATATATATATATATATATATATATATATATAGCAAAGCCCCAACTTCCACTAAATTTCAAAACCAAAAGCTGTTGTTTTTCCCAAATCCACAAGAGAACATCCCCCCAAACGGCCAAACCTCAAGTCCAAAAAAGGATAGCACGAAGAGCAAGCAATGTAACGCTTACGCGGTAGCCGCCGACGGTGGCGAAGACGTCGTGGTTGCGGGCGTCCAAGAAGTTGAAGCAGATGGCGTAGAGCGGGCGCTTCCCCTCGGTGTGCATGCTGGACAACTTGTACTCCCGCTTCCGGCTCGGCGTCAGCGACCCCTCCGCCGCCTCGCACCCCAGCCCCTGCCCCGGGCCCGCTTCGCCATGCTCACAGTCAGCGGAGGGGGATACGGCTCCTCCTCCTCCTCCTCTTTCCCCTCCTCCTCTTCTCTCCTCCCGGACGACGGCCTGGACTTGGCGCCGGCGGCAGCGTCGCGCTGTGATTTCCGGCGCATCTCGGGCTCAGGCGTCGTCGCGCTTCAGAGTTCAGAGTTTGGGGGTTTAAGCAGGGCGTGCAGATTATATAGAGGATCAATTTCAAAATATTTTTGGAAACCAAATTGGAAGGGGGGCTATTCACACTTCAAATTAAAACTTTTCTCTATCAATAGAATCACTTAATTGTGCACCTGTACGTTAGTACAACTGGATTTAGATTCAAATCTGCATTATTAATAGAATTGAGTTATTAGGCTACAACTGGATTTAGATTCAAATATGCAGTTTTTATGGAATTGAGCTATTGTTGGTATCAAAGACATTTGCTCGAATTCATTGACCTGAATTTATGGTTTAGATTCTACTGTAACTATCTGCTTTCAGAAGAAAAAAAATCCCGCAAAATAAAACTCTTCTGCTGCCAACCACATGCTACAGCTGGATTTCGATTCAAATCTTCATATTTATGGAGTTGAGTTAATTTCTGTTATCACAGGATTTCTCAAATTAATTGACCTAAATTTATGGCTTAGAGTTTAGAATAAAGATTTACTTAAAAAAAGCATGCAAATTAAAACTCTTATGTTGTACAACCATATGCTACAGCTGGATTGAGATTCAAATGAGTTAGTGTTGTTAACACAGGATTTGTTCGAATTCCTTGACATGGATTTATGGTTTAGAGTTTGGCGTACAGATTTGCTTTAAAGAAACATTTAGAGTAAAGATTATTCGGGAGTACCACTTACTTCTTTAGATGCGATTTTTGTTCCTTGCGATTGGACCCCATCTAGGGTTAATAGAACTTATGACCGTATATCTTAGGTGGTCGATCGACGACTTGATGCTGGCTGGTTGTTGGCCGTGATGTGGTAGTAGTGCAACCACCTGTGGGACTTGTGGTTGATAAACACATGTAGGATTATGGATGTGATAGGTAAGACGACAGCGGCGGCAGGAGGCGTATCTTTGATAAATGACGATAGATTTGAAAGAATTGTGGTAAAAATGTCAGATCTATAGGCAGCGATGCCAACTAAGAAGCAGAGGTGGCAAATCTAAAACGGAGATTGTGGCGGATCAAGAGTGGCAGGTTTGCTAAATGGCGGTGTGGGCAACGAGATTCCACTACCCGTTGAGATGGGAGGAGGCGCTAAGGTGGGGATAGCAACGATGCAAGAAAGGAAGAGGAGAATGAGGAAGGAGGTGATAGTTGGGAACGGAGGATGTAGAGGCCGCGGGCGGAGTTGCAAAAGCGATTGTGGTATATGTATCCGATTTATAAACAAAAGCTTAGGGTTTTGAAAGCTAGTTGCGCCAAATTAGTATTACGTGGGCCTCTTTTCATAGCGTTATATGGGCCAGATCACCCTCATGAGTTTGGATGGTGGAATAAAAAAGATACACATGTTAGATACTGGGTTCGATCCCTACGGTTAGTCAATCTGTCCAAACAGGCGATCCGGTGCGGGCTCGTTTAGACACGGCCCGACTGGCTTGGATAGTTAAACGGGTCATGTCGTGCCGGCCTGCTGGCCTAGCCACCAACCTAGGAACGACACGTTGAGTTCACGGCCATGTTGTGCCGACCTGGGCATGATTAGCCCGATGGGACAAGGTTGGCCCATTTAGCCCATATCAACCTGAAAAATTTAAAAATAGCAAAAAATTCATAAAAATGTATAGAATTCAAAAATGCAAATTAATTTTTAAAAAAATTGAGTTCAATGCCCATAAAAAGAGACAAATATATTGAAAATGTAATAATGAGCTTTATTAATGTTTAGATGATTATCTCGTTAAAAACTTTGACAAGTAAAAACTCAATATGAGAAAACAATGGCAAAGAAAAAAGAGTACATCATATAGCTTTGCATACATTGATGTTCTAAGTGTCGTTGTCTAGGTACATATTTTTGAACGCGTCCATCAACTCTGAATTTTCTACAGAGTGTTAATCTCGTGCATCAACTTGTTCCCAGTCTTTCACAGTTAGAAGTATTCCCGCCATCTCACTCGTGGGGCTTGTTCTTCTCTCCTCCAATAGTCTTCCAGAAAGACTGAAAGCAGTCTCAGAAGAAACAGGGGACATAGGAACAATTAACATATCACGTGCTAATATGGATATCATTGGATATGTTATCTTATGGTTATGCCACCATTGCAAAATTTCGAAGTGCCCTTCCTGGTAATCCACTGTATCACTGTCCAGATAGGTGAATAGTTCACCATTGCTCTGGTGAGCGATGTGTCTTGCTTCAGAACTTGACGTTGTGGAACCTGATTTCCTGGAGGAAGAACATGCACCCCCATATTTTGCCCTACGCAGTTGTCTTCTTACCTATGGTTGGTCATACTGGAGGTCATTGCAAGCGAACTCTCTGAAACTTTAGTTCATACCTTTGATAAACATCATAAAATTTAGTGCGAACATCTAAAAAATAGTTAGAATAATCTATGCATGTAGCATCACTCAGAAGTTGGAGAACATTAGCGAATCCTCGAAGTTTTGCCATGGGATCTAAAATAAATGCAAATGCATATAGGAATGTGATTTCTTCCCAGTATTTTAAATATTTAGTTTTCATAGCAGCGATAGCCTCTCGTAGCACTATTTCATTTCCATGAGCCTTCAAGTGACTAGCAATTTCAAGAATATTATGCGCAATTAAAGGAGATGTTGGAAAATACACTGCGGATAAAGCAATAGTAGAATCATAAAAATGTTCTAAAAACGATAGTAACTTCTCAGCAACAAATCAATGGTGCTCAGTCAATAGTGTATTACTATCATAGATGTGATAGTGCTTGTGAATAAAAACAAAAAAGTGCTCTTATATGGTAAAAGGTTCTCAAGATTCAAGCCCACTCTTAGCTTAGACAATATTAAGTTCAATAATTGTTGACATAGCTGATTTAGGTGTAGTGCATCAATACAGCAATCAGCTGACCTTAAATGGCTGATTAAAAAGTATTCTCTGGTACATACTAAAGCAACTCATTTCATTCTACAGCTGGAAGAAGAATAGCACTTAAACTAGTATCTACCATTAATGACAAGTATTTGCTGGCTTTGTCCTTAAGTTGGCCTCGCAAAACCTACAAACTAACTAGCCATAATAATGATAAATATCGTCTGATAAGAGTCGTCAAAGGCCAACATAACAAGGTGGCTGTGATCGTCTGCATCTATGTGAGAACCCTAAGACTTAAATTAATCTAAAAAATAATAAACCGTAATAAGAAACGGTAATAAGCAGAAATTTACAAACTGATATAAAATACATTGCAACACAGTTTAAATACAAAATTATATTATCAAGAAGTTACAATAGGATTTCCAAATCAAGATTACATCATCGTTACAAAGCTCAGAGTCAATTACAAGAATTCTTTACATCAGATCAAAATAAAAATTACAGCTTTGAGTACATTACAAAAGAAGAATAAAGTCTTACGTGCTTGATAGCCTGAAGCCTTTTCCTTCCCCTTGCCCGTGCATTGCCAGAATCGTAGAACCCTTCCTCGGCCAATCTAAAAACCTGCCTACATTTCCATTGTCCACAAAAACCAAAAGACCAGCAGCAAAACAAAAGCTATAAATTGAAGTTAGAAGTAAAGAAGGGCTACCATCAGATCACGTGAAACTCATCGAGGTTCTCAGACTGACCGAGGTCAGTCGGCATCCTCTCACTTTGGTGGGTTTCATCACCCGACAGTTATAAAAAAATCTGACACCCACGTTCTACCGACTTACTTACCTCCGCCACAGAAAATCCGGAGCATAGTATTAGTGACCTCCCTTGGACCAAAGGTCCTTAGGCCAATAGTCAACTGTGAGCATAGAAGGGGTAAGGTGAGGGCAGAACCGACATGCACAGGGAAAAGGAGAGAGGGGGCAACAGAGAGCTCCTCCTTCTTTAAGCCTTCCTCCCTCACAGGCCCCACTCACAACCGAGAGCAACCACACCTGAGCACGCAAGCCAACACAAACCTCCACATTTCCACCCCACCCCCAATTCCTTCCCTCAACCGAAGGCCATCCAAAGACAAAGCAACGAGCCAGTGCTCTGCTCGGCAAAGAGCAGAGAACAAGTCGAACCTCACCACACCATTACCACATCCAAAACCAACCACAGAGAGGTAGTGAAGGAGGAGAGGAGCTTAAAGGATACAGGGAAGACCGATGGAGCGGGGACGGCAATAGCGACAACCTAGAATGGTCAACGACCATCGGGGACCAAGCCAAGCCGACAAGGACAAGGAGGGATAGATGGGACCGACGGGAACACGAGGAGAGCTCCATCACCACGTGCCCATCATCACTGCCCTTCCATTCCCAACCCGGCCAAGCTAAGCAAGGTAGCCTACCATTCGTTCCCCCACTTGTATTATTGTCCAATAGGAACCACACCATGTGAGCTAAACCATGCACAGAGAGCATGCGACAATAGCCATAGCATCAACCTAATCCATCACAGAGCAAGGGAGGAACGGGGTATAGAGAGAGAGGAGGGGGGAGTAGAGAGGGGAGCAGAGGAGAGGTATACCTCGGTGAGACCACGGCAACGACGGCATACCACCGTCGGCACAGCTACTCCCACCCGACGGCCCTCGCACTCCCTGGCATGTGGGAGGCCTCGAGCCCCACCATAGCTAGCCAAGGTAGCCCACCTCCGTCACCTTCACCATGCGTGAGCAAAAATCAACAAAAATTGGAAAATAAATCAAGCCCAAGCCATGAAACCGAAAAAACAAAAGAGGGAAAAGGTGAATCGAATCAGAGTGAGGAAGAAGCTGAATCCTGGCCACAGCCCACAAGTCCGGCGGTCTAGTGACCAGAGCCGAGCCGGAGGCGCGGGAAAGGTGAGCAGACTTGGTGGGCCAAGCGCAGAGAAGGCGAGAAGACCGGGCGGGCCAAGCGCAGAAGGCGAAAGGCATCAGGGCCAAGCAAATAGGGATCATTATCTAAAGCTACTAAGCACCAACATAGGGCAGCAGGGAGAGGCCGGAGTTGGCACCAGAGAGAGAGAGAGAGAGAGAGAGAGAGAGTTCCTCAAACGCAAGCCATCCGACCGCACAACCCACTAGAGAAGAGGAAAAGAGGAAGCAGAGAGGTCGGCCAGAGGCCTTCGGCCGAAATGAATGAGGGAGAGAGAGATTAAAGAGAAAGGGATTAGGTAAGGGGTAGAGAGAGAGATGAGTGCTAGTGAGGAGGAGTAGTAGTGGAGTTAGTAGTGGTACTAAGCACTAGTAGTAGTAAATGTCGGTGCTGTGTAGATGTTGGACCAAACAAATTTGTGAGCCACGTGAGGATAGATAGCAGCAGACCGATTGGTAAAAAAATAAAAGCGGGAAAAGGGCAAAATTAATTTTAGGTGCTATAATTAAATTGTTGACCAATAAAATCACTAAACTTGATAAAACTCGGTAATAGACCATTCGAACCAATAGTGATTGAGGGGAAGGATTGATCCACTGATGGCACTTAATTAAATCACTACAGTGTTGGTACATGTAGTAGTTTGGGTGATAAAACATGAGAGTAGGCAACCAACGATTCCAGAGCTAGTAAGACATAGAACAACCGCAGTTGGGGAGTGTTAACCTAACAGAGATCCAAAAAAATTATTAAATTAAAATCTACTAAAAAAGAAGATCAACGGATTAATGTATGCATAGTAGCATAAAAAAACTAAGTATTTATTTATTATTCGTGTTTGCCGTATATTTGCAAAAGACTAACCTGCTCAGCAGAATAGCCGATCCGTAATCTGTTGACGCCGATCTTTTCTACAAATACGAAGGCAAGTTTTTCTCTTGAACATCAACAAAGTTATATTAAATGTAAAATTACATACGTATCAGATTATATTATATATATATATATATATATATATATATGTGTGTGTGTGTGTGTGTGTGTGTGTGTGTGTGTGTGTGTGTGTGTGTGTGTGTACACAAGATGCATTAAAACTATCTCTCAAAACCAAATCGGAAAAAAGAAAGAAGAGAAAATAAAAGAGATGAATATGAGAAAAGGGCAGTCCAGCTAAGAGGAGCAGCTGGGCTGTAAGAGTAAATATTAAGGTTGGTAAAGGGGGCTCTTGGTAGGAAAGAGAAGAGGGAAGAGGTGGGACCCTTTACATATGGATAAATATATAAGGACCAACAAAAATCTCATTCGGATAAGGGGTCGTATTTAAGTGCCAACCATTTCCCGTTTCAGCGGACAGAAAATGCAACCTTGTTACGTAATTATACTCTCCAGATCGAGTAAGTAATATCGTATGAGTTATGGAGGAACCCAGGACCAGTAGGAAGAGTCTGGAAGTGGGGGGTCTAAGGCGCTATAGTAGCGCATGTGGAGTGTTGGGTGTGGGGATGACCGACCCAACCAACATTATGGGAACTCAGTGGAGGACTGGGTGAGCGCCCCAAGACACCGACGAAAAGTAATGGGTGGTGACTTAATCATGTAACTTGGAAAACATTCCGTACTCTGAACTTGATACCGCATCAAAGGAAATACGGGAGACCTAGTTTAAGAGAGCTCAGAGTAGCTATGGGTAAAGTAGTACAAGCCTGCACAATACTATATAAATAAAACCATGAATTCATGCATGTCTCCTAGATTGGAGTCTACGGTAACCACTAGGAGTCTATCTTCTCACCGAGTGATAAGTAATCTTTTCAGTATTAAAATTTGTCACTTAAGTCTTTGATGAAGTATTTTCCAGAGAAAGAGATGAGCTAGAAAATGTGATAATTAACAGATAAGTGTCATATAGTGCATTGTTGCTAATAAATGCTTGCTGAGTACACTAGTACTCATTCTTATTATTATTTTCCTTTGTTAGATCCTACTTCGGTCGGGAACTATCCCGAGTGGGATGAAGGATACGCAGGTGCTGAGGAGACTGTAGGAGGTGAGGGCGCTTACTACGAGGACCAGGGTGATGTGGACACCTTATTCGGCGAGTGGGACGAGTAGACGTCCGGTGGAGCAGGGAAGGCAAGTGAGGAGATTTATTTTTCCGTTGTAATTAAATACTTGTATTAAAGACCATAACCTTGCGTTGCTACTTGTTGTAATAAAGTATTGTTTTTATCTTATTGTTCTGCTGCGTTAACTTTGGTAATTAAGACTTATTATTCGTTGGAGCGGTGTTCTACCGGGTAAATGAATAATAATCTGTATGTCTAAGTGTGATTACCCTCGGGGTAATGACATGGGGCATCACAGTTGGGATCAAACCAATGACTTAATGCTTATTCCATTTTGTTTCTTGAAATACATAGCTACCAAGCAAAAAAAAAAAGAAGAGAAAGTAGCAAGGGGAACCAGAGAGGCTAAGGTATGGGCCCTAGAGAAGGAGTGCAGTGGTCAGATCAGCCCCTTACGCGAGATCGGATAGCCACAAGTGTGCAGGGGCTTAGCAGAATTTGAAAAACTCCGACGGCCTTTGTACAAAAGAGGCGAACACAAAAACTTTAGCCTGCTGATTCCATCGGAGCTTCGCGGTGGCATTGCCGCACGTCCACCGTGTGGTGTGGCTGCCACACGGCCACCGTACGGTGGCACTGCCGCACGGCCGCCGTGCGGTGGCCCGCCCGGCCACCACATGTCCCTTCCCTGATTAGGTTTTCAGCCTAATCGGCGGATTAGGGTTTCTGCTGTGTTCGTGCCATTTTTAAAATATAGCAAATGAGTTCAAAAAATATGATATTTTATGTGCATGCTCCTAACACAGCGTATTTTTTGTGTGTAATTTTCTCCATAATTTTACTCATTCTAATTTTACCTTGCAATTTCATTTAAGTGTACTAATTTTATCCCGCCACGTGTCACTCCCCCCCCCCCCGCATGGGCCAGCCCTACTCTCCCCCCTCCAACACAAACTCCAGTGGCCACCTTTCGAACCATCCATCCTCCCTCCTCCGCACATATATCGACTCCTCGTGTTGTCCCTTGCTCAGAAGTACTTACGCCAGAACAACGCATCCAAAATTTCAGACTAACGCTAGCTCCTCCTTCGCTCGGCTATAAGTACTGAAATCTCGCAGTCGCTCTTCGCTCATCCCAATTGCGTTTCGCTTCTCGTTCTGGCGCTTGTCGCTGAGATTAGTTTAGTGATAAATAATTAGTCGTAATTAGTTTAGTGGTTATCAATCCCACATATTAAATTAGTGCGAATTAACTACTCGTAATTTATTTAGTGGTACATAATTAGTCGTAATTAGTTAGTCTAGTCTCTGTTAATTAGTTTAGTGCTAAATAACTAGTCGTAATTAGTTTAGTGGTTATCAGTCTACCATGTTATATTAGTGCAAATTAACAACTCGTGTAATTAATTAGTTTAGTGGTAATTAATCAGTCATAATTAGTGAATTTATTTGTAGTCAATTAGTTTAGTGGTACATACTTAGTCGTAATTAGTTTAGTAGTTATCAATCCGACATATTATATTACTGCAAATTAACTACTAGCAATTAGTTTAGCGGTAAATAACTCATAATTAATTTTCAAAAATTGTTGGTAATTAATTAAATAATCCTATTTAATTACGCATATGTAATCCATCACTTGCATGCAATTTGTCGTATTTAATTACACATATGTACCACCGATAGGGTTATTGTGGCTTTAGGTAATTTCGAACATGCAAGACTTATTAGTGTTTTATGTCAATGGTCTGATAGACCTGACGGGTTGGACCTGTCGAGTTGCCAGTATAAGGTGGTCCAGGTGGAGGGGCTCAACGCGATGAATATTCACGAGCTTCAAAGCTGCATCCGGTGGGAGTTCGGCACGGAGGCAACGATGAAGAAAGTTATGATCGAGGGGATCACCCGCACAAATGATGTGTGGAAGCTCGTCAAGGTGGCGGGAAGCGTAGTATGGAGCCAGTGCATGCAGATTGCCTGTACCGGTATGCCATTTATGGGAAGCCGATGGTGTACATGAATTTTGTACCTAGGGCGTCGGGCCACCTTGATGATGTCAGGGCCTCTACAAGCGGGCAAGCGCAACCCGAGCCTAAAGACGTGTAACATACGATTTTGAGCCTTTTGAAAATTTTCAAAATAAAAAGAACCATTTGGTTTTGATGCTAATTCCAAGCTTAACTCAAGTTTTTAGAATTTGAAGTGTTGAGATGACTAAACTAAACTTCAACTAACCAAAAGCTTGATTCTCTTGGTATTGCTCTAGCTCTCGGAGCTATCTTTCCTTCTCTTGTTAGTACTTCTTCTCGTATATTCCACTTAGACATTCTTTTATGTCCAGACTGTCCCTCTTGTTTGACCTCTGCTTGTGGTCATCTCCTTCTTGTCTTTTTCGGTCTTTCCTCTCCCTAGAAATCTCTCTTTATTGAGACCTTTTGTCTAGTCTACCTCTTTCGTCCGCACCACCTTTGGGCCTGACCTCTCTTAATCTCTTTTATAGTTTAGACCTCCCTTGAGGTTTAGGCTTTTTGTAGCTAGACCTCCTCTCGAGGTCTAGATTATCCTTGTGGCTTTAAACCACTTTCCTTTTTATTTGGGTACTCTCTTGGTCGATCCTCTCGTGTCCAGACCTTCCCTTTGGTTTGGGCCGCTTGGGATATCTTTGTCGATATCTTTGTTGGTTTGAATCTCTTTAGTTCAGACCTCTTTTCTGTGTTCAGACTTTTTCTAAGTCTAGACCTCCCAGATGATTAGACCCTTTTGTATACCCAAACCCCCTTACCACTTGGACCTCACCTATGGTGCGGATCTCTTCCTTGTCTTGATCTAATTGATGTCTGTATCTCTTTTGATTACAGACCTCATTCCTTGTTTGGGTATACTCTTATGCTAGACTTTCCCTCAAGTCTTTTGCTTGAGTCCCCCTCAAGCTCACTGGAACGCCCAGTAATTCACTTGAACCCACTCGTGTCCAATTAGACCTTCTTTGCATTTGATCGAACCACCCTTGTGCTCAAATTGGACCTCCCCTGGTCCAGATTTCCTTCTCTGGCTTAGACCTCCTCAGGGTCTAGGTCTTCTCTCATAATCACTTGAGTTACTTCTACGCTCTTGTGAACCTCTCGGTGATCACTTGGACTCCTTTTCGCCCTGACCTTAGTAAACCTTCTCTTTGGAAAAGCCCTCCTAGTGCAATCTGGTATTACCGTTTTCTAGGACCTCCTCCCTTTGCCGATCGTGACCGTTAAGATCTTCCCTGTGAGGTCCTAGCCATCAGATCTCCACCTTTCTATTTGAGCTTGACCTTCGGACCTCCCGTAAGTAGGTCGTTGGACTTCTGTCCAGAGGACCTCCTCCTGTTGTGTCTGTTGAACCTCCTCGTCCTTTGACCACATCCTAACCGCCTGCACCTCCTCGGAAAGGTGTCTAGACTGTTAAGATGTTCTTTGATCGTATCTCGAGCCATCCGACCTCTTTCAGAGGTGATCTCAACTGCCCGACCTCCCTTGATCATCTCCGAGCCGCCAGATCTCCTTTGCTTATTTTCTTGATCGTCAGACTCTTCGCTTTTGATCTTGACCGCAGACCTCCCCTTGTGAGATCTCGACCGTCGATCAGCCTTTTGTGGGTCCTGTCCTCAGACTCATTCGTGGGTGTGTCTTTTGGACCTCCCCGTCCATAAGACCTCCCCATTAGGTGTCTTGGACCTCTGTCCCGTAACCTCCTTGAAGTCTTTAAGACCTCTTAGCCCTTTGGGCCTCCATATCCTTTGGACCTCCCTTTTCGATCTCGACGGTCTGCACCTCCTTTCATTTGAATCTAAGGGCGGACGCATCTCCATCCGATCTCGACCGCCTGCACCTCCCTTGCAAAGATCCCAACAGTCAGACCTCCCATGTCCAGGACCTCCTGTTGAGTTTTGGACCTCCTTTAGGTTCCAACTTCCCTGTGGTGTTCAGACCCTTATGGTCTGGACCTCCCTTTTGTGTTTAAACCTTTGTGATTTAGACCTCTACTGTCTTTTGCACCTCATGTCCTTAGACCTCCTTGTGGCCTTTAGGACCTTTTGTCCTCAAAGACCTCCCTGTTTGTCTTAGGACCTCCTAAGCCCTTCAGACCTCCTCAAAAACCTCCTTGCGGGTTAGGACCTCCCCTTTGACCCGGTTGTTTCTAAGTTTGACTGGACCCACTTGCCAGTCTTACCCATTCTCATTTCCACCGTCACGTTAATATCTTGGGCATTTAATGCATGTCATGTCACATTAAATACATCCATATACGTGGCGTTTACTCTGAATTGGGTCACTTAGTTGTACTCTAACATCCTTCTTTGTTCCTTCCCATAGCAACATACGTTGTCCTTTCTCGTACCTTTTGCCCAGGGTGGTGGTGACACCTGCCCTGCCACTCACCTACCTTTGACCCATGTCTATACTTATCCTTGGTACGTATGCTTCTAGTTTTCTTCACCCACTTTGACTATAATCACCAGGAACTTTGTCAGATACCTTTTTCACATTCACTATCTTGACTCTCGTTCAGTGGCCTTCCAGGGAAGACCTTGCTGCTCACAACCTCCCCTCCATCCATTGTTCCTTCTTGTCCCTGGTAAGTCCCCTGGCGATCTCCTCCACTCTTGTTTTTGCCACCGCAATGAGCTGGTCGTATCCTTCACAGGACCTCCGCTTGCGGACTCCTTTTTGGATTTCTGTGGCCTTTGTATGAGGACCTCCTCCCTGGCTTTTGCGCAAGGACTATTCCTCAGGACCTCCCTGTTTCATTGCCGAAATCACTCCTTTGGGGTCTTTTGCAAAAGACCACCTCCTCCTGGTAAGCTTAGACCTCCTCCAAAAGAACCTATTCTAAGTACAGTACTCTTCTGGTAATTGAGTTTTGGGGTTCCTTTGGAGTTCTTTTGGTTCTTTATTCGGATCTCTGTTGGTTCTTTATTTGAGCATTGTTTGAATCTGTTCTGTTAACCGTGTAGATCTTGACGTTTCCAGAGAGCCAGAGCTGTGAGAAAATAGAATCTTAAGCTATCAAGCAAGAGGCAAGTTACACTCTTGATCATATTGCACCCAATAATTTAATTTATTTATGTTCAGTTTCAAAGTATAATGCATGCCTACTTCTACCAAGTTATTTCAATACCTGTTTTAAATTCATAGTTATGCCTACTTCCTTTGTATGGCCACTGTTGACCTTGGACTGAACATGTTGTCACCATTAAATCAAACTTGGATCATGCAATAGTGTGAACCAAGACCATTTGAAAAAAAAAACAGATGCTTAGTCATGCTTAGACCAAAAATATTGATTTGGGGAAATCTTTACCATCATAACCAAACACTGTTTTAAATGTTTTCACCATGACATTGGGTTGTCATGGAGGTATGAAAGTATTGCTGGGGAAGCAAAGAAAATGAAAATGGATTTGGACTGGGGCGAGTTGGTTTGCTTGGCTAGTGCAACGTTTGTGCACGGACTCTATCCTGGAAAAGGTGGAGGTCCAGGGGTTTGTGGAAGTCACCCTAGTCATTTGAGGACCGGTCTTTGAGCGACCAATGCCATGCCTATAATGGGCTATGCCACAATCGTGCAACCACATGTCTCCAGAATGGGGCGTGGGATCTGGCTGAGTAATTTGCAAAGTTCTACCATAAGCTGCTCCATTGGAGGCATGGGAGGTCTTCTATGGCCAATGGTCTATTATAACCTGCTGTTCCCACCGGTGCAAGAGGGGGCTTTCCGTCGGATTGCTGTCCATAGGAAAGTGAAACCTTAGCAAGGAAAGGCTGTGGTGGAATAATGCATTGTAAAAGCCTTGTCATGAACTCTAGACCTCTTACCTTCGGCAGTGAGAGGTGGCACTCGCGCATGCCAAACAAACTAGAGGAATCATGTCATGTGGGTAAAGTGCACAACCTCTGCATAGTGTAAATCTATTCGAATAGCCGTGTCCGCGGTCATGGATGTGCTGGCAAAGGCTACTCAGAGTTAGATGTTGGTTTTGGGTTTCCAGAATTGTTTATTAAACTGTTTTGGGATTGCTATCCCATGGGTTTGGGCAGGGAGCCTTGTGACAGGAGGGTATCCTTCACCATCTTGATGATGAATGCTATCCAACTGAAAACAGATTTACTAAATGAATTTTATCTATTGTATCGCTGTTTTAGAACCTAATACATGTATTTAAAAGAAACATGGCTTTATGCAAATCAACCATATTAAGCCTTCCTTTGTGATATCCATTATGCATGTCATTTTGTTATCTAACGGGTGTAACTTGCGAGCACGGTTGTTGTGCTCACTCTTGCTTGATGCTGTCTTTAGCAGGGAATGGAAGCTTTGGGTGACCTGTTCTGTGGACCAAGTGGTCCTGATCGACTAGGTTAAGCGCCTCCAAAGGCTGTCTGTGGTGTATCGGGTGGCCCATGTGTTTATTTTTACTATGCTTTGCCTACTGGCTTGTAAGCTCTCTTGTAAACAACTCTTTTGATTATTAATAAAGCTTGTGTTGTTGCTATGTTACCACTGTTGTTGTTGTGAAGAGCTAGCCATGATCCTTGGGACTAGCTCGGGTTTCACAGGAAACCTTGGAGCAAGCTCGGACCTCCATGTCCACACAATGGAATGAATGCGTGAGGTCTTGGGGTGCCTCCAGACCTCCTCGTTTTTCCCTGGTTTGGCCGTGGCAGGACTTCGGGTGCTCCCTTGCTTCAAGACCCTCTCGGGTCATGTTCTCCTGGACTTCCAGAGGTCTCGCTGACCTCCGGGAGGTCTTAGGAACCTGTCCGAGAGGTCCTTTCAGGACCTCTGGGAGGTCCTGATGGACTTTCGAGAAGGTCTTGGAGGACCTCTCGGTGCCCTAGGGTTGGAGAGAAGTTACAAGGAAGACCGAAATGTCTTTGCAGGGGAGACTTCGCGATAATTTTGTGCGAAATGAGGGGGCGGAATCATGGTGGTCGGCCCGCATTGACTGCCACGAGTATCTACCAGACCAGCCTCTTGGGTTGGAGTCTGACGAGGACGCTGACCCAAGCTCGGATGGTAGCGATGATCACACACACCAGGCTGGTGGTCCAACCGAGGGAATTATGTCATCATAGGTACCTTACGTGGCATCGAGACTTGATGATGTCACAATGCGTTCGCTCGTACTACCGTAACAAGAAGACTCCCACTGGGGATTTGATGCTGACATCATCTTAGTTGGGCAGCGCTTCCCTAGCAAGGAGGCTGTGCAACAAGCTATAGCACGGTACGCGTTGTCCATCAGCCGTGTGTACTGAGTGCACTGGTCCAACCCAGGACATTACGCAGCGAAGTGTGTAGTGGAAGGCTGCCCTGACAAGGTTAGTGCTCACTGAGCAAAGATCTTTGGCTCGGTATTTGCGGTCAATGTGGTGACCAACCACACTTGTGAGCTTAGCATGCCCCTGCGGTAGCATCGGAACGTGACTTCCGCATATGTGGCAAACCTCATCATGCACCTAGTTGCGGTGGACGTGTCCGTCTCCCCCAAGCTGTTGATGTTAGAAGTTGCCAATTTGGTTGGTTATCCAGTCAGCTACAACAAGATCTGACGAGCCAAGTAGAAGGTCATCGAGTGCATGTACGGGACATACGAAGAGGCATACAACCTTGTGCCGAGATTGCTTCACCAGATTGCTGAATCAAACCCCAGCACATACATAAACAAGCTTGATCGTGAAGATGCTGAGAGAGGGCCCAACCGCTTCATATAGGACCGAGTGTTCTGGGCTTTCGCTCAGGCCATCGGGGGCTTCTAGTTCTGTCGTCCCGTGATGACGATGGATGGCACTTTCCTCACGAGGAGGTACAAGGGCACCATCCTCACCGCAATGGCGGTCGACACAAATGACCAGCTTCTCCCGATGGCATTTGCCATTGTGGAGAGCGAGAACACAATCCAGTTGGCTGTGGTTCCTGTCGAACGTGAAGACGGTGGGGGTGGGAGACCGGCGCAACGTATGTCTTATCACAGACCGCAATGTTGGGTTGTTGGCGATCATCAACACCATGCAGCATGGGACAGCACCCCCTCACCAGTGGAAGAATGTGCAATCCAGGTGGTGCATGAGGCATCTTGCATCTAACTTGTTCACATGGTTCCGCAGTCAGGAGGTTATGAAGATGTTCAAGGCATTGTCTCTGCAGAATCAGAGGCGAAAGTTTGGCTCCATCTGGGGAGACCTCGAACACCGAACTATGAGGCATACAAGGGAGTCCACTCCAGAGGTACTAGAGGGAGAGCAACCCCGTAGAGCCATAAGTTTCTCGGAGTGGATTAATGGCTATGCTCTTGAATTGGAGAAATGGTCCATTCTCTATAACACAGACAGTGCGCGATGCCTCCCTATCACCACGGTCGTCGAGGAGACATGGACTCGCACTGTTGATTGTTTTGTCAATAGAGCCACCCTAATTCTATTATGAGCAATTCATGCGCGAATTCATGAAACCCTAATTAGGACGTGACCTCGCTCTACAAAGCGGGACATGACCACACTTTGCAAAGCAGGGCGTGGCCTGACAAGGCAGCTTTGCACAACGATGTGGTTTGACGAGGCAGCGTTGCGCAGTGATGTGACCCAACGAGACAGCTTTATGTAGTGATGTGATGCAACGAGGCAGCTTTGCGCAACGACATGACCTGACGAGGCAGCTTTGCGCAGCAACGTGACCCAACGAGTCTATTTTGAAGGGTGCGTCACACAGTCGTGAAACACACCCATGCCTCATCACAATGGATCCGCTACAGCTGCGTCCGCTCTCGCTATAAATACAGCGCGACTTGGCCAAGACATCCACACCAATAACACTACGTAGATAACATGGATAAGGAAAAGGAATGGAAGCGCATCCGCAAGCTCTTGAAGGACTGGGTAGGTCCTGAAGAGACCGCCGCTCGCCATAGGGCGTATAGTCAGCAGCCTTACACACACCACCCACCTTCCGGGTCGAGCTACCCCCTCCTATCCCCAATAAATGCCCTCCGGAAGGGCCCCCGATGGGGGTGGTGCCACCCCTTTACTGGTGTCAGGACGCCTGCAAGTGTGTCAAATCAACCGACGAGTGGACCATTGGGCAGCGCTATTGGTGTTGCCCAAACTACTGTTCGGACTACGCCGACCGCAGGTTTAACACGCTGAGCCAAAGGCAGCCGGTAATGAAATCGCATTTCAGTGCACACCACTATTTTGCTTCCCGTTACGCCGTAACCACATCTCTCTTCCCACCGCAGTCTCCACCGTGCCTATACGACTTCAGCCAGTGGATCGACGATAAGATCCACCCCTACGACATGTCGATGCTGCTGACACGGAAGAGCTGGACCAGGGAGGACTGCGAGGGTCGTGAAAGGCGCCACGAAGAGTTGCATGCTGAGATGGACGAGAAGGAGAGGCGGGAGAGGCTACGCGAGGAGCAAGAGCACGAGCATGCCAGACAACACGAGGTAGAGAGGGAGCGGAAGAGGGCCATCACAGCGAGAGCTAAGGCGCAAGGCGAGGAGTACAACGCTGAGCTAGGCTGCAAAGGCAAATGGCCACGTTCCATGCAGTAGTTCGACCCTCTTCGTCCACATGTCCCATGTATGTCTAATTCCCTAAAGGCATGCGTGTATAGTCATTAGTTCGTTAGCCTGCGTGCCATATAACCCCCTTGTCGGATCAATTGTCGTGTTGTTATCGTTGTGTCATTTCTCCAAAGTTCTCCAATGGAGTTGCAATGCAGCTAATTTTTGGAGCTCATTCATACATTAGAGTCTTACCCACCGTCAAAATCACTATTGGTCATCTCATCGGCCAAAGATCGTCTCCAGAAAGCTATGCATTGTAGATGTTTAATAGAAGATGTAACCCAGGATGTTTACATACAAGAACGTCTCCAGAAAGCTATGCATTGTTGATGTTTAATCGAAGATAAGTAGGGAAAAATATAGCATATTTGGAATATCCCACAACCTCCTCTAGACTGCTAATATACCTTGCTGTCAAGACATGTATATCCCCAAAATGTAACCCAGGATGTTTACATACAAGCACGTCTCTAAAAAGCAACATATTGTATATCGATGTCTCCAATGAAGTTGCAATATAGCTTTTTTCCATACATTCCAAGTCACATGAAATCATGAAACCCTAATTTCCGAAACCTAAAATCTAAATTTTCGCAACCTAAATCCATAATTCTGGAGACAATTCCAGAACACATATACAATTATCAAAATAGTACACAATCAAGTCCACTATGTGAGGAGCCTTAAAAAAACTTCATATTTTTTGGACCTCATTTTCTACATTTACAAATTCATACGAACAATACACTTATATGAAATTGCGAGAAAAATTCTGAACAGATAAATTAATGGAAAATTTACACAAGTAAGTATATTGTGTCGAGAGGCTCCACATAAAATTTAATAATTTTTCAACTCATCTGCTACATTTTAAAAATCCCTCAACCACAACCGAAACTAAAACCCTACTCGAGGAGGTAAAATCAGAACAGGTAAAATTATGGAAAAAAATACACAAGGAAATACACCGTGTTAAGAGCATTCACATAAAATTTCATATTTTTTTAACTCATTTGCTATATTTTAAAAATGGTATGAACATAGTCGAAACCCTAATCCGTCGATTAGGTTGAAAACCTAATCGGGGAAGGGACACGTGGCGGCCAAGGGACAATCAGGCGACAGGTTACCAAGATGGTGGCCGTCTTGGCAACGCCAACCGCTGCAGTTGTAAGTTCAAGCTCCATTAGTTTAGTTTTGGTGATTAATGACAAATATATATGAGACTAACATGTTTGTTCACTATTATTTTATTTAGTCTCATTTGGATGAAAAAATGAAAATCATGAAGGTATGCATTCGACATCATATTCTTATATCTTGTTGCATTCCTCGAATCCAAAATATAGGTTGAACTCCATTAAAAGTTTAACTTGAATATGTGCATATGTTCTTATTACACATTCGTATATGCGCACATTTATAGGGAGTTCACTCTATGTTTTGAGGTTTCATTAGTATTGATCCATATTTTTTCTATCTACATATATTAGGGATCTCTACTTTGAAACATATCCTTTAAGTATATAAAACTTGTGTAGTTCATATATACTCGTATTGCTTTATGTCCAATTTATGACAACAATGTGTTAACGGACTAACATGTGTGCTAAGATGTTTTCAAGGCTTAGTCCCAAAGTTTGAATGATAACATGAAAAGAAAATGCAAAGATGATAAAAGATTGACATGGCTCAAAACAAAGGAATCATGCAATTCATTTGTTTGCGCTTCTGGAAATCTATTCAGAAAAATCGGTATGACCACAAGTGATCCGCGGTATTACCGCAAGTCGATAATACCGAAATCTATATGGCGGTACGTGTTTTCTAGAGTGCATATTTTTGAAAGTTTTCTTGAAATCCCAAAATTAGTATGACCGCATTTGATGAGCGATATTACCGCAAGTCGGTAGTACTGAAATCTAGTTGACGGTATGTCTTTAACAGAAAGAATGTTTTTGGGAGTTTTTCTTGAAACCTGAAATCGGTATGACTGTAGTTCTTAAGCGGTATTACCGCAAGTCGGTAATACCAAGTTTTACATGGCGGTGTGCTATTTTCAGAGGGTGTTTTCTTGAGTTTTTTAATCCTCTAGAAATCGGTAATGCCAATCTAGCCGAGCGGTATTATCGTTGTGCGGTAGTACCAGTTTCTAGTTGGTGGTAGTACCGCACTGGCAGTAATGGCTATATTTTGGGATTTAATGATAATCATATTGTGGGACTAACATTTTCTATGAGTTGGATAAATACGTTATGTTCCATGATGATGGAGACTTTGGATGGCATCATGAGTGGATCGTCATCAAGTCAAGGTTCAAGAAAAGAATGCATCATGTGTTGATGCATATCAAGATCTTGAAGAGGAGATGATCATGAGTTGATTATCAAGTCAAGAGAAGACCCATCATGTGTTGATGGATGGCACGTGAAGGATGCATCATGGGTTGATGCATATCAAGACAATGACCTGGACTTGAAGTGAAGATATGCGTCATCAAGCTTCAAGAGGATGCTCAAGGCAAAGTTATAACTAGCTAGGGCTAAGGATGTGCTCCTAATCTTTTACTGGTCTTAGTGTTTGGTTGAAAGACCAGATTGCTAGTATAGGTTACCGTACTATTAAGAGGAGTCTTGTCTAGTAGCTTAAGTCTCATCATGTGTTGATAGCTCAATCTCGCTTGCTCTAGCTCTCCGTGGCATGATGCTATTATTTACGAATGTGTTTTGCAAATAGCTGAGGCTCATGCATTTAATCCTTGTAGCATGTGACTATACTTTGCAAATGTATTTTCCAAATGGTTGAAGTCCATGTACCTACTCCTTGTGGCATGATCTAAGTTTGCAAATGTGTTTTACAAATTGTTGGAATTCATGCATTTTCCCTTGGCATGGTCTAAGATTGCTCGTTGCTATTTCCTTGGGCTTAGACCATGGTGTTGGCTCTTTGGAGTTGTGCTTTTTGATTTGATCAAATTTGTTTGAGATCAATCAAATAGGTGGGCTGTGTAGCCATCTGAATAATCTTTCTACAGAGTGCAAGATCACTTAATTCCGACATCAGAGTCAAAAGTTATGTCATTTTTCCCGAGTATCGTCTATGCTGAAAATTGGCCTGCAGTAATACCGCATGAGATGAGTGGTATTACCACCGAGCGGTAATACCGGGTTTGTATAGCAGTACTACCGCACCAAAACCAAAAATGGATAGTCTTTGAGCATTTAATGCACCCTTTCCTACTGTTAAATAGTAACCGCGGTAGTACCAGGTTTCTACAGCGGTATTACCATAAATCCTGATTTTTGGGGTTTTTTGCTATCAACGGCTAGTTTTTGTGGTGGGGGTAGGGATGAAAACGGATCGGATAGTTTCCAACCGATCCGGACGGAAACGGATTCGGATTGCCTCGAATCAGATTTTTCTCGGATCGGAAACGAATTCGGATTTTTTTTGTTGGAAACGAATACGGTAGGCTTGCTATTCGGCGGATACGGATTATCCGGATAAGACCAAGTCCGGATATCCGGATTTTGGCCCAAAAGAGGATTTCAGCCCAAAAGAGAAAATAATATTTTAATTGATTTCTGAATTTTAGAAAATACAACAAATCAAATAGCCTTTTGGAAAATAGCAAATAGAGTTCAACAATTCTAAAAAAAATCACAAAAAATTCGTGAATTATTTTGAACTTAGTAAAATTAATTCCAAGTTAAAGTTGGTTTTTATTTTTGCACTAAATTATTTTTAATTCTGAAAAATAGGAAAAACCTTTTAAAATCCGAAAATTCAAGAAATTATTTTTTTCTTTTTCACTTTAAATCCAATAAAATCCCAGAAATCTCAATAAATTTTATTTTTAATATTAAAAACTAGGAAATTAAATAATTAACTTTATTTTATTATTTTTCTTTTTAACCAAGAAAACTCTTTCAAATCTCGAAAATCCAATAAAATAATAATTTTATTTTTGGTAACATACTTTAAGATGTTACAGTCATTTATATACATTAACCATTCAGCCTGATCGGTGTTAGTGTGACTAAGTTTTATGTATGTGATGAACTAAGTGTGAATGTGTGATGACTTGTGACTTTGTGAATTATGACTTATGAGCTAAATATGGTAAACTAAGTGTTATGTTTGTGATGAACTAGTTAATGCAGCTTGCTAGTGCCAATGTTATGTGTGGTTGCTCAAAATATGAACAATTCATGAATGTTTCCATCAAATAAATTAATTATATGTTTTCGTTAATTTTTGGCATGCAATTTAAGGGGTTTTCATGTTCCGAAAAATATCCACGACCGTATTCGTTTCAATTCGTATTCACTCCGTATTCGATATTATTTGTATCCGTATTCGTATCCGGGGTATTCGTATTCGTATCCGGATAAAAAAAAATACGAAAACAAATATGGCAGAGCCATTATCCGTCCATATCCGATCCGTTTTTACCCCTAGGTGGGGGTGATAAATACCCCCTTGGCTGGTTGAGAGACAATTCTTGGCATCCTATTTCACTCACTTGAGCTAGTGTGAGCTTCTCCTCTCAATTGTGCAGGCGTTGCACCTTGTGAGCAAGGAGAGAGATCTCTAGTTGTATGTGTTGCATCTAGAGGTGGATTTCGTATCCACTTGAGCTTGTGCATTCGTTGCACGTGGTGAGAGTCAAGCAAGGGGCTTGACTTATTACTCTTGGAGTTTGTTGACTCCTAGACGGCGTTGGGGGCGTCGTGTCCGGTGATCTCTTCAAAGAAGATTGTGAAGAGGTCTAGCGTGTTATGAAGGTTGGAGCTCACCTATCCGAAGTGGGAAAAAGCAACAACTAGTGGAATTGAGGTGTTTGGCTTAATTCATGGAGCCGGTCCAATTCGTTTAGGCTTTCCTCAACGTGGATTAATTGGTGCACTTAGTCAAGACTAGTTAATTTAGGTTTTAATTGAGCAAAACCGAATTGATTTACAATTCCAGATAAAACTCGGTTTTAGCCTAAATATTTTAAAAACTGCCTATTCACCCCCCCCTTTAGTCAGCCTCCTCAATCTTACAATGGTGGTTGTGCGGCAATGCACGGCATGTCAGCGAGGGCGACTCACGACTACGATGGCCGTGGCGATCGCTATTTTTGCAAAAAAAAAAAACAATTTACACGATAGTCATTTCTGTAAGTACGACGAGAAATCATGCTAATACTGCCAAAAATTCAAGGTCGGGGAGGAGAGGAGAGGAGAGGAGAGGTGAAGAAGTGCATATTGTACATGCAATCAAGTTTTGCCATGGACTGAGTCAATTAGGATCTCCTGTGCACATGAGAGTGGAGGCATCAGGATTTTTTTTTCCAGCTATACGCTGTCCTTCAGCTTGAGGAGAAAAGCATAGCGGCCACGAGTGCGGCTACTTTTGCCGGGCAAGGTGGATTCCAATCACAGGGCTACTGAAAACAGCATTCATACATAGATGTTCGAAATGAGAAAGAGCAGATTTCTTTTTTTTTTAATTCGATTATTTACCTAGCAAATCCTCACATATTGGATATTTCCCTTAACTTTCCCTGTGTAACTTGAGTGTACATTGACATCATAAGCGTGTACATCTCATACAAGTCAGGGGCGGATCTGGGCCTCGGGTAGGGTGGGCTACAGCCCGAGGCCCAGAAAAAAATTCAGTGGAAATATTTGTGCGATCTAGGCCCTTCCACGCCTGCCCAAGCGCTAGCCCGAGGCCCAGCTAATCATCTATTCAGCCCATCCACGCCGCCCGATCGCTAGCCTCCCTGGCCCCCACACCCACCCGGCCATGACAGCTGACCCCACTCGATCCCCCATCACCACATCGCACATCCCACGCCGGACGCCTCCCATTCCCAAGCCCTCGCGACCTACCGCCGCCGCCGCGCCGCCGTCGCGCCCTCCACTCCACGCCCGGCCTTCCCTCCTCGCGCCCACGCCCCACGCCCTGCCGCCCTCCCTCCGCCACGACCTCCTCGGTCTCCGCCGGCCATGCCGCGCTGCGCCCTCACGCCTTGCTTGGTCTGTGGTTAGAGAAGAAGGGTTAAGAATGTAACTAGAATCATGTGTTTATAGCGAGGTGAGGATACCCCTTTGCTTAGTTTTTGACTACTGCATTTTGACATCCTTTAATTGGGCCTTAGAAGAAACACCCACAGACCGATTGTCTCATTTAGTCTAGTTTTGAGTTTTTGCAGTATTTCATTTGGATCCACCGTGATGTAGAAATATAGGTACCATGATCTGAAATATTATGACAGAACTCAAGAGAGAAAGTATCTCTAGAACGCTAGAGAACTTGAAATCTTTTCTATTTTTTCGACCAAAGGTTGAGTGCGTTCTTCTCTAATATGTTAATTTGACAAGGTTTCCAGAATAATTTAATAGACATAGGTCCATCCCAATAGCCAAAACTGAACATGTGATAAATATGTAGAGCCTTAAATTATTTACATCTGGAGCTCCTACTCTAAAGATTTTGGCTGAGGAAAAATGATTGTTTTATCTACTTTGCAGACTGTTGAAATGTGATCTTGAATGGTTAGACTACATTGGCAGAAGTGGCAATGGAGAGGCAATCGACAGTTTTGGACGCCAAGAATTTCTGAAAATAGGGTTAGCTCTGATAAAACATTGGTCATACATTACTCAGGTCTGTCTCTATGTATTTCTTTGATAATGTTCACTTGGAGCTTATAGTAAGGAATTCATCTTGTCAAAATCAACTTTGAGGAAACAGAGGAAAAACTTAACTATAAACAATATTCTATGATGGAGAATGGAGGCAAAGCAGTCGTAAATCCAATCAATATAGCCTTTTCCTTTGTCTGTACTGCAGTGCACTAAAACTTTACATGGTGGCACAAGAGTGACAGTATGAGAATTGTCTTCGTTTATAGAAAATGAAATATAAGCTTTCTGTCCGAGGATGCAATATAATTTATTGTGCAGGAGGGATCTTTAATTCTTTATATATGTTGCTTTAGCTTTCTTCGACCTTCGTACCTGCAGATTGGGGGGCATTGTCATATTAAACAGAGATTGAGATTTTGTTTAATGATCTTATGCTTGCAGGTGGGTAGTATATCTGGCCAATGAAATATTGACGAACTAATGTGAGAACCCGTGTAATTAGACTAAATCGCGTAACAATAATCGTTAGTTAGCGTTAGTTAACCCTCGTTTTAGCGGTGCGCTGTTATTAGTTTGCGATCGTCGTTTAGTCGTTAATTAGGAGTCAGCGTGTTGGGTTAGGGGTGTTCGGTCGCGAGCGTCACCCTCTTTAGTCGCCAAACCAGCATTGCATCATATATTCGTCATTTCATCATGCACTCATTTCAACCATCCATCCAATCTCAGAAAATCAATCTCAAGTAAACATTGGCATTCACCGGTCATCATTGGCAATAATAATATCTATTCATAATCAAGTTGGCATTTCTATTTCCTTTTGATCAACACATCATGCATACATAGTATACAGACAAGTGTACATCCATCAAACAATTCAGATAGTAATGGCATTCTGTTGTTGGCGGCATTGCGGCAGCCACATTCAACCCCCTTTTATTCCCAACTCCCCAGGAGCACCTCCCTTCTCTGTTCCCTCACAGCAGCAGCTCACTATTCCCTTCTTCCCTTCTTTTCTTCTGGTCAAAAAAGCCACCCCAAGAGAATCCTAGCAGCAGCTCGCAGCACCATAGCCGCAGCAGCCCTGCAGCAACTCCATTGTACGGGTTCAGTTCCCCTCAGCATCCCAAGCCAAACAGCATGCATCTCCCAGCTTCTCAAAATCAGCATTCATCCCCCCTGCAATCACAAACATAGTAGCAACAGCAAAGAGCTCATTTCCTCAAAAAACCCCACCTCCCCTCATCCCATTCCCCTGGAGCAACAAGGATACATTCCCCCCAGCTCCACAAAAACAGCTAGCATACATTCATTCCCCCCAGGAAGCACAGCATACATTCATTCCCCCCGGGAAGCAGAGCACGAGTTCATCTCCCCTGGGCAGCATGGCCGCATAGCAGCATTCATCCCCCACCAGTTGGAGCCGCATCCATCTTTCCCCCCAGTACTCAGGCAACATTCAACCCCCCCTCTCAAGCCCTTGCAAGCATTCAATCTCCTCACCTCTGTAGCATTCTCCTCCAGCCCGCACCAGAGAAAGAAGGAGCCAAGCGAGGACCCAGGGAACCTGGAGCTCGGCGACGCCAAGGCCGGAAGAAGATCACCAGTACCATCCTGCACCACCGCCGCCCTCGTCAACTCGAACGTCATCAACCACTCCCTGCGAACCCTCGAACTCAAAGCAATCTCAGTAAGCAAAACATTGCAAATCGATATCAGTAAATAAACTTAGCCGAGTGACGGCGCTGGCCTCCCGGCCGCGCCGGGGAGGTAGAGGCCGGAGGCGGTTTTGGGGGCCAAGAGGAGCACGGCGGCGGCCGGAGGCCAAGCCGCCGGGCCAAGCCGCGAGGAAGAAGGAAGGAGCCGGTGAGGTAGAGACCGTAGAGGCTGGCGGCGGCTTGAGGGAGCAGCGCGAGACCGAGGCGGCGTGGGCCGAGCCGGTAGCAGGCCACGGCGCCGGGCCATGGCGATCCCTGGCGGCGGGCGGAGCCGGCAGCAGAGGCGGCGGCAGGCGGCGGCGTCGGCGGGAGCGGCGCGGGCCGAGTTGGAGGCGGCGGCGCCGGCAGGGGCGGCAGGGGCAAGGCCGGGCTGGGCCAGGGACCCCCTCCTGGCAGCTTGGTGTGAGAGAGAGATTTGGGAGAGAGTGTGTGAGATTTGAGAGAATGGGTTGGGGTAGAAGAAGATATGGTGGGGAGTGGCTGTGTGTTTGTGTGTGTGTGTGCGCGTGTGGTAGGTTTAGCCGAGTGGGGTTAGGGAGAGAGAGAGAGAGAGAGGAGTAGATTAGAAAATTAGAATTTTTATTAGTGAGAAATTAAGATTTGAGTAACCTTTATTTAAGTGTTTAATCGGTAGCTTTGTAATTAGTTAGATTGTTAGCTGTCTATTTATCGCCGTTAAATAGTTTAGCTTAGATCTCGTCTAATTAACTAAATTGCTTTCAACTTGTGAATTAAAATTTGCCAAATAGGTCGAATAGTCGTTAATTCTGTTGTTAGTAAAATAACTAGCATGTGTAGCAAATCTTGTGCATCGCAAATTATTTATTCAGGTAGTTTAAGTTACTTAATTCAGTTAGTTTAACCAGTTAAGCGTGGACCTCGCGTTGTCGACGTTAGTCTTACTTTTCTAGAAACGATTATTTTGTGGAGTGCTAACTTAGTGTAGATCTCGAAAAATATTTATTTAAATTAAAATTGTGCTAACAATTAGGAGTCACTAACTTAAATATTTATGTATCACTCAAAAATCCACTACATATTTACTTATATTATTATTCGTATCCGTTTTACTTACGACGACGTTAAATGGCGATTTTAAGCAGCTTGACCCAAGTTTCGTCAAGACCGACACATCCTACGATACGAAGGCAAGCGACCCTCTTGAACATAAATATAGCTATTTTAAATGTAAACCAGTATCTTGCACTATTATCCAGTATTGCATCAAAATTGTTTCTCAAAACTTAAATTGATTGAATAACATAATAATAATTAACATAAACTTGAATAAATGAGAATTGATGATAAGAGATAAGAATGAGGAAAGAACGTAATATGATATTATTACGGCTGGTAAAGGGGACCATTGGCAGGTAAGATATGAGGCAAGACAGTGGGACCCTTTACATATGGTTACAATATAAGGATCAACCAAATCTTGCTCGGTCAGAGGCCGTAAAATCCGTACCAACCATTTTCCCGTTTCGGCGGGCAGAAAATGCTACCTTGTTACGTGATTATGATCTCCACAACGGGTATGTATGTATGTATGTATATATATATATATATATATATATATATATATATATATATATATATATATATATATATATATATATATATGTGTGTGTGTGTGTGTGTGTGTGTGTGTGTGTGTGTGTGTGGAACCCAGGACCGGTGGGAGAAGTCCGGAAGTGGGGGATCCTAGGCGCTATAGCGCTAAGGTGGAGTGTTGGGTGCAGGATAGAAGCTGCCCCCAACCAACATTGCTGGAACTCGGTGGAGGATTGGGTGCGCTCAGGACACCGACGGAAAGTAATGGGTGGAGAAATTAATTCACGTAACCGGGAAAACGTTATGTATTCTGAACTCGAACCCGCATCAAAGGAAATGTAGGGGACCCGACTCATTTAGAGCTCAGAATGACTATGGGTAAAGTGGTACAAAGCCTGCGTAGTGCTATATCAAATCATGAATTCATGCCAGTCTTCAGGATTGGAGTCTACGGGAACCGTCGGGGGTCTTTCTTCTCTCTGAGTGAATATTAGTGTGTTTCAGAATTAAAATTTGCAACCAAAATGTTTTAATGATTATTTTCTAAATCGAGATGACTTAGAAAATGTGATAACAACTAGAGATAGTCATCCACTGCATTCTTTGCTATTAATGCTTGCTGAGTACACTCGTGTACTCAACCTTGTTAGTATTTTCCTTTGTAGACCCCAGTCTAACCGGGGATTATACCGTGTGGGACGAGGGCAATACAGGTGCAGATGAGGCCATCGGAGTCGAGGATCATTACCACGAGGAGGAGGGCGAGGCGGACGCCCTATTTGACGCTTGGGATTGCTAGAAGGCCAGGGGAACAGGGCAGGCAAGGAGGGATTTTGGTTCTATTTTGGTTATGTAAATCTCCTATGTTATTGTAAGACTTTAGCCCTGCGTGGCATGACTGTTGTAATAAAGGACAGTTTCTATCTTATTGTTCTGCTGCGTCAACTCTGATAATGCTTACTATTCGTTGGAGCGGTGTCCTACCGGGCAAACGAATAGTAATCCGTTGCCTAAATGTGATTACCTGCTGGGTAATAACTCGGGGCGTCACAACTAACCCGTTGCAGTAGGTTGGGGTAGAAGAAGATATGGTGGGGAGTGGCTGTGTGTTTGTGTGTGTGTGTGCGTGTGGTAGGTTTAGCCGAGTGGGGTTAGAGAGAGAGAGAGAGAGAGAGATTAGGAGTAGATTAGAAAATTAGAATTTTTATTAGTGAGAAATTAAGATTTGAGTAACCTTTATTTAATTATTGCAGTAGTGTGTTTAATCGGTAGCTTTGTAATTAGTTAGATTGTTAGCTGTCTATTTATCGCCGTTAAATAGCTTAGCTTAGATCTCGTCTAATTAACTAAATTGCTTTCAACTTGTGAATTAAAATTTGCCAAATAGGTCGAATAGTCGTTAATTCTGTTGTTAGTAAAATAACTAGCATGTGTAGCAAATCTTGTGCATCGCAAATTATTTATTCAGGTAGTTTAAGTTACTTAATTCAGTTAGTTTAACCAGTTAAGCGTGGACCTCGCGTTGTCGACGTTAGTGCGCCTTTTCGGTAGAACAATTATTTTGTGGAGTGCTAACTTAGTGTAGATCTCGAAAAATATTTATTTAAATTAAAATTGTGCTAACAATTAGGAGTCACTAACTTAAATATTTATGTATCACTCAAAAATCCACTACGTATTTACTTATATTATTATTCGTATCCGTTTTGCTACAGACGACGTTCCGGCTACGATGAAGCGATTGACCCAAGTTTCACAAGACCGACTGGTCCATCTACGATACGAAGGCAAGCGACCCTCTTGAACATAAATATAGCTATTTTAAATGTAAACCGTATCTTGCACTATTATCCGTATTGCATCAAAATTGTTTCTCAAAACTTAAATTGATTGAATAACATAATAATAATTAACATAAACTTGAATAAATGAGAATTGATGATAAGAGATAAGAATGAGGAAAGAACGTAATATGATATTATTACAATTTGGTAAAGGGACCATTAAGGGTAAGATATGAGGCAAGACAATGGGACCCTTTACATATGGTTACAATATAAGGATCAACCAAATCTTGCTCTGTCCGAGGTCAGTAAAATCCGTACCAACCATTTTCCCTTTTTGCAAAGCGAAAATGCTACCTTGTTACGTGATTATGATCTCCACAACGGGTATGTATGTATGTATGTATATATATATATATATGTGTGTGTGTGTGTGTGTGTGTGTGTGTGTGTGTGTGTGTGTGTGTGTGTGAACCTGTGGAACCTAGGACTGGTGGGAGAAGTCCGGAAGTGGGGGATCCTAGGCGCTATAGCGCTAAGGTGGAGTGTTGGGTGCAGGATAGAAGCTGCCCCCAACCAACATTGCTGGAACTCGGTGGAGGATTGGGTGCGCTCAGGACACCGACGGAAAGTAATGGGTGGAGAAATTAATTCACGTAACCGGGAAAACGTTCTGTATTCTGAACTCGAACCCGCATCAAAGGAAATGTAGGGGACCCGACTCATTTAGAGCTCAGAATGACTATGGGTAAAGTGGTACAAAGCCTGCGCAGTGCTATATCAAATCATGAATTCATGCCAGTCTTCAGGATTGGAGTCTACGGGAACCGTCGGGGGTCTTTATTCTCTCCGAGTGAATATTAGTGTGTTTCGGAATTAAAATTTGCAACCAAAATGTTTTAATGATTATTTTCTAAATCGAGATGACTTAGAAAATGTGATAACAACTAGAGATAGTCATCCACTGCATTCTTTGCTATTAATGCTTGCTGAGTACACTCGTGTACTCAACCTTGTTAGTATTTTCCTTTGTAGACCCCAGTCCAACCGGGGATTATACCGTGTGGGACGAGGGCAATACAGGTGCAGATGAGGCCATCGGAGTCGAGGATCATTACCACGAGGAGGAGGCGAGGCGACGCCTATTTGACGCTTGGGATCGCTAGAAGGCCGAGGCAGGCGAGGCAAGGAGGGATTTTGGTTCCATTTTGGTTATGTAAATCTCCTATGTTATTGTAAGACCTTAGCCCTGCGTGGCATGACTGTTGTAATAAAGGACAGTTTCTATCTTATTGTTCTGCTGCGTCAACTCGATAATGCTTACTATTCGTTGGAGCGGTGTCCTACCGGGCAAACGAATAGTAATCCGTTGCCTAAATGTGATTACCTGCTGGGTAATAACTCGGGGCGTCACAACTAACCCGTTGCACATGTTTCCCACTGTAAGTTGCAATAAGAACTCAATACCACTTTGTTCTTGTTTCCTGTATAATCTGCACAATTGCTCATGGTGTTTGGTTCTTTAATAGTCATGTTGTCAATTGCTCATCCATTCATGGTGTTTAGTTCTTTAATAGCTAGTTGAAGTGCTTGTGTGTTAATAACTAATAAGTGCATATTGTTAAATACTTAATAAGTGCATTGCTCATTTAGGAATTAGAGATACAAAATGAAGAGGAGCAAGACATTGTTATCTTATTTTTCCAATACGAACACAACAATCCAACCAATCTCTTCCAGAAACAGCAAGGACTAAAGTTCTGGTACTTGTCTAGCTATTGATGAAGAAATGGTGGGCTAGGTTAGAGATGAAATCTTCGTTATTTAGGTACTCAATTTGTATCTCTAAGATGCTATATTATTTATGTTTTGTCATGTTTTTCTTATTACATTTTATGTTGAAGCATTTTTGGTAATGTTTCATGTCAATGAAGCATTGTGGCTTATTTCTGTTATATCTTGGTGTGGGTAGAAATTAGTGTTAGTTTTAAGATGTTAGCCTATTATAATTTAGCCCGAGGCGTGATCAAATTCTAGATCCGCCACTGCATACAAGCATACAGACATGCTCAATGGAAGAAAGAACTTGCACATATTTTTTTTGTTTTTTTGTGTGGGTGGGGGCACTAGGTTTTTTTTTTTTTGACGTAAGGATGCACTAGAATCATTGTGCTGCAGGTTGGGCCACTTTACTGTAGGTCATAGCTAAAGTGTCCTTGTAGGGCTGAGGCCCTTGTAATTTTTGTTGGGCTAGGCTAGATATTTTAGCCATTGTAACAGTGGGCCACCACAAGGCCTGGTCCAACTTGATAGGCGGTTTTCATTTATGCAGGGCCAGCCCGCCTCATGGAGGCCCAGCCTTGATGCCTGATTTTCTATGTAGAGCCAGGCCCAGCCAGATTGACCCACGGAACGCTTGCTCTGTTCAGGTAGTCTAGATTGCGCCGTTTCTGTAATCTAACAGAGAGAGAGAGATTGCACGGTTTCTTTTCACTACATTACAATTTATTTTTTGCTACAGTGCATGAATCTTCAAACTTGAGCCGCCTGAAACATCCAAGGTTAACCGATGGTAGGAGTCGATCTTTGGTCATCGCATCGCTAGAGCGTCAGCAACCGGAATACATTACCCTTAGACTACCAACACTCAACACTGCCACACACAGTGCTTAGCGTTGACTGTGACATATACTGATATACAGCTATGCTCCAACAAATTTGGCACCCAACATACACGAACTTTTGCCGCTCCAATCAACAGATTTAGCTACCGATCGATCGACGTCTCCATCGGCAGTTGAGCTCTCACTTTCCAACAATTAGTACGTATCGCTACAGCCTAGAGGCTAGAGGTGGTATCCTTAGACCTGTTTACGGATTGTCCGGTCTGACCCGGTTTGGTCTGAGCTCGGGACTTGAATTTCGTCCGAAAGTTCAAAGAAATGCAATTAAAATAATAAAAACTATTTTTTATTTTCAAAATAAATTGAATATTAATTTTTTTATTCTAAAAAAGAATTAAAAATAGTTTTTTTTAAATGGAAAAGGTTTTTTGGGCTGGTCGGGACGGATCGACTCGGCCGACCTGCTCGAGACCGAGCTTTTAGGCTCAATCCGAAGCCCGGCTAGGCTCGACGTTTGAACAGATCTAGTATCCCTCATTTCCAAAAATCGTTGCACCAATTAAGCACCCTATATATTTAGGCACACAAAAGTAGTGTGAGCTACTATGAGTATGAAAGAAATTTTTTACAGGTGCCTAAAAATTAGTGAAATCACGGTCACTTTTTTCCACCATTGGATCAAGATTCTGTGACTCACATCTCTCCCTCTCTCGCCTATATAACCCACCCACGTCCTAACCTTAACTCGAACTCACTCCACCCCCATGTAAGGTCGAGGACGCCAACGAGATGGGGGTGAATAGGCTGTCTATTAAATTTTCTTTGGCTAAAACTGTGTTTATATGCGGAAATGTAAATCAAAACAGTCTTACACAATTAAAGCCTAAATCAACTAGTCTTAACTAAGTGCACCAACAACCTAAGTCTATGTCAAGGTTTGCAATTCTAAGGTGACAAACAAACAATTCAATTCTATGAATATAAATTGCAAGAATATAAAGTAAAAGAATGCAAACCACAACGACACACGATCTTTTCCGTGTGGTATTCTGAGACTTGCTAGTCTCCCCTAATCCACATTGAGGTAAGCCCAAATGAATTAGACCGACTCCACGAATTAAGCCAACACCTCGAATCCACTAGAGTTGCTCTTCCTTCACTCCGGAGATGGTGAGCACCGAACCACTCACAACACCCGGGTCTTCTTACAATCTTCTTTGACAAGATCACAAACACAATTCCTCTAAGCTGTCTAGGAGGCGGCAACCTCCGAGAGTAACAAGTCGAAGACACTCACTTGAACAAATCAAAGAGTTGAAGCTCGATTGATACACAATCCACCACCAAGTGTAACGCATGCACAAGGATTTGCCTCTCTAAGCTCACTAAGTACAACACATGCACACAAGAGGAGAGATGGTCTGCTCTTACCTCAAGGAAGATGAAAATAGCACCAGCACTTGCATCCAATAGGCCACAAGGGGGTATTTATACCCCACACGAAGAAACTAGCTGTATGGAGGAAAATACCAGAAAAATTAGGGGGGCCACACTGACCACCAACATATGGCTGATTAGACCGGCCTCCGCTGCAACGGCTACAAAACTAGTCGTTACAGACTCAACAAATTAGACCGTCCACACAGGGACCAATCAGATCACACTTGCTGGTCAGACCACCCACAGGGCCAGTCAGACTGCTCCACAAAGGAGCTCAAACATGGCTAGGTGACAACCTTCAAGAGAATGTTGACCGGAGGGGTCAGACCGAGGACCAGTCAAACTGCTCCTCCGGTCAGACCGCTCAACAATTGGCGATCAGACTACCTGACGGTTAGACCGCAGGGTTCGGTCAAACCGGCCTCCTGAAATAGCAGAAGAACAAGATGCATGCACTTTAACACATTCGCAAATTTTCGTGCTATGCAAACAAGGAATAAAAACATGATCCATGACAAGTTGCAAAATATATTTGCCGACTTTAGAATTATGCCACAAGGGTTAGGAACATGGACTTGAACTGTTTGCAAAACACATTTGCAAACTAAAGTCACATGCTACAAGGATTATGCATGAGCCTCAACTATTTGCAAAACACATTCGTAAATACCGGCAACATACCACGGAGAGCTAGAGCAAGCATAATGAGCTATCAATATATAACACACTCAAACTACTAGTACGATAACCTAGATTAGCAATCCGGATTCCAAACCAAACACCGAGACTGGTAAAATGACTAAGAAGCACATCCTTAACCTATGTTAGTTATACCTTTGCCTTGCGCATCCGTTTGGAGCTTTTGGTTTAGTACTCACATCTCCTCTCCAAAATCGAGTTCTTAACTTGAGCATCAACACATGATGCCGATCACTTCACTTGGTAACTTTCAACACATTGAGCCATCAAAAGTCTTCATCATCATGGAACTCAACCAATTTCACTAACTCATGGAAAATATTAGTCCAACAAGACGATTGTCATTAATTATCAAAAAAAAAATCCATTAATTCATAATGGCGGGTCTAGATTCTTTAGCCCAGTCGCCGCCCCTGTGCCACCTCTCGCCTCCTCCGGCCCCGACGATGTCCGCCGGTGAGCTCTTTCCAAGCCGCCGCCTCCTCCCGCCACCCCACCACCTCCTCCTCCATCCCGTCTCCCAGTCCCACCGCCGCCTCCTCCCTCCTCCCTCCTCTCTAGCAAGACCCCCCTCCCCCCTGCGCCACCTTCTTCCTCATCTCCAGTGACTACCGCTACCGGATCCGCGACCACCTCCTAACCACTTCGGCCGTCGCCACCCTCTACCAACCCCACCCACTATCCTCCTCCTCGATCGCGTTTGGTGATGCCATCGCCGCCTTGACGCACTGCAGCCACCGCCACCCCAGCCCCTCTCTAAGTCTGGGGCCACCGGTGATGTCGGACCGTGGGTTTTGAATACCCGAAAATCCTTGTGTGTGTATCATACTAGTCCCATGATTAGTGACTAGTACACACATTGATAACATTGGCATACACATCCATACATAAATACATACAACATGAAACAAATATGGTACATAACTTAAGTGATTACAAAGTTTACATCACAAGGGCTGACCGGCCAAATAAAATCTCAATTATCCGATGTGCACATAAGCTTTAGGGGACTACTTGAAGCTCACCAAGGTCCTTGATGGTGTCGGAGGAAGGCCAGAGTGGCTTGACGACGTTGAACAGCGGCGGCGTAGAGGAGGTTCACGACGGCAGCTTTCCACAGCAACGAAGAAGCTACAAGGGGTGTCGTGTTAGCTCACTATGGTGCTAGAGATGGTGTAGATGCAAGGAATCGGTGTAAGGCTCAACGGGCTTCGAGGAAGAATGAAAATGGCGGCGACAGCTGAGGATGAGGAAGAAGAGGGTGAGGCTCGGATTCACAGTGAATTGGCATGCGTTAAGAGAGGAGATTAGTTGATTGGGGGAACAGAACACATGATGACGCGATCAGAAGGGCCCCAAACCTTCTAGCATGGTGAGGGTGCGGTGGCTTGGATCGGGTGCACACACCGGAGTCGAGGAAGATGACAATGCGTCGGCGCTACGGAGCTACATCAAGCAGAGAAAGAGAGTGAGTGAGGCATGAGGTGCATGATGACGCAAGTGGCGAGGGCAAGGAAGCTCACCAGAGGTGGAGACAGTGTAGAGTTTGCTCACCAGCGTCGAGAACGACGCTCTCGTTCTCTGCGATTCAGGGAGCTAGAAGCTCGGAGAAAGTGCGAGATGGAACGAGGGGTCCTGACAGGTGGGGCCAGCACGGTGACGGTGACATACGACGCAGGTGAACACGATAGGAGAAGTTGGAGTGCAAAACGGTGGGCGGCAGTGGCGAACTGGGGGCGGAGCAGGCGAGTGCATGGACGCGTTGGCGGGCGGAGGCGAATGTGAGGTGGACGAAGGGTCCTGACAGATGGGGCCAACGTGCCAGCGAGTGAAGGGTGCGGGAGTGCTGGTGTGGGCTGAGGTGGGTGTGAGGGAAATTAGGCCGGCATATTCGGCCCATTGGCGCACGAGAAATTTAAAATGGCTTTTGAATTTTTCAAAACTGGCTGAATGTTGATCGAATTTTTATACTTAGTAAATGAGCTCCAAAATTTATGTAAATTTTTGTGGGGGCTTATGATACCATGTAGTTTCTTGTATAAATTTTTTAGTGATTTTATCTGTTCTGTGATTTTCTCGAAAATTCTTCAAAGTTGTTTTCATATAGTTTCAATATTTGATTTATGTAAGAGTTCAAAAACATGCTCAAAATTATTTTCCCACACATAAACATGCTCAAAATTATTATCTCCTTTAATTCCATTATACGTTTCCAAAATGGTGGTTTTTGGGTTGTTACAGGTGAACCGAACCCTAACCCTAATTCGCCGGCCTCTGCCACCACCGTCGCCGAGCGCCAGAGAGGAGGAAGACGACTTCGCATCGACTGTGATTTTGCAAAATTTCAGACAAATGTGAATTAGAAAACCCGAAGAAATTTTAACAAGTTACATACAAAATCGGTGCTAAGAGTGACAACTGCTGTCGGGTACGTTTATAGTCTAATTGATCGATCGTGGATGCATCACCGTGAGCACGTAATATAAGAAGCTAGCTAGCCCTGCCGTCTATGGTTATTTTATGTGCCTCTTTCTGCCCGGTTTGGATCGCAGGGATTTGGTAGGAACTCTACGTTCAATTCCTGCGGGAATGTGGCAAAATTTCGTCTTCCAAATATGACCATCTTTTAAGGACGTGCGACCTTCACTCCCAATGTACCATAGGTAACTTAATCCAAAACGTACCATCAAAATCAGTAGATATTTGTACGAAAAAGGTATATTGTGCAGGTCTAAACGCGACGATCTCTGTCTCAAAGTGTGAAAAGGAGAAGTGTCGTACCTTAGCTGGTCTGAACACGATTACCCGGATTCCACGGTACGTACGTCCTACTTAATATAGTGTGATCAGTCGATGGATGCGGCCTTTGCAATCTTCCTCCCATCGAAAACCATGCAGACAGTGACCCATTGAATTGACGGAGAAAACTGCCCGATGACAGCCGTCCGATCGTGTCTCGACATCCACAGGATCATGATCTAACGGTAACGAGGGACATTGCCACGCGAGGATCCTCCACATTTAAGACTTCTCATACTTCTGGTTATGGGATGTAGTATCCGTGGACCGTCGATCACCCGATCGGACGGTCGAGAAATCCATATTTGGTCCGTGGACTGTGCCTACTGTAGCTAGCGAATCCTCTTCTTCCTCATCTAGCTAGTCCCTAGCTAAGCAATCTCTGTCAACCTTTTCCCGTACAATCTCTAACTCTATCTGGATTCGGATCCTCTGCACTGTAGCATAGTCCTAACTCACTAAATGCAAGATGCTACTGTTTGGCATTAATTGTTTAGCCGTTGGATTCAAAGTGAACGGCCCAAGGTGAACAGTCCAGATTTCATTGAGTATTGTAGCATAGTGTTGTAGCTATTCTTTTTTTTAAGGTTGCACTGTAGCATAGTCCTACAGCGGTTCAATTCTAGCTATCCAAGTTTTGGTCAAATGGACCAAAGTGTTCCTATTGCAGGGTTCTCTAGCCCACTGCGTTAGGGTATGTATAATGGTACAAACATCTGCTGTCTATAACAACTCTTCATATCACCTGTAGACAGCACTAAAGATAGCTCATACAATAGGTTGTGGTGATATAGTCGGCTATATGATTGTAGACAACACATAATCTTTTAATGCTTTTTTGTTACGGTGCTACTGATCAATACAAGATTGTAGACATCACATTTTTCTCTTCTTATTCTCTTTCATCCATATCAGCTTAAATCATACGTTGCGTAGAGACTAAAAATAGCTAATATAAACCTATTATACATGAACTTAGTAGTTACTAATGCGAAGGATCCTCTTCCCCTACTGTTACGCTACATGGACCACACTGCTCTGGATCCATCGATCGATCGATGGATGGACGAATAGCAAGCATCAATTAAAGGAGCACCAATACAAGCGATCGAGCGAGCTAGCCCATATGATCATGAGCACAGGGTCGAGGACCATCAATGTGATCCGTACGTTCGTGCCTAACCCCCAAATCCAATCAAAATAATTAGCCGATCCCAATCCAAGTGTGTTCTCAGTTGATGCATGCAGTTTAGCTAGCCATCGATCGATCCATCCATCCATCACACGCGCACAACTGAAACCGATAATAGTATTATAGCTAGCTAGCCCTTGTGTGCAAGCTGATTCTTCCGTATATATCGACACTAGCTTCTGGCCTCCTCCTCTTACCGGCCGGCCTTCTCTCTCTTCTGCTTGCCTCTTCCAGTAGTTAGTTTGTTAGTTTGTTTAGCGTCGATCGCGCACTCTCGGCCGTCTGATCCGATCGTTCCGGGGATCTATCTGCCATATATCACATGGCTTCCATGGATTTCTGCAGGTCTCGACCTCGAGCTTTTCACTTTGTGGCCGTGGCGGCGGTGGCCGCCGCCGTTCTAGTTCAGGTGGCCGCGGCGGCGACCTACACGATTGGCGCGCCGGACGGGCTGTGGGACCTGCAGACCAACTACGCCGAGTGGGTCGCCACCAGGACACTCCACCCCGGCGATAAGATCAGTAAGTCGCCTCTTTCAACCAGCGTTTTGGATACCGGAAACATTTTTTTTAACGGGCCGGTAAGGCCGAAATTTCCAAATCAAAATTTGAATATATTCAGATTTTAAAATATAAAAACTCAAATTTAAGCAAAATTCAAATAAATCGATTTTTTTGGGACAAAATTCATTTAAACCGATTTTTTTAACCGGTTTGTATTCCTACCGGCTCCCACCAGCATGGTCGAAATTTTCGATTTTCAGCGAAAATTCTGAACACTGCTTTCAACTGCTTAATTATACTCATGTTCAATTGCTGGTTACTTGCTAGTCCATCGATCGGTGTCGTATAGCTACACGCTACGGTTTGAGTCTTACTAACTACTTACAATGTAAGATGAATTCTATTTTATTTACGTGGCCATGGTTTATCGGTTGCCGAGCTTAAGTATAACCAGCTATAGATCCGGAAATCATGTGTTCTTCTTATCCATACCGTACACGGATGTTTCTATGCCATAGGGGAGGCAATGGACACAAACATGTGCAGAGAGAAGACACATGATCCTTTTCCATTTACATTACGAATGTTTTTTTTTGCCGGATGGGGTATATATGTATATACTATTTTGTAATGTTCGGTATGTACGACGAACATTACATGGCCAACGTGCATATTTAATTACCTTGTTGTTGTCGTTGTTAACTGCATGTGCAGCGTTCACGTACTCGCCGGAGCTGCACGACGTGGTGGAGGTGAGCAAGGCCGGGTACGACGCCTGCTCCAACGCCAACAACATCTCCGCCTTCCGCTCCGGCAACGACGTCGTCGCCCTCACCGCCGTCGGCACCCGCTACTTCCTCTGCGGCCTCACCGGCCACTGCGACAGCGGCATGAAGATCCGGATCAACGTCATCGCCGCCGCCTCCGGCCCCGCAGCGCCGCTGGCGACGTCCGCGGGCTCTGTCACGGCGGCCACCGCCGGAAATATTGGCCTCGCTGCCGTGGTGGTAGCAGTGCGGCACTGTCTCGTGGCCTTGTGGTAGCTAGACGTATGTACGTACGTGTATGTCCGTCCGTCCGTCCGTCCGTATGCTTTTTTATGGCTGCCTGTGATTATTTAGAGCTGCAGCTTTGGTGTCATTTTCTTTTCATTTGAGCTGCGTGTACACTTCGTTGTTAATTTGGAGAGAGTTGATTTGTTTACTTAATTTCTCTTTTCTCTTGTCCAGTCTCTTCTATTTGGACAAACAGTTCATTGAGGTTATCCATTTTTTTGGATGTTTCACTCTGATTTTTGGAATCCTTCCCGTGTGTTCTTTTCTCATGTTCATGTCATGCCAGTCTCTTCAATTTGGACAAACAGTTTGACATTCGATTGGCATGCACTACCAGAATCCGGATTTTTCGAGTGCCAAAACACTGGGAAAATGGGTGAAACTACTCGAAATATATTTCGAGTGTGACACTCGGCAAAACACACTCGGGATAGTTTAGTCGGGGAAAAAACAGTTTCCCAAGTGTAACACTCGGGAACCGTAACTTTACCGAGTGTATAAATATACACTCGGGAAACTCATACACTCGGGAGAAAACACTGCAGAACGGCTTCGGACCGATTCACGGGAACCTTTACCGAGTGTCGACACTCGGGAATAACCTTAAAAAACACTCGGAAAGTTTCCAACTTTTGTCCGAAACCGAGGAAATTGACACGTGGCTATTTTTCCCGAGTGCATTGCAAAAATGACACTCGAAATGTTTGGTCTATTTCGAGTGTTGACACTGAAATCTTTGGTCACTTTCAGAGTGTCGACACTCGGGAAAATGCACTCGGGAAAACGACAAAACAGCAGAACCCTATTTTTCACAAATTCAATAATCCATTCAACAGCAATCAAATAATCCATTCCACGACAATTCAATAACAATGAAATAATCCATCCATCCATCCATTCCACAGCAATCAAATAATCCATCCATCTATCCATTCCACAACAATCAAATAATCCATCCATCCATCCATTCCACAAACAAAAGACATGATAGATATAACAGTTCCCGAGCTCGCAACATTCAAGTTCAAGTTCGAAAATGTAAGCATATGGCATGATACATATAACGATTAAATAGTAAATTCATAGTCTTATATACATCAAACAAAAGCAAGTATCACTACAACCATTTGCATGCACAGAATTTCCTGCTTCAATCTTCTGTGCACAAAAGCATCATTCTGCGAGTTCTGCAAATAGAGCAAAACTTAATATTAGTGCCATCTTACAACAAAAGTTAGGAATTGATATTACATGAAAAGATAATTAACCAAACTATTGACAAAGCATAAAAATTCCTTTAAATCATGATGAGCAACCTAATAACATGGCAAATCGATTAAGGGCATGCTCGGGTGTGGGCAGCTAGCTTGTGGCCTAATTGATCATTTACTTATGTCATCTATAGCACATGCAAGAGAAATTTTAGTATAATGATGTACTACTGTAAAAGGAAATGAGCTGAAACTATATATGGACTTAATTAAGAGGTGCGAGGAGTGATATTTTGTTAGATATATAATTACATGCATGGAATCCACTTGTATGATGTACCTTTTAAAAGCTCTGGCAAATTCATATGTTGACGTGCTTATTAGCACCTAACAATATAGAACATGAAAAGCACAAGTGCTAAAAATGTTAAACTCCAACTCTCAATATGTTGTCATTGTGAACTACTGACCAACATTTATGTCTCAAGCACTTATCATCAAATTCATAGAAAGGAGTGTACATACAAATTATTATATGTTGACACATTTCAAAAGATATAGTGAATTAGTTATATATGTAGCCATTTTATCCATTTTTAGCAAGCACACGATTGTGAATGTTTTGTAATATTGGTATCCTTTAGTAGATCATGAAAATAGCAAGCACTGGTGGTGGTCTCTCTACGACATGATCTTCAACATTAGCACCAGCAGACTTCAACATTAGCAATAGAAGCAAGCGATCCCTTACGTTCCCTACATTTTCATAAGAAATCACATTATAAGGAATTTGCAGTAGCGACCAATAATTACATTGCATGTCATTTCAATGTCTTCGAATCAAGCACTCATAAGAGACTAACAATATAATAATCGGTATGCGCGATTACTAGGAGGAGATAAGTTAAGCGGTGGTTCTGGCGGAGGCCATTAAGTGGAGTCACGGTCCCGAGTGCCATATGCTTTTTGTTTGCACATTGCCATACATTAGCCAAATACATATATATATATATATATATATATATATATATATATATATATATATATTGCATATTACTTTGTTATTGTACTACCTCGCCCAACTAACTGCAGGAGTATTTGCTCCAACATTGCCTAGCCTCAATTTCTGTCGCATTGCTTTGAAGCTCGTAAAATCGAGACGGGAAACATGTGATGTTCTTTGTCGACTTTGAAGGTGTACTTCATCCGTTGATGCAAACACTCGTGGATCGGACCTCAGAGGGTTGTCGGTGTGCTAATGTACGGCACCCATGAAGAAACGACCATGTTTCTTCCCTTTCGACCTTGTACCAAAGACGCAGCGTCTAGTGGTGAATTCATGGCGTTGTAGTCCGGCCATGAATCTCCTTAGCGACATCGATATATCTGACTGTTGGACAAAATCATCAGGAGCAAAATCATCGGGGACAAAATGATCGTAAATCGTACCAAGTTATCACATCGTATTTAAGGTGCACAAGGTGCCCTCGATCACCCTCCTAGTGCTAGATATGCCTCCATATCGAGAGCAGACCTCTGCTCCTTCTTTTCTGCACCCAAAAAAACCACGGCGGTCAATAAATATGTATCGCAACATACAATCAATATGAACATGTTGACCTACGAGTTTCTCTTATAGCGTGCCATGGAGGAGCCGCCTTGACGATGTCTTTGTCCGTCCATCATCAATCTCCGCTCCCTAGCAAAGACGAGAGTCCTGTAACCATCGTTCGTTGCACCACATCCCTTGAGAATCTGCCGCCATGCATTTTCACATAAGGGCCCACCAAGGTATTGCCTACATTAACCAAGTGTTAAATATGAATAAACTAGAATTGATTGTAATCAAGGACATCGTTTGTTCGGCTTGGTTACTGCATGTACTCGTCCAAAGTGATATCGTTTGCAAGCGTCGGCCCTTTAATTTGCCGTCAAGGACTTGTGTGTGGTAACAGATCACGCTTGGATCGTGCCGTAGAACATCGTGGGATAAGCTTCTTAACACAATTACGCAAACACTCTCCTAGAATCGACTTCCGTCCCTCAAACCCATGAAACCACCACTACAATCCAAGAATAAAGAATTGATAAAGAATAAGATGATTAAGTTAGTTGATAAAGCGAAAAGGAATTGATAAAGAATAAGATGATTAAGTTAGTTGACATTTTTTACTTGGCTACTAAACATCCAAAAGAGGTAAATTAAACATGTCGGACTACTTTAATAGCAACACTTCTATGAGCAAAAGGTTAGTGTGTTGGAAGTCATAATTTAGATAGGTGATTGAACATTGGGGCCATTATTTTACCCAAACATTTATGCCTCATCTAGTCATCTAGTCACAAAGTAGAAAATATATTTCAATTGTAGAAGTACATATTATTTGGGATTAGTGTGGTAAGTTAGTATAGTAACTAAATTGAGACTCGAGAGTTGTGACCTAATCAACCCTAACATGCATAGGAACACATAGAAGCGATTTGAATATTGATCACTTACCCAAAAACTTTCCTCCACCAATGCAAAACAGTTGTCAAATGGAACCTCTCCTTGGCCAATGACGGTATCTTCACAGACCTTGTAGTGGCACCATGTCCATCAGGCTCCGCCTTCCTCTCAGAGGTGACCAAACCAGGAAGTGCCATCGAATCAACACACCAATTATGCCATTCGAAGTCTACATTTGTCACCCCGCCTTCTTCTCGCCATTGCTCGCATATTAGTTTTTTGAGGTATGCAACTAAGTGGGCTAAATTAGTGAAAGTGTAAACAGTTTCTTCACGTGTGTCGCTTGAGGAATGATATGATCTTCTCCTCCTCTCGGGTTGGTCGTCAGGCAGGTTCGCAGTCCTCGCATCCAAAATTCTTGCGCCTTAGGGTGCTCATCCTCCTCACCCTCCGCCTCAGGTGCTCTTCCTCCTCACCCTCCGCCTCACACGGTGCTCATACTCCACATCATCGGCCGCAAGGGTGTGGGGTCTGAGCCTCGACCTGCTAGACCCCATTGCCTCCTCGAGGGGCCGCTGGTGCCCCTCTGCCTCCTCGAGGGGCCATGGCTGCCCTACCGCCTCGTCAGTACCAGTGGTGCCTGTGCCTCTGGAGGGGCCGAGGCTGCCCTCGTGCCTCTGGAGGGCATGGCTGCCCTGTGCCTCTGGAGGGCCGAGGCTGCCTCTGCCTCCTCGAGGGGCATGGCTGCCCTCCGCCTCCTCGAGTGGAAAACAAGCGTCTGCCTCGACTAGAGTATCTTGCCTCGCCACTCATATTTTGGTGTCTGAAATGAAATGAAATAAATCAATTAATATAAGCGTAATCAAGTAAGCTCATAGAAAAATGTAATATAACGTAATCAAATAAACTCATACAAAAAATTAAAACATGCGACAAATAAATGGAAGACATACAAGATCATGCTCGAAGTAGTCATCTACAATGGGATCCTCATGGATGGGCCCTCCAAAATGTCATCGTCACTATCATGAGGTGTTGACTCAACCTCATCCCCTTGATTGCCATCAATGTCTAAGCGATTAAGTAGTTCTAAGTCCTCTTGGTTTACAACCTCATCGGCATCGATTTGAATATCATCCATGTGATCGTCCTCTTCCCCAATTATTATTTCAAAAGTCCTCGTAGCCCATCTTCTTGAAAGAATAGGTCAACACCATTGTTGGTCTCTATGTTGTAGTCTCCGCTCACTAGGGGTAGGTAGTTTACCATATGGTTGCACCTTATGTACTACCCACCAATCCACTAGACTACTCATAGTTTTGCATGGAGTGCGGGATGTAGTATACTTGGGTGGCTTTTGAGCCACAATAAATGGGTCATTGCACGGTAGGATTGATTGATGTGCAACTTCAACCACCCTAGTGATGTATCCCGTCGACTCCCTAAGCGGATGGAACCAATGATATTTGAATAACATAAGTTTGAGAGGTTTGCTACCATGGAAATATAGTTCAATTATTTCTTCAATTACTCCATAGTATTCAACAGTGTATCGCTCTCATCTTGTCCTATAGTCACCAATCCTTTGTTAATTGTTGTTGCATTAGGCGTTCCTCTCATGTGTGGATGTTAGGAGCGGTACCCATTCACATCGTGGGTACTATAGGACAACACCCAGTGTGGCATCCTTGAGCAACTTGCTTCAATTCGCCGCTCATAGACTTGTCCTTCAAACTCTCTGACATAAATAGAATGGGTTTCATGTATTAGTTCCTCTTTACTTAGTAAATATTACGTGCAAGGGAGTAGCTAATAGAGAAGTTACTTTACGATAGAACCAAGTCGGAAATTAGGTTTACAATTCCGGCACCCTTCCTAAGAAGCTACCCTATGATGCATGCCCTATATATGTACACTAAAACAGATTGACATGAAGACAATATACATGATCAGCAGACATAAAAACACTTTCTTTCAATATATATGAATGCCTTTATTTATTAACACGTTAATGTAGCATTGTAATGACATATCAATCCACCATAAATGGACAACACAAAAGAAAATAAGCAAACTTTATTTATTTTTCCACTTATCCATTACCTTCTGATACTTCTTGGGTGAGGAGCCGAGGGAGTCATGCGGTGGGGAAGATGGCTGCTTGTTGTGTGTCGGTGGGAGGCGGTTAGCGAGGGGGCGGCAAAGACCTTGAGGCAAGTAGCATGAGCTATATTATGACAGAATCGGCACTTAAGCATCGAAATTTAGACAAAACAAAAATTTTATTGAAGTGAAGTGTAGATGTAAATCATTGTTGGACATACTTAATCTTATGGACCTTATACGATTACACATAATACGGTAAAAAACCTAGAGCTCATTCTCTCAAGGAACCGGTGAGGAAATTAGGAAGAAGAATATTGTTAATTCTTGTGAGGTATCGATTAACTATATTGCACTCTTTTTATCGCTCTTTTCATATGATTACGTGGTGTGTTTCTACTTTCTACTAATAGGCAAAGTGAGAGGCATACTACATACTTAATATAATGTATTAGAAAGATGTATTATTTACAAGCGGTTTGTAAAATTTGTATTACAAAGCGAAATTCAGATGTGAATAATCATGGTTGTCCCTAAGGCCCTAACAAAGCGAGGGAAAAATTATGCAGATGTGCTTAACTAACTCTTAACATATCTAGATAAAAATTGACCCAAGAAAATTAAATCCACGATGATCGGTGAGAAGGTAATTTCTTTGGATATATTCTAGTACTCTTGTCTTCCCTTTCCTCCCCACAAGATCAAAGATCTAGCTAGCTAAGTAAATACCAAGAAGCACATAAACTGAAACCTTCCAAAAGAAAGCAAGATCCTTTGGGCAAGAATCATCGAGATCGTAGATATAGAAAGAACAAAGAGGATTTCCAATCTCAACAAAGAAGCATCAAACTAGAAGTCACCATAGTATTTCTTGCAAGAAACATGAAGCTAGCACGGAAAAGGGTTTAATTTCCTCAAAGAAAGAACATACAAAGCGAGATCTAAGTGCACCTATGACTAGCCGAACAACAAGGCTACGAGTGCGAAGATAGCTGAATATTAGCATGTAAGGAGATGATAACCTAGCTAAAAGGCTCTTGAGCAGGTTGATATGAAGCTCTCTCTCCCTTTGTTTCTTGGAGTAGGAAAGGAGCTCCACTTTGCTTTCCTCACGAGAGTTAGTGGATTAATATGAACCAAGGAGAAGGAAGGAAGGAAAGTAGAGAAGGGCTCAAAGACCAGCACTGCCCACAAGTGTGGTCTTCTTCGCTAAGGCCTTTGCTATCTTGCTTACCCATTTATAGCTATTTAGACATCTTTATATATTCTTAAAGCTTTTATTTATGGCCTCTCCTTTTCTCTGTACATTTTTGTATCATTTATACATACAGGATAATTACTTCTAAGCATTGCCAAAGTATGTATGTGTAAGGATTGGTGGATGTCGGCGATAGTGGTAGTAAGCTAGCAAACAATGAACTAAACAACCCATTAATAGCTTGTATATATGTAGTCTGCAAAATTGAATTCAACTTGTCATCTTTCTTGCAAAATTGTGTTTTCAATCTTGGAAAATGCAGTTATATAGATGCTAATTCGAATTAGGTTTACTTGCAAATTAGGCCCTTATTACATACGTATTAGTCCCATCATCACATGTTCAATAATATTACTTGCTCCCAAAGAGGCACTAGCTAGCTAACTCGACATCGTACCATTAATATATACTTCACCTTTACCTTAATATATACTTCTACATCGTACCATTAAGCTTGTGGAAAAGCTCAAGAATATTTGATGAATTTCGGAATTAATATATATTACATTCCTTTTTCTAAATTAAACTTGTTAATAATTTCTTGCCAGTGGTCAATGCATGTACTTGCCAAGCATGTATTTTTCGACCTATATATATATATATATATATATATATATATATCACAGAACAAAAACTACAAGTATATATGTGTGGCACTCAATGTGGAATGCTATAGCCGACTTGGACACTGTGGTTAGCAGTCAATTCCTATAAACATATAAGATAGTACATGATAAATTAATGTCTAGATATATACGAATTTCTAGGAAATTAAATCTATTTCATGGCACAATATACATATTACTTATTGGAGTTCATGAGAATCCTCTGTATTAATTCAGCTAGCTAGAGCACTAATGTATTTGTTTTTTGTATATATATGCAGAAGATAGATTCCATGAGACCATGAGTCTTGAGAAAGGGAGAGAGAGACCATGACCATGACCATGCATATGCCATTTTACACAAGATTGATCATGAAAGCGGTCGAGCAATAGCTAAGTGGTAAAAGGTCCATTTGAGAAGAGAATATAAACAAATGCGGATAAGAAAAAACAAAGGTTTTAAGGCCATATGGTGTAGGCTGTAGAGTACATATGGATTTTGTATATGTGTGTGTACTCTCGAAAAAAAAGACTATGATTGCGATTCTTGAGAACATATGCAAAGCTTGCTAGCTAGGCCTATTGAGTGCAAAAGGAAGCAAGATCTCCAAGTCATTATGAGACATGTATTAAAATGAATTCGAGATCATGACTTAGTTTAGAAGCTCCACAAAATACCTAGGCCAAACATTAAGCAAAGCGATCAAAAGAGAAAGGAGAAGGTTACAAGATGATATTTTGAACAAGAAGACACTATTAAATCTAGAGACTAATTTCTTTCACAGCCACACCTTGTAGCTTTGAAAAAAATGACCCTATCCATGCTGAGACCAATTCCCCTCTAACGACTAAGCTGCGATAGAGAAAATACTTAACTTTCTAAATGCGGTGCACTAAGCTTATTTAGTTAAATAAATTATTTATTCAGATTATGAATATAAGAACTGGTCCCACTTCTCTACATACCAAACCTCCTTCTCCCCTTCTCTACCATATCAAAACCAACACATGCAGTTTTTACTAGTTCTCAAGCAATGGTATGAATGGTGCGATCAAGCATTTCCTTCTTTGGTTGCGAAGGCATCCACCGATCCACCACATAATACAAAGTCTGCTCCGGTAATTTGATTGTTTCATTAAGCAAAATTTATGGAGAAATCAAGAGGCAGTGTTCAACCTACAGGAGGAGTGGCGGTCGGAGGAGGAGCGAGGGAGGCGGACAATCGGGAGGCGGATAATCGCGGGCGCAGAGGAGGGAGCCTGGAGGCGTCGGGCGCAAGGCGTCGGAGGAGGGAGGCGGAGCCGAGGGAGCGGAGGCGGAGGCGGGCGGGCACACAGGAGGGAGGCGGAGTTCAGGGCCAATGAGTGAGGAAGGAGCCGGGCGAGGAGGCGGCAGGCGATGGGCGGAGGGAGGACGGAGGAGGGAGGATTAGGGGATTAGGGTGAGCAATCTTGTGGGGGTGGGGGTGGGGGTTTTGGGAGCAGGAGGAACGGGCATGTAATGAGGAAATGGCGCCTAACCGTTATTTTTAGCTCAGTGTCGACACTCGGAGATAATTTTCCCGTTGCTCCGTCGAGTTTCCGAGTGTCCGTCGGACACTCGGAAAGTTTAATTTCAGTGTTTTTCTACTTTCCCGAGTGTTTAATGAGGCACTCGGGAAGTTCACGTGTATTATTCAAAACACTGGAAACTTCCTAGCACTCGGGAACTTCGACGATTCAGTAGTACGCGTCATCTTTATTTTCTGGCTCACAGCCAAAGTTTGATATCCACTGACTATATGTTACATTAGCCATTTCTGTGGAATTTTCACTGTGATTTTATTCCTTCCCATGAACTGTGGGTCACAAAGTCTTAAGATAACTACTATACTGACGAATTATTCACACCATAAAAAAAAATCTCTAAAGCATTTTCGACCTGAGAATAATGGGTACTATACTCGCAGCAATTGCCTCTGTTTTGGATGTGAGAGTTTCTAGCGTATGTCTATTTTTCCTGAGAGCGTTTAACCACACATGATAATTTTTACTCTTATAATTGGCAGGTTAATCACAAGCAGTGCTTGTGTTGACAAAAGTATCACAAGTAGTACATTATTAGCATGACTCCATGATTTGGTTGCAAGAAGTCCATGTGTTTCAAGTAGTAGCATTATTAGTGCTGATCGATTTGATCTCATCCACCAACAGATTCGAAATGACCTGTCAACGGCCCGTGCTTTTTGACAAACATGGCACCAATCGCATCACATTCATCGGTAGCAACTGCGGCGTCGTCAGCACGGGTCATGCGTGGTTCAACTCGACCGTTCAATTTGCAGTACTAAAATTCAATATCCACCTTAAAGTTTGAATGGAACATGTAAACGAACTTTTTTTATTAGTTAACCTTTTTTTGAATTTTATTTTAAAGTTAATCTCCGACGCACTTTATTTCCAATTCGACCATTTTGGTCGCGTCCTTTGATGGTGACGTGACAAAAATATCTTATCATGTGCCAGGATAAGTCCCCAAAATAGCACTTTTTATCACGCCACTGGTTGTGGCGTGACCAAATAACACTGTCACGCCACTTCCAATGGCGTGACAAGAGTTTGATCAGAAATGGGCTGACGTGACAGTGTTGTTTTATCATGTCACGGGTGGTGGCGTGACCAAAAGTCGAGTGGAAATAAATGCGCCGGGGGTTAACTTTAAAATAAAATTAAAAAAAAGGTTAATTAAAAAAAATCCATGTAAACTGTGAATTCAGGCCTCGCGTATGACTTTTTTTTTGGTTCAAAAATGCCCAAAATAAAAAATTACATCGAGTCCTTTACATAAATAAATGGATAATTCATGCAAATCGAGGTTAGCGAGAGAGCCGAGGAGCATTAGGCTTGGATTGAGCCTAGGTTGACTCGGGCCGAACTTGTAGTTTTAACACACCGGTGCAGCTTGGAACTAGCCTCGGTTGGCCTAGTCAGACAAGTTGTACGTCCTGATAGGGCCAGCATTGGGCCTAAGCTTGACCCAGCCAACTTGAATGCAATCAAGATTCGCCCGGCGAATGCTAAGCCTAGGAGTTGGGTGGAAATGGGTTAAATGGGTTGGGTTTTAATTCGGATTGACTTTGGATGGGTAAGAACGGGTTGGGTTGGGTTGAGTTGGGTTGATAGTAAAAATGGGTTAGATTGGTGGAGATAGTGTTTGCCTGGGTGGGTTGGCTTGGGTGGAGTGGTCACCGCGAAGATCTCTTTGATCTTCGCCGCCGAGTGACTTAAGTGCCACCGCCAGCACGTACCCCTTCTCCCTCAAATCTTAGCCGTCGTCGAGGGTCCCTCCTCCTCACTGTCATTGGTATCTCTCACTACCGCCACTACAACAGGACTGACTTTATACAACACATTGTCTGCAACACATGGGTTATGTGTTGTAACTGCAATGTTTTTGCATCACATACTATATGTTGTTGAGGCTCTTTGCAACATATAGTTCACTCATTACGGAAAAGTGTGTTGAAGAGTCTCATGGCATCAAATAATATGTGTTGCTCACATATATATTGGAAATGCAATATGTACAGTGTGAAAATAGAATCTTTTTTATTGTCGTCAATGAAAAAAAGAGGAGCTCCCAACAGGGACTCGAACATAACCTTGCCCAAATTATACTGCGCTAGCCCTCATAATCGGGGAACCGGATGGACTATGCTATATCAGCATGGTGGCAACTTTCTCTACTCGCATGGGCAAGACCGCAGGGAATATATTTTTGTTTTTGCCTCCATTTTTTAGCGCTTTCTTTGGTTTTTTTCCTGCACACGTTACTTTTTTTTTAAGCGCGCGCCGCCATTTTTTTTGCCAGGCTCTACTTGCCTCGTTCACACAGCGTCTACCCTACCCAAATTCCGCAAATCGTCCTACCCAAATTCCCCAAACCAATGCTCTACTTTGCTGCTTGCCTTGCGGAGCGGTGCCGCCTCCCCCTCCTCCTCTCCCTCCCAGGCACCCTCCTCCTCCTCCTCCCCCCCAGCGCCCTCCCGTCTTCATCCTCCTTCAGCCGCCGCTTTTCCCCCTCTCCCTTCTTCGTCCTCCTCCTTTGAAAAGCCGTCGGCCTGGCCCCGATCTGGAAGCTGCTCCCAGAACCATTGCTTTGGCTGGCCAAAACGCCCTCTTCCCCGATCAAGCCCATTGTCGGTGGCCCGAAACCGCCCTCTTCTCCCGATCGCCATTGTCATCTAGCCTCCTCCTCCTTCCCGAGCCGCCCCTCTTTCAACACTTTCGAGCAATTGGTATGTTTGCCCTAATATGTTCTGTTTACTATGTTAATTAGGTTATGCTCCGGCAAGAAATGACTTCTTGTTTGAGAGGGTATGCATCTTTACTATCAGAATGTTCTTTCTTCAAAATTAGAAATCGGGGAGAGTGTTAAGTTAGATGTGTTCTGCATCTCCTGAAGTACATATCTGCTGTGCCCAACATTTGTTCGGAAAAAAGTTGTTGGACTTCATCTTGAATCAACTCGACAACTTAATTTTGTTTGTTTCTTTCAACTTGTAGAAAGCGACAAAGTTTCATTTTCAGTAAGTAACATCTCCCCATCTGTCAATTGCATTGCATACATTAAATTTACATTGTCGAATTTGGGGACTCAAAATAGAAAGCGAATATTGATTCTGGATATCTTGACTCAACATTCAAGAGGAAGTCTGCACTTGTTTTCTGTTCTACAAGAAAAGGTGCACAAGCGACACAATTCCTTTCACAAAGCTGCGAGTCTCTTGGCTATTCAAATCCACTTATGAAATCAATGCGGCGTATGAACATCTAAAGGAGGCCTCCCTAATCTGTAGTGACAAGCATTTGCGGGCTTGCATTGCACATGGAGGTGATGTTGAATCTTGTTTTCTAGGCACCCATGATACCTTCCTAATTTTGCAAACATTTCCAATGTTTCTATTTTTCAATGTAGAATATGAGAGATCCATGGTGCTTGAGTGCGCTATTAAGTCTCGATTGCTCTGTAAAATCGTCACCATTGATATACAAAAATATGATCCGTTTTGCTTCATGCATTTATTTGATCTTTGTATTTTTTACATGTAGCTTTAATCTTTGTATGCTGTTCTTGAAGATTTTTACTTGTTTATCACGAGTAACCAAAATGTGCAGTCTTGAATCTATTGTGACCCTCATTGCAATAATCATATCATTGTTAAAATTTTAGTTTGATCGGAGATGTTATGTTGGAGTCGACATACTTATTGCCTCAAATTTACTTCTTGGAATTTACGTTCACAAATAAGGAGTATTGGATATGCTACATTCTTTCTCATGCATACAAGTTAAATTGTTTATCCCTGTAAATCTTGTAGTTAATTGAAATTAACATGTATTTAAACCCAGATCAAAGTTTCGCACATTTAGTAATTCAAATAGAAAACCATACTACTCCATATGATTCTTCCTTGCTTCTCACAAAGCCTCTGTTTTTGTACATCCATGAGATGTGTGGGAGGTGATAGTCCTTTTTTGATGATCTTTGGAACAATTATAATTATGACAAGAAGAGGCGGTAATGGATTTATGTTTTCCTCCTTAACTCGAGAAATATTTGAATGAAAATATTTCTGGTTTATTAGTCTAACTTTGTTGTAAGTTTGTCTTGTAGGTTCATCTATCGAGAACCTTCTCAATGGATGTGAAATGGTGGAGTCTCGAGTTAAGTCTTGATGTACAATTGAAAACTAGTGTTCTCATGTGATATCTCATCTAGAAGTTGGTGTGACACGCATGCTTGCATACCGTTTGAAACTTTTTGGTGAGTATAGATACTATGACTAGGTTGGTGCCATGTGCGGTGGAGCATCTAAATCGAGGATCGTTCGGCCTCAATTCCTTACTCAAAAGGACTAGAGTGCTAATTTGCCTTCGGCACCACCACTATAATGAATGGCTCAAACAAATAGGAGATGAGAGAGCCTAGGTTGGTGCCATGTGCGTTGGAGCATCTAAATCGAGGATCGTTAAACTACGATTATCGATATAACTTTGGCAATTGAGTGGATGGGATGATCTTGCACTATTTTAATGTCAGTCATGGTTCAATTACATGTGGAAGCATACTTTTGTTGCAATTGATGCATGTTGCATTCTTTTATGGAATGACTACCATATAAGGGTTGCATTTTGATGTCTGAGAAACCTTGCTGGTCATTTGTACTTTAGTTGGCACGTGTCATGTGAGATGACTTTTGATAACTTGAGCACTATTGAACACTGAACCATGAGGTTACCAACAAAGAGGTTGAACCATTAATATTTTTTGTTCTTTTGGCTTGTTAGGAAGTAATTAAATATTAACATATGTTATGTGTTGACTTTCTTTCCACCATTGATTTAATTATCGTTGTTCTATGCATCTTTTGAAACTAGTTACTCTATTTTGGATTTCGATAAATTATGCTCAGCCTATTTATGTGCATGTAACACTTTGTGATCGTGATGGCAAAGTTTATACTTATTGCAAAATAGCCTAATTAATGTGTCTTCCTCCAACATTATAGTTCACAAAGAACAAGGCACAAGAACAGGTTACTCAAAACAAGATCCCACGCCGTGCGAGTTCAAAAAAGGCACGTCCTGCTGCAATGATGGTATGAAAGCATAATAGAAGTGTTCTGATTAAGCTGTTACAACTATTTTCTTTTCTTATCTTAATTGCGTTTGCATGTCAATATAGGTTGGTACAATAGTAATCTTGAAGTTAGCCAAATATCCAAACAAAGAGCACATGCATATGCAACTTTGTTAAGCGTGATCGGGATGCGAAGTTGATGGTGTTAAGCTTGGTAATCAATTTTGGAAGCTGCGTATTACTTTTCCAATTGAAGAAAATGAGGTCTTTGGTAAGGCCATGGCACCACTACAAGACAATCGGTGATGCAAAAGGAAAAATAGTAGCGTAGCCTTCAACTTTGTATGTTTGTCTTGGCTTGCTTTACTTTTAATGAGTTATCTCTATATCATACATACTTATACCTCTACAATTTATTGTTGTCCATGCGAGGTTGAAAAGGTTAATGGTTGAATTTTCTATTTAGATCTATTCCTCACCAACTCATCAAGGCGAAGAAGAGACTTCATGAAGATTAGCTAGCGATACTTATGTTTGGCTTTTAGGACTCAATTTAGACTTGTTATCGTGTTTAGCATTTTCAACAAACTCCAGTTGATGTATGGAATGATGTGAATGATAATACCTTTATTTATTTCCATGTGCAATGTAATCTATCTTTTCGGTGTTCTTATATTGAGTTGTATAATTTTTATATTCTCAAACATTGAATGAGAAGTATTGAGATAATAGTTTGTGTACTTTCATAAATCGCAAAAATAATTATTATTTCATTATGTTGTTGAACTTGCTACAAATATGCAACTGGTTATAAAAATGTGTTTCTGACAAGTGTTTGCAGTGCTGTTGAAATATGTGCCACATGTGTTGTTATAAATAAAGAAATGTGTTGCAGGCCCATATATCGCAACACATATTCTTATGTATAAAAACATTTAATTTGTGTTGCCTGAGGCTCATCCTATAGCATACACCTATAACAACACTTAATATTTGTGTTGCTAGAATCATGACAACACTTTTTTGTACATCTGACAACACATACTGTGTTGTTATATGTCGATCTGTAGTAGTCTTATTGCCGTTGCTAAGTCACCCTCCTTGTCCTGCCGTCACCGCCGTTGAGCATCCCCTGCTACGATGGCGACGTGCTCGGCGACACCCAGGAGTATGCCAACCATGCCGGCAAGGCCCAGATCAACTTCGGTGACGTCGCCTCGCCATCTAGGACAAGTTCTACTTCGACGACTTCGGCGACATTGTCCACCGTCGTTGATCCTCCCTGCTTCACCTTCCCTTTCTCAACCTTCTCTTCCTATCCCCCTCATGTATGTGGTACACCTTCATCCTACTTTGATCTGATCTATTGTTTCTTTGGTACCATGGATCTGATGATCAATTATCCCTTCTATTAGATTGATTGGTAGCCTCAAAAGAGGAGGGGGGATTGATTCTTGGGTTATGGACGAGGAGGATTTCGAATGAATATTGCCAATTTCTGATTGTTGCGTTCAACTAGTAGGGTGGGTCTGAAGTCGCCCGGGCTCCTTCCTTTCAGGCGAGTCTCCAAATCCTTGTCCCCTGCTTAGATTTGTGATTTTCTTCTACGCAAGTGTGGATTTCTCCTCTATTTAGTGGTGCATGTCTTGAGGATTATTTGTTCTTTTTCCCTTGGGATTTTCTTTTGTTTTTTTACCAAATAAAGGCTTACTTTGTTCTATCTTTGATGGCCAATTCTGATCAAATTAGTCTGGTAATCTTTGCTGTAAATTTCTTTCGGTTGGTGAAGTAATCTGTTTGATGGAACTATGAAGAATGTCATATTTTGTTTTATCTCTTTGTTTCTGAGACATCATGGCAAAGAAGAAGATCATCGATTGTGTTCTACAAGGCGGTGTAGTACAAACAAGAACCCCAACCGTCAATTGCGTTGAGGGTGCTCTCGGCGATTCATAGGCCCATTTGGAATCGAAGGGCCATCACTACATTGTCACGGACTACAAGGAGCGGCTAAACAGTGGTTAGTAGCAAATATCATACCCATTTTCTCATGTTTCTCTAAGAAATTTTTTTTTTTTGAAAGAAGGCTCTAACACGTAAGCAATTTATGAAAGGATTATACTATGCACTAGATAGAAATCTCAACAAGCTAAAAATGGTGAACTTGTAAAGAACTTTCTTTGATTCTTGAATAGATTTATGAAGTGCTTAGTATTTTATTCTTGCTAGTGTATAATGCACATGACTTATGAGTATGACTGCTCTTCCTTTCGCTAATGAGAGTGAAGAGTGGTTTTTCATCTGTTCCATGAGAAAAGGGGGAAGATGGTTCTTCATTTGGTTGAGCAACCATGTTTTATGAAATGATTGACATACCATAGATGATTTCCTCAAGTTTTCCCAATTTTACAAACTAATTGGAAATTACACTCAAAATAATTTAAAGATCTTGCATGTTGGCTTGCTGCAGGATTTATTGAAATGCTTATGTATTTCCATTTTACATGTATGCTTCAACGTTGACAATTATTTTGTGCCTCAGTTCTTACTAAGATGAAACAACAATGATATGCAACTTCTCAGATGGATGTATAGCCCTGATTGTTGTTGTCAGACTCTGTCTGTGTGCACTAAATAATTGTTGTTCTTGTTACCAGAATTGGAGAAGCACATCGAAGACATGCACATCCTGATAACCACCCCGTTCCACCCAGCCTATGTTTCTGCAGAGAGGATCAAGAAGGCAAAGAACCTTGAGCTGCTTCTCACCGCTGGGATTGGCTCTGATCATATTGATTTACCAACAGCAGCTATTGCAGGCTTAATTGTGGCAGAGGTTACTGGAAGGATGTGATGTATGTCTTTGAACATTCAGTGCAAATTTGTGTTAATTTGGCACTGAGTGTGCATACAACGTGCTGATGTATGTCTCTGAATCTTCAATGTAATGATCACTTAGTGACGTAGGTAATTTTGTAACATTTTTCTGGTTTTCTCTTATTTTTGTGAATTTTCTATTGTGCTATATATTTTATTTTTGAATTTTCTAATTTATTTTTCCATTTGTCGTTAATTTTCTTATTTTCATATATTTTCTTATTTATTTTACGCTTTAGTTTTTTTGTGGATATTTTTCTTCTTCTCTTTGATGGTAGCACTTTACGTGGGCATGTGCTTGGCTGACTGCGTGGGCTTCCTGCCTTCTTTTAAGGCCATAGCTTACTTTCAGGTGGGAATGGATTGGGAAATGGATTGAACCCATTTTGGAGATACGGGTTGGGTTGGTTTGGATACAAATATTTGGTGGATTGGGTTGGGTTGGGTTGAGTTTCCATGGTTGTTCTTTGGGTTGGGTGGGGATGGGCTGTTTTAGTTTTCTTGTGTGGAATGAGTTGGGTTTGGGTTGGGTTTGAAGCCATTAGCAGGCCTAGCTAACACTACTACAGAAAAGGTTTTCACAGACGGTTCAAAAACGTCATCACAGACGGTTTCATGAGCCGTCTAAGTTTGTGGGTCAGTGATGACATGAGGTCATTACAGACGGTTTTCAAACCGTCTGTGATGCATCTGAAATCGTCACGATGGTTATTAAGCGAGAACCGTCGTGATAGCAACTATCCTGCAGGCGGTTTTTAGTAAAAGCTATGCGTGATGATCGATATATCATGACGGTTTATTTGAAACAAATCTATGATGATGATATATCACATATGGTTTGTGGCCAAACCAAATGCTGTGATGAGTTTTCTCTATAAAACAACGCTACTTGTGCCTTTAAAATCAATCATATATATATATATATATATATATATATATATATATATATATATATATGTATATATATATATATATATATATATATATATATATATATATATATATATATATATATATATATATATATATATATATATATATATATATATATATATATATATGTATATATATATATATATATATATATATATATATATGTATATATATATGTATATGTATGTATATGTATGTATATGTATATATATGTATATGTATATATATATATATATATGTATGTATATGTATATATATATATATATGTATGTATATGTATATGTATATATATGTATATATATGTATGTATGTATATATTGTAGTCCTCACCACTTTAGGGGTAAATCCTGAGATGAGAAGGATGAGATAAAGAACCACGGCCAACTATGGAACCGTCTGTGATATGAGACAACATGGACGTAATAGAACCGTCCGTCTTAAGCAAGAATGGAGCCCGCTTGGATCTACTTGCCCTGACATGATGGCTTATGTATCACAGACGGTTTATAGATAAAACCATCTCTGATGGCTTACGTATCACAAATGGTTTATAGATAAAATCGTTTGTGATGGCTTACGTGTGTGTGTGTGTGTGTGTGTATTCTCGTGTATACATTTACATGACATGAAGAAATTACATATTTATATGTCAATTTTGTCATTGAAATACTGCTAAAAATTTGCTTTAACTATGATCGATACATATATCACACAGATCGGATATAATAAATTTGTTAACCACTAAACCGTCGACTGTGATAAATAGTTAATTCAACATATAATATAGTAACTTCACCTCCAAACTATATATTTTTTAAATTTTAGAATTTACATATGGCCAAACAGCGTGGCTAGTCGCTTGTTACAAAGATTAAAAAAAAGTAGAAACCTAAATAAACAAAGTTTTTCTAGTGGCGGAGGTAGGCTGCTATCTCCATCTTCAAAACTTCGTAGGCGGCGGCGTTGGCATCGGACAGTTCGTGATCAGTGAACGAAGCCCAAAATGCGTCCACCCGCTGATGCGCTCGTTCAAGTGTCTCGAAGATCCTTAGACTGTTGAATTAAGAAGAATTGAGCGCATAGGCTCTTTTCCCTTACTTGAGGGGTCTCGGCATGGTCAACTCGGTCGTCCGCCGCCTCGATTAAACAGTCCAAGTGACGGCAAGCCTCCTGGAGATGTGCAACATTGTTGTGGAGGACCACGTTGATGACACGGTAAACTCGCCGGAAGTGGGAGATTACTCGAAAGACGCGGCGGAGGAAGATGTCAAGACGGCGGAAGGTGGCCGTCACCTGCTCGGGCAAATTCTCGGAGAGAGGAGTGAAGACACTGTTGAAACAGTGTCTTTCCGCAAAGATATCTGCCAGCGCATAACGGAGAGGCGCCAGACAAGTATGGCGTGTAGGCCAACAATGTCAGTGACAAGGAAACAGAGGGAACCATTTCTGCTTCAGAAGTATAGAGTTATATATATGTGGGGATAATCATCTTTGATGGCGGATGAACCCTTTTATAAAACAAGGAATAAATTCGGCGCGTGAGACGAAGAGACATATCGGGGAGCCGAAGCGGCATTGATGCAACAAAGAGACGCATCAGCCACGAAGAAACTCGCCCGAGCGGAAGTGACATTATTTCAGACGGTCACTACTACAAAACATGCAATAGCAGACGCCTCATCATAGACGGTTCAAAAGGAACCGTCTGTGTTGGGTCTATCGGGACCGAGCATAGCCTATCACAGACGGTTCTTATTATGAACCGCTCGTGATCGCACCTATCACAGACGGTTTTCTAATAGAATAAATGCGTGATCATTCCTGACGGTTCTATTAAAAAACCGTCTGTGATAATCACCGTTATCACAGACGGTTTGTAACTAGAACCGTCTGTGAATGATCACAGACGGTTCTATTAAAAAACCGTCTGTGATAATCACCGTTATCACAGACGGTTCTTGAGAACAACCGTCTGTGAATTAACACAGACGGTTCTAGTTACAAACCGTCTGTGATAGTTACGTATCACAGACGGTTCTTAACAAGAACCGTCTCTAATTGTTGGGCGGGAAATGAAAATTTGGACATAATGGGCGGGCTGCCGAAACTCACTTTATATAACCTTGCATCTTCACACCTCATACCTCCATCTCCTCCTCACACCTCTTACCTCATACCTCCATACATCCATCTCCTCCTCTGCCATCTCTCCTCCTCACACCTTGCGCCCCGGCCTCCCCCGAGCTTGTCGCCCGGGCCTCCTCCAACTTGCCCCGGCCTCATCATCACCGGCCTCCTCCGAACCGTCGCCCCCGGCCTCCTCCACCTCACCCCGGCCTCGTCGTCACTGGCCTCCCACGACCTCGTCACCCTTGGCCTCCTCCACTTGTCGCCCCGGCCTCCCACGACCTCACTCTCTCTACTCCCCCCTTTGCTCTGTGATGTGGATTACTGAGAGCTAGTGTTAGTGCTCTGTAAATGGATTGAGTTGATGTTACTGTGATGTGGGTGATGTTGTCGTTTATTGTTGGAGGCTCTCTGTGCATGTGTAGTTCATGTTGAGTTATTTGGTTTGGGCAAAAATATAGATGGTAGATCGCGCACTGTCTGGTAAAACCGCCATAACTTTTGCATACGAACTCGGATTGCGACGTTCTTTGGCTCGTCCATATCAAATTCATTTGCGAGGCTCAAAAGACTCTAGACAAAGTGAACCCCCCAAAAAAGGTCGTTTAGGGTGTCAAAACAGCCTCCGAAGTTTTAGTAGTCGTTTTTGGTTTTTTGCAACAAAAAGGCTATCACGAGCGGTTCTAAACAAGAATCGTTTATGAAAACTCATCGCTGAGCGGTTCAATAAGAACCGTCAGTGATATATGCTGAGCGGTTCTTGTTCGTAACCGCTCGTGATGAGTTTTAATAGACCATCTGTGATGACCTCATATCATCACAGACGAACAAATTCAGATGGTTCACAAACCGTCTATGATGACGGTTTCGAACCGTCTGTGATGAGGTTTTCCCTAGTAGTGGGTTATAATAAAAAAAACCGTCTGTGAAGTCTACAATTATCACAGACGGTTGATGTTTAGAACCATCTGTGATATTTCACAGCCAATTTTCAATATGAATCGTCTGTGAAGTCTACAGTTATCACAGACGGTTTGTGTTTAGAACCGTCTGTGATACTTCACAGATGGTTTTCAATATGAACCATTTGTGATATTATCTCTTCACAGACGGTTTTTAGCGTATCCAGTTACACAGACGGTCTCTAAACAAAAACCGTCTGTGATTGTGTTTAATATAGACGGTTTCAATCAACCATTTGTGATCCAGGCGTCTAGTATTAGCATTTTGGTAGCAGTGTAAGCCTGTGCATAAATGATTTTTTTATTAGTACATTTTAAAATAGAATTATAGAAATAAATGTCTGGTTAATATAATAACAAAAATAGGAATATTTATGTTTGTAGAGAATTCATCTTAAAATTTTATAGGATTTGACTAAGTTTTTTAATATTTTTTGTGTCTACAACCGATTATTAAGGAGAGAACAATTTAGGAGTTAAATTTAGAAGATGATATTTCAACTTCGGCAATGGGACTTTGTTATCTAGGTACGAATTACATGGTGCCAAAATTTTGGTTACGTGTATTTGTTTGCCTCGCTACCCCCACGTTACAAATGGCGACATGCACGAACGAGCAACCCGAACTACACGTAAAATACATGTGTGAGGGATAAGGAAGAAGTTGGTCTTGACGGCCCATCGGCACCTTCCTATTATCTGCTGTAGACCCGCAGGCTTGGCCAGTCCCAAAAGCAAAACATTAAGCAAATCAATAATCGGGACGTAGATTGAACATAATTTACCTTTTCGATCCATAGTGCGCCCGGGCGACATGGAGCACTAGGATGGTCGCCGGTCTCACTAGTAAGAGTCTTCCCCTTGTCCGTCGCGCGCTTGGCCTGGCCATCCTCAGCGTGCTGTTCGACGCTCTTGGGCTCCATCACCTTGTTTCCCTTGTCTTCCCCACTCTCGGCTATATAAGGTTTCCGTAGTAGAAGGTCTCGGGTGGCATCGCATAGTTGAACATGTACTTCTACTCGATGAACACCCTATCATACTTGTCTGGGCCGTTGATCCATTGGAAGAAGAAGCAATGCTTCTCCGGTTGCCATTATGCACATATAAAGTTAGCGATATGCGGAATGCAACGTAAAATACGAAAAATCAATGTGTGTGAGGTTCCCTTACACGGATATCCCAAGACATGTAATGCGCTGGGCGGCGGTCTTGAGTGTATGGGTGAATGATCCAATTTGGTTTTTGCAGTCATATCACAGCATGGAAACTCTAGTAGTACCGGCGTATCCTTCATTGAACAATTTAGGTTGGTTTTCACCTTCTCGGCAAGCCACATGCATTTCCGCAGCATCTCCACATAGCCCAATATCTACTAGGCCGACCTAATGTAATCCTCTAGCTCACTCTCTTCTTCCTCCTTCCTCTCGGTTCTACGAAACATGTTGGAGTGAAGTGTTAGCTTTGGTGGTGTAGTGCTCTCCTCTAGCTCTCTTCTCCCTCCTTTTATAAGCAGATAGGGTGTAGTGCTGATGGCTGGTGAGTAGTATGTACTCATTGCGAAAGGCTGGTGAGTGATGTCCACTCATTGAGAAAAGCTGATCCTGGTTGTCGTTTCGCTCTGAAAAAGTGGCGTGCCAGTAAGTGGTCATTTCGGTATGAAAAGGTGGCGTGACAGAGTGTGGTCATTTCGATATGGAAAGGTGGCAGTGTGTGGCGTGGGAAGGTGTGGTCTGGAAAGGTGGCAATGTGTGGTGTGAAAATTGTCCCTTGTCATATTACGTTCATACAAATCCAATAGCCAAAAGTTAAAGACATCTTGCAATTTGTGAACAAGCATACAACATCCTGTATACATGAATCTCTTATGCAGACAACGAAAAATACTTCATACATATTGATGATACTACCAGTAGGATACACACACAAGTTTCTCGAGCAACTTTTAGATGGTCAAGAATCTTGTCTGGGGCTCGTCTGTAGGTGACATGTTCACTGTTGGACCAGATGGAGCTACATGTGGACGTTCAACTGCTCTTTCCACCATGGCACCAACAAAGTCCGCCCACTGAAAGTACTGGCATCCGCTGACCTAAAATCCACACCGTATAGTAAAAAAGTAGACGATGCAAACCAAAAATCCAAATACCAACATCCGCAGAAATCGAACTCATTGAGAAATATACAAACACTTATAGAATACATGCTCTTGTTCTTTTCGGTGTTGGAATACATGACATTTGCTTGAACCCCGTAGTACGGGCAGTTGACTCGCATTGCATTCGTCAGCATTACAGCTCTTTGGCTCATCGAACTAAATGACTGAGACATGATGTTGGGGATAGTAGTGGGACAAATGCAAGTAGATGAGAAGAGAAGGGCATGGAGTTCAGTTGGTTGGATGGGATTTTATAGAGTTGACCTTGGATTCTATTGGCACTAACGTATATGTCATTTCGGTGGGGCCTGCATGTTTGTCTGGTCTACACGATGTGGGAAGCGCATGGTCAGTCATACACAAAACAACAACAAATAAGATTGAAAATTGGACACAAGCATAATGTTAGTCGTATGGAAATTAATATTTATATAAGTCATACAACTAGTCGTGGGCCCTCTTCGGGTGTACTCCGCGGGTGGATCCTACCCTCACTCGGTGGGCCCGCTACTGGTGTGAGTATGTCAAGGGGTCCGTCGCCTGAACTATCCTGCAGGGCGAGGAACCTCCGCAGGTGTGGCGAACTCCGTTAGTGTTTGCTGGGACGGTGGAGGCGCACCATTGAGCTGTGAAGCCCCAATGGAGACCTGGCTGGGAGCGCCCTCGGGCTGCGAAGGCGCACTATCGTCTCGCTGAAATAGGTGCTCATCGACGTCGTAGTCCGAAACCTGTATCCCTCCTGCACGGCTTGGTGTCCCTCCTCCCAACCGTGCTGATGCCTTGTCAAACAGTAAGACATGCATTTAAGTATAATGCAAATGCAAAATGGATACACGACGAGGGAGCAGTAACCACCCTAGTCGTTGCATTGGAAGGGATGTCCCCCTGTGCTCTGGTCCGACAAACACATGTTATTGAGGTCATATTCCAATAAATTGGCATTAGTTTAAAAATAAGTCAGAAATGAACAAGCCCAGATGTGTACCTGCGAAGTCAATGCGAGTACTGCTGACATAGTGCCATGAGGGCCCGTCCGAGATGTCCGGTGCGCAACCGTCGTCGTGGGCGTGACACACTTTAATGTTGTTTTTCGCAAGGTTTCTACTTGTTGTAAACAGATCTAGAGTTTTTCGTCGTGCGTGCAACTTTGAGTAGAACAGCACGCGCGGTGCGTCATCAGAACTAAGAAAGACCACTTCCAACACGGACACGCGTTGCATGCATCGCAATCGATATGAACAATCGAGCAACCTCCCATCCTTGATCATTTCACGGGTTAATTAATTCCCTAGAGTCGGACGACGACGACTCCATCTCCATGCATGCAGATGCAACAGATTAATTAATCACTGCTCTCTTCATGCACAAAGGCAAAGATTTTGCTAATTATGCGCTTAGAGCATCTCTAGTATATTTAACCGATGTCGATTTAAAGTCATGTCATGTAAGTATTCTAGAAACTGGGCTTGTTTTTCTCCAATGTATTGAACCGATTCCTACTAATAACTGGGACTCACGTTACATTAAAAAACTACAAAATAATATTATCCTCTCTCAACCGCACTCTCTCATATGTAGTTGTTTAATGCTCATATGAGTTGTTTAATGCTTTGAATCGACTCCTAAGTAGAGTCCGGTTCCATACATTTTTTTTGTTGGAATCGACCCCTCCAATGTATTGAATCGATTCAATGATTTTTCTCTCCTCATTTGAACCGGCTAAAACACAACATTGGAGATGGTCTAAGTAGAGTCCGGTTCTATGCATTTTTTTTGTCTGAATCGAACCATCCAATATATTGAATCGATTCAATGCCTTCTCTCTCCTCATTTGAACTGGTTAAAATACAACATTGGAGATGATATTACACCTGACGAACCAACACGTACCGTACCATACCTATATATACCTCCCTCTCTGTTGGAATTGGGCATGTATGTGTAAAGGCCCATTCATTCCTATAATTCCAAAGCATGTAAATTCTAAAACTAGAAGTTTTAGACCAGTATAGTCAAAACTGAGTGGTCAAAACTGAATGATCGAAACTCAGTAGCCGAAACCAAGTGGTCAGAACACAATGGTCGGAACATAGTGGTTAAAACTCAGTGGTCGAAACCATAAGATCAGTGTGGTCGATACTCAGTGATCGAAACTCTATGGTTGAAGCCATAGACCAGTGTGGTCAAAGGTTTGAACCAGTATGGTCAAATAATCTGGTCGAAGTCACAGACCATTGTGGTCGAAGGCATAGACCAGTATGCTCGAAATCATCTAGTCGGATCCTTAGACCAGTGTGGTCGTAATACACTAGTCGAAACTGTAGACCCGTGGTCAAAGCTTTAGACTAGGGTACAATCAAGATCAATAAATAGTACTTAATGACCATTAATTGGCATTGAATTAGTGGTTACCAGTGGTTTATTATGACAGTTACTAGAGAGTAATTGTCTCGACCATAAATAAGATCTGGAGACGTCCAGACAATGAAAATGATTCATTCCAATTTTTCATCTTCCTCTATGTTCTTTTGTGCTGAAGAGTTGTGCTGTTGAACCAAGCCGTCTCTTTTTCCCAGTGTTCTCCTTGGCGTGCACCAGGAAGAAGGGTGAGCGGATATCTCTGAACCATTGTCGTAGAGTTCACCTGCACAGGGCGGCAATAAGGTTTCTGGGCAATGCATCTGCGCGACCGCTCTCTGGCCGCAAGATCTACGATCTGCCACCGCTCGACCACTACTTGAGTGCGGCCGCTTCTCGGTCATCATCGATCCCAACTGTAAGTTGGTCGTAAAACAGTTTTCAACATAAATCGTCTGTGATATTACCTCTCCACAGACGGTCTTTAGCGCAGTTAAGAATACGCATTTGTCGTTAAACCAAAACCGCTCGTGATTAGATTATCTTGACGGTTTTGGTTAACCGTCTGTGATGAGATATCTAGTAATAGTCTTTTTTTAGTAGTGTAACAAACTATCGTAAATGCTCTAAGTAATAGACCGTGTCTACGGATGTACACCTCATTCACTTCACCACCTGCGACTATAATTAAGTAATATATCATGTCTCGAGTGCAACGTCAATCCTTTTCTTCCTGATATAGCACATGTTGATAATATGGTAAACAATACACAGAAGAACTAGCTTATGGCGATAGATATACTAGTACACGTCCACACGTACGGTGTTTACGTTGGAAGACGGAAGGTAACGACACGGTCCAACTTCCAAAACGGCATGCATTCTCTTTATATCTTTACCCACACTCAACGATTGAGTCACGACTCACGATCTCAAGGGGCGACCAAGTATCCCAAGTCCACAACATTTCACCACCTGCTCCCCTCGCGACTAAGTACTCCATTAGTTTGCCAGCACGATTAAGCTAATTAAACTAGCTAAGTAATAGACCATGTCATACGCACACTCGGACACTAACATAACCTGCAATTAACAAACCCCTCTGTTTGTGTATATATATATATACACGCACGTACGGCGATTGATCATATGCATAGATCTCCAACATATTCCAGACTCGAGCATTGTTATCTACCTCAATCGGCTTCTGATTGATCCGGGTCATCCATTAATCCGACCTTAATTAGCTGCAAATTAATGGCGAGCATGCAAACATCTTTGCTCGCCGTCGTCGCCATCGTTGCGACGGCGGCGGCGGCATCGTTCGCCACGGCGTCCGGCGCCAGCTACACCGTCGGCGAGCCCGGGGGCTCGTGGGACCTGCGGACCAACTACACCACCTGGGCTTCCTCCATCACCTTCCGCCTCGGTGACCAACTCGGTAATTTACCACCTTGCATGCATGTTACTATCCCCTCTAATGACACTAGAAATACTTTCAGAATTCCTGAAAAAGATATTATTTTCGTAATAGTACAATTTATTATGTTTTACAAATATATTGCATTAGAAATTGGTCGCATGCAGATTTAGAAACCGTGCCGATATCTAAAACAACACGGAAATTAACGTAACAACTGAATTAACCAGCTCTTCAATCAATTCATTAACTTGTAAATGTGCATGTGCTGCAGTGTTCAAGTACTTGCCGGCGGCGCACGACGTGGTGGAGGTGACCAAGGACGGCTACCTCTCCTGCTCGCCGTCCAGCCCCATCTCCGCCCTCCGGTCCGGCCAAGACACCATCTCGCTCAACCGCCTCGGAAGGCGGTACTTCATCTGCGGCGTGCCGGAGCACTGCACCGCCGGAATGAAGCTGCAGGTTGAGGTCAGGGTCGTCTGCGACAGCCTGTCCCCGCCCGGAGCGAACGGGACGCCCGGAGCGAACGCGGCGCCCGGAGCGAACGGGGTTAACGGCGGCGGCGGCGGCTTCTGCGTGGACGGCGACTCGCCGACGACCATCATCACCACCGGCTCCACCTCCTACAATTCAGCGCCGGGATCTTCAGGCAGTGTCAACTCTGCACTTGTCGTGGCTGCTACAACGCTGCTGTATCGTCTTATGGTGTAGTTGATTGGATCCTGCTTGCAACAGCTCACAACTGATTGGTTAACTTGTATCACAGAAATTTTGAGAAATTCGAAGGAGAAACATCGTACGGAATCTGACATTAATTGTTGCTGTAGAGAACAAGAATGAGCATTCTTCCTTTCTCCAGAAAAAAATGTATTGTACAGTCATTAAAGGTGTAGTGGCCTCCATAGAGCGCCACAAATGTCAGCATACCCCTCATCAACAAACTACCACATGACACCAGTAGTCTACTATGAATAAGACATTATGCCCAACCAATTGATCGATCAACTTCACGGTTTTGGGTTACCATGACTTCACACGGTGTAGACGATCGAAGCATTACACAAGCTCGACTTCAGAAGGCGGCATGAACTTGCGATCGCGTACCTACTCACCGTCTAGTCCCATCGCCCTGCCGCCTCCACAAGCTCCTGGCCCTCCTGGTCACCGCTCCCATCGCCATGATGCCAGCGATGCACTCATCAAGGCGCCTCCTCCGCTGCGAACACGCACCTGCCCCATCCTCATCGCCCAAAGCTCCATGACTGCCTTGGGACCCCGCGCGTCTCCAAGCCTCAATGGCTCCTACCTCCCTTTCTGCGGCTATAAGAGTCCAGAGCATCCCCCTTGCCTCCCCACTTCGCCTCACTCTTCCTTGGCAAATTTGTCCAGAGAAATCCTTGAGCTCCCTTTTTTGGTCGTGTCGCTCCGCCGGCATTTCGCCACTCTGGCCATGCCATCACCGAACCACCCCCATCACCCCGTGCCCTAGGAGCTGAGGAACCCTTCCCCCCAAGCCAATCGGGTTTTGGTCCACCGAAGCCACCGCATCCAGCCTTCTCCTCCAACTCCGGCCACCTCCTTCCCCACCACCGATCTCCCACAGTCCATCTCCGGTCCTCTTCTTGGGCTTGGTAAGTTCCTTGAGTCGCCCCCTAGCTAGTGCTCCCACTCTTTTGCCGAGAGCTCGCCGGATTTCCTCGTTTGGCATTTAGCCCGCCACCACTTTCCCTCTATCGTGCTGCTACTCCGGAGATCTTTCGGCTGCGCAACCACCGTCATCGCCTTTGCCTCGGTGAGATCGTTCCATTTTGGTCCTTGTTGGCCGCCACAGGAGTCTGGGGCGCCTCGCCAAGAAGATGAGCTAGAACCGCCCAGGGAGCCCGTCTTTGCACGTTCGGACAACACTATTCCCTAGTCATTAGGGCAAATATTCCTGTTTAGCACTAAAGCCATGTTTAACCGGTTAAATGGCATGTTTAATGCCGCTTTGTGTCGGTGGCTCATGGGCTCGAGCGACAGTAAATGCCGGCTTTAGCCCCGGTTCTTTCCCCTTTTTGACCGACACATGGGCCCCACCTCTGCACTGTGCCCGGTGCACCATGGATTGGTGCACAGTCATATTGACCTACTGGTCCATGCACTATGCACATGGACCAAGCTACCGACCAATGGGTCCCGCATATCAGGGGTGGTTTCTTAAAAGAAATTAAAAGGAAAAAAGAAAATGCCACTATTCACGGGACCCACCTACCAATGAGAGATTTCTCTCTCCCCTTTTTATTTTTATGATTTAATTCCATTTCAAACTTTGGAAGCTTCGTTCTCCTCCGTTGTAACTCCAAAAATTATAAAATTTGTCTAAATTCAAGACCTTACTAATGGCACTGGTCTTATTTACTTTGGAGTTCATTTATTATTTTTATTATTATTTATTTGTTTTGTTTTGCTTGGTGTTCTTTTTTCGGTATGTTCGTCCGGGTAGAATTCGGAGACGCGAGAGATTTCTAGTTTGATCAAGCACAAGACTACCAAGACTCTCTTACCTTTAATCTAGGCGAGTCGATTCTTTGATCATTTTGAGGCAAATAAAAGAACCCGAGCCACCCTTGATAAGCCTTGCATGTATGTTATTGCATCTAGTGTATTGGCTCGCGAGCACGGAAGTTGTGCTCATTCTCGCTCTTTCCCCAAACCCCTTAGACCCTACGGATCATAGAGATTATGCATACTATGAGGATCCGTGGTGATGGACAAGGCAATGATGAAGAGTAGTCGAGTTACATTAGTCTAGGTCTCACCTCGGTCTAGCTGGCTCGTTAGGTGCTTATACTACCGATATTATCCAAGTCTTTGGTTAATATCAGTTGTACATAGGTTATCGATCGTGCGCCTATAGAGATGTGCTCTACCCCTCTTTTGCTTCCAATCGTGTAGTTTCATTGCTTTTGGTGTTGTAATCAGTTTGGTCTGTTCGGCCCTTATTGTAAAACTTGACCCGACGTGGTCTATATCACTCTGATGTTAGTAATATATTGAATGTTTTAGTTCACGTCATGTATGAAATGATTCATCAATGTACCTGTGAGTGCTATCTACTGATCTAGGGAATATCACAGTGTTTACATAGAGGATTTGGATTTGTGAAATCCGAGTCCGACAGTTGGAATTCTTTTCACGTAGATTTCACAGTAATTTGTTCCTAATGGCATCGCCGCGAAGTCGCGAACAATGTTCATTTAGCATAACTAACGTTTTAGCTTTGAGTAGAACAGCACACGCGGTGCGTCATCAGAATTAAGGAAGACCATTTCCAACACGTACGCGCGTTGCATGTGCATCGCGATCGATATGAACGATCGAGCAGCCTCCCATCCTTGATCATTTCACGGGTTAATTAATTTCCTAGAGTCGGTCGACGACGACTCCATCTCCATGCATTCATGCATCAATCGCACGCAAGCTACATTATTCCATTATTCCATGTCACCCTAGTAACTATGTAGTAATTACTAGTATAGGTTGTACTTAGGCGACATACTAGTCTTGCTTAAGTACCAGGGCATTAAAATACCCTAATCATCATCTCTTAAATCATAAAATAGTTTTGGACAGTCATGGGAGGTACATGATTGAGGTAATTGAGATAATTTGGTTTTACTCCTTAAAACCGTAATAAACTGGTATTACCACATCTGAACGGATAGTATGATGGTGGGTACTGATGTAGCACGAGAATGTGTGAAATATGGTATGAATCGCCCGGATAGCTTAAGGACTTAATCTTGGCATGACGTCCCTTGTAAAATAAGTACAACCACAAGTCTGTAAAATACAACTTGGTTTAGTAAATTTATTGAACTCTGAAAGTCATCTCGCTGGAGAGGGGTAACAAAGTAGTGCAAGCAGTGGATGTGTCCGTCTTGAATGAGACACCAATACAAGGTGAAGTTGCCAGTCGTGCTAGATGTTGTGGTGTAATCCAGCTACGCTAGTTGCTGGGGTAAACATCCCGCACAATTTATGGGTGCAACCCATATGGGTGAGATGACGGGAGGGACGATATATTTTGAAAAGTCACTCTGGTGTTTATAATATATTGAATGTTTTAGTTCACGTCATGTATGAAATGATTCATCAATGTATCTGTGAGTGCTATCTACTGATCCAGGGAATATCACAGTGTTTACACAGAGGATTTGGATTTGTGAAATCCGAGTCCGACAGTTGGAATTCTTTTCACGTACATTTCACAGTAATTTGTTCCTAATGGCACCGCCGCGAAGTCGCGAACAATGTGCATTTAGCATAACTAACGTTTTAGCTTTGAGTAGAACAGCACACGCGGTGCGTCATCAGAATTAAGGAAGACCATTTCCAACACGTACGCGCGTTGCATGTGCATCGCGATCGATATGAACGATCGAGCAGCCTCCCATCCTTGATCATTTCACGGGTTAATTAATTTCCTAGAGTCGGTCGACGACGACTCCATCTCCATGCATTCATGCATCAATCGCACGCAAGCTACACGCGAGAAGGAGTCAAACATCTGACCACGCGATGCAACGGATAGTAAACTGCTAATTACGAGCTTACACCTGACGAACCAACACGTACCTATATATACCTCCCTCCCAGCTCGCACAATCCATCCATCCTGTCGTTTCTTGCATATCCAATCATCTGATAAGTTCCTAGCTTTATACATTAATTCACGGCCTCGATACAGATCTTTATCACCTTAGAGTATATATCTTCCAGACAAATAATTACTAGTCGACATGGCAGCTAAAGCTCTCCTCGTCGTCGCCATGGCCGCGGCGGTGCTCGGGACGGCGCTCGGCGCCAGCTACACCGTCGGCGCGCCCGGCGGCTCGTGGGATCTCCGGACCAACTACACCCGCTGGGCTTCCAACATCAACTTCCGCGCCGGCGACCAGCTCGGTAAATACATTAATCCTGATATACCACTGCTAATAATAATATAATAATATAACTTAGAAATCAACGCTAATATGATAAAACAATGATTATTATAAGGTACACACAGTGACGCGTCTCATATATATATACACGTGCAGTGTTCGCGTATTCCGCTCCGCGCACGATGTGGTGGAAGTGAGCAAGGCGGACTACGACTCCTGCTCCGGCTCCAGCCCCATCGCCACCTTCCAGACCGGCAACGACGTCGTCCTCTCGCCGCCGCCGGCAGCCGCTACTTCATCTGCGGCGTGCCCGGGCACTGCGACGCCGGCATGAAGGTCGCGGTCAAAGTCGAGGCGGCCACCGGCGGCAACACCGCCCCGTCGCCAGTGGCGACCGCCCTGCGCGCGCACCGGCGGCGGAGAGGCCCAGCGCGAGGGCCCTGGCGGCCGGCGGCCAGGCGATGCCTCCGTCGAGCTCGGCGGCGTCGGCTGGTGTGAAGTCCGTGCTGGGGCTCGGTTTGGGCGCCGTCGCGGCTGGTCTCATGGTCTTCTAGTAGAGAGTCAACAAAGGATCGATTCGTGTACTGTCGCTATTCTTTTTTTTCCCCCTTTCTGTGACACGTGATCGATCATGATGTATCATTTTCTTGACTTAAATGTACTTTGATTCATTATAAATTGGCTTTTATGATTAACAAATGCATCTGAAATCTCATACGACGTCCATTAAAGATGACGAACAGACATTCGTATGAAAGCTTGAAGATGATATATATATATGTGTAGTCTGATGCGTTAGATGGTAAAGTCCACAAACTTCCGTCGTCTACCACGGCTGCGGCCTCTCTGCTCCGCCATCTCCGCCGGCCGGTTGACAAACTCAAAATCTTCCTTCTTCTAGTCACTACTACATACACCATCATCAACACGATGAATTATTGGGAAAAAAAAAAGCATCAGACAGATTCCAAATCTTTACACACTCAAACAAGTCGAACACCTACGACTAAGAGTGTCTACAATAGTTCATGTCACTTATTACTAAAGAATGGACACATCAGTATTTAGGTGATGTGAAGGAGAGATGATGAGCTTGTTTCTAAATGAAGAAACAAACAGGTTGTTGATATCAAGACACAAGAAACAACAAAATAGTATAAGTCATCTTTTTCATTCATTGGATCGATATCCAATCATATGACCAGGGATTTTTATTTCGGCTGATTATCAGCGCAACTGGTTCTATCGGACCCCTCACCCATACCGGTTCCGATTTTGGCCGATTTGAATGAATTTTGTCCAAAAAAAATTCGAATTTGATTGAATTTTGTTCAATTGATGAATGATTGTAGTAATACAAGCATGGAGTATAGATTTTCGGTCTTACCGGCCGTATCGGACACCCCCCCCCCTCCGGTAAAAAAAACTTGCCGATATATATAAAAAAACCCTACATATGACACACTAATCTCTACACAAATTCAATGGCCACAACAAGTGACTTAAACTTAAGAAAATTTCAGACGACTTAAAAATAGCAAAGACTAAAATAGTTATTGAAGACTTGCTTGTTATCTAAAAACGTGTTTTGTTGATATCAAGAATCATCATGCACATTTGTAACAATTAAAGTTAGATACAAGCTCAAGAAACAATCCATTGAAAATCTTATTTCTTTTTAGTTACTGTCTATTCATAAGGTGACTAAAATTTTCGTAAGTATAAATCACCTTTTTAATTTATTGGATCAATATCCAATCATATGACACATCAATCTCTACACAAATCCAATGATCACAACAAGTAACTTAAACTACTTAAACTTAAGAAAATTACAGACGACTTAAAAATAGTAAGACTGTTATTTTTATTAGATCCTCTTAGTAACAAGTATATGGATGTGTACCTCATTCACTTCGCCACCTGCGACTATAATTAAGTAATACATCATGTCTCGTGCAACGTCAATCCTTTTCTTATATAGCACATGTTGATAATATGATAAACAATACAGAGAAGAACTAGCTTATGGCGATAGATATACTAGTACACGTCCACACGTACGGTCCAACTTCCAAAAGGCATGCATTCTCTATATATCTTTACCCACACTCAACGATTGAGTCGCGACTCACGATCTCAAGGGGCGACCAAGTATCCCAAGTCCTCAACATTTCACCACCTGCTCCCCTCGCGACTAAGTAACGATCTCAAGGAGCGACTGAGTATCCCAAGTCCTCAACATCTCATCAACAAACAACCACATGACAACAATCGCGCCGGAGCCAAGGGCCCTCGGACCAGCACTTGTCCGGACTTTGGCTCCACACATTGCTACCGGTGAAGGAGAAATCGAAGGCAACGCAGAACACAGGGCATCGCTCGAGTCTGGCGTCGGCGCGGGATCCGCCGCATCTTCCAGCCGGGAGGGCGTGCCACGATCGCCGCCAGCGAGGAAAGCCGAAGGTGAAGGTTGAGACTCGAGATGATGGCCGCGCGCGAGGGAGAAGGTGAAGGTCGCGCAGCGGCCGGATCTGGCCCTCGACGAAGCGGCGTCGGCGGGGCGATCGCGCCGCGCGGCAGCGGCCTTCGAGCGAAGGCCGAGCTAAGGTGGCGCGGGTAAGAGGCCATGGCGGCGCCGAGCCCCGAGACCCCTTTGGACTACGCCGCAGACGCTGGATCCGACGCGTCCTGAGCGGGAGGACGGGCGATCGTCGCTGGTTGAAGCGGCGAAATTTGGCGGATCTCGAGACGCATCGGCGGCGGCGAAGCGGCGGCGGCCATCACGATGTTGTTCGGGCTTTTTCGCCGCTGGCTCCGCCATCGACAACAATAGTCTACTATGAACAAGACATTATGCCCAACCAATTGATCGAACAACCTCACGGTTTTAGGTTACCATGACTTCACACGGTGTAGACGATCGAAGCATTACGCATAGCAGTGGGCATGCTTTACCGTCCTTCGAGGTGTCGACTTCAAAAGGCGGCATGAATCGCCTAGCAGGTATCTGGGTAACCAACAATGGGCATCATCGGTGGCGTCTGCGGAGACAAAAATAGAGGGGTGCTTATGTACGAAAACTAATATGATAAAATCGAACCAAACATACATAATATGTCTAATGCAATCCAAATTCATACATAAATAAACAAAAGATAAAAGCGAGAATGTAAAATAAACTTAAGTTAGTACTTAGCTAAGGAACATAACAATTCAGACATCTATAAATACGTGTGAGTAGCAATTTGTGGAACAAAAGTAGCTAAATTAGTGAGACAATTAGAAAATTGTGACTAATTAGAAACATTGAAATGAAATGAAAGTATGTAACATATTGCACTGTGGCTAGCTATGACTAGGATTGTTGGAGAAATAACTATACAAAGTTAGTTTGTCCATCTTTTATAAATCTACAATAAATTGTATATAATCGATTAGTACTAAGTATATGTAACTAGACTAGACAAGTAGACAACATCATAAGTTCACAACGTCATCTCAACATTTCAATTTTAAGTTTCTAAGTATTTAAATGAGTGAGCCAAAGTGCCAAACTATTGTCGAGTGTCAACAATTATTACTTTATCGATTACCAATTACCAATTAGTCAATTACCGGTTTACGATTAGTGATTAGCAGTGGCAACTCAAGACTTGCTCTTAGTCTTTAATTCTTTATATATCTCCTTAGTTCCTCGGTCTTCCTCTTCCTCTATTCCTCTATTCCTCTCTGATTCTTCCTCTTTTCTCTATTCCTCACGTCAGAGACACCTATTGTTCGCCTCTTCCCATCTTCGGTCTTCCTCACACGCCTGCTCCTCCTCGCGCTCCCGCTCCTCCGTCGGCCGCCTCACTTGCCCAGCCCGACCTCACGCGCCGCGCCTCTGCTGGCCTTCGCCCTCGGCCGTGGCTAAGCTCCCCAAGTCCTCGTGGGCCTGGTCACCCTTGTCAAGACTTGCCTCACCCAGTTCCCGTGGCCCGTCCCGCTCGCCACCTCGTGGCCTCGCCCGTCGCCCCCGGTCCACACACCAAGCATGTGCCCGATTGCCGGTGAGGTTTTGTGGAGTGGGATGGGGAATATAATTGGGGATTTCGGATTTGGGGTGGGGATGGCGGATGAGGATTTGGGAAGTGGGGATGGGGAATGGATTGTGGAATGGGCCATATGATTCTTCTCCGACTTGCTTGCTCCCTTCCTTCCTTCCCGGCAGTGGGAGGCAGCCGGTGCTTTCTGCAATGGAGACGCGGGGCGGTCACGAGTGCAGAGAGGAGGTCAGGCGTAGCGGATGGAGCCGGTGCCTGCGCCCTGCGCGCGCTGCCGTGAGCGTCCGCCACTGGGCATCATCGGTTTGTCGACAACTTGCCCGTGGGCATGGAAGGGGGCATCGGAGTGGGATGTGGCATGTAGGCGGAGTTGCGATTAGAAGCTTCATCTGCTGCTCTCAACTCTCTTTCTCTACTTCGGCTCGCTTCTCATCACGAAGTTCATCCTTCTCTGCCCGAATTTAAAGAAAAAGGTCATGGGATGCTTCGTTAGTTAATTCTGATTTTAGATAACATGACTAGACTAGAACAACTTTGGCATTCTCCAAAACATGCAACACGGATCAATCACTTGAGCGAGAGCAGGATAAAAGATTATGTCATGGGAATTCTACATCATACAAAAGAAGGAAAATTCAATTGTAATTATTGTCAAAACGAAATGCTTTACATGAACAATACATGAACAGCGTTCCATGGTAATAAGCATGACATCGCCATATAAGTAACGGACATGCGGTTTGTGTCCTGCCGATAGTGATTTGTAAGCCATATTAGGAAGTGGTTACCAAAATGTCTTACATGAACCGAAGAACAATAACGATATATGCATATATAAACCACGAGCTAGCATAAAGCATTGCATACCTTGGACTAATATCGATTGGCATACACGAACATAAAACTTTTTATCGATGACTAAGTGGGACAGAGAAATAAAAAAATTTACTCACCAAATTGTAGATTGCTCTTAACAAAAAGTTAAATCAGATAACCCTCCCCACACCAAAAAAGGTGGTTCTCTGAATAATTGAGATGTATTTCCAACGTAAAACCACATTCATAAGCTTTCCGAGATATTAGAAGGTTGAATGTAAGTAAGGTCGACTCACCTTCAGTTCTTTAATCTTATCTTCAAATTGTCATTAGTATCCTTTAGTTGCGGCTTCACTTGACGGTTGAATAACCATCTTGAGTAGCATCACTTAGGATAGCAGCTTTGTAGGACCGGAAAGGCGACTAGAGGAGGGGGTGAATAGGAGCACGCCTAATTTTTCACCTTGATTAGATTCAACACAATATCACTCCAATAGCTATAAAAACTATAAAGATCAATATACAAGCACAGTGGAAGACTTGTATTGAATCCAAATCAAAACCCCAAGCAAAACACCCAAAAACTCAAATCACAAAGAGTTGGGCGGTCAGACCTCTCAAATTGACGGGTCGATTTTTTGCCTAGCGGTCAGACCTCTCAAATGGGTGGTCTGACCGCTACATGGGGCGGTCTGACCTCCAAGAACGGCGGTCGACCTCCGGCTGACGATGAGCAATGAGACTGACCGAAAATCGAAACTAAAATCGGTCTAACTTTTGATCCGTAAGGCCAAACTCCACGAAATTTGAGACACACCTTCTTAAAGATATTAGGAACCTATTCCAATCAAAGATTGCAGAAATCCATGCAAAAGTTCTGTAGGACCGGAAACAGGCGACTAGAGGGGGGTGAATAGGAGCACCAAATCTTTTTCACTTTGAATGGATTCAACTCGCAAATCACTTCAATAGCTATGAGAGCTATGAAGATGAATGCTTAAGCACAGTGGAAGTCTTGTGTTGAACCCTCTCCTAACCCCCAAAGGCACTGACAAACTCCTAAAGAAGTTACGATAAATCAGAGTCGGTACTACCACAGTGTAAATAAAGGTACTACACAAGACTGAGGTACTACCGCAGGCAAATGAAAGGTACTACCGCACTGAGGTACTACCACAGGCAAATGAAAGGTACTACCTCACTGAGGTACTACCGCAGGCCAATGAAAGGTACTACCGCACTGAGGTACTACCTTAGTGAAACCAGCGGTACTACCTATAATAGGTACTACATGATGTATGTAAGCGGTACTACCAATCAGCAGTACTACCTCGATCAAAAGAGAGGTACTACCGATTGTCACGAGTTCGTCCCAACAATTTGAAAAACCAAAATCAAAATTGGCATAACTTTTGATCTACAAGGGCAAACTCCGCGAAACTTGAAACACAACTTCTCTAAGATATTAGGAACCTATTCCAATCAAAGATCGCAGAGATCCATGCCAAGGTTCCTACCTTTTTCAGTTTGAGAGAAGTCTGTTCCTGGAACAGTGAAAACAGCTCGAAATCCAAAACGAAAATTGGTCTAACTTTTGATCTACACAATGAAACTTGACCAAACTTGAGACACACCTTTCTAAGGATATCAGAAACCTATTCCAAGTAACGATCGACCAGATCTATGCCAAAGTCCTGACCTTTTTCCATTTGAGCGAAGGTGGTTTCAAAAACCGGGCAAAAACGAAAACTTGATCCAAACACTTGCTCGTGGGTGATTGATGATCAAGATGATCCTAGATGTGTTCCCACATGTCACAGCAAGCTAGATCAAGAGAATAAATCAAGCAAAAACTCCCGGAACAAAGAAAGCCCCAAATCAACAAATAAAGAGGATGAACACAAAAACGAAATAGAGACTCATCTTGCAAAATTTGGTTGGATTGATTTGGATAGATGGATGATTGTTGGTTATAGCCACTCCAATCTTGGAGGGCAAAGCTCACCACGTGAGCACACACTCAATCCAAACCCTAGAACCTAGCTCTCCCCTTTCTCTTCAAAACCCTAAGACAAAATAGGGCATCTCTCCAATGGGGTTTGGTGGCTTCTCCCTTGGCTTCCAAACAAGCACACACACAGCAGCCACACCCCTCTATTTATATGGAGACTAGCATCTAGGGAATATTCCATTAGGGCACCCATTAAACCCTAACACACAAATGGGTTACACATACGCACGCATCTCAAAGCGTCGTCTTCATCATCAATTGACCTAAACCGCTTCACCATCGCCGGCAGCGCCGTGGTTTAGCCAAATGGTCACCAAGGCGATGTTGGTGAAATTACCAAAATACCCCTTCTCGATCCTTCTCCAAAAGACCAAGTCCACAGATCGTGAAGCAATCCCATGCTTCGCCACGTGTAGGTTGATCAACGGCTCCATGTCGTCAAGTCTCTCCCGTCCGGATCTCACGGCACCACCGAGCACTTACCCTGCGACTCGCGCCGCTTGATCCAACGATCGACCAACCGCCTGATTCGGTCATCCATGTCCATTCATGCCCCGCTTGAGTCCTCGACCTCCCGGCATCCTTGATCGATTCGGACCTCGGCTCTCCAAGCTTAGTCGATCCACCTCGCCGACCGTCATAGACACGCAAGCCACCGCTGACAATAGACCAAGAAACCATTTTAGGAATAATTTCTTCACAACTTGACCCACGTTAGCCAAAACATGCATCATGCAACACATATGCACTGATGAACATGAACTTGACCTAACCCAAAATCAAATCTCCAAGAAATTTGACAATCAAGAACAATTCAATCCACAAGCGGTACTACGCCACATATTCACCGGTATCGCCACGCGCGGTCATACGCTAAAACTTCTTCGCGGTCATACGCGCACTGGAGAAATCCTAAAATCTCCAAAACACTTCTTCTGGAAAATCCATACATTCCGCCATGCGGTACTACCAGCAACCAAAGCACAGTCGTACCACTCCTCAAGAAAACCAGAGCTCCAAAGACACCTTCTCTGGAATTTCCATACCGTCATGTCACAAACGGTTCTACCGAGACGCGGTACTACCGCCACTTCCCAAGCGGTACTACCGCTCCACTTGAACGCACAAAAGGCCTCAAACCAATCTGGGCCGTCCGATTCCAATCGGACGCCACAAGAAAACCAACGCGGCCAAGGACTCACGGTAATACTGCACCTCACAAGCGGTCATACCGCACACCGGTAGTATCGTAGCTTCAAAGCCGGTACTACCGATTTACCTGACACTTGCTGAAAACTCCAGATTTCAACAAACTCTCAAAGCAATTGCCAATTGTCTCATCACCTAAGATCATGAGCATGTCCACATGACATCCACAATGTCCTCATGACATCCACAAGTTCCTATCTTTTTCAGTTTGAACGAAGGTGGGTTCAAAACCGAGCCAAATGCGAAAACGGTGATTGAGATGATTTCGTGGGAGGAATCAATCCAAGATGGCTAAGGATGGTCTCCCATACATCTTAGCACTTTCAATCACAGGAAGAATCAAGCCAAAACCTCTCAAGAGCAAAATCCCCGAAAATCACCCTTTCTTTCACCAAAACCGGGCAAAACCAAAACTTAGATCCAAAAGCTTGCTTGTGGTTGATTGATGATCTAGATGATCCTAGATAGGTTCCCACATGTCACAGTAAGCTAGATCTACGTAAGAAACCAATCAAAAACCCGCGGATCGAAGAAAGCCCTAAAATCACAAAATAGAGAGGATGAACACAAGAAGACTCATCTCATGAAATCAGATTTGATTGATTAGAGATGGATGATTGTTGATTACAACCACTCCTACCAAGGAGGACAAAGCTCACCACGTGAGCACTCAAATCAATCCCTCTCTAGAACCCTAGCTCTCCTCCTTTCATCACAAACCCTAAAAAGCAAAATAGGGTTATCTAAATGGCCAAGGATTACCAATGCAACCAGCACTTAACCCTTATATAGTAGAGGCTAGATCCTAGAGAATATTCCATTAGGGCACCCATTAGACCCCACACACAAATGGGTTAACACACGCACGCATCTCAAAGCGCCGTCTTCATCATCAATTGACCTAAACCGCTTCACCATCGCCGACCAAGCATGTTTAGCCAAAAGGTCACCAAGGCGGTATTTGGTAAAATTACCAAAATACCCCTTCTCGATCCTGCTCCAAAAGACCGAGTCCACAGATCGTGAAGCAATCCCATGCTTCGCCACGTGTAGATTGATCAACGGCTCCATGTCGTCAAGTCTCTCCCGTCCGGATCCCACCGGCACCACTGAGCACTTACAACGACTCCCACGCCGCTTGATCGAACCAGTCGCACCGAACCGCCCGTTCGGTCATCCATGTCCATTCTGTGCCCGCTTGAGTCCTCTGACCTCACCCGGCATCCTTGATCGTTCTGGACCTCAGCCCTCCAAGCTTAGTCCCGATCCTCCTCGCCGTTGACCGTCATAGACCTGCGAGCAACCTTCACAGCAATAGACCAACAAACCGTTTTCGGGAACAAGTTCTTCACAACTTGACCCACGTTAGCGAAAACATGCATCATGCAACACATATGCAATGACAACCATGAACTTGACCTAACAACCACAAAACGCCGCCATGCGAGACGACGAAACAAGCCAAAACCGGTCAGACCGCCACCATGGCCGGTCTAACAGCTCCCAAAACGGCTCGACCGCCAACTAAAACCGGTCGACCGCCGGTCGAGGACTTAGCCAAATTTCTTCCCTGGAAATCCGAAACTCTCTGGAATTTTCAATCGAATAGAACTTTTCCTAGAAGCTCTAAAAATTATGGGACTAAGTGCGTGAAGAACCTCTCACTTGCCTACACCTCTATTTTGGCCCGGCTCAAAATCCAAAGTCATAAAGTGGCGGTCTCGACCGCTCGAGCAAAGCCGGTCAGACCGCTCCACTAGCCGGTCTGACCGCCACCTTGGCCGGTCTGACCGCCAGCCACCAAACCAGAAAAGCCACACAAGGCATGGCTGGTCTGACCACCACCATGGCCAGTCAGACCGCCAGAGGCCTGACAGAACTAGAGCAACGCCGAAAACGGGTGATTCCGCAAACCCTCAACGCCATTGCCAATTGTCTCATCATCCTAAGATCATGGGCATATCCCCATGATATCCACAAGCTTTGTCAGCTTTTACTGACTTTCCAGGATCCAAAGTAGTCCCCAATTCAAGAAACCTAGAAAGCATAAGCGGCATTAAAAATTTAGGGGTAACCTCTCGCATGATCCAAAGTTAGCAAAAGCGAAGGTATAATGTACTTGTAATTCACTTGTCCTTCTCATTTTTTCCTACAAGCTTTAGATGTCGACCTAACGAGGACCACGACCTTAAGCTGTGGCTTGCAATAGATTTCCAATTACAGGACTGACGATGGAACACAATAAACTAATATGCATGCTCTAGTACGAAGTAAAACAACAGACTAACCGTTTATTACTGTCAGGTTCCTCGAAGACATCCGAAGTGTTTACATAGTTGCCTACTTCCACACTGTAAAAATAAGGGGGGAAAGTAACTCAAAAGCACATGCAAGTTGTATAACACAAATACTTAACTGAAGAATGCAGGAAAACTAATTGAAAAATAGCTGCTTCGAAAATGAAATTAAGCCTTCGGCACCTTGCTTGGTGTAACAGCCCGTTTTCGGACGTTGAATAGTATTTACTGATGGAGTTGGAGTTTCCACCCTATTTCAAATTAGAGAGTATTTTTCAAAATTCTCTAACCTCAGCCTTGATTCATATTTCGGATTCAAATTTTCATTTGAATCTCTTTTCAAATTTTCCTCCTCCCTTCTCTTTTGGGCTCAACCCAATTCCTCCCCTTGGGCCACCCGGCCCATCTCCCTCCCCCTTTTGGCCTGCTCGGCCCGAGCTCTCACCCCCCTCCCCGCCCTTTCTTTTTCACCCACGCCACCCCATGCCCCGAACACGCCCGAGCCGCCCCTGACCGCGCTCTGGCCAAGCCCCTCCCTCGTGCTCCGCCTGCATTGCCCACCTGCCCCCTCCTGACTCCGGTGCTCCTCGTCTTGCCTAGTCCCATCGCTCATGCGTCACCACCGCGCCAAGCGCCCTGGCCGCGTGACGCGCCGCGCACGCGCGCGCATGCGAGCGCACACCTGCTCGTCGTCCAGTCCCGTCGCCCTACCGCCTCCACCAGCTCATGGCCCTCCTGGTCGCCACTCCCGTCGCCATGACGCCAGCGACGCCCTCATCAAGTCGCCTCCCCCGCTGTGAACATGCACCTACCACGTCCTCGTCACCGAGAGCTCCATGACCGCCTCGGGCCCCCGCGTGTCTCCAAGCCTTAACGGTTCTTTCTACCTCCCTCTCTGTGGCTATAAGAGCCCTGAGCATCCCCCTTGCCTCCTCACTTCGCCTCACTCCTCCCAGTAAATTTCTCCAGAGAAATCCCCGAGATCCCTTTTTCGGTCATGCCGCTCCGGCCACGCCATCGCCGCACCACCCCCGCCACCCCGCGCCCCAGGAGCTGAGGAACCCTTCCCCCCAAGCTAATCGGGTTTTGGTCCACCGAAGCCGCCGCATCCGCCTTCTCCTCCAACTCCGGCCACCTCCTTCCCCACCGTCGATCTCCTCCCACAGTCCACCTCTGGCCCTCTTCTTGGGCTTGGTAAGTTCCTTGCAGTGGCGGAGCCAGGATTTTGACGATGAGGGTGCGAACTTAAGACACATCCGTTCTAACACAAGTTCAAATGACATAGTACATAAGTTCAAATGTGTCAAATTACATGTTTGCACTATAACCAACATCACAAAATATTTTAGAAAATTACAACTTGATACGGCGTTCCTTCATGCTATGAAAGCAATATTGTAATAAAAAATCACTACAAGGGAGGTCAAGCCAACACTAGACCTTGAAGGGGCTAGGAGGGGAGCGGGCAGGCGGTCACGGGGACGGGCGGTCCTCGGGGTCGAGAATCGAGGGCGCGACCAGCCACCGGCGCATCGAGGCCGAGATCGTCGGCGCAGAAGCCAGAAGCGGCGCTAGAGCGCCGCGATGCGCCGATGCCGCGATGAGCTGCCAACTGCGGCGCTACACCCCTGCACTACTGCCGGAGTGCCTGGATGGACAGATGGCACTTAGGCCTGAGGCCTCCTTGACTATTTGATAGGGATGGGAAAAAAGCTCGTTAGGTGGGCTCGTTGGCTCGGTTCAAAATTGTTTCAATTAGACTCGTTATTTGGTTAAACATTGAAATGAGTTAATTTCAAATGAAATTGGATTTCACTCTGGCTCGGCTCGGCTTAGCTCGTTAGCTCGGTTCTAAAAATACTTCCAAACTGTAAATAAAATGATATAAAAGCTCGGTAAGATGACTACATGTCTCGATATCCACCCCTACTAGTTGACTTGGGCTTGATTCTCAAATTTTGTTGGGCCTAGTGCTAAATGGGCTGCCAGGAGTTAAGGAGTATGTTGTTAGTTGTGTAGTGTATACTTTATATATTAAGGAGGGTATATACCAGATTTCTGTGCAAAAATTTTGAGGGTACGACTGTACCCCCCATGCATCAACACTGCCTCTGCCCCTGGTTCCTTGAGTCCCCCTAGCTGGTGCTCCCACTCTTTTGCCGAAAGCTCACCGAATTTTCTCGTTTGGCATTTTGCCCACCGCCACTTGCCCTCCGCCGTGCCGCCGCTCCGGCGATCTTCCAGCCGCGCCACCACCGTCATCGCCTTCGCCTCGGTGAGCTTGTTCCGTTTTGGTCCTTGTTGGCCGCCACCTTAGACGCCTCCGCCGGCGACGAGCCAGAACCGCCAGCGCCCGGGAGCCCCATGCTGGCACGTTCGGACAATACTGTTCCCTAGTCATTAGGGCAAATCTTCCTTGTTTAGCGCTAAAGCCATGTTTAACCAGTTAAATGGCACGTTTAATGCCGCTTTGTGTTAGTGGCTCGTGGGCCTGAGCAACAGTAAATGCCGGTTTTAACCCCGATTCTTTCCCCTTTTTGACCGGCACGTGGGCCCCACCTCTGCGCTGCGCCCGGTGCACCATGGACCGGTGCACACTGTGCACATGGACCAAGCAATCGACTAGTGGGTCCCGCATGTCAGGGGTGGTTTCTTAAAAGAAATTAAAAGGAAAAAAGAAAATGCCACTGTTCACCTAGACCCACCTGCCAATGAGACATTTCTCTCTCCCCTTTTTTTCCTGATTTAATTCCATTTCAAACTTCGGAAGGTCCGTTCTCCTCCGTTGTAACTCCAAAAATTATGAAATTTGTTTATAAATTTGTCTAAATTCAAGACCTTGCTAATGGCTCTGGTCTTATTTATTTTGGAGTTCATTTACTATTTATTTGTTCTCTTTTGCTTGTTGTTCCTTTTTTCGGTACGTTCGTCCGGGTAGAATTCGGAGATACGAAAGATCTCCAGTTTGATTAAGCACAAGACTACCAAGACTCTCTTACCTTTAATCCAAACGAGACAATACTTTGATCATTTTGAGCCTACATTTTATGCAAATTATATTCCTTTAAAGTACCAAAATTATATGCTTTAATTCATTAAGCAAATGTATATTAAATCTTAAGGTAGTTAAATGTCTATTTGATGATTAATTAATTAGTATGTCATCCTTTGACAATTGATTCCATTATTCCATGTCACCCTAGTAACTATGTAGTAATTACTAGTATAGGTTGTACTTAGGCGACATACTAGTCTTGCTTAAGTACCAGGGCATTAAAATACCCTAATCATCATCTCTTAAATCATAAAATAGTTTTGGACAGTCATGGGAGGTACATGATTGAGGTAATTGAGATAATTTGGTTTTACTCCTTAAAACCGTAATAAGCGGTATTACCACATACGAGCGGATAGTATGATGGTGGGTCTTGATGTAGCACGAGAATGTGTGAAATATGGTATGAATCGCCGGATAGCTTAAGGACTTAATCTTGGCATGGCGTCCTTGTAAAATAAGTACAACCACAAGTCTGTAAAATACAACTTGGTTTAGTAAATTTATTGAACTCGAAAGTCATCTCATTTGGAGAGGGGTAACAAAGTAGTGCAAGCGATGGATGTGTCCGTCTTGAATGAGACACCAATACAAGGTGAAGTTGCCAGTCGTGCTAGATGTTGTGGTGTAATCCAGCTACGCTAGTTGCTGGGGTAAACATCCCGCACAATTTATGGGTGCAACCCATATGGGTGAGATGACGGGAGGGACGATATATTTTGAAAAGTCACTCTGGTGTTTATAATATATTGAATGTTTTAGTTCACGTCATGTATGAAATGATTCATCAATGTATCTGTGAGTGCTATCTACTGATCCAGGGAATATCACAGTGTTTACACAGAGGATTTGGATTTGTGAAATCCGAGTCCGACAGTTGGAATTCTTTTCACGTACATTTCACAGTAATTTGTTCCTAATGGCACCGCCGCGAAGTCGCGAACAATGTGCGTTTAGCATAACTAACGTTTTAGCTTTGAGTAGAACAGCACACGCGGTGCGTCATCAGAATTAAGGAAGACCATTTCCAACACGTACGCGCGTTGCATGTGCATCGCGATCGATATGAACGATCGAGCAGCCTCCCATCCTTGATCATTTCACGGGTTAATTAATTTCCTAGAGTCGGTCGACGACGACTCCATCTCCATGCATTCATGCATCAATCGCACGCAAGCTACACGCGAGGAGTCAAACATCTGACCACGCGATGCAACGGATAGTAAACTGCTAATTACGAGCTTACACCTGACGAACCAACACGTACCTATATATACCTCCCTCCCAGCTCGCACAATCCATCCATCCTGTCGTTTCTTGCATATCCAATCATCTGATAAGTTCCTAGCTTTATACATTAATTCACGGCCTCGATACAGATCTTTATCACCTTAGAGTATATATCTTCCAGACAAATAATTACTAGTCGACATGGCAGCTAAAGCTCTCCTCGTCGTCGCCATGGCCGCGGCGGTGCTCGGGACGGCGCTCGGCGCCAGCTACACCGTCGGCGCGCCCGGCGGCTCGTGGGATCTCCGGACCAACTACACCCGCTGGGCTTCCAACATCAACTTCCGCGCCGGCGACCAGCTCGGTAAATACATTAATCCTGATATACCACTGCTAATAATAATATAATAATATAACTTAGAAATCAACGCTAATATGATAAAACAATGATTATTATAAGGTACACACAGTGACGCGTCTCATATATATATACACGTGCAGTGTTCGCGTATTCCCGCTCCGCGCACGATGTGGTGGAAGTGAGCAAGGCGGACTACGACTCCTGCTCCGGCTCCAGCCCCATCGCCACCTTCCAGACCGGCAACGACGTCGTCCCTCTCGCCGCCGCCGGCAGCCGCTACTTCATCTGCGGCGTGCCCGGGCACTGCGACGCCGGCATGAAGGTCGCGGTCAAAGTCGAGGCGGCCACCGGCGGCAACACCGCCCCGTCGCCAGTGGCGACCGCCCCTGCGCGCGCACCGGCGGCGGAGAGGCCCAGCGCGAGGGCCCCGGCGGCCGGCGGCCAGGCGATGCCTCCGTCGAGCTCGGCGGCGTCGGCTGTTGTGAAGTCCGTGCTGGGGCTCGGTTTGGGCGCCGTCGCGGCTGGTCTCATGGTCTTCTAGTAGAGAGTCAACAAAGGATCGATTCGTGTACTGTCGCTATTCTTTTTTTTCCCCCTTTCTGTGACACGTGATCGATCATGATGTATCATTTTCTTGACTTAAATGTACTTTGATTCATTATAAATTGGCTTTTATGATTAACAAATGCATCTGAAATCTCATACGACGTCCATTAAAGATGACGAACAGACATTCGTATGAAAGCTTGAAGATGATATATATATATGTGTAGTCTGATGCGTTAGATGGTAAAGTCCACAAACTTCCGTCGTCTACCACGGCTGCGGCCTCTCTGCTCCGCCATCTCCGCCGGCCGGTTGACAAACTCAAAATCTTCCTTCTTCTAGTCACTACTACATACACCATCATCAACACGATGAATTATTGGGAAAAAAAAAGCATCAGACTGATTCCAAATCTTTTACACACTCAAACAAGTCGAACACCTGCGACTAAGAGCATCTACAATAATCCATATCACTTGTTACTAAGAGATGGACACATCAGCATTTAGGTGATGTGGGGGAGAGAATGTGAGCTTGTTTTTAGATGAAGAAACAAGCAAGTTGTTGATACCAAGACACAATAAACAACAAAATAGTTATTAAGGACTTGCTTGTTACCTAAAAACATGTTTAGTTGATATTTGATTCTTGCACGCTTGTAGCAATTAAAGTTAGATACAAACTCAAAAAACAATCCATTGAAAATTTTATTTCTTTTTATTAGATTGAGTATTCTCTCTTTTCTTAATAACACTACTACAGAAAAAGTAATCACAGATGGTTCAAAATCGTCATCACCGAAGGTTTTCTGAACCGTCTGACTTTATAGGTCAATAATGACATGAGGTCATCACAGACGGTTTTTTAACCGCCTGTGATAGTTTTTTCTATTGCAAAAAAAAACAAATTTTGAGCCAAACCAATCAATTGCTGGACAGTTGGACCAGAGTATATGCATATGGTTGATTACACAATCTAGAATGAAAGAAAACTCAAACTTGTCGTGAGCGAGCTTAAAGCAGGTGTTGAAACCGGATGCGTTTTGAGGCCCTAAACGACCTTTTGGGGATTTTCACTTTTTCGGGGCCTTACGAAGAGAATCTAACCTTCACTTATGGATTTTTGGATTGAACTTTTTATTAGCTTTCCAACAAGCAAAGGAACGTTGCAATTCGAGTTCGTATGCAAAAGTTATGGCTGTTTACCGAACAATGCGCTAAAACGAGTCTAAGACGAAGAGGCGGACGATGGCCTGGTACTCAGAGTGAGGGATGCCAAGGTGCTCGCCGTTAATGTCCGCAATCTTATCTTGATCTATTCATTCACAAGAAACCCTCGGTCAACACTGAGAGCCACCAAAAGCAACAAGGCAGGGGAAGGCAATAAACAATTGATCACTTACTGGCATGGGGATATCAACCAGGAAGAGAGGTGAGGGGATCAGATAGGGATATCATCGACAATAAAGGAGAGGTGACAGTAGCATCACCGTTGTATCATGACAGTGACACTACACAAGATACTCTTACGACAAGAGTGCCTTGTGTAGTGAACCGTGGCGTCACAACCGGAGGCGGAGGAGCTCACGACGGTAGTCAGCGGTAGCCGGAGCTCGGCGTGGGGAGGGGAGAGGGGGAGACTAATGGAAGACAAGGCAGGGGTGACTATAATATATATGGACAACGCAAAAACATTTCGTCTCCCGCGCACACGTCCAAAATATTTTGCCTCCCGCGCATGCGTCCAAAAAATTCTGCCATCCCACGCTACGAATCACAGACGGTTTTAAAACAAAAACCATCTGTGTTGACCATAATACCACGACGGTTCTTAACACCGTCTGTGATACTTCACAGATGGTTTTCAACATAAACCGTCTGTGATATTTTGTAGTATCACAGACGGTTTTCAAAATAAATCGTCTGTGATATTATCTCTCCACAGACGGTCGTTAAACAAAAACTGTCTATGATTGTATTTAATATTGACGGTTTTGATCAACCGTTTGTGATGAAATGTCCAGTATTAGTCTTTTTAGTAGTGTAACAAACTATTGTAAATGGTCTAACTAATTGACCGTGTCTATAGATGTACACCTCATTCACTTCACCACCTGCGGCTATAATTAAGTAATACATCATGTCTCGAGTGCAACGTCAATCCTTTTCTTCTAGGTACAGGATTAATCCTGATATAGCACATGTTGATAATATGATAAACAATACACAGAAGAACTAGCTTATGGCGATAGATATACTAGTACACGTCCACACGTACGGTGTTTACGTTGGAAGACGGAAGGTAACGACACGGTCCAACTTCCAAAACGGCATGCATTCTCTTTATATCTTTACCCACACTCAACATTTCACCACCTGCTCCCCTCGCGACTAAGTACTCCATTAGTTTGCCTACACGATTAAGCTAAGTAATAGACCATGTCATACGCACACTCGGACACTAACATAACCTGCAATTAACAAACCCCTCTGTTTGTGTGTATATATATATACACGCACGTACGGCGATTGATCATATGCATAGATCTCCAACATATTCCAGACTCGAGCATTGTTATCTACCTCGATCGGCTTCTGATCGATCCGGGTCATCGATTAATCCGACCTTAATTAGCTGCAAATTAATGGCGAGCATGCAAACATCTTTGCTCGCCGTCGTCGCCGTCGTTGCGGCGGCGGCGGCATCGTTCGCCACGGCGTCCGGCGCCAGCTACACCGTCGGCGAGCCCGGGGGCTCGTGGGACCTGCGGACCAACTACACCACCTGGGCTTCCTCCATCACCTTCCGGCGCGGTGACCAACTCGGTAATTAACCACCTTGCATGTTACTAGCCCCTCTAATGACACAAGAAATACTTTCAGAATTCCTGAAAAGATATTATTTTCGTAATAGTACAATTTATTATGTTTTACAAATATATTGCATTAGAAATTGGTTGCATGCAGATTTAGAATCTGTGCCGATATCTAAAACCAGCTCTTCAATCAATTCATTAACTTGTAAATGTGCATGTGCTGCAGTGTTCAAGTACTTGCCGGCGGCGCACGACGTGGTGGAGGTGACCAAGGACGGCTACCTCTCCTGCTCGCCGTCCAGCCCCATCTCCGCCCTCCGGTCCGGCCAAGACACCATCCAGCTCGACCGCCTCGGCACGCGGTACTTCATCTGCGGCGTGCCGGAGCACTGCACCGCCGGAATGAAGCTGCAGGTCAGGGTAGTCTGCGACAGCCCGTCCCCGCCCGGAGCGAACGGCGGCGGCGGCGGCTTCTACGTGGGCGACGGCATCATCACCACCTGCTCCACCTCCTACAATTCAGCGCCGGGATCTTCAGGCAGTGTCAACTCTGCACTTGTCGTGGCTGCTACAACGCTGCTGTATCGTCTTATGGTGTAGTTGATTGGATCCTGCTTGCAACAGCTCACAGAGTGTTGTACATGTAATACACTTTTTTGGGGGGCAAGATTCATACAACTGATTGGTTAACTTGTATCACAGAAATTTTGAGAAATTCGAAGGAGAAACATCGTACGGAATCTGACATTAATTGTTGCTGTAGAGAACAAGAATGAGCATTCTTCCTTTCTCCAGAAAAAAATGTATTGTACAGTCATTAAAGGTGTAGTGGCCTCCATAGAGCGCCACAAATGTCAGCATGCCCCTCATCAACAAACTACCACATGACAACAGTAGTCTACTATGAATAAGACATTATGCCCAACCAATTGATCGATCAACTTCACGGTTTTGGGTTACCATGACTTCACACGGTGTAGACGATCGAAGCATTACACAACAGGTGGGCATGCTTCGCTGTCCTTCGAGGTGTCGACTTCAGAAGGCGGCATGAACTTGCGATCGCGTACATGCTCACCGTCTAGTCCCGTCGCCCTACCGTCTCCACAAGCTCCTGGCCCTCCTGGTCACCGCTCCCATCGCCATGATGCCAGCGATGCACTCGTCAAGTCGCCTCCCCGCTGCGAACACGCACCTGCCCCATCCTCATCGCCCAAAGCTCCATGACCGCCTTGGGACCCGCGCGTCTCCAAGCCTCAATGGCTCCTACCTCCCTTTCTGCGGCTATAAGAGTCCAGAGCATCCCCCTTGCCTCCCCACTTCGCCTCACTCCTCCTTGGCAAATTTGTCCAGAGAAATCCTTGAGCTCCCTTTTTCGGTCGTGTCGCTCCGCCGGCATTTCGCCACTCTAGCCATGCCATCACCGAACCACCCCCATCACCCGTGCCCCAGGAGCTGAGGAACCCTTCCCCCCAAGCCAATCGGGTTTTGGTCCACCGAAGCCGCCGCATCCAGCCTTCTCCTCCAACTCCGGCCACCTCCTTCCCCACCACCGATCTCCTCCCACAGTCCATCTCCGGTCCTCTTCTTGGGCTTGGTAAGTTCCTTGAGTCCCCCCCTAGCTAGTGCTCCCACTCTTTTGCCGAGAGCTCGCCGGATTTCCTCGTTTGGCATTTTGCCCGCCACCACTTTCCCTCTATCGTGCCGCTACTCCGGCGATCTTCCGGCTGCGCAACCACCGTCATCGCCTTTGCCTCGGTGAGATTGTTCCATTTTGGTCCTTGTTGGCCGCCACCTGGGAGCCTGGGACGCCTCCGCCAGCAGTGAGCTGGAACCGCCAGCGCCCGGGAGCCCCGTGCTGGCATGTTCGGACAACACTATTCCCTAGTCATTAGGGCAAATCTTCCTGTTTAGCGCTAAAGCCATGTTTAACCGGTTAAATGGCATGTTTAATGCCGCTTTGTGTCGGTGGCTCATGGGCTCGAGCGACAGTAAATGCCGGCTTTAGCCCCGGTTCTTTCCCCTTTTTGACCGACACATGGGCCCCACTTCTGCACTGTGCCCGGTGCACCATGGATTGGTGCACAGTCATGTTGACCTACTGGTCCATGCACTGTGCACATGGACCAAGCTACCGACCAGTGGTCCCGCATATCAGGGGTGGCTTCTTAAAAGAAATTAAAAGGAAAAAAGAAAATGCCACTATTCACGGGACCCACCTACCAATGAGAGATTTCTCTCTCCCCTTTTTATTTTCATGATTTAATTCCATTTCAAACTTTGGAAGCTTCGTTCTCCTTCGTTGTAACTCCAAAAATTATGAAATTTGTCTAAATTCAAGACCTTGCTAATGGCACTGGTCTTATTTACTTTGGAGTTCATTTATTATTATTATTATTATTTATTTGTTCTGTTTTGCTTGGTGTTCTTTTTTTCGGTATGTTCGTCTGGGTAGAATTCAGAGACGCGAGAGATTTCTAGTTTGATCAAGCACAAGATTACCAAGACTCTCTTACCTTTAATCCAGGCGAGTCGATTCTTTGATCATTTTGAGGCAAATAAAAGAATCCGAGCCACCCTTGTTAAGCCTTGCATGTATGTTATTGCATCTAGTGTGTTGGCTCGCGAGCACGGAAGTTGTGCTCATTCTCGCTCTTTTCCCAAACCCCTTAGACCCTACGGATCATAGAGATTATGCATACTATGAGGATCCAGAAGCTGATGGACAAGGCAATGATGAAGAGTAGTCGAGTTCTGTTAGTCTAGGTCTCACCTCAGTCTAGCTGGCTCGTTCGGTGCTTGCGTACTACCGATATTATCCAAGTCCTTGGTTAATATCAGTTGTACATAGGTTATCCCAGTCGTCTGCCTATAGAGAGATGTGCTCTACCCCTCTTTTGCTTCCACTGTAGTTTCCGCTGCTTTTGGTGTTGTAATCAGTTTGGTCTGTTCGGCCCTTATTGTAAAACTTGACCCGACGTGGTCTATATCACTCTGATGTTAGTAATATATTGGATGTCTTGGTTCACGTGATGTATGAAATGATTCAGCAATGTGCCTGCGAGCGCTATATATTGATTCAGAGAATAGCACAGTATTTTCATAGAAGATTTGGATTTGCGAAATCGGGGTCTGACAATTGGAATTCTTTTCACGTACATTTCACAGTAATTTGTTCCTAATGGCACCGCCGCAAAGTCGCAAACAATGTTCATTTAGGCGTAACTAACGTTATAGCTTTGAGTAGAACAGCACACGCGGTGCGTCATCAGAATTAACGAAGACCATTTCCAACACGTACGCGCGTTGCATGTGCATCGCGATCGATATGAACGATCGAGCAGCCTCCCATCCTTGATCATTTCACGGGTTAATTAATTTCCTAGAGTCGGTCGACGACGACTCCATCTCCATGCATTCATGCATCAATCGCACGCAAGCTACACGCGAGAAGGAGTCAAACATCTGACCACGCGATGCAACGGATAGTAAACTGCTAATTACGAGCTTACACCTGACGAACCAACACGTACCTATATATACCTCCCTCCCAGCTCGCACAATCCATCCATCCTGTCGTTTCTTGCATATCCAATCATCTGATAAATTCCTAGCTTTATACACTAATTCACGGCCTCGATACAGATCTTTATCACCTTAGAGTATCTTCCAGACATATAATTACCGGTCGACATGGCAGGTAAAGCTCTTCTCGTCGTCGCCATGGCCGCGGCGGTGCTCGGGACGGCGCTCGGCGCCAGCTACACCGTCGGCGCGCCCGGCGACTCGTGGGATCTCCGGACCAACTACACCCGCTGGGCTTCCAACATCAACTTCCGCGCCGGCGACCAGCTCGGTAAGTACACAGTGTACCCAGTGTATTATAGTACTATGGCTATTTCTTAGGCGCAGGATCCAACCTGATATACCACTGCTAATAATAATATAATAAGATATATATTTACATGCAGTGTTCGCGTATTCCCGCGCCGCGCACGATGTGGTGGAAGTGAACAAGGCGGACTACGACTCCTGCTCCGGCTCCAGCCCCATCGCCACCTTCCAGACCGGCAACGACGTCGTCCCTCTCGCCGCCGCCGGCAGCCGCTACTTCATCTGCGGCGTGCCCGGGCACTGCGACGCCGGCATGAAGGTCGCGATCAAAGTCGAGGCGGCCACCGGCGGCAACACCGCCCCGTCGCCAGTGGCGACCGCCCTGCGCGCGCACCGGCGGCGGAGAGGCCCAGCGCGAGGGCCCCGGCGGCCGGCGGCCAGGCGATGCCTCCGTCGAGCTCGGCGGCGTCGGCTGGTGTGAAGTCCGTGCTGGGGCTCGGTTTGGGCGCCGTCGCGGCTGGTCTCATGGTCTTCTAGTAGAGAGAGTCAGCAAAGGATCGATTCGTGTACTGTCGCAATTCTTTTTTTTCCCCTATCTGTGACACGTGATCGATCATGATGTATCATTTTCTTGACTTAAATGTACTTTGATTCATTATAAATTGGCTTTTATTATTAACAAATGCATCTGAAATCTCATACGACGTCCATTAAAGATGACGAACAGATATTCGTATGAAAGCTTGAAGCTGATATATATGTGTAGTCTGATGCATTAGATAGTAAAGCCGATAAACTTCCGTCGTCTACCACGGCTGCGGCCTCTCTGCTCCGCCATCTTCCTCCGACCGGTTGACAAACTCAAAATCTTCTTTCTTCTAGTCACTACATACACCATCATCAACACGGTCAATTATTCGGAAAAAAAAAGCATCAGACAGATTCCAAATCTTTACACACTCAAACAAGTCGAACACCTGCGACTAAGAGTGTCTACAATAGTTCATGTCACTTTTTACTAAAGGATGGACACATCAATATTTAGGTGATGTGAAGGAGAAATGATGAGCTTATTTCTAAATGAAGAAACAAGCAGGTTATTGCCAAGACACAAGAAACAACAAAATAGTATAAGTCATCTTTTTCATTCATTAGATCGATATCCAATCATATGACTAGGGATTTTTATTTTGGCCAATTATCGGGGCAACTGGTTCTATCGGACCCCCCCCCCCCCACCCATACCGGTTCCGATTTTGGCCGATTTGAATGAATTTTGTCCAAAAAAATTCGAATTTGATTGAATTTTATTCAATTGATGAATGAGTGTAGTAATACAAGCATGGAGTCGATTTTCGGTCTTACCGGCTGTATCGGACCCCCCCCCTCGGGTAAAAACTTGCCGATATAAAAAAAAACCCTACATATGACACACTAATCTCTACACAAATCCAATAGTAACAAAAAGTGACTTAAACTTAAGAAAATCAGGCGACTTAAAAATAGCAAAGACTAAAATAGTTATTGAAGACTTGCTTGTTATCTAAAAACATGTTTTGTTGATATCAAGAATCATCATGCACATTTGTAGCAATTAAAGTTAGATACAAGCTCTAGAAACAATCCATTGAAAATCTTGTTTTTTTTTAGTTCTTGTCTATTTATAAGTGACTAAAATTTTCTTAAGCATAAATCATCTTTTTAATTTATTAGATCAATATCTAATCATATAACACATCAATCTCTACATAAATTCAATTGTTACAATAAGTAACTTAAACTACTTAAACTTAAAAAAATTTAGACGACTTAAAAATAGTACGATTATTATTTTTATTAGATCCTCTTGTAACAAGTATACGGATGTGCACCTCATTCACTTCACCACCTGCAACTATAATTAAGTAATACGTCATGTCTCGAGTGCAACGTCAATCCTCTTCTTATATAGCACATGTTGATATAATATGATAAACAATACACAGAAGAACTAGCTTATGGCGATAGATATACTAGTACACGTCCACACGTACGGTGTTTACGTTGGAAGACGGAAGGAAACGACACGGTCCAACATCCAAAACGGCATGCATTCTCTATATATCTTTACCCACACTCAACGATTGAGTCACGAAGTACTCAACGGGCGACTGAGCATCCCAAGTCCTCAACATTTCACCACCTGCTCCCCTTGCGACTAAGGGTATCTTCAATAGTTAAAGATAATATTATCTCTAATATATGTTACGTCATTATTAGAGACAATATCTCCAATAGAAAGCCTTTAGCGCACTCTCTAACATTTATATTTTATAAAAATTTTTGAAACGGACCTACATGTCAACTAGAGTATATTAATGTATCACGTCTTGTTTCGCGTGCATGACAGTCTCTTCAGGAAGAGACGACATGTGCTCTTTCTCCTCCACATAGAATTTTGTTGATATGGCATAGCTAAGAGACAACAATAAATACACTATTGAAGATGCCCTAAGAGCATCTACAACAATCCACCTTAGCTGTTACTAAGAGGTTGCACATCAGCTTTTAGATGATGTGGAGGAGAGAAGATGAGAAGAGAATGTGAAGCTGTTTCTACATGAAGAAACTATCGGATTGTTAATACCAAGACATAAGAAACAACAAAAAACTCTATTAGAGGCCTAGTTATTACCTAAACACTTATTTTGTGGGTCCCACTGCCTACCAACAAGCTTGCAACAATTAAAGTCTTAGATACAAACTTAAGAAACGATCCATTGGAATGATTATTTATTTTTATTAGATTGAGTATTCTCTTTTCTCTTAGTAACAAGCTAAGAAACAAACTATTGTAGATGCTCTAAGAGGTTGCCACATCAGCTTTTAGATGATGTGGAGGAGAGAAGGTGAAGCTGTTTCTACATGAAGAAACTATCAGATTGTTAATACCAAGACATAAGAAACAACAAAAAAACTCTATTGGGGGCTTAGTTGTTACCTAAACACTCATTTTGTGGGTCCCACTGCCTACCAATAAAAATCTACCGGATCTTGTGCAGCTCGTCTTCTTGGTTTCCCCTGCAGATGATATGATAAATGAGCCAAAACATATAGGTCATAAAGTTGTACCCTATTGTTGATCATCAAAAATCATGCACACTTGTAGCAATTAAAGTCTTAGATACAAGTTTAAGAAATAATTCATTGGAATGCTTGTTTCTTTTTATTAGATTGAGCACTCTTTCTCTTCTTAGTACCAAGCTAAGAAACAAACTATTGTAGATACTCTAAGCAACGATCTCAAGGAGCGACTGAGTATCGCAAGTCCTCAACATTTCGTCACCTGCTCCCCTCGCGACTAAGTACTCCATTAGTTTGCCTACACGATTAAGCTAATTAAACTAGCTAAGTAATAGACCATGTCATACGCACACTCGGACACTAACATAACCTGCAATTAACAAACCCCTCTGTTTGTGTATATATATACACGCACGTACGGCGATTGATCATATGCATAGATCTCCAACATATTCCAGACTCGAGCATTGTTATCTACCTCAATCGGCTTCTGATTGATCCGGGTCATCCATTAATCCGACCTTAATTAGCTGCGAATTAATGGCGAGCATGCAAACATCTTTGCTCGCCGTCGTCGCCATTGTTGCGGCGGCGACGGCATCGTTCGCCACGGCGTCCGGCGCCAGCTACACCGTCGGCGAGCCCGGGGGCTCGTGGGACCTGCGGACCAACTACACCACCTGGGCTTCCTCCATCACCTTCCGGCGCGGTGACCAACTCGGTAATTGACCACCTTGCATGTTACTATCCCCTCTAATGACACTAGAAATACTTTCATAATTCCCCCCAAAAAAATACTATTTTCGTAATAGTTCAATTTATTATGTTTTACAAATATATTGCATTAGAAATTGGTTGCATGCAGATTTAGAAACCGTGTCCATATCTAAAACAACACCGAAATTAACGTAACAACTGAATTAACCAGCTCTTCAATCAATTCATTAACTTGTAAATGTGCATGTGCTGCAGTGTTCAAGTACTTGCCGGCGGCGCACGACGTGGTGGAGGTGACCAAGGACGGCTACCTCTCCTGCTCGCCGTCCAGCCCCATCTCCGCCCTCCGGTCCGGCCAAGACACCATCCAGCTCGACCGCCTCGGGAGGCGGTACTTCATCTGCGGCGTGCCGGAGCACTGCACCGCCGGTATGAAGCTGCAGGTCAGGGTCGTCTGCGACAGCCCGTCCCCGCCCGGAGCGAACGGGGCGCCCGGGGTAAACGGCGGCGGCGGCGGCGGTGTCTGCTTGGACGACGACTCGCCGACGACCATCATCACCACCGGCTCCACCTCCTACAATTCAGCGCCGGGATCTTCAGGCAGTGTCAACTCTGCACTTGTCATGGCTGCTACAACGCTGCTGTATCGTCTTGTGGTGTAGTTGATTGGATCCTGCTTGCAACAGCTCACAGAGTGCTGTACATGTAATACACTTTTTTGGGGGGCAAGATTCATACAACTGATTGGTTAACTTGTATCACAGAAATTTTGAGAAATTCGAAGGAGAAACATCGTACCGAATTTGACATTAATTGTTGCTGTAGAGAACAAGAATGAGCATTCTTCCTTTCTCCAGAAAAAATCGTATTGTACAGTCATTGAAGGTGTAGTAGCCTCTATAGAGCGCCACAAATGTCAGCATACCCCTCATCAACAAACTACCACATGACAACAATAGTCTACTATGAATAAGACATTATGCCCAACCAATTGATCGAACAACCTCACGGTTTTAGGTTACCATGACTTCACACGGTGTAGACGATCGAAGCATTACGCAACAGGTGGGCATGCTTCGCTGTCCTTCGAGGTGTCGACTTCAGAAGGCGGCATGAACTGCCACATCGGGGATCCTGGGTAACCAACAATGGGCATCATCAGTTTCTGTCCAGCAACTTGCCCGTGGGCATGGAAGGGGGGCATCAGAGTGGGATATGGCATGTAGGCCGGAGTTGCAGTCAGAAGCTTCATCTGCTGCTCTCAACTCGCTTTCTCTACTTTCAGCTCCTGCTTCTCATCATGAAGTTCATCCTTCTCTGTCTGGAATTTAAAGAAAAAGATCATGGGATGCATCGTTAGTTCGTTACAGATTTTAGATAACATGACTAGACTAGAACAACTTTGGCATTCTCCAAAACATGCAACACGGATCAATCACTTGAGCAGTAGCAGGATAAAAGATTATGTCCGCCGGAATTCTACATCATACAAAAGAAGGAAAATTCAATTGTAATTATTGTCAAAACCGAAATGCTTTACGTGAACAATACATGAACAGCGTTCCATGGTAATAAGCAGCATCGCCATACAAGTAACCAGACATGCAGTTTGTGTCCTGCTGATAGCTGATTTGTAAGCCATATTTGGATGTGGTTACCAAAAATGTCTTACCTGAACCGAACAATAACAGTGTATGCATATATAAACCACAGGCTAGCATAAAGCATTGCATACCTTGGACTAATATCTGATTGGCATACACAAACATAAAACTTTTTACTGGACAGCTAAGTGGGACAGAGAAATAAAAAAAGTTTTACTCAGCCAAATTGTAGATTGCTCTTAACAAAAAAGTTAAATCTGATAACCCCTCCCCACACCAAAAAAGGGTGGTTCTCTGAATAATTCAGGATGTATTTCCAACGTAAAAACCACATTCATAAGCTTTCAGATATTAGAAGGTTGAATGTAAGTAAGGTTGACTCACCTTCAGTTCTTTAATCTTATCTTCAAGACTGTCATTAGTATCCTTTCATTGTAGCTTCAAAGACCTGGTGAATAACCATGCAAGTAGCATCACTTAGGATAGCGACTTTGTCACTTTTATTGACTTTTCAGGATCCAAAGTAGTCCCCAATTCAAGAAACCTAGAAAGCATAAGCAAGATTAAAAATTTAGGGTAACCTCTCTTCGCAGTCCAAAGTTAGCAAAAGCGAAGGTATAATGTACTGTAATTCAGCTTGTCCTTCTCATTTTTTCCTACAAGCTTTAGATGTCGGCCTACCGCAGACTCGACCTTAAGCTGTGACTTGCAATAGATTTCCAATTACAGGATCGACGATGGAACACAATAAACTAATATGCATGCTCTAGTACGAAGTAAAACAACAGACTAACCGTTTATTACTGTCAGGTTCCTCGAAGACATCCGAAGTGTTTACATAGCTACCTACTTCCACACTGTAAAAATAAGGGGGGAAAGTAACTCAAAAGCACATGCAAGTTGTATAACACAAATACTTAAGTGAAGAATGCAGGAAAACTAATTGAAAAATAGCTGCTGCGATAATGAAATTAAACCTTCGGCACCTTGCTTGGTGTAACAGTCCGTTTTCGGACGTTGAATAGTATTTACTGTTGGAGTTGGAGTTTCCACCCTATTTCAAATTACAGAGTATTTTTTAAAATTCTCTAACCTCAACCTTGATTCATATTTCGGATTCAAATTTTCATTTGAATCTCTTTTCAAATTTTGCTCCTCCCTTCTCTTTTGGGCTCAGCCCAATTCCTCCCCTTGGGCCACTCGGCCCATCTCCCTCCCCTTTTTGGCCTGCGCGGCCCGAGCTCTCACCCCCACCCCCCCCGCCCTTTCTTTTTCACCCACGCCACCAGGTGCTCGACGCGCCCGAGCGCTTCGCCGCGCTCCGCCAAGCCCTCCTCGTGCTCACTTTGCATTGCCCACTGCCCCTCTTGACTCGGTGCTCCTCGTCTTACCTAGTCCCATCGCTCATGCGTCACCACGCGCCAAGCGCCCAGCGCGCTTGCAGGTTGCACACAGACGCTACAAGATGCGAAGCGCAAGACTGCCGCCGCCCGATCCGTCGCCTGCCGCCTCCACCAGCTCCTGGCCCTCCTGGTCGCCACTCCTATCGCCATGACGCCAACGACGCCCTCATCAAGTTGCCTCCCCCGCTGTGAACACGCATCTACCCCGTCCTCGTCGCCCAGAGCTCCATGACCGCCTCGGGCCCCCGCGTGTCTCCAAGCCTTAACGGCTCTTTCTACCTCCCTCTCAGCGGCTATAAGAGCCCTGAGCATCCCCCTTGCCTCCCCACTTCGCCTCACTCCTCCTCAGTAAATTTCTCCAGAGAAATCCCCGAGATCCCTTTTTCGGTCATGCCGCTCCGGCCAGGCCATCGCCGCACCACCCCCGTCACCCCGCGCCCCAGGAGCTGAGGAACCCTTCCCCCCAAGCTAATCGGGTTTTGGTCCACCGAAGCCGCCGCATTCGCCTTCTCCTCCAACTCCGGCCACCTCCTTCTCCACCGCCGATCTCCTCCCACAGTCCACCTCTGGCCCTCTTCTTGGGCTTGGTAAGTTCTTTGCAGTGGCGGAGCCAGGATTTTGACGATGGGGGTGCGAACTTAAGACACATCCGTTCTAACACAAGTTCAAATGACATAGTACATAAGTTCAAATGTGTCAAATTACATGTTTACACTATAACCAACATCACAAAATATTTTAGAAAATTACAACTTGATACGGTGTTCCTTCATGCTATGAAAGCAATATTGCAATAAAAAATCACTATAAGGGAGGTCAAGCCAACACTAGACCTTAAAGGGGCTAGGAGGGGAGCGGGCAAGCGGTCACGGGGACGGGCTGTCCTCGGGGTCGAGAATCGAGGGACGCGACCAGCCACCGGCGCGTCGAGGCCGAGATCGTCGGCGCAGAAGCCAGAAGCGCCGCTAGAGCGCCGCGATGAGCTGCCGGCTGCGACGCTACGCCCCTGCACTGCTGCTGGAGTGCCTGGATGGACAGATGGCACTTAGGCCTGAGGCCTCCTTGACTAGTTGATAGGGGTGGAAAAAAAAGCTCGTTAGGTGGGCTCGTTGGCTCGGTTCAAAATTGTTTCAATTAGACTCGTTATTTGGTTAAACATTGAAATGAGTTAATTTCAAATAAAATTGGATTTCACTCTGGCTCGGCTCGGCTTAGCTCGTTAGCTCGGTTCTAAAAATACTTCCAAACTGTAAATAAAATGATATAAAAGCTCGGTAAGACGACTACTTGTCTCGATATCCACCCCTACTAGTTGACTTGGGCTTGATTCTCATATTCTATTGGGCCTAGTGCTAAATGGGCTGCCAGGAGTTAAGGAGTATGTTGTTAGTTGTGTAGTGTATACTTTATATATTAAGAAGGGTATATACCAGATTTCTGTGCAAAAATGTTGAGGGTACGATTGTACCCCCATGCATCAACACTGTCTCTGCCCCTGGTTCCTTGAGTCCCCCTAGCTGGTGCTCCCGCTCTTTTGCCGAGAGCTCGCCGAATTTCCTCGTTTGGCATTTTGCCCACCGCCACTTTCCCTCCGCCGTGCCGCCGTTCCGGCGATCTTCACCAAGCGCCACCACCGTCATCGCCTCGATGAGCTTGTTCATTTTGGTCCTTGTTGGCGCCACCTTAGACGCCTCCGCCGGCGACGAGCCAGAACCGCCAGCGCCCGGGAGCCCCATGCTGGCACGTTCGGACAATACTGTTCCCTAGGCATTAGGGCAAATCTTCCTTGTTTAGCGCTAAAGCCATGTTTAACCGGTTAAATGACACGTTTAATGCCGCTTTGTGTCAGTGGCTCGTGGGCCTAAGCGACAGTAAATACCGGTTTTAACCCCGATTCTTTTCCCTTTTTGACCAGCACGTGGGCCCCCACCTCTGCGCTGCGCCCGGTGCACCATGGACTGGTGCACAGTGCATGTTGACCTACCGGTCCATGCACTGTGCACATGGACCAAGCAATCGACTAGTGGGTCCCGCATGTCAGGGGTGGTTTCTTAAAAGAAATTAAAAGGAAAAAGAAAATGCCACTGTTCACCTAGACCCACCTGCCAATGAGACATTTCTCTCTCCCCTTTTTTTTCTGATTTAATTCCATTTCAAACTTCGGAAGGTCCGTTCTCCTTTGTTGTAACTTCAAAAATTATGAAATTTGTTTATAAATTTGTCTAAATTCAAGACCTTGCTAATGGCTCTGGTCTTATTTATTTTGGAGTTCATTTACTATTTATTTGTTCTCTTTTGCTTGTTGTTCCTTTTTTGATGCGTTAAATTCAGGTAGAATTCGAGATCTGAAAGATCTCCGGTTTGATTAAGCACAAGACTACCAAGACTCTCTTACCTTTAATCCAAACGAGACAATACTTTGATCATTTTGAGCCTACATTTTATGCAAATTATATTCCTTTAAAGTACCAAAATTGTATGCTTTAATTCATTAAGCAAATGTATATTAAATCTTAAGGTAGTTAAATGTCTATTTGATGATTAATTAATTAGTATGTCATCCTTTGACAATTGATTCTATTATTCTATGTCACCCTAGTAACTATGTGGTAATTACTAGTATAGGTTGTACTTAGGCGACATACTAGTTTTGCTTAAGTACCGGGGCATTAAAATACCCTAATCATCATCTCTTAAATCATAAAATAGTTTTGGACAGTCATGGGAGGTACATGATTGAGGTAATTGAGATAATTTGGTTTTACTCCTTAAAACCGTAATAAACTGGTATTACCACATCTGAACGGATAGTATGATGGTGGGTACTGATGTAGCACGAGAATGTGTGAAATATGGTATGAATCGCCCGGATAGCTTAAGGACTTAATCTTGGCATGACGTCCCTTGTAAAATAAGTACAACCACAAGTCTGTAAAATACAACTTAGTTTAGTAAATTTATTGAACCCTGAAAGTCATCTCGCTGGAGAGGGGTAACAAAGTAGTGCAAGCAGTGGATGTGTCCATCTTGAATAAGACACCAATGCAAGGTGAAGTTGTCAATCGTGCTAGATGTTGTGGTGTAATCCAGCTACGCTAGTTGCTGGGGTAAACATCCCGCACAATTTATGGGTGCAACCCATATGGGTGAGATGACGGGAGGGACGATATATTTTGAAAAGTCACTCTGGTGTTTGTAATATATTGAATATTTTAGTTCACGCCATGTATGAAATGATTCATCAATGTATCTGTGAGTGCTATCTACTGATCCAGGGAATATCACAGTGTTTACACAGAGGATTTGGATTTGTGAAATCCGGGTCCGACAGTTGGAATTCTTTTCACGTAGATTTCACAGTAATTTGTTCCTAATGGCATCGCCGCGAAGTCGCGAACAATGTTCATTTAGCATAACTAACGTTTTAGCTTTGAGTAGAACAGGACACGCGGTGCGTCATCAGAATTAACGAAGACCATTTCCAACACGTACGCGCGTTGCATGTGCATCGCGATCGATATGAACGATCGAACAGCCTCCCATCCTTGATCATTTCACGGGTTAATTAATTTCCTAGAGTCGGTCGACGACGACTCCATCTCCCTGCACGCAAGCTACACGCGAGAAGGAGTCAAACATCTGACCACGCGATGCAACGGATAGTAAACTGCTAATTACGAGCTTACACCTGACGAACCAACACGTACCTATATATACCTCCCTCCCAGCTCGCACAATCCATCCATCCTGTCGTTTCTTGCATATCCAATCATCTGATAAATTCCTAGCTTTATACACTAATTCACGGCCTCGATACAGATCTTTATCACCTTAGAGTATCTTCCAGACATATAATTACCGGTCGACATGGCAGGTAAAGCTCTTCTCGTCGTCGCCATGGCCGCGGCGGTGCTCGGGACGGCGCTCGGCACCAGCTACACCGTCGGCGCGCCCGGCGGCTCGTGGGATCTCCGGACCAACTACACCCGCTGGGCTTCCAACATCAACTTCCGCGCCGGCGACCAGCTCGGTAAGTACACAGTGTACCCAGTGTATTATACTATGGCTATTTCTTAGGCGCAGGATCAATCCTGATATACCACTGCTATACGCATGCAGTGTTCGCGTATTCCCGCGCCGCGCACGATGTGGTGGAAGTGAGCAAGGCGGACTACGACTCCTGCTCCGGCTCCAGCCCCATCGCCACCTTCTAGACCGGCAACGACGTCGTCCCTCTCGCCGCCGCCGGCAGCCGCTACTTCATCTGCGGCGTGCCCGGGCACTGCGACGCCGGCATGAAGGTCGCGATCAAAGTCGAGGCGGCCACCGGCGGCAACACCGCCCCGTCGCCAGTGGCGACCGCCCCTGCGCGCGCACCGGCGGCGGAGAGGCCCAGCGCGAGGGCCCCGGCGGCCGGCGGCCAGGCGATGCCTCCGTCGAGCTCGGCGGCGTCGGCTGGTGTGAAGTCCGTGCTGGGGCTCGGTTTGGGCGCCGTCGCGGCTGGTCTCATGGTCTTCTAGTAGAGAGAGTCAGCAAAGGATCGATTCGTGTACTGTCGCAATTCTTTTTTTTCCCCTTTCTGTGACACGTGATCGATCATGATGTATCATTTTCTTGACTTATATGTACTTTGATTCATTATAAATTGGCTTTTATTATTAACAAATGCATTTGAAATCTCATACGACGTCCATTAAAGATGACGAACAGACATTCGTATGAAAGCTTGAAGATGATATATATGTGTAGTCTGATGCATTAGATAGTAAAGTCGATAAACTTCCGTCGTCTACCACGGCTGCGGCCTCTCTGCTCCGCCATCTCCGCCGGCCGGTTGACAAACTCAAAATCTTCTTTCTTCTAGTCACTACTGCATACACCATCATCAACACGCATCAGACAGATTCCAAATCTTTTACACACTCAAACAAGTCAAACACCTGCAACTAAGAGCATCTATAATAGTCTATGTCACTTGTTACTAAGAGGTGGACACATCAGAATTTAGGTGATGTGGAGGAGAAATGGTAAGGAGAGAAGATGATCTTATTTTTAGAGTTAATTCCTTATTTGCCATTGGAAGTTGGTGAGCTTCCTAAAATGCCATCGAAAAATTGCTCATCTCTTATATGCCACTCGTTCTCAACTTTAATCCCTTATTTGCCACTCCGGTCAGTTGACCGTTGACTGGACCGTTGACTTGGACGCGAAAAGACGATTTTTCCCCTAAGTGCATTATTTAAGGCTGAGATCTTTAGAGAATTGTTTGACATAGTAATATTGTTCCAAAAATTATGAATTTTTTATGAAAAGTTCCTGACATAGTGTAGATTATTCTTTAATTTTTATAGGGTTTTATTTGCAACATGTTTTTCTCTAAAAATATTTAAATTTTCGATTGTAACTTGAAAGATTTTTAGAGAAAACATGTTGCAAATAAAACCCTATAAAATTACAGAATAATCTACACTATGTCAGGAACTTCCTCTAAAAATTTTATAATTTTTAGAACTATATTACTATGTCAAACAATTTCCTAAAGATCTCAGCATACTTAGGGGCAAAATCGTCTTTTCGCGTCCAAGTCAACGGTCAACTGACCGGAGTGGCAAATAAAGGATTAAAGTTAAGAACGAGTGGCATACAAGGGATGAGCAATTTTTCGATGGCATTTTAGGGAGCTCGCCAACTTCCAATGGCAAATAAGGAATTAACTCTTATTTTTATATGAAGAAACAAGCAAGTTGTTGATACCAAGACACAATAAACAACAAAATAGTTATTGAGGACTTGCTTGTTACCTAAAAACACGTTTAGTTGATATTTGATTCTTGCACACTTGTAACAATTAAAATTAGATACAAGCTCAAAAAACAATCCATTGAAAATCTTATTTCTTTTTATTAGATTGAGTATTCTCTCTTCTCTTAATAACAGTACTACAGAAAAAGTAATCACAGATGGTTCAAAATCGTTATCACCGAAGTTTTTCTGAACCGTCGGTTTTTATGTGTTAGTAATGACATGAGGTCAACACAAACGGTTTTTGAACCGCCTGTGAAAAAGGCTATCATAGACAGTTCTTGTTTAGAACCGTCTGTGATGGCTTTTTTCACATACGGTTATTGTTTAGAACCGTATGTGATAGTTTTTTCTATTGCAAAAAAATCAAATTTTGAGCCAAACCAATCAATTGCTGGACAGTTGGACCAGAGTATATGCATATGGTTGATTACACAATCTGGAATGAAAGAAAACTCAAACTTGTCGGTGAACGAAGCAGCAGCAGGTCTTTGAAACCGGATGCGCTTTTGAGGCCCTAAACGACCTTTTTTGGGGTTTTCACTTTTTCGGGGCCTCATGAAGAGAATCTAATCTTCACTTATGGATTTTCGAATTGAACTTTTCATTAGCTTTCGAACGAGCCAAAGAACATTGCAATTCGAGTTCGTATGCAAAAGTTATGGCTGTTTTACCGAACAATGCGCTAAAACGAGTCTAAGACGAAGAGGCGGACGATGGCCTAGTACTCAGAGTCAGGGATGCCAATGTGCTCGCCGTCAATGTCCGCAATCTTATCTTGATCTATTCATTCACAAGAAACCCTCGGTCACCACTGAGAGCCACCAAAAGCAACAAAGCAGGGGAAGGCAATAAACAATTGATCACTTACTGGCATGGGGATATCAACCAGGAAGAGAGGTGAGGGGATCAGATAAGGGATATCACCGACAATAAAGGAGAGGTGGCACTAGCATCACCGTTGTGTCATGACGGTGACACTGCACAAGACACTCTTACGACAAGAGTGCCTTGTGCAGTGAACCGTGACGTCACAACCGGAGGCGGGGGAGTTCACGACGGTAGTCAGCGGTAGTCGGAGCTCGGTGTGGGGAGGGGAGAGGGAGAGACTGATGGAAGACAAGACATGGGTGGCTATAATATATAAGGACAACGCAAAAACATTTCGTCTCCCGCGCACGCGTCCAAAATATTTCGCCTCCCGCACATACGTCCAAAAAATTCTACCATCCCACGCTACGAATCACAGACGGTTTCAAAACAAAAATCGTCTGTGTTGACCATAATACCATAGACGGTTCTTAACACCGTCTGTGATACTTCACAGACGGTTTTCAACATAAATCGTCTGTGATGTTTAGTAGTATCACAAACGGTTTTTAACATGAACCGTCTGTGATATTACCTCTCCACAGACGGTTGTTAAATCAAAACCGTCTATGATTGTATTTAATATTGACGGTTTTAATCAATCGTTTGTGATAAGATGTTCAGTATTAGTCTTTTTAGTAGTGTAACAAACTATTATAAATGCTCTAAGTAATAGACCGTGTCTATGGATGTACACCTCGCTCACTTCACCACCTGCGGCTATAATTAAGTAATACATCATGTCTCGAGTGCAACGTCAATCCTTTTCTTCTAGGTACAGGATTAATCCTGATATAGCACATGTTGATAATATGATAAACAATACACAGAAGAACTAGCTTATGGCGATAGATATACTAGTACACGTCCACACGTACGGTGTTTACGTTGGAAGACGGAAGGAAACGACACGGTCCAACATCCAAAACGGCATGCATTCTCTATATATCTTTACCCACACTCAACGATTGAGTCACGAAGTACTCAACGGGCGACTGAGCATCCCAAGTCCTCAACATTTCACCACCTGCTTGCCTGCACTCGCGACTAAGTACTCCATTAGTTTGCCTGCACGATTAAGCTAATTAAACTAGCTAAGTACGACTAAGTAATAACCTGCAATTAACAAACCCCTCTGGTTGTGTATATATAGACGCACGTACGGCGATTGATCATATGCATAGATCTCCAACATATATATTCCAGACTCGAGCATTGTTATCTACCTCAATCGGCCTCTGATCGATCCGGGTCATCCATTAATCCGACCTTAATTATCTGCAAATTAATGGCGAGCATGCAAACATCTTTGCTCGCCGTCCTCGCCATCGTTGCGGCGGCGGCGGCATCGTTCGCCACGGCGTCCGGCGCCAGCTACACCGTCGGCGAGCCCGGGGGCTCGTGGGACTACTACACCACCTGGGCTTCCTCCATCACCTTCCGGCGCGGTGACCAACTCGGTAATTAACCACCTTGCATGTTACTAGCCCCTCTAATGACACAAGAAATACTTTCAGAATTCCTGAAAAAGATATTATTTTCGTAATAGTACAATTTATTATGTTTTACAAATATATTGCATTAGAAATTGGTTGCATGCAGATTTAGCATCTGTGCCGATATCTAAAACCAGCTCTTCAATCAATTCATTAACTTGTAAATGTGCATGTGCTACAGTGTTCAAGTACTTGCCGGCGGCGCACGACGTGGTGGAGGTGACCAAGGACGGCTACCTCTCCTGCTCGCCGTCCAGCCCCATCTCCGCCCTCCGGTCCGGCCAAGACACCATCCAGCTCGACCGCCTCGGCAGGCGGTACTTCATCTGCGGCGTGCCGGGGCACTGCACCGCCGGAATGAAGCTGCAGGTCAGGGTCGTCTGCGACCGGAGCGAACGGCGGCGGCGGCGGCTTCCACGTGGCGACGGCATCATCACCACCTGCTCCACCTCCTACAATTCAGCGCCGGGATCTTCAGGCAGTGTCAACTCTGCACTTGTCATGTCTGCTACAACGCTGCTGTATCGTCTTATGGTGTAGTTGATTGGATCCTGCTTGCAACAGCTCACAGAGTGTTGTACATGTAATACACTTTTTTGAGGGGCAAGATTCATACAACTGATTGGTTAACTTGTATCACAGAAAGAACTGATTTTGAGAAATTCGAAGGAGAAACATCGTACGGAATTTGACATTAATTGTTGCTGTAGAGAACAAGAATGAGCATTCTTCCTTTCTCCAGAAAAAAAATGTATTGTACAGTCATTAAAGGTGTAGTGGCCTCCATAGAGCGCCACAAATGTCAGCATGCCCCTCATCAACAAACTACCACATGACAACAGTAGTCTACTATGAATAAGACATTATGCCCAACCAATTGATCGATCAACTTCACGGTTTTGGGTTACCATGACTTCACACGGTGTAGACGATGGAAGCATTACGCAACAGGTGGGCATGCTTCGCTGTCCTTCGAGGTGTCGACTTCAGAAGGTGGCATGAACTGCCACATCGGGTATCCTGGGTAACCAACAATGGGCATCATCAGTTTCTGTCCAGCAGCTTGCCCGTGGGCATGGAAGGGGGGCATTGGCGCCTGTGGGAACGGGGCTGGCATCAGAGTGGGATGTGGCATGTAGGCCGGAGTTGCAGTCAGAAGCTTCATCTGCTGCTCTAAACTCTCTTTCTCTACTTTCAGCTTCTGCTTCTCATCACGAAGTTCGTCCTTCTCTGCCTGGAATTTAAAGAAAAAGGTCATGGGATGCATCGTTACAGATTTTAGATAATATGACTAGACTAGAACAACTTCGGCATTCTCCAAAACATGCAACACGGATCAATCACTTGAGCAGTAGCAGGATAAAAGATTATGTTCCCCGGAATTCTACATCATACAAAAGAAGGAAAATTCAACTGTAATTATTGTCAAAACCGAAATGCTTTACGTGAACAATACATGAACAGTGTTCCATGGTAATAAGCAGCATCGCCATATAAGTAACCAGACATGCAGTTTGTGTCCTGCTGATAGCTGATTTGTAATTACTCGCCATATTAGGAAGTGATTACCAAAAATGTCTTACATGAACCAAACAATAACAGTGTATGCATATATAAACCACAGGCTAGCATAAAGCATTGCATACCTTGGACTAAGATCTGATTGGCATACATGAACATAAAACTCTTTACTGGACAGCTAAGTGGGACAGAGAAAGAAAAAGGTTTTACTCAGCCAAATTGTAGATTGCTCTTAACAAAAAAGTTAAATCAGATAATCCCCCCCCCCAAAAAAAAAGAAGGTAGTTTGGTTCTCTGAATAATTAAGGATGTATTTCCAACGTAAAAAAACAATGTGTTGTCTGTGTTGTCTTGAAGGTAATAGCTATTAACAAGCACCACATTCATAAGCTTTCAGATATTACAAGGTAGAATGTAAGTAAGGTTGACTCACCTTCAGTTCTTTAATCTTATCTTCAAGACTGTCATTAGTATCCTTTAGCTGCTGCGCTTCAGCACGAAGCTGAATAACCATGTGAGTAGCATCACTTAGGATAGCAGCTTTGTCAGCTTTTACTGACTTTCCAGGATCCAAAGTAGTCCCCAATTCAAGAAACCTAGAAAGCATAAGAAGCATTAAAAATTTAGGGGTGACCTCTCTTTGCAGTCCAAAGTTAGCAAAACTGAAGGTATAATGTACCTGTAATTCAGCTTGTCCCTTCTCATTTTTTCCCTACAAGCTTTAGATGTCGGCCTACCGCAGGACCCTGACCTTAAGCTGTGACTTGCAATAGATTTCCAATTACAGGACTGACGATGGAACACAATAAACTAATATGCATGCTCTAGTACAAAGTGAAACAACAGACTGACCGTTTATTACTGTCAGGTTCCTTGAAGACATCAGAAGTGTTTACATAGCTGCCTACTTCCACACTGTAAAAATAAGGGGGGAAAGTAACTCGAAAGCACATGCAAGTTGTATAACACAAATACTTAAGTGAAGAATGCAGGAAAACTAATTGACAAATAGCTGCTTCGATAATGAAATTAAACCTTCGGCACCTTGGTTGGAATTCTTTTCACGTACATTTCACAGTAATTTGTTCCTAATGGCACCACCGCAAAGTCACAAACAATGTTCATTTAGCATAACTAATGTTTTGGCACAAACCAAACTTATCATTCATGAAATGAGTAAGAAAGCTGACCTACTAATGTTGAAAATTTAACCAAACTTAAAGGATGGCACTACAAGAAACCAAACCCATCAATGCTCCTTCTAACCATTTATTTGAACACAGAAATTTATTTGGCACAATTTAGTTTATGTATGTCAACATGGAGTTCCTGGTCAGAAACTACAGATAACAGCACTGCAATCTCCCGGCAATTTCATCAAGATTCCTAGTGAGTCCTAGCATTGAAGTAACACAATTTAAAGAATAGATATTGATGCCATACACAAGAAAACCACATCTAGATGGCCAACAAATTATGCATGTCAGTAAACTATGACATATACAGTTCTACAAAGAACTAATCAAATCCTATCATTGCGTATCTTGGTCTATTCCACATATGTGCTCTATAACCCTACTCGGCAAGCTGGATCCTACTACACAAATTAGAAATTCTGAGTCTATATAAAAGACTTGCCCAGCTGCTACCAGCTTTCAACCAAGCAGTTGAAGATCATTCGTTACCAGAATTAACCAGAAATCTAGATGCATGTAAAGCATCCATCTCTGCCCATAAACAGTACGGTACTTTCAGTAACAAAGGAAAAGGCATCATTGCAGGCCCTAACCCCATCCAAAATTACCAGTTTACCACAATACAATATAACCCCATTTCATCTATCTATTCCCGAAAGGACGACATTAACAAACACACGCATCAGAATCAGATATACCAGTTGTTATGACACTCGTCGATCCGCATGAATTTTTCAATCCACTTCCCATGACCACGCTCACGACAACGAAAGAAAGAACATTTGTATACCAAAATTGTCTTCCCCCCTACCCGAACTAACCAATCTATTCCACAAAACAACCTAAACAACCTCAGCACATCAATATCACCAATAATTCATCAGAATCCCTATGATTCAGATAAAGCAACCGCCTTTACGAGTTACGAACTTACGATCCAATCCAGCCGTCCCGATGACCAGAAACCCGGAATTTATAAATCCTCTACAATTATCACCGCAGCTTTACCACGATGCGTCCAATTCACGAAACCGGCTCAAAATTAATAGGAACCAAAGAATTCTATCCTAAAACAGCTGCATCGGGAAGCATGGGGATGGACCTTGGGTTGGAGGAGGATGGGGAGGCGTCCCACGGGAAGGCGCCGCAGGCGGCGGCCGGGAGGTCCTCGAGGATGCCGCAGTCGAGGAACCAGTCGTCGCCACCGCATCCGCCGCCGTCCGCCGAGGGGAGAGACATCGCCGTAACCCTAGCTCGCCGCCGCGCAAAGGCAAGAGACTTTTCCGCCCCCTTTTTGTGTGGTTTTTATTTTTATTTTTCCCGTCTTCTGGTTTCCTTTTGCGGATTTAGGCTCGTGTTGGAGGATTAGCGGGGCGGTATGCGTCTATGACAGGTGGACCAGATGTGTGCTCGTTTTGTCCGTGATTAATTTCCGTTTGTTTTCTGTGTGGCTGGAAAAAGATAGGGGTAGGTGAGGTGCTGGCGTGTGTGAGGATTACGTGGCGCAAAATGATAGGAGGAGATCCATCGGGATGCGGGTCTAATCTCTCCATGCCTTGCCAGGTAGGATCCAGATTCCCTGTGGTCATTCCTGGCTCTGCCAGTGGTAAGAAACTAGTGAATAGTATAGCTCATGGCAGAAATCTTCTGATTAGAGGAACGAGCCTAGTTTGTTTGGTCGGCTGGCGTTGTTTTCAGCGATTGGTCGGTGGTTCGACCCTGAGCCTCGTGTTGCTGCGCTAAGGCATAGTGAGGTGGGGGCTATGTAGAGGGCACAGTGGCTGAGGGTTTTAGGCTTTCGGTTCATCACAGTTCGAGCGCTATTCTCGTAGATGTCTTATAGAGTAGTGTGTTATTCTTTTTTAAGGCAGTCCGAATAAGTTTGTAGAATGATTTAGGAGTACCAAAGCTTGTTAGGATAGCGATTTTACGTTCCTATCAGACCATTGGATTCGAACCCTACTTAGGATCATTAAGTAGGTGTGTACAACCACACTTTATAATCCTTGGAATTACAGTTTTGTGGCACGAATCCATCCTTGGAATTACAGTTTTGCGGCACGGCCAATGGATCGTATTATCATCCTACAAAAAGATCCTACTTAAGTCTTGCTTGCAGAATTACTCCAAGTCGACATTATGTGTTTAACGTAAGAACATCTCCTTTGATTTAGATTTTGGTGGACCACGACCAACAAAGAAGTTTATGTTTTGTGCGTGAAGGTGCAGTTGAATGATAGATGCTAAACTAAGTATTATAAAGGCCCATTTGAAACACGGAATCTTCACAAGAAACAGTTGGATTCTAGGGGGGAAATCTCTCGCGTTCTGATTTCTGACTATGTCGGACAGGCCTCGTCGACTGCAAGCCCTATCAAGCGCCACTTGAAAACTTCTGCCAAATCTCCTCCCTCCATCTGGGTTATCCAATAATGAGTATTTAGTGATGTCATTTGGGTTATCCAATGCACCTGCCACTTTTCAAGCTTTGATGAACAGACTGTTTGCTACTCAATTGAGGGGGGTGGTGTTAGTCTTTTTTAATGATATCCTGATTTACAGCAAGACTGAAGATGACCACAAGAGGCATGTTAGAATTTTGCAAGAAGTATTGAGGAAGAATCAACTCTATGTAAAGATGAGCAAGTGTACTTTTGTAGTTCCACAAGTGGACTATTTGGGACACATCATCTTAGGCCAAGGAGTGGCTACAGATCCCAGCAAGGTGAAGGACATGATGGAGTGGCCAGTTCCCGAAAACATCACTCAACTCAGAGGTCTCTTTAGGGCTAACAGGATATTATAGAATGTTCATTAAGGGTTATGGACAATTGTGTAAACTCATGCATGATATGCTCAACAAGGATGGCTTTTGTTGGGGAAAGGAACAGACTGAGGCATTTAATCAATTGAAAGCTATTATGTGCAGTGCACCTGTGCTAGCTCTCCTACATTTTTCACAAGCATTTGTGTTGGAGTCATATGCCAGTGGGAGTGGACTGGGAGCAATGCTAATGCGGAACAAGAGACCAATTGCTTATCTTAGTAAGACTTTGGGGGTCAAGGCAGTAGCCCTGTCAACTTATGATAAAGAAACCTTAGCTATTCTAGAAGCACTAAGAAAATAGAGGCACTATTTGTTGGGAACTCATTTTGTCGTCAAAATTGATCAAAAAAGCCTAAATATATGATTGGTCAGAGACTCACCGAAGGCATTCAACACAAGTTCATGTTGAAGCTACTGGAGTATAGCTACTCTATAGAATACAAAAGGGGAAGGAAAATATTGTTGCCGATGCACTATCAAGAGGAGACATACATGTATGACCACTATCTCTGCAGTGATCCCACTTTGGGTTGAGGAAGTTGAAAAGAGTTATGAGAGAGATGAACATTGCAGACAACTGCTAAAACAGTTGAGTTTGGCACAAGAACCAGATTCCTTATATACCTTGTATTCAAGAATATTAAGGTATAAGAGAAGGATATATGTGGGAAGGTCCAAGAACACTAGACAACAGTTAATAGGGACATTCCATGCCTCAACACTGGGGGTCATTTTAGAATGAAAGCAAACATATCAAAGGATAAAGAGGTTATTTCATTGGCCAAAGTTGAAGGTCCAAGTGGAACGGTTCATTTCTGAATGTGCAGTGTGTCAGAAAGCCAAGGCAGAAAACAAGCATATCTTAGGCTATTGGAACCACTCCCTGTACCTAATATGGCATGGACACGCGTCTCCATGGAATTTGTGGAAGGACAGCCAAAATCAAAAGGTAAAGATGTTATTCTGGTAGTGGTTGATAGAATGACAAAGTATTCACATTTCATTGCTCTATCTCATCCCTATACCGTATCATAAGTGGTGGACTTGTTCCTAAACCATATCTACAAACTACATGGGCTGCCTTCAGTGATAATAACTGACAGACATAGGGTATTTACCAGCAAGCTGTGGCAGAAGTTATTCAGATCAGTGCAAGTCCAAGTGAGGCTCAACACCGTATATCACCCCCAAACTGATGGGCAAACTGAAAGAGTTAACCAATGCCTAGAGGTTTACTTGAGATGTATGACCTTTCAGGAACCTAAGCATTGGATGGAGTGACTGGCATTTGTAGAATGGTGGTATAACTGGTGGCATAACTCTTCTTATCATACCTCACTCAAAACTACACCCTTCCAAGCTTTGTATGGGTTTCCACCTCCTCAAATCAATGAAATGGCTATTCCTGGATCTGTAACACCTCAAGTGCAGGGAGAACTATGAGAAAGGGGAACTATGCTCAGAAGGCTCAAGGAAAATTTGCGTGCAGCCTAAGGCAGAATCAAACACTTTGCTGATTTGAAAAGAACTGAGAGAGAGAGTTCCAGGTTGGGGACATGGTGTAATTGAAGATGCAACCATACCGGTAGGCAGCATTGGGTGTAAGATAGTCTTTGAAATTAACTACAAAATACTATGGACTTTATAGAAGTCATGGAAAGGATTGGAAAAACAGCTTACAAGTTGTTATTACCAGAACGAGCAGCAATACACCCTGTGTTTCATGTGAGTCAGTTGAAGAAGCACTTAGGAGATTGTTCCATTTCCCAACTCGCCTTTGGTTGATGATGAAGGCAGAATTAAAACTGAACCGGTTGCTATCATACAGAGGAGGGTGATTCCCAGAAACAATCTTCTTGTGGTGCAGTGGTTAATCCAATGGCAAAGCTTGCCTCTAGAAAATTTTACATGGGAGGATGCAACTTTTATCTAGACGACACATTTCCAGACTTTCAACCTTGAGGACAGTGGCGACGGCAGGGAGTGCCCGTGGTGCACAGGCACCCCAAAAAAAAAGTGAATTTTTTTTAGGTATGCTCAATTTTGGCCCATCTCAGCCCAATTCAACCACACACGCACACGGCTCAGCATCAAGACATCAACAATTCAGCATACCAGGGCTTCTCGCTTTCTCCTCCCGAGTCCTGACGTCGCACTGCTCGGGCCTCCCCTCCTTGCTTCTCCTCCTGGTGACTGCTCCTCCAACCGACCGCCACCGAGGACCAACAATCCAACTCCAACATGGCAACACCAAGCCACCAAGGTAAACATTGGGATTGGGAATGGGATCCGACCTCGGGATTGGATTTGGGGAGGGTGGCGTGGGAGCGGCAGGCCATGGCCGGCCGGCCAAGCCAAGGCCGTGATGAGGAGCAGGCAGGGCAACAGGCGTGGTGGGTGAGGAGCAGGCAGGCGTGGTGAGGAGGCAGGTGGGCGCCAGTGAGGGAGCAGAGGCGGGATGGGCGGCGGGTGAGGAAGCAGGCTGGGGGTCTTGTAAGGCCGTGGCCGTGAGGGGGGGGTAGGGACACCACCAAAGGGTGACTCTGCAATTGGGAAGGGAAATGAAGAGAGTGAGAGAGAGATATTGGGAAATGAAGAGATGAGAATGACGATAGGAATTATGTAAGTAGGATTTAGGAATTATAGAGGATAGAAAGGGAAAGAAAGAGGAGCTCAGCCGACAGCCGGCCAATCTCCCCCAAAGCCAATTGCTCAATGTTTCAATCTAAACGTTATTATGCTATCAATCTGTTTTATTATTGAATGTCTTCTAAGTATGGATGATCAAGTATTGAATGATTGTTTAGTCACCTTTATAGAGTGAGATATCTTCTCGAAGGTTAGTGATGATAATATAATGAAGTGTTTCCAAGGATTGAGATTGCGCCGTATGGTATTGTGATTTCTATTAGCTATTTAGGACTATTTTATTCATATAAGATTTTATTTGAACTAGTTGTATTGCACTATTAACTAATTTCGATTTTTTGTGTAATTGTGTTGAATTTGTGAAATTACTTATATGTTGTACAAGATTTTTTTAAAATCTTTGAAGTGTGCACCTCTATCTTAAAATTTCTGGCTCCACCACTGCTTGAGGACAAGGTTTCGGCTAAGGAGGAAGGAATGTCAGGTTCGGGTGTGTGTGTGGGTGTAGAGGTTGTTGAGGACTGAGTTGGGGCTCAGTTGGCAAAAATGAAGAGAGCTATAGGCTCTCAACCCGTCACGGTTTAAGTGCTGGCTCTCGTGGTGCCTCGCGAGATTAGGGTGCTTTCTTCTTTAACGTGGACCGGATGGAGAAAACCCGGGCATTAAAAAAAAAGAAAGGGAAGAGGATTTTCGAGTTGATGACTCAAAATCCGAGAACGAAACCACGGGCCATGCACTATGCTTGTGTTGTTGAGCTTTTTGGTCGACGACAAGGGCTCACTAGATGAAGCCTATTCAATGGTAAGGAAAGCACCGTTCGCCCCAACTGCGAACATGTAGGGGGGACCTTGCTTACTGTTTGCAGGATCCAGAAGAACATACAGCTCGCTAGATTTGCCGCCGAGCATCTATTGGCAATGGAACCTGAGAAAATAAACAATTATATTGTGCTTCTCAACTTGTATATTAGCCCTGGGAGACGGGATGACTCCTCCAAGGTAGTTGAGACGTTGAAGAGGAAGGGTTTACATATGAATGTTGCTTGTAGCTGGGTCACAGTCAAGAAAAAAGATCACAGATTTTTCTTTAAAGATAGTCTCCACCCTGAAAGTTCTGAAATCTATAGGAGGCTAGATACATTGTTGAAGGAGATAAAAGAACTTGGTTACGTTGCTGAGGAGAATGAATTGCTCCCTGATATTCTTCCTGATGAGCAGAAGACATTAAAAGTTTACCATTGTGAAAAACTTGCAATTGCTTTTGGCCTTATCAGCACATCTCCACCTACTACCTTGAGGATCTCCCAAAGTCATCGGTTGTGCCGTGATTGCCACAAGGTAATCAAGTTTGTGACACAAGTTACCAAGAGGGAAATTGTTGTGAGGGACGGTAGCAGGTTTCACCGCTTCAAACTCGGGACCTGCTCTTGTGGTGACTACTGGTAACTGGGTACGTCCAACTGGATAATTGTTCAGTCTTGGGTTTATCTAGGCCTAAACTGCAATTTGTTGGCACTAAAACTGAGCAAAGCTTATGATTAATCATCAGCAATGTTCTTCCTTTTCACTTTCTGCAGTACCACAACGTGAAACATAGTGCTACCTCCGAATTTTCTTAGTTGACGCTGGCATAGCAAGTACTCCCTCCGGAAACGTCATTTAAAAAAAAAAATCGGAGGGAGTGTATGCTTTTCAATATTGACATGCAAGTTTTTCCAGATAATAAATTCTTGTGCCCGGTGTGATACTCAAAATGACATACCTCACTCCTGACAATGTTTTTTGCTTGTCCATTAACCAAAGCAATTTTTTTATGATCTCATCTGGTATTCCTAAATAAAAACAACAACCTTGTCCTTGTCATCTCTGTTCTTGACTTAGCACTGTACCTAGAGGCAGTAGAACTTAGTTACAATAAATTATTTTCGCTGGGAGAATGCTTGATTGTCCTGCCAGCTTATTAACATTATTTACTTGCTGTACTCTGTATTATAGACATTTGTCATCTCTATTTCTATTCTTGACTTAGATCTGTACCTAGAGGTAATAGAACTTAGTTACATTAAGTTATTTTTGTCGGAAGAATGCTTTAATGTCCTGCCAACTTATTAATATCATTTACTTGCTGTACTCTGTATTATGTTAAATTTATAAATATGCAGCACTATTTCTTGAAAAATTTATGTCCTCACTGTCATATCATCCAGCTGCAGGCTTCAGTTTGATTACATTATTTCATTATATGTGATACTATGCTCTGATCAAATATACTTTGCTTAATTAGGTTGCATGGTCTGGAGTGGTTGTCCTATAGTATATTAATGAAGCTACTACATATTTTGCTGACAGCTGCTCATTCCAAAGGTTCTAAAGCTAACTCTGGACTAGAAAAAAATTGGATTAATGGGGAGAAAGCACTTTGATTGGTTTCTTGCTTATTTGCAGGGCGTAAGGCTTGGTAAGTCTGGATATTTTTAGTTTCTTTCAGATTTTGAAAGAGTAAACTACAAGTTTGATTCTCACTGATATGCTTGTTTGCCTTTCCCCTCTTTTCATTTTACTGTCGGCAATACTTTGTGCATATCTTGGTGAGAAGCACCTTATAAGCTTTTATCACTGCGGAAAATCTGGCTTTTGTGACGTGTTAAGTAGAAAAATGTTTTCTATTGAGCAAAATCAGATCGGTAGTTTCCCCGCGTTTCCATTAGCTTTACCAACCTTGTGTAAAAGCAGAATCTGCCAAAGTAGCCTGAATATGTGATGGGGTGTCCTTCACACTAGAGATGCCATTCTTTACTTGTGTCCTTTCAAGAAGGAATAAAGCTTAGACGTAACAAAGGATCGAAGGAAAGTATAAAACTTTGAGCATCTTTTGACAGCTTGTTTCTACTTGGTTCATACCTGCATCTTAGTTGGAGAACAATTCTTCTGCTGCACTTTTGCTCTCAGCTCTTTATTCAGTGATTAACAATAAAAAGGGCCACAACCCACTTCATTGTAACCAGGCAATCTTCCTGCCATAACTTCTCTAAGTTGACAGAAGTCTGAGAATACACAACATGGCTAGAATGCCAATGGGAGTTGCTGTTGTTGTCTGCGTGGTGATTTTAGCCCTGGATGTCACTGCCGGCATACTAGGGATTCAGGCTCAGGCTGCTCAAAACAAGGTACCATTCCAAGATATTTTTAGTGTGTGTCAGGCTTCATGAGAGGCTTTTTCTCAAATGAAGTACTTCGTGAAATAATATGGTACTTCTAAGGAAATGTTGGGTGAAATATACGTTTTTAGTGGTTACACCTATATCTTCATGGACAGTTGTTACATTTTGATGGTTCCTACTGTAAAGCAGTTAAAGATGCATGAAGTGATAATTTTATCTGACGCTCGTTGGTATTTGATCTTGTTGGCAGACTAAAAAAGTGACGGTGCTCTTCATCCAATGCGAGAAACCAGTCTACAAAGCATACCAGCTAGGTCTCGCAGCTGCAGTGTTCCTTGTAGCTGCCCACGCAGTGGCCAACTTTCTTGGCGGCTGTGCCTGCATCTGCTCTCAGATAGAGTTCGTCAGGGCATCCATCAACAGGAAACTGGCAGCAGTTCTTATACTGCTCTCATGGTAACTATTTCGCTCATCTAAAACTTTCTTTTGCACATCTGAAATGACACTTCATTTGAGTAAGTAGAATCATGCATGGTAGGAAACAAGATACACTTACCGGTTATACGCTTAGGTCAGAAAAGTAAACCAACTTGAGATTGCTCCAGACCTGATGGAGTTGATCCAGCTTTCTTTCGTAAAACGTTTTGCAATTATGACTAGTAACCGTTCTTGGATGCTCTAATAGGATCGCGCTCATCGTCGGATTCTCGCTGCTGCTCGCTGGGGCCATGTCCAATTCCAAGTCAAAGACGTCTTGCGGGTTCGTGCACGGCCATACCCTGGCTCTCGGAGGGATCATGTGCTTCGTCCACGGCGGGATCACCGTCGCCTATTACGTCACCGCCACTGCGGCAGCACACGAACTTCGTTAGGCCAGTGGCTACGAGGATCATCGGTGGGCACGTGCAATACAATGCTTTTGTCGGAGTGATTATGCAAGCTGATATTTTGTCACGAGAGATGATCATTCTTTCCTTATTTGTGTTGTTTCGTATCTTTCTGTTTGTGCTCTGGCTTTTACAACTCATGGAAGCGTCCAGTTCTGTCTTGTATCAACGTTAAATTAAAAGAGAAATGCTTGTTGTTTGATTTTTGGGTCATTTGTTTGCCATGAGTGCTTGAAAAAAGCAGACAATGATCATAGTGTGCAATATTTGCCACATTACCTCTTTTTTTTGGGGAAGAAATGAGGTTCATGTTTTAGAAATTATTGCTGCACACAACACTAATGCAAAAGATTGGTATCTACTGCGGAGTGCGCCTCACGTTGTGAAATTGTGTATAGTGCTGTCAAATAACCTGAAACTTATTTTTCGCGAGGACTCAAAACGAATTTTAAAAAGAATGTCGATATATTTTGATATGTAAAACGCGATCAATCTTAAGCACCTTAAACACCTTTCTTCGGTAATTGTGTTGATGGTATTTTTGCGCAACTTTACACGTTATGGGCATTTTGCACTAGATAGCAGCAACCTTCAGTGTTTGTGGACCCAAAACCTAGACCCGCAATGTTTTAGCTGCTTCCTAGGCCCAACTGGTCATTGAGCTAATTTTCTTCATAAATAAAATATAATTGTCAAGGCAAGGCCATTGTTGTGTTACAGCAGTAAGCCTCATCTCCAGAGAAAGGCAATGACAAAGATAGAAATCATGCTTATCAAGTCCACGACTAGTCGTCGACGAGCCACCGGAGAATGACCGACTGGAGGTGCCGACTCGACTTACGCCGACAAGTCGGGCAATAGATCGACTAGTCGTCGACTTGCCGGTCGACTAGTCGACGATCGAGAGGCAAGGGCGATCGGGACGTGGGCCCTACTGCCGAGCGATGGCAAAGAGGCAAGAGGGAGTGAGTGAGTGAGGGCAGTTGGGGGCTCACCTAGTCGCTAGATCCAGTCACAGACAGAGGCACAGAGCTCCAGATCCAGTCGCCGCCACCCTCGGAGGCAGCTCCCTCCCACCGCGCCACCGGCCTTCGTCATCGCCCCTCAACTCGTCGACTCATCGTAGCTCGTTCGTTCGATGGAGGAGGTGAAGGCTGCGACTCCCCGCTACAGCCACAGCTCCGCCTCCTGCCGCCCGCCCGGCTCGGTATGCTCCTCTCCTCTATTCCGCTGGAGTTCAGTGGCTGGAGCCTCGAGAGGAGGGGATCTGCGTGGGGCACTGCCGCACTGGGGCTTCGATCGATTTGGGGGTAAGGGAGGGAGTTCGATGTCTGGAGAGGAGGGGAGGAGCCGAGGAGGGATCTACGTGGGCATCGAAGGAATTGAAGGAGATATGCGTGGGCACTGGGGGCTTCGGTTCGGTTGATTTGGGGGCAAGGGAGGGGATAAGCGAGCCGAGGAAGCACGGGAATCTGTGTGGGTGTGGGCAGTCACCTGGGAATTGAAGGGGATATGCACTGATGCACAGAACGACGTCTTTGTGTGATTGTGATTTTATGAACTAGAGATAGTTCTCTATTTTGTGCGTATGTAGGCATCATGACAGAGCAATCTTCAACTCCAACTCCAACTCCAACTTCAACTCTAAATCCGACAACGGACATCGAAGGTTATGATCCAGCTAATGATCCAAGTCCAAAGACCCAGGATGGAAATACGGGTTTTGGCCGGACTTGACAAACAAAGTGTCATGTGGGGTCGCGTCTACGGCCGACGTCACAAGGCACAGGGGCAGCCGGCCCTAGGCGCCAAAACAAGCCGTCCTGATGGTTGATTCCTTTTATGTCTTTAGAAAGTTTGATTCAGTTTTATCTCTTTAGGTATTTGCTAGTAGGAAGGTTTAAATTAAGAAATTATCTTTTAGGAAAGAGTCCTAGTTAACGAAGGATAATACCTTCTATGTGTAATCAGATTGTACTCCTATATATAGGAGATATGAGGTTAATAGAAAATCAGCAAAGGATTGGGAGTTACCCAATCCCCTTTGTGCCATACCTGTCCACATGCATTGTTCATTGCGACTGGTCATCGCGTACTGTTCATCGCGACTGTTCATCCGTGTCATCTACCACGGTGTCCTAATGCAATCCTCATCCTCCTGAGTTGATTCTTCCTTTCCGCCTCCGCTCCCAGCGCTCATCTCCTGACACAAAGATATCGTCCAATGCATACGCTGCGGCAAGCAAATACACGTGGGAGTACGAAGATTGAAGCAACACCTAGCGGGATGTTATGGAGATGTGGAGAAATGTCCGAAAACAACCACACCTATCATGAAAGAGAAGCGTGAGTACTTGTTCAAGAATGCTAGAAATAAACCCTTTGAGCTAAATGATGAGGGTGATGGTGAAGGTGATGAAGTTCAAGAAATCCAAGCACAAGTGGCATCATCTAGAGGGAGCACAAGAGGCTCTTCTGCTAAGACAGATGCAAGCTCCGGGACTGCCACCAAAAGGAAGCAATCAGCGTTGGCGCTTTTGCAGCAAGCTGCACCGAAGGTAACTAAATCAGTTGCTTCTATGATTCGAAAGTCACCCGAAGTGGTTGTTGAGGAAAGACATAGGGGTAAGGGTCAAGCTACCATTGAGCAAACTATGAGGACAAAGGAAGAAAAGGAGAGGGTGGTTGAACACATTGCTAATTTCTTCTATGAGTGTGGCATACCATTCAATGCCGCCAACAAAAGAAGCTATGAGATTATGGTTGAGTCCATCAGGCGGTATGGTCCTGGGCTTAAGCCGCCTACTTTCCATGACTTGAGGCTACCCTTGCTTGAGAAGGCCAAAAAGAATACTGACAAGTTGAGGATGCGGCATGAGGATGCTTGGACACAGTTTGATTGCTCACTTATGTCAGATGGTTGGATAGATAGAAGGGGACGACACTTGATTAATTTCCTTGTCAATATTCCACAAGGGACTTTCTTCTTGGAGTCTTTTGATGCCTCCAGTCCGTCAGCCGATGCCCACATGTTAGCAAATTTATTGGAGACGAAGATCAATGAGATTGGCCGGGAAAATGTTGTTCAGGTGGTCACAGATAATGGTGCTAACTTCAAGGCGACAAACAGACTTCTAATTGAGAGGATTCCTACTCTATTTTGGACCCCTTGCGCAGCTCATTGCTTAGACCACATGTTGGAGGACATTGGGAAGATATCAGGGTTCAAGAAGTGCATTGTACAAGCCAAGCGTGTGACCACATTTATCTACAGGCATGGAAGGGTTCTTGACAAGATGAGGGAGATGACAGGTGGGAGGGACCTTGTGAGACCAACAGCTACTCGATTTGCTACAGCTTCTTTGCAAAGCTTGTGGAGGCATAGGACATCTTTGAAAAGTCTCTTTGTTACTGATGATTGGAATAGATCCAAATTGTCTAGCACAGAGGTAGGCAAAAAGGTGTGTGAAACAGTTATTGCTAATAGATTTTGGAATGCAGTGGAAAATTGCATTAGAGCGTTGCAACCACTTATCGTTGTGCTGAGGATCGTCGACGGCGATGAGAAGCCAGCAATGCCAGAGGTTACCGCAGCCATGGATCTTGCAAAGAAGAAGATCAATGACTCTATAGAAAACAAGCCATCACTACTCAGGAAAGTGACAGCAATCATGGATCAAAGGTGGGAAGACCAAATGGAGCATAAAGTTGTACGTGCTGCATTGTTCTTGAATCCAAATAGATTTTTTGAGATTAGAAGGACCGAAATTGGATATGCTTCTAGCCTTCGTACCATGTTTAATGATGTGCTTGAGAAGATGATCATTGAGGACGACAAGCAAGCCAAGATAAGCAACCAAGCCGATGATTATGAGAACATGCAAAGTGGCTTTTCAAGTCAATTGGCAATCAAGCAACAAAAGGATAAGTCGCCTAGTAAGTATCACTACTTCAATTTAATTTTAAGCTTCCATTCTTTCCAAGACCTACATAACCTATGATTCTTGCCTTTCTAGTTCTTTGGTGGGGTGTATTTGGTGGCGTTGCTCTAGAGCTCCAAGCATTTGCAAGGCGTATAATTGGTCTTTGTTGTTCGGCCTCCGGTTGTGATTACAATTGGAGCATCTTTGAGTTTGTAAGTACTAAGTATTCAATTACTCAAGTGTTCATTTTGGAGCCGTTAGTATGAGTGCATGACAATAGTTCAATACTTCAATTATTTTGTTTGTTATTTGTAGATTCATACCAAGAAGAGAAACCGGTTATAGCACAAGAGGTTGAATGACTTGGTCTACATTCAATACAACCGAAAGATTACAAATCGGTTTCAAAGGATGCAAGAGGAAGGGCGCAATTTCAACCCCTTGATCCTAAATGATTTTCAATGGGATAATGAGTGGGTTGATATTGGTGCCAAAGAAGTTCATCATGGGAACGATGATCTTACATGAGCTCATGTTGATGATGCCATTGGTGCATCAAGTGCGCTTCGAGGTCGCAATTTTCCTAGGAGGGCTCATGGTGAGGTGATAGGTTACTCTCGTCGTGCGGCTCGTACAACAAGGGTGGTTGATGATGAGTCGGAGCCCGACAATGAAGATGATGGTGATGACGATAACTTTGTGCTTGATGATGAGGAGGCGAAACTCCACCTAGTCCTACTCATGAGAGTGGTGAACTAAGTGGAAACGCGGGCCATTTCGATGATATTGAGTTGGATGACATTTGATTTGAGGCTTGTGTTAAGCCATGTTGATGGATTGTGATGATTATGCTTTGCTTTTGCTATTTGAGACTTGGGACCTTGTTGTCATGTTACTTCACTATCGTGTAGAACGCTATTGTCGTTGAGAACTTGATGTTTTAGATGCTTAATTTCCTAATTGCTCATTTATTTGTTGTTATGTTGTATGATTTGTATTGTTCTCTTTAATTCAAGGCGCTATATTACTCTCCCTTGAAGGTATTGTATGAGTTCATCACAGTTTATCTTTATCATATGCTCATTCTTGTTTTTTTAATTTTGTAGTATGAAGGTCCCAAATCATACTTCAACAAGTCAAATGAAGGGGGTTTGGACTCAAAACATGTAAGTCATTGATCCTCTCTTTAATTCAAGCTATATATGTACTTTCAATCACTGAAATACAAGGTATATATTATATACATGTGTACATACATAGCACTGCATATGAACAGTACCTATCGACTAGTCGGTCACTAGGAGAGTAGTGTTGACTTGCTGACTTAATAACCTTGATAGAAATGGTAACAATCAGTTTCTATTTATCAAGTACAAGGTTATAAAACTCGGTAAGAGGTACTCGCTCGGTCACCTCACCTTATAGCGATTATACGGTAATCGGCCTTGTAACCAGTTTTTCCATTTCAATAATGGATTTATATATGTATATTCATATAAAATCAAAAGAAACATTTGATGCTACTGTGTTGATGTTGATGTATATAGGTGGTTAAAGCAAATCAGTTGCCAACATTGGCTGCTAGAAGGATGAAAAGAGAAATCACAACATGAAGAAATGGATAATTGGACATTCATCATGTAAATTTTCAGCTGGAAGCAAGAAGGATCAAAACTTGAGCAGAATTATAGTAATCAATTATGTAATTCAGCAATTGTAAATCAGGAAGAAGGAAGTGTAATTGTAAATCAGTATTCAGCAAGTTCTGACTTGTAATTGTTAATCAGCAAGTGGAAGGCAAATTGGAAATAAAGTAAAGTTAATAGTCCATTCATATTATATATTGCTCCAAGTTCCAATCATGTCATCATATGGCAACAACATCACTACCACAGTACCACTAATCCCCTGTTCCCCTGTGCACCAAATCACAAAACGAAGCATTGGCATACATAGTGACTTAACTATGCATTGTCACTAAATCCCTTTACCAAAAGTAGGACCTATTGTTAGCGTCTTCTCAGTTCTCACTAAATGTTTAGTAGCCTAACTGCCTTCTATATAGAAGATTAGCTACCAAACCAAAAACTATCATATGACTAAACTAAATAGATATCGAGTAATCAATTATACTAGTAACTAGTAAGTGCTACTGTGCTAGGATGCTAGCCTACTCTACTCTCCCGCATCATTAGCAGCATGGTCCGAATCATTGTCATCAAGAATCAAGTTGGCATCATCTTCTTCTTCGCTTTCGGTACCGTCGGTGCCAAACTCCATCTCATCTAAGGCCTCGACTGCTGCTGAAGATGATCCCACATTTGGTGTGTTTCTAGAACTCCTCCTAGGTTGCAAGGCAAAGTGTATGCAACATGTAAACTGCAGTAGTAAATAGTAAGTAACTAACTACTGAGGGGCGGTATTTCCTGCTGCGGGGGTGGCTGGCACTGGCAGAGGCTGAATCGACGGCGGGAGAGGCAAGCGAAGCCGGCAGAGGCCGAATCGACGGCGGGGAAGGCGAAATCTGGCCGCCGGGGTGGCCCAATTGACCGCGAGGAGCATTCGGCGGTGGGGAAGGCAGATCTGGCGGCGGGGTGGTGGATTCGGCGGAGGGGAAGCCGATTTGACCGGCGGCGGCGGGAGACTCCACCTCCCAGACTCCCACCATCAAATCCCCCTCCCTCATGCGCAAGGAAGGAGATGATGCTGGTCGCGGCAGCTCAGGGGAGGAGGGAACGAGACCAAGCAGTCGGGGCCAAATCGAGTAGAGATCAAGTAATCAGGTACCTGCAGGTGTTGTCGCCATCGCCGGAAGAAATCGAGCCGCCCAATCCTAGCTCTTCTTTTCCCCTTCCCGCGCTCGCCTCCTCGACAGGGTCGCCTCGTGTAATCCTGCGACAGCGCGAGACTTGGTGATGGATGGCTAATGGAGTAATGGGTCGTGCGGTTGTTGCCTGGGTGTGGGCTGCAAAGCTGAACTAGGTCTAGGTGCACCAGACTAATCTACCAGCTTTTAAACGGCTTGTTAGCCGAGTATAGAGATTAAAACGCCCGGTTGGTTATACCAGGTAAACCTGTTAACTAGCCGCTTTTGCGTACTCGTAACCGGAGAGGGCACCTGGTACGAGTATACGGCCTGGTAGACCTGGTTTTAGAACCATGATCAAGTAGTTACAGTGAATGCCTATACAATACACTTACAACTGACAGGCCTCCATACCAGCCAGCACTACTGCTTAAAACTCTATCACTCTACCAATAGTCTCATCCTTGATCCTAGTATTTTCATATCAACAAAACAAAAAAATTGCACAGACCAGAAGAAAAAGAAAGAGCCAAGAACAACAACTGTGGAAAAATCTGTTAATTTCCGTCAGACATCTGGCAGTTCAGAGACGCTGCCAACTGATTCCTGCCTTTGATGGCCGGAGACCGACGACTGAACCTCAGACGCCTCCAAGTCGACAGATTCATCGTCTGCCCTGCCCGGTGGAAGCCTCCTACCGTGGTGCTTCCTGCTGTGGCTGTGTTTCACCACACGGATCAGCGCCTGGACAACGTCTCGCATTGCTGGGCGCTTCCGGGACACGCGACTTACACATTTGTAAGCCACAGCAGACATGTCGTTGAGCTCTTCCACATCGAATGCGCCTTCCAACCGAGAATCTGCAATTTCTTCCCATCCAGTTTTGCCATCAGCGTTGATTGCAGCCTGATCAAAGATTGCATTGTAGTCGGCATTTAAAAATCTTAGTGTCCTCAGAAACTGAATTCTACAAAAAGTAAGGAACTAAGAGGGGACTCCTTACAAGCTCAACATATTCCATTAGACCTTGTTGAGGGTTTCTTCCAGCGATCAGTTCAAAGAGCAAAACACCATAGCTGTACACATCACTCTTCTTTGTGAATGATCGTGAGGACACATACTCTGGATCAAGATATCCATAAGTTCCCCGTATGTTGGCTCCATTTCGAGTAACCATTTCTTCTCTTGATAATCCAAAGTCGGCAACCTGGTCAACAAAGCACACTTCTAATGTCAGAACAAAACCAACAAAAAAAAAGCAACAGATGCAGTGGTGTGCAAGAATGTCTGGTATATTTGAACTACCAAAACCGTAGGGTTGTTCACATAATAACCATTCACCACATATCAGAAAGCTCCTCTGTGTCTTTATAGATAAAGGCTATTCTAAAAACTGGCTGATTGACTAAAGAAAAGATTGTGAATTTCTTCAACAAATTGGATGAGTATGTATACTACACCGGCTATGTCACTAAACATCAACAGTTTATTATTTAACTTCAAATCAAGCTCTACCTGAGTGAAGCATCAAATGACGACAGCATACAACAGCATAAACAAAGTCTTGATGCTGTCTTCAGTGTATGGCTGTATGCAGCATTGCAGCATCAAGTGCAAACAAAATATTGACCGTACAAATTAAGGATTATTGCAGACTGCAGTAGGAACAGAAAGAGACCACTGATAGTGTTGTAGTTAATTGGCTGATGAGTTGATAAATACTGGTGCCTAACATGTGATGGATAATACGATGAATAGCTGAGATGTTTAACATACCCTAGCATGCATGGACCGATCCAGCAAAATGTTTGGTGATTTGATGTCACGGTGAACTACTGGAGGAACAGCCTGCACTAAAGTTAAATCAGATCAAGGAATCTCTTTGCACTTCATCATGTATCATGCTTCCAATTATGTGTTACAACAGCCTACCCCGTCATGTAGGTACTCCAAACCCCTAGCAACATCCAGGGCAATGTTTACCCTCAAATCCCACCTTAGTGGGGCACTGTTTTCACCTGAATCAAAAAAATCTTCAGAAAGGAAAAAGAAATACACTATCTACATGTAACATGTTAAATTATGGCTCTAGACCTATTCCTTAGTAAAAGATAGATTGACAAGAAATCAAGAATAACCGATCCAATAATTGTCCAAGAATAATGTGCAAGGATTTTTAAAAATAAAATCAATGGCTAAACTAGTCTCTATCAACTTTAGTCACATGAATCATCACCTGCATGCTTTATCTGATAAAACAGCAAGAAGGGCGGTGGTTATATTTGTCACAGTGATCAAGAACTATCAAGGCACAAGGGAGAAAGCATCAAGCTTCGAAACATTGTGAGATGTGAGAAGTGAGAACTATAAGAAATCCTGGTTGTGCTTTAAGAACTTCATATGATCATTTCTCACAAAATTATCGGGCCTTTTCAGTCAGATTTTGAGTTGAAACAAAGACACAAAGTTATACAAGCAACCAGGCACAGATGTGTTGAAGTAATTACTCAGGACTCAGGACAGAGGTTCATATCAATGAATCATATGGAGAGAGGGAAAAATACCATATAAGTGTGATGCAAGGTTCCCATTAGGCATGTATGCATATAATAACATATGTTGAGCTTTTTCAGCACAGTAGCCGACCAAATTCACTAGATTCCTGTGGTGCAATCGCCCAAGAAGTAAGACCTGAAATTAAGAATATATCAAATACCAAACATGCCAGAGTTTCTAGTGAGGTATGGATGTAAGCAGCTTAGCTTAGTAGCTTACCTCATTTTGAAACTCCTTTTCACCTTGCTTTGAATCGTTAGCAAGCACTTTAACAGCCAGTGTCTCACCAGATGACAAATCAGCTTTGTAAACAGGACCAAAGGCTCCTTGACCCAATAGTGTTGTGAAATTGCTGGTAGCCTTCTGCAGTTCCCTAGAAAAGAGAAAATCATGGACTTCACAAAGGGCATACAAGATATCCTGTGAATGGTGCATGGTTATGTAGAAGACAATTTTGTGACCATGATTAGTAGTGTCAACTGTGAGATGATAACTTACAGAAAGTATAACACTAAACTCTGAAACGACACATGTCATGGGCCGGGGGTACTGTTCAAGTGCGTGAACAGTACCACGGGTACTGTAGCACCGGGATTAGGAAAAGATTACCTTCCCCAATAAGAATATCTATTTCCTTAAATAGTTGATTAGTTTTCTTGTATAGGGATTGGGTAATTGGAAATGTTATCTATTAGTTAGAAAGATTATCTATTAGTTAGGAGGTCATCTATTAGTTAGGAAGGTCATCATTTATATTGGTTTTATCCATAATTGTTAGAAGAGCCCTCTATATAAGAAGGCCTATTGTAATCGTTGGCATTAAACAATAAGAATACAATAGTCTTAAGTCCTAATCCCCTTCGTCTCCTCAATCTATGGCATTCCCTCTCCCCTAGCAGCCGACGCCATCCGACTATCCTCCCGGTGATGTTTACCCTTATGATCTAAGGATCATAACAACTTAATTCTGAATTCTTGTTAAAATCATGGGATAAACGGCTCCTTTGCTTGCCAATAGTTACTGACATTTGGTGTTTAAATTTTAGCCTCCTTACATTTGTAACTTATAACTGCGCATATCTCACTGGAAGTATGATTCCTACCTTCGTAATCCAATGCTTGGCGCTCAGTGGGATTTAGAAGGCAAAACTCTGTCAACAACAGTGAACTAATACATGGGTTCAAAACTTTTGTGCTTATTACATTGGGTGGAAAACTTACTATTGACTTGGTTGCAGTTTTAGTTCCTACCACCCATAGTTTGATTCACCGAAACACCCGCACAAGGTTTGATGCTTTGGTCAATATTTAATAAGCGAAGCACATGTTCATTGTGTATACCATTCAACAACATTGAATTTGACCACAGTAAGATTCAAACGAATGTGCTATTTGAAATATGACATCATTGCATTCTATATGGGTATTTGACATGTTTTCCTGCCCTTCGCTCCTGTTAATCTCCATCTAGAAAACTAGAAATAAATTTTCCAAATTCTCTTTCTACTACAAACCTCCATTCCAAGTGCCACTTTCCCATGGAAACTCCCACTTTGATATGTCAAAAGACCAAAACTAAAAGAAGAAACCCTTGGAGTTGGTAGGTGAAGAAATATATAGGAAGTCAAAGGAGGATGACCAACCTATGACAGGAACATGCAGCAATTATCAAATGTTCAACAATGAACATTTTTAGAATCAGTAATAAACTAATTACCTTATCAAGGTACTAAAACTAGATCAAATGTTCAAAAAGCAGATTACTCAAACAACTATGAACTTACAACCGTGAGAATGCATAAGGATTAAGAAAGCTTACTTGTATGCATATTTGGGTATCCCAGAAGCTGAGATTACACTCTTCCTGCCAGGCCCTTCCAGCCACACAGACGCCCCACGGTCATCAAATTCCCTTGGGGATTCCTGCCCTGTAGTTGAGTTCGAGAGCACGGCGCAAACATTAACACCATTGGCACGGATGGGGATTGTAGATGTCCTCCTTGAGCTACTACTCCTTATTTGCGCCCGAGAACGCCGATACCTCATGCACAGAAGTATTCCAACTGCCAGCAGCACCCCTATCGCCACACCAACCATGATTCCAATGATCAGACCCTCAGAAACCCCCTTCATTCTCCCCATTCAGCCAGAGATCCTAGCACTTGAGATGTTACATCCACCTCATGGAAGCTCCAACCAGGAAGAAGACCAACAGCTATATCAATCCTGCCAAGAAGCACAGTGCAGAATAGTAAACTGGAAGCCTTGAATTGTGAGGGCATGTGGCTCCATACGTTAGGTGGGTGTCTGGGTCAACATCAAGAAATGGAAATGCAAACCATGGGAAGGGATTTAGGAGACCATGCATTGCAACAAGTTAAAACAATCTCTAGTCAAACTTTGCCATCTCAACTTATGTCACATCAAAATATCAGACCATTGACAACCGCAGTGACAGCACTGATAAGGGCAATGCACTTATTCATAATAATAAATCTTCGAATCCCTAAATTGGAATTATTGAGGATTTACCACTTTAAATAAGTGCATTTGAGGATTGGCTCACTGACATGTGGGTCCTGGGCTACATGTCAGTGAGACATGAGGGGTAAATCATCCAATGCATTATCTCGTAATAGTAAATCCTCGAATCCCCATTTAAGGACTAGTAATTTACACAAAAAAAATAGGATGACAGGGCAGGAACGAGTCGGATATTATTGGTCAACTAACTTCCAAAATGAGACAGTACTTTTCTTCTTCATTTGAAAGGTAAGTGGCTAGTGCTACCTTTTTATCTTGAAATAATTTGCCATTAATACCACTGAAAATATATCTCAATGTATACCGAAATAACCCCTTTTGATATGATGGAAGAACCTAAGACATACAAACAACTCTTAAGACGCCAAATTACTTTCTTCTCTGTAGTTTTAGACCAATAATACAAAAAATTTGGGTAACTTTTCGTAGTGCGCACTCCAAAATACAAGATTAATCCAGTTAATAGACAAAGGACAGCAATAGAACTGTACACAAATGCACAGTACATACACCTCACAGTTCCTACATCGTCACAGCGGATGAACTACAGATTACAAACCTGATGCCCCAATGCTTATCTCCACAAACACTAAAATCATCAACAAAATTGCAAAGATGTCAACTTTCACTGACGAATCGATAATACTTCTGACCCTAAACACCATAAAAGGTCAATAAACTGAATGAAAAAACCCTCCTCCATGTACATTAAAAACGATCCAACATTAAAGGTACAAGAACCCCAGAATAGCAGGATAGAAACGGCGCAAGAACTATAAAAACCCAATAAAAGATTGTCTTAACCGATGAAACGAACAAAGAACTAGACATGCCAATCCAAAGATCAAGAAACCGAATCCAAGAAACGTACGAGCAAGGGCTACCCAAATGCGGGAGGAGATGGAACCAGGGGCGGGTAAATCTGTGCTTGTTCGGATCAGCACGAAGTGTGGATCCCGATTGCGCCGCTCCAAATCGGTAATGCCGACGGGTTGGGGAGAAATCGATCGAGGAAGTTTGGTGCTCGCTTGGGGTTCAAGAGAGGCGAGAGAAAGACGACTTTTGAGAGTGTAACTTCCTGTGGAGAATAAAGCAAACAAGAAAAAAAGGTGAGAAAAAGGAAGTTCGAAAAAAGAGAGAAAAGGATAGAGTTGAGGGTAGTTTTGTAAATGTGCCTAAGTTCAATATTATAGTTGGTGTCCTCTTTGACTTTAAGGGTCATTTTGAAAATGCAGGTTGCTAGCGGCTCGCTTGAAATTGAAACGTGAGAATTTTTAATGATTTCAGTACGAATTGAATTGTTTCTTGTGAGATTTCTACATGATTTTTATGAAATTTGTGTGTTCTAAACATGCTCTTAATTTACGCAAGGAATTTTCTTTTTTAAAAACAGATCATTATGACATCTAGAAAAGAATGAATGTCACAGCATAAGTGCAAATATTTTGAAATTTCTTCGTGGATATAGTTCACTCAAACATACATTACTAGTTTATTTCCCATAAAATTTTCTTGAGGGAGACCACTTATTATATAGAAATACAATACTCTCCCTTACTCAAGAAAAAAAATTCCTGATCTTATTTAGATCGGAGTCTTGTCCCTTTCAGTGAGGCAAAAAATGTAGCATATCTAACCTTTTAAGAAATGCACCTATGCTAAGAGTATTTAAGAAGTATCCTATGCTTCTCAATTGCCCCGAAGTTGGTTAACCTTGATTGGATACATTGCTTTGGATATCAAGTGATGCTCCTACTTTAGTCTGCCCGTGAAATGACCAACTTGTTTGAAAAAAATCAAATCAAATCAAATGTAGCACCGAGAGATCACGGAATCAAATCCCCTAAATTTCACAACAAACCGCTTGAAATTTAATCAAAAAAGCTTGAACCACAGTCTCTATCCATTCAATGCAATTACACACAGATTGCTTTCGCGAAATGTGTCTTAGGAAACGAGGATCGATGCGCCCAAAGTATCCTCGAGACGTGAGCTCAGCAACTTGATATACATGTGAGATGACCGAACTGCCCTTCTTCCCCACTGTCCCCGTCGTTCGTTTCGGCGGTTGTTGACTTCTGCTGCCCCGACACCAGCGAGCAGGTGGACGAGGCCAGCTAACCAGGGGACACGGACTTCGCGCGTCCAGACTACTTCACTGACGAATGGGCCCGGGTGTTTGTCTGTCCCACATGTCGTTCATACAAGCTATGAGCCTCGTATACCTGTTTGGTACATATATATACTGCCAGTTGTAGCTTTACAGTTGGGAAATGGGCCGTGGCGGCAAGGCCGGAAACTGCCTGCTTCTTCTTCTTCCATGTGCATATGATCGTATGACGATATAAAAATCAGAAAAAGTCTAGACAGAGAGAGAAAAAAAACAAGGAGGGAACGATGCCCAGTCCCCATCCTTCCTGCTGCCCTTCCGATCCCCTTCTCCCGCTTCCAGCCGCCCAGAGCCCAACCATCCTCACTCGTCCCCAGCTCTCCACCATCTCGCCCCAGCAAGCCCTCACAGCCCGCCGCAAATCCCCATCCACTCCTCGGGCTAGATCCGGATCTGGTATGACCTACCTCCTCCTCGACGCTGACCCTAGGCTGCCCTCCACTGGTGTTGAGGCCCCTGAGTCGTTGCTGGGGGTTTGCGCCTAGCCCTACTCCCCAACTGTATCCAGACTCCCTCATCACTATGCCGAGCCACCCCATTACCTCCACCCAACAGCAGGCGCGTTTTCACTCGCCACCCCCTTCCCTACTGCTTCTTGTTGGAACCAAGCCGAAGAAGACTCACGTTTGGAAGAAGTTCATGCTGTGCAGAAGCTCTTCGGCTAGCACACGCACGCACGCTTGGACGCACGTGCGCGCTCAACATGAGGTGAACACCATAAACAGGAGACGACGAACAGGAGAGTCCAAGGAATTTTTTTCTGCCGCTGGAAAACTTGCCGCCTTTTTATTTCTGTTGCTTTAAAACTCATCTAACTAGTACATATATATAGACACTCAACACTGGTGGGCACAACGTCCCTGGTCGGAACTCTTGCGGCACTAGCTCATGGGCGGACCCTCCATGGGTTAAGGGTGTTCAGCTGAGCACCTATTTTCTTTTGCAAAATACCAGGTATATAATAGGTATATTAGATATATGTGTTATTAGTTAGACCAAAATTGTATATTTGTATCCGCAAATGAATTTAGCCCGTACTCCCCACACCTCGTGTGCGGCCATGTAATACATTAGGCCCATTTTTCTTCCTACTCCAACCCACCAAAGACTAACCTCTGTTATCTCTCTCATCCTGTGGCTGTTTGTGTGTGTGTGTGGGGGGGCTTTAGCCTCAAGTGCGAATGGCGGAGACGTAGGCTACGAAGGCAAACGACGGTCGGTGGACATGACGCTACATCACGATGGCAAGCAGGCGTGAGGCGGCGCAGGGTGAGCGTGTGGCAGTGCACCTGCATGGACGAACAAAGATGCGACGCGAGCAAGCGGGTGACAGCGTGACAAACAGGGAGAGGGCAGCACCAAGGAGCAACACGGTGGTCAGGAGGGAGCGTGGCAACGGGAAAGGAGCAGCATATCTAGCTCACCGTCATCGTCCTATCTCCAGATCTAGGTGTGTTTCACGTGCACCACTTCTTCTCCCTGGCTCTGCTCTGCTTTAGCTCCGGTTCTTTCCGGAGTCTAACCCCTTCCTCTGCTTTCTTGATTCTTTCCAATGGATGTTGTACAAAAATACAATCTTTCCCTTGGACAATGAATAGATAGTTGGGCCATTGTTACATATGTTTACATGCTAATTTTTGCTCTATGGAAGGAACATTCTTAGATGGGGTTCTTGTTGATGCGGAAAAAAGCGACGGATTAGCAAGGTATGTCTGCTCGTTGTAGTAGTGATCCAAGCTGCATCATCCCGCTTTTTTTCTTTTTGCATGTAAAAAAGCGCCCAAAGCTCTCGGATCACTACTAGAGGAAGAAAATAAGTTTTAGCAGTGGTTTATGCATTACGTGTTGTAGTAGTGATCAGTAGACTTGCTCGATCTTTGTTCTCTGCACAAAAATGGCGATTGCTTGCTTGCCATCACGATGATCTGCCTCGCCAGAGCCCACGCCTCCGCTGCTTGCACTTGAGGCCCAGTCTAACGCACACACACAAACAACCACAGGATGAGAGAGATAATAAAGGTTAGTCTTTGGTGGGTTGGAGTAGGAAGAAAAATAGGCCTAATGTATTACATGGCCCTCACACGAGGTGTGGGAAGTACGGGCTAAATTCATTTGCGAATACAAATATACAATTTTGGTCTAACTAATAACGTATATATCTAATATACGTATTATATACCTGGTATTTTGCACAAAAAAAAGGGTGTTTAACTAAACACCCTTGACCCATGGAGGGTTCGCCCATGCGACTAAGCACCAAGTACAAGTCTTGGTCACACACTGCAAAAATAACATAACTCAGCAAAATATGAAGCTTGGAGCTAAAATAGCTCTATTTCTAGTTTCCACCTCCTCAACTGTAATTGATATCTATAATTTGATGTTTAATTCATGCCATTATGATTGTCTTATATCGTCTATTTCCTCATATGAAATCATTAATTTCTATATTTTTGTATTTTATTATATATATGTGTCGTCATATCAGTGTTTTTTTGGGAAATGATATTTCACGATATTAACATATTGGTATCAACATATCTTAACAACGTAACTCCGAAGTCTGAATACCCATCCTAAAAATCCTAAGTTCGCCACTCACTAGCTAACCAAATCAAAACTTACCGAGAGAAGCTAGCTAACTATGCTAACAGACTCAACAGATCAGAGCTAACAGCTAACAAACCACAACCAACTTTTTGCTAACAACCGAAATACTTGCTCGGGTTGTTTGCTAACAGCTAATAAACTCAACAACCAACCGTGTCAAGATCATGGCTAACACTTCTGTCACCCTAGCTCGGCGCCCGACTGCTCCAACGTCCCATGGTCACGCCATTGCGGAGGTCATGCAACCTCCTGTACCGCGCTTCCCGCCGAGCAAAGCCGTCATCCTGGAGAGGAGTCTGGATGGTAGGAGCGCCTATTGGTGGCGTCGCGTCGAGCGTCGTGCAAAGCAGCCTACTCGAAGCCCCCCTCCCCTACGGCATGCATTTAACACTCCCCCGACGCCCATGGCCCATTGTTTTGCAATGATGGGCTTACATGTATGGTCCTGAAGAACTGATAATTTTGCCGGCCTAGTGCGTTGTGATCTAATTAATTAGGAATCAATTCACATGCATGTTGGAAACATCTTTCTCTCTCTTCATTCTCTTTCATCCACGTCAGCAAAAATCCTACGTGACAATGACTATAGACGGCTGACATAAGCCCATTGTACATGCTCTTAGTATCCCTCGCACATGAATATATTATGAAATTTTATATCTTGGAATCCAGGTCTTGTTCAAGAAAATATCTAAAAGGGGGAATTCAAGTCTAAAAAAAATCTATGCCAATTTTGTCAAATAGAAACTAAGCTGATCATGATATGATCAAGAGCTAGCTCCGACATATATCCTCTGAAAAAAGGGCTCCAATATATATACTTTGATGAATATTGGATAAAATGATATGTATTCTATTTATCACCACTATATTAATTATTAGTAATTATTATGTACATGAAATTTACACCATGAGAGAGATTTACAAGGTCATGCATGGTGATGCATGCCACATATGCACATGTGTGTGTGTGTATATATATATATGTGTGTGTGTGTGTGTGTGTGTGTGTGTGTGTATGTGTGTGTGTGTGTGTGTGTGTGTATGTGTATGTGTATGTGTATGTGTATGTGTATGTGTATGTGTGTATATATGTACACACATACACAATAGTTTTTTGAAAAACGGCCGACTCGGCCTATTAGTCGGTGACGGTGGCTAGACCGTCACGAATAGTATAATCAGAGTGTAATTAACACCATCGAACGAATAATTGACCGCATAACCTGAACCCGATTAATCGTTTGTTTTTCCCATTTAATCATGGAAACTGATTATTTTTGTTCACTAATGACGGTAAATTAGTTTATAATGTTGTGTAATGGTGTTCATAGTATGTACCATATGGATGAAGTATAAACAATGAAATGTAAAACATGGCAAATGATCTTTTGTAAAGACATAACTTACAATAATTTTGGGTATATAAAATACTTGTAATTAATTTTAAATATAAATAAATATATTAATAAGAACACATAATCGTCCGTTCAATTTCGATTGATGGGCCGTATCACGATTAATCGCTTAGAGGTGCCCCATTTGTCCGTCAAGCGCATACCGTTTTCCACAACACTGATATACAGTACAATCAAACATATCTATAGGCACACATCACACGTACAAGAAGGTAATATGGAAGCTGATTGATTATTTCCGGGATACATATAAACCTTTAGTCCGGCAATAAGTAGCAGGGCGGAGTATAGTGGAGGCTAACATGGGCTATGGTCACCCCCGCATTTCAAGATTTCTTGACAGTAAGCAGTAAGCATTTAGACATATATATTGCTTGGAACTTTAGATTGGCACTTCTGCCCTCCAAGGATTTCAGCTCAACCTCCGTCACTGATAAGTAGATAGTAATAATCTGTATACATATTTCCAGTTCGCTTTGGTACTTCTTACTTTCGTCATCGTCGATCTGTCGATGCCATCATCATCAGAACAGGAACGCCGCCGGTGCAAACGCCGGCATCGACGACGCCGTCTCGATGTGCCTGCACGCACGCAACGCATGTAGTTGGATTAGAGAGAGAGAGAGAGAGAGATTATTGATGACACGCATATATATATACCGTACAGGTATTCGTCGCTGTGCGCGCGGGGCAGCACCCTGGCGACGTCCCTGGCGGCCGGCTTGCCGGCCCTCGCAGGGACGAGCCCGCCGGCCTTGCCCGCCTCGGCGGTGCTGTACTCCTCATAGATGTCCCCGAGCGAGGGCCTCCACTGCGGGGATCCCAGCGACCTCGCCCTCCTCCGCCTCCTCCTCGCCGCCGCGCCGCCGTCGCGGGAGCACTTGGCCAGCTGCTGCTCCGCCGGCAGGGCGGCGGGCGGTGCGTCGTCGATGGGTCCCGCACGGCAGCCGCAGGGCACGAACGACAGGAGCCTCATCAGCTTCCTGCGCACCCTCCCCTCTATCCTGCCCTCCTCTCCCTTTCTCTCTCTAGATCTCTCTCCTCCTGGATCCTGATACGATACGATTCTCTCTCTAGGGCAGCGACATCTCCGCGTCTATTTACGCGAGTGGCCCGAGCTAGCTAGCCAACCGACTACACAAAAAGCTGTGCGTCAGTGAGATCGAGGGTGCACTGCACCTGCAGAGTCACGTGTTGGGGGTGCTTTATAGGGTTTGCACGGGGTGGCCAATGGCGGAAATGCCCTCCGTCCGCAGCACGGTGGTCGGGGGTAGTATCGGGAACGTGAAATTGTCGAGGTAGAGGCGTAGAGCCAACTGCCAGAGCCACGCAGGAAAGGGGTTTCCTTAATTCTGGAGGGGAAAAAACTTAACTGGCGTCGATCTCTCGGTGTTTCTCTCCATCGTGTGGTGCGGTGCGGTGCAAAATATTTGTACGTACGTATGTGGGGCCCACCAAGTGTCGTGTCGATGGAGGCGTATTCCGTCTACGTGCATCGATCGTCCATACGCGTGTGCGCGGCGCTGCAAATACGCCTTGGCTTTTCTTCTTTACTAGCGTAAAGAAATGGAAGAGATTAGTTATCATGTGCAATGTCTAACCAGGGGTCGAAAAATCCATTGATGCTAATGGCAACATGCACGGTGCATATATACCATGCAGCTGTGAGATCTGAGAAAGCGAAGCTCTCAGGGCGTGACATGATTAAAAAAAATCCTTAGATTAAAGCCATGCAGCTGTCTCATGTTCTGACTCTTATCTAAAGCCAACCATCGGAAGAAATAGCCTTTTGGACTTTCTCAGGCTAACATGGTAAAAACAATTGATCATTGTAGTTCTAGCTCGTGACTCTACACTATAGTATGGATCTGTGGACCAGTAGTACAAGTTTAGGGTGTGTTTGGTTCGGTGAATCAGGATATACATGTAAAAGATGGTTCTGAATATACCCATGCCCCTGTGTTTGGTTGAGTGAATCGAACCAACTCATCCTGGGTAGTTCATACAGATTTTGATAATATTCTCAAAATATGTTGTACCGAACGGTTCCATAAAAACAGACAAACCACGCGGTACAGGGACGAGCGCGTTCCCTCTGTTACCCTCTCTCCCTCTGTCTATACGTTTCTAACCAGTGGGTCATGCCAATTAGTGGATGCTTCCCGCTTCCCAGGGAAACTATGCTATATATCTTGAGCAGGCCCTTCGTAGTCTTTTTCTTTTCTTTGAGACGAGGCCCTTCTTGGTCATTACATCATGTTCGAGGGAAGAGGAATGTACTTTTTTTTGCCATCACAACTAAGAAGCTCACTGTTAGTTACTCCCTCTAGTCATATTGGACATCGATACCGTCCTAAATGTAAATTTGACCACTAATTTTTATTGTGATATATTTATGAAACCTAATAAATTGTAATATTACGAAGGTAATTTCCTAGACAAATCTACACATATTTTTTAACCAATAAAATCTACACGTATGACCATTTCTATATGTGTGTGTAATCTAAATATTCATCAAGATATTGATAGCCAAAGTTCAAAAGTTTTATTGCTTATAAACGTCACTCTTTTTATGATTGGAGGGAGTAATTACAGTGGCTTTCTGGCATAGTTGTTTTGTTCTCGATCTCTTAAATTAATTACTGCGAAAAACGCAAGACTGAATATCACTTGCCCATCTCTTTATTTCAAGGCATTTGACCATGCGTGAAACAAACAGAATCAACATACACATATCCCATTATCTATGACATTTCAAGAACCTATCTCCCACTATCCCTACTCATTTCAGAAAGAAAAAAACGAAAGAAAGAAAGAAAGGAAAAAAAAACAGGCTATTCGTTTTACTGAATTCTGGACTATACATCTTTAAACACACCTTAATAATTTTAGAAACGGATCCTCTGCCCATGCTACACCTGAATAATGCAGCTCCTCTCCTTCTAAGAGTCTGGTTTTAGTCACTGCTGGTGCATTTAACTCCATTTAATTTCGACAGTGGACATATATACTATAATAGACGGATAGATAGGTAGATAGTAGATTTCCTACGCAAGTCGCAAGCAACCAAAGCAAAACGAAGGGCCGTACGCGTCGGCACATGCCAACGTAGCGCGACGCGGTGGTTTCCCTGCGGCGGAGGGCATCTCTCGCCATCTCTCGATCTCCCTCCCCCGATGTCTGGTTCTGCACCTCACCTCTGAAAGGCCCCCTTGCCTCTGCAGTTAAGGCTTTCAAGCTCAATCACTCCTCTCATCGCGATCCTCTGAATGCATGATCGCCAGACACCGCGACAGGCCGACGGCGACGACGCGAGACTGTGTGGCTACGCTCAAGACCCATCGGATTCAGCCCGCCCACGCATCCAAGGGATTTTCCACGTAAATCTGGTCAGGTTAACAGCCGCCACGGAACGGTAGATACCGCTCTGCAGGTGGAGCAGATATTATGCTGCCACGGGTGCAGCAGCGAGGCGAGGCGTCGCCGTCGGTGGTCTCGTCGGCGACTGTGGGAACGCTCGTAGAGGCACCTGCCAGAGCGGGCAAGCGTCCAGGCTACAGGTGGACAAATCAAAGGTAAGAACATGACACAGGCATGTACAGTAATGCAGACTGCGTCAGGCAAGCAGCACAAGGTTCATGCATGGTACAGGCAATAACTCTGACGACAATGCACAACTGAAAACTAGACAAGGACACTATCCATGTAACTGAAATCTTCAGACTATCAGTTGTTGGTACACCAGTGGAGACGCCGGCACGAACAGGCAAGCACGGCGCCCAGGATCACAGCTGTACCAATGGTAAGAACGAAGGACAGGCGTATAAACAGCACAAACCATATCAGGCAGCACAAGGCTCATGGCACAGGCGACAATTCTGATAAGATGGCAAAATCAAATGCAAAGACAAGAACAGAACGCAATACAGGTGCATGCACCGTTGATCACAAATGAATTGCACTGTGCAGATCAGGGTCGGCGTCGCCATGAAGGAAACGGATTAATCAAGGGGAGTTCAGTTGTACCTTCCCTTACCCTGTAAACGTGTTCTTATTCTGAGATATGAGTCATTATCCAGTACAAGACCAGCACATGCCATCAGCTGATAAGCGCTACGACAATTCAAATAGAAGGGACATCCTAACATAACAACAACTCAAGGCAAGCAGGACAGGGAACATTATTAGCAAAGGTTTGGAGCTGTTCTCAACTGTTGCGCGCTGATAGCAATACTTGTTTGGTCCGTGTTTGGTTTGGCAGTGCTTCTCCATGTGGAAACCATGGATGCCAGTGAATGCCCAGTCCAACACGATAAGAATATGGGATCAGAAAGTGCGTTCACACCTGGGACAACACGATATAGCTATAAACTAAATGTAGAATCGATGGCTTGTAGATCCGCTGTCAGCCCCACAGCCAGCTAGAGGGCCCGTGATCGTCTCTTCATCTACTGTGCACCCCAGGAACCAGATGGAGGGCCCCATGATTGTTGCGGCTGTGAAGTTGTCTCTTGTTGCTGCGGCGGTGGTCTGGGTCTAGCATATTCGGCGAAAATAACCCATCCATCGAGAAACTGCACAGAAATGAAGCCAAGTGTCAGAAAAATCAAGAGAGCTCACATTCAAGGCTCTACACAAGAGGACCAAATGGCCAGGGATCTCCCCCCCCAATAGCTTTCAGAGAATCCAACCACATCAATTAAATACAGTATTTTCTTTTCTTTTTCTTGAGTCAATATGTAATAACTTTGGTGTGTCAATTAAATACATAAAACTAATGAAAGGGCAAAACCGCTAAGATAAGAATCGAGAATTTAGGCACTCAAGAACATGGCTATTAAAGCGCCGCTTAAGCAGTAAGGTGGTCAGAGGGGTCACACCACGGCCTCATCTTACCTATGGCGTCCGCGTCACGGCCAAGGCATCGCTTAGGCAGAGTTTGGCGTCGGGGACGGCTGAGGCGGACGCCATAGGCAGGGGCTTGAGCGGGAGATCCAAAATCTGGGTAGGCTCAGGGTATCAGAGAGAGGGCAAATAATTGGAGGGGGAGAATGGGGTCGCGCCTTGCCTCGCCTTATCGCTTTAATAACCATGCTCAAGAAAGCATAAAAGGGTTATAGCACGACAGGTCATTTGGGCAATAAGTTATCAGAGACAATAATTATACAGAAGGAACAGAACAAAGCAAGATTCCATTAGCTAATAGCTACTTTATATTTTATTATTTTATAGATTTCCTTGCATTATGTGTTGCCAGCTTCCTTTGGGGCCCTACCAGGGATTTCACTACGAATTCGACAAATCGACACAACCAGTATAGAGTATCATTGTTACCGAGAAAAATGTACTGGCTGATAGATCAGCCTGACGTATATTGTAGCAGTATCAATATAGTCGATATATAATTTTATGCCACAAGAATCAATATACCAGAATGCAAACTTTACATTAAGAATTCTAAATAGAGTGCAAGAGTACCAATTCTTCTATTGTTTTGGGAGAATTCGAGTCTAGTTTCCATTGTTCCCAATAAACTACCCTCCTAGCTGCTAAACTTGCCCCAAATGTGTCAAGTCTCACTCATGGCTTGCCTAGTGCAATAAAATTAATAGTGTTATTGTCATAGTTATAATATATCAGCAAGACAATCTGGTTGTACCTAGGCATATAGAGTTAAAAAAAAAATCACTACAGGAACGTACCATATTGGTACATTGCTTGATATTCAGCATCTCGTATGTCACAGACTATGATACGAGGCTGATATCTGATTGCTTTAGAACCATGCCTGTTGTTGTTTTGAATGGTTGGCACTAACAACTGGTTATGTGCACTGTGCATGAGTGGGGTGAGCACAAGTAGCAAGGACAAATTGTGTGGAGAATATGACAAACATTTTGCACAGGCAATGTTCTAAATAACGGTAAACGGTTAACGAACGGTCACCCCACCTTTTAGTGTTTATATGGTAAGCGGCCTTGTAAACGATTTTACTATTTACAATTCAGATAAATATATACATGTGTTTGTATTAACAAAATAAGCATCCAATTCATCTTCTTTCATGCATATAGAATGGAACTACCAGGCTATCCACAATTGTCCACAACAGTGACATGAAGAAAAAAGATAACATGATGTGAATGTAATTAAAGAATCATAATTGAATGAATGAACAGCTCAAGTGGCAATGAAAAGCAAAGCTAGCATTCATCTCATGTATGTCATAACTCATAATGTTCCATGTCATATGGCAATCTTGCAACTTTACCAAATAAACGGGCTTGTTAAACATTAACGGCCATTAAACCGAATAAACGGACCAATAAAACAGACAAACCTTGAAATGTCCATAAACGTAACGGGCAGGGGACCTTTACCATTTTAACGGACGTTTACAAGGCCTTAACGGCCGTTGTTTAGAACACTGTGCACAGGAATGAAAGATAAGACCTTAGGTAGTTCACCAAACTACTGCAATATTTTTACCTTAATGGTTTACTCTGCAGTCTGCAGAAACAGTTGTTACTTTGGAAAGGGGATAGGACCATAGGAGTAGGTCATGTCCTATGTGTTTGTGCAAAACCAAAATGGCAAACTTACGTTGAATGAAGTGCCCAGGTTGATATCAAAGAAAGCCAAAATATAACATCCCAAAAACACCCATTTTGGGAAAGTATAATGGAATTAAAGGAGATAATAATTTTGAGCATGTTTATGTGTGGGGAAATAATTATGAGCATGTTTTTCAACTCTTGCATAAATCAAATATTGAAACTATAAGAAAACAACAACTTTGAAGAATTTTCGAGAAATGACAGAACAGATAAAATCCATAAAAATTTATACAAGAAACTATATGATGTCAGAAGCCCCCACAAAAATTTTCATAAATATTGGAGCTTATTTACTATGTATAAAAATTCGATCAACATTCAGCCAGTTTTGGAAAATTCAAAAGCCATTTTAAATTTCATGGCCAATGGGCTGAATCACGACCAATTTCCTCGCTAGGCGGCCTAAGCCCACGCCAAGACCTCCTGCTCCTTCACTCACTGCCCCTTTGTCTTAAATCCACCTCGCGTTTGCCTCGCCTTGCCTTAGCGCTCGCTTACTCACTTGTTCACCGTTCGTGGTTCGTGACCCACCGCTTTTGTGCTCCAACTGCTCCCATCATGTCCGCCTGCTTCGTACGTCACCACGCCCATGCCTCTCTCGCTTTTTTCCTTGTTGGCGTGAGACGCCAAGCACGACACGAAGTTCTCATTCGTGACGCAATTTCTCGCGCCCATCTCGCGCATTTCTCACAGCTATTTAAGCATCCATGCTCATCATCATCTCGCGCTTTCTCTGAGCTTCTAGCTCCCTGAATCGCTCGTTCTCAACGCCGGTGAGCAAGCTCTACACCGTCGCCACCTCTAGTGAGCTTCCTTGCCCTCGCCACCTGTGTCACCATGCGCCTCGTGCCTCACTCTCTTTCTCTGCTTGATGTAACTCCGTAGCGCCAATGCATTGTCATCTTCCTCGACTCCGATGCGTGCACCCAATCCAAGCCACCGCACCCTCACCGTTCTAGAAGGTTCGGACCCTTCTGATCGCGTCATCATGTGTTCCGTTCCCAAATCAACTAATCTCCTCACTTAACGCAGGCCAATTCACTGTGAATCCGAGCCTCACCCTCTTCTTCCTCATCCTCGGCCGCTGCCGCTATTTTCATTCTTCCTCGAAGCCCGGTGAGCCTTAGACCGATTCCTTGCATCTACACCATCTCTAGCACCACAGTGAGCTAACACGACACCCCTTGTAGCTTCTACATTGCTTTCGTCGTGAACCTCCTCTGAGCTGACGTTGTTCAACGTCGCCAAGCCACTCGGCCATCCTCCAACGCCATCGATGACCTTGGTGAGATTCTAGTAGTCCCCTAGAGCTTTTGCGCACATCGGATTGGACAATTAGCTAGTGTAGCCTAGGAATCGCCATAGCCGATCATGGTGCCGCCGCGGGAAGCGATGTTCGCCGCCACTCTGGTGACCATTGGCCCTTGAGCCATTGCATGTAGCATCGTAGTTACCTCCTAGAGTTGTTTCGCACCATCTTTCGGCGCCGAATTGCTCCAAGCGCGAAAACCACTTGCTCCTCGCCGGCGTAGCGCCGCCTCCATCCATCTCTCTGGCCTCCACCACCACCCGGTGGGATCGCCGTCAAGAGGGGAATCCATTTTGGCCATTCCCGAGCCTTGCCGTCACACCGTTCGCCGTCGACGAGCCCTTCTTCCCTCTCGGTTGTGCCGCCTTGCTCTCCTCTCTTTTCTCTCTCTCTCTGCTAGTGGACCCATGTGATCAGGAGATGTTTAGCGCTAATTAATAGAGCTTAAAAGTTTTGAGTCTATGGCAAGTGGGACCGATAGAAAAGTTAACAGAAATCTAATTTAAAACGTTTTTAGAATATGCGTCACTGACATGTGGAACCACGCACTATTCTCGGTTTTTAAAACACGTTTTAAAACCCGAGAGGTTGACATGTGGACCCCAGCTATCAGTGGGTTAATTCAAATCAGAAATTAATCATTTAAATAAGTAGATAATGAGTGAATGACATGTGGGACTGCCACTGGATTATGAATAAAATAAAGAAATTAAGAACATGAGTCACTCGCGAATGGGCCCCACGTGTAAGTTAATAAAAATTTAAAAAAAATGAGAAAAGTCGCATTCAGTTATGAGGAAAATACGCTTTCTTTGTTAGAAAACGTAAATCTCAGTAGAACTCAGAGGAGAATACACTTTCTCTACTAGAAAGCGTAAACCTCAGAGAATACGCTTTCGACGTTACCCTTTTGTTTTTCAAAACCGAAGCAACTTGAATTGTTAATAATTTTTGCATACGAACACCAAATTAAATGATTTTTTTTTCTAAATTCATCTAAAATCATGCTCTATCTGAATATGCAAAAAGATTTGGATTTTGTTGTTGTCGAAATTATTTTTCTGTGATTAATTTGCTTTCGGCTCTTTTGGTTAAACGTCAATTGTTCGAGCGAAATTTACAACGATCCTCCATCCTCTTATTCAGAACAACTAGAGCAAGACAAGCACTCCCTTTGGCCATGTTGATCCTATTACTTCAATTATTGTACTTCTTTTTGCAAAACCTATTACGCATACGTGTATGCTTGCTTAAAATTGCTATATTTGGGGATATCGTGTTGGGAATTAATCTGGACTTGAGTTCATTTGAGTTAGTGCAATTAGCTGTGCACGTGCAGTGACACGTTAGTGTTGAGATAGAGCACGTATATACGCTAGATTGTTAGCAAGAAGTGGATCAAGTAGTTAGTGTTTGTTACATGAACGGACGTGGATTCATGCGTGTAAATGCTATATGCACGTTTGAGAAGAAAGAGGCCACGATCTGATGTAGTGGGCGATAGACTAGTGAGTCTGTTAGCTTTTGTTGCTTGTGTGCGTGGAGTTATACAGAGTCTTGTATAAATAGGTGATCTCCTGAATGGAATAAATGAGTTGGTTTGGAGTGAGTCATACCCTCCCATGCGTGTGTATGTGTGTTCATAATTCATGCATGTCTATACATCTCCGTGATAGAGATTGAGAGATAGGAGTTGAGAGATTCAATTCCAACAACCTATGTGTGTTCATAATTCATGCATGTCTATACATCTCCGTGATAGAGATTGAGAGATAGGAGTTGAGAGATTCAATTCCAACAATTGGTATCGAGCTTGAGATCCAGAGTTTAGGCGACACAAGCGACATGACGATGTCGAGGCTTGCGGCGAGGGCATGGTGGCGTCATGGCTATGGTGCGCTTGATGCGGTGGAGACCATGAACAGTGGTGGGAGGTGCGTTCGTGGAGGTGGCCTTGCAAGGTCGCTATGAGAAGACAATGTGTGATGCCGATGGTGTTTGTGCAAGGCCACGAGAGGTGGCTATGCGCAAAGAGCCACGTTGGAGGCCACGAACCGCGGTGTGAGGCCGTGTTCATGGAGGCGACGGTGATGGCGTGCGGTTGGCGCGCGGAGCACGACGGCGGTGCGAAACCGTTGTGAGGATTCGGCGTGAAGCCGGCTATGGTGTGGCCATCGTCGGTAGAGAGTCGGTGTGAAGCCGACAAGCATGCCTCGGTGTGGCCGAGCGATAGCGGTGTGATCTTGCGCGAGGAGAAGTTGGTGGCGTGAGGCCACAATGGTGTCTCGCTCACGCTTGAAGTTGTGTACGGCGGCGACGTGTGGTCTTCAGCAGACGTACATGAAAGGAGGTGTGAGGCCACCAGGAGAAGTCGGTGTGAGACCGACAATGATAGTGGTGCGATGCCGCTAGAAGAAAGCCGCTGCGTGTGGCAAGGTGAAGCTGCTGCGTGTGGCATGAAGAGGAGGAGGTCATTGCCAAGATTAAGGGAGAATGTTGGAAATTAATCGGACTTGAGTTCATTTGAGTTAGTGCAATTAGTCACGCACGTGCAAAGGACACGTTAGTGTTGAGATAGAGCAATATATACGCTTAGATTGTTAGCAAGAAGTGGATCAAGTAGTTAGTGTTTGTTACATGAACGGACGTGGATTCATGCGTGTAAATGCTATATGCACGTTTGAGAAGAAAGAGGCCACGATCCGATGTAGTGGGCGATAGACTAGTGAGTCTGTTAGCTTTTGTTGCTTGTGTGCGTGGAGTTATCTGAGTCTTGTATAAATAGGTGATCTCTGAATGGAATAAATGAGTTGGTTTGGAGTGAGTCATACCCTCCCATGCGTGTGTATGTGTGTTCATAATTCATGCATGTCTATACATCTCCGTGATAGAGATTGAGAGATAGGAGTTGAGAGATTCAATTCCAACATATCGGTAGTTATATTCCTATTCAATGCACGATCCTCCTTGAAATATTGTTATCCTTACTGTTGTAACCATTAGGTATTGGTTTAGGCAATAATTAATGTCAATTTGGGAAATTCAAGTGCGAATATCGCACAAACGCTTAGTCGAGCTCTAGTTGTATAAAAATTGGAAATAAATGGAACATGGAATATGAAATTTGGAAGATTTTGAAATAATGATCCAGAGGAGTTACCTCTGTTATTTTTGTATAAAAAAATGAAAACCTAGATTGAGACGCAGGCGAGTTATATTATGAACTGATGAATGTGAGAGGGCTTCTCGCATGTAGATAGGAGGAGATACTCGCCTGAGTCAATTAAGGACCGAAAGCCGGCACGACCAAACTAAACCTAAGCATACAACCACATGTGCCAGTATGGGACGGTCTTAGCTAATTAAGCCATCGAAGACTACCTTTGCATGTTGGTAGCAGTAGTACAAGCATGACTGGGTAGGCTTGCTCGAAGGGGCTCCCTCCACCGAGGCGTTGGGCACAAAGCTTACCGATACAACGGTGAATGTCTCACTTTGACGGGAGGTACCCGGGATCGAAGTGAGGGTTTTCATTCGCCGGGCTAGTGCAAGACTAGGACTAGGTGATGTAAAGGCTTCGATGCGTGCTCTAACCTGCTTACTAAAAGATCGTGAGCGGTGGCATCGACGGATGCCGGATCAACTAGAGAATTTGTATGTTGTGGGTAAAGTTATACACCTCTGCAGAGTGTAAATTTATTTAAATAACCATGCTCGTGGTCATGAGCATGCTTTGTGTGGCCACATCGGGTATAGTCTCTTCTTTTGCAAAAACAGTTTCATCAGGAAAAGAACAAGATGGTTTGTTGTCGTTTGAATTGAGTGTCATGTCTATGGCTGAGAATAAAAGGTTAATTGCAGCCAAGGAGGGTTGTTATTGGTTATGTATTAAGTTATATACATTTTGTTCCTTAAGTATTTAACTGCTCTTTGAAATTTCCGTTGCAAAATACTACATATTGATATTGCAAACAAAATTTGCTTAATGTTGAAAATAACTTATAGTTAGAGCCTCATCTCTTATTAGCCTTGCATATATATACAAACTTTGCGATACACTACAAGTCTTACTGAGTACGCAATGTACTCAATCTTGCTTAATTTGTTGTTCAGAGAATAATGATAACCAGTTACCAGACGACGCCTTTTTCGCTCCCGGTACCAGGGGATACGGGGACAGGACTTTCTATATCTTATTCCTTGTCGGTTGCCTGAGGGTTTGGATGAGTATACCGCTGGACTTTTGCTTCTAAGTTATTATAATTCCACTGCTACTTCTAATACTTGAGCTTTTATTTGGCTGGTCGGCCCTTGTGATGTAAACTTTATAATTGCTTAAGTTATGTACCACATTTGTTTCATGTTGTATGTATTTATGTATAGATGTGTATGCTAATGTTGTGGTCTTATGGATGTGCATACTAGGCATTGATCATAGGACTAGTACAGTACACACACGAGGATTTTCGGGTATTAAACCTGGGGTCCGACACAAAAATGTTCACACAAAAATTGTGAAGATACCTGTCATGCCCACAGCCCACCGTAGATGATGTCCAACTTACTAGTACTTGTGTATTGTACAATGCAAATACGCACTACTCAGTTTAAGGTCAACAGAGTTTTTTTTTTTGGGGGGCAAATATCTATGCTTATGTATTTTTTTGCAAAAAGTTTAAAGACTAGCATAATTCTACAACACGTGCTACATAACATGGTTATTAAAGCATCGCTTTGTCGTCGTTTAAGCAGTTAGGGGGGATTCGCCACGACCCTACCTTGCCAGACATGCTTATGGCATCTATCGCTTAGGTGGTGTATGTCATTGGGGACGGCTGAGGCGCACACCATAGGCATGGGCTAAGAGGGAAACGATATCTAGGCGGGAGAGCGGCAAATAGAGAGCAGGGCTAGATAATAATTGAAGACAGAGGGAGTCGGTTGAAGAGAGAGGAAGGCAAGGGTCAGGCGCATCAAGAGCCCTAGCGTCGCGCCGCCACCGCTCCATCTACTCCGGCTCGGTCACGACTGAAGAGTAGCCTCCTGCCCTCCTCTGCTCAACTCTACGCTTGGTGTCACCCTCGCGCTCTCCAGTTCTAGACCTCCCCGCCTCCATCCTTGTCGTGGCATCGCCGGTCGCTTGCTCCAGTCCTCTACGCCGCCCTCTCCGGTCGCCCTCTCCAGGTATGCTCTCTCCTCTCCTATCCCCTCGTCTCCCTCCCAGCTTCCCCCTCTCTTCTTCTCGTCACCGTCCTCTGCTATGCTCTTGTTCTCCCATCCCCCTCTGTCTTCTTCTCCCCGTCCTGCTCTACTCTTCCCCTCCCCACCTTGCTCTGCTCTCTGCCTCTCTCTGCTCTGCTATCCCCACCCTACTCTGATCTTCCTCTCCCCACCCTGCTCTGTTCCTCCCATTCCCCTCTGCTCTGCTCTGTTAATGCTTGCCCTGATTGCTAATTTGCTATTTATGCTCTCTTTAATGCAGAAACACACCCAAAATGGCAACTGCAACATAGTCTCAAATAGTCTTTAAAAAAGATGCTGAAAAACAGGCTCCCAGTGGCTCCCTCCCTAGCACCCTCTCACCACCCCTTGTTCTCTGAATTCCCCCAATGCCATCAATTTCCATAATGGATCTAGTAACTACTACACCCTGCTGCAGTAGAATACATCATCTGATTTCAACATAAATTTGGTTGAATGGCTGACAAAGTGACAAACAAAATAACAGGCAGAAATTAAATATCAAATAGCAACTGATTTCATTGCATTAGCAGTCCTGGAGACTACAGGGCACGAGACAAAGAAAACATGATCAAATTTTTTTATATTCAGGAATGTCAACTAAGTGGAGAATTGGCCGTTCTGTCCAAAACACACATGCATTAAGAATTTAATTCATACATTTGAACACAAATTGCATTTTAATGCGTCTCACAATTCCAATTTTTTCAAAGAAATGGCCTTTTTATTTATTTTGTATCGGGCTACTAAATACTAAACAAATTTACTATTTACCCAAACTTCCCCAAACTTTGCATGATGTTCTCGTACATTTACTATTTTACTGCTTAGTACTTTCTAGTAGTGTTAGCTAATATATCTGCCGGCTACATGTGTATATATTGACAGCGAGAAGAGAGAGAGAGAAAGATCAGCTAACGTCGAGTAATGCTGCACAGTGGTCAACAACAGCACCAAGAATTATAGAAGCAGTGAGAATGGTTCAATAAATGACGATAAATCAAAATCACAGAACCACCAAAGCAGGAAGACAAACATTTAGACAGTAAAGATGTTAGTTTAGAGATCCGCGCAAAATGGAGCCAATAAAGATGGTAAGAAACCAAACCTTTCCATCCATTCCTTCTATTCCTTTTGCCGCATCCTCGATTGTAGCATACCTCACAAAGCCAAACCCCTTAGAGAAACCAGTGACACGATCTGAGACAACTCGAGCTGCAATTTGGAATACAAGAGAGAACCTTCAAATACAAAGCATGTAAAGAATGACAACATTTAAACTTTACAAGAAAATCATACCTTGCACAACTTCCCCAAACTTTGCAAAAGCTTCTCTAAGTCCGTCTGTTGTTGTACGCTTGCTTAACCCTATAAATCATTGATGTTAAGAATAAGATGGGGTTCCACAGATTGTGTGCACCACAAGACTAAAAAAGGAGCAAACTTGTAAACTTAAAAGAAGAGCGTAAGGCAGGAAAGCAGTAATGCTAGCTTTGTTTCAGTAGCTCCAACAAGATTGTGAACTACAAGCTCAAGAAAAGATTTGCACACATTTTGTCACAACCTATGATGAATTTAAGAGCCACAGCAGTACAGAACTATAACCGTACTGGATTTAAATAGAGCTTAGTAGGCTATTTTTACGTTTCATCAGTTTCCTGTTATAGAGTTTCTTATGTGTACATGTAGGATCAACCAAGAACCAAGATGGCAAATGGTTCAGCCAAAAGTAGAGATCATTGAAAAATTGAGCTTATTGGGCAATGTTTCAATGGTTTATCACACTGTTTCAAAATCATTTTACATTATCCTCGTGAATTGCTTGTCGAGTTGCTTGTGGCCAATGGTACTGATCCAATTTCTTCAGCTTAGTTGACCATCACATTCGCTACTGAGTACTGATGATGGGATGCCACATGAAAATTAAATTGACCTCCAGCAGCAGAAGAAACAAAACATAGAATAAAGCTGCCAAGTAGAGAAGGTGGAAGAGGTATGAGGATTGGTATTATAATCTGAAGCAGGATTAGGTAGCCTTCAAACAAGGCTGTTGTTCTGCTGGCTTTATCAGTCATTCCATTGGTCTTTCAGTTTCGTCCTATAGCATCTGCTCAAGAAGTTGCCTGAGGGGACCTCGTAGCAGCAGCCACAACTACTATACAGGAATGGACAAGTTCATGTACAAATTTCATGGTTCAAACTTCTGTTGTGATAGCTCAGTTAGAGAACTTTGTTAGCCTACTGCCTATTCCTACAGAAAACCAGAAGAGGGTGCATCCTAGTGCAAAATTAAATCGCCCAAAATGGTGTGCATTCAAGTACAAGTCTATCATATGTTTTATCTAAGAAAGACATGGGTTACTTTTACCTGTTCTAGCGATCTCAAGAATTCAGATAAATTCCTCGTATGTTTCATGGTTATTCAAGAATTCACAATACAATGGCCATTCGCTGTAATGAGTAATGACACATGCGACACCCGTTTATAACCCTTCCGCTAATTATTTTAACAACCAGTTTTCGATTAGTTGAACTTTACATGAATAGTAATGTGTCCTAGACATGTACTGACATACATGCTTGGGTTACTCATGGATTTGCATGAACTTCACAGTACACCCCCTCTTTTTTTATCACTATTACCTTTCTCTTTTTTGCGAGAAATTACCTCTCCTTTTTTATTGAACAAAAAAGGGAATCGGTATCTTATCTCCTACTCCGTAATTCGTTCCTGCGCGTCAAACAGCTCAAATCTATAAACCACGAGGAGTCTTGAATACGCAACAACCAACAACACATGGTATACTCCAACTATTGCTTTCCGGCGGCCACCCAAGATGCAAGCATTGCGCACACGCCACCATAAAATACTCCATTTCCGAGGCGCAAGCTTACAATTAAGCCATCACTAAAGAACATCCATAACCAAATCCTGAGCTATCTGACCCTAATCGATTGGGGCAAAATTAATGTTAGCTTCCTAATCTAGTCGTGAGCGTTAGCTAAGTTTTTCAAAGATTTGTCCGTTATTTTCAGTTAAGCACGAGCTCGCTGTTCGTTGTGCGCGTGCCGTGCATGTAGGAGTTCGACCGGTCATGGCGCGTGGGATGGCACGAACGGTAGGTCCAGATCGTCGATCCGACGACCATGTCCAACGGACGAAGCACGCACGCCGCCGACGGCCAATCGGAGTGAGGAGGAAGGGTCAGAACAGCAGTTATTCTTGCGCGGACGGCGCTGGCTATTGCGCCGCGACGCTACGGACGCACTGGCGTCGGAAGGTCGTCAAAGCGATGCAAGAACGAGGTTGTCGCCCACGAGCGCTGCCTGTGAGCGCACAAACTTCGGCAAAGAACATCGTGTACCCATACACTAACGGCGACCAACTACATCGAGCGGGCCTTGGTCATGAAGATCAACTCCGCAAGCTGAGGCCAGGTTTCGGGAGGCCGTGGTCCGGTGAGCGGGCGAGCCGGGATCATCGAGGATATGGCGCGCTCAAGATCGATTCCGCGGCAGCTGCCGAGTGCGGTGCTGGCTCGCCGTGGCGACACCGCCAAGACGAGGCACGGGAGGCGATCCGGATGATGCGCGTGGGCGTGGACCGCAGGCGGAGGCGACGCGCAAGCGCGGCCGCAGAAGGAGTTCGAGCAGATCACCTTCTGGCGACGGTGAATCTCTCGACGCGTTAAATGCGCGATCACCGCATCGTCAACAACCTCCGCCGCTTCGGCGACACGCGAGATCAAGGTGGTCCGTGGTTCTGCGGGAGGTGCCGAGCCCGTCTGCTGCAGATCGCGCGGCTCGATCGAGACGCCGCCGATCTCAATGGCATATCCGCGAGAGCCGACGGGCGGCTACGTTGGCCACGAGCGGCTCCATCACCACCACGACCACGGCGTTAAGTCATAAGAAGAAGAGGCTCGCTTCGCGGAAGTAACGCGATCCAAGGCTCGCTCGGGCGGCGAAAGGGCAAGCCAAAGGGAAGCGGCAAGCCGCATGGACGCGACGGCGGCCGAGGCGCAAGGTAAATGCTACAATTGCAACAAACAAATCATCGTGGATAAGCGAGCATCAACTGCGAAGAAGCGGACGAGAGAACATCCATAACGAAGCGTGCCGGAAAGCACGCCCTCGCCAACGAGGAGCGAGCCCTAAGCTCGAGCCGCAGACGCGCGTGGATCGCAACACGACGTGGTTTCGACACGGCCAAGAACCACATGTCGGGCGACATCTTCTCCGACTCGACACCGTGATCCATGGATCGGCGGCTTGCGCGACGGCTTCGCGAAGCGGCAGACGAGGAGAGGACGATCCTCTTCGAAGCGCCGCGGCGGCACTCGTTCGTCAGACGTTTACTTCATCCCGCTACCGCAAGCAACATCGCCAAGATCGTGCAACCGGATGAGATCGACCACGACACGCCAGGCAAGACGGCGAAATATATGCGCGATCCGGACGGCTACTGGTCGCCAGACGCCCAAGACCGAGGACGCCTCTACGCTTTAACCTTACTCCGGCTGATCGGTATTGTTTCGCCATGCACAACGGCGACGACGCTGTGAGGCGGTACGCCTATTACGGCCACATAGGCTTCAAGCCTTGCGCAATTTTTGCCCGCGACGAGATGGTGCGTGGGTCCGCCTTCATCGACGAGGGCGGACAGGCGGTTCGCGAGGCATGCTCGCAGTAAGCATCGCTGCCAAGACCGCTCCCGCGACCAGCCATGTTTCGAAGCGGCGAGCCGCCGAGCCGCGACGCCGACCTGGGCTAATCTTCCCGCAACGCCGTGAGACGCTACTACTTTGCCGATGGTGGATGACAAGAGCAGATGTGGTACGCGCTTTTGCTCACCACTAAGGACGAAGGCGCGCGGCCAAACGCTTTCAGCCAGGCGCGAGCCGAGTCTGAGGCATCGCTCAAGATGCCGCGACCGATCGTGGAGGAGTTCAACTCCACGAACCGGGCGAGTACTTCGCGATCACGGAGTGAAACGGCAATTACACGGCGCCAGACACGCCTACAACAAAATGGAGCGCGGAGAGACGAATCGCACCATCGTCTTGCATGGCACGGAGCTTGCGACGCTGGCGCGAAGATGTCCCAAATGGCATCGGGCGAGGCCGTCATGATCGCGTGTACTGTTGAACAGACCACGACGAAGAGCGCCGCGAAGATGACGCCGTGACGAAGTCTCCGGTTCGGACGAGGCCGGCATTGCGGCACCCGCGCGACATTTGGATGTGTCGCGACGCTGGCGTGACACGCCAAACTCGCAGGCTCAACGGCGGTGAGTGTCCCCATGGTCCTCGCTGGATATGAGCCAGGTTCTGCTGCGTCGCGCCTTCCATCCTCCAACCGGGCGCGTGCACGCGTGTCTGAGATGTCGCTCTTTTGAGGACGCAGGGATCGGGGGCCATGGGGCGACGCCGAAAGCAGGGTTTGCTCGAGTCCTTCACCGTCGAGCATGTGATCCGCCGGGTCCGTAGACCCGCAGACGGGACGCCACGCCCACGACGCCAAGCACAACGGCCATGACACCGCCGCCAACGATCACCCACGCCAGCCCATTCCGCGTGAATGCAGCGTGGGTGCAGCATGGGCGGCAATGCAAAGCGGTGGAGGCGAGGTCTTCGCAGCTTGGGGAATGGCCACCCAACGCGCGACACGCGTTGCGGCGGCGATCGCGTACCAAACACCCAACTCTCCGACTACGCCCCGACAAGGAAGAGGAGGAGCAGATATTGTTTGTTTCACCGGGAGAGCCCACGACGCATACCGGAGGCCGAACGGAGCAAGGCCGTGCAAGGCCATGGACGAAGAAATTGGGAGCATCGCCGACACCAAGCGCTGGAGTTGACCTCACTCCAAGACGCATCGAGCCATTGGCTTGAAATGGGTCTACAAACCGAAGAAGGATGCTCATATGGCGCAGCGGCGAAGCACAAGGCGAGATTGGCGGCGGCGGATACGCAACGGTAGGGAATTGACTTCGAGGAAGTGTTTGCCCCTCGCCGCACGGATGGACTCGCTCGGTCCTCGCCGCGCTCGCACTCACCATGGTTGGCAGTGCACCATATGGACGGAAGTCGGCCGTTTTGAATGGCGACCGCTCCAAGAGGTGTATGTACACCACCACGGATACGCCAAGCCCGGGGCGGAGAGAAGGTCTCCGCGTCTCGCGAAGGCGTTGTACGGCCGCGACAGTACCAAGAGCGTGGAACGCAAAGTCGGACGATGCCTTGAATCATTTGGGGTTCGGCGGTGTCCGTGAGCATGCGATGTATCGCCGAGGCGCCGGCGACACGCCGCCTTGTCGGTGTCTATGTGGATGATCTCGTGATCACGAGGCGCCGCTGCGGATGAGATCAATCATTTCAAGCGGCAGATGACCGAGCTCTTCGTAATGAGCGACCGGCAAGCTCGGCCTACTACCTCGGCATTGAAGCACGCCATGAAGCGTGATCGAATCACGCCGCGTCAGCAAACCACGCCAAGAAGTCACGAGCGAGCAGAATGGAGGATCGCAATTCGCACCACGCCGATGGAGCCACGATCGAAGCCGAGCAAGTCCAAAGATCGGTGAACCAGCCGATGTGACACTCTATCGCAGCTTGATCAAGGTCCGCGATATCTTGTGCAACACCAAAGCCGGATATAAGCTTTTCTTGATTTTCGAAAGGTGTTCATGGAGGCACTGCTTTCAACATTTTGCAAGCGATGCTAACACCGCCAGTACATAGCAGGACGCCGGATTACTACCGTGCTTATGTGCGTGGCAACGGACACCGAGTCACGTTACAGCGACGATGCCGATCTTGCCGGAGACATTGACGATAGGAAGAGTACAACGTCAGTCATCTTTCCTGCTGAAGCCTGAGTCAAGTGGCAAGCAGTAAACAAAGGGCGGTGGCACCGCTATCTTGTGAAGTCAATACATGGCGGCCACCACCGCCGCTTGTCAAGGCATTTGGTCGGGCAAGATCGCTTGGCGAGATGATGAGCCAAGAGCCGTGTTGCCGGTTGTTCGTCGACAACAAGTCAGCAATCTCTCTGGCAAAGAACCCTGTTTAGGATCCAACCAGTATAAATAAACGAAGAGAAAACCAGAAAAGTTGCAATGTTTTTACGCAACGCAAATCCTCGTGTTCATTCGGTGACCCTAATCGATTGGGGCAAAATTAAGACCGCGCCCAATACGCGAGATTTTGAGCTAGATCTCTAGAAGAGAGCAACGCCCGAGGTGTTTTACGGGAAAGGAAGGAAACAGGAAGAAGGGGGAAGAAAGGATCGCACCGGAGACGAAGAGGTTGGGGGAGGGGTCGGCCTTCGGGGGCGGAGTCGGCGCCTTATGCGGCGCAAAGGCCGATATGGAGAACATGCGGCGGAATCCGGACCTTGCCACAGCCGCCGCCATCGCCGCCGGGATTCGCTGATGAAGCGGGCTGGGGAATTAGGGATTTCTATCTTCTGTCTCTTCCTTGGGGTTTAAGAGCCTCTTAGGGCCTGGGGATGAAATGACTATAATGCCCCCTTGTGGTGGTCGTAGGGTTTATACTCTTGAAATGACTGGAATGCCCTCCACACACGCTCTTTCTTCCTGACTCCTTCCTTTCTTCTGAGACCAGCAAAGTCTGCATTTCATTCATCTGACTATCCGAGTTCTAATCGGTATATAGACGGTTGAGATCGATCCGTGGGCGGCTTCAATACATGAACAATTCTTCCTTCGAACATTGCCAGTGCAAATTCCGACGACTTGCTTAGACTGCATGGAAACATAGCAATTTCTTGTAAGATTCCTGTGAAACTCTCGTGTTCCAAACTCCGGCTGACGAGGGCAAAGTGGTCGATGACTTGATGCGAGCGACTGCCATTCCCTTGAGCTTATGGGAATGCTTGCAATGCATCAATGATGATGGATCCGGATCTTTTGCATTACGTGTGAACAGTTTTTAGTGTGCAAGCACCACTCTTGGACACTAACTCTTCTATGGCAGTGTAGCGACAACGAAATATTTACTGTAGCAGAAAACCACTAAGATGTCCATCCAGTGATATACATCTTACGGGTGACATTGGATTAGCAATCAAATGGTCAGCAAGCGGTCCTTATTATTCTTTAATTCGCGAATAATAATCAGGGCGCGCGGTCATTACTCAATCAAAGCGAAACAATCCCAAAGGGATAGAGACAGGAACCGGGGGCACATAGAACGCCACTCTGAAATTTCAAGGCTATTACAAGCAAACTTAGCGCAACATTATTCACATCCCTCCGCTTGAATTGAAAACCAAAATTAGAAAAACTCCTAACAAACTCTCGTACTTCTGCTTGTATGCAAGCGATGTCTGAACTATCATCAAGCCGACTCCACGCACCAGGCTCTAGTACAACACGAGCACATTTTCTTCGCCAGCCACACCATGTCTGCACGCCAGTGCTTCGATCACACTAGTGTCCTTTGAAATGTCCAGACTAGTGCCTAGTACATAGTAGAAATTACAGCCAAACTGTGAGTCCTTTTAAGTTCGATTTGGCCATTTGATTAGATGCCACCACCTTGGATTAATGCTGATTAAAATATCAAGGTTTCTCACAAAATAACCGTGAACACGCCCTAATCCTAGTCACCCAACTGCAATTAAACGATCAAGATGATGTGAGAGAAACCCTACAGTTCTTTTAATCATTGAAAAGCAAATGGTATATCATATTACAATGAAGTGTATAAGTCATTCATAACATTCATATAGCAAGAACTTTCTTTCTCACTTCATTTAATGATCCAAATTTGCAAGTCTGAGCAGCACGATGTGAATATCCTTTACCATGGATTAAATCATTAAAACCGACTTCAGTTCAATCAAGCTCAAAGGGAACAAATTTCAGACGATGAGCAGTACAACTAGATATCACAGAAAATATCACAAGATATTTGAAGGGTAATTTTAGATAGATCAGGATTTCAGTCTCCGTCACATTCAGCTGTCATAGTCCACTCAAAATATCAATAATGATCCAAAATTCAAAATCCAAGCTGTGCAGGTCGCTTGCAGGCACTACACGATATTTTGGGCCGAGGATGGATTTGCCTGTCAAAAAGCTTGCCCGTACATGGCGCCAAGTGATAGAATTATGTGTGCTCACTTGTTCAGTATGTGGATAAATGCCTGCAAAACTGGCACAATAAAGATTTGGGTCAATTTACACACCAATCTGGTAGCTAAGGGTGGATTTGCATCCATTTCTACCTCACGAAGATGCTGACTCGGGCTGAGCGGCCTGTTGTTTTGGTCTCCTACTGGCGGGGGGTCCATCTCTTCGCCTCTCATACCGTCTGCTTTCATACTTAGACGTCCTCCGCTCCTTTGGCTGGTAGGTTGGGTATGTGCACGGAATTATCTCACCGTTTATGTATTTATCACCTGAATGGAGAGAAGGGGGGAAAGACTTAGTGATAAATAAGCAATAGGCATATAAATGCGCAACTGCAGAAAATAGTGTTGCGCTAACCTCCATAGTCCTTGTTTTTTACATCAATGTAGGAATCAGGGAGCACCCACAGGACACCAGGCAAACCTACAGATGATGGAATCGCAGTTTAAACCAGGGCAATAAGAAAATATTTGGAATATGGGCGGTTATGCACCGAAAAAACCAGTAAATTGAGGATTACCCTTGAACTTCTCTGATGTTTCTTCGTCGACAGTGCACTGGAACCCGGTGTAGGTGGTTGTGCTGAAGGCATACATGTTCTTCTTGGCTTCCTCCATGCTGCGATTGTAACAAAATGCTCAGTCTAGACTCTTATGTGCATATCCCTTTGGAATTCGGGTGTACCTCATCAAGTAAATGAACTAAAGGAGGAAAATTCAAACCTACAGTATACCCTGCTAAAATAAGACAGATGATCATCATCACACAGCACTGTTGCTCTTCACATTTGTGCAGAAACCAAGGAACAATGTTCTAAGTATCTAATCAATAGCCATTTCCTGTGTCCACACTGTACATTTTGAACCTCGTGAACTACAAAGTATGTGTTGTGTCATGTGTGGCATATCTATCTATCTACCACACATTTATTCTTTGACTAAAGAACTACTAATACGGTAGTACACACTTGTGCATCTCGTAAAATTTGCAGTAACAACTTCAGAATCATGAGATTAGCTATAGAACCAAACCAATGTGATGCTTCTTTTTCACACCATCAAAGATGTGCGGCTCAAATTCCAATTGCAATTTCAATTGGAATGCTCCATCCATTTCCATTTTTACAACTACTACTGGAACAACATTTTGCTCTTCGGCTAGTATTTTAGCAATGTCTACAAGGAACTAGTCCCCGCGCTTAGTTAGCAACCACATAAGCATCAGTAGAGCGAACAATTGCGGCTACCTGCCAAGGACGGTGGCGAGGGTGTTGAGGTAGGTGTCGATCATCTGCTCGCGAGTGGGCGCGGGATCCTTGGGGAACTCCATGACGATCAGCCAGTGGTTGTAGTCGCACCCGGGGAGCAGTATCGTCTCCCTCTGCTCGCTCCCCGCCCCGCGGCGGCCGGCGGCTTCGGCTGCGCGCGCCGGAGCCCCTGGGCCACCACAACGGCGATTGCGGGGAACGCAGCGGCTCGGGGGAGAGCAGCGGCGGCGGGGGAGAAGGAGGAAGAGGAGGGCTTCGCGGGGAAGGCGAAGGCCTGGGCGAGGCGAGCGGCGACTGGCGGCGGCGGCGGCGGCGGCGGCCGGGAGGGAAGCCATCGGAGCGCGCTCGAGTGTGTGATGTTTAGAGTCGGGGATAAGGTGAGAGAGAGAGAAGAAGAGATATTTTACGACGTGGGTTTTAGTCTTTCGTAAAATGGGCCGGGCTGGATGGTGGGTAGATATTTATTTGTTTTATTCTTCTGTTTTCACGGGTTGGCTAAAATAGGTTTTGAAATGGGCTTTCTGACGGTCTAACTACGGAATAGGCTGTCCAGGCCTGTCCGTAATTTATGCGATTAGCATTTAGCAATAACAAGATCCTCTAAAAAACTTGAGATACACCAATGTGGACACCTGATTAGCTACGTCTAGAATTGGGTTTCTACGTACCACAGAGCCGCCGGCCGCAACTCTGTCGTCCTTCCGTCGGTTCCTTCCACCTCTTCTTCGGCGTTCTCGTTAGTATTGAGTGGGTGGGGGACACAATGAGTTTTAATCGGACCGACTCACCTTGATGACGATGACAATTTTTGCGCCGAAAATCGACACCAGGTCGGGAATGGTGCAAATAAATTACCTCTGATTTTCTTTCGACGAATAACCTCGCTGCTATCCTACACATTAATGGAGATCGTTAACAATCTACTTTCCACTACCGTGTTTGTCGGCAATTAAAACATCGTTGCAAGATACAAAGTCGATGGAGAGAAAGATAAAAAAAAAGTCCAACACATTCATCAACCCAAGGATTTAATAGTGACCTGTTGTTTGTTTACAATCTTCATGTAAAAAATTGGGTATTTATGTACTTTACGCGTTGAGTTATCTTTATATATAAAAGGAGGCGGAAAGGGTGGACTCCGGCCATGGAAACGTCACCCAAAAAATGCTGACCCTCGGATCAGTCGTTGGACGCGCCAGATCGCTTGGAGTGGAGCTGAAGAGGGCTAGCGCTCACGCTTCCTTACCTGCGATTCCTTCGCCTGCTTCTTCGGTCTTCGCCGTGAAAGCAGCTCCCACACGCCACTGGAATCGATTGCTGCCGCCGCTGCTTCATCCTCCTCGCCGTCTTGCCCCTGCTGAGCCTCTCCTTCGCATGCCCTCCTCCTCTCCTTAGTCCTCGCCGCCCTCCGCCTTGGATTCGCCTCGTGACGACGCCTCGCCCACGCCACCCCCACCACAGCCTCCTCCTTTCGCCGCGTCGCTCCTGTCCTCTGCTCCTCCGTCCTCGGCGCCCCTCCTTCACCTCCACCTTCACCTCACTGAGCCTTGAGACCGGCCAAACCAGTGGACTCCCTTCCCTTCCGTCGTGCTCACTTCTCCTCTCCTCCCGGCCCTCGCGCGCATGGCAGCAGTGGCGGTGGACTCCTCCTCGCCGAGGTGCTCCTTTTCTCCGCCATCCTTCGCCTTAAACGCCAGATCCCGTGAGTCCTGGCGCCCTCTCCTCCTTGCTTCCACCACCTCAACACGCCTCCACACCCCCTACTCCCCCCCCCCGCTTCCCTCTCCCCGTCTGCTCTTTTCCCCATCACCCTTCTTCTTCTTCTTCTTCTTCTTCTTCTTCGCCTCACCTCCTTCCTCTCCCCAAGAACAATCTCTCCCGCCTCGCTTCCCCCAGCTCGGTCTCGCTTCACCAATCCACGCCCGCCATGAATCCCGGCAAGATGAAGCTGCCGTGGGCGATGAGGTGCAGACCGACCGAACCTCCCCGCCTCCTTTGAATAATAGCTCTGAATTTTGTCTTTTGTAACTCAATGTTACTTTGTTCCCCCTCGCCATGGATCCCAGCATGAAGCTGCTCGTGGACGACGAGGTGCCCGACCTGACCCGAACCTCCCCCCGCCTCACTGAATATAATAGCTCTGAATTTTGCCTTCCGTTCAAAAATTAAAACTCTGAATTTTGTCGATTTTGTAACTCAATGTTGCTTCGTTGTAGGACTACAATTGCTCTGTTGATTTCATCAGATCAATATTTCTGTTCAAGGAGCTGGCCCGTGAGAGCAAGAGCGGTGTTGTGGACACAAAACTAAGATTGGGTGACCTACATGGAGCAACTCCAGCAAAGCTGAGATTGGATGACCTACATGGACCAACTCCGGCGTACCGGACTGCTGACATCGTCGCCTTCAACACCGGCCACTGGTGGACTCACTCAAAAACATCAAGAGGGTATATCACATTTTCCCCTGGAATTATATGTCAAAATTGATACCATCAATTAATTTCCATCCTACCAAATCATTGGTGAAGTATTTTTGTCCACAGGCTGAAGTATTATCAAGAAGGCAACCATGTGTACCCCAACCTTGAGGCTTGAGGTGACGGATGCATTCAAGAAAGCTCTAACCACATGGACTAGATGGGTTGACAAGAACATTAACGAGGATTAAAACATCTATGTATTATTTTAATATATAATAAAAGACCATACGTCTTCATGGTCGTAACCCCTAAGACTGACGACCTCCCCGGTCGTTAGTATTCGAGAGGTTACTTAATGGGTACCTGGTCGGATGAGGCTTTGTGCCTAATCCCGACCGAGATAACCGCTTCGTAAAATTCTTGAATCGGGTATTTCTTATCGTATGATGAATGGAACCGTGTTATCGTTCCAAACCATGCGATGGTACAACCACGAGACACCGACTATTAACCACCCTACGGTTAAGCTTTTCACAAGCAACGCAAGGAAGTTAGCACATTGCTAACTTCTCTACCGCTCAAACCGGTCGTAGCGCTTCACGAGGACGTCTTCTCCAGAGTGCGCCACCTCTTCGGAAGTTATTTAAAGGTGAAGCACAAGAGACAACAACAGAGACAAGAAGGAGGCGATAGGCGACACACAAAAACAAGGCCAAGGCAAAGATATGCTGAAACCTAAGCGGTGGAATTAGAAGCTAGATAATCGACCTTAGACTCATATTCTAAGTCGATTGCGGTGCTACATTCCTCCATTCGGTGTAATTGAGGGTAGTACTTAGCCACATCTTGTAAATCCAGTTCATATCAATAAAAGCGACCCCATTCCATTCCGGGATATTCCACGTCATTTTCCTCGTTTATTTTCGTAAGATCGGCGATTCGATCGTCGACACCGGGCGCCGTCAGGTGGGGAAGAAGGCGTAAGTTTCTGAATAATTTTTTTTTCACTCAAGAAAATCCTCGCCCAAAAACTCGCAATCGCTCATGCGACTATGTCCGGAGTTTGGGATGAGAAAATCGGTTCGATTTGGCGGACTACGCCAACCTCGACATGGAAGGATGTATCCGCGCCATGGAAGAAAATGGCGAGTCATCCTCCTCATCCTCCTCGGCTGGCCGTCGTCGCCGGCGTTAGCGAGGTCGTCGGATGGATGAAGATCGCCGCCACTACCGGTGGCGCAACCAGAGAAAGCCGTTCCGACTAGTTGAATGCGGAGGATCTCTCAAGCGGCCTTTTCGGCCGGCGAAACAGATGAAGAAGTTTCACCTCATCACGGGAAAACTATATACCATTGATGAAATCATGGTGAAAGATACTCTCCTTCGACCGGCAATTCCAGAGTCAACCGTCACTGATAGCGGTGTCGATAAAACCTCCACCGGTCGTAGGCCATGTGGGGATGATCACACTCGAGATACGATCGGCGGTTCATCGGATCGCCGAGAAGACCTCGAGAAGTGCTCATCTCGACCGATCTCCATCGTGGAAAATTTCGCGAAGCGACAAGCTCTCCATTAATTACGATGGAAGCTCATCGGAAGATCAATCTTTGGAAAGCACGAGGTCAACGCGATCGGAGATGAAGATCAAGATGCCTGCGGTCCTACACTCTCTACCACGCCATCACGTGTTGTTAGAGATGATCCGCCGCCAAGCACCAACTTCCGGAGGCAACGGAACTAATCGGCGTCAATCGGTTAACTACTTCGCATCGCCCCACCCAGAGGAGCGACAGATCGAACAAATCCGAAGGTCGGGGAAGGTTGAGACAGGTACACCTACGACAATATGAACCACGAGACCTTGAGAATCGTACTAAAACTTGCGGCGTATTCAAAACATGTTAAATAATTCGATCTGCTCTAGCAGAACGCCTAGTTTTATACAACTCGTAGGTCGTATCCAAATTCTCCAACAGACCATGCGTGAGCAGGCGTGTCGAGAACAGAGGGGTTCAGAAGTCGACTAGGACTTCGTCCCAACGCTCCTCCCTCGATGAGGGGCAAGCATAGTCATACCAGAGAGCGATCGATACCAAGACCTCCTCGGCGATTCCGACCAAGGAGTCACGAGGGAGAAGGCTATTTCAAGAGGATACTCCCCATCTGCGTCGAGAAGAACCACCACTAGGACCTAACGATCTCCGACATCGTTTGAACCAAGTGGCGATCGTGGACATCATATCAATGTCCACGGCCGGATCGCATACACCGGAGTTCAGCGTTCCAATCTTAGGGATCGGTCTCCATCGACATACAATCCGACACCTTCCTGAGAAGACGCCATGAATCAATCACAGGTTGTCGAGCCTTCTCTGCTGGGCTCCAAGGCGTGCGTTGGCCTAGCGGTTCCGGCCGAGCCAACTTGGACAAATTCAATGGAACTCAAAACCCATTGGAATTTCTCCAAATATATACCACCGCTATCGAAATTGCTTGGTGGCGATGAGAATGTAATGGCCAACTATTTACCCACCGTGCTCGAAGGGTCCGCTTGTCGTGGTTGTTAAACTTACGGTCGGATCCATATATACTTGGGAACAACTCTGTGATCTTCGATTGCCAACTTCCAGAGTGCGTCACGACATACAGGAAGGAGGACGATCTCCACGAGAATCCGGCGAGGATCGATGAGACTTTACGTCAATATATCAAGAGGTTGACCGGGTTCAGTAACTCTATACCCAAGTCGCAGAGTCCTCTCGTTATTCGGGCTTTTAAAAGCAGGTCTAAGGAATCGGCGGTTTCACGGAGGACATAGCAATGAACCCTCCAAGAACAACCGTTGAGCTTTTTGATATGGCGGACAAATATGCCATTGCTAGTGAAGCAATCGAGTGGTGTGAAGCCATCGATCGGAAAGACAAGATTCCCGGCCTGTGCGGACAAGCAGAGAAAAAGAACAAGAAGTCTCTCAAGAAGAAAAAGAACCGCAGATCCGAGCGACAAAGAAGTCCTCGCCGTTCGGACAAGATCGGGAAGGGCAAGAAGGACTATGCTTGGGTCGAAGCAAAGCAAAAGTTCCGATAGAAGGATTCAGACGAATAAGAAGTGGTGTCCACTTCACCGTGACGAGGGCATGATCTCAAGACTGTCGTGTCTGGCGTAAGAAAGCGGAGGATTATTATGCGGGTAAGGACCATTTCAAAGAATACAGAACATGGAGAAACGAGCTCCAAAAGGACAAGGATGGCGGCGAGGAGATGGAGTACTAGGATCCCCAACACACAGTCAACATGATTTTTGGAGGATCTTCTTCATACGAGTCCAGACGTCATCGAAGGCCATGGGCGGAGGTCAACCTCGTCGAATCTCCAAGCTGTAATCAAGCACTCGAAGTGGTGGGACACCATAATTTCAAAGACAAGACGATCGCACCATCCCATCGACTCGGACCGTAGGTTCCCCATCGTCGTTGAACCAACTATTAATAATTGTCGGGTTAATCGGGTCTTAGTGGATGGGGTAGTTCCTTGAATATATTATTTGTAGGAGCTTTAGAAGAAATGCAAGTCCCCATGTCAAAGGTGAAACACGTGAAATATGCTTTTCATGGCATAGTTAGGGTTCTACCGCTAAACAAATAGGACAAGTTTCCTTCTGGGTGGCGTTTGGAAAACGACAATTTCGAACAGAGAAGATCCCGTTTGATGTAGTAAACTTGAATCCGCGATACAACGGAATCCTCGGTCGACCGGATTAGCAAAATTCTTGATAGCCACGCATTACGGTTATCAAAGTTTGAAAATGCCGGGGCGAAGGAGTCATCACAATTCGAGGAGATCGAGAAAATGGCTTACGATGCGATCGAAATCCTTTGCCTTTGGTTGATGAACTTCCGACCGAGAGGTTAATCCGTCTCCCATGCGAGTCAAGCACTCGAAGCCAAAGATGGCGCCCAAACCATCCGACCGGACCAAGGAGGTACTACTCGACAAAAGCGCTTCTCGGGACGGCGTCAAGTCGTCACATGGGTCAGACAACCAGATCCAACCGCCGCATGATTACGGTGGGGCAAGACTCGACCCTAAATAGGAAGAGTCGCTCGTCTCCTTCCTCCGAGCAAATCAAGGCGTGTTTGCTTGGCAAGCGTCCGATATGCGAGTCCCGGGAGGTGATCGAGCACGAGCTTGCTCTCCACCGATAAAAACCGATCAAGCGAAACTACGACGTTTTGCACCCGATCGGAAGGAAGCAATCGATCGGAGATTGACAAGCTTCTCGAGGCAGATTTATTCGTGAAGTCAACCACCCACGGTGGCTTGCTAATCTGTAATGGTTAGGAAAAATAATGGGAAATGGCGAATGTGTATTGACTTTACAGATCTTAATAAAGCTTGTCCGAAGGGCGACTTTCCCCTTCCGCATTGATCAACTAGTAGACTCTACTTACGGGTGCGAGTTACTAAGTTTTTTAGATGCGTATTCGTGGTACCACCAGATTAGTATGTGTAAAGAAGATGAGGAGAAAACTTCCTTCATCACCCCATATGGTACTTCTTGTTATATTAAGATGCCATTTGGTCTCAAAAATCTTTGGTGCAACTTTTCAAAGGTTGATGCAAAAACTTTTAGTCCACAAATCGGTCGGAATCTAGAAGCTTATGTTGACGATCAGTCGTAAAGACCACCAATTGGCGACCACATTCCGACTTACAAGAAACCTTTAACAACTTGAGAAGACATAACCTCAAGTTAAATCCAGGAAAAGTGTGTGTTGGAGTTTCTGTTGAAAAGCGCTTGGTTTCCTAGTTTCGCTAGAGGTATTGAAGCTAATCCGGCCAAAATTGCGGCCATCGACGGATCGCCCTCACCACGAAGAAGGAAGTCCAAAACTAAGCTGGTCAGTATGGCGCGTTAAGCCGTTCATAGCAAGATTAGGGAAAAAGGATTACCTTTCTTTAAACTTCTTGGAAACATGGGAGTTTGAGTGGACTAAAGAGGCAAAGCGATGCCTTTGAGGAACTCAAAAAGTACCTTCTGAGTACCGGTCTTAGTTTCTCGAGATTAGGAGAAACATTGCTAATTTACGTGGCAACAACACCACGAGAGCAGTTAGCGTGTAATCTTTGGTTGTAGAAAGGAATAATATCCAACGACCGGTCTATTACGTGGCGAAGTCTTACATGGACCAAAGGAAAGATACCCACAGTACAAAAGTTGCTCTATGGCCTCCTTATGTCTTCAAGGAAGCTAAGGCACTACTTTCGAGGCCCACAAAGTGGTCGTACCTACCGGATATCCCTTGGTCAAGTCCTTGAAACGAGGAATCATCGGGGCGAATAGCCAAATGGGCGGTCGAGCTAGGGCGTTCGATCTCCATTTTATTTCACGAACAACAATAAAGTCGTGCAATAGCGTAATTCATTGCGAATGGACAAACCTCGAACCCACCCAAGGACCCGAGTACGAACACCACGATGAGTGGACAATGTATTCGACGGTTCCTTGATGTTACAAGGATCGGGGTGGAGTGGTCTTGATATCCCTCTTGGCGAACACATCAAGTCGCCATCGATTAAATTTTCCGCCACCAATAATGTGGCGAGAATATGAAGGTTTCTTGGCGGGACTCGGCGTACTCGTTAAGCTCGGGATTCGCATTACTAGTGAAAGGCGATTCTCAACTAGTAGCGAATCAAGTGGGGAAAAGTATCAATGCTCGAGTACCAAGATGTCATCTTATCTGGCGGAATACGAAAACTTGAAAAGCACTTCTTGGTTTCGGATCAACATATTCCTAGAAAGGAAAACTTTTCGGCGGCACCGGTTAGCACGGATGGCCTCCACGAGGTCGGCCGTCCCGCCGGAGTTTTTCTCGAGCAACTCAATTCACCCTCGGTAGTTGAGCCTTCCGAGAACATACATGATTCTTTGCAAGTTGAACAAACTAATCAAGGAAACATGGATGCTCCTGTGTCGTTGACGATTGGCGCCGCCACGATCACGGTAGAGAGCTGGATGACATCGATCTACAATTATCTTGACATGACACAATTCGAGAAGATGATGTAGAGGCGATCGTATAGCACGAAAAGCCAAATCATACACTCTAATCGAGCGTATCTTGTATAAGCGAGGATCTCATGGAGTGTTGATGAGATGCATATCTCAAGCGGATGGCATTAGATTGCTAAGAAATCCATGAAGGCGTCGTGGAGCACACCATTCCTACAGAACCCTAGTCGGTAAAGCCTTCCGGCAAGGCTATTACTGGCCAACTGCCCTTCATGATGCAAAAGAGCTTGTGACGAAGTGTGTACAATGTCAGTTTCATAGTCGACAAGTACATCAGCCAGCACAAGCCTTACAAACAATTCCTCTTTCTTGGCCTTTTGCAACCTGGGGACTAGACATTACAGGACCTTTCCCAAGAGCACCCGGGGGCTTCGAATTCCTTTTCGTCATGATTGACACGTTTACAAAATGGATTGAAGCCGAGCCAGTTGTTAAAATAACAACTGAGGCCGCTAAGAGATTTCTCTTGAAAAATGTGATCACGCGATTTGGTGTACCCGATCGTATCATCAGACAATGGTTCCCGATTCTCCGGTGATCAATTCCGTGAGTTCTGCGATGAACTTAGTGTCAAAATTCATTTTGCTTCATTGCACATCCGCAGAACAGCGGAGCAGTTGAGCGAGCTAATGGTATCCTTATGCGAGGATCAAGCGCCGAGTATTCGACCGATTAATCAAGCGGTCAGCGCGCAGGTTAAAGAACTTCCCTCGTGTTATGGGCGTTCGAACCACGACCGATCGTGCGGCCGGTGAAACTCCATTCTTTTTGGTTTATGGTCTTTGAAGCCATGCTTCCTCCGAACTCAAAATTGGCTCTGCTTTCGGCCCGATCGTTTTGACGAAAATGATCGAGAATGAGCAACGACTTCGGCGGCGTCGATTTCCTTGAAGAACGAAACCAAGCACTTATACGATCGGCGGTCTACCAACAAGCCATGCGAAGGTACCATAGTCGTAAGGTGCGACCTCATGACCTTCTTTCAGAGGTGATCTGGTTCTCGAGAAAAATTGAGCCAAACAAATCGCAATAAACTTTCTCCTAAATGGGAAGGTCCTTACTTTGTGGTCGAAGTAACCCGACCGAGTTAAAATCTGTTGGCTATGTCGATGGGCAAATTTTGTCAAATTCTTGGAACATCGATCAATTGCGTAAGTTCTATGTTTAATTTTCATTCTTTCATTTCTTTCAATTTCAATTTCATTAAATTCATTAATTAATTAAGAAGTGCAACCTTGCTTATATATATACACCTACATTACGTCGTTTATTATTGTTAGTGCGGTGGAGAAGACATTTTCTCTCCGATATCCTTTATAAGGATCTCGATACTCTATGGTCCTAGTCGTGAGCATTTTTTCAAATGATTCCCACGCGACTACACTTTTTTTTTAAGAAAATGAGTAATCGAGCACCACACAACTACCTATCTCATGAATGATATGCTTACGATTTTGAAGATTATGCTTCATTATTTCACGATTACGGTCTATTCTTGTCAGCTCTTGGTGGGACACGGAAAGCCTCCTAGTCGAAGTCTCTCCTTTTTGCGTGGTCCCGCCATGGAAGGAGCTTCCTAGCGACAGTTCTTTTCTTACGATCCTCGCTACGATCGGATCTGTAATTTGAACACGTCTCAAGAAATGTGTCGTATGCCTTGTGTCTTAGCATTAGTTCCAGGCAGTTATGGGACAATAGATATAAACAAAGTTCACTTATAATTTGTTGCATACATATTTGCATTTCTTCTTATGTCAAGTTTGACAAAGTCTTTTTCCGACCATATATAGTGTTTTTGATTGGTATTTCCATTATGACAAACAAAGATCTATAACTAGTCGAAATCATCCGTAGTCTGACCACATTTGATTTCCTAATCGCAACGATCGATTTTGTCTTACATGTCCAAACATACCTTCAAAACTCACATACATGGTTATGACCTCTTTTTATTCTCTTTCTTGGCTCACCGCTTGTACAAGATGCGTTCTTCTACTATCAAGCGTTCGGGGCTAGGAAATATACGAGAATTTTAAAAAGTCAAACAGGATAAACAAAAGCTTTGTCAATGACATAAAAGGTAAGTTTTCATAGATATTCAAATATTTTTACACTTGCAGAACCTACTCTAAGAAATATTCCCGCCTAACCATCGCTTGTCGGAGATTCGACCTCCATCTCCTCTACAACTATATCTCCGAGTGGCTGAGTTCTTCCATGAACTTGGTCGCCTCCTCAGTGGGCGATTGAAGTCATCTTTAACAGACTTGGAGATCAATGGAGGGTCGGAAGCTTTCGGTTTGCCAAAGCAAAACTAACTCCACTGCAACACACTTTTTAGGGCACAGGCATAATTCGTCCGAGTAGTTTTGACGTAACTTTAAGATCTCCTAGAAGTTGACCCAAATAGTTCATTTCTCTATTGGATCTCTTAAGATAGGCACGCTTGATCCTCGATCCCAAATCAAAGATCATCTTGTTCAAAGTATGAATCTTTTCATCAATATTTTGAGCAAGAGCGCCTCCTTATCTGCTCAAATTTGAGTTTTCTTTACTCTGTTTAGCATTTGCGTTTGCTCTGCAAAAACAAATCGCTTAATGAACACAAGCATCATTGAAGGAAAATCAAGTTTACGACATATTACCTTTATTTGTTTTGCTAAGTGTTTCATATTTGGTCGTTGTTTCAGCCGATCAACCAGGTCCTTAGTGAACTTGCTTGACAAAGAAATGATCCTTAGCTTTATTTCTTCTTCAAGAAAAGTTTGTCTTGGCTTTCTCACCACAACCTCCTCTTTTATTTTCTCCAGATCTATCGAATGCGATAAGGAGAATAATTGTAGAGGAGCAAAGTATTGAAGAAAAGCGAAGTTTAAAAGGAAAAGTTCTTACTTTCCAACTCGAGTGCTTTTGCTCCAAGTCCTTAACTTCATTGGGTCATCCTCCGATCACAAAGAAAGTTCTCGACCAAATGCTACACAATTAGCATTCTCTTTCTTAAGTTCCTTATAAACTTTGTAAAAAGAGTTATGTGGCGGTCGTAGAATACTTACGAATTGCTGGTCATTATAACGGCAAAAATCAAATCGAGGTGCATCTTGAGTGAGTATCCGATACTTTCGCCACGCCTCATCAAGCTCCTTATCCTCGATGAATCGGGACGAAAAGGAACTTGTTAGGTTGGGAAGGGTTATCGGCGATGATCGGAACTGTTGAGACCTCTCGAGGCATCTACCTCCACGAAGGGTTTCAATCACCAAAGGATCCAACTCGGCCGTTGCCCTTGTCACTGCTCGGGGCTTCTTCGACCACTACTTCCTCGGGAACTTTGTCCCGAGAAGTGCTCTGTCGGGAACTTCCACAGTGCGAGTCCTCGGGAAGAACACAGTGGAAATGACCGGAACACCGAAGACCTATGCAAACCGAAGATGGGAAGTTCAAAATATCAAATCATCAAGGAATTATTAAAGATACATACTTATCGATCACTTTCATTTGTACATACCTTGTTAATTTCGGATTTGACTCAAACGCGTCGAGAGAAATCTATGCCGCTAGCCTTCCTTTTCTTCTCTTCCAATTTTCTTTGGTTACGGACCAAACAGGTTTGTTGAACCTCACATCCTCCAACAAGATGTCGGAAGCTATGTCCTCGACCGATTCGTCAAGGTCCACATTTCGACTATCCGGTGGGAGGGAGTGGTTTCTTCAATCTCGGATCGCTTGTTTCAAGAATAACCGTAAGGTCGTGCACGACCACTCTGGAGTCTCTGACCTCCGCAGATTACATTCTCGGGCCTTGAGCTTATCCACCTAAATCAAAGAACAAATTTGATTAGGTGAAGAAATCCTTTATCTAAAAAATTTTCGTACATATATGACTCCAAAATGTTCTATTACCTCGAGGATTCATCTCCTTCAAGTGCCTCGAGGCACGACTCGGTCGGAACCAAGGTGGGACGTTGATCCTCACCAGATTGTATGATTCGCAATCCGATCGACTGCAAATATAGAGCACGATTGGAGATCTGGTCGGAATATATGTATATACATGGTAAAAGGAATTTAATAAATTACCTTAAGCCTTGCAGTCTCCTTCAATAGGAGTTGCGGCTAAGATCTTGGGGCATTCAGCCTTTTCTCCAGGCTCCCCCGCACAGATCAGCCTGACTCGTTCTCTAACTTCCCCAGGGGTAAGAACTTTAACAGAAGGAAGAATAGACAGATTTTAAGGTAATACATTTATCAAATCAAAATACCGATCGGAATTTATCTCAAAGACTTACCACCTTCTGAGGTAGCTTCATCACGATCAAGGCACCAGAGCAGGGAATGAGTCCGGAGCTTCAATGGGCTAATCTGGCGAAGGGTAAAATCCTTCACCACATGCCACGAAGTCAAGCCCCTGACTCGCAAGTCGTAGATGGCATCCGCCCATCTCTTGACTATCCCTGTCTTCTTTACGGTTTCCTTCCACTTGGAGTTTTCACTTGCTCTAGTTCCGGCGAAGTAGAGGCCATCGTCTTTCGTAACCGTCATGTAAAACCAGTACTTTTTCCATGACGACCACGAAGATTTCGCGTACATGAAGATGTACTCATCGGCCTTCCCGTCATGAAGACGCAATGTGCATTCCCCAGGAGCTGCCTCAGATTTTGCCGCAGATTTTCCCATCACCATGCGGTAGAAATAACTAAAGAGCTTCAAGTTCGGTTGTATTCCCAGGTATGCCTCGCACAAATATGCGAAAATACTAATATTTGCGATCGAATTTGGGGCCAAATTCACCAATTCCACCCCGTAATGTTCAAGAACGCGGAGGAGGAATTTGTGTACCGGTAATCTCAGCCCACATTCGATGTAGGCAAGAAAAACAGGGATTTCGCCATCTTCACGGCTCGAAAAATGCTCTCCAGTCGCCGGTCTCCAATTAATCGATTCCTATCGGGAGCATTCCCATCTTCTTCAAGGCCTCGAGTTTTTCTTGCCCAATTCAAGGCAACCACTTTGTGTCTGCTCCGACATGGCGAAAAACCTCAAGAATGAGTAGCAAAAGTTGGAGACTTTGTGGTCGGAAGAACATGAAAAGACTCGGAGGATTTCTTGGCGAGAAGCTAAAGGGGATCGAAGGATTCTAGAAGCATAAAAATTCTAAGAGCCCAAATGAGAGGAGATCTTATAACCTTCCGATACTTTCGAAGGATTTCTACAAAAGTCCAACTGACAAAAAGCTTCTTTTTGTTCAAACGGACAGAGGAACTCTTCGTTTCCCAAGGCAAGTTCTCAACTTTAAAGTGAACACAGATCACTTCGTATACCACGACATTAAATGGGTTCGCGATACGATTTCATCGGAAAAGGTATATATACGACCAGTTCATTTAAAGTTAGGGGCTAGTAGACGAGGATTAAAACATCTATGTATTATTTTAATATATAATAAAAGACCATACGTCTTCATGGTCGTAACCCTAAGACCGACGACCTCCACAGTCGTTAGTATTCGAGGTTACTTAATGGGTACCACAGTGGGATGAGGCTTTGTGCCTAATCTCACGGATAACCGCTTCGTAAAATTCTCGAATCGGTATTTCTTATCGTATGATGAATGGAACACGTGTTATCGTTCCAAACCATGCGATGGTACAACCCCGAGACAACGACTATTAACCACCCTACGGTTAAGCTTTTCACAAGCAACCGCAAGGAAGTTAGCACATTGCTAACTTTCTACCGTTCAAACCGGTCGTAGCGCTTCACCAGGACGTCTTCTCCGAGTAATAGCGCCACCTCTTGGAAGTTATTTAAAGGTGAAGCACAAGAGACAACAACAGAGACAAGAAGGAGACGATAGGCGACACACAAAACAAGGCCAAGGCAAAGATATGCACGAAGCCTAAGCGGTGGAATTAGAAGCTAGATAATCACCTTAGACTCATATTCTAAGTCGATTGTCGGTTAAACATTCCTCCATTCAATGTAATTCAGGTAGTACTTAGCCACATCTTGTAAATCCAGTTCATATCAATAAAGAGCGACCCCATTCCATTCCGGGATATTCCACGTCATTTTCCTCGTTTATTTTCGTAAGATCGGCGATTCGATCGTCGACAAACATCGACTCAAGAAGAACTCAGGTTGTATTCAGAGGATATTCCCTAACACATTTTAGGTCAGAGATTGCCGCTACGCTGTAAGATCATTGGCATATCTTCTTCGTCATCTGATGACTGGGGAGCCCATTAAGGATCTCATGACTACATGGACTAAGCAACAAGGATATCCTGTTATATATGCAAAACTAAATGGACATGATTTGGGACTTGAACAGGTTTTCTGACAGATCTCTTATTTTCATATTGTTTCGTACAAATATACATGGAGAACTGAGTACACGTATACATACTGTAATATCCCGTTCAAATATAAAACATATAAGTGACTAGTATTATAATTAAATATAATTAGAAAGGGAAATTTCAGAATTTTGGAGGAGTTTTAGAACTCAGGCCTTTGGCCCATAACTCTTTGGGCCCATGCGGGGGGAACTAAACCCTAGCACCTAAGTACTGTAGCATGGTAACTGTAGCGCCACCGTCACTGTAGCACGGCGCTACTGTAGCACGCCCCTCCCCTCTGGTGCTTCTCCATTGTTGCCGGCCATAAGGAAGAGGAAGGAGAGGGAAGAAGAAAGGAGAGGAAGAAGAAGAAAGTGGGGGTGATCTTCGCGAGGGCTTCGCGAAGGTTTCAGCGGCATCTCGCGTCGTTCTTGTGGGTAAATTCGTGATCCCAATTAGTTTTGATAGATAATTCGTATGTGATTCGTATTCATTAGCTGTTCTGAGATTTCTGTAGTAGATCGGTTGAATCTGTCTTTTTGTTGACGCGCGGTTTTTGGTTAGATCCGAGCAGATTCAGGGATTAGTGTCTGTTGGAGATAGATGGGAATTTTTGTTATCTTTCCATAAAGTGCTAATTCATAATTTTTGGATAAACGGTTAATTAGTTATGAATTTCGTAAGACAGGATGCTAAATCAGTCTCAGGATTTGTGTAGCGAATATAGATCTGTAAATTTGATATGGGAGAAGGCCGAATTGGGTCAGTTGGTCTCCTTGAGAGTTGTAGGTATTTTCATTGTGATTCCAGAAAGTTAAATTTCATAATTTTTGGATTTTTAGATCAAAAGTTATGAATTTTATAAGTTCAGGCTGTAATCTGCCTCTCTGTTGTGGACAGAAGAGTTTTATTTGACTATTTGCAACATTTGTTACACAATGGAAATATTTGAGATAATTTTATTGAGATAGTTGGTTTCCTGTATTTTCCATATAGTATTAGAACAATGTGTTTGGTTGAACCAAACAAAAGTTATGAAATTCACAAGTTAATAGTACCGAAGATGGCAGATCGGTCTTCGGGATTACAAACAAAGGCTTAGATGAACTAGTTTGATCTTTCGGTCACCTGAGAAGTTGTAGCTAGGCTTGTGTAGGTTCTAAGAAAATTGGATTAATGGCTTTTGGAGTTTTTACTCAAAAGTTATGAATTTTTCCTTAACAGCTGTTCATTTGGACAGATTTAGGAATTTGAGAGTGTTTTGATTAAAAGTTGGGATTGCGATTAGGGACGCTTGTTCTCTTTTTGTTTCATTGTATTGCTGTACACTTTTGGTTGGTGTACTTAGTGTATTGTTTTACGGCTGCCAGGTGGTGGTGAACCCTAGGGCTAGAGCTTTCTATCGTTGACTTCCGTATCACGGTTGAGGCAAGTACAATTGATCTGTCTTGTTTGTTGTTTGTTCCACTTGATTGATGAATGTGAAATGGGTAATTTCGGTACTCCTTGTTTTCCTTCATGGTTGATATACCCTGATTCTTTGATAATATGTTTACGTTCAACATATACATTCGTTCTTTCTTTCGTGTTCACCACTGAACTGGGTAGTGAAGTCCCATCATTCCAACATGGCCAAGTACTTTAATATTCTTAAAGCTAATGAATGCTAATTGCTTGTTGTTCGCACTGTGTTTTTCTATGACCTATGATAAAATTCAATGGTTATGTTCCTTTCGTATTCGAGTATTCCATGATTACAGTTGGATGTCTTTCATTATTCATATTTCATTCCATACATCCATTATTCATGTTTCATCCACGGGAGTGGATTATAAAGACCCATCAATTCCAGTATGAGCACGTAAGACCCACCATTCCAATGTGGGCAGATTGGGACACCAGTATGAAACATTCTTCATAGGGACTTGGATCCTCGTATTTTGTTAAATACGGGCTTAGTGAGCACCGACGGGTGTGTCACTAGCTATACCGTATATGCATGTGTGCGTCCCTTCATTTCATTCATTCCATTCATTCAAATATTCATTACGTGTTATATTCATATTCTTTAATGATGTTGTCATGATCATGATTGTTGTATGTCCAATTATTCATTGTACTTGCCGAGTCTCGGACTCATTCTTGCTTTGTTTGTTTATTTTAGGTGATCATTGATGTTGGCTCAACGGGAGGGAGTAGACATGCACTACTCATTCACTTCACCATATTCAAGTTCAACCTTACGATTTAGTTTCTATCTTTCATTCGTTATTGATGAACTGTAATAAATAAATTTAGATGGTGAATGATACCTAGTGCTATGTTATGGTTGATTAAGTATTACTTGTGATCTTTGATCATTCCTTCGATATAATTGCTTGGATTCAGACTATATTCATGCCATGGTTCTATTGAATATTGATCTCTTTATGTCATTAGATGAGATAGTGTTCAAATTCTTCCGCATTATGGTTGTATGTTAGATTATTTAGGTGGCATCTTGGCTTCCGAATAGCCAGGGTGTTACACATACATAGCTTTTTTTTTGTTCCCTTGCTATAGCAGGACTGGTCATCGTCAGGATTGCTTCTTTCTAGGACCTTTTATTTTCTTGATACCTTTAATCCTATGTTCTTTTGTTTTGTTCTTACAGTTGTCTAGGTGCTCTCACATAATCTTATGAACACATTTAGGACCAACATGCAAGCCACCTTAATCAGAAATTCAGAACAATAATGACTAGAAATAGGAAGAGCATAGTGTTGTTTTCCGTTATTGTCTTAGTTTTCGTGTATGATCTGTTCAATTAGAAGTATATATAGCATATCAGTAAAGCTGGTAAGACCTGTATATTAGTATACATAGTCCTTGGACCTTGAAATTTTTGTTATGCTGGAGTATTCGCACTGCTGTATTTTCTCAAAATTTAGCCAATATCTTTGTAATATTACGGACTCAAAAAGAAATAAAACTAGCAAAATTGGTTCTGCCTGTCAACCTCAATACAGGTAATTTGCTAAATTCTTTGTTCTGTTATAGACACAATTTCTATCTGAAAAAAAAGTTGTTCAAAACAAAACTGGCTTACCTCCATGGTGTCGACTTCATTTTCAAGGGTGATCTGGTGTTACCTTCGTTTCTTTGGATCGTTAGCCATGCAATTGGATTGCAGACAATCAATGGTGTTATGATCGTCTTTTTATTAGTTCAGTACTAGAGATTTTTGTGATTGCTTTTATGTTATGAACTGCAGTTTTGAGGTAATCCGGTGACCATTGGGATTGAGGTAAGTGCACAAAAACGTTCTAGAAGGATATTATGAGATATCTTAGTGTCTACTATTTTATTCTAGATTAGAAATGGTTCTGGCGAGGAGATGAACAACATTTAGGACTAAGTGGTGATCTAACAACAGTTATTTATTGTTGATCTATATTAAGTTAGCAAAAACAATCGAATTTGTTGCTAGCCACACGTTTTTTGGTTACCTACCGATTAGTTTAGATTTTTTTTATCCTAATGTTGTGTGGTCCATCTTTTAATTAGTTCAGTAATATATGTTTCACAATTGATTTTATATTAACGATTGTGATTCCAAGGTAATCTGGTAACCATTTGGATTGAGGTAGGTGGGAAAAAATGTTATACAAGGATACTATGAGATATCTTAGTTTCTACTGGTTTATTCTAATCTGTTTATTCTAGATTAGAAATGGTTATGTTAAGGAGATGGATAGAATTTATGACTAAGTGCTGATCTATTAACAAGTAGTTACTGTTGTTCTATACTAAGTTAGCAAAAAAAAAAACAAGTTAGTTGACAACCACAATAAATTTGTTGACAGGCACACAATTTGGTGGTAGCTAGCAGTTAGTCTACATTTTTGAATGCTATTATCGTGTAGTCCATCTTTTAGTTAGTTTAGTAATATATATTTTGTAATTCATTTTATTTTACAAATTGCAATTTGGAGGTAATGTGATGACCATTTGGACTGAGATAGGTGGGAAAAAAAACCCTAGAAGGATACTATGAGATGTCTTAGTTTCTACTGGTTTATTCTAGATTAGAAACGGTTCTCGCAAGGACATGGATAAAATGTATGACTAAGTGGTGATCTATGAACAATTAGTTACTGTTGTTCTACATTAGGTGAGCAAACAACAATAAATTTTGTTGCCAACCACATGATTTTGTGGTAGCTAGCAATTAATTGATATTTTTGAATGTTTTGCTGATTCAGAAACTGAGGACCTCTAATAATATATTAGCATGCAGTGTTGTGAACTTGTTTTAAAGGACGATGGGAACTTGCACTCCAGGCTATTTGATTAGTGTTGATGTGAGCTATGCTGGTTGGATCAACATTATGGGATGCTGACATTGTTAGCTTTTGTTTGGACAATGGTGCTCATATCTTCTCATAGCCGAACGAACAATAATATTTGACACACCGATCAAATTTTCGAGACTATAACTTCAGATTCTCCTAGCTTAAGGTGAGTGCTCACTTGATTCATCCCCCAATGTAATTACAGATTACATGCCCAATGAAAAGAACACATCCAGTCTACATAAGAACTGCAGTAATTTATGAGAGAACTGTATGAAGTACAAGAAACACACAAATTTTTTTTTTTGGAATTTTAGCTTCCAGGGGTAGCATTATTTTGCAAGCAGCAAATGCATCCACACAGATACCTGCCACTTGACATTCCATAACCTTTAGTGCATCTTTTATTGCTTGAACTATTTGTAATAAACCGCTCATTTCAGTCATGTCATTGCCAAATATTAGAGGTCAATGCTATCAGATGTAATGATTGTTTTGTAAACATGGCATACAACATCGTAAATACTAGATTATTGCCCACTATTCTTTGGTCACATTGAAAAGTTAAAACTTGGATTAGTTTCTTAGGATGTTAAAGATAGATCCAATATTTTTCCATGAACATGCAAAACTTTGTTGTTAGATGTACACTGGTTCATCTGGAGGTTCGAGAGCTTGATTAGTTTGTATAGTTCACTTAGTACAAGAATGCCAATACATGTTTGCAGGCATTACCACGAAAAAAAAAGATACGCATTACCTGTGTAGCATGGGCTTTTGTTCTGCCTCAAGAGAGGTATGGTGTGCCCTTCAAGGTAAGAATCCCTTCTCTGTCTAAACCTTTTATTTATCGTTTTTAGATTTTTATATTTAGATCTTTTATATTATTGCTTCGTTTCTGTAGATTTTCATGTTGGTCACTAACATTGCTATATTTAGTATTTTACTTACCTCCTTTCTCCATGAACTTTTAGTGCACGTATAGTGTTTTAGTTTCAGGAGTAGGAAATTTAAGGTTGTCCTGCTGAGGAGACATTCGTTTGTTTATTTTGTTTTCAGTTTTGTCACACATCAACAATCTTACTGCTTCTCGGTGACAGAGGTTAGTAATATCCAGCATACCAAAAAAAAGAAAGAAAAAGAAATAGACATGTAAAATCACCTCTCAGTATTGAATATGCCCCTCACTTTACGTTGTTGCAAAAAAAAGTTACTGCTTTCCATATTTAATGCATGGATTGTAGGTTGGAAAGATATGCATGGTCACATGCATAGAATACAACAACCCCATCAAAATTGTTTTCTCACTATTTGATAAACCTTTATTTTCATATTCTTATTGTTTTCCTCTAATGCCGAATATATTTTGTTAAATTTTTACCTTTTTCGTTCAACGCCAGTAACTAACATATATTTCGATCTTTTACGACTCTATCTTGGCGCCGATCTTGTGCATGACGGATATATTTTGTTAAATTGTTACTCTTTCGTTCAACTCCAGTACCTAACATATATTTTCATTCTTTTTTTCCTCTACGTGCGCCAAAAAAAACATTATTAAAATGCCTCTGCGTGCTAATGCATGCGCAGGTCTACTAGTTAATATAAATCTGTGGATATTTCTTTTAAAAATCCTCTCAAAAAATAAAAAAACGATGACAAGAAAGCTAAGCCAGCAGTTGATGGTAGAAACACAAGATAAAGCAAGTCTTGAACTCCACTTTCTACTAGTTTGAAGCATTAGGAGGTCAAAATGCTTTTGACCTCCGACAAAATCAGAGAGACAATAAATTAAGGTACACTCATTTAAGCAAAAACATTTGACAATCGACTGGTATGGTACCCTCTGCCTGTGGACAACTCGTGCATTAACTTTCAAGGGAAGGATTTATTTCACACACACACAATGGGAACAAGGAGAACTGCAAGCCAAAGCCATCCCATCCTCATTGGAGGTCCATTTCATTGTTGATTTATGTCCTGCACAATAAAAATTATGATATGGATCCTCTGACAGAACACTGTCAATTTCACTGTTGATTGTTCCATTGTGTTAGTATTTCTTGACTCTCAAGTCGTATAGAGGATAATATCTTTATGTAGAGATTGTAATATTATCTTTCGGAGATTGTAATCTTATCTTTCCCAACCATAAGATTTGGTTGTTGCCGCACGACTGTTCACCGTCCGGTACATATATGGACACGTCGGCCCGGCTATTGCCATTCGCTGTTCTTATCCCTCCGTTCTCGTTCTTTCATGGTATCAGATTGATCTACGATCCCTACACCTCAATTCCGCATAATGACTGTAGGACCGAAAAAGGCGACTAGAGGGGGATGAATAGACACTTTCGCTATTTTTCACCCTGATTAGATTCAACATCTATATCACTCCATTAGCTATGGAAGCTATGAAGCTCAATATACAAGTACTGCAGAGGACTTGTGTTGAACCCAAACCAAAACCCCAAGCAAAAGACCAAAAACCAAAACCTAAACCAAAGGGCCGAACTGACCTCAGGCAAAAGTGAGGACTGACCTCTCAGGCCGGACTAACCTCAAGCAAACGTGCGGACTAACCTCTCAGACCGGACTAACCTTAGGCAAAAGTGCGGACTAACCTCTCAGGCCAGACTAACCTCAGGCAAAGGTGCGGTCAGACCTCAGGCACGATGAACAGCACAATCAATCCGAAAACCAAAACAAAAATTGGTCTAACTTTTGATCCGTAAGACCAAACTCCACGAAATTTGAGACACATCTTCTCTAAGATATTAGGAACCTATTACAATCAAAGATTGCAGAGATCCATGCCAAAGTTTTGACCTTTTTCCAATTTATCAAGAGAGGGTTCAAAACAGAGCAAAAACGAAAAACTTGATCCAAAACTTGCTCGTGGGAGATTGATGATCAAGATGATCCTATATATATTCCCACATGTCACAGCAAGGTAGACGGGGCAAAAACCACTAGAAACCTATTGGATCAAAGAAACACCCAAAATCACAAAATGAGAAGGAAGAACACAAGAAGACTCATCTTTGAATAATCATCCATAGATTGATTCGCGATTGTTGCTGGTTACAGTCATTCCCTCAAGGAGGACAAGAGCTCAATCCTTGAGCACACACTCAACTCATCTCCCTAGAACCCTAAGCCTCTCCTTTCTCTTCTAGGCCCTAACACCAAACTAGGGTTTACAAAATGAAATGCTTTGGAAGTGTTTGACAGCACCCCCTCCTATTTATAGTGAGGCCTAACTTCTAGAAGAGTTAACCCTAATGGGCTCCCGTTAAGGCCCAACACAAACGGGACACACACACGCATCTTAAAGCGTCGTTTTCATCTTCTCTTGACCTAAACCGCTTCTCCACGCACCGTCTTGCGCCGCGGTTTAGCCCAAGGTCACAAAGGCGGTATTTGATGAAATTACCAAAATACCCCTTCTTAATCTTTCTCCGAAGACCAAGTCCAATCTTGGTGAAGCACTTGCCTGCTTCGCTACGTGTAGGTTGATCAACGGCTCTCATCGTGTTGGCAAGTCTCTCCCGTCCGGTTCCCGCCGAAACCACCATGGCACTTGCACCGACCCCCGCGCTGCTTGATTCAACTAGTCGCACCGAACTGCCCGTTCGGTCACCTTTGTCCATTCTGCGCCATGCTTGAGTCCATTGACCTCACCCGACATCCTTGATCGTTCTGGACCTCAGCTCTCCAAGCTTAGTCCCGATCATCCTCGCCGTTGACCGCCGCTGACCTCCAAGCGTCCTGCACAACAATAGACAAAGAAATCGAATCCGGGAACAAGCTCCTCACAACTTGACCCACGTTAGTGAAAACATGCATCATGCAACACATATGCACTAATAACCTTGAATATGACCTTACCAAAAAATCATCGCAAACAATTGGACGATGAACATGATTAAGCTGGTCAAACCGCAGTTCAACTGCCAATCAGACCGCACCAGGCCGGTCTGACCGCCTCTACCTGACAGCTCTTTTAACTTCACCGAAAATGCGAGAAATGGCAAACATTCGACGCCATTGCCAATTGTATCATCATCCTAAGATCATGCACATATCCCTATAATATCCACAATGACAATCACTAAGTGCTACGCCACCGATTCCCACTCTCCCCCTAGCGCGCACACCGTCGCCGTCCTCACCTTTGCCACCACGTAGCCGCCAGCTTCCACGATGATGTTGGCCTTCCCGCCTGCCTCCCAAGCCATCAACGTAGCTAGTATCAAGACACACATACGTGTGTCTCTTGATCTAAAGATGTCAAACTACACCAAGTGGTGCACTTTCTTCCTAGCCATGGCCGGCAAGTTTCGTCTTCTCCCTCACGTCGACGGTAATGATGCTCAACCCGATGATCTCAATTGGGTTCAATGCGACTTCACTATGCTCACGTGGTTGTATGGCTCCATCTTCGATATCATCATGGAGCCCAATCAGACCACCCGTGAGCTATGGACGCACATTGAGGATCTCTTCCGTGACAACATGGAAGCCCAGGCCATCTACCTAGAGGCCGAGTTTACGACACTCGTCCAGGACGACCTCTCCATCACCTCATATTGCCAGCGTCAGAAGATGCTTGCCGACTCCCTACGCGATGTCGGCCAGCCGATCTCTGACCGTCGACTGGTCCTCAATACTCTGTGTGGCCTCAATGAGAGTTTCTCTTATGTTGCCACTGTGTTGTCCATGCAGGCGTCGTTCCTAACCTTCACCAATGCCGCTCATCTCTCTTGCTGCAGGAATTGCGCAACATCAATCTTTCCAAGGTTGCTGCTGTGCAACACTCCTCAGTACCACCACCAGTTCATGTATAGCGTCCACTCCTCAAGGCCCTTGGATTTGCTTCAACATGTGGGCTGTGCAAGGCCAGAGTCCGCAATGGCCCTCCCCGTGGCAACAACTCCTCCACCATTTTGATATCTCGCATGGGTCATGCCAAACTCCACACTCTTTCTGTTCCTTTCAAACTCAATGATGTCCTCGTCGTCCCTTCTTTGATTAAAAGTTTAATTTCAGTTTGCAAATTCACTCGTGACAATTCTTGTTCAATTGAATTTGACTCTCTTGGCTTTTCCATCAATGGCCTACACACCAAGGTTGTGATTCTTCGCTGCAATAGCCATAGGGATCTCTACACCATATTCCAGACTGTACTCGTGACGTCTCCAGTTGCTCTCCTGTCCGTCGCATCCACCGCCACCACCTGGCACCACCGTTTGGGCCATCCTAGCCACGATTCCACAACTTCTCTGCAGCCTTTACCTTCTACTCCTTGTAATAAAATAGACCGACATGTTTGTCATGCATGTTAGCTAGGCAAGCATGATGCAGGAGCAAATTCTGATGCCTTTGAATGGAAGAGAGATCTGCAACTAATCATGGTGTCTAGTTCACCAACTCTTCCAATCCATGCCAATTTGCTTGCTTTCTTGTCTTGTCGGACCCGGGAGTAACACCCCCAGAACCTTTGTGTACTCTACACTAGTTCCTGTAATAGTAGCTAATGTACACAGTAAACAAATAAGGTAACAACCACATCCCGCATAATTTTATTAATAATTATAAGAGTTTATTACAAGAATGGCTTACAAGTCAACAATAAAGAGTATAACAGAAGACGAAGAAGAAATAGTAGAGCCTAGCAAATTTGCCACAGACAATTGATTGGGGGTAGCGGCCTAGTCGTGAGATACACACCGGTAGCGAAGTCCTTCTCTTCTTAACAATATTTTATTAAGCAAAGGTGAGTACAAAAATATACTCCGCAAGTTACACCCAATAACAAATTATAATGAATGCAGAGATATATCAAATGAAGGCTTATATGATTATTTGTCCAAAAGCAATGTTTGGTATTTTAAATACATTTACTAAGTTCCAAAGTAGTTATACGATATCTAAAATTCTTTGATTTTAAACTATCAAGTTAGTGTAAGATGCACTTCTGGTGAAGGATTAATCTCCTTACACCAAAGCTTCCTGCCATAATTTCCCAATTGGATAAACAATCCAAAATCATTTGATAAAATCTTTTAAAATAAAAAAACCAAAGTTTAACTTTGAATGGCTTTGCTCAGCATGTCCATGATCGTGGACACGGCTATTCAAATAGTTTTACACTATACAGAGGTTGTACAACTTTATCCACAAGAGATAATCTACTTATAATGTCTGCTTCATACACTTCGTAGGTGTGCGACTAAGTGATTACAATAAGGCCTTTACAATGCACCATCCTAAAGTAGTCATGTCTGATGTGACGGTGGCCCGATCTTCCGAAAGGTACTGATAAGTCGATTGTGGAGAACTCGACGTTGATGATCCAAAGGCTACGACCAAAACAAATCGAACCCCTCGCAATCACTACACCACTGCTCTGTGGTTATCAACCGTGCCGAACGCGGTTGACCTCGCCAAGAAGGCTATCTCCTGCAAGCAAATCGAGAACACAATTAAGAGAGTAGAAGATGCAATCTGAAATTGTATTGCGAATAAATCTTTAAGCTCACAAGTTGGGGTTCCTCAACCGAACGCACGGCGAGACTGCTAAGTAGAATAAACTCTTAAGAAAAACCCTCAGGAAAACTAAAGGGGTGTGGCCTCCTTATATAGTGGAGGGGGAGCCACACATAGAAAAGAAATAGCGGGGTGGGACTAAAACTCGAGGGCTACTGTTCATTTGAATAGTAACCACACCCCCAGGTGGGCCGCCGGCATATGGGCCAAGTTGAGTACGATTACAAAGCCCAGGTTGGCCCAAACAGGTGATATGACATCTTCTTTTGATGATTGCAATCAATCCAGAAGGAATTTGGAGGTGAGGTTGGATCCGTTGGAAAGATGACGAAATAATCTTTCCATCAAGTACTCGTGGACCTCCAACGGACTCTGTATGTAAAAGTTATGCACGTTTGAAGTCGGTGTTGTCAGGCTGATTCCGAACTGATCTGACCAAAACGTATCCAGCTTGAGCTCTTGCTTGGCACATGCAGTAGCACTATGGCATGTAGACATAGTACCATGGAATGTAGACGTAGCACCATGGTGTGTAGACGTAGCACAGTCCAATTGGGTAATATGGCATTGTAGTAGCTGAAAGTTCTATCGGGGAAGATGTGGTTGACGATGTGGTCGAAGTAGTGGTTGCATCCTTAGTGTCGATGTCCTCATCATCCTCCCTTTCTTGATTTTGAGTCGTCCTCGACTCATTCGTTTTCTCCAAATCATCACTTTCCTGCAAAAGATTAGTAGCAACAGGAGGCAAAGAAATATCTTCTAATGTATCTTTGTACACCGCACACTTTGGCAAAGTCGCTTAGGAATTAAATCAATTTAGTGTTCAATCCTCTAATATGTGGCGTCAGGGATATTTCAAACAAGATCGAGTTGGTTGCAAGCATGACACAACCCTTTAATTTAATTCCCTCAGTCCTAGAACTAGGTGCCAACCTCTCTTTCTTAGGTGGGAAAACATTCTTCACTACTTGCTGATTGTCATATTCATGTTCAAGTTCTTCCTTCTCATTTTCAGCTAGCTCTTTATCACATTTCATAATTTTAGTAGTTGTCAAAGGTAGCAAAGTTATTTTCTTTCCTTTGTGCATAAGAGAGTACTTATTACTTCTACCATGATGAGTTGCATCGGTATCAAATTCCCATGGACGACCTAATAAAAGTGAGCAGGCTTGCATAGGCACTACGTTGAAATCAGCAACATCATGATAGGAACCAATGGAAAAATGCACTCTCGCAGATTGTGTTACCTTCACCTTCTCTTTGTTGTTGTACCACTGAATGTGGTATGGGTGAGGATCTTGCGTGTGGTCAAGCCAAGCTTCTTGACCAACCCTGAATTCACCAAGTTATTACTGCTCCCGCCATCAATTATGACACAAACACGGCAATCCTTGATGATGAGGAACATCTGAAACAAATTATGGCGCTGTAGCTTCTCCGCTTGCTCCATTTGAGTGCTCAATACTTGCTGCACAATTAGGGTCCTATAATTCTCCGTAGCCGCGGCACCTAAAATTTCCTCATCATCGCTACCTGCCTCATGATCATCATCATTACCTGCAAGGTTAACTGCAAGAGCATGTTCATCCTCAACATCACTAGCACTTACATAGCCACCGTAAATGCATCGCAATGTATTTCACGACTTGGGCAATCTCTCATGACGTGGCCCATCCCTTTACAATGGTGGCACACAATTCCCGTCTTCGACCTATGGCAGCAACTGATGAAGAGCTCTGCGCTGGTGCCTGCACACTAGTAGATTTGCTCGTCTCGAGTGCGCGTGACGGTGGTGGCGGTGCTGCTGAATGCGCCCTATTCACAGAGGGAGCAACAAACCGAAAAACAAGAGGTGGGGCTATATTGGATTGCCCTGGCGTCGATCTCGATGTAGGCGTACTTCTAAAGTTGCTCCTAGTCCTTTGTTGTCTACCCTGCAATTCCTTTTCTGCCAAATAAGCAAGCTGGAACAACCTATTGATATCATTATAGTCTTTGTAATCAACTATGTCCTGAATTTCTCACCTTAAGCCCCCATAAAAGCGAGCCATCTTATCCTCCTCATCCTCGACAACATTACAACGCAGCATGCCTATTTGTAGTTCTTGATAATATTCCTCGACAGATCTATTACCTTGGTCTAAGCGCTGTAATTTCTTAAGCATATCACGTTTAAAAGCAGGAGGAACAAATCTAGCACGCATAGCTACCTTCAATCTATCCCATGTATCAGGTGTTAAGCCAGAATTAACGACTTGATTCCACCAAATGATAGCAAAATCTTTAAATTCACTAGTAGCTTGCCTGACTCTATGCACTTCAGGAACTAGATGAGCATTAAATTTTTGTTCAACTGTCATCTCCCAATCTAGATAAATTTCAGCATCATAAACACCCGCAAAAGATGGTATAGTAAATTTAACTTTAGCAAATGGGTCATCATTAACACGAGCATTGTGGTGCTGAGAATTATTAGCTCCCATACCATGACGGTTGTAATGTAGGCGGTGTCGTTGACGTGCATCTTGGGCAGCAAGAGCAGCGTCGGCATCGCGGTTTTGCCTCTCATTATCATCTCCCTCCTCAAGATCATGGGCTGCATCGTGATCATACTCGCGTCCATTGTTTGGTGGCCGATTCACCATTCTTTCAAGGCGTGTAGTGAGCGCTTGAAGCTTCCTGTCGATGTCCTCATTGATGGTAGTGCGTTGTTCATCCATAAGCGTCATGAGCTCTCCCTTTACAACACACTCTTTCTCATCAGATGTCTCACATGTCATGGTTAGTAGAAAACAAAAGACAACACAAATGTATTATCCCTATCAACTACTAGGTGGTGGAAGGTGGAATCACACACTCTCAAGCGTCTTACCACACTCTTACAAGTGTTCTTACCAATGCAAAGAGGGTACGTACCAATGGTCGGTTCGTGATACCGTGTCGAGCGTGGGTTCGATTGCAAGAGGGGACCTGTTCTGATCAAGAGTAGCTGGAGCTTGGAAGGCTAGTATGTAGCAAAGGAATAGCAATTATTCAATTCAGTATGCAAAGTTGAATAGAAGTTCAAAGTACTAGTCATAAGTGCTGGTCCTAGTCTAAACCAAGCCTAGCTAGAGCAACTCGCAAGAACGACTAGTCGTGACAACGGAAAGCCAAACTGAACAATCAATTCCAACGAGCAAAGGATGACTATGCCAAACTGAACAAAGAGGCAGCTCTGATATATTTTCTTTCTTTCTTTCTTCTTCTTCCTTTTCTTTTTTTCTCTGTTTTTCTTTTTCTTCTCTGTTTTTCTTTTCTTTTCTTTCCTTTTTTTTTCTTCTCTTTCCCCTTTTTCTCTCTCTCTTTGTGTCATAGCAAAAAGGCTAGACAGATGGGTACGGGGACCCTCCGTACATCGGAGACCCTCCGTATCCTTTGTCTTGGGTAAAGGACCGGATGGAGAGAAGCCAAAGCATACGATGTATGAATAGTATTGCATATGTGTTGAATGAGAAGATGAGATCTCTCCCCATGCACATGCCCTTGGGGCAATATTTATAGGAGGGCAAGGAGGGACATTTACCTTCTTGCCCTCACAATGTTAAGAGAGAGAGGGGGTATTTTGGGTACAATAGCCTAAATACACTATACAGAGTAGGCTTGTACATGTACGGTATCCTTGACGGCACACCGGTATCTCCGACGTCCTTAGGGTGCAGGGCACCCCTCGGTGCCCGGCTACGACAACTCCCTCGTCTGCGTGGTCCGAGGTCGCGAGGGCAGGTCCCGCGGTCCCGAGGGGCGAGCAGACGCAATCCTGTCGCCCCCGGCCCTTCGGGAGTCAAGATACCCCCAGGATGCGTAGGTGAACTGGCGAAGGGGCTCCGGGGACGGCCGAAGGCGGAGTGCCGAGGGGGCTCCGGAGGCGGCTGGTGGTGGAGCGTCGATGGGGTGCCGCAGGAAGATCCGTGTTGGGGCCGCCTTGCCGAGGCGACAGCCTCGAGACGGGCGGTGAGTAGTCGGCGTAACCCGTGGGGGCGAAGTTGTCGCGGAGCCACCACCCCGAGGCATGGACCTCGAGGTGGGCGGCGCGACAGGGCCGCCCCGTCGAGGCGATAGCCTCGAGGCGGGCGGTGAGCAGCGGCGGAGCCCACGGAGGCGAAGTCGACGTGGAGCCACCACGCCAAGGGGATAGCCTCGAGGCGGCGGTGAGAGTGGCGAACTGAGGGAAGTCGATCTTGGAGGCACCACCCCGAGGCATGGCCCTCGAGGCGGGCGGTCGCGTCAGGCTGCCCGCCGAGGCGATAGCCCCGGGCGGTGGGTGAAGGCGACGAGACTGGGGAAGTCGACGCGAGCCACCACCTCGAGGCATGGCCCTCGAGGCGGGGCGATCTTGTCGCTGCCCGCCGAGGCGATAGCCTGTGGGCGAGAAGTAGCGACGGACTCATGAGGCGGTCGACGCGGAGCCACCACGCCGAGGTGATAGCCTCGAGGCGGGCGGTGAGTAGCGGCGGAGCCCGCGGGGGCAAAGTCGACATGGAGCCACCACGCCGAGGCGATAGCCTCGAGGCGGGCGGTGAGCAGCGGCGGAGCCCGTGGGGGCGAAGTCGTCGCGAAGCCACCACCCCGAGGCATGGCCCTTGAGGCGGGCGGTGTGCCATGGTAGCCGTCGCTGCCCGCGTGATTGATTGCTTCTTTGGTGTGGCCGTTCGCGATGCTCCTGTTAGGGGCCTGGTACTATCCCCTTTGTCTGCTCCTTGTCAAGTGTGCCTGTGACTTGGAGTGGCGTTAAGGGGTTCTGCTTCTTTTTGCTTTGATTGGGCTCTTTTTGAGAGCTTGCCATCCGACCTTTTGCTCACGTTGCCGTTGTTCATGATGGGATTGGACTGTCCGGGGGGTCAGATGGACCGTCCCCTACATTTATAGGATGGGGCTCTGTGGAGCCCTAACGCTTTGTTGCGAGGGGGAGGCGAAGCCTCGCGCCGTCCCCCATACTTTTTTAGATAGGGCTTCGGGGAGCCCTCACGCATTGTTGCGAGGGGGAAAGGGCGGCGGCGGCGCACGCAAGCGGCGCTGGGCGGCGGCCGGATTCAAGCGGCGGCAGCAGCTCTCCGAAGATTCGGCCTGGTGGAGTCCGTTGGTGGCGGCGGCTTGACCCCAGGCGGATGAGCCGAAGCGACGAAGCGACGGTGCTCCAAGAAGAACCAATATGCTATTTTTGTTGTTGTGTATGTGTCTGCTGATGAACTCGATTGGATCGCGCTCTGCGGTCTTGATCGCTATGCGATGTACGCCGCCTTTTTTTGATCGCTTGCGTGGCAGAAATTTCGTGTATGATCCTGCTGCCTTCGGTTGATGCGAGTAGACCTCGACGGTTTGATTGCTTGTGGCCGGCAGAACCCTAATGCCCAAACGACAGTGCGCCCTAGTCGATTTGCAAGAAAAATCTAAACTAGACTAATCTAGACAGGAAACCAGCACAAAGACTCGACGATGCAACGACAATTCAACAACGCAAAACTGAAAAGATAAATTGCAAAGGCACAAAGGGTGATGGGACAGTGGAAGAACACAACGAACAAATATTTTTGTGGGGCTAATTTTTCTAGGGTTTTAGGACGATGACATAAACTAATCTAAAAGGGGAAAATTGTGATTACCTAATGGGCAACCATTGCTCTGATGCCAACTGATATGACGGTGGCCCAGTCTTCCGAAAGGTACTGATAGGTCGATTGTGGAGAACTCGACGTTGATGATCCAAAGGCTACGACCAAAACAGATCGAACCCCTCGCAATCACTACACCATTGCTCGTTGGTTATCAACCGCGTTTAACGCAGTTGACCTCGCTAAGAAGGCTATCTCCTGCAAGCGAATCGAGAACACAAGCAAGAGAGTAGAAGATGCAATCTGAAATTGTATTGCGAATAAATCTTTAAGCTCAGAAGTTGGGGGTTCCTCAACCGAACGTGCGGCGAGACTGCTAAGCAGAATAAACTCTTAAGAAAAACCCTCAGGAAAACTAAAGAGGTGTGGCCTCCTTATATAGGGGAGGGGGAGCCACACATAGAAAAGAAATAGCGGGGTGGGACTAAAACTCGTGGGCTACTGATCACGTAAACAGTAATCACGCCCCCAGGTGGGCCGCCGGCATATGGGCCAAGTTGAGTACGATTACAAAGCCCAGGTTGGCTCAAACAGGTGATATGACGTCTTCTTTTGATGATTGCAATCAGTCCAGAAGTAATTTGGAGGTGAGGCTGGATCCGTTAGAAAGAGGACGAAATAAGCTTTCCATCAAGTACTTGTGGACCTTCAACGGACTCTGTATGTGAAAGTTATGCACGTTTGAAGTCGGTGTTGTCAAGCTGATTCCGAACTGATCTGACCAAAACGTATCCAGCTTGAGCTCTTGCTTGGCACATGCAGTAGCACCATGGCATGTAGACATAGTACCATAGAATGTAGACGTAGCACCATGGTGTGTAGACGTAGCACAGTCCAATTAGGTAATATGGCATTGCAGTAGCCGAAAGTTCTATCGGGGAAGATGTGGTTAACGATATGGTCGAAGTAGTGGTTGCATACTTAGTGTCGATGTCCTCATCAATGTCCGCTAAGGTTTCATTGTCGTAAGGTTTTACGTCAAACAGAAGCCCCTCTTACACCATGTGGGATAATAAAAAGTGGGTCATTCTGACACCCACACATCGGAATAGCACAACCACGATGGAGCATTGCAAATTAATTAGCTAGGTATGTCTCACTCCAGACTTGTGGTAGTACGGTGGAGCTTAGCAAGATACGGCTCTCAGATCGGTCCTTAGTTGACTGTGCGACTTCCAAAAAGAACAACTAGGCCTCTGTAACATCTCAAAGTTCTGTTACCAAAATAAAAATAAATAAAGTTATTATTTTATTGGATTTTCTGAAATTTGAAAGAGTTTGATTGCTTTATTTGAATTTCTAAAGTTTTAAAAATCAAAAATAAAATTTATTAAAGTTTTTGAAGTTTTATTTGAGTTAAAGTTGATAAATAAAAATTAAGTTAATTTACGGAATTTTCTTGGATTTTAAAAGCTTTTTCCTAAATATTTTAAAGCCAAAATAATTTATTTGCAAAATATATTACCAATTATATGTTGGAATTATTTTATTTAAGTCCAAAATAACTCTAGGAATTTATGTAAATTTTTCTAGAATTTTTGGATTTTACTTGCTATTTTCTAAAGCCTTTTCGAATTAAGCTAATTATTTAAATTCTCATATCAATTTAAAATCCAAACTGCCTCTAGGCCAAAACTCCTTTGTCTTGCCCATCTTCCTCTTTTCTTTCCAACCCAACCATTTCGCTTGCTCTCTCTCTCTCTCACTTGCGCTGCCCCTTTGTCGCTGCCTCCTCTCTGTAGCGTGGCCCGTGTTCCTTCGTCCTTGCTGCCGTCTCGCTGCAATGAGCGAGCCGTTGCCATTATTGCTTTCATGAAAAGCTCGCAACGACCGCCTCCCCAACCGCCCTGTGTTCTCTCTGGCGTCTTGTGCGTGACTCCACACCCGCCTCGCACGACCCCACCCCTTTCCCCTTCTCGCGTCGGCGCCACAAACCCATGAACGCCGCCGCCACATTCTCCACGTCGCCACGCCGCCTCGGAGCCCCCGGCCCCTATAAAAGGGAGCACCGGGTAGCCCTCTTCGCACTCACCAGTCCCCCCTCATTCACTCTCCCTCTCTCCCCGTGAGATCGCCGAATTTGGAGCTTCCTCACCGCCGGCCAAGAACGCTTGGAGTTTCGATTGCGCCGCCACCAGAGCCGCTCCGCCCTCGCCGTCGCCACCGTCGACATCGCCGTGACGCCGCGAAGCCGGTGCACACCTTCTCTTCGCCGGAGCCTCACGGAACCGCCGCGCCACCGTCGACCCCGATCTCGCCACCGCTTCTCCTCGCTGCGACCTCACCTCCGTCCTCTTCTCGCCGAGTGGGTGAGCGCACCGTGATCCCTACGTCTTCCTCTCCCTTTTGCGCGTCTCGTCGGCCGCCGCCGTGTAGCGTAGCGCCGGTGCCCCTCGGTCCCAGCGCCGGCGCCATCTCTGCCAGCGTGGCACGACCACGCGAGCACCAGTTAGCGCCACGTGGATCCACGTCAGCGCGTGCACGCCACCTCAACACAGCCCCAGAGCCAAAAGCCTCGTGGACTTAGTCCATATGAACCGTGTCTATGACACGTGAGAAATTTTTTTATTAATTAACCTTTTTTTGAATTTTATTTTAAAGTTAACCCTCGGCGCACTTTATTTTCAATTCTGACACCTTTGGTCACACCACCACCTGTGGCGTGACAAAATAACACTGTCACGTCAGTCCATTTCTGATCAAACTCTTGTCACGCCAATGGAAGTGGTGTGACAGTGTTATTTGGTCACACCACAACCAGTGGCGTGACAAAAAGTGTTATTTTAGAGACTTATCCTGGCGCGTGACAGTGTTGTTTTGTCACGCCACCACCCGTGGCGTGACCAAAGGGGTCAGAATTGGAAATAAAGTGCGTCGGGGGTTAACTTTAAAATAAAATTCAAAAAAAGGTTAATTAATAAAAAAAAGTTCGACACGTGAGGCCCACATGTCAGAATTTTTTTTTATTTCTTTAAATCCTGAAAACCTGTGGCTGACGTCAGCGTTGCGCAATATTTCAGAATTTCCTTTGGAAAAATAATTCCATAATTCGGAAAAACCCTATTTCATCATTTCTTGTGAATTGTAAACTTCCCGGGGTTCGTTCTCCTTCATACGAACTCCGATTTCGTCGATTCAAATTTCTAAATTCATATAAATTCAAGATCTAGCTATCTAAACCAAAATTATTTAATTTGGAGTTCATTTGAATTTTGTTTGAATTTGACTTATTTTCGCGTATAGAGTTCGACGACTTCGGAGAGTTAGATTTCGATGTCGTTTGAGGGCAACTAATTGAGCAAGGCAAGTTACATCTTTGACCATATTTGCACCCATTATTCCAAATTATTTAAATTCTATTTTAAATTATTACTGCATGCTATTTATATTCAGTAATATAAATACCTGTTTAAATTTATAGATATGCCTAAATCCTTTGTATAGCCAATGTTGATATTTGAATCGAATATATTGTCACCCTAGATAAAACCTAGTTAATACGATAGTATGAACTGGGATCATTTGAAAATATGATGCAAAAACATGCTTAGACCAAAAATGTTTGATTTGGGGAATTTCAGCCATAAATCAAATGTTGTTTAAATTGTATCTATGGCATTGGTGTGTTATGAAAGTTTATAAATGACTTTAAAAATAAAATAAAATGATGGTTTGTACTTGGCCGAAATGGTTGTTTGGTTGGTGCATGTTGTTGCACAGGATCGAGTCATTTCTATGATCGAGGCCCATGGGTTTTATGGAAAGTCGCCCAAGTTAGTTAAGGACTGGTCTTCGAGCCGCATCTTACTAAGCCACATCGTACCACCACATGTCCTGAGTATGGGCGGGACCTGGCTGATTAATTTGCAATATTCCACCGTGGTCGTTTCCTTCAGATGCGGTGGGCAATCATGTTATGACCTACGTTAGTCCCACCTGGCGTAAAAGGGGGCCACAAACCCAGCGGACGGTTAGTCCAAAGGGGGCGAAACCTTAGCGAGGGGGGACTACGGTGGAATGGCGCATTGTAAAGGCTTTGGCACGTGCTCTAGACCACTTACCTAAGATAGTAAGCGGTGGCATAGATATATGCCGGACAAACTAGAGAATTCGTGTCATGTGGGTAAAGCTGTACAACCTCTACAGAGTGTAAAACTATTCGAATAGCCGTGTCCACGGTCATGGACATGCTAGCAAAACCACTCAAAGTTAGACTTTGGTTTTGATTTCAAAATGATTTAACATAAATGATTTTGGATTGTTATCCAAATGGGAATTTTGCAGGAAGCCATGTGATAGGAGGGTATCCTTCACCATTCATGTGTGAATGTTATCCGACTATAAAACTGAGAATTTATAAAATGAATTTTAGTTATGAAATAACTGCTTTGGAACTTAGTACAAATATTTAAAGAAAACATAGCTTTATGCAAATTCAACCAATAAGCCTTCCTTTGAGATACCCTTGTATGCATGCATTCAATCTGTTACTTGACGGGTGTAACTTGCGAGCACGATAGTTGTGCTCATACTTGCTTTATGCAAACAAATTTCAGAGGAGAAGGAATTTGCTACCGGTGTGGATCTCGACGACTAGGCCGCTACCCTAGTCGATTGCCTGTGGCAGATCAGCTGGACTCCACTTCTTCTTCGTCTTCCGTTGTGTGTTTACTGTTGGCTTGTAAGCCTCTTTTGTAATAAACTCTGTTGATTATTAATAAAGTTATGCGATTTATGGATGTTACCGCGTCTGTTTAACTGTGTGAACTAGCTACTGATCATGGGACTAGTTCAGAAATGCACAAAGGATTTGGGACGTTAATCCCGGGTCCGACAACCTCGAACATTCACTGAATCAATCTCGTGCATAAACTTGCACCACCAACTATCCATTTTTGCCCAAGTCCAAACCAGTTTTTATTTTACTTTTCAAATCATTTGTGAATTTCTATGGCACAATAATGACATAGACTCATTTTAAATCCATAGTTGAAACTTTGGCTAAATTTTTCTAAATTGAATTTTTTTTATCTAAGCATGACTGAGCATATATTTTTTCCAAAGTGTTCTAGTTCATACTATTGCATAAACTAGATTTTTCATGTAAGGTGTCAAGGTATGTTTAATTTAATATCAATGTTGGCTATACAATGGTAATGAGAATAATTATAATTTTAAAATAGGAATTTTAATTAAATTAAATACAAATAAGCATACAGTAATAATTTAAAATACTGGGATCAAATATGATCAAAGGTTCTAACTTTCTTGGCTTAAATAATTATTGTTCTTGGTTGATGAAGTAATTTGGTTCTTTGGAGTTGTTGAAATCTATACGTGAAAACAAGCCAAATACAGACAAAATTCAAATAAACTCAAAATTTAATAAATTTTCTATATTTAGCTATATTAGGATTTTAGATTAATTTAAAAATTTGAATCACTGGAATTGGAGCTCGTATGAAGGAGAATGAGTCATCGAAAATTTCAATTTCACATGAAATGATGGAAATTTAGAAAATTAACAAAAGAAGAATCCGACATGGCCAGTAGTGAATTATTGCGAAATTAAAAATTTTGTTTGAATAGAAAGGTAGATAATGTTGAAAGGAACATCAACATGCAGGTAAAAGTGATAGCGAAAATACTCAACAGATGAAGAGAACGAGATCAAAGGAGTTCTCGCCGGACTTGGAGAAGAAGAGATGGCCGGTGATGCTCGGTGAACTTTAGGAGAAACTGAACCGGGATGTTGTAGAGTATATCTTAAGGATACTCTAGCAAAAATTTGATGATCAATGGTTGACAGGACGAGCCGGGAGAGCTCGCTGGAGTTAGAGAAGAAGAGGTAGCCCCTAGTGCTTTTTTGGCAGCAGTGAACCAATAAGGAAATCAAAATTACGTTTGAATAGAAATGTGGAGAATCTCAAGAGGAACTCACTGGTAAAATTTGGTGTGTAACAAAGCAACGAACGAGGAGATCAAGCTTGTCGGAGTACTCGCTAGACTAGGAGAAGAAGGTCTAGCAGAGGGAGCTTCGGGAGGGTTTAGCCAAAACTGAAGGAGGGCGCTGTGGGGAATGGGATGGAGAGGTTATGATTCAATTTATAGGGACAATGGAGCAACGGTTTGACCTGAATTGATTGCCCAAGTTATGGCCGAAGTTAAGCGGTGGTAAGCAAGCAGTGATTCTTGTTCGTGGGTAATGAAAAATCTTTAATAAATCCAAAATTAGTTATTTTCTTCTGAAAATTCCGAAAGACACTAATTAATTCAGAAAAAAAATATAAAAATTTAACTCCAAAAAATTCAAAAAAAAAATCTTAGATACTAAATACAACATTTCGAGTTCAAATAAAATGATAATAGTGAAAATAATAATTTTATTGTTACACAATAATTATTTTAAAATTCTAAAAATTCTTTTAAACTTGAAAAATAGTAATATAGTTGTAAAAATTCTATAAATTTTAGAGTAGTTAAATATGGTATTTTAAGCTTAAATAAAATATTTTCAACACAAATTTTGTATTTATTTTCGAACAGACAATTCATTTTTAATTGCTAGAAATTGCAAGAAGTCAAAAGGACATTTAGAAAAAGCAAATAGAGTTTAATAATTCGGAAAAATTCAAAAATAATCCGTGAATTATTTTGCACTTAAAGAAATTATTTTCAATTTAAAGTTGGTTTTAATTTTTCCACATAAATAAAATTTTTGGAAAAATAGGAAAACCATTTTTAAATTCGAGAAATTTAAGAAATTAATTATTTTTCAACTTTAAATCCAAGAAAATCCCAAAAACTCAATAAATTCCTTTTTGGTTTTAAAATCCAGGAATTTCAAGAAACCAAGAAAACTCTTTTAAAACTAGGAAAATCTAATAAAATAATAACTTTATTAATTTTATTTTTAATAACAGAACTTTATGATGTTACATCATATCTCTCTCTCCCTGCAGCTATACATCAAAAGCAAGCAAACTTTGCAATTTATTAAAAGCATTCGACACTGAATGAAATGTCCAACAGAAATAAAGTCATGGAGGCCTCCTCCAAATAGCTACACTACAAGAGCACTTACCGAATGTGCACTCAATCATGACAAATCATGCCTATAACTTTCATGAACCAACCATCTTGCAAAAGCAACGATTTTCCTTTTCTTTTCCCATCTGGTGGGCGTCTATAAATTTTTAAAGCTCACACTGAAAATATGGTGCTGCACTGAGGATTTTGCTTTTGATCCACATTGTGCATCTTTAAAAGTATGGGCAGGCAATGGAACTTTTTGGTGTTACGGTTTATTGTCGAATCTTGACAGGCATTAGCTCCTCCCAGCATTTTGACAGTCCTTAATCCTTTTTAGTTCACATACAATTTGCTTGATCCTTAACTAGTGGTCATCGTTCTAAGATAGGCATTTGAAGTTTATAGGGGAATCAGTTCCTCAATTAACCCTCTATTTAATCTGTTGAAAAACTGTTAAGCTTGAGAACCTGAGTTTCTTGCCATCTTTGCCTACTTTATTGTTTAGGTTAAGATTCTTTTTTGTGCAGTTCTTGGTTCAATCTTGTCATAGTGTTAGCTTTTTTTTACTTCCAAATTGAGTTCAAACATAACATAATTTCTCTCCTTGGTGCTTCTAGAATGTTTTGCATCAATAGTTTGTTAAGAACTTATGCCGATCTTTTTTAATCGTTTTCTTTAGAGAGGTTTAATATCTGAAAAAGAGAAGAATCACAAGAAATGCCATGTGTCCTCACCAGAAAGGGGAAAAGAGACCAAAGGGTTCACCAACTACTGAACAATTTGTAGTAGTACCTTTAGAGCATCTACAATAGTTTGTTTCTTAGCTTGTTACTAAGAAGAGAGAGAGTATTCAATCTAATAAAAAGAAACAAGCATTCCAATGAATTGTTTCTTAAGCTTGTATCTAAGACTTTAATTGCTACAAGTGTGCATGATTCTTGATGATCAACAATGGGGTACAACTTTGTGGTCTATATGTTTTGGCTCATTTATCATATCATCTGCGGGGGAAGCCAAGAAGATAGGCTGCACAAGATCCGGTAGATTTTTGTTGGTAGGCAGTGGGACCCACAAAATAAGTGTTTAGGTAACAACTAAGCCTCCAATAGATTTTTTTGTTGTTTCTTATGTCTTGGTATTAACAATCTGATAGTTTCTTCGTGTAGAAACAGCTTCATCTTCTCTCCTCCACATCATCTAAAAACTGATGTGGCAATCTCTTAATAACAGCTGAGGTGGATTGTTGTAGATGCTCTTATTGAAAAGAAAAGCAGGTTCTTCTAGGTTGAAAAGGACTATGCCCTGCTTCTGGTTCAACATCCAGCAACTCCTTCCATGTCATGAAAGAGAAGTAGGATGCACCAAACGAGTACACTGGAACTTAAGAAATGTTACAGTATATTCACAAGAAAGATGTGCCTAGCATTAAAAGTCACTGCAACAAACACGCTAAACGATTTAATTGCTTTACCAATTTGTTACCTTGATCACTGCATGTGCATGACATCATCCCTAGTTGGTGCAGAGGCCAAGAATTGTACTTCTATTATGTAAAAAAAAATGATAATTATATCAGGGATAAGGCAACAATTTTTAACAAAGTAGTTGCTCCGCATAGTTAATTGAAAAATGACATGCAAACAGTAGATAACCTGGTTGAAGATTAGTCATTTTACACATGTTGAACTGATCCTTTTTTGCTATAGCCACCTAAAGTGGAAGAACCAAAGGCAATACTCACAAAACTATTCCATTCCATCAACCAAATACAGGCCTATTCTCTCTTCTGAGAAGAAAACAACATTGAAGCACTAGAACAATTCCAACATGATGCTGAAACATTCCCAGCTTGAATTCATTAAGGCAAGAAATGGTAAAGTACTGTTTATATCATGACAGTGTTGGAGAACAGCCCAGATTTCAATCCCAATGATGCTTTAATGTCAAATGACAAACTATTAAACTATCAGCTTTAGAGCTAAATTTTATTCCATGTAGACGGTCGCACTCTAACGCAGTGTGGGTGATCACGCAGAACCCTTGAGCTTCTTTACGATCCCCGCAAAGTATTTTCCTTGGTGGAAAGCTTGTTGCAGCTCAAGCTCAGTAGCAACTCTTGATCCATCCCTAGCAAATGTGCCAGAGCCATATGGGCTTCCACCCTTCACCTGTTCCATCTCAAACATACCAGCACCAAATGTGTACCCTACCGGGACAAAGATGATGCCGTGATGCACTAGCTGAGTAATTGCTGTCAACCTACAGGATCAAGAGCAGATTAGCATATACTCCATTATTAGCTCAGTTTTGAACTTCAAGTGTAAGATAAAACGTAGAAACTTAAAACCATCCTTGATGAAGAAAAATGAACTGTAGTCTACATGCATCAAAATTAGAGCATAATTTGGGGAACATCTTACGGAGTAGTTTCTTGGCCACCGCCCTGGGAGCCGGTGGAGTAGAAAATTCCTGCAGGCTTGCCTGCGAGCTGCTGTGCCCTCCATAACCCACCAGTAGCATCCAAGAATGCTTTAAATTGCGCAGCCATCATACCGAATCTAGTTGGGAACCTAAAGATGACACCATCGGCATCTGCAAGCTCCGCAGGTGTGATGACTGGCACATCCTTCTTTGGAGGAGCACCCATCTTAGAGAGTACTTCATCAGAAAGAGTCTCTGGGACCTATTTAGATGATGGTTTTATCAACAGGTCAAAATCATTCAGCAAGTTAAAACTCTAGCAACAGTTCTCAATCACTATCACGGTATAACCTGCCATAGCTTGACTTCTACGCCTTCAACAGAAGCAGCACCCTTCTCGATCTCTTCTGCTAGCTTTGCAACATGGCCATACATGGAATAGTACCTGCAGAATATAAACCCATGAATAGAATTTTAGGACAAAGATGAGATATTGTTCTGTTTTGGTATAGTGCTCTATAAAATCAAAAAGTACCCCAATCATTTCAACAATTCTATTGCAGTAAGATGTGAATCTTCAGCCAAGTTTTATAACGTTCTGCAAGAACCATCCAAAAGCAACAAGTAGATAATGTCAAACAGACAAGCTTGGAGAAACAACATCCACAGCATCACCCCACACATAAAACAGGCAACAACGGCAGGCATATCTTGCCATGACACATTTCCACAAGTCGTTTCTTTGATGTCTTGACCTCAACTAACAGAAGACTCATCATAGGGTGCCTTTTCTGCACTCTTGGTGCAGCATTGAGTAGCAGGTGAAGATAATACTACTTGAAAAGAGCACTGTTAAATAATACTACAGAACAAACCTGGCATATTTCTTAGTACATAATCCGCCTAGAAAATTGCACAAACAGATACCTAGTGAACAATGTCAGTATACGACCCCAAATTTACCAGTTTCCACAAGGAGAAATGGTTCTGAATCGTGTTCTCGAAAAAAAAGGTTCTGAATAACAATGAAGCAACAAATTTTACTCTCCTCGCAAAAAAAAAAACAAAACAAAACAAAACAAAACAAAACAAAAACAAAACAAATTTTACTCTGTAGTCGACCCCTCTTACTAGACCAGATTGAAGAACCAACCCATTTCGATATACTTCCAATATAAGCAGCAGAAAGCCCAAAGCGAAAACGACCCCAATTTAAGCCCCAATTGATGTTTAATCATCCCACGGATCCACCCATACAAGAAATCAAGAATACCGCAGGCTTTTTTCACTCCATCTTTCTCAGTAGTCAAATCTGTTGCACTCCATTTCGACCCCATCCATGCAAGTTCACCATAAAAACACCATCTTGCCGCGTTCTCCAAGAATTAACGGACCCGAATGAACAAGAACACCCAAAAGAAGGGCACCGCAAAAACGGTGAGCAAATCAAGAAATCAGGTATATAAAAGATGTAAGAAGGCAAGCGGATTGAATTTAAACTCACACTATGTAGATATTGGCCGCCATGGAATCGGATGCTTGGTGGGAAGGAGGGGAGACGGGAAACGAGAAAGGAGGGACCTTTCGTTTGAGCCGAAAGAGCTTCTAGTGTGCTGCGACGGGGTGAGGTCTCCGCTCGCATTTATAGGAGGGAGAGGTCTTCACCTTCACATCTGGTCAAGACCCTTTTAATTTTGTTTTTAATGTATGTTTTATTGTATTTTCGAGTATGGGTTATTCTATTTCTATTTAATTTTTTAATTTGATGTAAATCTATGTACAAGCAATGTATGGATGCAAATTCATTTCAAATAAAGAAAAAAACATACCCTGTAGTATGACTGCTTGTGACTAAAATCTTCATCCCCAACCGTCTTCTCTCTGCGTCGTTGCCGGTCAGCAAATATGTTGTTGGTGGGGGTTGACAAGGCCAGCCTCTGTTTATTAGGATCCTCGTTGCAAATTCTACAAATGAATAAATTTCATTTTGAACAATGGTAAACTATGGGCTGACATCTTTTCTTCTAAATGAAATTAATACAAGATTAACTCGCCCTGTACTAAGAGATACACCTTATATCGTAGCATTAAGACTAGACAGTGAGTACAAAGTACCTTTTGGCCCTGTTTGTTTAGGTTTTTTGTCTGACTTAAAAGCAAAAAAGCCTAAGCCTAAACAAAGAGGGTGGCTTTTTCATCTGGCTTATAAAAAGCTTAAGCTATTTTAAGCCTAAAAGCCATAAACCATGAGAGAAGTGCTTTTTTTGGCTTTTACAGAATAGAATATCTCTTTGCCATTGAACTTCGTTGAAATTACCTTCAAAATACCATTGGTATATAATTACAAACCGTTTCATTATTTTGGTCTTGTTTAGATTCAATCTCGACCATCCCTTGGTCCCCAACCCGACGCTCCCCTTCCGTTCCCCATTCTCATCGTCGCCGCCTCCCCTCCCGTTCCCCATCCCCATCGCCGACGCCTTCCCATAGAACCGCCTCATCGTAGAAGTGCAGCGCTTGGGCCGCCACGAGGACCCTCATTGTCTACCTCCAAATGGATGAGGAAGGCGTCTGCGGGACCGCTACACCTTCACGAGGCCGCTCGAGGCTGCGCCTGGCCGTTGGGTCGGTCGCGCTCGGTCGAGGCGATGCCGTGATGTCGTCTTGCGGCCTCGCCTCCGGCGATGTCGTGTGCGGCGACGCCTTGTGGATATGTACTCAATTGTGGCGACATCTGAGAGGGCTCGGCTGGTGTTTGATGCAATCTTGGGAAAGGGACGACGTCTCGTGGAACACCATGCTTGCTAGGTGCACGTGGAATGGGCCTTGGCCACAAGCTATGGAGATCTGGAGAAGGATGCGGGAGAAGGGCACAAGCTCGACTTCAGTTGCATTGGCGGCGATCTTTGTCATTGTTGCCATTGCATTGTGATAATGGTAAACAGTCTTGAAGATTCATGCTGGTTGATTCGCCATAGGCTTGAGGCGGAGCCATCGATGGCAAATTCTCGATAGGAATGTACTCGAGAAGAATGAGCTTGGCCATGCCCTATTGATGTTTGAATCCATGACGAGAGGATTTGGTGTCTTGGAATGCTATAATCTCCGCACTTGCAAGGACTATGGGGTCCTCATGATGTTCCGTCACATGGTAGACTCTGGGTGCTACGGATGAGCTCACCATTGCGATTGTGCTCTCCGCATGTGATGATTTAGAAATTTGGTGGAGGCGGCATGAGGTCATTCTCCGAGATGGAGAATGAGTCTGAATTCAACCTAGTATTGAGCTTTGCACTGCATGGTGAACATGCTAGGCAAGGCATTTAGGTTAATCTGAGCTATTCAAGTAACATTTCCTATTTTGTTTTAATTACATAAAAATTCCTGATTTTGTTATGGTTGTACTTGTATGAAAGTTTCTATTTTCTAGTTTTTGTGCAGTGTATTCATGATTTTTGTCTCAAATGAACAAATGTCAACCATTTGTTTGGTAGATTGTAGTGTGGTGATTATTTTTGTTGTTTCAAAATTTCAAACAGAACATATGTTATTTGTATTGATACTTTGTTATTAGTTGTAAATTGTATAGATGGAGCTAGTATGACGCTACACAACTTCATCAGAGATAGTGCTTTATGTGATGAATTTTTTGAGAGATGTGATCTTGACGAAGATTATGATCCAAACGATACACAAACTGGATTATTTGGAGGGCACAATGTCAATGGATCAGCAATCGATGATGAATATATGGGTGTCTTTCGTGATAGTATTGCTACTTCTTTAGTGGCCGCAAGAGGGTAAATAGATTACATTAATATGATATATATATGTTGCAGTGACAAGATAATTACATCATGTATGATCAAATATTATTTTGTTTGGTTGACTGTTATTGGCCTTTCTATATTAATTTTGTTTCAAATGCACACATGCATGTATCGTCATATTTTCAGATCCTATACAAGAATCAGTTTAAATACATACTTAGCAAGGTCCTTTAAACCATTAACGGCATTTCAAACCTTTCATCCTTTACACACAACTCAATAAGCTAACATCCTATAAGAAGCTTGATTACCAAACAACAAAGCTTGGCTTAAAAGCTTAGAGGCTTATAAGCTGATTAAGCCAAAAAGCTGGCTTTAAGCTATAAGCCAAAAAGCCTAAGCCTAAACAAACAGGGCCTTTGTCTTGAGGGACCGAAATAGAGGAGCCAAGTATGCCATGTATGTATCAAGGGAAAAAATCGTCCAAATATCCATGAGGCCACATATATAGGAGAGGGGAAGAACATCTTTTCTTCTAAATGAAATTAATACAAGATTAACGCGGTTTGTACTAAGAGATACACCTCATATACGCAATACTCTACGTAAATTTAGCTTTGTCCTTTCAACAGCTACTAATTTTGTTGGGAGTAACGAACGACAAGTGATTAGGTCTTGATTGTCCTAGCTACTTTTAGCATTTTTGCCATGTTTATCATGGTAACATGAAAGTCTTATCTTTTTTGCAAGGAATTCCGAATCCCAGCTTGAGATCTACGCTCACTACAAGGATGCAACACAAAAGCTAGTATTGTCCTATTTGGTACGGCTACAGCTTTCCTAAAAAGTAGCTTTTGGCTGGGCTGAAGGCCTACATGGTTGAACGGTTGAGCTAAAGTGATTTGGGGGCTGTTTGGCATGGATGCATCTTTTGAAAAGCATCTTCCAGTTGGGCTGAAGGGAGGATGAATGGCTGAGTTGAAGAGATTTGGTGTTTGACTGTATGGATTTTAGGTCGGCTGGCTGCAACTTCTGAGTTAAAAAATGTCTGAAATACCCCTGAGGCAAATGATGGCTTATTTGATGTCGTTTAACGACAATTAACAGTAATTAACGACAATTGATAGCACTTTACGACAACTGCTACAATTAACAATAATAAACGCAATTGACGACAATTAACACAATAGACGACAACAACCACAATTAACATGAACTACCGCAATTAACGACAATTAATGCAATTGACCGCAATTAACGACAATTAACGAGCAATAAAACATCAATTAACGATAATTAACGCAATAGACCGCAATTAATGACAATTGACAAAAAAAACAAAAATTAATAATAAAAATGTACAATAAAAAATATCACATAAATAATTACAATAAATAATTATTACATAATTATTTAATTTACAACAGAAAAACAAAAAAATACAACTTCAGTAAGGGTTTTAAGGAGCGATCCTCTTCAACCAGTAATGACAACATCAGAACGTGTACATGTCATTTCAATTGATCGATCAAAGTAAAATGGGCATGACTGACAATGCACGGACTTATCCAAGATCCCACAAGAACTAGGGCATCTTTAGTACAAGAAAATAATCCAAGCTACAATTCACAATGTCTAAAACTATCAGTACAATAGTACAACCCAGCAACAAATGCAATAAACAGAGAGGTGATTTGATCATGCAACAGTCCTAATTCTAAAGATCATAGTTGCAGCACAATCTATACCAATTGAAAAGTTCCTATCTTTTCTGATGAAACATCAGTGGGAAAGAATAGTGGGAATGTAAAAGCAAGATGATAATCCATAGGATTATAAACCTGGGTTCACATCACAAGACGCAAATCATGAATTATCTCCTTTCCCCAGCAATCCTCCTCGACTCCATGTGCACAAGCATTGGCGTTGCAAGCCCAGGCTTGCCATTGTTGTTCTTCTTGCTGTATGTGCCCTTCCCCTCATCAGCCTCTGTGGTGCTCGAGCTACCAGAGCTCCCATCAGCCTCATTGACATCCTCCACCTCTCTATGGAGATAGCGAACCTCACTGTTGTTGTAAAATTAACAGCTTTAGCAAATATTCAGAAATAATCCTAGCAGCAATTATGATAATTAAAGCATATTTGTAGCAACATATAAATGACAGAATAAACATGTAATATCTTTGTGTCAATTAAATAGGATAATATGCTTATAAGATAGGACTCGAAAACAAATAAAATGAGCACAATACTTAGATTTAAATGTTTAGACTTGCTCTCAGATGTCGGGCTACACAAGATTAAATCTTGGCCTCCTCGCCACATTTGTCTATCCTCTTCACTAATTAGATATGATAACAATAAATTAGACTCAACAATTTATACTTTTAGCCAAGAGAGGATTGATTTTGTCACAATGAAAAATGAAATCACATTAACAGCACTTAAGCCTTTTGGCCAACAGAAGATTAACTATATCACAGTGCAAAAAAGATATTACAATCTTGGGGAAATTAGCTCAGTGACATCACGTTAGAGCGTAATCGGAGGAACGATACTCCGTTCATGACGCACTAGAAAATGACATTATGAACACCGAAAAATTAGACGAATGACATCGCCGTTAGTTACTTCTGTTTCTAGAATTTTTTAAATATAGAAATCGAGCTAAAAAATTATCAATTTTTTTGTGGAGCCTCCTGGCATGTTTAATCGCTTGTGTATTTTTTCAAAACTTTATACATTTTGATTTTATATGTAAAATTCATTTAAATATAATGTTTGTAGGAATTTTCTAATATAGAAAATGAGGTCTTTTTTTCAGGCTCCTTACATAGTGGACTTGATTATGTAATTTTTCTAGAATTTTTACAAAATTAATTAATATAATTTCATAATATCCTTATATTATGAAATATTAGACTCCTCACACAAGTGGACATTATTAAATTGCATTACTTAATTTTGTAAAATTCTGAAAAAATTACACAACCAAGTCCATTATGTAGGAGCCTAAATTTTTTTTCATAATGTTTGGATCTCATTTTCTATATTAGAAAATTCCTACAAACAGTATACTTAAATGAATTTTAGAGATAAAATCAGAACATATAAAGTTTTGAAAAAAAATACACAAGCAATTAAACTATGTTAGAAGACTCCACAAAAAATTTGATAATTTTTTTAGCTCAGTTTCTATATTTTAAAAATTCTGGAAACGAAAGTAACTAGCGGCGATGTCATTCGCCTAATTTTTTGGTGTTCGCGACGTTATTTTTCAGTGTGCCACGAACGGAGTGTCATTCCTCTGGTTACGCTCTAATGCGATGTCACTGAGCTAATTTTCCCTACAACCTTTACTGCTTTCGGCCAACAGAGAAACAGATGCATCACAGTGCACAAATCAATCAAATTAAGTAGCTGTAAATGCAACCGAACCACTGAAAGTAATAGAGCCGAAATGCTAGAGATGAACTGACAACAGTAAGCAACACAATTAGCCTCTGTGGTGCTCGAGCTATCAGAGCTCTCATCAACCTCATTGCTATCCTTTGCCTCTCCATGGAGATTGCGAACCTCGCCGTTACCATAAAAGCTCACCTCCATCTTGTTCACAGTAGGGGGTTTCGCCACGAATGCACCATTACAACCTTCATGATACACGTCGGAGTTCAACGCGTCACCCATCGCCATATCCTCATGCCCTTTGACCAGCACCTTGTCAACGAACTCCAAGATTCGGGTAAGCTCCCGGCTCACTACGCGCTTCCCCTCCCGGATCATGAGGTCCCCTCCCTGATCCGAAACCAACATCAAAACCCGGCACCAATGGCATACCGATCGAATCAAATAGAGATCACAGTACAGTTTGCTTCACCTGGATCATGTTGAGGTGGAGGTGGAGGCGGGGTCGTCATGGGTGCGGTGTCCGAAGAGGGACTCGCGGAGCGCGGCTCTTGGACCAGAGGATGGCGAGCACCTTGAGCTGGCGCAACGTGCGGGAGCGCCAGGCCAAGAAGCAACAGAAGTAAGCCTAGATCGTGTAGCGGACCGGACCTCCCCGAGAGGTCTCCCAGGACCACCGGGTGGTCCTGGAGACCAGAACCGGGAGGTCCCGAATTCCCCTTTGCACAACCGAGCTAGTCCCAAGGATCAGCGAGTAGCTCACACAGTAAACAAATGTGGTAACATCCATCAACACAACTTTATTAATTAGCAATAGAGTTGGTTACAAAAGTGGCCTAAGAGCCAAACAAAAACAAAGCACAACGGAAACAAAAGCATTAGACCACTCGATTCGCCACAGGCAATCGACTGGAGGGCGCAGCCTAGACGTCCTGATCCTCATCCTCCTCGTAGACGACCTCTCCTGCTCAATAGAATCAACCAAGAGTGAGCACAACAACCGTGCTTGCAAGTCACACCTGTCAAGTAACAGAATGCAGTGCATACAAGAATATCTCAAAGGAAGTCTTATAGCGTTGTCTTTGCATAAAGCCATGTTTCTTTCCAAATACTTGTACTAAGTTCCAAATCAGTTACACAATAACTAAAATTCATTTTCTAAATCTCAGTTTTATAGTTGGATAACATTCATCAACAAGTGGTGAAGGATACCCTCCTATCACAAGGCTCCCTGCCCGAATTCCCATTTGGATAGACATCCAAAACCAGTTAAAGGGGTCTTTTGAAAACAAAACCAAAAAAATCTAACTTTGAGTGGCTTTGCCAGCATGTCCATGACGGTGGACATGGCTATTCGAATAGTTTTACACTCTGCAGAGGTGTACAGCTTTACCCACATGACACGACCGCTCTAGTTGTTTGGTATCCGTTGATACCACCACTCACTAATGTAGGTAAGTGGTCTAGAGCTCGTGACAAGGTCTTTACAATACGCCATTCCATCGTAGTTCCCCCTCGCTAAGGTTTCACCCCCTTTGGACTAACCATCTGCCGGGTTTAGGCCCCCTCTTACGCCAGGTGTGAATGCATAAAAGTAGGTCGTCAAGACACCCACACAATTGGATGGAACAACCACGGTGGAACATTGCAAATTAGTTGACCAGGTTCTGCCCATTCAGAACATGTGGTTGCATGATGGGGCTAGCAAGATGCGGCTCGAAGACCGGTGCTTAATTGACTTGGGCGACTTCCTCAAAACCCTGGGCCTCAACCCTACCCGAGTTGATCTCGTGCATGAACATGCACCCATCCAAGCAACCAATTTGCCCAAGTCCAAACCAATTTCCCTTTTTGCTTTGCTTTTTAAAAACATTTACAAACTTCCACGACAACCCAATGTCATGGTTAAACATTTAGACAACATTGGTCTTTTGGCAGTAAAACTCCCAAAACAAGATTTTTAGGTCTAAACTTCGACTAAGCACAGAGTTTTGAAACGTGCTAGCTCATACTAATGTACCAACTAGCTCTTTACTATGGTGACAAGGGGGTGATCGAGTCAACAATCAAATTTGGATGTACAAAGGAATTGGGAATAACTACAAAGTTAAGATAGGGATTTTAAATACTTGAATTCAAATAAGCATGCAATAATAATTTGAAAAAGAAATTAAATAATTTGAGATACTGGGATCAATATAATCAATGGTGTAACTTGCCTTGCTCGAAAGCTTGAGGGTCTTCTTCGAAGTACTCGGGCTCTCCTGAATTGTCGAAATCTACACGTGGGAACGAAGCAAAATCAAATAAAGATCAAATAAAATACAAATGAACTCCAAAACAACCACACTGAAACCAACAGCAAGGGAGGTCCTGAGAAGATCCTGAGGAAGAGGTCTTGAGGAGATCCTGAGAAGGTCTTGAGGAGGAGGTCCAAGGAAGGATACGACTACTCAATGTGGTCATAAAAGAGGCACAACTACGCAACGTGGTTGTGAAAGAGGCACAACCACACAACGTGGTCATGAAAGAGATACAACCACGTAACGTGATCGTGACAGCAAAAAGAGAACAGGACGCGGAGAAACTCACCCGGACAGAGAGGAAATGAGAGAGGGACAGGGATAGGAGAAGGATGGCGAACGGCGCGGGCGCTCCGGCAAACTCCTTAGCGACGAGGAGGCGACAACATGGCTTCAGCAGACTCTGGCAAAACTCCAAGCACAGAGGCACAGGGTGAGAGCAAGAGAGCAAGAGAGCAGGAGAGCTGGGTGAGCAAAAGGTGATGATAGAAGGCTGCTCAGGCTTTTATAGCCAGGGGAGACGGAGAGAGAGTCACTGAAAGACTTGGAGGTACACACGTGGTCAAAGGTAGGTGAAGGAGGAGATGGGAGCAGGTCTAGGAGGAGACAAGAGGGGAAACAGGGTACTGCTAAAGTGACACAACAACATTTAATGTGGTACTGCTAAAGTGACACAACAGCATTTAATGTGCAAGGACAAATGCGTCAGCAGTAACACAACTGGAGGAAGGAGAAGGTGAGCAGGGTTGACTAGTGGGCCCTGGTCAACACTTGAAAGGGTGGTCCAACCAAAGGGGAGGTCGTGACCGAAGGGGTGATCGTGACTGGTCTCCAAGACTACCCGGAGGTCTCACGGGACCACCCAGGAGGTCTTCCAAGATGTCCAAACGAGAGGGAGGTCCGGACAGAGGGAGAAGTCCAAACGAGAGGGAGGACGGAGCGAACAGAGAGGGAAAACAACACCAGAGAACAACAACAATACTCAAAATAAACCAAACTCTTGAATTAGTTGAAGTTTGAATTGGTCATTTTAAACACTCCTACTTCCAAAATCTCAAGTTAAGCTTTAGAACTCTCATCAAAACCAAATGGCTCTTTTTATTTTGAAAATTTCAAGAAGACCAGAAAAGCCGAGATGTTACAGATCGTCCGCACCGCGAGCTCCCTCGTGGATGGTAGCCCTGCACATGCCTGGCGCCACCTGGCGCACGGGCCCAGCGGAGGAAGGAGGCGGCACCTGGAGGAGGGAGGCCTTGCAGATTAGGTCGAGGCGGGCGAAGCGTGGCACCAAGCTTTGGGTGGGAGGTGGGTGAAATGGTGATTAGGCGGGCGGGCGGTCAGGCACTGAGGCGCTATTAGGCGCTAGGGTTGGGGACGATCTGCGCGGGCATGAGCTAATGGAGTGGGGAATAGGGTGATTGGGATGACCTCTCGGATTTTATAGTTGGTACGAGGCGGGTAATAAACACCCAACTTTATGGGCGATTTTGGAAGGGAAATTAGCAGAAGCCATGAGAATAGAGGTGGCCAAATGGATCATGCCGACCGGACCACCCAGAAGCATGGCACTGTTGGCCCGGCCCAGGCAAGGCACGGCCCACACAGTTCGTGTGTCGTGCTAGCCCGGCACGAAGGCCCGTGCTGTGCTTGGGCCGCTACCCTAGCACGACACGAACAGTGTCGGGCCATGCTAGGAGCAGCACAAGCCTAGCATGGCCCATCTGACCCGCGTGTGGACAGGCCAAGCCAGGCTAGCCGACGGCGAGGGAGGAAGGAGGAGCGCCGAGCCGGTACGGAAGGGAGGGAGTTAGGGGGAGGCGATGCCGACATGGAGGGAGGAGAAGGTAGAGGGGCCGACTCGGGAAGGAGGGGGCCAGGAGGAGGAGGAGGAGGAGGAGGGGATGGCACCAGCATTGAGGAAGGAAGGCGTGGCGTGAAAGGGAGGAGAAAGGTGGCCGGCCGAGAAGGAGGAGAGGGAGGAGGAGGAGGGGGCAAAGTCGTGGTGGGAGGAGGCCAAGAGGGGGCGGCGGGGCGAAGGCGTCTTGACCTTGGCGTGCAGCTCCACAGACAAGAGGCGCACAAGACTTGCGCATCTTGGTAGGGGAACCTTGGGGGAAAGGACAGGGGCACATGGGCAAGTAGGTAGGCGGGCCGTAATGGGCTCGTGGGCCGTTCCTGGCATGGCACTGCTCGACTAGAATCTGCTAGTTGGGCGTTTTTCTTTTTGACTGTTTGGCCCTTTAAAAATAGCAAACAAATTCAAGAAATCCCAAAAATTTTTCTATAAATAACCACCATACCCCCCATTCAGCACTCATTCATTCCTCAATCTCTCTTTCAAATTCTGGTGTGCAAATTCAAATTCGCTGTGAGATAATTTGGCAAAATTCAAAAAAAACTTTGCCGAATTTTGGAAAATTCAATTTTTGGCAGCATGTCAGCAAAAGAGATACAATTCTATTTGTTTGCATACTTTTATTGTTAATACTTGTTATGCTAAGATGAAAGTAATAATAGTGTTAGTTTCGATTTTGCTGTTTTTGTTATGGATAGTTATGACAGCTTTGCTCTTGGTGATTACAGACTTTCATCGGAGGAAGTTGCAACCATGGAGGCTGCTGCGGCTGCCTCAAACCAACAGGAAGGGCAAGGCGGAGTTCCGTCATTTGGCTCCACGACATCATTTTCGTCGGCGACCACCGGAGCAAAGAGGTCGATGCCATCTACATCGGGAGTGTGGGAGAATTTCAACAGGACAACTAAGCCAGACACACATGGAAATCAGGTACCATATGCTATTTGCATAATTTGTTGCAATGAATTGCCTGCAAGGTCTATAGGTGGAACAGAGCACTTGTTTAGACATGCTACAAGATATAAGACCAAACAAGGATTGGTGATGAGGTAGACGCAACCACAGTACAACCCCGATGGTACGGTACGTAGCTAGGACTACGATCTTGAGGTAGCCCGTCAATCTCTCCTAGATTTTCTGCCATTTCTAGACAGACAACAACTAGGGATCTAGTAAAATACTACAATGAACACCCTAATAAAATAAAGGAACTATTTAGTACGTGCACATTTTCAGTGGCCCTGACCTCGGACAAATGGAGTGGTTGGGCTGAAGAGGATTATCTTAGTGTAGTTGCTCATTATGTTAATAACGACTGGGTAATGGAGAAAATAATTATAGGTTTCAAATTAATTGATGTAGCACACACGGGTGAGAATATTGTGGATTGTATTATCAAAGTCGTGGAAGACTTTGGTCTTACAGACAAAATATTCTCAATTACTTTAGACAATGCCGCTTCAAACTCTAGAGCTATGGATGTTCTTACTCCAGTGTTGAGTACATACGGCGATTCCTTCTTGCTACATCAGCAATTCACTTGACATATTATTAACCTTATAGTCAAATGTGGTTTGAAGAGGTTGAATCCGTATGTTAAAGCTTTTTCGCGATGTGATTTCTTTCTTGAATAATTCTAACGTAAGAATAGCAGTATATAAGAACTTCTGTAGGACAATGGGTGTATGTCCTAGAAACTTCGGTTTGGACATGCCGGTAAGATGGAACTCTACTTACCTGATGCTTAAGAGTCTTTTACCATATAACAGCACTTTTTCTATTTTTATTCAAACGCACTATCATAGCACTGGTGGTATGATACTACTGACTAAGCAACATTGGTTTATTGCTGAGAAGATACTATAGTTTTTAGAAATTTTTTATGAGGCCACTGTTGCTTTGTTCGATGTCTACTATCCAACATTTCCTATTATTGTACATAGTATTTTATAGATTGCTACTCAATTGAAAATGTATGAAAATGACTCAGTTTTATGCGATGCTATTGTTGCTACAAAAAGTAAATACCTTAAATATTGGAGAGAAATCTCTTTCCTACACGTATTTGCATTTATTTTAGATACTAGAGGTAAAGTTGAAGCATTTGCTAATGTTCTTGATCTTCTTAGTGATGATGCTACAAGGCTAGACTATTCTAACTATTTTACAGAAGTTCGTTCTCGATTACACGAGGTTTACCAAAGGTATGAAAATAAGTTCCTGGGAGTCCACTTGCAATGACCTCCAATAGCCCCCACCTCAAGTCGCAAGAAAAATATGTAGGGCATAATCTTCGGTGGCTTTTCCTCCAGGTCCAGATCTTCTTCTTCTACATCGGCACCTTCTCAACAAAGTCCAAGATCAACCTCTCACCCAAGGAGTAGGGAACTATCCGCATATGTAGACATTGAAATTTTGCATTGGTGGCAAGCCCATAAGTTAGCATATCATGTGCTATCTATACTTGCACGTGATGTGTTAACTGTTTCTGTCTCTACGATTTCCTCCGAGTCTACTTCTAGTCTTTTTGGAAGAATATTGAAGGAGAGAAGAACACGTCCCACGAGTGAGATGGTAGAGATACTTCTAATAGTAAAGGACTAGGAACAAGTTGATTCATGAGCACAATACTCTGTGGAAAATTTAGAGTTGTCGGAGGTGTTCGAAAATCTGTATCTAGACAATAACACGTACAACAAGGATGTATATATAGGTTGTATTCTTTTTCCTTTACTAAGGTTTTCTCGTGTTGAGTTTTTACTCGGCAAAGGTTTTAACTAGGCAGCTATTTAAACATTAATAAAGCTCTTTATTATATTTTATATATGCTTGTCTCATTTTTATAATTTTTCATATCTATTTATGAATTCTACACTTTTTTCTGATTTTTTTTCATGATTTTTTTTTGAATTTTTCGAGCCTAACGGGTCATATGGGCTGCAACCGGTTCATCGGGCTAAATAGGCTCGGGCGGCCCGGCCTGACACGACAGGCCATTGGGTCGTGGGGGCATGACCCATCTATTAGTTGGACCATGATGGGCCATGCCAAGATGGGTCGAGCCGCATCGTGCCTTGTGCCGGGTCGGGTCGCTTATCTGGCCACCACTACGCAGGAAGCTTTCCGCGGGCGGCTTCCAACTTTCGGCTTCCGCATGTTGTAACGGTTTCCGGCTAAAGTCGGGAGGAGAAAAGCCAACCGTTTGAAATGATTTCCGGCTTGTTCGAGCTAAAAGCCGAAGCCGAAATGGGCCATAATCTATTTGTTTAGACCATTGATAAGGCATATTATTCTCTCAATCAAAGGAGATCGAGTACGTTCTCATCTAATCTAATCCATCCTCCTCTCCTGTGCCATCGTGACAGAGATGGTATGCTTTGCTGTAAGCACGTAGCATATCCAAATTCGAGAGGGTTTCTGCTTGCGGCCTTAGGTGGCTTGGGTTGGACCAGGCTGAGCCAAACCAAGACCCGCCCGTTGTGACCTGAGGTAGTAGCACCGTAGTTGGATTTAGCCATTGGAAGGCCCATCCATGTTTTCTAGGCTATTTTGATTATCTCTGGAGTGTAGTTTTTCCCGGCCCAGCTAGGTTAAGGGCCAAACAGTTTGGTGAGCCTCCTAACTCTCTGCCTGTCGTTTTCTTTTCTAACAGGGAGAACTGAACATTCACTTTGCACATCTAACAAACAAAAGAAAAATCAGTATGCAAGAAACATTAGTAGTAGCAGTATGTTCGGAAGATATACCACTATACCCCTCTGCATACGCACAATTCTAGGTAACTAGCTCACACGCCTTTTGCATCGTGGGGAGAGAGAGAGAGAGAGAGAGAGAGAGAGAGAGAGAGAGTATGGGTCTCTTCGAAGACATCCAATAAAATTGGAATGAGAGAGAGACCATGTACGGAATCTTGTATTGGCTATGCATGTAGGAGACCGTACCTAAGTTCTTTTCTTTGCACATAGATCAATCTTATGTATTGCTACTAAATACGAGTTTACACGTGAGGGCAAAATAGTTTTTTTTTTCTTTTGGCTTAATGGAGGGGTTTGGACGGAGAAAAGACGGTGATAGTATATTGTGAAGAAAATTTAGAACTCAATAACATATTGTGAAGAAAGAGTTATTTGATGTTATATTGTGAAGAAGAGAATTATTATAATAAATTTTCTCCTACAAAAACCCCCTGCACCTACCCGCCCTAGAAAACATCTAAAATCTATTGTTGAATGGCTATTGATGCTAAGTATAGGACATATGTCGTAGAATAATTAATGTACTAGCAACCTATGGGTGCCGCATAGCCCAAACAAAATGCAGCAGATGTAGCCCCCACTAAGATGAAGCCAATGGCAACTCGACATGTGGCAAGCAGTAGACAGAACAGGAGTTTTTTTTTTTTGCTTAAATGGCATAGTCGGTGTCTAGTGGTGGCCAAATGGGCGGCACCGGTACGAGCAGACCTGACCCATCTCGGTACAATATATCATGGCCTGTGAAATAGATGGGTCATGCCATGCCGGCCCACATGCCGAGGAGACGGTCCAGGAACGGCCCGACGGCCTTTCGTGCCGTGCTGTGCTGGCTCGAGTCCATTTGGCCCGACGGGTCGATTGCAGCCCACTAAGCCTGCTAAAAGAAAAAAAAATCCCAAAAAAAGGGTGTAGAATTCAGAAATAGATATGAAAATTGTAAAAAAAAAATGAGTCAAGCACATTGAAAATATAATAAATAGCTTTATTAATGTTCAAATGGCTGTCTCGTTAAAACCTTTGCCAAGTAAAAACTCAACATGAGAAAACCTTAACAAAGGAAAATGAGTACAACCTATAGCTCTACATACATCCGTGTTCTACGTGTCGTTGTTTAGGTACAGAATTTCAAACACCTCCGACAACTCTGGATTTTTCAAAGAGTGTTGTGTTCATGAATCAACTTGTTCCCAGACTTCATGGTTAGAAGTATCTATCCTTCATGGTTAGAAGTATCTACACTATCTCACTTGTGAGACGTGTTCTTCTCTCCTCCAATATTCTTCCAGAAATACTGAAAGCAGACTCGGAGGAAACCGTCGATACAGGAACAATTGACACATCACGTGCAAGTATAGATAGCACGGGATATGCTAACTTATGGGCTTGCCACCATTGCAAAATTTCAAAGCCTTTTGAGTTGAAATCCACTGTATCGCTGTACAGATAGGTGGATAGTTCCCTATTCCTTGAGGTTGTTCTTGGTTGAGTAGGCGACGTTATAGAAGAAGAAGACCTGGGCCTGGATGAAGAGCCACTGAAGATCGTGCCCCACATATTTGCCTTGCTACTTGAGGTGGGAGCTACTAGAGGTCGTTGCAAGCGGACTCACGAGAACTTATTTTCATACCTTTGGTAAACCTCATGTAATCTAGATCGAACTTCTGCAAAATAGTTAGAATAGTTTAGCCCTGTAGCATCACAAAGAAGATAAAAAAACATTAGCAAATGCTTCAATTTTACCTCTAGGATCTAAAATAAATGAAAATGCATATAGCAAAGGGATTACTCTCCAATATTTAAGGTATTTAGTTTTCATAGCAACAATAGCCTCGCGTAAAATTGAGTCATTTTCATACATTTTCAATTGAGTAGCAATCTGTAAAATACTATGCACAATAATAGGAGATGTTGGATAGTAGACAACGGACAAAGCAATAGTGGCCTCATAAAAACATTCTAAAAACTGTAGTATCTTTTCAGCAACGAACCAATGTTGCTCAGTCAATAGTATACTACCGTCAGTGCTCTTATAGTGCGTTTGAATAAAAACAGAAAAGTGCTCTTTTATGGTAAAAGAATCTTAATAATCAGGTAAGTAGAGTTCCATCTTACTGGCATATCCAAACCGAACTTTCTTGGACGTATACCCATCACCCTACAGAAGTTCTTATATGTTGCTATTCCTACGTTATAATTATTCAAGTAAGATATTGTATCGTGAAAAGCTTTAATATATGGATTCAACCTCTTCAAACCACATTTGACTATAAGGTTAATAATATAACAAGTGCATCGCTGATGTAGTAAGAAGGAATCAGTGTATGTACTCAACACTGGAGTAAGAATATCCATGGCCCTAGAGTTCGAAGCGACATTGTCTAAAGTAATTGAGAATATTTTGTCTGTAAGACCAAAGTCTTCCACGACTTTGATAATATAGTCTGCAATATTCTCACTCGTATGTGCTACATCAATTAATTTGAAACCTATAATTCTTTTCTTCATTACCCAGTCGTCATTAACGTAATGAGCAACTACACTAAGATAATCCTCTCTAGCCCAACCACTCTATATGTTCGAGGTTAGGGCCACCGAAAATGTGCATGTACTAAATAGTTCCTTTATTTTATTATGGCGTTCATTGTAGTATTTTACTAGATCCCTAGTTGTTGTATGTCTAGAAACAGTAGAAAATCTAGGATTATGTGCAGTCCTAATGTAAGTTTGGAACGCAGTAGACTCCCCACAGCTTAACGATAAATCCTCAAAAGCAATTAAATGACAGAGAGGTTGACGAGCTACCTCAGGATCTTGTAGCATATCTAAGTAAGTGTCCCATTGCACCTGTAGACCTTGCAGACAATTCACTGTGACAAATTTTGTAAATAGCATATGGTAGCTCATTTTCCTGTGCGTCTAGCTTGGTTGTACCGTCTAAATTCTCCCACACTTCCGATGTAGCCGGCCTCAACCTCTTTGTTCCGGTGGTCACCAACGAAGATGCAGCCGTGGAGCCTGATGACGGAACTCCGCCTTGCCCTTCCACTAACAACTGCGGTTGGTTTGAGGCAGCCACAACCTCAATGGATGCAACTTCCTTCGATGAAAGTCTGTAATCTTCGAGAGCAAAGCTATCTTAATTTTCTATAACGAAAATTGCAAAATCGAAACTAACACTATTATTACTGTTGGTGATATGTCCTAGAGGCAATCATAGAGATGATTGTATCACGTCTATATTTATGAGTTAAAAAATAAATGTTATTATGTTCCTTGACATGTTGGTGAAGCTCTTTAACTTATATGATGTCATTCTAGATGTATCTCTGGTCTGATGTCACTGGTCAGAACATTAGTGACTAATCGACAAGCACATGTATTAATTGATGACTATGTTTCACCAGTCATGGATATAGGGATATCGAATCAATAATGTGAACACATGTTAGAGACCATGGTGTTGGATTGACCCACCTCGAGACACTATTGAGATTGTTATGATTTTATGTGTCATCAGTTGGTCTCAAGCAATGATGATGTATAATCCTTAGACCTGAGATCAACATGGTTTCCTACATGTGTAATAGTAAACTTAGGGGGTTGCCAAACGCAACTCCGTAACTGGGTAGTTATAAAGGTAGCTTTCAGGTATACTATGAAACATGCGGAGAGATATGACTAGTCAGATATGGGATTTGCCCTTCCTAACATAACAGGAGAGATATCTCTGAGCCCCTCGATGTGGTCGGAATGTGGTCGGATAAAGCAAGTGCATAGACATGCCACTAGTGGTCGAAGAGTAGACCACGTGAAGTTATCCGTCACTTGATCGGGAAAGTATTGAACAGTACATGGATGACAAATTATCTCACTTGGAGTTCAACCAGATATCATGAGGCAGAGGGAGAATACACGAGCAGATCGTTCAGTTCGATCAGATACGGGCTAGTCGTATGAAGATACGAGCTAGTCGTATACTAGTCAAACATAATCACTAACTGGTCCTAAACTAGTCGTAAGGAGTTACGAACTGGTCATGACTAAATATGAATTATTCGTATAGAGATACGAGCTAGTCGTAAGTGATAAGGACCTACTCGTAGATCATATTACATTAAGGTTCATCCTATATAATTTATGTGTATTCGGGAATCGTTATGTCCTACTAGGAACCACTAACGACTAGTGGTCAAAAAAGAGTTTCCGAATCACAACCGATTACGCATGAACCTACAGGGTCACACACTTAACGGATTGAAACAAACGTATTAGGATAGAATCCGTCATGGGCTCTATATAAGGAGATGCATGAGGCTATTGAGACAGACGAGATAGACACGCAACGTGAGTTGCTCCACCGAAACCCTAGCCGCCATCTTCTCGAGAGAGTCCTGCCGTGCGAGTTGGCGCTAGCACACTAACGTACGGTGTTCCATCCCTGGATATGTGGATACCGTAGAGACGCTGCTACGATTGCTGTTGCGCTCAAGGACGATCCACGACTTCGCAAGGGACGCGATTGGTTGCTGGAGGAGACGATCGACACTGATGACGCGGAACGGTCGACTACGACCACTTCATCGACTTGCTCTATGTTGGATCAGGCCGTTGCACTGCGCGTCTAGTGGTAACGATTTATGATCTCTTACTTGCATGGCTTCCTAGTTTATGTGGTAGAATTTTTGAATTGCCAGCTAGCGCAGCCTACCCATATTCCTTTAATTACTTTCATCTTAGCATAACAAATAATAATGATAAAATTATTAAGAAAATAGTATTGTACCTCTTTTGCTGACTTGTTGTCGGAAGTTGAATTTTCTAAAAATTGGCATAATTTTTTTGAATTTTGCAAAATTATCTCACAACGAATTTGAAAGAGATTAAGGAATGGATGAGTACTGAACGAGGGGGGGGGTATAGTGGCTATTTCTATAAAAAAAATTGGGTTTTTTTTTATAAAAAAATTCTATTTTTAAATCCACAAATGATCAAATTTTCAAAAAAATCCAAACGTTAGGGCTAAACAGGGCGTGCCGGGCATAGCCCACCGCGTGAAAAAGCCCCCTAACGGGCAGAATTCCAACCGGACCGTGTCATGCCGTGCCAGGCACAGCCCACCAGCCTCCCCCACCGGCTCACCCTTATCTCCTCTCCTTCCCCGTCCCTACCCCGAGCCCCACGCCAAGACGCCCGCCGTGCCTGCCCTGCCGCCTCCTCCTTCCGCGCCGGTGTTGCCCCGTCCTGCTCTTCCTCTCCTCTTCCTCCCCTCGTCGTCGAGCCCGTGCATCCTTCACCCCCGCCTTCTCATCCATCCGCTCGTGCGCCCCGCCGCCTTCTCCTCTCTCCATCCCGCCATCCTCCTCCTCCTCCTCCTCCTTTCCTCCTCCTCCTCTACTTGTCGTCGTGCACATGCGCCCCTTCGCCTCCCGCTGCCTTCTCCTCTTCCTCTCTTCCTGCTCCTCCTCCCCTCCTCGTCGTCAAGACATAAGCCCTTCTTGCCCGTCTCCTTCGTCTCGTCATGTGGCGTGGCAATCCCCTCCTCCTCCTCCTCCTCGCCGGCCACCATCGGTGGCTTCCTCCTCCTCCTCCTCGTCGGCTCACCATCGGCTGGCTTCATCCTCCCTCCCTCGCCGTCGGCTACCTTCCTCCTCCCTCCCTCGACCTCTCCGCATGCGGGCCAAACGAGTCGTGCTAGCTTCATGCCGTGCCGTGTCGGGCCAGCCCATCGTGTTAGGGGTGCAGCCTAAGCATAGCACGGCCCTACGTGCCGTGGTGGCCGGGCCCATGAACAGTGTGGCTGTGGTGTGCCTGAGCCGGGCCAACAGTATCGTGCCTTGGACCGGCCCGACCGACACGGCCTATCTGGCCACCTCTATTAGCATCGTTATTAACAAAACTAGCTGTTCACACGCCGTAATATCAAAATGGTACAACGGACATCCGCATCCGTTCCTCCTGCGCCCGAATTCCGTCTGCACCACACCCCAGGGGGCCGAACGCCCCCCGTGCTGCCACGTCGCTGGTGCCGTGCTCCAGACGTTCAAACGAGCCGTGTCTGTGCTCCTAGCGCCCGGACGAGCCACGTCCGTGGCCCTAGTTCATGGTCCCACCTCCGCAGCTCCCGGTAGCACGGACGAAAGCATCTACAAGAGTATACGCATCAGAGTAGTTGCGATGATTTTAACACTACAGCCTGCAGCTAGCTGGTTGCTATTACCAATCTTGGCATAAAGAAACCATCAAATTAAGAGCAGCATTCTCAGGTTCACCAGTGGAAACATCCTTTCTATGCCTGATTTGGTTAGATTGAAATTACCAAAGAAAGATAATAAAAGCAAGGGTTAGTTGGGTAGTTTGAGACGTGCATGCAACTGAAAAGAAAACACATATATTCAATTCCCATGCAAGTTTCTCGCAACGCAGAACGACGTCCACGCCGTGGACTGGGGCCACGGACACAGCTCGTCCAGGCTGGACGCCCTTGTCTGGGCGCTAGGAGTACGGACGTGGTTCATCCGGTTGCTAAGGGGGCAATACCGACGACGTGGCAGCACAGGAGACGCCCGAACCCCCGAGGAGAGGTGCAAATGGAATCCGGGCACAGGAGGAACAGACATAGACGTCTGTTGTGCTATTTTTTATATTACGACGTGTCATCGGCTAGTTTTATTAATAACGACGCCAACAATACTATTTAGACCAAATATTTGCAAAATAGATCAAGACCCAACACATCGGGCCGGCCGGCTATAGCTCCCTACTCCCGGTCCCTACCATCTCAAACTTTTTGTTGTAAGGGATGGATATATGTTCTTGGCCAACAACAAGCCCAACCATCTAGAACCTTCAATTTGGCAGCACTCCACTTGGCTACCCAAGTTGTTCATCATCCAACATCATGATGATGGATGGTATCATTAGTACTAGTAGTAGTTTGCGATGGGAGGAGGAAGAGAAGAGATCAAGAGGAGACATAGTAATGGAAAACAATGCCCACTGATCAATAGAAAACATAATGCATTGGCATCTGTGACATCTATGGTCGTCCAATGCTTCTGCATGTTCAGTTGAGCATGCATGCACTGGGGCCTGAACTGAAGCTTACTATAGCTGCAGACTCCTTGTTCGCGCCTCCTTTTGACAACATCTGCTCTCTGGAACAGCTTTGTCAATCTATTCGTTGGTCTTGTCTCCTTTTGCCATCCATTCCACTCAGGCTTTTGTTTGTTTTCTTCACTGATTGCCCATCCATTGCCTGAACCAGATTCCATGGCATGCAGTATATATGCTGCTTTCCATGCGTCCCATGATGTTCACATGCATCAGTCGTCTTTGCCCCCCTGACAATGCACTAACAGACGCAATGAGATTTGATTTGAGAGGGGTGTGCTATGCTATGTTGGCAGTGTTTTTTCCTTCTCTCGGCCATAATCCATTGAAGACAACTGTTAGGAGCACAAATGATCGTTCGATCTCGTGAAATAGTTACAGTCACCGACACAAGGGCCCCACCGATAGACGCAGAGCATTTCTGACCGAATTAAAGATGACTTTTTTTTATTTCTGCTGATGGTTTATACACATCCCCCAATCATTTAGGACAACTGCAGTGCGTTGATTGCTAATTGTAGAATTTTCAATCTTTGAGTTCAGGTGCCCTCATCCGTGGTAAACATGGACCACCTGTTCTTAGGGCGCATCTTATCTCTTCTGTCACTAGTGTTATGATTCCTACAGGAGCAGCCACCAGTGGCTGAGGCCCGGCAGTTCTGCAGAAAGTTCACAGGAGAGAATTAATCAAAATGATGGAACTAGCTTTACCTGTTGCAAGATTGATGCTAATGGCATAAGCTTTAACTTCAGTGATACCATACATGCATCTTTACTTACCGAGTACAATGATGAACAAACTGTCCTTCTGCTTGAACTTTGAATGACATAGTAGGGAGCAAACTACGTGGATTTGCCACACACCACAAACCAAGAAAGGCACCAAAACAGGAAATAAGATGTGCATTCCAGGAAACAGCTGCCAATGCTACCTGCAACATTAGGTACTTCAACCTAAATGGAGCAGATCCATTGGATGAGCACATCACCATCACTCACCCAAATCTTGCTACAAATGCAAAGACTTTTTTATGGTATCACATTTCGCACCATTCACCCATCCATTGTCTGAATAATTGGCAATACATGTGTACACAAAAGTAACCAACTAACCCTACCATATGTGCATGGTCAAACCGAGCTTGGCAGGACCATTTCAACCGGTCAGTCAAAAATGATGCACAGCGCACGGCCAAATCAGTTCAGAAAAGAGAGCATGAACATGGACAAAAGCTGTGCACATCACACAATGTGACAACGGCATGAGGTGACCCACTCAAAGCGATTCAGATGCAGGATAATTGATGATTGCAATACGCATGGCTTAATCCTGTCCACTAAACAAGATCTCGAATCAGATCCCTGTGTTACAACTTCAAGTAATGACGCCAACGGACTTTTGTTGGTTTAGAACAAGCTATGCTTCCAAATGGACATTCCAACCACCTCCAAGGAAAGTTTGTGGCCAAGGTCAACTCTTATCTTATGGTTGCTAGGTTTCCATTCAGACATTGTCAACATCAAGGCCACATCACCACTGCATCATCCACTAAGTTTTCTATGCAGTTCTAGAAAAGCGAAGGGGCCATGCTTATAGCAAATCAAAGAAGAAATATACTCCTCCATTCTTTTTTACTTGATGTTTTTGACTTTTTGCAGTATTCGAGATGCGGCTTTGACCGTTACTTTTTATAACTTTACATTAAGATGTAATAATAAACTTATAATATTATGATAGTATTTTTAACAATAAATCTAATGATATAATTTTTATGTAGTCAATCTAAATAGTTTTAAATTTATTGGTGGCCAAACTTTAGAAAGTTTGACAACACGGATTCTAGGAAGTTAAGTAAAAAAGAACAAAGGTAGTACCTTTTATTGCACTTAAGCATGGAAATTGTAAAGTAATTCGTGATAAAAAAAAAGTAAGATCACTAAACGTTCTACACCCCCCAGAAAGAAATAGGAAAAAAACGATTGCGTAAGCCGTTAATTTCTTAAAAGTATTACTTGATTGCATCGAACCTTAAGAAGGCCCCTTGCTTTGTCGCCGACTAACGAAACAAATGTGTTTAGACCTTTTCGTATTTAACGTGACGTGGAAATTGTAAGTTAGTTGACGTAGCGAAAACTAGACCATCTAAAAAATGAAGATGTCCTCGTCAAACAAAATGGCAATCAAAGTTGTATAATAACCACTCACTTCTTTAAGGACTAGAGTGATAGTGTGATACAAGCAATCTGGGAAGAATCCCATTGCTCGGTTACATCATCTCTTAATGGTATAATCCTTTTCCATATTAGAGCAGTTAGAAAGTTTATTCGGTGACTGATTTAGAACTTCATATAATTTATAGAGCAAAAGTTAGCCTGTCACAAAATCTCAGGCCCTTCCCAAATAAAAAGAGCAATAACAGTTGCACAATCTACCGATTAATTTAAGGTCCATCGTGATGCAAGCGGTACTAAGGGGGTCCTCCACGAGTAAAACTTTTTTTTATTTAATCTATTTTTAAAATATTTTAAAATAACATATCTCTAACTTTATTTCCAATTCGACCCTTCCACGAATAGAACACGTCACAACACGTGGCGTGGCAAAAACACATTGTCACACCATATATCTCGACGTGGCAAACGAGTGTTATCACGTCACTCCTCTTGGCGTGACAGGACTTAACCTAAAAATAGACGCGTGTTGGTTTGGATGGCTATCGTGACAGATTTGTTCACATCGCGGTCGGTGGTGTGATAGCACAGTTTGGTTACGTCACGGGTTATAGCGTGATTAAAAAAGTGAATTGAAAATAAAGTTAAAGAGATGTTATCTTTAAAATAGTTTTAAAATTGGATTAAAAAATAAAAAAAAGCTCTCACGAGTATGATGCGGGATCTCTATCGGCTATACTATATAGACAACAGTATGCTGATACAGATTATTTTAATTCAGATGTGGAAAACTTAGGACTATGCACGAGCTTTAAGTGCACCACTTGATAAAAATTATTGCACTAAATGTCAAACCACACCGAGCAAATATCTGATGAAATACACATCAAGTTAACATGCCCAACCAAATGTCCGAGCAAGCAAGAATTCACAACCTTCGTACTTCTACAAAAAAATGAAAATTTTCATTTCTTACCATATAATACATCACAGGGGGATGATAGGCAGATACACACAATCCAATCCTCCTCATATCAAACTATGGCACACAAGATGGAGGAAAAGAGCAGGGATTGCACTGGAGCCACTTCAAGGCATATGATCACTTGATCAGATGTATCATACTTGTGACATTTCAGATTGAACGATTTGGAATTCAGAGTCCCATCCGAAACACCCAAGCAGTTCATGAACCATGTTTTTCTAAACATATGAAATTCTACTTATTTTTTTCTTCCTTTCGGCGCCACTACAACAAAAAAAAAAGATAAGGGGAGATGAACAAAAAGAGAAAATAAAAAGTTCACCTTTGCTGTTTCTACATTTGTACACTGAGGCCAACGCTGATTCAAAGAGGCCGCGAATCAAAATTCAGACAAATATCATCTTTGGATGTCACATTGCTACGCTTTCTCGAGCGTTCGAGCCAATTCCACCGCGTTCTTGGCAATCTTGCAGTTGTCGTCGTTCACCAGAGCCTCGCAGAGGTGGAAAGCTCCCAGCTTTATTGCTTCCATTGCCAATGCGTTGCTCTCTGAGCAAATCCAGTTCAAAACGAGCAGGGCCTGCTCAATTGCACGGGCGTTGCCGCCGCTGGCGACGCCGGAGAGCACGGGCACGATGTCCGGGATCTCGGACAGCTCCTGGCGCCCATCGCGATTCTTGGCGAGGAGGCCAAGCACCTCGACGGCGCGGGCGGAGCCGGCGGCGGCCAGGTCGGCGAGCGCGGGCGCCGCCCGGCGCGCACCGCGCGCCGCCGGTTCTCTGGCAGCTTGCAGAGCTCGTAGAGGGTCGTCGCGGCCTCGCGGCGCTCCCGCGGGCCGCCGCGCCGGAGCAGCGCGGCCAGCGCCGGATGGCCGACGGGTGCGCCCCAATGGTGCACTTGTTGACGTCCACGGTAGCAAGGCTTGTGAGCGCCGTGGCCGCGAGGGCGGCGGCCGCGCCGCCGCCGGACACCGCCGCGGACAGGGCGTCGACGGCGCCGTCCGCCACGAGCCCCACGCGCGCGTCGTCGCCGTCGAGGCTGAGGAGCACGATCGCCCTGGCCGCCGCCTCGTCCCCGGCCGCCGCGTGCTGCAGCAGCACCGCCGCCGCGCCGGACTCCAGCACCTCCCTCCGCCCGGCGGCCCCAGACTTGGCCAGCCTCAGCAGCCCAGACACGGACGACGACACCGGCGCCACTTCCTGGCGCTCCCCATCCCCACCCTTCTCCCCCGCCACCGCCGCCTTAGACACAGCCAAGGGCGACACGGCCGCTATGAGGCGGCGCAGCGCGTGGTTGGGGATGAGCGGCGGGGACGGAGGCAGCGGCAGGTTGGTGACGGGGCAGGTGAGGTGCCCCCCGTCGAGCCAGCGCTGGATGCTGCGGCGCTCGAAGGTGTGGCCGGAGGGGAGGATGACGGGGTCCGTCATGACCTCGAGCGAGATGGGGCAGCGGAAGTCGTCCGGCCACGACACCTCCATGGGCGTTCTTGGCGTGGGCGCGAAGATCTGCGGCGCGGGGCAAGGGAGGAACGGAATGGAAAGGAAAGCGTGTGGGACGGAAACTGCGCTGTGGAAGAGGAGAGGAGGGAATGCGACTGCGAGTGGAGAACGCCCACTTCCGGTGGACGGGAACGGGATGCTGTGGGGGGATCGAGTGGGGTTGGGAGACCACCCGGTGTGCTTAAGTAGTCTCTCACCCGTAGCGTGCAATCTTTGGTACTAATAGTGTACTCTTTTTTTTTAAAAAAAAAAATCTAAGCGGGTATTATTTGGCAGTGACTATGCGTGCGTTTCTTGAGTTTAGCAGGTAAATTGTATTGTACGTATTTAGATGTTTGGTTTAAATCCTTTTATCGTATCCAAAATTTGTCTGGTTAGACACCTTTTGTGTTCGGGTGATATTGCAATATTGTTGGTTGCCAGTGGTCACAAGGTTCGTCATGCTAAGTCTTTACAAAAGGCGACTATTGTGACAAAATCATGGTATGGTTATCCCACGCAAACAGATAGACAAAGGCTGCGCATGTTTGTATAATTACGCGGAAGCGACAGATTGTAGTCGTGGTAATTAATATACATAAGTTTACTGTCGGTGTTTAAGAACCGAACTTACGTAAATATTATTTGATTTGGAGAGTCTCCAGGACTCAAATCACGCAGAGAGAAAGACACGAGAATTTTTATACAGGTTCGGGCTTTCTCCAGAGAGAATAACAACTATCTTCTATGTGTGGATGTATTGAGTATGCTAGTTACAAATCAAGAGAAAGACCATAGTGTATTATCTTGTACTCCCGATTGTGTTCTTTTTTCCTCTCTTCTGATGATTCCACCTTTTATACAGTCCTCGAAGTGGGCTACCGTTTGTCCAGTCCGAATGACGCCTTAATGCTTTAGATGATGGAGCCGTTACTGGAGATTATTGTGGGAGTAGTAACATTCCCACGTCGCCAGACAGTTATCACCAGGACAGAGAGTTAAATCGCACCATTATCCTTGGGAATAACAGCGTAATTAATTATCCATATCCTCAGTTATTGTGCAGAAGATTCTCTGATTGACTAGGCCCACATGTTTGTAAGCCTTATCGACTTGGGACTGATCGTAGGAGAGCTTACGATCAGGTGGTGGTCGTAGTAAAGCTTACGACCACAGGATGATCGTAGAAGAACTTACGATCATAGGATAGTCGTGGAAAGACTTACGACCATAGGATAATCGTAGAAGGACTTACGACCATGGGATAGTCGTAGAAGGACTTACGACTATGGGGTAATCGTAGAAGAACTTACGACTTCCAGCTTCTCCCTTATGAACATTAAGGGGTATACTCAAGAACCATATAATAATATTATTATCCATAATATGAATTACAGATAAATAATTAAATGAGGATTATTAGATCCTCGTCATCTAGCCCCCCAGTTTCAAGTGAAAATAACTTACTTGAAAAAGGAGTCATAGATGATCTTACGACCAGTAGGTGGTCGTAGAATGGTAGTCAAAGGAAAAACTCTTCGACCGGTATTTCATTTGACCAAAAATTGACTTAGTCAAGAAGGTTGTGCAAATCTTACGACTTACAAGGTGGTCGTAGAAGATCTTACGACCACCAGGTGGTCGCAGTACTATAATCGGAAGTAAAGCCTTTTCGATTGCTGTTTCATTTGACCAGAAATAGACTTGGTCAAGAAGGTAATTCCGCTTAAGGTGTAAAGACAGACTCGACTTTCTCAAGCAGACAAATTTAAGAATCTCAATCGACTATCTTAAACCTGTCTGTTGGAGCGGTTCCCGAAGCGGTGGCAACCGTTGGGTCGCCACGTCTTTAACTCAGGTGCGCGATTATAAATACTTATCGTGGGTGAGACTTAGGTTTTTTATCTTTCCCCAAATCGCTTCCACTATTCATCGAGTTCTTATGCTCTCCGTCGCTGACGAAATCGAGCGTCCTCCTGAAATCTTTCCAAATCCAAATCTCGACCCTTGGGAAAGATGGCCGGAGCCGCTTCCTAATGGGCCGAATCGGAGTTGGACGCGACTAAGATGAAGGTTCTGGTCGCCACCGAGAAGATCCCAAAGAGGTAGTTCATCAAGTGGATTGAGACTGCTGGGCAGCATTGGCCGTTGGGGGAGATTGGGTAGATTCTCGTCTTCCAGGTGTACTGTGAGTGTCGCCTTTGCTTGCCTGCTCACCATTTCCTCACACCTGTACTCAAACACTTGAGGGTAGAGTTGGTGAACATTATTCCCAATTTCATCACGATGTTAGGCGTGTTTGTTTACCTGTGCGAGTCCTACCTAGGGATTCCGGCCGACTTAGAATTGTTCCAGTACTTCTATGGGATGACTCGGCTAGTGGGAATCGTCGGTAGCTATAGTCTGAAGTTCCACGATGGGAAGTTGAAGGAGTATATTCAAATGTTCTCCCGGTCATCGTGGCCGGGATGGAAGAAGAGGTGGTTCTACTGGAATATGACCAGTGAAGACAACCTCTCATTCGCCGGAAGTCCGGCCGAGAAGGTTGCTTCCTCGGATTCGACTCCGAAGGATCTCGGCCGGATCGCCACTTTCATTCAAGCCATCAAAGACTTGAAGGAAGAGGGACTCACTGGATGGCACGTGGTGAAGGATTTCATCACACGCCGCATTAGCCTCTGAAGAAGAGGGCTCATCCCCATGTGGAGGTACTCGGGGCCGCAAGACCCGACCAGATATTACGAGGAGGGTAAATAAATTCCCGATCTTTGCCTTCTTTCTGTTAATTTCGAGCTTGGCTATTGAAAGTTTACTTACTTTTGCAGATCTCTCACAAGCGAAAATTGACGTTCGAGTTAAGCTCATTTGTGAGAAATCCCCGCCACCGAATATGGTAGCACCTCAAATCATGGCGGTCTGTCCGCAGAGGACAAGATAGAGCGCCTAAAGGTAATCAGGAATTGATTTCATCTTCAGGATCTTGTGGTTGTAGAAAAACTTACAACTAGGTACTGGTCGTAGAAGAACTTACGACCAGTGTATTGTCGCAGAAAACTTACGACTAGGTACTGGTCATAGAAAGACTTATGATCAGGGGATCGTCGTAGAAAAACTTACGACTTGATACCGGTCGTAGAAAGACTTATGACTGCTCAATAATGTTTCTTTTTCTAACTTCTGCAGAAAGTAGGCATGGAAGACTGTCAAGACGACGAAGAAGTCGAATTGATGGCCGTCGGCACGGTGGCGGAGCAAGTCGATACTCCTCCAGCCAAGAAGCGTCGGCTCGTGAAAGTCCCCGACAAGGGAAGTGCAAGTTCAAGCTCTGCTGCTCCGCCTAGACCCTTTGCAAAATTCGCTGCAGACATGGCTGCTACAGAGGAGGCAAGGGCGATCGAGACGAGTATTAATGCACTTAAATGCAAAGCCCCTAAGATCAAGGTACCCTTCTACTACAACAATAATACTTTTGTAGTTTCTGCCTCCCGTGGCTTTGTCAAGCAACAAGAAAAGGAGAATTGGAAAAGTTTTATGTCTTTTGTGAAGAAAACTACGGCACCAGCAGTGCCTGTGGTCGAGGGCAGTGCTGCCCTTGAGGTGGTCGAGACAGGTCTGACCATCTGGAGAGCCAGGAGGCTCAAGGAGCAGTAATGCTCGCTCAAGACCCACGACCAGACGTGGTCGTGGCTGTTCCCATTCCTCACCTCGAGTTTCGACCAGACGTGGTTGAGAAGAAATCCTCCTTAGGGAAGGTTTCTTCCAAATTCAAAATCAAGTTTGGCACACGAAGGTATGTAGAAAGACAGAAGTGTAAGAACAACATTTACCTTTTGCTTTTTACCACTTACGTGTTTCCCTTTTTATGATCTTAGCCTGACTATTCCAGCCCTCAAGGACGTTCCTGTCGAGGAACCCACCACTACTTCTTCGAATGTTGGGGAAATGTCGGTGGCGGCGGTCGAAGAGTCATCCACCGTCCATGAGGTGGAAGAAGTCATTTTTGCTGAAGCGGCTACGACCACTAAGGTGTTCGTGGAGCCTGAAGCGAAGACGGCAGAAGTAGCGGCGGAAATATCCGACTGGGAAAGAAATCGTTGTAGATGCTCCTCCTAGCCCCCAAGGTCAAGCTACTGATGCCGCTACCACCGAAGAAGAAGAAGGGTTCGATTTCTTCGACCATTCCTTCGGGTTCTTTAGCCCTGCTACCGTCGTGGGATCTCATGCATTTAGATCTCGTGCTTGCGTTCCTCACCATAAGGACATTCCCAATAGAGGGGATGTTTTCGACGAAGAGCGTCTCAAAAAGGTGTGGTGGGACCGAGTTGAAGAGATCGACGAACTGAAGAACCCCACGAGGGTATTATCTTTGTTTGCTCGAACAACCATGAATGTAAGTACCTACCGTTCGGTATTCACATATGTGTCTTTTCTCGCTTCTCACTATCTTTTTTATGCAGAAAGCTTTGGAACAAATTGTCACTGTTGTTGAGTACAACAGACAACTTGTTTAGCTGTGATAGGATAAAAGCGGTACTATGCGAGCAGGCAGAGAGATGGGAAGTCATTGCTACTCGCAGTCGCTAATATTGCGACCACTTCCACAGTGCTTATGGGGATTATCGTAGAAGAACTTACGACGAGGTACTGCTCGTAGGGGAACTTACAACCAGAGGATTGTCGTAGAAGAACTTACAAGTAGGTACTGGTCATAGGAGAACTTACGACTAGGTACTGGTCGTAGGAGAACTTACGACCATAGGATTGTCATAGAAGAACTTACGACTAGGTGAAGAATCTAGACCCACCATTATGAGTTAATAGAGTATTTTGGTGATTAATGACAAATCTAAATGTGAGACTAATATGTTTATTGACTATGATATTGTTTAGTCTTATTTGGATGAAAAGGTGAAAATCATGGATGTATGCATTCGACATCATATTCTTATATATTGTTGCATTCCTTAGATCCAAAATATAGGTTGAATTCCACCAAAAGTTTAACTTGAATATGTGCATATGTTTTTATTACACATTCGTGTATGCACACATTTAGGGTGAGTTCACTCTATGTTTTGTGGTTTCATTAGTATTGATCCATATTTATTTATCCACATATATTGGGGATCTCTACTTTGAAACATATCCTTTGAGTATATAAAATTTGTGTAGTTCATATATACTCATATTACTTTATATTTAATTATTTGCAATTGTGTTGTGGGACTAATGTGTGTGCCAAGATGTTTTCAAGGCTTAGTCCCGAAGTTTGAACGATGATATGAAAAGGAAATGCATAGATAATAAAAGATCGACATGGCTCAAGACAAAGGAGTTATGCATTGCATTTTGAAAAGCTTCTGGAAGAATTTCAGTGGAAATCGGTATGACCGCATTTGGTAAGCGGTAGTACCGGAGTTCTTTTGGTGGAACTACCGCAGCGCGGTACGACCGCATATTCTGAGCGGAACTACCGCACACCGGAAGTTCCGAAGATTTCTTAAAGGTACATATTTTCCAGAGGGCATGTTTTGGAGTTTTGTTCTCCCTTGAAGATTGGTATGACCGCATGTCTTAAGCGGTACTATCGCTCTGCGGTAGGACCGGTATTTACATGGCAGTATGTAATTTCCAGAGAAGATGTTTTTCTTGATTATTAAATCTCAGGAAATCGGTAGTACCGCACATGAGAAATGGTACGACCGGAGAGCAGTATTATCGATTCTAGTTGGCGGTAGTACCGCACCTTTCTGCGATGGCTTGTTTAGAAGCATTTATTGTAGGTATATCTTGGTAATTATTGTTAATCATTGTGGGACTAACATTTTCCATGAGTTGGATGAATGGGTTATGTTCCAGGGTGATGACTACTTCGGATGGCATCATGAGTTGATCATCATCAAGTCAAGATTCAAGAGGAGGATGCATTATGTGTTGATGCATATCAAGATCTCAAAGAGGAGATGATCATGAGTTGATCATCAAGTCAAAAGAAGACACATTATGTGTTGATGGAGGTCACATGAAGGAGGCATCATGGGTTGATGCATATCAAGACGATGACCCGGACTTGAAGTGAAAATGTGCGTCATCAAGCTTCAAGAAGATGCTCAAGGTAAAGGTATGACTAGATAGGGCTATAAGGATGTGTTCCTAGTCTCTTACCGGTCTTGGTGTTTGGTTGGAAGACCGGATTGCTAGTATATGTTGTCGTACTATTAAGAGGGGTCTTGTCTAGTAGCTTGAGTCTCATCATGTGTTGATTGCTCAATCTCGCTTGCTCTAGCTCACCTTGGCATGATACTATTATTGGTAAATGTGTTTTGCAAATAGTCGAGGCTCATGCATTTAATCCTTGTAGCATGTGACTACTTTGCAAATGGTTGAAGTCCATGTACCTACTCCTTATGGCATGATCCAAGTTTGTAAATGTGTTTTAAAAATTATTGGGATTCATGCATTTTCCCTTGGCATGGTCTAATATTGCTTATTGCTATTTCTTTGGACTTAGACCATGGTAGTGGTTCTTGGAGTTGTGATTTTTGATTTGATCAAATATGTTTGAGATCAATCAAATAGGTGGGTTGTGTATCCCTCTGAATAAGCTTTCCATAGAGTCCAAGATCACTCAATTCCGACATCAGAGTCAAAAGTTATGACTTTTTTACCGAGTGTCGTCTGTGCTGAAATTTGGGCTGCGGTACTACCGCCATGAGAAGAGAGGTACTACTGCACAGAACGGTAATACCGGCCCTTGTGAGTGCGGTAGTACCGCACCAAAGTTTTAACGGCTAGTTTTTGAGCCTTTAATGCACCCTTTCCGACCGTTGAGTCAAAAACGGTACTACCGCCCATTGTATTGTGGTACTACCGCATTTCAACTGAGTTTGTTGATTTCTTCTCCCAATGGCTAGTTTTTGTGTGTGGGCTATAAATACCCACCTTGGCCGGTTGAGAGACAACTCCTGGTATCTCATTTCATTCTATTGAGCTAGTGTGAGCTTCTCCTCTCAATTGTGCATGTGTTGCACCTTGTGAGCAAAGGGAGAGACTCTAGTTGCATGTGTTGCAACTAGAATTGGATTGAGCGTCCAATTGTGCATTTGTTGCACGTGGTGAGAGTCAAGCAAGGGGCTTGACTTGTTGCTCTTGGTGTTTGCCGACACCTAGATGGCGTGGAGGCATCGTGGATCGGTGATCTTCTTAAGAAACTTGTGAGAAGGCCCGGCGTGTTGTGAAGGTTGGAGCTCACCTACTCGGAGCGGGAAAGAGCTACCAATAGTGGAATTGAGGTGTTTGGCTTAATTCATGGAGCTGGTCCAATTAGTTTGGGCTTACCTCAACATAGATTAGGGAGACCGGCAAGTCTCCGAACACCACGGTAAAACATCATTGTGTCATTGTGGTTTGCTCTCTAGTGATTTACTTTGTGCAATTTACATTCCTTGAATTAAATTGATTTTATGTCTTTGTATGTTTGCTATCATTATCAATAGTCTTATATTGTTGGCGCACTTAGTAAAGACTAGTTGATTTAGTCTTTAATTGTGCAAAACCGAATTGATTTACAATTTCGCATTAAAACTCGGTTTTAGCCAAAAAAAAATTTAAAATCACCTATTCACCCCCTCTAGTCGCCTCCTCGATCTTACACTAGGTACTTGTCATAGAAGGACTTAGACCAGGGTGTTGTCATAGAAAAACTTATGACCGCTTGTTCTATGCTCATGTTTGCTCTTTTCCTCTGTAGGTTCAAGAGTGACGAAAAGATCTTGGCTGATTCGCTCGACTACAAGAAAGTCGAGACGAAAAAGCTAAAGGAGGAGAAAGAAGTCCTTCTGAAGAAGCTTCAGGAGGCAAACTCTGTAATTGAAAAGTTGCAGTGATAATAAACAGTAAGTGCTGAACTTAAAACCGCTTATGACCTTCCTTTCTTTTTCTAACTCTTATTTATTTTCAGAAAAAAGAGGTCGAAGTGGGGAAGCTCGTAACCTAGGTCAAAGAAAAGACCTTAGTTCTTCACAAGGTTTCCCACATCGCCAGAGAAAAAGATCAAGAGGTCCAGTCATGGGAGGAGCGCTATATAAAGATCACTGTCTCTCACCACGATGAAGTCAAGAAGTTAGATTCTCGACTAGCAGGTAAACAGGTCTTTACCTGTGATCAGTTTTGTTTTCCTTTCGAGGTCATTTTATCTAACTGATCTTATTCTTTTCCTAGCAAGCAGTCGAAATAAAACGACTCCGTGAGGCTTCGACTCGTAATCAGGACGAGATGAATTCGATGAAGGTTAACTTTCAAGACAACATTTCTCTTCTAAACAATGTACTCGGTGGGCTTAATGCTGAGGGAATCACTCCTTGTGAAGACACGATGATTGCTCACTCGAGTACCATTGGTGAACAAGTCGAAACTTTACAAGAGTTGGTGACCACTCTGAAGACCAACCAAGCTGATTCGATAAAAGAGGCCATCAAGGGCGCACTAAGTTTTGTTTTGGCGAAACTTACGACTCATGGCCCCAATCTTAATCTGCAACCAATCAAAACCGACTTCGAGGTGCAAATAGGAAGTCACGGATTGGCGAGGAAATGAAGTCGATTGGCGAGGAAGTCATGGAGGAGATGCAAATAGGATCTCCCTCATCAGAGTAGTTTGTACTTAAAACCTGTAAAGACAAGTTTTAGTTGTTGATATATATGATCCTTTCTTCTTCCTATAAATCATCTTGACGAGTAGTTAGTAACTCATAAGATAATGAATAGAAAAAGAGATTAAGACTAAGAATTGAAGTCATATTGATAACTTTATCCTAGCCCCCGACTATTTGCTTAGTTTATTTAGATAAGCTGAGTAAATAGTGTGAAATAGGTTTTCTCAAAAAGAGAGAGGTTTATCTAACTTGTAGTTTGTCGATCACGATTTTCTTACACTGGTCTAAAGTGTAGGAATGAGTCGACACTAGAAAGTTCCTTCTAGTGGACAAGACCACGTGCAAAAAGGAAAGACTTCGACTAGGTGATGTTACCTTCACCGACCAGATTAATCAAATCAAGAACAGTCAACTTGAGTTAGACAAACGTCTAGAGTACCTTAAAAATTCATTCAACTTATTCTAGTGTACTCGATAGGTTCGCTTTGTTAGCAAGAGTTAGAAACAAGACGATGCTAGGGAGTTCCTTCTAGTGGGCAGGACCATATGCAGAGAAGAAAGACTTCGACTAGGTGTTGCGTCTTCCTCCTTCTAGTGGGCAGGACCATATGCAGAGAGGAAAGACTTCGACTAGGTGTTGCGTCTTCCTCCGACTAGTTGAAATGAAACGAGTTTACAAAAAGTAGTCGAGCAAATTGCAAAAGTGTACTTTGCTTAGTTTATTTTTCAAAAATGAATGAAGAAATAATCTAAGGTACTAAGAGTTGGCTTGAAAATGTTTCGACCATGTGGGTTGAACCCGAGTTCTTTGTGTTGGCAGCAAAAGGGATAAACAAGTCGACACTAGGAAGTTCCTTCTAGTGGGCAATACTACATGCAGAAAGGAAAGGATTCGACTAGATAATGTTACCATCCTTTCAACCAGTGTAAAGAAAGACTGGGTACTGGTCGTAGTAAGACTTACAACCAGAGAATGGTCAAAAAATTATCAAAGCGCTACTCAAAGTAAGACAATAAAGATAGAAAGAACCTGATACTTTATTGTAGGGTTGATCAGTTACACATAAAATTTACGTAACTGGTCGATGTTCTAAGAATTGGAGAGAATTTGACCATCTTCCATTACTAGTCGTACCGAACCTGGTCGTATGATTTCGACTACTGTGTAAGGACCTTCCACTTGGAGGAAAGCTTGTTCCGATTATACTGGGATTGAATTTTTCCTCAATACCAAGTCACCTACAACAAGGCAGCGAGGTTGGACCTTACGATTGCAGTTTTTGCGCAAGGCTTGCTGATAGACTACTGAACGGATTAAGGCTTGATTTCTCTTCTCTTCGAGCAGGTTAATGTCATTCGCTCAAAGTTGTTCCTAGATTGACTCGCTGAAAGTTTCGACCCTTGTTGACCTGATCTTTAGTTCTGGTGGAAGCATGGCTTTAGCACCGAAAACTAGGAAAAAAGGTATTTCACTTGTAGCCCGACTAGCAGTTATATGAACTGCCCATAATACTGAGGGTAATTATTGTACCCAAGCCCCCGAGCACTTGACAAGCTGGTCGAAGACTCAAGTTTTAATTCCCTGCATTATTTGGTCATTCGCTCTTTTGACTGCCCCATTGCTTTGAGGATGGGCAACAGAGGCATAACACAGTTTGATACCCAACTTGTCGCAAAATTCTTGGAATTTTGCGCTCGAAAATTGCTTACTATTATTTGTGATTATTCGACTTGGGACCCCAAACCGAGTAATCACGCTTCTAAATCATGAACCATTTTCTTTGCTTCCATTGTTATCGATCCATGTGTTCGCCGATCCATTTTGTGAACGTATCAATAGTCACAAAAAGGAACTCGAAGCCACCTGGAGCTTTCGGGAACGGTCCTAAGATATAGTGACCCCAGGTTGCAAAAGGGCAAGATAGAGGAATTGTTTGTAATGCCTGAGCCGGTTGGTGTATTTGCTTGCTATGAAACTGACATTGTACACATTTCTTAACTAGCTCTTTGACATCGTAGAGAGCTATCGAAAGGCCTTTCCGACCAGCGTTCTGTAGGAAGCATGAGTTCCACAGATGCCCCTGTGTATGTCGTGAAAGTGGTTTAGTCCTTCTCTCTACGATATGCACCGCATTAGCACCCCTTGAGTGCCTCATTCATAGATGACTCCTTCGACCAAAGTATATATTTTGGCCTTTCAGAATAAGCGATCTGCCTCGATATCATCATCGGGTATGGTACCCGTCTGAAGATACTCGTAGATGGGATTCATCTAGGTATCCTCGTATTCTAGAGAGGTTGTCTCAATAGGAGTTGTCTTTGGTGTTTTGACCAGAGACGACTTTTGGAGCTGCTCCAAGAAAACTCCTTTTGGCACTTGCGATCGGGAAGAAGCTATACGAGCAAGCTGGTTGTGAGGAAATTATCCTTTCGAGGGATAAATTGTACCTCGAAACCGAAAAAATGCTTTTCAAGCTTTCGAACCTCCGATAAGTACTGAGACATGGTCGGATTAGATCACTGGTACTCTTTTTCAACCTGATTCATGACTAGTTGAGAGTCTCTTTTCACGAGTAGTCGTCGAATCGCGAGCGCTTTCGCGGCTCGTATGCTTGCCATCAAACCTTCGTACTCCGCCACGTTGCTAGTGGCCTAAAAGTTTAATTGAATGGCATACTTTAAGATCTCTCCGGTAGGAGATTCCAGGACCACCCCAGCCCCTGAGCCACTTAAAGTAAGTGACCCGTCAAAGTACATCGTCCACTGGTAGTGGGTATCATACTAGGGATCCTGAATAGGTTCAGGATTTATCCATTCGGCGACAAAGTCTGCTAAGATCTGGGATTTAATGGCCGTTCGTGACACAAAATGGAGGTTAAACTCGATGCTCTACTGACCATTTGGCCATGTGTCCCGCTGTTTCCCTGTTTTGGAGGACCACTCCTAAAGAAAACTTAGACGGCACAATTATCTTGTGCGCCTAAAAATAATATCACAGTTTCCTCGAAGACACGAGGAGGGCATATAGAAGTTTTTGGACCTAAGGGTAATGCTCCTTAGGTCTGTGCAAAACTTCACTTACGTAGTAAACTGGTCATTGAACGTTTTCACGCTCTACGACCAATACTGCGCTGGCGTGGCAGTTAGATAAATTAAGAGCGTCTCTTTTGGTTTTGGGGAAACCAAAATAGGAGCACTCATAAGATATCTCTTGACATCCTTAAAAGTAGCATTTGCCTCTTCCGACCACTCGAAACCCTTGTGCTTCCTTAGAAGTTTGAATAAAGGTAGTCCTTTTTCTCCTAGTTGTGCGATGAAACGACTTAAAATCGCCATGCATCCTATGAGTTTCTGGACTTCTTTCTTCGTGGTTGGAGGGTGCGTTTGCGCAATAGCCTTTATCTTTTCAAGATTTGCTTTGATTCCTCGTATAGAGACTAGGAATTCAAGCAATTTTCCTGAAGAGACTCAAAAATACTTCTCGGGATTGAGTTTAGGTGGTGTTTTCTGAGGTTATCAAATGTTTCTTGCAAGCTGGAAACATGATTAAGCCGCTTGATGCTTTTTACGACTAGATCGTCAACATAGGCCTCCAAATTTTGGCCTAGCTGAGGTGAAAAAGTCGATTGCATCAAGCGTTGAAAAGAAGCGCCAGTATTTTTTAGACCAAATGGTATTTTGACATAACAAAATGTTCCAAATAGAGTAATAAATGCAATTTTTTCTTCATCTTCTAGACACATATTAATATGATGGTAGCCAAAATATGCATATAGAAAACTTAATGTTTCACAACTAGCAGTAGAATTAACCAACTGATTAGTACGAGGTAAATTGAAATCATCTTTTGGACAACCTTTATTAAGATCAGTGAAGTCTACACACATTCACCACTTGCCATTAGACTTCCTAACCATTACTGGGTTGGGCAACCACTCTGGGTGGTCGACTTCTCTTATAAAGCCTGCTTTAAATAGCTTGTCCAATTCTGATCTTATAGCATCTCATCGATGAGGGAAAATCTCCATAATTTTTGTTTTACGGGTACTTTGTTAGGCCGTAAAGTTAGCCTGTGCTCGATCACTTCCCTGGGGACCCTAGGCATGTCGAACGCCTCACCTTGTTCTTAGATTTCTTAGCATTTTTGTCCTTCTTGCTACTTCCGCCTGGTTCTTGGAGATTCTTGTCATCTCGATCGATGGTTTTGTTCCACTCGACTACTTTTGCAGCAATCGCGTATCGATCGGTCTCGAAGAGTTCAACGACAGTAGCCGGAGGATTTAAAGCGATGTCCTCTGTAATTCTTCTGCTGCGGACTTCCTGCTTAAAGGCTCTGATAACAGATGAGTCAGAAACCTCGGGAATTGAATTTCGAACCTGACTGAAATGCTTGATGAATTAGCGTAATGTCTCGTGGTCGTTTTGTCTTATCCTGTGCATGCCATCCTACTTTCCAGGGCGATTGTAGGTACCTTAAAAGTTAGCCAGCAGAAGGTCACAAAGGTATTGCCACGAGTAGATCGACTCGAGTGGTTGGTTTAGCAACCACGATCGAGTGGACCCTTCGAGCACAGTTGGAAGGTAATTCGCCATGACGCGCTCTCCTCCTCCTCCTCCTGCTCGGACGGCGGTCGTGTAGATTTGGAGGAACTTTATGGGATTCTAAGACCCATCGAACTTCTCTATGTTCATTGGCTAGAACCGCGGTGGCCAGCGAACTACTCGGATGTTAGACAAGAATGGCCTACATCCGATAATTACATCATAACGCCTCCTTTGTAAGAAAGAAGGGTTGATGTCATCAGGTAATCGTACACGACGATACCTGGTAGTGGGTGAACCTGACTTATGATAAGTCTTGGCTCTATGAGGGTAATACTCCTTGTATTTCGTCTACTGTTGCAAACCTTTGGGTCGGATTGGTGAATGATCACCTTCCTAGAGCTTGTTGATCATCAGGCATTCGAGGAACTCTTCTTTGACTGGGGTGAAGATCAGGAGAACGTTGTGATCTGTTGTCATGGAACTCTTCACGCGGTGAGTTGTTCGAACGGTTGGAAGCTGATGAAGTCGTACCTCCATGACTCCGGGGTTGATACCGGCGAGGGTGCTCGAGTCTGGCCATCGTGCTTCTAAGCCTTTGTGCGATCTCATCAGTGAAGAGGTCGTAGCCGGGTGTTCGAGTAAGTTGTCGAGACGGGTTCTCGAGGAGGTCATTGATACGCTGGAGTTCTTGAGTTTCCTCCGACTGATAGTGAATACGTTTAGGCAAAAATTTCGAGCCACTATTCTTCTCTGTCGGGTTGTCTCAAGAACGTCCATACTTGAGCCTCGAGTTTGCCTCAATGGAGTGCGAGTATTTTGAGAACCTCTTGCATGCTCGTCAAAGTGTTGACTCTGTTCAGCACCGGAGGTGTCTTCATCATTGCCACGAGGGGTTACAGCGTTTGATCGTTGGGGAGCATCCTCAGTCCTGCCTCTGGAGAGTGATCGTCACCTGAGGGAAGGACGTAGATCTCCCGCTGATTATCTCTACTTGCGCTTGTGGCCTCTTTGCTTAAGGAGTAGTCGAAAGATACCGTCTGGCGACTTGGAGCAAACCCCTCCAGGAAGGGGAATTTTGGGTTATAACCGTCTCCGTCCGCAGGTGAGCCCTGCGATGGGATGGTCGAACTCGGTAGAAAAACATGTTTGACCCCATCCTTTGTGGGGCTAACCTAAGAGAGACGACCACCAAGTGTCGATGAAGCTCCGGAATGATTGCCTCCAGACTTGCCGTGTCAGGTCGGACTGTCTTAGACGAACTTGAAAATTTGGAGGGGAAACCCTCGTCATGTTGTGAGCCTGTCTTGGAACAACCCTGATGGTGGTCGGATTGACCCTTGCCCTCTGAGGAAGCTGGTTCCTCGTTCGGACGTATTGTTGTGGGGGATAAGGATCCTCCTCAACTCCATCGGTGGTATAGTCTCCTGGAGAATGATCTCCGGAGGCAATATCACCATCGGATGATACAATACTTGCCTCGCAGTCGAAACCGGCATCCATGTCGATATCTGCGTAATCGGCCAAGTCGAATCAGTTCTCCTCGTTCCACTCTTCTGCTATGGAAGCATTAGAGTTGGGAAAAACAAAGGAAAGCTGATGACTAGAAGAACCCCACGAACGGCGCCAACTGTCAATGTTTTAGAACTGAACTTACGTAAAGATGTTTGATTCGGGGGGTCTCCAAGACTCAAATCACGCAGAGAGAAAGAGACGGGGATTTTTGTACAGGTTCGGACCTTCTCTGGAGAGAATAACAACCCTACTCCTGTATGTGGATGTATTAAGTATGCTGGTTACAAATCAAGAGAAAGACCACAGTGTATTGTCTTTCACTCCCGATTGTGTTCCTTTCCCTCTCTTCTGATGATCCTGTCTTTTATATTGTTTTCGAAGTGGGCTACCAATTCTCCTGTCCGAAGGGCGCCTTAATAGTTCAGATGATGGAACCGTTACCGGAGATTATTGTGGGAGTAGTAACGTTCACACGTCGCTAGGCAGTTATCACCAGGACAAAGAGTTAAATCATGCCATTATCCTTGGGAATAACAACATAATTAACTATCCATATCCTCAGTTATGGTGTAGAAGATTCCCTGATCGACTAGGCCCACATGTCTGTAAGCCTTATCGACTTGAGACTAGTCATAGGAGAGCTTACGACTAGGTGGTGGTCGTAGTAAAGCTTACGACCACAAGATGATCGTAATAGGACTTATGATAATGTGATAGTCGTAGAAAGACTTATGATCATGAGATAGTCGTAAAAGAACTTACGATTATGGGGTGGTCGTAAAAGAACTTACGACCTTCAGCTTCTCCTTTATAAATATTAAGGGGTATATTCAAGAACCATATATGGTATTATTATCCATAATATAAATTACAGATAAATAATTAAATAAGGATTATTAGATCTTTATCGCTACTTTCTTGGTAGCACTTCCGTGTATATCCAGTTGAAGATAACAATAGGTGACAGGGCGGGTTTGACAACAATAAAGTAGATAAAAACTCAGATGTCGCGAAGCGACAATTTGCAGTATCGGTAATTAACACGCAAGCCTACTTTCTTTGTAGCCCTTCCATGTATATCTAGTTGAGGATAAAAAGAAGTGATGTAGAACATGCTTGCCAATAAAGAATAGATACGTTCTTAGAGCCAATTGTTTCCTAATGTCACAGTGGACCGTTCCATGCGATGCATACCCACTGAACAATGGATCGGGACGAGTTTCACTACACAGGCTCAAATCTTAAACAACGTAAACGATGGAACCGTACACTAAACCTTAAACTATAACCCTAAAATTTTCGGCTCCCTAAGTATGGAGATACTCTTATCTTCACGACCTGAAATCAGTAAAACTAGCCACACAGTTGTTTCGTCGCACATCATTGACTGCCCGTTCGCATGAAAAAAGGCAAAAAAATTATTTCGCCTTCAAATTTGACATTTCAGGTGCTGGTAGGATATTCAGATAGTGCTTTACTTCACTATCTACCAGTATCTGAAAGAGTATAAAACATTGACAAATTTAACCGACGAGGCCGGGAAGAAGGGCTAAAACGGAAATGGAGCTAACGGTGAGGAAAGAGAAGGGAAGGCAGAGCGTCGAGTCACCGCCCGTTACACAGACACAAAGAAGATAATAGGAAAAGTCGCAGGAATCCGGCGGGCGCATCCCATCCGTACGCGTGGCACGCGGTGCGTGGGGAACGCGAGGAAATTATCCACGGGCGCCCGCGCCCACCGCGCGTTATCCTCTTCCGACTCACTGACGGGTGGGGCCCACTCTGTACCGACCCCACCTGTTAGTAAAATAACACATATCCGGCACGCCGTAGCATCCAACTTGTGGCGCCGATAGAACGTTTGAAGTTGAACCGAGCTGCCGCGCGGAGCAGTCAGTTACTAGTGCTACTTTTGACCTGTATTACTGCGCGGTGAAAAGAGTGGAAACTGCGCGGCGCTCCCAACGGCTTGAAGTAGTTACTGCGCGCGTGTACTTTGACTCTGTGGTCGGTTGCGTCGGGAATGTTGCTGGTGAGTTCCGTCCGAATTGTAAAAGATAATATAAAAATAGAATATTAGATTAAACATAGAGATATAAGAGATTTTTGGTTTCTCTATTGCTCTTCTATAAAACTGTAGTACAATAGTTAGGGTTTTTCTCCTTTATATAAGCTACTGGGTGGATGATGAGGCCATTGTAGGCCAGGAATACTGGTCTGAGCCCGGTTTCTTAACACTCCCCGTTGGACACTCATCCATCATGTTTATGTCTCATCAAAACTCCATAAAAATCCAGTGAGAAAATTTTAAAAAAAGAGTACATTAAACACGTCCTGTTGTGCTGCACAAATTGCTTCATTAAAAACCTTAGCCAATAAACTTCAGGAAAAACTCGTCAAAGGAAAACGAGTACACTCCACCTAATTTTATTTAATCTCCAGGATTTATTCTTTGGGTACTCGATCTTCGTGATCAAGTTTTAATAAAGTGTTCGTGAAGATTCTCCCCCTGAATTATGCATTTCTCTAAATCTCATCATTCCAATTCCACGTATGCATCTTTTAAAGCACATGGAGTCTGGAAGTGACTTAGTGAATAAATCTGCAAAATTTTCACATGACTTAGTATGTAGTACTTTAATTTCGTCCATCTTTGTAATTCATGAGCATAAAAGACTTAGGGTTGATATGCTTTGTGAGTTGACTCTTCACATAACCCATCTGCACTTCCGCAACACAAGCTGCATTATCTTCATAGATAATAGTGGGGGTTTGCGTGGTATTCAATCCACATGACTGCTGGACATGGTGAATCATCTGTCAAAGCCAAGAGTATTCTCGCAAGGCCTCGTACAACGCTATGATTTCTAAGTGATTCGTCGAAGTTAATGCAAGACTTTGCTTAGACGATTTCCATGAGATTGCAGTTTCACCACATAGAAACACATAGCCTATTTGCCACTTGGCTGTATGCGGGTCTGACAAATACCCGGCATCTGCATAGCCAGTCATAGTTAGGTCTTAGTTCTTTCTATAGAACAGACCAAGGTCTTTGCTCCCATGGAGATTTCGAAAGATGTCCTTTATTTCTTGCCAATGCATTTTGGTAGGTTCTGCACTATACCTTACTAGTAGGATCACCACAAATGCAATGTCTGGTTTAGTACAGTTTGCTAAATACATGAGTGCTCCTACTGTGCTCAAGTACGGGAATTCCGGTCCTAGGACTTCCTCCCCCTTTTCTCTAGGTCTGTACGGGTCCTTATCTTGTTTCAAGGATCTCTCGACCATCGGCACTTTCGAATGATATGCTTTTTCAAAGCTGAATCTTTCTAACACCTTCTGAGTGTAGGTTTACTAATGCACTAAAATCCCTTCAGGGGCATGCTCAAGTTGCAAGCCTAGGCAATATTTAGTTTTACCTAAATCTTTTATTTCGAACTCCGACTCCAGGTAAGAGTTTGCTTTCTTAATATCTTCTAGGGTCCTGATGATATTAAGATCATATACATATACTGAGATTATACAAAATCCATCCTGGGATCGTCGTATAAATACACAGGGGCAATCCTCATTGTTCGTGTAGCCTTTCTTGTAGACAAAGTCGCTTAAGCAATTATACTACATTCTGCCTGATTGCTTCAGTTCATACAGTGACTTTTTGAGTTACATATTTTACAGATTTCTACTTGCTCTGTCTTGGTTTGGAACAAGGATTCCTTCAGGTACCTTTATATAAATGTCCGAATCCAAGTTTCCATAAAGGTATACAGTTACCACATCCATCAATTTCATTTCTAAATTCAGGTTTACTGTCATTGAGATTAAATATCTAAAGGTGGTTCCGCCCATGATCGGAGAATAGGTTTCTTCATAATCAACTCCTGGTCGTTGAGTGAAACCTTGTGCAACAAGCCTTGCTTTATGTCTTACAACTTCATTATTTTCATTTCTCTTTCGAACAAATACCCAATTATGCCCTGCGGGGTGCACATGGGGAGACGTGCGGCTTACAGACCTAAACACCTCTCTTTTATTCAGAGATAATAATTCTGCTTCTATTGCCATCTTCCAATCTTCCCAATCCGATCTTTTCTTACATTCAGCGAGTGATGCAGGCTTTGGATCAAGATCGATGATTGTGGCAATTTTCTTTGTAAAATAAATGTCGACATTGGCTGTTGTTATATTCATAGATTCTCCCGTGGTCATATAATTTATAGCTATTTCTTCATGGTGCGATTCTTCTAATGCTTCTACTCGCTCACCGCTGCTTATAATTGCGGGGGCAAGTCCCTTTAGTTTTTCAGCTCCGATGTGTGCACACACATTCATGCTTGATGTCTCCCTGCGTGGGAATATTCAAATCTGGTATGCCTTTTACTAAAGGTTCCATACTGGGGCCAGGTCTCAACTGGCTCTCCTTTTGGTTCTAGGGAACTTCAGTGATCGGCTGTGTCAAGTCCTTATTATCCTTTTTCGCTAGGTGTTTTTGGTTACTTGGGATTCGAGGGGCTGGAGTTCTTGTCCTTTTATTTTGAGGCCTCTGGACGGGATTAGAGATACCTTTAATTTTCTTTGGTATTTCAACTCTCTCCGGTGCATTGCGTGCAGGCACATGCGACTTGGTCACGCTCTTCAAATCATTAAAGTGGTCAGGCAGTTGATTCGCTAATGCTTACAAATCAATTATCTTCTAGACTTCTCTATATGCTTCACTAGTGCGCGGGTCATGTGCATGGATTCTCATGGTTTGCCACGTTATTTCCCGATATTTTTCATCAAGGGGTTGATTTCCTCCCCCTAATGACGGAAAACTATCATAATTAAATATGCTATCAGCGAAGCGGGCTGTATGCAAATCTCTAGTCGTAGGGTTGAGATACCTAATTATAGATGTTGTCTCATAACCAACGTATATCCCAGACTTTTGAAGAGGGTCCATTGCAGTTCGCTGCGGTGGTGGTATAGGTGCATAAACCTTGTACCCAAACCCGTAGAGATGAGAAATTTTCAGTGCTGACCCTTGCGCTAGTTGCATAGGTGAATGGATGTTATATGCTGATGGTCTAAAATTGACGAGAGTTGCTGTGTGCAAGACTGCATGTCTCCAACACGTAGTTGGTAAACTGCAAAAGCGGTCGGGCAATAAATTTAATTCTTTTAATTAATACCTCTGCTAGTCCATTCTGGGTGTGGACATACGGTACAGAATATTCAACGGTAATTCCCATTGCCATGCAATAATCATCAAATGCATTTGAAGTAAATTCTCCGGCGTTGTCCATTCGGATGGATTTCACATGATGATCAGGGAAATTATTCTTAATTTTAATTATCTGCGAGATTAGCTTTACAAAAGTGTGGTTTCTCGTAGACAATAAACATACATACGACCATTTCGAGGAAGCATCGATGAGCACCATAAAGTACCTAAATGACCATAACAGGGGCTATATAGGACCGCAAATATCTCCCTGGATACGGTCCAGGAATGCAGTGATTTCATCATTCACTTTCAAAGCAGAAGGTTTAGTAATTAATTTTTCGGTGCCACATGCTGGGCACACAAAATCTTCTTGATTCAGAAAATTCTTTACATTGATATTTTGTCCCTGAGATTTGGTAATTATATTTCTCATCATCCCAAGACCGGGGTGGCCTAATCTATCATGCCAGAGACAGAAAAGTTCAGAGCTTCTAAAAGTGGTTTTCAGGACAGTATATGCTGCATGTACCTTAATATTAGTGTAGTATAGCCAGATTCATATGAAGAAAGTCGTTCTAATGCCATTTTTCCATTTTCTTCACGCTTAGTAATGAGCAGATATTCTTTACCATACTCTTCTTCAGTCTCTACATGAAGACTGTTAGCACGAATATCTTTAAAACTTAAGAGAGTTCTAGTCGATTCTGGGTACAACACGGCTTCTTCAATGACCAATGTTGTGCCCATCGGAAATATAATTGTGGCTCTTCTTGAGCCTATTATACAAGTATCGCTACCTGCGATTGTCGTAAGACTACCAATATTCTTATTGATCGGTTGGAGTTTTTTTTGTCTCTCTCAATATGGTATTCGTTGTGCCGCTATCTGCTAAACGCACTTTCTCCATAGGGCGCCACACGCATTCTGATATATAAAGTATTTATTAATATGGAGTATAAGACAATCCACACATAAATAAAAATACTCTAAAACAGAACATAACTTGCTATTATTAATACGAGAAAAAGTCTTGCAGTACTCATCAGAAGAATGTAATTATTTGCTCTCCTAGAGCTTAAAACCATTATTCAATAATTCAATGTTCTATCACAACCATAGACTGCAAATGACTATAAAACCTTAGTCTAAACTAGAGGGGGGGGGTGAATAGGAGGTTTTAAAACTTTTTGACAATTTAACAATTTAAGTCAATTAAAACTTAGTCTAAACTAGATACAATTCTAGCTAAGCAAATCAACACAAGAAATGAGCTAGAAATGTAAATGCAAAATAAGTAAAGACAAGAAATAACCACAAGTGAGACAGGGAAGTTTTTCCGGTGGTGTCGAAGACTTGCCGGTCTTCACTAGTCCACATTGAGGAAGCTTGACAACTCAAGCCGGCTCCACGAATTAAGCCTTCCCTCAATCACTATGGGTAGTTCTTCCTCCGCTCCAGAGATGGCGAACTCCAAGCCACTCACAATCTTGGCTCCAGGCCTCTTCACAAGCCTCTTGAAGAGATCATCGAACAATCACCGCCAAGCTGTCTAGGAGTTCAGCAAAACTCGAAGAGTAACAAATCAATGGCCTTCGCTTGACGGCACTCAAGTGCAAAAGGGTCAATCTAGAATGAATGCATGCACTTGAATGAACTCAACAACCTCACAATGAATGCACAAGAGAGTTTTGGGTGTTGAAAGGATGCTCAAGGCTCTATATATGATAAATAAACTCTAGCTGTTTGACCTTGAGCAGGTGGAGGGGTATTTATAACCCCGACCAACAAATATGACCGTTAGGGGTGGAAATCCCCAACTTTCAGCGAAATACGGTATTGCCGCCAACTATGGAGCGGTACGACCGCACCCATATCAGAGCACAATAACATCTAGAATAGTAGCATTAATTACTCTAACATAGCCGTTGAAAATCCCAGCGCGGTATGACCGCCAACTAAATTGCGGTACTATCGCTTGATACGATCATACCGCATAGAGAAGCGGTACAACCGATCGTAGGGTTTCCAAGATCGCTAAAAAGAGGTGTCCTCTGGAAAAAATGTACCGCCACATAAGAATCGTTACGACCACTGAGCGGTACTACCGTTTCCATGGCGCGGAACTACCGATTGTCAACGAGAGACACCGAACCAAAATACACTTCTCCTGTTTTTATCAAATCGCCAACTAGAAATCGGAACGACCGCAATGCGGTAGTACCGCTGGAAGAGCCGGTCATACCGCATTAGCGATTAGTTGGCTGAGACAATCAGAATGCGGTAATACCACCAAGTAAAGCGCGGTCATACCACTTTAAGCGGTACTACCGCCAGTTAGCCTCCAGAACTATTGATTCTTCACGAAAACACAGTGAGCTTTCAAATTCAAATACAAATGCATGCATGATCCTAAATTGACCCAAATGGGCACAAGAACATGATATCTAGCTACTAGTCATGATCACTCTTAATAGTACAACATTTAACCTATAATCTGGTCTTCCAACCATTTCTCCTAAAACCGGTAAAACATAAAAGAGGATCCTAGACTACTTGCACCTTGTCTTTAAGCCATGTAGATCTTCATGTTGTCCTTTAGTGTGCATCTTTACGTCATCAACCTCACCAATGGGACTTAACCTTGTACATACACAATAAACACGTTAATGTCATATTCACAGATTATCATTAATTACCAAAATAATTTTTAGGGGCCTAGATGCTTTTAGCTGGCTGTGCAGGGCCAGAGGCGCAGCTTCGAGTGGCGTGGAGTGTCGCCCGTGCGAGGCCTAGGCGCAACGTGGTGGTGTGCCCATGCGGGGGCTGAGCGAGGCCGGTTGGTTCCACGTGCGGCGCCGACGCCACCTCCCCTCTTCCTATTTGCTTGATTGGATGGCGTGGAGGGACCGACAACAGGTTTCTAGCGACGGCGGCCATGGTCAGCAGGTAGCGGCATGATCATGATTCAAGGCGATGGCGGTGTCGTGGTCGTGTGTGCGACTCAGCCGGCCAAGAATGCAAGGCGGCTTTAGGCCGGCCGCCATGCGCATTTTTTTGTTTGTACTGTTCATGTAATATGTGTATTGTTCATCCGAGTACTACTGTTCATACAATTACCAATCGGCTTGGCCGGCTACTTCAAGTCGGTTCATGGTAGATTAGAATGTATTTGTAATTTCCAATCTACGATACAATTAGCATCCACTTGATGTTCCAGAGGTGTTGCAAAAAATGGCCAGCGCTCCGGGGGCTAAGTCCTGTCACGCCACTACTTACGGCGTGGCAACAATGTACTGCCGCGCCACAATGCTTGATGTTCCAGAGGTATTGCCAAAAAGGGCTAGAGCTCCGGGGGCTAAGTCCTGTCACGCCATTTTCCGCGGCGTGGCAGAACTGCTTTGTCACGCTACTACTGAAGGCGTGACAGTACCAGTTGTTACCCAATGCAATCATCCAAATTGGCCTCATGCTATCAACATTTCATGCATCCAGAATCAATACAGTGTGATTTCATTCAAACAACAATAAGAATCAACCATCAGTCATCTCATTTCATGCATTGAGAATAATTACAGTGATTTCATTCAAATAACAATAAGAATCAACCATCAACCATCTCATTTCATTGAACATTCAAAAAGGCCATACGAAGTTCCATTCAAAATGAACTGTACAAACATGCATGCACCCATTCATTCATCCCATCACTTGCACTTTCGGCGCACATCCGACCCCGGCGTGAACCTCGATACTGGGTGTTGGCCTCGCGTGCCCTCGACGACGTTTACGGAACTAATGTCCGCGCGCACAACGTTTACGGCGTGGTGGCGTGGCTTGAGCTGGCTGCGTAGGGGGCGGTGCACCAACTAGGTCCACGAGGACCGTCTCGTCGGGAATCCTAGCAGCGACGTCCTCCTCGGCCTCGTCTGCACCACCCTCCTCGTCATCGACGTCCTCCTCGGCCTCCTCGGCCTTGTCTGCGCCACTCCGAGCCAGTCCAGGTTGCACGACTTCTCCCACTGCCACCACACAGCTCATCTTTGTGGCCATTCGCTGGCATTGGCGGTGAACAAACTACAAGGTTAAACAACAAAAGGTAGTGAAGTTTAATACAATAAAATAAATAATAAGGGATAACATGTTAGTTTAACGTAGTGTGTGTTACCTCAGCGAAGTCCCGAAAGCGTTGGAAGCTCCCCTCCGAACCCTCCTGTAGAATGAGAACCTTCCCGGCCACGTTGCTTATGCGGACGAGCTGCTTTCCTGCGAACGGGTCAACACATTAAATTATTTTACGCATGGTGACATTGCTAATTAGTGGTGGGATACAATGTACTCACATAGTAAGCGTTGATGGGGGCCCTCTCCGGCTGAGTGCATGTCCGTGTGAACTCGTCGTAGTCGTCCACGATGTCCTCATCGAACGAGTCACCGTCACCTATATCCGCATCAGCCATCACTGGTCGAAGTTGGAGACGCGCGACGCCATGCAGCCACTGTAGGTATCTCACGAAATCATGCCTCTGATGGACGTGCTTTGCCCTGGTGTGTCCGTACTCGTGGCACTCTGAGCACCTATTGGTGCTGCCGGCGTCGTTGAAGTCCCCTAGAGAGTACATGTCCTTACCGCCTTGCTGTGAGAGGTCCATGTCATTATGGAACCTCTTCCTTCGACCACGTCACTTGTTCATCATTGTTATGTCGGGAATGTATTCCTCCCCCACGTACGGTGGCCAATGCGAGGGATCTAGGTAACGCTCGAATCTCTTCTCCCAAGTCTGCATTGTGGCTAGCTTCGAGAATTCTGACGCAACGAAGTTGAGGTGACTTACACCGCGTACGCTACAAGCGGTGATGACGTGAGAGCATGGGATATGCAGCAACGTCGGGACCATGCAAGTACAGTCTCCCGCAGTCAGGTTCACTCTATGGTTCCAGCCACCATAACGTTCGCCCCTTATCGATGTGCCCCCGGTTGCCCTGACGGCGTATATATGCGCAATGGGATCGTATTTCTACACCTCTTGATTGCATGACTCGGCCTCTGCGATAGCAAGGTGCTTGACAGCAGCCGCACCCCAACGCTCGCCGGCGTTGTATGCATCCCTTACTCGGGTCCACCGATCCACAAAGTACGAGTTGGTCTTTCGAAACGAGTACTCCAAGATAGCATATACTGGTATTGCACCGATGCCCTTAATAACGTTGTTGAACACCTCCGAGATGTTAGTTATCATCATTCCATACCGACAGCCATCTTTATCGTATGCCTATGCCCACTTCTCCTTGTGTTGCAAGACGTCGTCCAACCACGATTTACCCCGTTCGTTGGCAGTCCCCTCAGCTCCATCAACTTGACCTCGAATTCCCTCTTCTCCAAGCATCCGCACAACAGCTTGAACTTTTTGGTGAGATCTTCCCTGCTGCAACGCTTAAAGAAATTAGCCACTAAATGACGCATGCACCACCTATACAGCACATCCGTGTGTCCGATTATACGCTGCTCTTCACGCTGTTCGAATCTTGCGGTGCTCGTCCGAGACGATGCAAACTGTCGTCCGTGCCCAACGAGGCGTAGACGAACTATATCCAGGAACCATTCCCAGCTTGCATTGTTCTCACCCTCTGTTAATGCGAATGCTAATGGGATCAGATGGTCCTCCGCATCAATACCCACGGCGAGCATCAAGGCACCATAGTACTTCCCCGTCAGGAATGTAGCGTCAACAGATAAGGCATGCTTGCATTGTTTGAAGGCCTCTATGCATTGCCCAAAGGACCAATACACCCCCCAAGGACATGTTTCATAACCCCTCCATTGAGTTCCATACGGTTGCCGTGCCAAGGGTAAAACACCATGCTTGGATTCTTGGCCTGCATAGCGGTTAGGATTCGAGGAAGCAAACCGTAAGCCTCCTTCCAATCACCCCACAATAACTACATCGCTCTCTGCTTTGCCCTCCATGCTTTCCCGTACTTCACACGGTACTTAATGAACCCGTAGATAACCTCAATGAGGGTGGCGACGGACACATCAGGATCGATAATCACAACCGCTATAATATGCCTAGCAATAAAATTTGCGGTCGCTTGGAGATGCTCCTCGGACACTTGTGCGGTCCCACAAGTGTGAGGCTGCTTCACATTCGCTATTTTTCATTGCTTGTCCCTTGTTTTGTGGCCCTATACCTTCCATCCGCACCCCTTTTGCACCTCATGGTGTACCTTTTGTTCACATCGGAGTGTTGCACTATGAATGAACGATGGTGCCGCACTGAGTATTCTTGCAGCCAAACCTTCATGTCTTCCATAGTTGGAAACAACATGTTCTTCCGTATTATGTCATTCTCCGGGTCCGCAATGCCATCCCTGCTCCTCAACCCATTAGCACAAACTGCCTTATCAGCCATACTGACATCATCGAAAGCATGCACCGACGGGACCTCACCCATTACATTGTGAAGAACACTGCCTTCCTCTGAGGAGAAAAGAGGTGTGGGAGCCTCGTCTTCGGTCGAACTCCATCCTTCGTTAGACTCTACTTCACGGGTTGTTTCATCGTGAAACAACTCCTCCTCAAGCTTGTTGTTCATTACAGCACCGTTGAAATCAGTCACAGGGTCAATAACACATTGCGGGGAAGATACATGCAGATCCATCGACAGGGGGCCATGGTTGGTACGACTCACACTAACGAACTCTTCGGAAGGTCACTCTTCCATTAGGGGGCCTCACGAATGATGGGCAGCGGGGTTTAGTTCCTCCGTGTTGCCATTCACCACATCCAAATTGTCTGGCAAATCCTCAACAACGATTATCCTCTCCACCGCCACCTCCAACAACCGGACCTGAGATGCAAGCACAATTTCCTTGTACATGTCCCAATCATTGGCGGACAAGATTGGCACCAACAAGGCGTGCACCTTAGAACCCAGCATTGCATCATATCATCATTGCATTCCGACAACGACCCTGGGCTCATCCCATCCAAATGTCGACTTAATCCTAGTCACAAGAGTTTTAAAGTCCGGTGATTCGCGAAATAAAAGGACAGCCGCTTCCATGCCGCCGAAGTCGACAGAACTTCCAGTTTGGCTAATCGCCCCACCAGTAAATACACGTACAACTTTGTCCATCTACATCCAACAAAATATTGCAAAGTTAATATTGCATGGCATATGAACGAAATACCGCAAGTACGAAATATCACAATCAACATTGGACATAGCAAATGCTCAGTTTCCTGAGACATGCTAGTAGTTTGACGGTACAAACATATGGATAATTAAAACTTGTTTCCTCCATGTTGTGTATTGTGATAGTACTTTCATCAGAAGTCTGAGAATGAACATGATGGTTTACATCATCATGGAACAATACCTCTTTTTAAATGAAGTTTACGGGTCGTTTCACAATGAATTGAGGTGTGTTAGGCCATACACAGTGGACAAATAAAATCAAGAAACAAGGAGATGCAAAAAGATCTAAAACCTATACTACCCGAGTCTCTCGTGCTCAGTCACGCTCGAGATCCCGTTCTCGAGACCGCCCAAACCACGTGTTTGAGACTGCTCAGAGCTTGCCTCTGAGTGCGACCTACACTACTCTGGATCCATGTGCCCAGTTACGCTCGAGATCCAATTCTCGAGACCGTCCAAACCACGTGTTTGAGACCGCTCAGGACTCATTCCTAAGTACGCTGTAAGATCGAGGAGGCCGACTAGAGAGGGGTGAATATGATCTACGGGGAAACCTATTGCCAGTTTCTCTTACAAAGTATCAAACAAAAGCTACAATGCTATAATGTGATGTTAGCTATTGTCTCTATGGAGTACTGTGGACCATCTCGCTCGCTTCATTGGTTCTTTTATGCTTATTTGAGATATTTTTATGAAATCCTGACCTTCTGCCATCCTTGTGACCTGATGCACACAGCGACTTTTCGTTAATAACATGTGTTTTTTTGGTGTATGATAAGATGTTCCTCTATTCTGTGCTGTTTAAACTAAAATGTCCCGGTGTTTGTCTGGATGGTCAGATTTCTGATCAGGAAGAGCCTTGTTATGTGTACGGTGAGAATTATATGAACTTATAACGAACTATGTATGGATATGGGGTCGTCCTAGTGACCCTTAACACCTTCATTTGGCTTCACCGAATCACCTTCGACGTCATCTAATGCCTTAAATAACCCCCTGGAAAGTTCAAAGCGTGTAGGATTTGATTTTTCACCTGCGACGCATCTTATTTAGTTAGTGAATGAAGGTACAGGCTATTGTTGGAGTTATTTAATATATTACCAACTCGATTGTTTTGATGGAAAATCCGTGCTCGTGAAGACCAACTTTCAAAGGCAGAGAATTGGAGCGAGATTACCATCTTCTTAACGGGTAGAGTTAGCCAGTGATATCACCCGCGTGTCATGGGCCGAGCCGACACGCGTTGCAGCCCACGTTGCCTCGAGAGGGAACCATGGCCGCCGGCCCATCAAGCGTAATGAAAACCTCAGCCGTCCGCCAACGCGGGAATCGGGAGCGAGCGCGGCAACTCCCGCCGTCTCTTCCTTCCGAGGTGTCGATCGATCGCCGCCCGCTTCGGCTGCGGGGACGACCCGCGGGTCCGATATAACTAGTTAGTAATTTTGGGTTGATCATCCCAACTCCTTTTCTTGAGGTAGTTTACATTTTGTTCGATGTTCTCACCAATGAGCGATTCTTCTTGTTCGTTGCTTGATTAACGGTTGCTGCGTTTCAGAGGAAGGGATGTCCAGTTTGTGATTTCTAGCGCCGCGGATTGGTCAATCGCGCTCATAGTTTCTCTTCAAAACGAAGCGGTCAAAATTCCCCTGATTTCAAGATTCAGGGCTCGATGGTCTCTGCTGGTCTTCCGGATTGCGGTGGCAAGGTTAGCTAACAAAGGGATTGATGCGCGCATTTCTACTTTCTAGCATGATTTTCTCAGCATCTGATGGCCTGGTCTTAATTTACAGGCAATTAGTAAATAAGCATGCCTATGTCTGAAGTCTGAAGTGAACTGTGGAAACACAGTTGCTCTCTTGCTGTAACAGAGAGCTTTGCAGGTCGGTACTCAGTAAATTTATTTTACATTTGCATCTTGCTCGTCGTTACATATATTTAGTTTGTTAATCTGAGTTGAGCTAGCTTCCTACATTATACAAATGTCCTCGAATTAAGAAGCAAATTAAATCCCAACTGTTTATGCATGTAACACAAAATTTCCAGTTTATGTATGCCATGTAAGAAGAATAAGTGCTGGCACACGCTTGCATGTAATTAAAGATTTGTTTCGATTATTCTCTCTATGATAAACAGGTAGGGAGGGAGTACTCCCTGCCTATGCATTTTACTAATGTTTAGTAAATTACACATATAGCCTCACTAAGTGGAGGCAATGCGGTTTTGGTGGAGCTAGCCAGTGCCCCAAACTTATAATTACATCACTAATATATCCATCAGCACCCGAGCTACTGCTTCCTTTTCATCCTACTTCCTCATAAACAAAGCTCTATCCATTATTTCTATATGCCATAAAGAACCCGCCACGATCACGCGAGCCAAATACTAGTATTAATATATACTCCCTCCAGTTTTTTTTACATGACGTTTCAAAGGAGGAAATTAGTTCACTTGACGTCAACTAATTTCAAACGGAGGGAGTACTTGTTTTATATAGAATCCACATATAAGGAGGTTATTGTGGATTTCATCACTGTATATGAAACGGTGTATGCATCTTCATGTTTGTATATGAAATCCACCACACGCGTTGAGTTAACCACAGCCTCCATAAGTGGCATTGGCTGTGCTGTTGGCCTGAGGCACTCCTCGCTGATGTCCATCCAATGTTCTTCAATGAGTTCTTTAAGCTTCTCGTAGGCAAGTTCTATTGCGATCCCGTTCTCCTTCATGTAGGTTTCAACCGTGGATATGACATGTAGTGACTCTTGTTCTCGCTTGAATAACATCAGAGAAACACATTAGCGTATCATGGTTTACATTTTGTTACTTTTCCATTGTACTAGACAAGAATTAACAACATCTTGAGAGGCTAAATTCATAGTATATACAATTATGATTAATGCTCCTTGCATTGGTAGATAATATTGCGTTCATTATATCGAGAGATTAAGTGAGTACCTCATGTGACATTATGTCATTGGCTAGCCGGCCAATTATGCAAGAAGCTCTTATGATTTTAGGATAGGTAAAAGCCCACTCAATGGCGTGTTTCTTTGCTACGTCTCCCATCAAAACGAATGCAAGGCAAGGTACATGCATGCAAGCACTGCTAGGCACTGAAATTTGTAAGTGTTCCTCAATCGTGGCTGGTGTGTAACCTTCGTCACGCCATTTCACCTCATCGTAGTAACATTTGGTAGCGTTAATTAGCTGCATACATACATGCACAAAACGTAAATTAGTCGCAAAATATTAATGATGTTACTAGATCCCTAATTCTCTTTATACATTTGGCTCTCATGTTAATGGACCAACGAAAAATGTTAGAAGAATAATATTAGTTTCTCTGAACAAGTGTGATTTTTATTTTCTCTGAACAAGTGTGATTTTGTTCAAGCAACTAGGTTCAATATTTGGTAGAACTAGATTAGCTTACCACTTTTTTAACATAATCAACATTTTTGTTTCCTCGAAGTTTAAGTTCTTCTTCGATGGCCTTTACGGTGATAAGAACTTTGTTGTAAAATAACTTCATGTACCCTGGAAGTTGCTCAGCGGCTTGTTCATCCCACCTACAGCCCAAGAAGAAAGTTCATTGGTTAACTCATCATGGGTGCAAAAGAGAATTGCATGTGGTTTCAAGTTTTTGGAGAAACTTCGCTGTTATTTAGAAATTGATTTGGACCATACATGTTGTTCAGAGTTATTTAGCATAACACTCTAATCAGTAGAATTCATATTGTTCATCATGATGTGCTTTCTTTGCTAGTGTTGTTACGATCTCAATATAGCTAGATATATATTAGCTAGCTTTGTTGCCCTTGCTATGCTTTAATACTTCACATGTTATATATCCCACTTTTTTTAACGCCATGAGGTGTAAAAGAGACCAAACCTTTCCATTGCAATGGTGAACATTTTGCTTTCTTCCAAGGTGCTATAGTTGTCATACACGTCATCAAATATTGATATGAATGTGATCAACTTTGTAAGCATAATTCGTGCATATGAATATTGAGGCTCAAATAGAAGCCCAAGCATCCAAAAGTGCATCTCCACCATCCTGTCTCGTGCAAAGCTTAGATGATTCTGGAGTTGAAGTTCTTTCCACCATCTACAAATTCATGATTAAGATTTAGCACTTAGCACACTATACATGATTTTGCAATTGTGTTAGCAACATGAAAAATATACAAATATAGAGTTTCACTTACAGAGTAAGTTCCTTCAGCTCCTCGCAGTATAGTGCTTGCAAAATACCGAAGTCCAGCTTTGCAAACTCCAAAATGGCCTCATTTCGTGTATTCATTTTCTCATAAACCGAAATGTAATGCCTTGCTTCAACTCTTCTAAGCCTCCTAAAAAGCGGTGTTTCTAGTGCATATTGCGCTTCCTCTGCCAATGGTGACTGCAAATGTTCCATCACAGACTGGAGATGTTTCTTGGTTGAAGTGATAGCATTGTCTAGTATTTCTTCCCCATGAATTCTAAGATGTGCAGCATTATACATGCTCAACATGCTTCTTGTGTCATTGCTTGTGATATGTCCGTCCTCATCTTTAAACTTCAAAAATACATCTGCTAATTGTGTTCACAAGTTACTCAAATCAAACAAATTGATGTTTAGTTTATTTACAACAGCATAGCATCTAGATGTCTTATCATTGTGAATTTGTGATTGACGTCTTACCTGGAGAAACATGATACCCATGCTTCCTCAGCAGATAAAATCGAAGCGCAGTTGTATGAACATCACAATCTTCACCCGCATCATCTCTGATACCGCACAGTAATTCATCAATCTCCTTCTCATAGTGATAGTCTAGCCCAAGACGTTCCAACGTATCAACAAGCTCAAGCTTTAGAGGCAAATCAGCAGAACCACAATCTAATACCATCTTCCTCAGCTCCTCCTCCTTCACTTCAGCCAGTGCCTTCATTGACAGATACTGTGGGCATGCATTCAGTGCACATTAATTAGATGCCAAGCTAGCATTCTCATCAAGGCAAAAGAAATTGCACTATGTATGCACAGGATGCATATATACCAGCATTAATGTATTTTTACCTCATAGATGTGCTGATGGAGGAAAGAAAAGTTTTTGTTTTAAAAAAAACACCCACATGCGAGTTAACTTTCATGGTCAAACCAGGGCGAGTGATCTTTTACAATTTCAGAAGCACCCTGCTTGCTACCATTGCGAATTTGCGGAACATATTATCTTCCGAGGTCCAACAAATATTAAATATTAATAATAACTTATATGTTTAACGAGAACCAATGCCAGAGGTGTTTTCGAAACCTTAAGTTTTTTCTTTTTCCTTTTCTGTCTCTCTCTGTGTGCGTGTGTGTGTCGTGGTTGATGACGAAACCTAACTTGTCTAAAGCGGTTTTTTGGGGTGTTTTTGCCATCTAACAAGGAAGAAAGGTCAATTGGTGTGTACTTAATCTACCTGTGATGGAGTGCAGGGCCTGAAGTCAAGAAAGAAGTCTCCCCAGACGGTGGGGTGGTGCAATCGGTGCTTGCGCAGGTCGTCGTGCACCTGCGACTGCGATCGGCGCATCTCAGCAGAGGCTGCCATCGATGGAGATGGAGCTCGACCACTTCTCTCTGATCAAAATAAAGTCGGTGATGGGCTGATGGCTTGTGATGAATGGTGCGTCACAACCGGTTGGCTTTATATAAGAAAAGGAGATGATACTGTTGATCAAGCAACGCAACAATTCTGCATGTTAGTACCTCACGCTTGGCAACTCCTCTTTGGAACAATTTTTATTATTTGACGTATTTTTTAATTTATTTTTATTACTAACTTCTCACCAATTTTATTTCTAAATTTAACCATTTAACCCATGCTACACCCGTGGCGTGACAAGATAACACTGTCACATATGAGATAAGTCTAGCTAAATAGCATTTCTTATCACGCCACAGGTGATGATGTGACCAAACTAGACCTGTCAAACGCCGGTTTGGGTCGGGTTTTGGGCCGGGCTATAAAAGCCTGGTTTAAAACGGGCAGGCTTGAGCCTACCCGGCCCGACCCGAAAATAGATTTTTGATTTAAATATGTTATTTCAATCATTGTTCAGAATAAAAAAGTAATATATAATTCATTTTTAGAATTAAAAAATAGAATTTTATTTTTTTATTACATTTATCAGGCTTTCGGGCAAGGAATCGAGTCCCAAGCCCAACCCAAAACAGACCGAGCTCGGACCGGGCCCGATCGTCTGTGAACAGGTCTACAACACTATCACGCCGTTGGTGATGGAGTGGTAGGATTTTGCCTCGCTATGGTGATTGGCATGATAGTGTTGTTTAGCCATGTTACAAATGGTTGCGTTGCAAAAAAAGATTAGAATTAGAAATAAAGTTGGTGAAGAATCACTAATAAAAATAAATTTAAAAAATTGCTCCCTCTTTGAAGGCCATCCTGATTGACTTAATTGGACATGTAAGCAGCCTTAAAAGCATGTAAAAAAACATGACACAATCAGCTAGCCAGTGTTCTAAGGTCGCACTGCACTGTCTAATCTCACAGTATGTATGATGGCGACAACTGTTGCAGAGAAAAAAATGTGCAAAATGGGAGTACAGTACGTATGATGGCGACACAAACTTGAAGAGTTGCGGAGCATAAATGTGCAAAATGAGAGTAGCATTTACGATGGCGGCACAAACTTGCAGAGTTTGGGGCAAAAATGCGCAAAATGACACAATCAGCTAGCTAGCTAGTGTTCTAACTTCTAAGGTCCACTGCACTGTCTAATCTCACGGCAGCGAGCGAGCTAGTGTTCTAACTTCTAAGGTCCACTGCACTGTCTAATCTTCGTCACTTTAATGCGTAACTCAATCCATCAATAATCACATATGTCAACATAAAAGAACGATATGGATCAAATATGGATGTGTAGCATAAAAATTACATGATATGTGATCATAACATGCTTATTTCCAACGGGTCCAACTTTATACCTTATGAGATCAAAACATCTTCTCAGAACCAAATGAGATGATATGAATTCAGAGTAAAAGAACATAAACTTTATTTTTCTAGAGAATATAACTGAAGGTCTTTATACTAAACTGATATTGTTACATGAGCATAAGGAAAAATTACAAACTCCCACTTGAACTGAATTCCATAAGTAAAACCACACCTATATGAGCAACATGCTCGTGGAACACTTTAGGTGTCAAGTCTTTAGTGAACGGATCCGCAATCATGGAGTCTGTACCTATATGCTCAATAGACAATTTACCACTCTGAATTCTTTTTTTCACAACTAGGAACTTGATGTCTATATGCTTAGATTTAGACGAATTCCTGTTGTTATTAGAATACATAACTGCAGACTTGTTATCACAATACAACTTTAGTGGTCTGTCGACCTGATCCAAAATTCACAGTCCTGTGACAAAGTTCTGCAACCATATCCTATGATTTGAAGCCTCATAGCAAGCAACAAACTCAGCTGCCATTGTGGACGGGGCAACGAGTGACTGCTTAGCGTTTTTCCAAGAAACCGCACCTCCACCAAGTAGATAGATGTAACATGAAGTGGATTTGCGAGTATCTTGGCAACCAGCAAAATCAGAATCAGAATACCCAATGATCTCCAACTGATTCGATTTCCTATATATGAGCATGAAATCTTTCGTCTTTTGCAAATACCGCAACATCCGTTTTGCTGCGACCCAATGATCCAATCCTGGATTGCTTAAATACCTGCTTAGCATCCCAACAATATATGCTATATCTGGTCTAGTGCAAACTTGAGCATACATCAAGCTCCCTATCAAAGATGAATAGGGGATGTTCTGCATTTTCTTAGCCTCAAAATCATTCTTAGGATATTGTCTAAGACTGAATTTTTCACCTTTGACCACAGGGGTATCTAAAGGTTTACAGTTCTGCATGCCAAATCTTTGCAATACCTTATCGATATAGTTCTTTTGTGATAATCCAAGTACATCTTGAGAGCGATCTCGGTATATTTGAATTCCTAATACAAAAGAAGCATCACCAAGATCCTTCACCTTGACATTTTTAGCGAGAATTTTCTTGGTTTCATGCAACAAGCCTAAATCGTTACAAGCAAGCAATATGTCATCAACATACAGAACAAAAAATATGAACTTACTCCCACTGAATTTATGATACACACAATCCTCAACTGTATTTACCTTAAAACCAAAAGAGATAATAACCTCATGAAATTTGTGGTACCATTGCCAGGAAGCCTGTTTGAGCTCATAGATGGATTTCTTTAATTTGCGTACCATTTGCTTGGGGTCACCGACCACAAAGTTTTCTGGTTGCATCATATAAATCATCTCATTAATGTTTCCATTTAGAAACGCTGTTTTTATATCCATCTGATGAAGCTCAAGATCAAAAAGTACCACAAATGCCATAATGACCCTAAAAGAGTCTTTTGAAGAAACCGGAGAGAAAGTCTCTTTATAGCATATACCTTCCTTTTGAGTATATCCTTTAGCAACAAGACGAGCCTTATATCTTTCCACATTGCCTTTCGAATCCCGTTTGATCTTAAATATCAATTTGCAACCTATGTGTTTCTTTCTTTCTGGCAATGGGACGAGATCCCAAACGTCATTGTCATTCATAGATTTTAACTCTTCATTCATGGCATTGATCCAATTAACTGAATTTGGGCTTTGCAGGGCTTTTTGGAGATTGATAGGATCTTCTCTCAAAATTTCACTACAAGCCTCATTCTCCTGAAGAAAGATAATGTAATCATCAGAGATTGCACTTCTTCTTTCTCTAGTGGATCTCCTTAATGGCACTGGTTCTTGAGGTTGATGAGTTTGTTCTTCTGTAGGAACATCATTTTGTGGAGGAACCTCATGGACATTATTTTGAATTGTATTTTCCTCAATAATACCGGGTAAAATAACCTGATCCCGATCATTATTGGGAATAACCAAAGGAAGAGGAAACAAATCCCCTTCAGAAACTTCTTCAAAAATAATGTTCCTAACCATATCTCCCCCTTCAAGCTCAACATCCTCAAAAAAAAAAAACCGGGGCATTTCCCGTTTCAAAAAATGTCTTAGTAGTGGGATCATAGAATTTGTAACCCCTTGATCTTTTAGAATATCCAACAAAATAGCTACTAACAGTTCTTGAGTCCAATTTTCTTTCGTTAGGTCTGTACGACCTTGCCTCAGATGGACATCCCCACGTACGTACATGCCTGATGATAGGCTTTTTGCCTAATCATTTTTCGTATGGGGTTTTGTTCGTCGCTTTAGTTGGTACTCTGTTGAGTAAATAACCTGCAGTTTTCAATGCCTCTCCCCAGAGAGACTCTGGTAAGGTAGACTGACTAATCATACTCCTCATCATATCCTTAAGAGTCCTGTTTCGCCTTTCAGCAACACCGTTCATGCTAGGAGATCCCGACATAGTGTACTGAGGGATGATCCCACATTCCTCTAGGAATTCAGCAAAAGGTCCTGGACGTTGTTTACCTGATCCGTCATTTCTGCCATAGTATTTCCCACCACGGTTAGATCGAACGGCCTTAATTCTTTTGCAAGGTTGGTTTTCCACCTCAGTCTTAAAATTTTTGAACACATCTAGGAACTGTGACTTCTCATGAATAAGATAAATATAGCCATATCGCGAGAAGTTGTCTATGAACGTGATAAAATACCTTTAGCCATTTCAGGAAGCCGTAGGGAATGAACCGCAGATATCTGTCTGTATCAGTTCTAAGACATCTGAAACTCTATTAGCACTTAACTTCTCCCTTCTTGCCATCGTCCACATAGATGAATCTTTCAGCATCACTTGGCTTTCGACAGTTCAGGCAACCCTTTATTGACACACTGATGTTAGATGTTGCACCGGAGTCTAACCACCAAGTATGTTCAGGTACAGAAGTTAAGTTAACCTCGGAGCTAACCATAGTAAGAATTATACCTTTCTTAGCACGCCAAGTGCGATATTTTGCACAATCCTTCTTTACGTAACCATCATTCTTACAAAAGAAACAAGCCAATTCAGACCCTTATTTCTTCTTTATGGATGGCACACTTGCAGTTTCTTTACTCTTCCTTTTGTTATTTTTTACTTTAGGGGTCATAGCCAAATGAGCACTTTCTATTCTATCTTGTTTCCATCTATCCTCCTCTTGCACACAATAGGAGATGAGCTTATTAAGGGACCACTTGTCTTTTTGATGCTTATAGCTCACCTTGAACCGATTAAAGTGTGCAGAAGGATATCAAAATTAAATGCACGAGCAAATCCTCGATAGCTTTAACTTGAGTGCCTTTAATTTCGAAACACGATGAGACATTTCCATAATGTACTCCGTTATGTTTCCTTTACCCTTATACTTCATTGAGATAAGTTTTGTCAAAAGCGTACTTGTTTCAGCCTTTTCGTTTTTGGCAAATCTTTGCTCAAGACTGTCAAGGAAACCCTTAGTTGTAGTGGCCTATTCTGATGTGCTATCCTAAAAAACTTTCGGAACAGCACGCCTCATGATCATTAGACTCATGCGATTTGAACGATCCCACTTCTCACCAATTTTAGAAACCAATTTTATTTCTAAATTTGACCATTTAGCCACGCTACCACCCGTGGCGTGACAAGATAACACTGTCACGTGCAGGATAAGTCTAGCTAAATATCATTTCTTGTCACGTCATGGGTGATGGTGTGACCAAACTAGACCTGTCAAATGCCGGTCCGGGTCGGGCTTTGGACCGGGCTTTAAAATCCTGGTCTAAAACGGGCAGGCTCGAGCCTGCCCAGCCCAGCCTGAAAATAGATTTTTGATTTAAATATGTTATTTCAATCCTTTTTCAGAATAAAAAAGTAATATTTAATTCATTTTTAGAATTAAAAAATAGATTTTCATTTTTTATTACATTTACTGAGCTTTCGGGCAAGGAATCGAGTCCCAAGCCCGACCCAAAACAGACCGGGCTTGGGCCGGGCCGGGTCGCCTGTGAATAGGTCTACAACACTATCACGCCGTTGGTGGAGTGGTAGGATTTTGCCACGCTATGATGATTGGCATGATAGTGTTGTTTAGTCATGTTACAAATAGTGGCGTTATAAAAAAGATTAGAATTAGAAATAAAGTTGATGGAGGGTTACTAATAAAAATAAATTTTAAAAATTGCTCCCTCTTTGAAGGCCATCCTGATTGACTTAATTGGACATTTAAGCAGCCTTAAAAGCATGTAAAAAAAGATGACACAATCAGCTAGCTAGTGTTCTAAGGTCGCACTGCACTATGATGGCGACAACTGTTGCAGAGCAAAAAATGTGCAAATGGGAGTACAGTAATCAGCTAGCTAGTGTTCTAAGGTCGCACTGCACTGTCTAATCTCACAGTATGTATGATGGCGACAACTGTTGCAGAGCAAAAAAATGTGCAAAATGGGAGTACAGTACGTATGATGGCGACACAAACTTGCAGAGTTGCGGAGCATAAATGTGCAAAATGAGAGTATAGCATTTACGAGCCAGCTAGCTAGCCAACTAGCTTGTGAGTTCCTTACATGCATGCATGACAAGATCACGGAAGGGGATTCCCTCACCGTAAGGTCCTCGCCCAGGCTGTTGGATTAGTGGGTGGAGAAATACATGAAATGGGGAGAGGTCTCCTTAAGACCCTTCCTTTAGAATTTATTTTTAAAGATCACTGTTTGACTTGCTTGTATTGTCCTTTAATTTTTGGTCAATTTTGTACATGCTTCTTTGTACTGTTACTGACAAGATCGCTGCTTCACTGCTGCTACTGTTCACAGCTAAAGGATGTAACATAGGTACCGATTGTAGCGTTAGCGCATCACAGTTATGAGGAATTTTTGGTCTAAATAGCACTATTTAAAGTGGCCTTAGAAAAAATGGTGTCCTCGCAGTTGCGATCACAAATGGCGCTCTCGTTTGCACATCCATGGGTTGACACGTGGCGCCTCGTTCACACGGTCACGGGATGGTCAAGCCACTGGCCAACAAGTGGCGGCTCGTCCTCACAGCCACGGGACGGACAAGCCACGGACCGACACATGGCGCTCGTCCGTCTCATGGCCGTGCAGACGAGCGCCACGTGTCGGTCTATGGCTTGTCCGTCCCGTGGCTGTACGGATGAGGCGTCACATGTCGTCCCGTGGCCGTGCGGACGATTGCGCCATTTTTGCAATTGCGACTATGAGGGCGTCATTTTTGCTAATGTCGCTTCAAATAGTGCTATTTAGGCCAAAAACTCAATAGTCAGATGTATTCAACAGTTAGTATGAGACCACGTGGAGCTCACCAATGATTTGTGATTAGTAATTGACAGTGCTTTGTATGTGTTTGTCAAAGTTTAAGTTTGGTTTGTGATTGAACAAAATTCAGTGTTGCTATCAGGCGGTAGGCGGTCTGACTGGCCAGACGTGGCAGTCAGACCGGCTGAGGTCGGCGGTCTGATTGGCCTTGGGTAGGCTGGCCGGGGACGACAAAGTTGAATTTTGGTGATTGTGATCGAACACTTGTGTAGGAGTGTTTAGAGGTGTGTTTGCAATGGGTTTCATGAAAAATGAAGATTGGACGTGAAACTAGATATAGTTTTGTCGAAAATTCCAGAGAGGGGTGTTTTAAGAATCTAGGAAGTGGCGTGACCGGCCACTGGTTGACAGTCAAACCGGCCATGGAGCAGTCAGACTGGCTGTGACTAACGATCTGACTGGCCTGGGCAATTTTCTGTATTGAATGTTTGCTGATTTGGTCAAGAGCTGTTGACCATTGCATATTGTGTTTATGCCTAAAGTGGGTTAGGTTGAAATAAACTTGTGCCTGGAAATGGTTTGCTTGATGTGACCACACTTAACATACTTCAACGTCTTATGCCTCAACACTCCCTCCGACTCCTCTAGTATATCCACCAGACGGGACTTGAATGTGAGGTCTTACTCGATGGTCAATGGCTCTAATGAAATCTCATGCTCCGGATCTCTTAGGTAGTTTCTCAACACCGAAACATGAAAAACGTTGTGCACTCTGTGTATGGACCGGGGAAGGTCCAAACGATACACCAATTTTCCAATTCACGCAACTATTAGAAATAGTCTAACGTACCTTGGGCCAAGCATTCCTTTGGTACCAAACCACACAATGTCTTTGGTGGGAGACACTCTTAGGAGCACCCACCTCAAACTCCAATTCTCGTCTTCTCACATCTGCATAGCTTTTCTACTTACTTTGAGCTACTAGCATATTTTACCTGATTTCTGCCACTCGCTCTACGGTCCTCTGGACCCAATCTGGTTCTAGATCTATCTTCTCGCCTATAGCATCCTAATAAAGTGACGATCTACACTTCCGTCCGTACAGAATTTCAAAAGGTGCTACCCGAATGTTGGAGTGGTAGCTGTTATTATAGACAAACTCTACAAGAATCAACTGATCCACCATCCACCTAACTACCCTTCTAAGTCAAGACACATGATCTCAATATGTCCTCCAAACCAATGTCTGTCAATGAAGGAAAAGTCTGAAGTTAAAAAGAAGTACGACAAATAATACGGAGTAGGGCAAATAATACGAGATTCTAGCTCTTCAGATCAGCCTGTAAAGCTAGAGCTTATCATTATACTGCAACGGATTGGACTGGACTCACTACGAGGAGATTGGTGAACTACTGTGCAGTATCCATGATGCACAAGGTGAAGAAGATTGTGATCTTGAAACAACTACAGTTCAGTTTTATTTGCTTAGGAAGCATGTATATCATATATCTACCGGTAAGGCATCAAAGCAATATTTACTAGCACGATACATTGAGATACGCTTCTAGCATAATTTGCTCAACACACCTGAGATAACCATGGGATAAAATTAAAGTGCACAATTCAGATGCTCTAGTAACGTAACGGCCCGACCTGAAGTCTCCCGAGGGGTCCTCCAGGACCACCTGGAAAGTCCACAGGACCTCCCAGGAGGTCCAGCAGGATCGCTCAAGGGGACCTCCAGGACCACCCAAGGGGTCCATCAGACCATCCGGGAGGTCTTTCAAGATCACCCGAGAGGTCTTACAGACCACTTGAGAGGTCTAGCAAGACCACCCGAGAGGTCCTAGGGAGGTCGTGAGGCACGGGATGTCCCCAAGTGCCACGACCTAGCTCGGGGGAGGTCGAGAGACCAAGCTCGAGGAGGTCGTGGGGCCTGGAGAGGTCCCAAGTCCTCAGTGTGAACCGAGCTAGTCCCAAGGATCAACAGCTAGCTCTTCACAGCATACAAAAGTGGTAACATACATCAACGAGAACTTTATTAATATCAACAAAGTTGTTTACAGGGGAGGCTTACAAGCCAGCAATCAAAACACAACAGAAGATAAATAAGTAGACCACCCGATACACCACAGGCAATCGGCTGAAGGGCGTATCCTAATCGACTAGGACCTCTAGGTCCACTGCGAAGACCTCCTCAAGCTTTCTTTTCTTGCTCAATAAGAATACTAAGCAAGAGTGAGCACAACAACCGTGCTCGCAAGTTACACCCGTCAAATAACAGAATGACATGCATAAATGGATATCTCAAAGGAAGGCATAATATAATTGATTTGCATAAAGCCAAGTTTATTTCAAATACCAGTACTAAGTTCCAAGGCAGCTAACAATAATTAAAATTCATTTTCTAAATTTCAGTTTTGCAGTTGGATACATTCATCAGCAAGTGGTGAAGGATATCCTCCTGTCACAAGGCTCCCTGCCCAAAAACTATTTGGATAGAGATCCAAAACCAGTTTAACAAAACCATTTTAAAAACCAAAACCAACATCTAACTTGGAGCAGCTTTGCCAGCATGTCCTTGACCGCGGACTCGGCTATTCGAATAGATTTTCACTCTGCAGAGGTGTACAGCTTTACCCACATGAGATAATCAACTTATACTGTCCGCTCACACACTTCCAAAGGTGTGCGATTAAGAGATTATCACAAGGCCTTTACAATGCATCATTCTACTGCAGTCCCCCCTCGCTAAGGTTTCGCTTCCATTGGATACAAACCCGCCAGAAAAGCCCCCCTTGCGCCAGGTGGGAATGCATAAAAGTAGGTCATGAGAGACACCCACACATCAACAGGGACAACCGCGATGGAACTTTGCAAATTAGTTAGCCAGGTCCACCCCACCCTGGACATGTGGTTGCACGGTGTGGTATGGCAAAATACACTCGAAGACCGGTCCTTAACTGATCTGGGCGATTACCACAAAACCCTAGGTCTCAAGCCTACCCAGCTTGAGCCCGTGCATAAACATGCACCATCCAAGCAACCATTTCGCCCAAGTCCAAACCAAATTTTCCTTTTTCTTTGCTTTTCAAAACACATTTGCAAACTACCACGGCAGCCCAATGTCATGGATTAAAATATTTAGACAACATTGGTCTTTTGGCAGTAAGATATCCCAAAACAAGAATTTTGGTCTAAGCATGTCTAAGCTCCAAGTTTATCAACGCATGCTGGTTCATACTAATGTACCAACCAGCCTTTACTACGGTGTCAAGGGGTAATCAACTCAATAGTCAAGATTGGTTGTACAAAGGAATCAAGAGTAGCTACAAAGTTAAAACAGGGATTGAAATACTTGAATTGAAATGAGCATGCAGTAATTTTGGAAACATAACTTAAATAATCTGAGATACTGGGTGCGATATGATCAAGAGTGTAACTTGCCTTGACCGAAAGCTTGAGAAACTAATTGCTCGGGCTCCCCGAAGAGTCGCAATCTACACGAGACAAAGCAAAGAAAAAAAAATCAAATAACAACCAATAAGATCCAAATGAACTCCAAACAAACCCAAATAGCAAAGAACAAAACAAGATGAACTCAGAAAGGGCTCTCAGGAGGAGGTCCAACGGAAAGGAGGAGGTCCACGGGAGGGTGGTCTCTGCAAATGATCAAGGAGGGTGGTCTTTTGCAAAGAAGCCAGCAAAGACCAAAAGGGTGGTCTTTGCAAAAGATCAAGGAAGGTGGTCTTTGCAAAAGACCATAAGGGCGGCAAAGACCAAGAAGGTGGTCTTTGCAAAAAGGGAGGTCCTGAGAGGGTAAAAGGGAGGTCTCAGAGGAGGAGGTCCAGAGGAGGACCCAAGAGGGTTGTTTCTACAAGAAGATCAAGAGGGCCGACTTTGCAAAAAGACCGAGAGGGCCGTCTTTGCAAAAAGACCGAGACGATCATCTTTGCAAAGAGGAAATCCTCGGGAGATCCACAGGAGGAGGTCCTGGGAAAGATACGACTACACAGTGGGGTCGTAGGAATTGAAGAAAGAACAAGGCACGAGGGAACTTACCAAGGCCAAGAGGGAGGTAAAAGAGGAGGTCAAGAGATAGTGGCAACGGTTGAAAGCGGCGTTGGCGCTGGCGCTCCGGCGAGCTCCTTCGGCGGCGAGGGGGCGGCGCAACCTCCAGTGGTCTTCTTGGCGACGGGGAGGCGATGGTGTGATTCCAGTTGCCTTCAAGGTGAAACTCCAAGCAAGAGAAAGCTGGGCAAGAGCGAGGGAAGTGTATGTGGCCAAAGGTGAGGAAGGACTGCTTAGGCTATTCATAGCTGGTGAAGAAAGGGGAGGAAAGTGTCGTTGAGACTCAGTGACACATGGGTCAAAGGTAGTTGAAGGACAAGACCAGGTATGGCCAGCTGGCTAGAGAGAACAGGACAAAATAAGGCTAGCTGGTGAAAGGAGAGGTTAAAAAGGACAAGATATGCTATGAGGTGAGGGGACAAGGAGGGAAAGCAAAGGGCCACGTAAGTGACTGCATTTTATACGGCTCAAATGGCATCAAATGCACAAAGGCTTAGGTGGAGGATAAGGATGAGGCTAAGCAAGACTGTCAAGTGGAACCAGTCAACTTGGAAAACAGTCTGGTCAAAGAGGAGTGATCACGACCTAAGGGGAGATCGTGACCCGCAAGGGTGGTCTTAGCAAAAAGACCACAAGGGGTGGTCTTCGCAAAGATACCACAGAGGGTGGTCTTTACAAAAAGACCAGAGGTCGGGAGGACAAAGAGGTCCTGAGGAAATCCTGCAAAGGTGGTCTTTACAAATAGACCACGAGGTCCTGAAGGGAAGGAGGTCCAAACGGCAAAGAGAAGGGCATAGTGAAACAGAGCCGTCTGATTCAGATCGGGTGGCTCAAAAGGATGGGATGTTCGGACTAGCCGAATGTGCCACAAGATCAGGTCGTCCAATGCAAATTGGGCGGTTCCAAATGAAGGCGCGGAGTTGAGACGCACGCGGAGGTCTTAGACTGGAAGGAGGTCTAAGCCATGGGGAGGTCTGGACCCTCAGATCCAAATGAAGGGAGGTCTGGACCATCAGATCCGAACGAAGGGAGGTCTAGGCGGAGGGGTTTCGAAGGAAGAGGGATCCAACAGAGGAGATCCACGGAAGGTGATTCAAAGGAGGTCCTAACGGCCAAGACGAAAGGCAGAGGAGGTCTTGACGGTTAGGACAAACTCAAAGGAGATCCTGATGGTCAAGAGGAGATCAAAGGAGGTCTTGACGACCAGGATGAACTGGAGGGAGGTCCTGACGGTCAAGATGGAACTAAAGGAGATCTCGACGGTCAAGACCAACACAGGGAAAGTCTCAACGGTCAAGATTGAGATCAAAGCAGGTCTTGGCGGTCAGGATGAACCCGAGGAGGTCCTAACGGCCAAAAAGAAGGGCCAAGGAGGTCCTAATGGACCCGGGGAGGTCCAAAAGGACACAGGGAGGTCCAAAGGAACACAAGAAGGTTCAAATGAACACAAGGGAGGACAGAAAATTAACAGGAGAGTTCCAGAAAGGAGAAATTCAACTCAAATTGAATTTCAGAAATCAAAGATGTTTGAAACACAAACCCGAGCTAGGATGCCACGAGGTGGTCGTGTCTCAAGGAGGAGGTCAAAATTGAAAGGAGGTTCAATAAGAAAAGGAGGTCTAAATAGAGAAGGAGGTTTGGACCAAAAGGAGGTCTAAACCACAGAGAGATTCAAACCAACAAATAGGTCTGAACTAAAGGAAATTCAAACAAAAGACACGAGGGGAGGTCTTGAACAAGGAGAGAGGTCTGAACCAAAGAGGTCCAGGTGCAAGGGAGGTCCAGACACAGAAGAAGTCTAGACACTAAGAAGGTCTGGACATAAGAGAATGTCCAAGCAAAATGAAGGGAAGGAGATCTGGGCACAAGAGCTAGCCTACAGGGAGAGGAGAACTAACAGAGAAAGGGAGAGATAGCTCCAGAGCTCGATCAACACCAAATAAACCAACTTTTGGGATTAGGTGAAGTTTGACTTAGTCATTTTAAACACTCAAATTCTGAAAATCTCAAGTTAAGCTTTGAACTCTCATCAAAACCAAAAGGTTCTTTTTTACTTTGAAATTTTTTCAAAAAGGCTCAGAAAACCAGCGTGTCACAAGTAATATATAGCAGATTAACCTAAGGAGCATTTATCATAGAGAGGTCTTTTGTTTTTTGTTTCTTTGAAGTATTTCTTTGGCATAATTAAGTACTATACACTATTGGAGAACCGATCTTTCCTGTTGGGGTTTTATTTTCCCGACGGGTGTGCAGTCAACCGATAGGAATGGTTTAGTTGCCATCGGTTTGGATCCATCGCCAAGGATACAAGCAATTTTGGTGACGGTTATATATTCAACCGTTAGGAACATTCTACTTCACGTCGGTTTCATTGTGCCCACAGGAAAATGACCATTTCCGTCGCGGGCATCACCGTCAGGAATTTTGTTGCCACGCCACATATTTGGTCGCTGCACTTTGTTCTGGTCGGTTTTTGGTTGAACCGACAGGAGAACAAAACATTAGGTCAAAATCCCCAAATCACTATCTCAGTACTTCTCCAATCTCCAATCTCTAGTCCGGCCACCACTTCACCTCCTCCAGACACAGCCCCCCTCAGCCCCCTCTAGGACGCCCCCTCTCCACCTCCTCCAGATCTCGCCCCCACCCCCTGTTCACCTCCACCTCCTCTAAATCTCGCACGCCTGCCCCGACACCCTCCGCCTCCGCTAGATGACGCCACCCTTTAGCCCCTTCTTGGATGCCTGCCCCTCTCTACCTCCTCCAGATGCCACCGCCCCTCCACACCCCCTCCCCGTCTCCTCCAGACGTCGCCGCTCCTCGGCTCCCCTCGCCCCCCTCCGCCTCTCTAGACGTCGTCGCCCCTCCTCCCTCTCCTGGATGCCCACCTTGGTCAAAATCCCAAAATCAAGCCCCACCTCCCCCGCAGCTCTGTGAGTATGCTCCTCTGCCATAGCTCTGTGAGTATGCTCCTCTACCGTAGCTCTGTGAGTATGCTCCTAATGATAGTCGATTTCTTGGCTTTTTTATGAGATAAGGAATGGGCAGCTAGAGTAATGTGAATCCTGAATGTAGTCGTGTCGAACTCTTCTCGATGAAAGTCCGAATCGTGAAGCCTCCCCGCGGCTCTGTGGATACATTATCCAGTTAGTAGATTCCCTTGCTATCTTTATGTTCAATGTGATGCTACCTTTTGTGATGTAATAATTATTTGCTTGGCTGCATGTTGTGCTATTTTTGGAATGATAGTCTGTGATATAAATTTAAGCTACTTGCAAATGTATTTTATTTCTTGTGCTGAAGCACTTGCAATGTTTGAATCGTTGTCTCTGTGTCGTGTGTACGTAATTGTTGTGTAGCTACTAGCTAGGATTGCTTTGTTTCTTTAGGTTAATCCAACATGATCATTACAGTAGGATTGTTGTCGATGCTCTTCTTATCACAACTTCTCATAGGGATGACACATATGTAAAACTGACGCATTAATTTTGTTATACACACAGAAAAATTTAATGGCAGATCGTGAATGGATGTATACTGGTTGGCATCGTGGTAGTGCTCCCTCTAATGAATGGATAGAACACACCAATGTACTTTTAAACCGTGCCTTCACTATGGATGGTATAGTTCAAGGTGGTACCATTAAGTGTCCATGTGCCATGTGTCGGAACTATTTTCGGCACAAAAGGGATGTTGTGGAGATGCACTTGTGCAAATATGGGTTTAGGGAGAACTATAAAACATGGACTTCACATGGAGAGAGACTTGATAGGCTCGGCGAATCTAGCTTGCCAATAAACCATGAGGAATTTGATGAAACTGATCATGTAGACAATATGTTGGTTGGCCTTGCTGGTGGTGATCCACCAACAATTTGTTAGGTGCCAACGGCTTCAGCCTGGTCCTTCTATAGGATGGTCGCTAGTGCTGAAGAAAAGGTCCATCACAACACAACACACTCATCTATGTCTGCTGTGGCCCGTTTGCTTGCTATAAAATCACAGTACAATATGTCCATTGCACAGTATGATGATACTCTACGGATAATCCATGAACTACTGCCTCCCAACTCTAATTTGGCTGAGGATTTCTACCGTTCAGAGAAGTTGTTAGAGGGCCTTGGTATGCCATATGTGAAAATTAATGTTTGTTATAATAATTACATGCTTTACTACAAAGATAATGAGTATAAAGATAAGTGTGACTTTTGTGGTACCTCTCGCTACGAGGAAGGACATAATAAAATCCCACGTAAAGTCTTGCGGTATCTGCCCATTACTAATAGGCTAGAAAGGTTGTATGCACATGAGAAGACAGCAAAGCTAATGCAGTCGCACAAACAATCCACAACTGGTAAGATGGCGCACCCTTGTGATGGTTTAGCATGGCAATAGTTCAACAATTGTGAGACCGGATTTAATCCAACCTTCAGGTATTTCGCACTACCCTAGATCAAGAGCTAGTGCACACAAAGGAAAAAATTGTTGATAACCAGTTCGAATCATGAAATAACATTAATAAATAACTGAGTACAGCCTTATGGCCACTTATTACAAAAGAGGTCCAAAGACCTTAAGTCTCACAGTAGCGGAAATAAAAATAAACTCCGTGGTTGACCCATTGAATCGCCCACTAGCATTCAACTGGGGAAACGCAACCTAGTACTCCGGGAAGCCTTCGTCGAAGCCGCATGCGAAGTAGTCGTAGTCGTTCTCAGCATCTTCATAGGCTTCTGAGATTTGTTGAGTGTAGCATGTGAGTACATAAAGTACTCCGCGAGTCTTGGGAAATGATGCATATGCGTAGCTTTAACAATTGGGCATATAGGGTTCATTTGCACAAAGCAATATTTTAAGTTTAAACATCTTTTATAAAGCTCATTTGACAAAAGATGATTAAATAGTTAAAGTAATTTAAATCAAACTCTAATGCAGGTTCCAACTACCATACATTAGTAAAGAGACTCTAACCGCCAAGTTTTCAAGAATTGAGCTCTAGCTGCTCAACTGGTTCTAATTGTCAGAACCACAATCCAAGAGTTCCAACTACTCCTAGATTCCCAAAATATTTCTTTTGAAACCAAAATTGAAATCTACCATGTGTATACGCACCTTGCCCATCCTTGACTGTGGGTACGACTATTCGAATAGTTTTTAACACTCTGCAGAGGTTGTATAGCTTGACCCACACGACATAATTAGTTTATAATATCCGTTTAACATACTTCCGAAGGTGTGTGACTAAACGATTATCACAAGGCTTTTACAATACTTTATTCTAACTTTAACTCACCCGATGAGCTTTATCCCAAGTTATGGACATCATTTACCATCGACCTGGAGCTCACCATTGTGGGGGATAACCTGCTCGGACTTGGACGTCTATTACCAACGCTCAGCGGCGAAGCCCCGATAGACATGGACGTCATTTATCATCGTCTGCACTAACCAGATAACACCTACCATCTACAGCCTGCGGGTGTAAAGCTAGAACAATGTAAATTATTCAGCCAGGTCCTTCCCATTTGGGACATGTCGTTATACGAATTTGCTTGGTTTGAATAAATACAAGAGTCGATCCTTAATCAATCAGGGTGAGACAAACAAGGCTCATACCACTCACCCTAGTCTAAAATATTTTCCACCATTTTTATTTTATTTCCAAATATTGACATTATCTAATGTCAAATATTTTCCAAAATTTAAAGCACACCAATATTAAAGGTTTTTCTCCCCCAAAGGTTAAACATGAACATACAACACGTCTAAGCAATTTTACCGTATTCTGCAAAATTGTATTCAATAATGCAGACTTTCCTACACTAAGGTTACAAAGGTGCAGGATATCAAATATCAAGGATGATAATAGCAAACTTTAGGTTTTTAACTAACAATCTACAGTTTAACTTATCATTTAAATAGCAATGCATAACTTTTAAAACTGAAAACATAATTTACAAATCATAGGTTCAAAGTGCTCAAAGGAGACTCGCCTTCGGTGACGTTGGAGGTAAGTGCTTCCTGTTGATCCAAACTCGCGTCGGTGACGTCGGACTCTACACGCGCGAAACAGACCAAATAAATAACAGAAAATAAATAAAAACTAAAAATTATAAAATAAATACTGGAAATTAGAGGATGAATTTAGGAGGAAGAATCAATGGATTTGGAGTTCGTATGAGAACGAATAAAATTCTGGAAAATAAATTCTCAAAAAAACATTTCTATGTACAAAGCACCAAGTAGGAATGACTAGATAGCATGGCACTATTCATTCTTCTTCTTCATGTCGAACAGAAGTGGAAAACGCCATGCAGCCGAACAGAAATGGAAAACATGGCGTCGGCAGCACAAGGTGGCGGAGGACTAGCTAACAAACCACAAAAATGGAACTCCATGAACACGGCCGACCCTTAGGTGGCGACGATTCGGCCGGAGAAGCTCTGTAGCGGTGGCGGCGCAAGCTTGGGCAGCGGCGCGCACACGAGGACGACGGCGCTCTGGTGACAGAACCAGCGAGGGGAGGTGAGCACGGGGTCTGCCTTGGTGAAGGGAACGTGATAGTCCTTTCATAGGGTGAAGGTGGTGCTTCAATTGACAGGAGATTAAAGCTTTAGTTTAAGGTGTAAATGAAGAAACGGTACTTTGAATGCAAGGAGTGGAGGTGGCAGGCACTGATTGTATGAGAATGTGGGTGAGGTTAATGCGGTCTTAGTGCTTCAAACGGAATCAAGTTTAATGCTTTGAATGAGAAGAAATGAGAAGAATAGTGGTGGCAGCCATTAATGGAAGCTTGAGCTCGGATGGTTCAGCACATGGCGTGAGGGCACGGGAGAGGGGAGGGGAGGGGCGGTGCGGTGGTGGAGGTGACTGGCGGTGTGGGCGGTGCTGGCAGCCGGAGGTGGCGAGGGTGGCGCTCGGCTGGTTGATGGTCGGCCATGCCTCTCGGGCTTGAGAAGAAAAAACAACAGAGAAGAAAGTTTCGTTGAAGAAGATGAGTTAGGAGAGAGAAGGAAATAAAGGATATAAAAATGGAAGGGAGGATGTCGTCAATTGGAAGCAAAAGCAATGATGGCAGCACATGCATAGGCTTGGAGGTTAAGTGAGTTTTGCATAGGAGCAATGCTTGGATGGGTGACCCGACGGGAAGTTCATTTTTTTTAAGAAAAAGAGAGAAGGGCAAAAATAAAAAAATTGGATCAAGAAATTAGAATGAATATTTTTTATGGAGATTTGAATCTGAATTTTTGAAATTTGGAATTTGAATTTGGAATTTAGATTGGAAATGGAGTTTTTGGAATTTGAGATTTCCTTCTAGTAATACACATAAAATACAAATAAGATCCAAATAAAATCCAGACAATTTTAAATAATTAATTTGAAATTAAATTTTTACAGAAAGCGAATTTTGGGATGTTACAAACAGAGACTTTCCTGACTTTGCTAGAGATCTCAGAAATGTGCGACTCGTTGTTGCAACTGATTGTTTCACACCTTTCAGTCTGGGTGCTGCTCCTTACTCACGTTGGCCAGTCTTTGTCACTCCATTAAATCTTTCGCTAGGCAAGCTCATGAGGGCAGAATATATATTCCTTGCCCTTGTTATCCTTGGTCCTAGACATCCAGGAAAGAAATTGAATATTCTAATGCAACCGTTAGTTGATGAGCTACTCAAGTTGGGGGGTGGGGGGTAGAAACATGGGAAGCTTTACTGAAGAAAAACTTTACAATGAGGGCAGCCTATTCATGGTCCACCCATGATTTCCCTGCTTATGGTAACTTTGCTGGATGGAGCACCCACGGTGTGTTAGCGTGTCTATAATGTCTGTGTGATTGCAAAGCCTTTCAACTTCGTAGTGGCTGCAAGGCTTGTTGGTTTGATTGTCATAGGCGTTTCCTACCTAGGGACCATGAATTCAGAACCTAAGCTAACACATTTCGAAAGAACACAAAGGTGTTGGACGAAGCTCCTAGGCACTTAACGGGAGAGGAAGTCCAAGACCAAATGAATGCATTAGTAGTTGATACAAAAAACTTTGGCAAAACACACAATTGGACCCACGTAAGTTGCTTTTGGCAACTTTCATACTTTAACAAATTACTTCTTCAACATACCATTGATGTCATGCACAATGAGAAAAATGTAGCTGAGGCTATATGGAACACATGCTTTGACATACCCAATAAGTCTAAAGATAATGTGAAGGCGAGGCAAGATCTAGCACAAATTTGCAACCGCCCATCATTGCACTTGGAGTTGAAGGACAATGGGAAGTGGCACAAGCCAAGGGCATCATTTTGCATTGACAAAAATGACAAGACAACAATACTTAAATGGTTTTAAGAACTCAAGTTCCCCGATGGGTATGCAGCCAACATTAGGAGGGGGGTAAACCTCTTGCAAAGGAAGATCTTTGGCCTAAAAAGCCATGACTACCATATCTTCATGGAACGCTTACTCCCAGTTGCATTTCATGGATTCGTTCCGGAAAATATATAGGTGTGTTTGGCCGAGCTTAGTTTTTTCTATAGACAATTGTGTGCTAAAGAACTGAGCAAGGATGTCATATGTTCACTTGAAGAGAACATTGCAGTTCTTCTATGCAAATTAGAGAAGATATCCCCTCCAGGTTTCTTCAATCCTATGCAACATCTAATTATACATCTTCCTTATGAGGCACGACTCGGAGGTCTTGTCCAGAACCGCTGGATGTATCCGTACGAGAGGTAAAATTAGTATATCGTCAATAGCCTTCTAACTTTATACTCGCTCTTCCTAAAGTCTTGGGCTAGTCCTTGCAGGTGTATCGGAAAGCTAAGAAAGAAGGTACGAAATAAGGCTCGTGCTGAGGGGTTCATAGTTGAGGCTTACCTAGTAGAGGAGGCCACAAATTTCCTCTCACTTTATTTTAATCCCAATGTGAGATCAGTTAGAAAAAAGATTCCTTGATGCGACGATGGTGCCTGTACCTTCCAAATTTCCTGCAACCTTGAAATTTTTCAATTCATTGGTAGATGCATGAGCTGTCAGGGTTGTCGTGATCTCACAAACGAGGAGTACAAGACTGCTTACTAGTACATATTACTGAACATATCGGAGATGGGTGATTTCTTTGAGTATGTGCTCAATTTAAAAACTCTAAGTCATTTTCCATAAATTCTCTTTGAGTATGTTTTCTAATTTATTCTCATCTTTTATATAATTTGATATAGAACAATGGAAGAGCCGAATTACACCAACAGAGAATCAACTTCGCGAATTAAGATTAAATGGTTGGAAATCTGGTCGTGGCGCCATTGATGGGCCTAATTTTTTTTGACTGGTTTAAAACCAAAGTAATGTTGCTGAACACTTAAAGTTATATATTCTTAGCCTTCTTACATCATCCAGAAAGTAAGAAATTAAATTATATATGTAGTGCAGGAAGATATCTAGCATTGACAATGCCTTGTGCCAAATTTCTTATGGTTTCTCTAAAAGGGTAACCACTTATGGATGCTATGATATGAATGAATATAGATTTCGGTCCGAGAACTATGAGAATGCTAAATCATGATTAATTACTATCAATAGTGGTGTTTGTGTGTCTTGTGTTGATGAAGATGATAATATGCTTGAGTACTATGGTGTCATTGAGGACATCATCAAAATTTCATGGGAAGGCGGCATGAAACTAGAGATGGTTTTATTTGATTGTCGTTGGTTTGATCCAATCCCTGCTAAAGTGAAACAAGTGTATTATTTATCTTATCCATGCAAGTCCAGACAAGATCTATTGGATTGGTGGGTTGTGTATCATGTTTCTCAACATGGATGCATACTTCCTAGTGGCATCAATGATGATTCCATTCCCCCCAAAGGGCCGCCACAAGATATATCATTCTATCAAGAGGATGGTTTGGAAAGACATTTTTGTTATCGATTTAGGGAATGACCTATACATTGTGATGCCATGCATTTCAGATGAGATGATTGATCCCAAAGACTTGGACTTTCTGGCCAACCAAAATGTTGATGGTCAAGAAGACGAAGACAGTCATGAAGATGAAGAAGTGGATGAAGATGATGAGCTTCAACCCCCTCACTATGATCCAGATGATTTCTGACTTTGTGTTGCTTACATTGTCAAATTTGTCAAACTATGTTGTTTCATTTTGTTGTGTGTAGTATGTTGTACTCCCCCTAAGTGAAAATAGTTGTACATGCATTAAGTTCCTGATGTAATTTTATGTCTTTGTTATGTGATGTTGTATGAAATATCAACTGTTCCCTGCAAGCTTTATTCCATTGAACTCAAAAGTTATGACACAAAGGCACTGATGACAACTGAATATGTCTTTGCTATGCGGTGATGAATGACCTTCGCCACAGCTGTCTAGCGGCAAGGCAACGTGCAACTAGTCGATCGTCGAACAACAACAATCATAGTGGTGGTACCTCCCGAAGAACCGTGACTACTAGTGCTGTGGAGCAGTCTGCACAAAGAGGGAGGGAGAAGAGGTCATAAACCCAATTGAGAGTACCTTCGCAAGGTCGGAAGGTTGGCCTTGAACCTAAGGGTGATGTGTAAGTTTCGTAGCTCATGCGTTTTCTTCGACATCCATCATGTGTCATTTATCATTCTAGCATCAGTAGAAATTGGAAAATACCATCGCATGTGATTTTTACAACTTCATGATAGTAGAAATGTATTAATTAAGATGAGGTATGAGGAGTGTCGGATAGCTGTGATGAACTACTGTCGGGACTCTATGTATGACTTCCACTGCAATGAACTATATAGTGCTTCTGAAATATTTGGAGAACCATGCATAAATCATGTACCAACACTTACAACATGAAGAAGTCATTCAAATAGAATAGAACAATTATGTAATCTATGTGTCTAGATATTTGGATAACCATGCATAACGTTAGAGCTAACATTTGCAACATCGAGAGGTGATTCAAATAGAATATATTGTCCACTCAAAATATAAACACACAAGAAGAGCCACAGAGATAAAATTTGCAACATATGAAGGAGCCACTTTAGTCACACATAAAACTTTCCAGATAGATAGATTCCTGGTGCGTCTTTTGAAATGAATTTATGCTTACAAACTTGAGCATTTGTAAAAAGATTTGAGCATTCATATATGTATAGTTTGAGATGGTTAGGGCAGACAGATAGAGAGGTACATATGTGTTATCTAATTCATAGTACGTACATACTAAGCTGCAATTGATGCTAGGTTTTAATTAAGGATTTTCAGTTTGCAAAAGTGATATTACCTCACCATCAGTAGGCACATTTTCCTTGCAATACACTAATACACTTGTGTACCGCTTACTCGTTTTGTTTTAATTATGTACATGCAATGCAAGTATGTAAATTACCACCCCAAAGACTACAAGTACATCACACAACTTGGAGTTATTCTCAAACGAGAATGCCCGGGCACCATGAAGGACTTGGATTACGAAGGTGATCCCATTGATATCCGCCCGGCGACCACGTGGGTAGATTATTATTTGGATGAAAATGACATTGGAGAGACAAATGCAAATCGAGTGAAGCAAGAGTTCTGGGTAAGATTGGTACTCCTAGTTTACATACAGTCGACTGTTACTTTTTTTTAATCTAACTATGCATTTCCTACATAAATATGCAGGCTTTGTTTTCTATAGGTGATGAGGACAAGGAAGAGGCTGACTGTGTTTTTGAACAGGTATGCAGCGAAACGAGTACGAGATATGATGTACCAAGCTCGTGTGGATATGGTCAAGAAGTACTACGAGAACCATGGAGAGAAACTTGATGACGCTCTAGCCCGTCCAAGAGAGCTTTTAGAAGAACAATACTTGCAGTCTAGGCTTGACTGGTGCAAAGAGGAAGATTTGCCTAACCTCTGCCATTATTGGGTCACCGAGCATTTCAAGGAGAGGCGAAGGAAAGACCAACAATCATGGTTGGAATCCGAAGATGTTGCTTAAAATAGAGGAGGGTCACGACTATTTGCATAGACACAACAATTTATAGTATGAAATCTATCCATTACTTAAGCATTTATTGCATTGTTATCTTTTTTATTCTGATTTGTACTTATCCTGTTAAAACAAATTCAAGGTTACCTGACTGTTTGAGCAGTCCATCTAGAGGGTAGGCCACAAACAAGCTGATGGAACCCCTCCAAAAAAGATAAAAGTTTTATCATATTTTATCCAGAGAGCTATAAACTAGGCCTGTGTAGAATTCTCGTAGAATATTCAATATTCTCCTAAATTGAAATGAGACAGTGCTTTGACCTCACTTTTTGAAGCTTTATACTCGAGCTAAACCTTTTCCAGACCTTTAATAATTGCTTGCATTTCTTCTAACAGCATTTTTAGTTGTATCTATTGAAAAGCATCAATTAGAAAAAAGCAAGTACATCTTGGGGGTACAAATACAAATACTACTCAAATTGTAGGTTGTTTTAGAATACATAAATAATATATTGTGCACAATTAATTAAGCTGGTGTTTACTATCATGCACAGATGACTAACATCAGTAATAAATGCATTCAGAAACCTGAGGCATCTAGATGCTACTATAATTTGTTACTGGTTTAGTATTTCAAGGCAGATTGCAGTAGTCAAAGTTGTTCAATTCCTGACACTTTTCAACTATTAGATGAACCTAAACTGGTCACTGACAAAGCAACACAATTTTTGTGTATTACAATTCTTGACTAGAGAGCGGAGTTTATTATCGAGTTTTTCATATTTAGCTTTTCTTATATTTGGGATTTTGATGACCCATAAATCTTATATCTCCAATCTCCATATCCACTCTGCCATATGTTATTTTGTTGGGTACAACACAATGTGCAAACAATAGATTCCACCACCAAATCAAATCTTTTCATCTCTGCCTAACAACCCACTATATCCTAGAGTCTAGTAACAACCCATGAAGTTTGAATTGGAATATAATTAATCCACTCGTGAAATACAATGTGTTGCAGATGTATTTTTGAAGTTCATATACACGGGGAAGGAAATGTTGAAAGCGATGACATAAAGTGTTTATTAAGAGTATATGACGCTACACATCTCAGAATTCATAGGGAAGAGATACTTGATTGTGCTATCATTTCTACAAAGAAATGCCTCCAGTTCGCGATAGAACACTTGGAAAAAGATGTGGCAAAACAAGTGCGATATGCACTAGAAACACCTCTTTTTCGAAGGCTTGAAAGAGTTGAAGCAAGGCACTACATCTCAACATACGATAATAAGACCACGGAACGAGACCATACTAGAGTTTGCAAAGTTGGACTTCAATATCTCGCTCAACTTGTACTGCGAGGAGCTAAAATATCTTACGCTATAAAACACTACTCTCTAGTAGTAGAGTGCATTTTTTAGTTCTTATTTACATTATTAGCAATTATGATGCCATCTAGATACATATTTATTTACAGATGGTGGAAAGAACTTCAAGTCAACAAACATCTAAGCTGGGCATGAGATAGGAGGGTGGAGATGCACTTTAGGATGCTTGGGGTTTGCTTCAGGCCTCAGTATTCATGTTCACAGATAATGCTTACAAAGCTGATTATAATTGTCTCAATGTTTGATGACCTCTATGACAACTACAACACCACAGAAGAAAGCACAATGTTTACTGAAGCAATGGAAAGGTTTGCCATACCTTCCTTTTCTAAATTACATTATGTAAGGTCAAAATAAGTATGCTATTTGAAGTGGTGGATTTTGAATCCACATATAATGGAATTCTTGGCCGTCCAGCTCTAGCAAAATTCTTAATAGCCACGCACTACGGTTATCAGAGTTTGAAAATGCTAGGACCAAAAGGCGTCATCACGGTTCGAGGAGATCAAAAAATGGCTTACGCATGTGATCGGAAATCCTTATAGCTAGTCAATGAACTTCTGACCAGAGAAGCTAACCCACCTACTGTGCAGTTCAAGCACTCGAGGCCAAAGATGACACCAAAGCCTTCTGACCAGACAAAGAAGGTACCACTCAACAAGGGCGCTTCTTCGGAAAGCACCAAGTTTCCTGGGTCAGGAAACACTGACACATCTACTCGAAAAGTACTGGTCGGGGCGAGACTCGACCTTAAATAGGAAGAGTCGCTCGTCTCCTTCCTCCAAGCAAATCTGGACGTATTTGCCTAGCAGGCATCCGACATGCCCGGAGTCCCCAGGGAGGTGATCGAGCACAGGCTAGCTCTCTAGCCTGACAAAAAACCGATCAAGCAGAAGCTAAGGCGCATTGCACCTGATCGGAAGGAGACAATCCAGTCGGATATTGACAAGCTCCTCAAGGCTGGATTTATTCGTGAAGTCGACCACCCTCAGTGGCTTGCCAATCCTGTAATGGTTAGGAAAAATAATGGGAAGTGACGAATGTGTATTGACTTCATAGAGCTTAATATAGCTTGTCTGAAGGATGACTTTCCTCTTCCACGCATTGACCAACTTGTAGACTCTTCTTCCGGGTGTGAGTTATTAAGTTTTTTAGATGCGTATTCAGGGTACCACCAGATTAATATGAGTAAAGAAGATGAAGAGAAAACTTCCTTCATCACCCTATATGACACTTGCTGTTATGTTAAGATGCCATTTGGTCTCAAAAATGCTGGTGCAACTTTTCAAAGGTTGATGTAGAAAAGCTTTAATCCACAGATAGGTCGCAATCTAGAAGCCTATGTTGATGATTTGGTCGTGAAGAGCATCAACGTTGGCGATCACATTTCCAACCTACAAGAAACCTTCAATAACTTGAGAAGGCATGTAACATCCCAATTTTTTGAGCTTTAAAAATCCTTTAAATAGTTGGTAGAGAGAAAATTCACCATTTGGATTTATTTGAATTTAATTCAAAAGCTTAAATAGGGACTTTGAGTAACAAACAATTTAATATGACTAAAGTCAACATGAATAATGGACAAAACTATTTTATTTGGATTCTATGTGCTTGGATATATTTTCTAGATTTTTCTAGAATTTTTCCAAGTTCAGTTGCTAATTTCTATTGCTTATTTGAATTCTCAGTATTTTCTAAAATGGAAAAGCTATTTAAAATCTCCATTTGGCTTCGAGTTAATTTCCTTGACCCATCCCTATTCATCGGCTCATTGCTGCCCAACTTGCCCAAGTGAGCGGAACGACGCTATCTCGCCTCCGCTTCATTTGCCGGTGGGTCGCTTCCCGCCTTGCCGATCGGTGGACCCTTCTGCGTCGCGTCTCATGGCGCTTTCTTCCTCGTGCGACGCAGCGCCCGCGTCCGCCATGTTTGTGCGCTAAGCTTCGTCCGACAAAATCGCAAACTACCCGGATTTTGTGCGCGGACGACACCATCTAGAAGCTCTATCTCTCCCACACCCGTTCCATTTGAATTTGAATTTCTAATTCGCCTCTATCTCCTATTCCTCCGTGAGCTCTTTTTGTTGGAAATATGCTCTAGAGGCAATCATAGAGATGATTATATTTCTTTATGTTCATAATATTGGATAAATGTTATTCTGTTCCATAAATGAATCATCAGTTATGAAGATTAAATAAGTATGTGACTTGTTGGTGAAGCTCTTTTAACTTATGATGATGTCGTTCTAAATTTATCCCTAGTCGAATGTCATTGGTCAGAACGCTAGTGACTCTACGACCAGCACATGTATTGATTGATGACCATGTTTCACCGATCATGGATATAGGGATATCGAATCAATAATGTGGACACATGTTACAGAATATGGTGTTGGATAAGACCCACCTTGAGACACTATTGAGATTGTTATGATTCTATGTGTCGTTAGTTGATCTCAAGCAATGATGATGTATAATCCTTAGACCTGAGATCAGCATGGTTTCCTACATGTGTAATAGCACTCTTAGGGGTTGCCAAACGCTACTCGTGAATCGGGTAGTTATAAAGGTAGCTTTGGGTATGCTATGAAACATGAGAGGGATGTGACTGGTGGGATATGGATTTGCCCTCCTAACATAACAGAAGAGATATCTCCGCCCTTGAAGTGGTCGATAAAGAAAGTGCATGGCTATGCCCATCGTGGTCAAGAGTTCACCACATAAGGTTATCTCGATACTCGATCGAGAAAGTATTGAACAGTCCATGGATGACACAACATCTCACGTGGAGTTCAACCAGATATCGTGAGGCAAAGGGAGAATACATGAGTAGGTCGCTTAGTTCGATCAGTTGCGGACTGGTCGTATGGAGATAAAAGCAAGTCGTAGACTGGTCGAATGTAATCACAGAGTGGTCGAAACCAAGTCGTAAGGAGTTACGAGTTGGTCATGACCAAATACGAACTGGTCGTATAGAGATAGGACCTGGTCGTAAGTGATGAGGACCTGGTTGTAGATCATATTGCATTAAGGTTAGTCCGATATAATTTGTGTGTATTTGGGAATCGTTATGTCCTGCTAGGAACCGCTACGACTCGTGGTCGGAAAGGGTTTTCGAGTCACAACCGAACTACGCATGAACCTAATGGGTCACACACTTAACGGGTTGGAACAAACAAGTACGGATACGATTCGTAAAGCGTGTTTGGATAGGATCTGTCACGGGCACTATATAAGGAGATGCATGAGGCTGTTGGGCGTAAGACGAGTTGACGTGAGTTGCTCTCCCGAAACCCTATCCGCCATCTTCTTGAGAGCCTCGCCGTGCGTCTTGGTGCTAGCACACCGGCGTACGGTTGTTCCTTCCCTGGACGTGTGGATACCATAGAGGCGCTTCTACGTTGTTGTGCTTGAGGACGATCCGCGATCTTCGCAAGGAACTGCAGAGGTACTGGAGGAGACGATCGACTCACGAGGACGCTGGACGATCGACTACGACCACTGCATCAACGTGCTTGACGTTGGACGATCGACTACGACCAGTACATCGACACGCTCTTCGTCGGACCAGGCTGCTCCGATGCTTCTTCCGCTGCTCTGCGCGTCTAGTGGTAACGATCTATGATCATCTACTTGCTTGGCTTCCTAGTTTGCGTGGTAGAAATTTTTGTTTGTAGCTATCGTAGCCTACCCTGTGGCCCAACACTTTTCGGGTTGTTTTGACTGCCGCCGCCCACACGCCGCCCTGGCCATCCCTGACGCCTATAAATAGCCCCCGAGCATCGCCCTGCCACCCTTTCCAAAACCCCTCACCCAATTGCCTCTCCCGAGCCCTAGCGTTGCCGTAATTCCTCTTCTAGGGTTTTCGGCCGCGTTTCGTCTCGGTCGAATTGCGCCGCCGTCATCGCCACCGCATCGTCGTGGAGCACACCGCCGAGTCCGCCGTCGCAGCCTCTGCCTCCAGAGCCCCTTCGCATCGCCGGAGCACCACCGGAGCCCCATCCGACAAAAGCCGAGTCTGCTCCGCCGCTTCGAGCTCGCCGCTGGCCACCACAGACGTCTTCGACCACCTGTGAGTACACCGCTAGGATCGCAATAGCCCGGGCTACCTCCTGGTACCACCCACCGCCGATGAGACGCCGCCGCTCGCCGTTGCTGTTGGGATCCGAGTGCCGCCGCCCTCGCCGTCATCCACGTCAGCTGCCACCTCAACACCGTGCATGCGTGTCATCCTATGTGGCACCGTGTAACATCCCAAATGTATAATTAGGGTTATTCAAGTATAATTATATGTGTAGAAATTAAAACTTTTTCTCACAACTTGAAAACCCCTAAAATCTCATGTAATTCTTGTCCAAGAGTTGTGTAATCCAAAAACACAAAGCTCTTGTTGACCAAAAGTCAAATTCCTTTTTCCAATTATCTTAAATCTTGTGCCCAACAATTGGAAAGTACTTTCCTTGGTCCTAAAACCGATGTGGGACCCCTCCGACAAATATCACAAGTGGTAAAACTAGTTTGATAAATTTTGGAGGTAAAACAATCCTTTAACCAACCTTCATGAATTTCCTGAGAAAAATGCATTGCATAATAACCTCTGGAAATTTTATGTAAGGTTAATCTCATTGTCAGCAAGCTCCAGTTAAAAATTCATTAAATTTGGAGTTCATTTGCTATCTCAAATAATTCTGCTAAGCTTCAGCTGTTAAAAACTAAATTTAAAAGCCTACACTGCTCCTTGGGCTAGCCATATTCAAAGTCGGGTCCGGCCCAACCATGTCTGCACCTCAGCAGACCTCATCTCCATTTGATTAGGTCGCACTGCTGGATTTACATCCAACCGCCACGACCTCCTCCATGTTAACACCGCAAAGACCTCCCCACCTCATGAGGTCATTGCCGTTGGATCGCTGATCCATGGTCATGACCTCCCCGTGTTAAACCTCAAAGACCTCCTCGAGTTGTTAAACCATCGCAATGAGGTCATCCCACCTTGTTGAGGTCGAGCCGCTGGATCAAATCCAACACCATGACCTCCTCCTCAACATACTCGGTCAGTCCTCCCATTTCACGTGAGGTCATAGCCCTTGGATCCAAGATCCATGGCCCCGACCTCCCTCACCGTAAACTAAGCAAACCTCCCACCTAACCAAGGTCGTAGCTATTGGATCAAATCCAACGACTCACGACCTCCCGTGCTATCAAGCACTCACAACCTCCCCATCTTTTGTCGTGCACCGTTAGATTAAAATCTACGGTCACGACCTCCTCCTTTGTCTTATGCGCATCAAACCTCCTCACAAGACGTGAGGTCGTAGCCCTTGGATTTAAATCCAAAGGCCATGACCTCCCCCTCGTGTTCTTATGTTCATGTGCGGTTAAGACCTCACAGGAGGTCCGCACCGTTGGATGGAGATCCAACGCTTTGGACCTCCTGTCTCATTTTCCCACGTGCGCATACGCATTAAGGAGATCGTGAGGCCATGACCTCCCCATCCTTGATCGTGTGGCTGGGACCTCCTCCCAGTCCTTTGAGCGTAACGGTTCAAAAATGCCATCGGAGGGCCAAGACCTCTCCCAAGGCTTATCCAACGGTCATCAAGACCTCCCCTGTTCTTCTCCTACCTTGGTCACGCATGCGTGCTCTGAGCAGTGGAGTTAATGCGCGCCAGGCCTCTGTGCACCTTTAATACTCCTGGCGACCCAGATTTAATGCTTGGTCGACTTTCGCTTTTTCAGTCAAGACAGCCTGCCCCTTGTCAACCTCATGTCCTTGCCACCCCATGGACCAACCCGTGGGCTAAGCTCACCATGGAGCTTAGCCCCAGCTCATAACCTTCACCTTAGTCTATAAGTCACCCCGAGAATCCTCCCTTGGCTTCCTTTGCACACAACCGATCTCAGCCTTGCATCTTGTGCGTGGTGAGCTCCTCCTCACTCACCTCCATTCTTGGTCGCCATTGCAGAGCTTGAGCTCCTCGGTGGACAAGGGTCCCTGAGTTTTCCTCCTTTTTCTCGAGCTCCATTTGTACCATCCTCCGGGACCAAGACCTAACTCGCTTTGGTTTGGGCATTTACAGAGGTGGACAAAGAGGAGCTTGGAGCAGAGCTGGCCGTGGAGCAACCCCATCTTCTCCAACTCAAAGCCATCACCATCCTCAACCTCCCAAGATCTTAAGGACCTCCTGTAACTCCCCGGTAGTCCTTAGTTCTCGGCACCAGATGAATGAATGTCGCGGAGCTTAAGTTGTGGCACCGGCTTGAATGTCGCATGAGCTTCATTTTTGCTTTTCGGTTTTGGCGTCGGTTGGTCAATTTGCCCTCTCCGCTCGCCGGCGCTCAAAGCCGCCGCCGCTGTTGAGAGGAGGTCCACCGGCGCGCAACGTTATTGTGCACTCGGCAGGTACCATTGACCTCACCGGCGGGCTCTACATCGCCGGCGAGGACCACTTCTTCACGCCGGGATCTTTGTCGGGCGTCGAGCGTGTCATTGTCGCTTTAGGACAAAGCTTCACCATTTTAATGCGCTAATCATTTGCTCCCATCATTGTAATCAATGGGCGTTTTAACCGCCTTTAAATCCACCCTTTAATGCGTGCATTTAAGACCTCCGTAGCGGACCTCCTCGCTGTGTCTGGCCAAGATTTATTCCATGTCCAAGCGCTGCTGGCGCTACTGGTCCGACATCCAAACCTCCTCCGAGAAGATCCGAGCGCCCAAGACCTCCTTGCGCAATCGTGGCCGCCTGCACCTCCTCGGAGGTCTGTGGACGTTAGGACCTCCTTAGGACCTCCCTAGGTTATCTCACTGCTCATGACCTCCCGGGTAGATCTTGACCGTCAAGGTCCTCCCTGACGATCTGAACCATCGAAGACCTCCTTTGAACATCTGGGCGCCCAGACCTCCCCGTGAGGTCTTGACGATGCAGATCTTCCTTGGGGAGATCTTGATAGTTTAGATCTTCCTTGGAAGATCTCACCGCTGAGGACCTCCCCTTTAGATCTGGTCCGCTCTGACCTCCTTTCCATGTTGTGGTCCGTTGGATTTCGTGATTCACGGCCCCGACCTCCTCACCTCACAAGATGCGTTGCTAGGAGGTCCAGACCTCTGGACCTCCTGAGCGCTGCAGGCAAGTTGTTCACTGGGAGGTCTCGAGCCGTTAGATCTATGATCTGTGGCTCACGCCCTCCCATGTCCTTATGGGTTTTAGAAATTCCAAGACATTCTTAATTATGGTGAAATAAGGTATAAACTTTAGAATTTCGTATCTTTTTCATTTTAAATCCATTTGAGGTCATTCAAAGTATGTTGGCTCTGTCTTGGACTTGACTTTAATCCAAAAATGATTGTAAGTTGAGTTCAACTCCAGAGCACAGTTTGCCATTAGATTTTAAAACCAACTTTAAAATATACACTTAAATCAATGCTTAACTTGTAAAATACAAAACTAATGCTCTGTAGATTATTTTTGGGTGAGACCAACTTTGTTGGTTTCCTCTATTAATGAACTCACTGTGAAAATTAGTTTTGAGCATGTTGCTATTAGGAAAATGAGGACTTGTGCATTATAATTTTGTTCAAGTTCTTGTTTTTGAAAAATTATAGAAAGTGCAATATAGCTCCAAATGAGGTGAACTCAATTGTGTTATTCATCTCATGAGGTGCTGGTTTTACAGTAAAAATTTCAGCTTCACTTCTGTTCTAGAAAATGTAGCCTCATAATTAAATTAGTGAATAGTGCAGTTTGGTATTTTAGGGGCTGAGCAGAATTATTTTGCTCATAACTTTTGCATTGAGAATCCAAATCAATTGGTTCTTGTTGCAAAATTCCCTAAAAATCACCCTCTTGCTGCTGTAGAAAATTCAGAGAATTTGGAGTTCGTTTGTTGTGCTGTCTTTGTTGTGTTTCATCGTTCTTATCGGTTCTTTCTCGCTTTTCCGTTAGGCTTCGACATTTGTGGTGATCCCGAGAGTGACCCTTCGCAACAAATTGACCAGCAACAGCAAGGCAAGCAGTTTGATCATTTCCATCATTGTCCCATTACTTTAAAGCTTAATATATTGTTTTACTTCTATGTATGCATGCTACTTTGTGTTAAATGTCGCTAGCAAGCCTATAGTTGCATAATCAGAGGAATTGTTTATCCTCTACTACCATGAGCCTAGGTTATTTGCTGTGGTGGGAGCTCGTTGGATGAGCTCCTATCACTTAGTAGTTTCGATTTAAATTGCTTAGCCATGCTTAGTTTTCGGTAGAATGGGCGATCATCGACTTAGTCGATGGTCTTGATCACTCAAAACTGATTATTACTCCTATATGTCCAGCACTTGTGCTTTGATTAATTTGTAAAATCAAAAACTAAAAATAAAAGATTGATTTAGACTTGGGCATATTGGATGGATGGCGTGGTTTTGGATGTGGTGGTATGCCCGGGTCCCTAAGGACCGAGTACTTGGGTCACTAAGTTGTTTATTTTGCGTGATTAACCACACGAGGGCATATGGAACCCTCTTGACTAAGTACTTTGGGCGGTGTTAATTGGGGTCGCTCGGTTGGTGTGTTTTTAAAGATAAAATGTGTGTGTGATGTGGGAGGGAGCATTAGCTTAGGGAAGGTTGTGTGATGTCTCCTTCTCCCGTGGGTTGTGCGACTCGAATTAGCATTGTCCATTGGAAATGTCTCAGAGGACTTAGCGTGCGTGCAAGCACACCTAAGGTAGTGTGCGTAAAGGAAAGGCGGTCTGACGTGTGGGTACAGTGGTACACCCTGCAGGGATAAAACTATTCGAATAGCCTCGTCCTAGGTTATGGACATGCTTGGTAAGGTCGTTCAAGACTAGACTACAACCTTTAATTAAAACTTGACATGGTTGGTATGAACGGGGAGTTCATGCTATTGTTGTGGTGACTTGGGTTGGTCACTTCCAGGTTGTTCTTGTTGTTGTTACCTTGTTATTTATCTCGTTGTTAATTCAACAATTAAAAATGCTTTGTCAAATTGCTTTCAATCTACTATACTATTGCAAATGAAAACTTGCTTTGTGCTAAAATGAGTCCAAAGCCTCATCCACTTAAAGAAAGCTTGCATATAGCTAATTTATAGTTCTGTTATCTTACACGTCAGTCTTGCGAGTACAATAAACAATTTATTGTACTCATTTGCTTTGCTTAACAACTTTGTTGCAGAGGAGGTAGAGCCCAAAGGGCTTTACTTTTGTGAGTTGTCTTGTGGTTGGGAGAGCGACTAGCTTGGCGGTCCTGGTCGATTGCCTTGTGGGCTAAAGGCACACTTGGTTGGCTCTTATTTTGGGCCATCTTTATGGCACTTTTGCTTCTCTGTGTATCTTTGTAGTTTTGTTGTTATTTGGCCAGAAGGGCCCTTTTTTTGTAATAACCTATCCTTATTAATGTTAACTTCTGGTTTGTCGCTTGTACTATGTGTTGTCTGGAATTGATACATTCTTTTGTTGTGAGGTATGTATACTGCATTCTGGGAAGTATACATCTCTCGAGACCGGGTTTATTTGGTTGATAATACTAGGGTCAATTGGATGACTAAGTATTATGAGCGTAATAAATCCGGGTGCTCACACACCGCGTCAGCGCCACGCATGCACATGTGTGCCACCTCACCTGAGCCAGATCCAGATCGGTTCGGTGAACCAAGTTCACCATGAACCCAGTCGCTGATGTGTGGGCCCCACACGTCAGATTTTCCTTTTTATTTATCTTATTCCGAAATCCCTTCGCTGATGTCAGCGTTGCGCAATAATTTGACTTTTCTATTAAGAAATAATTCGGATTATTCTAAAAACAGGTTTTTCTTTAGATTCAAACTTCCAAAGCCCATATCTTTTGCATCCGAACTCCAAATCAGTCCATTTAAATTTCTAAATTCCTATAAATTCAAGATCTATTTATTGGAGATTTTTATTTAATGGAAGATTTGAAGAAGAAGGAGCACCTCAAGACCAAGATCAATTTCTAGACCTGTTCCAAGGCAAGCTATACCTTTGACCATCTTGAATCCCAGTTTGCTAAAAGTTATTTTATTTCAAATTATTGCATTTAATTCAAATAACTATTTAAATGCTTTTGGGTATAGTTAATGATCCAAATTGTTATACCTTCCTTGTATAATTGATATGTCTTAGTCCTTTGTCTCCCTAGTTGGTATTTTAGTTGGTAATATTGTAGCACCAACGTGGGTTGGTTAGATGCGATTAGATTGCTTAGCCATGCCACGAATCATCTGTTCATGTAAAGTTGCAATTATCAACTTGACTAAGTGACTATGGAACTTGTGATAATCTGTGTGTACTATGTGCTATTATGGCACGTGTTGCACTTAACCAACTGGGTGGTAAAAGGTTTAGACTGAGGCAAGTGGTGGAAACAGTGTGACATGGTGGCTATGTGATACGGAAATATGAATCTGTGTGTCAAAATAATCTGTGTGCCCAGTCGCGCGGCTTCGGGTGGCGTGGAGTGTCTCCCGTGCGAGGCCGGTTGGTTCCACGTGCGGCGCCGACGCCACCTCCCCCCTTCCTCTTTGCTTGATTGGATGGCGTGGAGGGGACCGATGGCGCGGGAGCCGTATGGGACCAGCGGCATGGCTCGTGTCGGGCGCATGGCTTCACGGGCGAGCTTCGGTGGCGGCGTGGTGGCGGCGGGCCGACGCGGTCGTGGTTCAAGGCGATAGCGGCGCCGTGGTGTGCGCGTTTGCTCGGGCGGCAGTGTGTGTGCGACTTCGCCGACCGCCATGCGCGTTTTTTGTTTGTTACTGTTCATGCAATATGTGTATTGTTCACCCGAGTACTACTGTTCATGCAATTATCGTTCATACAATCTACCGATTGGCATTGTGCCGGTGACTTCAAATCTGCTCACGGTAGATTAGAGCGGATTTGCATCATAGGATACAATCTAGAAAGCCAAATCTGCAGAATTGAAAGCAATGTAGAAAAAAAACGATTTGATCTATGAGTGTCGTGCTACGACGGTTACCTTTCAATCCGATGAGAGTCGATCGTGCTGATAACGTGTTGAGGAACCGTCGCTGGCGAGTCCAGTCCAAGCGATTACCTCGTAGACAAACTCAGAATCGTAAGAACAATGCAAGAACATAAGAACATAATAGTAGATTGAAAACAAAGATATGAAGGGACTTCTGACTTCTCTTTATTACTCTTCTGTAAAACTGTAGTACAATAGTTGGGGTCTCCCTCCTTTATATAGGCTACTGGGTGGATTAGGAGGCCATCGTGGGCCAGGACTGCCGGCCTAGGCCCGGTTTCTTAACAGGTTGGACCTAGGAATGGGAGGAGTCAATAGAAATTTCCCCTCTAGGCCCTTTACATTCTTACAATCAAGTGAAAATAATAGATTGTCCCCTCTAGGCCCTTCATATTCTTACTTGAAGAGGGATTTTTTTTAAATAATATTAATTTAAAAGATAATTACAAAAAAATACAAAAATAGTTGTATGTCGCCATTTGAAACGGCGATAGGTACATATTTACTACTAGTCGTCGTTTCATCGTTGTCACCATTTCAACTGGCGATTTGCATTGAAGAGTGTGCAAATCGCTAGTTGAAATGGCGACATGAACTAGCTACTCCCAAAATCTAGTGTAAAAATCATTTTAATTCCGAAAAAATAGAAGAGAGAGAGAGAGAGAGAGAGAGAGAGAGAGAGGAGGAGGAGGAGGAGGAGGAGAGGGAGAAGAGACGTAGCGAAGCCCTACCGGTTCCTAACGTAGGAGAGAGAGATAGAGAAGCAGATCTTGTCGCCCATTTTTCAGGTAAATGTTCCTGCAACTTTGTACATAAATTTGAAACCTTGTAGGTTAGCAAATAAAAATAGCGACACATAATTCAATGGATTAGATAATTTTAGCTGTATTGCTGTTTGATGTAGTACATCATTTTAGCTGTGTATTGTTTAGTTCATCGTGCAGATATGATTTATGTTGCAGTACTTGAATGATATTGATAAAATTTGCAAAAATACTAAGAAAACTTTGTAGATTTTCATTTTGACATGGTAAATATTTTGTTAATACCGAAAATACTTTTTTAAACCAGGAAAATACGAAGACACCTCTAAAAATAACAAGATACCTATTAAAAATCTATAAAAATAGTAGAGTAGCTAAATAGGGTATACAGAGCTTAATCAAAATAATCCCAACTTAATTTTGGTTTTCATTTGTGCACGGTAAATATTCTGTTAATTGCGAAAATACTTTTTAAACTAGGAAAATAGCAAGACATCTTTAAAAATTCTCTGAGAAATCCAGAGTAGGTACATAGGGTATGTGGAGCTGAATTAAAATACTGTGAACTTAATTTTTGTTTCCATTTGTACGCAGTAAATATTTCATAAATGTAGGAGACACTTTTTAAACAAGGAAAGTAGCAAGATACCTATTAAAAATATGTAAAAATTGTAGAGTAGCTAAATATGGTATGTAGAGCTTAATCAAAATAATCTCAACCTAATTTTGGTTTCTATTTGTGCACGGTAAATATTCCGTTAATGCCGAAAATACTTTTTAAACTAGGAAAATAGCAAGACACCACTAAAAATTCTCTAAGAAATCCAGAGTAGGTGCATAGGGTATGTAGAGTAGAATTAAAATATTGTAAACTTAATTTTGGTTTCCATTTATACACGGTAAATATTTCATAAATGCTGTAGACACTTTTTAAACAAGGGAAGTAGTAAGATACATATTAAAAATCTATAAAAATTGCAGAGTAGATAAATAGGGTATGTATCCCAACTTAATTTTGGTTTCCATTCGTGAACGCCAAATAATTTGCAAATAAGGAAAATAGCAAGGTACCTATAAAAATATATGAAAATTCTAGAGTAACTAAATAGGGAATATAGACGTTAATTAAACCATTGGGAACTTAATTTTACTTTCCATCTGTACACGACAAGATACCTCTTAAAATTTATATGTCGATACAGTTGTGTGCAGATCAGTTTCTTATATGTCACTAATCGTGCAATAATTAAATTAATTAGATATGTCGATTCTTATTACTTTTTGCATATGTTTCATAGTATTTACAATGTATGCACTGAATTTTCAGGTATGGCGGACCTAAGAGACGCTACGCAGTGGCTGTGCGATTTGCTTGACCCAGCCATTGACGCGCATCACCGTCGCCGCCTCAGTACCATCCCCCTAGGAGGGCGAGGCGGCGATTGAGCTTGACGCGTTATGGCTGCGCACGCCCATAAGGGCATGGAGGGTGGACCCACGTTGGTTTTGAGGTACGTGTAGTTGTGACATTCGTGTACTCAATTGCAGTCTAACTACTTTGGGTGGACGCATGTTTGTTCTTAACCCTTTTGACGTAGGTTGAGAGTGGCAGGCCTCCTTCCACTACTGAGTATGGTGGAGGTGACGTGGAAGGACGACCAGGACCGTGCGGGTGGTGGTCGTACGTCGAGGTGCTTTTCGTACGACCAATCCCTCCTGACGGCACTGGTTGACCAGCGGAGGCTGAAGACGCACACGTTTCACTTCCCTTGTGGGGAGATGGCACCGATGCTTCATGACGTGACCTTCCTGAGTAGGTTACCCTGCGTGGGCTTCCCCCTGGCGGCGCACGATGTTCTGGCTACGTGGTGCACGGAGTTCCTCGTGAGGTTCCAGGGGATGCTGCAGCCCAACAGCGGCTATAGGGAGTTCAACAGCACCCACAAGCCGTTGATGAAGTGGATCTGCCCGTTCTACGTAAGTTTTTGTAACTCTTGTCCTTCCACTTCAATTGCTTTGTGCAACTTACTGATGTGTATCTGTCTTCTTGCAGCCGGAGTGTATGGCAGAGGACACACCCGAGTACACAGTGAGGAGGCACTTCGAGGTCTATTTGTTGTGGATATTTGGGTGGGTGATGTTTCTAGGGTCCCACGACGACAGTGTCGACAAGCACATGATTCGGTACGCACACTAGCTGGCGGACTAGGAGGTGGAGGAGATCTAGCTCTACGCCTAGGGACCAGAGGTGCAGTGCACGACGTACCATGTCCTGTGCGACGCGTCCCACCGGGTTCAGGATAGCTCCATCCTCTCTAGATGCCCGCTGCTTCCTTCAGCTGTGGTCATTCGAGTGTTTCCAGATCGGATGACGTGGACCGACTGACCATAGGTACGGTGTGGTGTCACCGACGGGTAAGTTTTATGAACATTTATTCTTTTTCATAATGTAATTCAATTTCTTGTGCTAAATTTCCGTTGTTCTATTCCACAGGTCACCTTCACTTCGATTAGTACGCACGCGTCCTACCCAGACTACATTGCAATGTTCGATCAGTTGGCGGATGACCACATCATCTGGATACCGTACACTCCCGACAGGGTGTACATGCGCGCACTAGGAGGCCTGTCGATCCTGTGCACATGAGACCACGCGTACTAGTACATGTGGAGGTCCTTGGTGCATGATGTCTTCGTGGAGGAGTACCACGTGCACGGGTGATGCGTCAGTTCGGTCTGCGACGGGAGGGCCTAGCCCTCTAGTGGCAGCGGGTGGCGCCGAACGTCCTTGGGTAAGTTCACATTTTACTTTTATCGTAGTATTGCCTTACGTAACTACGAAACAATCATTTTGCCTTCTACAGGTACACTAGGAAGGGAGTGTGTTCTACGACTTCTTAGATAGACATGATGTTCCCTTGGGTTCAGGGCTGGCTTCGTGCCTTGGAGGACGTTGTCTAGGAGGATGCTCCCGACAACCCCAGCACATACGAGGAGTACATCGAGTGGTACTCCAATCGGACGAGGGTTCGCAGCTTCAGGGTCGTGGACGACCCACCACGACACGAGGCCGTGACATCTGACACATACCCCACCTAGCCGGACTTCGCATTCCATCACGTGGTATGTATTGAACGGTTTGTACATCTTATTTGCTTCGCAAGTTTTTGGTTTCTAACTTGTTAATTAGGTGTACAGGTCGATCTACGTTGGGATTTGCACAAGTTGACGACCTCCGTGCGTCATATGATGCTCAAGGGGCGCTTCAGCATGACAGCGCAGGAGATTAGAGAGGTCATGGACTAGTTCATCGAGAAGACGAGATGAGGCATCCAGCTGGCGTCTTGCCGTAGGCCGAGGGAGGTGGTGGATCCACCTGTGCATGTACAGGGGTGAGCCACGATGCGTCACAGCCCATGGCTCCTCACCCGGATGTGGCGGGCGGGTCCTCGTGGCACCATGTTGGGAAACCCCGGCACAGTTCGCAGGTCAGCATGAAATTCTCATGTTTGGTTGTTTATTTCGAACTCCACTAGTTACTAACGATAATTTTCTCTGACAGGTCCTGATTACCACCCATACACACGACAGGAGTACGCGGAGTGGTCCGTTACCTTTGTGCGACGAGGTATGTCTATCTTGTTTGCATGCACAACATACTATTTCATCATTTTCGCCATGTTTAAATGCATAACGTACTGTTTCACAGCTCGTGCATCCCTTTGGGAGGAGGTGCTGGTGTCGCCCGAGGAGTCACGCTCCGGGGACTTTGATTTCGACTGGGGTGGCGGTGTGCCTTCGTACAGCGAGAGTAGCCAGGTCTTCGTGGGGGCTTCACAGTTGCACGATGCGTCCGGAGCGAGCCAGCCGACACAACACCATCTCGCGACACCCCCTCAGGCTACTCGTGCCGGTTGGGTGTCTTGGCTGCCTGAGCCTTTGACCTACTCGTACCAGCACCCGTAGCTATCCCGAACAAGGCCAGGACCCACACGTGGGGTACTCCCTAAGAGGGCCCGCGAGTAGATATTTATTCTTGTAAATATCAATCATTTCATGTACATATAAATTTATGTACAACTTACATTGAGCTAGTCTCGTGTTTCGATACTATTTGTTCTTGTACCTACGGGTAACCACATAAGGGAGTGAGCATCGCGACAACCCACCTTTTTAGACCTTACAGACCGCATCGCGTTACGCCACACACGGTCACTTTTGTAGACTGAGATGACAACACACTTCGATGCTACCTTTATGCATCGAAAAGACCATACTCTGCCGTGCCCCCCTTTTTAGATCGAAAAGACCACACCCGGTCACGCCACACACTACCACTTTTATAGACCGAGATGACAACACATTTTGATGCTAACTTTTCACACCGAAAAGACCACACTCCGCCACGCCCCCTTTTCAAACCGAAAAGACCGCACCCTGTCACGCCACACGCTGTTACTTTTGCAGACCGAGTTGACAACACACTGCGACGCTACCTTTTCAGACCGAAAAAGTCACACTCTGCCACACCACCTTTTCAGACCAAAAAGAATGCACCACGGCATGCCACAAACTGCTACTTTTGTAGACCGAGATGACAACACACTACAATGCTACCTTTGCAGACTAAAAATACCACACTCCGCCATACCACATTTTCAGACCGAAAAGACCCATTATAAAAGGAGGGAGAAGAAAACAGGAGGAGAAGAGAGCCAGAGGAGAACACTATACCACCACACCAAATACTTCACCAAAGCTTGGTTCACACAACTGAGAGGAAGGAGATGTCGGACTCGTCGGTGAATTTCTACACGTAGATGGTGCGGAAGCGCAAGTGGCTTGTTGAGAGAGCTAAACCCTACTTGGATTGTTCTATGAAGGATGCGCCGGTACCACTGGAGTTCCCACGCCCGCAATGTGTGCGCGAAGAATAGGCTAAGATCATATAGTCCACACACTCGGCGACGGTCGACCGGGTGTACTACACGTACGAGAACGTCCTCGTAAGAGAATCTTGCACACACATAAATTTTTTACATCTTACGTTCCATTCCATAAATCCCTAATACATCCGCGCATAATGGCAGCCAGAGATGTGATGCAACTTCTTCCAATGGATTGACGACCCAGACATATATGATAGGGCGTTCATCGAGTAGAAGTACATATTAAACTATACGATGCGAGTTGAGACCTTCAAACGCTGGAAACCTTACATACCCGACCCTACGGAAAAGCCATCGGAGGAGCCAAGGTGAGAAGGGTGGTGGTGGAGGACCCTCGAACAGGAAGCTAAGTACGACCGAGTCGAGCGTGCGGCGCACAAGGAGAAGGCTCCTACTAGTGAGACCGGCGGCCGTCCTAGCACTCCCTATAGCCCAGCGTAGTCCGTATTGAAGAGGTAAGTTATGTCTAGTTTGCATCCTGATTATTAATTTGGCCCTACGTTGTGCTATCCTAACATCATTCAATCGTCCAGCCTGTCTCGCAGAACATGGTTGACTTCGAGACTGACCACCGCCGCGGGTAGTCTAGAGACAAGGGGAAGGGACCGATGGGCCACCATGACTGATCGATTTCGTTCCAATCAACCCTTTTTCGGATTCCAAGAATGCGCACATGTATCGTAGATTCATAGGTGTATTTCGGTTTGTTGATTCGTGCATGTTGGCGTTTCTAATGTATGTAACCAAACCCAACACGCCATGTATTTCACAATTAAATTATGAAATCTTTCAAACTTAGATATCTTTTCCCAAATATTTCGATTATTAAAGATTACGTAATCTTTTCCCGAAGGAATTGGTTCCACGAACAATACAATCGGGACAATAACGCGCTGGCAACCATAAACCCAAATATTTTTTTTCATTTTGCTCCGAAGGGGGCTGTTTGTGTCATTGCGCCGCCGAACTCGAGTTCCAAATTGCGCCACCAATCTCGCATTCTCTACTTCTACTTCACATTTCGTGATCTTCTCTAATTTCGGATTCCGAATTACACGAACACTCCAAGGTATTACCAAAAAAACTTCGTAAAATACACTAAATCTTTAGACTGAATTCTCTAGACATAAATTTTTTTTTAAAAAATATAGGGCTCTGTCGCTATTTCAATTGGCGACAGTATCCCTATCTCTAGTTGAACTAGCGATAGGGTTCTGTTGCCAATTGAACTAGCAAAATTATCTTATCGCTGGTTCAATTGACATCAGAGACATCTTCGCACTGTTCCAATTGACGACATAGATACTATCGCCAATTGGAATGGCGACATGAAAGTTTTGATATTCTAAATAGCGACCGACACCTATTTTTGTAAAAAAAATTAACATTTTTTTGTAATTATCTTTTTAAATTAATATTATTTAAAAAAAAATCCTTGAAGAGGAGGCATCGACGCGTCGTTGCTCCACCGAAGATGAGAACCACGGTGCACCGTGCAATATTGTAGGCAATGGTTCTACTTTCACAGCACAATCCATGAAGTTCTTTTCTTTCTTTGAGAGGTATAATCCACTCACTCAGTTGGGTGACTCGAGTTGAACTAGATTCCACGGTACAGCCTAATGTCAGGAGGAGCTGGGCAAAATATTATACAACATCCGTCCCTTTCGTTAGGCCTGTACTTGTAAGGCCTGTACTTGCAGGTTTAACTGGTGTTTGCCAAAAGTACATTATTATTATTTAGCGGATGGACACTGCCAATTCCCAGCCATTCAGCCCCAAACTCGCTCAAACCGTTTAATAAGGGGATCTTGATTTATCATTATGAGATAGATGTATTTGAGGATTTACACCTTGATGTCCATCGAGGTGTAAATCCTCAAATGCACCTATTCATATTGGTAAACCTTAATAATTCTGTTAAATAATGTATGTTTTTCTCTATTGTGCACAAGCAAATGCATGAGACGGGAGATGCATATTATACATTATCGAGAGATGAGATCACCCGCCACATGTTACTTAGCGCTATGTACGTAGGATTCTTACCTATTACTAAAACGTGTGGGAATGGCGAGCTATCGTGCTTCCTGTATGTTTAGTCCTCTAATCGCAACGCGCCGCGTGTCCCCTTTCGGCTCGTTCGTGGCAGAACCGGCGCGCACAACCGCGTCCAGCCAGTCAACTGGTAGTTGCGCCTCGTGGGCCAGTCATCACGCCGCTCAATGCCAGTTCTCTGCCCTTTGTTGGGCCGATCATTGGGCCTCATGATCCAACTCTTGTGACACCGTGCGATCGCAGGATCGCCAGACCACTGGTCCAGATGCGTTTAGGCCACTCCACTCGACCAAAACCTAGGCCACCTCGATGCTCACGCCCCGCGCCACCCTCTTGTTTCCACCCAGTCTCCTCGCTTCTCTTTGTCCCCATCACTACTGGTGCTAACGGTGAAAAGCTCTCACGCCCTCCTGCTTCACCTCCTCCCTCACCCTCTTCGTCGTCCTGGCCCGCTCTACTTCGCCACTAGCGTTGGCCACGCCGTTGATGAACCATCAGTGCCCTGACAGGGGATGGGATGGGCACTGATGGACTGCAAGGAGATGGTGGCACCGGTGGACAAGCAAGCACTGTCAACCCCCATGTCGTCCTCTCCTTGGTCTCACCCATTTCCTCCCGAGCGACTTTGCCGCTACCGTCAGCCTTCTTCTTTGCCGCCGCCGCCGCCCTTCTTTCACACCTACGCTTTCGCCCCTCTTTCCTCTCCCCTTGTTTTGCTCCTACTGGAAAAGGAATTGATATTGGAGGCCTTGACTGGTTTGACTTTTTTTCTTGCCTTTTGCTTTCATCATTACCATTTTTTTTCATACATATAGATGATTTACCCAATCTTTTAATTATTCTTCCACATGCTCTTCAACCTGCCCCTATGACTGCCAAATGTCGCATAGTGTGTTACATGAAGAACACGGTGCGCGTGTGCATTCTCACAGGCCAGCATTTCGGATGTTCTTGCCAAATTTTGAAAAATAAACCCTCATAATTCTATAGTGGGAAACAGGGGACACGCCTGCACCGAGACACCTATAGGATCACCTAATTTGAATGTTGAAGCTAAAAATGTAATGCTATTTAACTGGGTGCCTTTGTTTTTTCTGTTCCTTATTTCGCTTCATGTTGATTATTGGTTGTTATGAAGTTGATATGTACTCCTCTGTTTTATTTCTTTCCGTGGTTTACATGTTGAGACTGAGGAAAAAAGGTGTTCAGAACTTTAGATTCATCTGGATGACAGGTTTTTCCTGGCAAGGTTAGGTTCACTATGGCTATTTCAAATGCCTTGATTTCTATACCTTTTTCTAGCTAAAGAGTTTTGATTGTTGTGGACGCTTTCAAAAATTTTACTTGTGGGCATCATCACAGAAATTAGTACACATGAACAAATTCAAAAATACTTTCATGGCTAGAGATGAAACATTTGTGATTTAGTTTTTCCTAAGACAGATGATGTTGTGCACATAGTTTATTTGCTTGACATGTTCAAAATATTTGGGTTAATATTTTTTTTTTAAAAAGGTCAAAACACACATTTTTTTCCTTTGCATATGTATGTTTTGCTGTTTTGTGTTTTCTAACATTGAAATTTTATTTCATTTGTGAACAAGGATGTGAGAAACAGACTTCCCACATTGTAGATCAGTGTTAGTTGCTCATTTGGTTTGCTTGATCCTACTGATTGCAGATCTTTCCCTCCTTCGTTGGTATCTAAAATTCCTTACTGCTGACTACATTCTGTTATGTACACTTGCCTTTGTCCAATTCCCCTTTTAGATGTTTAGCATATTATGTGCGTTTTTTTTGTGCCATTCATTGTTATTTCATACAATGCTTTTCCATGATTCCAAAGCTTTTTATCACATGTTGTCTGAATGTTTCGAAAATCTTTCCCGCCTTTACTAGTAGCTAAAATTCCTTATTGGTGGCTACAATTTGTTATATACACTTGCCTTTGTCCGATTCCCCTTTTAGATGGTTAACAAATTACATGCCTTATTTTTTTTGTCAACCATTGTTATTTTGTACAATGCTTTTCCATGATTCCGAAGCATTTAATCACATGTTATCTGAATGTTTTGAGATTTTTACCATAATCAAAAGTGAAGCCTTCATTGCACAATTACCTTGTGCTAACCATGCTGCGAATAATTTGTCCTGGTTCAAATAAAGTAGGAGGTATGTACTCATCATACTTAAAAAATCTGTACATTCAATTTTCTATCTACCTCTCTGTATTGCTTACTAAAGCAGTTATTGCCCTTTTCTGTGCAGTGATTCCTTTTTATTTCCATTACGATTTCACATGCTACCTTCTTGTGCCAAATAGGAAGGCCCTGTGGACATTTTTTTTCCTTTGCATATGTATGTTTTGCTATTTTCTGGTTTGTAGCGTTGAGATTTTAGTTCATCTGTGAACAAGTATATGAGAAACAAACTACCTAGAGGACAAGGCATTAAATATGCAAGCAATATGTTCTTCCCACATTGGAGATCATGTTAGAGATTGTATTTGATCCGTGAACAAAAATATGAGAAACAAACTATCTAGAGTACATGACCTTGAACATGCAACCAATATGTTCTTCCCACATTGGAGATCGTTGTTACCTGCTCATTTGGTTTGTTTGATCCTGCTAATTGTTGATCTTTCCCTCCTCTGTTGCTAGCTAAGATTCCTTTGCAGGTTATCTTTTTAAGTGGGCAGTGGCTGAGGTCTTAGGCAAATTTGCAGAAACCGGCCCAGAAGGAGTCTATGCTGGTCGGAAGCGATAGACTGGAGGTAGTGGCGAAGCAACTACTACGTTTTCATGGGTGGCAGTTAGTCATAGAATTTATAATGATTGAGGTAAAATTTAAGTCATTGTTTGTTTGTAAGGTTTCTAGCCACCTTTAACAGTTTGGTTACTTTGGTGCCTTGCACTCTTTAATAAATTTGGCTGTATGCATCCTTGATGCAAAGGTCAGGAAAGATTTTCTCTTCCATTATATAAAAAAAGCTAAGATTCCTTACTGCTGACTATATTATTTATTTACACTTAACCTCTGTCCAGTTCCCCTTTTAGGTGCTTAAGAAATTATGTGTCTTATTTTTGTACCATCCATTGCTACTTCATATAATATTTTTCCATAATTTCAAAGCATTTCATGACATGTTATCTGAATGTTTCCAGGTGGTTAGCATAACATTCAGAGCATTTCATGACATATTTTCTGATGCTGCGTAGAGGTTCATGCCTATCCTTTCATTCATTCACAGGCTATACCGCTACTTCAACATATTCATTGGTTCTAGAATTATCATTACTGCACTATTTCCACCGACTACCACTGTCCTACCATGTCCGAATGGCTTATCCCGTCGTGTTTCTTCCTGCTATATATGCGTGCTATATATCTTTCGTTTCCTGAGTTATATCTACAATCTGTTCAATCATACGTGTATGTTGGTACAGTACATATAGATGCTACTTATAAGACTCAATATGCTTGCTTGTTTCGGCAGGACCACAATGAAATTCTCGGCACACAATTCATGTCTGTATTATTCTTACATCGCCAATTCATGTACCTATGATCTACTTAGATTCTCCAGTTATGTGTGTTTCCCAGTCTATGGCCCTAGCCTTCCCTAACCAACTCTGCTTCTATCGCTTGATCTTTATTACTTCTTTCGCAATGCTTTTCCACGCATAAATGTCGCGCGCCAGCATATGTCCAACATATCCTCCTAGCCAACTGGCAAGAACAATCGGCCCACACCAAATGCCAGGAGCGACCATGCCTAGAGCAGTGCAGAACACATAGCGCTACAAATCAAGCCACTTCCACCTCACATCTGTATCAGCACACATATTTCTTGTGCTCTTGCGTACTGAAACCCAGATCCAATTATTTTACATCGTGCGTTCACTTTTCTGCACAAAAGGTCCTTCTTATTCCCTAAGGCTACTATTCAGTATATTTGTAGTACATGATGTTGTTCTTTTCCGGTTAACTTGGTTTAACTTGGTCAATCCAGTGTACTTATTTCTTTGCATCTTGAGATATGCCTGCTGTGTTGAAAACTACTTTGTTGAAACTATAGAAGCAAATAAAACTGTTAAGACATAAGACATATGACATATGAAGTCACACTGTACAGGCTAGAAACGTTATTATGTTGGATCCGCTGCTACCTAGGAAGCTTGAACGTTTATCTATTATCTATTGATTTTTATTGTAGGGGAACTAATCGTACGATGAGTCTGAGTCAGCTTTTGGATGGTATATTTCTTTTTGGTTGTTTTATTTTCCTTACCATGTCCAAGTGCTTCTAAAGACCAGTACTACCTATTGCCAGTTTCTGTTACAAAGTATCAAAAAAAGCTACAATGCTATCATGTGATGTAAGCTATTGTCTCTATGGAGTACCGTGGACCATCTCGCTCGCTTCATTGGTTCTTTTATGCTTATTTGAGATATTTTTATGAAATCCTGACCTTCTGCCATCCTTGTGACCTGATGCACACAGCGACTTTTCGTTAATAACATGTGTTTTTTTTTGGTGTATGATAAGATGTTCCTCTATTCTGTGCTGTTTAAACTAAAATGTTCCGGTGTTTGTCTGGATGGTCAGATTTCTGATCCAGGAAGAGCCTTGTTATGTATATGGTGAGAATTATATGAACTTATAACGAACTATGTATGGATATGGCCAGTCACTGATATGCAGTCCGTGTTGTTGGATGCAAATAAGGGGAGGCTGTTTGATCATGACTGTATGAGGAGCCGGAGCCTGGTAGAAAAAACTGCTCTAAAGGTTAATTAAGGGTTAGATGTCCTATCCGCAGCACTAAAATGTCTCATGTCCTAACATGCTCGACACGGGGCGCAGCGAAGTGTGCTTTTCATCCTAGTGACTCTTAACACCTTTTTTTTTTTTTTTTTGACAAAAGGAACATTCCCGACTTTTATAGAAAGCAAATAACCAAGTTCTTACAAACCAAAAAACAAATCATAATATGCTGGGATTACCAGCTAACACTAACGACTAACACACCGAACTCCAGAATCATACGAGATCTATTACATCAATCCTACTAACTATTACAACCAAAAGATCAAATAGCTGCCGTCGAACAGGCTGAAATTCTCCGGTAGCTATTTCAGCCTTCGACGTCATCTAATGCCTAAAATACCCCCCGGAAAGTTCAAAGCGTGAAGGATTTGATTTTTCACCTGCGGCGCATCTTATTTAGTTAGTGAATGAAGGTACAGGCTATTGTTGGAGTTATTTAATAGATTACCAACTCGATTGTTTTGATGGAAAATCCGTGCTCGTGAAGACCATCTTTCAAAGGCAGAGATCCCACAAGAAACCATGCGATTCTACATGAATTGGAGCGAGATTACCATCTTCTAAACGGGTAGAGTTAGCCAGTGATGTTCTCACCAATGAGCGATTCTTCTTGTTCGTTGCTTGATTAACGGTTGCTGCGTTTCAGAGGAAGGGATGTCCAGTTTGTGATTTCTAGCGCTGCGGATTGGTCAATCGCGCTCATAGTTTCTCTTCAAAACGAAGCGGTCAAAATTCCCCTGATTTCAAGATTCAGGGCTCGATGGTCTCTGCATGGTCTTCCGGATTACGGTGGCAAGGTTAGCTAACAAAGGGATTGATGCGCGCATTTCTACTTTCTAGCATGATTTCCAGTTTATGTATGCCATGTAAGAAGAATAAGTGCTGGCACACGCTTGCATGTAATTAAAGATTTCTTTCGATTATTCTCTCTAGGATAAACAGGTAGGGAGGGAGTACTCCCTGCCTACGCATTTTACTAATGTTTAGTAAATTACATATATAGCCTCACTAAGTGGAGGCAATGCAGTTTTGGTGGAGCTAGCCAGTGCCCAAAACTTATAATTACATCACTAATATATCCATCAGCACCCGAGCTACTGCTTCCTTTTCATCCTGCTTTCTCATAAACAAAGCTCTATCCATTATTTCTATATGCCATGAAGAACCCGCCACGATCGCGCGGGCCAAATACTAGTATTAATATATGCTTGTTTTATATAGAATCCACATATAAGGAGGTTATTGTGGATTTCATCACTGTATATGAAACGGTGTATGCATCTTCATGTTTGTATATGAAATCCACCACACGCGTTGAGTTAACCACAGCCTCCATAAGTGGCATTGGCTGTGCTGTTGGCCTGAGGCACTCCTCGCTGATGTCCATCCAATGTTCTTCAATGAGTTCTTTAAGCTTCTCGTAGGCAAGTTCAATCGCGACCCCGTTCTCCTCCATGTAGGTTTCAACCGTGGATATGACATGTAGTGACTCTTGTGCTCGCTTGAATAACATCAGAGAAACACATTAGCTGTAACATCCCCTTTTTCGGACGGGGATAGTAATTACCTTTGGAGTTCGATTTTCGTTCGCAATTCAAATTAACCAACTATGTTCTAAAATCTTCTAGCTTCCTATAAGCTCGGGTTTGTGTTTCAAACTTCCTCAAATTCTGAAATTCAAATTCAAGTTTGAATTTCTCCGTTTTCAGTTTTGGGCCCCTTTCTCATTTTGTTTCCTTTCTTTTCTTGGGCTCAGCCCGTAACCTCCCTTGGGCCTTAGCCCATTTGTCCCCCCTTTGGCCCATCCGGCCCAACTCCACCCGGCCCAGCCAGCTCCTTTCTTGGCCCAGCAGCCCACTAGTGCCTTCTTCTTCCTCATGCATAGCCCCAGTCGCACCAGGCCGCCTCCCTCTCTCTTGGTCGCCGCCGCCTGCTGCCGCGCCCCTCTGCCGTCGCCCACGAGCTCCGCTGCACCATGCCCAGCTCCCACGCTCGGTCGCCTCCATCTTCCTCCTCGGGTCAAGCTGCACCAGCGCCCGAGCCCCTCTCCCTCCTGTGACGCCAACGCCACTAGCGGCCTCTGCGCCACCGGTCCCACAAGCTCCCTACTGCAGCGTCCGTGCGCCCTCTATAGTAGCAACGAGCGCCGCTCGGTCAAGCACGCCTGCGCCCAGCTCACCTCTGCGCTACCATGTGCCGCTGTTGCTCCCTCGTGCTCTCTGAACCGCCGCCCCCACACCCGTCCTTGGTCGGTCCAGACCAGGTGCAGCGCACGCACGTGTCGCAGCCACAATCGAAGAACCGAAGCAAGCCGAGCCGTCGTCGTGCCCCTGTCGGCCATTTCCCCGTCCAGTGAAGCTCCCTTCCCCCTCTGCGCGTCACCATGTGCCTTGGCCCCCCGTGAGCATTTCCCCTAATGTGATTTCAGGTTTGGTTCAGCAGGGATGCTACATTTGGCCTTCTCCCTCGGCTCCGGCCGAGTCCTTCCTCGCCGTCGATCCTCACCCTCTGTCCACCTCCAGCTGCCATTGTTGGCTCGGTGAGTTCCCCTTCACCCCCTCTTGCTCGTACTCTCACTCACTTTTGCTAGGGGCCACCAAACCACCTCCGCCGCCGTGGCCGAGCACCACCGCCGCCCTCCTTGTTTGTGCATGGCGCTGCTGCAGGACCTCGGCGGCAGTGCCACCACGTCGGCAAGAACACCACCTCCCCAAGAGCTTCTGTTTGGTGCTTCACCGCCGCCAGCAGTGCTTCGCCCTACTTGTTGGCGAGACCGAGCCGCCAAGACCGAATGCCCATGGCACGTTCAGACCAAGTGCATTGTGCATGTGTCATTAACGCTCTAATGATTGCTCTCAAACTCTAACCCAATCATTAAAATCTAATAGTGCTCTAACCCGCCGGTTCCTTTCACTGCCACTGGACCCCGCATGAATAGAAATGATAGCCGTTAAGTTAAACCACCCGATCCCCCCTCCCTTCATTTCACTGACCAGTGGGCCCCTACACCACTGTTCTCTTGGACCATCGATTTAATGCGCATGAACCGAGTCCATGCACTGTGCTGTGCACCGGACTCTCTCTCTCTCTCTCTCTCTCTCTCTCTCTCTCTTTTAAATTCAATGCAATCTTCATAAATTCCGTTCTCCTCCGTTATAACTCCAAAAATTGTGAAACTTGTTTCTAAAATTTTGTAAATTCAAGATCTTCACTACTACAGAAAAGACCTTCATAGACGGTTCAAAAACGCCATCACAGACGGTTTCGTGAGCCGTCTGAGTTTATGGGTCAGTAATGCATGAGGTCATCACAGACGGTTTTCGAACCTTCTGTAATACATAATTCACAAACGGTTTGTAGATGAAACCGTTTGTGATACTCGACTACCACAGACGGTTTCATCTACGCCGTGCAGTGGTAGTCAGTATCCTGACAGTTTCATCTATGCATCTGTAGGGTAGTCGAGTATCATAGACGGTTTCATCTACAAACCGTCTGTGATATTCTTTTGCATTGCTAAATCTATTTCTGTTTATTGGCTAGCCTCAGGAAATGCTAGCCATGCCCTCTGAAACAAGCACATCCAATTCGCATTTATTTCAGAAGCACATCAAAATTGCATTCATTTCAGAAACAAGCACATCCAATTCACAAATCAATTAACTAAAATTAACCATTAATGTACATTAATTTACACAAATGTACCATTAATTTCAATCTATTCCAATCAAGTTCAATCTACACTGTGGAAACTCCCATCTGGATTTATGACCTGTCTGTTCAGGAATGACGCAAGGTGTGATCGAACTTTTATGAGCTCGCTCTGTTCCAACGCAGTTTCAGCGATGGTCGCAACCTGTCGATAGGAAGATTAAATTCGTGCTTATAAAAATTGGTAAGTATATATGAAATAATTGTTGCAAGATTGACAAACCTGAGGATCATTGGTGATCGCGGAACCGATGATTAGTTCCATGTTGTGGCAAACATAGTATCCACAGACGTTGCGGCCCGACGGCTGCTGGTGGCACTGCAAAAATAGAATTGGTTAGTTCGAGAGGCATTACTACGAAGTGTTATATAAGATTAATGTGTACTAGCTAGCGAGTACCGAGAAAGTTAGATCGTGCTACAGCAACCTTCCCCTGCAATACCCTCCTGTAGCATTTAACACATCGAACACCCTACGTGACTCTAAGAAGTTAGCCTTAGCCATTGCAAAGGAAGGAAAGACTACAATAGAGTTTGTATGGAGGAAATGTGTTTACTTGTTGATTTTCCGGATAACTATGAAGTTGTGATTGGACCTCTTTAGGGAATCTAGGTATATTACCCATTTCCGTTTTGGTATAATTACAATTAGAATCTAGTGGAAGCTACACAGTTATGTCAGCATGGTCATTAAACCTAAGTTTGTGTTGCTTATAAAGTACAAATCAACAAGTATAGCCAGTAGTGCAACACTTACTCTTAGATGTAGGGCAAAAGTATGTATTCCGTGTTGCGGCGAGCCCGGAAAAACTCTATAACGTAATCCTCAATGAATCTTGCATTCGGCTTGATGCTTTGCTCGGAGACCACGTGTGGGTCGAGGAAACCTATCGGTGATTTGCTTCTACCGGCTTCATACATCATGTATCTATATACAAAAGCAAGGAGCTATATATAACATTTATCGGTATTACACGAACATTGATCATGATTGTACACACTTACAGTGTCCAGCATCGTATGAGTGAGACGTCGAGCTCGTCGAGGTTGAAGAGACAGAACAAGTCATCGAAGGTCACCGTGAAGAAACAGTCTTGAAGCTCGTGGTTAAAATGATCCTTCTTGAACTTGACGGTGACACCAGAGCATCGCTGATGAGCCGGCTTGTTGGACTGTTCCATGTACCATGTATGTAATGCCGTGCAAGCCGGTCCTAGGGTAGGGCTATCTAAGCTCTCGACCAATGGCTCGCCTAGCACGAATTTTCGGGCCAACGGCAAGAAGGGGATATCAGGACAGGAGTCGACCTTCTTCGATTTGCCCTTGCTGCCTCGCTTTGTATAGGTCAACTTCACAAGAGTCGACTGAGCATGAGGTGTAGATGCAGGATATTCCTGTGAAGTTGACACCGGAGCAGGTAGCTCCAGGCAGATGTCCACCTTGGGCCACTAGATGAATGTTCCAACGGCTTGCCCTAGAGTCATGACCTCGTCGTTTGGGGGAATATGCAGCGGGACGGCCCCGAAATTGGCACAAACACCGCCCACATTCACTTTTGCGAAACCAGGAGTAATTGTTGCACCATGCACCAAAGCCCCAGCACCGGATGGATACACCTGGCCCCAAGCAGCATCTAGGGCAACAGACGCATATCTCACTTGGAGGTTGCACTTCATAGCCACCTACATAACGATACAAAATTAGCTACTCCAACAGGCCTATCAATGGATCGAGCATTCCATAGATAATAATTATTACCTGGATGTCATCGACGGGAAATCTGCCGTCACCTATTGGGGTAGGGTTAGGGTTGGACGCGCAACTACTTGGAAGTTTGGGGGGGCTAGCTAGCACAGTAGGGGCAGGGGCTTGCAACTGATTTGGGAGTTGCAATTCCCTAATCCTTTTCTCAAAGGTCTCCCTCTGCCGTTGCTGGGCATTTCTGATCTCACCTCTGATGGATCCAGTGATCTCATCTCTGATGGATTCAGTGAGCTCATCTCTGAGGGATTGACGAATCTCCTCTCGTAGCTTTGCATCGCGCTCGGCTTTGGCTCTCTTCCTACTCCAGTACGATTCGGAGTCCGCTTGGAACCATTTTTCCCATGTAACATAAACACCAGCGCCTCTCGTGGGACTCGGATGCTCACTGTTTCCTAGGGCCACGGAGAGTATATCTTTCTCCCTGTCTGCCTGGAATGAGCCTTGGGAAGATTGTGCACTCAGCGTTACCTGCAATAGCCCGACATGTCATTTCAATTCCTACGAAGTTATGGAGTAATTACAAACTAGGTAGTTTGATGTCTTACCAGGCGCTGGGACACTTTCTGGTCTGCGGGGTTTGGAAAGTAGACTTCCCCCGTAGGCCCAATACATAACCTCCCAAATAACCACCGTCGGAGCGCACATCGGTGATCTCGAAATGGCGGGAGACATTGAACAGCTTACTGCTGCCTCTTGATCCCTCCATATAGGGACTTTACCCGCATACCAGGCGTGCCGAGTCCGTGGGGTGCTTGTTTTTGCACGGAGGCCGTAAGCGCCGCGACTTTCACTCCTAAATTCATCTGTCATCTTCGTCGCCACAAACTCGGCCCATGACTCTTCCAAGAATGGATACTTGTGGAAGGGCCTCAGATCCTTTTCCACGTAGTTCTTGATAAGCATGCTCTTGAAGTTCTTCCACACTTTGCACGCCTATAGCAACGCGTGTCGTTGCACGGAGTCCAGGTGTTCTACGGGATCTCGAACGATTTGAGAATATCCGTCAGCACAGCAGTTTTCAGTTGTCCGGGCACCACCTTCCACGAATCGTAGGTGACGCTGACCCGTTCCCGTGCAACTATTCCGATCGTTCTCCGGAATGCGGACGCTGCTCGGCGAGGATTGATAGGGGTCCCAGACTGATCGACCTCTATGATGGTAAATCGGCCCCCGGGCCTTTTCGATATTCTTCTTCTTCTACCGCGGTTGGATATTATTCCAGAGGATGGTGCATCATTAGACACATGAGGCAGCGATGACGAAGAATGAGCGGAAGGGGAGGCAGTACCAGAGGGGGGTGCATCATCAGACACATGAGGAGGCATCATCATCGAACGAGCAGGGAGCAGTACCGGAGCAGCAGGGCGGCGTCGAAGGAGAGGCGCGTCGGGTTGGAGGAGGAGGCGGCGTCGACAGGATCGGGGGAGGAGTCGCGCCGGGCTCGAGGAGGCGGCGTCGAGGACAGTGGCGATGGGCTCAGGGGAGGAGGGAGCGAGGAGTTGAGAAAATTAATCGTTTGAGTGGCGGGCGCAGCAAACCCTAGAGTCCGAATGTAAATAGGGATGGACATCACAGACGGTTCTAAATTAGAACCGCTCAGGATAGCGGGATATCATGAGCGGTTCTAAAGTAGAACCGTGCGTGATATATGATGTATCATGAGCGGTTCCAATTAACAACCGTGCATGATATATTGTATCACAGACGGTTTTTACCAAGGAACTGTCTGTGATATATAATCATAGACGGTTTGTAGCTCAAACCGTCTGTGATATTATTTTGTATTGGTTAATCTAGATATGTTTATGGGCTAGCCTCAGGAAATGCTAGCCATGCCCTCTGAAACAAGCAGAAAAGACAACAAGTACATGTATATACATCCAATTCACATTCATTTGAGAAACAATCACATCCATTTCACAGTAGAAATCAATTAATTAACTCAAATGAACTAAAATTAACCATTCATCAGAACGTACATATATATACACACATTGTTCAATTAATCTTTAAAAAGTAGCCCTTCATGATGATCGACATGTATGTAGCTAGTTTCATCATGTTCTTCTTCCTCGACCCTTATGCCGTTTCCGAAAGGAGGCAACTTGTCAAATTGATTGTATTCTTCCTCGTCCACTACATTCTCAACTCCGACAATCCTCATTTTTCTATGAAGAACTACGTGACACTTCTTATTTGCCGGGTCGGTAACATAGAAGACTTGAACAACTTGGTTAGCCAGTACGAATGGTTCGTCTTTGTATCCGACACGTTCGAGGTCCACGGTAGTGACGCCGTACTTGTCGACCTTCACTTGTGGGAGATGGACCCAACGGCACCAAAATAGGGGGATCATGAAAAGCATGTAGTCGAGCTCCCATATCTCCTCTATTTGCCCATAGTAGGAGCTCCTCAGCCTATCGGTACTGAATGCATCTATGCGGACACCGCTGTTCTAGTTAATGCTTTTTATATCCTGAGCTTGCGTATAGAATGTGTACCCATTTATGTCGTATCCTCGCCATGTCACAACTGTAAATATTGGCCCTTTTGCCAACCATGTCAGCATATCACTTGACGAGCTCCTAGCGAGTCGCTCCTTCAACCATTGGTTGAACAAATGCATTGTGTTGTCTCGTGATCCAAACATCCGGCCGCACCGGATTCTGTTGCCAAAGCACGTCCTTGTGCTGGTCGATATACGAGGATACTTCAGTCATGTGTTGCAAGACCGTGAAATGGGCTTGAGCATACACATCCATATCTGGAGTGATTGTTTTCCTTCCGATGGTCCCGATACCCTCGAGCCTCCTCTCATGGCGAGATCGAGGCACACCTATCGGTTCGACCTGAGCCATGTAATCGATGCAGAACTCAATGACCTCTTCGGTTGCATAACCTTCGACGATGCTGTCCTCTGGCCGAGATCGATTCCGTACATAGGACTTGAGAATTCGCATGAACCTCTCGAACGGGTACATACTACGTAGGAACACGGGTCTGCACATCTTTATCTCCCTCACAATATGAACAATGAGATGGACCATGATATCGAAAAACGACGGAGGAAAATACATCTCAAGATCACATAGAGTCGTCACCACCTCGTCCTACAGAGCATCTAGTCCTTCGGGATTAATGACCTTCTGAGCAATTGTGTTAAAGAAATAACACAGCCTCATGATTGTCTCTCGGACCTTGATCGGCAAAATACTTCTAATTGCAACAGGAAGCATTTGTGTCATCAACACATGACAATCATGAGACTTCATGCCAATTAACTTCAAATCTTCCATCGAAACAAGTTTCTTCATGTTGGCGGAGTAACCGGACGGAACTTTCACACCATGCAAGCACCGGCACAGTTCGGTTCTCTTGGCCTTGGACAGAGTGTAACAAGCAGGGGGAAGGTACGTTCGTCCTTTATCGGTCTTTGTTGGTGCTAACTTAGGTCTGATGTCCATATCAACCAAGTCAAGCCGTGCGTTGACACCATCCTTTGTTTTGTCACGAATGTTCAGTAAGAGACCAATCAAGCTGTCACATACATTCTTCTCTACGTGCATGACGTCGATGCAGTGGCGAACTTCTAGGTGCTCCCAATAAGGTAAGTCCTAAAATATTGATCTCTTCTTCCACATGTTCTTCTTACGGGTCCTCGATTTACATCCCTTTCCGAGCACAACATCTAAATCCTTAACCATATCATAGACCTCTTTTCCGCTTAAATGCCTTGGAGCTGAACTGTCCTCCTTCTCTCCATCAAATTGTTTCTTCATCCTGCGGTATGGGTGAGCCCTCCGAAGGAACCTACGATGACGCATGTACACAGTTTTGCGTGAGTGATTCAGCCACACACTCTCGGTATCATCTAAGTAGTGAGTACAAGCTTTGGCCCCCTTTTGTACTCTGGCCCGATAGATTAGTAAGGGCAAGATAATCATTTATGGTGCAGAACAACAAGGAATATAAAGTGAAGTTCTCTCGTTTGTACGCATCCCATAATTGCACCCTTCAATCCACAAGATTTTTAGATCTTCCATCAATGGTGCTAGGTACACATCAATATCATTCCCTGTGTTGCTTGGCCCTTGGATAAGTATCGACAACAAAATATACTTCCGCTTCATACACAACCAAGGAGGAAGGTTGTAGATCTGAGCGTCACATGCCAAGTGCTATGTCATTTGCTCATGTTACCGAAAGGATTCATTCCATATGTACTCAATCCAAACCTTATATTCCTCGGTTCACTTTGAAGTCTGCAAACCTCCTATCGATGTTTCTCCACGGGCGGAATCGGCAGGTGTCTTAGCTTTCCGTCATTCTTACGCTCTCGAGTGCCAATACAACAGCTTTTGCATTCTTTGGGTTCATAAAAACCGTTTCAAGCGGGGAATTACAGAAGATACCACGGCACCTTAGCAGAGGTCCTTTCTTCACCTCGATTCCCTCGTCGTCATCCGATTGATTCTTACGCTTGTATCGGGATCGTTGCACACCGGACATACATGCATGTTTGTATACTCGTTACTGTAGAGGATACAGTCATTCGGACATACATGTATTCTTTCTACTTCCATTTCCAATGGATAAAGAACCTTCTTGGCTTTGTAGGTGGTTTTGGGCAACTCGTTTCCCTTTGGAAGCATGTCCGCTAAGAGACCTAACAGCCCGTGAAACTATTGTCGGACCAACCGTTGCTTGCCTTCAATTTCAGCAGTTTAAGTACGGATGACAACCTTGTGTATTCGGCTTGCGTACACGGGAACAAAGGTTTCTCCGAGTCCTCCATCAAGCCCCGAATTGAACATACTCCCTCTCATCACAATTCCCCTACGCATCATAAGCATCTGATCTAGATTGTCATCGTGTAGCCTATCCGAATCAGAACCACAATCGACATCATCCGGTGGCATATCGTTGACTTCCTGTATAATATGCATATCATTGACTTCCTGTGAAATATGCTCTTCACCGTGACTGTTCCAACATGTATAACCCTTTTTGAAACCCTTTCGAATTAAGTGTGCTTTGATCTGCGCTCGGTTGTTAAACATCTTCAGATTCTCGCAGTCAATGCATGGACGATATATATTATTCCCCTTATTGAACATGTCCTCCTCGGCGGCTCTTGTAAGCAGAACACGCTATTAATGTACTCTTCACTCACACGATTCTCGGCAGTACATCCGGCCGGTCCATCACACGGTTCGTATTGAAAACCCTGGAAATAAATAAAAGGGTGACTTTGAAAGCGTATTTTCTGAGGCTTCACTAGCGATTTCGGCATAAACGCCTGAAACTACTCAAATTAAAGGATGCTTATGCTCCAGTAGCTCACCTCGATCATGAGGAAGGTGTCAATGAAGTCAGGGAAGGTCCAAGGCGGCTGGTCATCGATCAGTGAACAGAGGCAACGGCGGCAAGCTTCTCGGCGACAATAGCTGAAATGGACCACACACAAGCGGGCTCAGTGAGGTGAGGCGATACTCAAACCGGGCACGAAGTGGCGATGGACTCACCGGGCTTGGAGATCTGCCGCGGTTACCGTAGCACCAGAGATGGAGATCAAGAAGACTCTGTTGGGGGAGCTATGTACCGTCATGATGAGTTAATTATCATGGACGGTTTTCAACAAAAACCGTCTGTGATATGTAGTAATATCACAGATGGTTCATGTTTAAAACCGTCTGTGAAGTATCACAGAAGGTTTTGACAAAAAACCGTCTATGATATGTAGTAATATCACAGACGGTTCATGTTTAAAACCTATGCGTGAAGTATCACAGATGGTTACGACCAAAAACCATCGTGATATGTAGTAATATCACGAGCGGTTTTTTGAGTGATGCGATGCGTGATACTTCACAGACGGTTTTAAACATGAACCGTCTGTGATATGACCTCTTCACAAACGGTTTTAAGCGCGGAAGATAACACAGACGATTGGTAAACAAAAACCGTCTGAGATTGTTTTTAACATAGACGGTTTCGATGAACCGTCTGTGATCGGGCGTCTAGTATTAGCATTTTTGTAGTAGTGCTTGCTAATGGCATAGGTCTTGTTCAATTTGGAGTTCATTTGTGTATTCTTGTGTATTTATTTGCTCTCTTTGTCAGTTTATGTCTTTTTCGGTATAATCGTCCGATTAGGGTTTGAAGACACGGGAGACCTTCCAGTTGATCAAGCCCAAGAATATCAAGACTCTCTTGCCTATAACCAAGGCGAGTCAATACTTTGATCATATTGAGCCTACATTTTATGCAAATTATATTCATTTAAATTACCAAAATTGCATGCTTTAATTCTTTAATCAAATGTATGTTAAAGCTTAAGGTAGTTAAATACCCATTTGATGACTAATTAATTAATATGCCATCCTTGACAATTTGAATCCCTTAATCCTTGTCACTCTAGTAACTATATGGTAAATACTAGTATAGGTTGTACTTAAGCGACATGCTAGTCTTGCTTAAGTACTAGGACATTAAATGTTCCAAACATCATCCTTTAAACATGAAAATGGTTTTGGGGCAGTCATTGTAGGGAAATGACTGAGATGGTTGAGTTGATGTATTTTACTCCTCAAAAACCCTAATTGTTGTTCCTATCTGGGCGGATGATGTGATTAATGGAATATTCGTGGGTGCTAATGTAGCCCAAAGAATGTTGGTTATGAATGGTATAATGTTGGTGGGTGCTAATGCAGCCCAATGAGTTTGGTATATGAAATAAACCGCCCAGATAACCCCTAAGGACTTAATCTTATCATGACCTCCTGTGTAAACCAAGTACAACCACAAGTTTGCAAAGTGCAACTTGGCCTAGTAAATTTATTGGACTCTAAAAGTCATCTCACTAATGAAATGTGCAAATGTGGATGCGGTTTAGCTTGAATGGGACACCAAGGAAGGGTAAGGTGCCTGCTACAACTAGTCGTAGGGGTGACGTCCCACACAAACTTATGGGACCCACCACAAGCGCGACCCATAAGGGTGAAATGACAGAAGGGGCGAGGTAATTTGAAAGGTTACTATGACGGTCACTCAACTACATGACTAAGGAATCGTGTAGGGTAATGAGTATGACTATCTCTTGTGGGTACAGTGTACAACCTCTACAGAGTCTAAACTGTTTAAACAGCCGCACGTACGGTCAAAGGCGGGCATGGGAACTTTACTTGAGTTAGTTCTATTTCAAAAACCTTTGTGGGTGGTATAAAAATGTGAAGGGCTCACCTAGCCCTGAGTTTGGATTTTACTTGAGCCTTCGAGCTCAGCAGTGGTAATAATGGAGGTAGCTCCAATCAAATGAAGCATAGGTAGAGTTTCTGACGGAGGGAACCTCTACTGAAATAAATATTGCACAATTGCTCTCTTAAAAAAAATAATTTGGTTAAAATGCTAAGTGATAGGACTTCGTATTTATGATAATTGAAAACGTTGCTTTAGCAAATAAAAGAACCTGACCCATCCTTGTTTAGCTTTGCATGTATATTATTGCATTGTGTGTTGGCTCGCGAGCACGGAAGTTGTGCTCATTCTCGCTCTTTCCGCCAAAAACCCTCAGAAATCCAGAGGATTACGACTACTACAAGGATCCAGAAGTTGGAGGCCCAGGAGATAATGAAGCGTAGTGTAGTCTTTAGCTGTTCTAGTCTCGTCTCAGTCTAGTTGACTTCGTTGGTGCTTGCGTGCATTCTATATTATCTGAGTCTTTGGGTAATATCGGACACACACGAGTTTCCCCAGTCGCTTGCCTGTGGAGAGATGTGCTCTCACCCCTTTTTCTTCCGTTGTCGCTTCCGCTACTTTGGTAATGTACTCAGTTTGATCTGTTCAGCCTTTATTGTAAAACTTGACCCGATGCGGTCTATGGAAAGCTCTGATGTGTTGTTTAATAAATGGTATAGTTTTATCTACGCCATGTATGAATTGATTCAGTGATGTATGTATCTGTGAGTGCTACCTACTGATCCATGGTATAACACAGTATTTTCACAGAGGATTTGGATTCTCAGAATCCGGGTCCGACATTAGCATATCATGGTTTACATTTTGTTATTTTTCCATTGTACTAGACAAGAATTAACAACATCTTGAGAGGCTAAATTCAAAGTATATACAGTTACGATTAATGCTCCTTGCATCGGTAGATAATATTGCGTTCATTATATCGAGAGATTGAGTACCTCATGTGACATTATGTCATTGGCTAGCCGGCCAATTATGCAAGAAGCTCTTATGATTTTAGGATAGGTAAAAGCCCACCCAGTGGCGTGTTTCTTTGCTACGTCTCCCATCAAAACGAATGCAAGGCAAGGTACATGCATGCAAGCACTGCTAGGCACTGAAATTTGTAGGTATTCCTCAATCGTGGGTGGTGTGTAACATTCGTCACGCCATTTCACCTCATCGTAGTAACATTTGGTAGCGTTAATTAGCTGCATACATACATGCACAAAACGTAAATTAGTCGCAAAATATTAATGATGTTACTACATCCCTAATTCTCTTTATACATTTGGCTCTCATGTTAATGGACCAACGAAAAATGTTAGAAGAATAATATTAGTTTCTCTGAACAAGTGTGATTTTTATTTTCTCTGAACAAGTGTGATTTTGTTCAAGCAACTAGGTTCAATATTTGGTAGAACTAGATTAGCTTACCACTCTTTTAACATAATCAACATTTTTGTTTCCTCGAAGTTTAAGTTCTTCTTCGATGGCCTTTACGGTGATAAGAACTTTGTTGTAAAATAACTTCATGTACCCTGGGAGTTGCTCAGCGGCTTGTTCATCCCACCTACAGCCCAAGAAGAAAGTTCATTGGTTAACTCATCATGGTTGCAAAAGAGAATTGCATGTGGTTTCAAGTTTTTGGAGACACTTCGCTGTTATTTAAAAATTGATTTGGACCATACATGTTGTTCAGAGTTATTTAGCATAACACTCTAATCAGTAGAATTCATATTGTTCATCATGATGTGCTTTGTTTTTACGATCTAAATATAGCTAGATATATATTAGCTAGCTTTGTTGCCCTTGCTATGCTTTAATACTTCACATGTTATATGTCCCACTTTTCTAACGCCATGAGGTGTAAAAGAGACCAAACCTTTCCATTGCAATGGTGAACATTTTGCTTTCTTCCAAGGTGCTATAGTTGTCATACACCTCATCAAATATTGATATGAATGTGATCAATTTTGTAAGCATAATTCGTGCATATGAATATTGAGGCTCAAATAGAAGCCCAAGCATCCAAAAGTGCATCTCCACCATCTTGTCTCGTGCAAAGCTTAGATGATTCTAGAGTTGAAGTTCTTTCCACCATCTACAAATTCATGCTTAAGATTTAGCACTTAGCACACTATACATGATTTTGCAATTGTGTTAGCAACATGAAAAATATACAAATATAGAGTTTCACTTACAGAGTAAGTTCCTTGACTCCTCGCAAAGATAGTGCTTGCAAAATACCAAGTCGACTTTGCAAACTCCAAAATGGCCTCATTTCGTGTATTCATTTTCTCATAAACTGAAATGTAATGCCTTGCTTCAACTCTTCTAAGCGTCCTAAAAAGCGGTGTTTCTAGTGCATATTGCACTTCCTCTGCCAATGGTGACTGCAAATGTTCCATCACAGACTGGAGATGTTTCTTGGTTGAAGTGATAGCATTGTGAAGTATTTCTTCCCCGTGAATTCTAAGATGTGCAGCATTATACATGCTCAACATGCTTCTTGTGTCATTGCTTGTGATATATCTGTCCTCATCTTTAATGTAACGTCCCATTTTCGGACGAGTAAATAGTGCTTACTAATTCGGTTTTCGGTTTTTCGCTGTATTTCAAATTAGCAAGTATTTTCGAAAATCTTCTCTCTTCGGGTAGCTCGGGTTTGTGTTTCAAACCTTTTTGCAAACTGCTGATTTCAAATTCAAGTTTGATTTCATCTTTTCAGATTTCGGCCCATTCCTCTTTCTTCTTGGGCCTGGCCCATTTCCCCGGCCCAACCCTTCCCCGGCCTTTCCCTTTTCTTGGCCTGCTTCGGCCCGGTGCCCACGCCTCTTGTCTTCTTCACCGAGCCGCCCCCTCTCTCTTTCTTCCTCAGCCGTGTGCACACCCGTGAGCTTCCCCTTTTTCTGCTCTCTACGCACGCCATCTCCTCTGGGCCTCTACTGCGCCCTTCCTGCCACCACGCATGAGTGCCTGCTCCCTTTGCTCCTTGCCCCTTCAGATCCGCTGCAGAGCACGCCCTCACAAGACTGCTTTGCCCAGGCGCCTGGTGCTCTGGCAAGACGCCACCGACCAGTTCTCTGCTCGCATCGCCTCGCTCGCTTGCAAGGCCAGAGCACGCCTGAGCACCCCAGCTACCTCGCCAGACGCCACCTCCTGCTCCTCGACATCGCTGCTGCGCCGCCGCCTGTCAAGGCCCCATCCCGACGCCTGCATGCTTGCTTGCCGTCTCGCCCATGTCACGACCCCCTTGGGACCGTGCACGCCTTAGAGTCGCAACGGCTCTTCCCTCCTCCTTTTCGGCTACAATGAACCCTTAGCCCCCTTGCTCCTCCCCATGCTCACCCCCTTCTCGCTGGTAAGCCCCTAAGAAGAGCACCCGTAGACACCGTCGCGCTCCTCCCTTCGACCTGACCGCCTCGCCGCCGTTCTTCGGCCCGGTGAGCCCCCTCGCCGCGTCGGCCCCCAAGGAACTCCTTCCCCCTCTCAATTTCTCTCTTGAACCGCAGGGCTCACCGGAACGCTTCTCGTCTCCGATTCTGGCCGGTTCAAGCTTCTCCGCCGCCATCTCCTCCTCAAAATGCCTCGGCCCAATTGCCGGCACCTGGAGCACCCCCTCGACGTTCTCCACCTCAAGAATCGCTGGCTGGAGCTCCCGCCGCCCTAGGGCCGCCCAGCCGCTCAAGCTGCTCTGCTCGCCCCTGCTCCGTCGTCGGCCCGCTCCAGTGCTCCTCCGCCTCCACGAGCTGCTCGGTGAGCCTCCCGACACCTCTCTCGTGCCTATGCTTGCCTCCCCTTCCCCTCTCCTCCCTCCAGCCGCCGTCGCCTCCATGTGGCCGCTGCAACCGCCGCCGCTTCCCGCTCGGTGTCGCCCCAATAGCGATGTCACCTCCCTTGGCCTCCTCCACAACCCGATGGCCCGTTTTGCAGCTCCTCGCCGCCTCCAATCTGCCGCTGTCGCTTGCCATTTTCACGGTCGCGCCCCTTTGATTCTCTCACGGCTAAGCCTCCTCCTCGCTCTCTTGCACTTGTTGCTCTTAATCCCGTCCCCCCACTCCTCTCACTCTCTACGGCAGGTGGGCCTTTTTCCCCTCAAAGCAGATGGGGGACCTGTTTTGTTAAGTTCCTTGGTTAATTGAAGATCATGCCAAATCTTTGGTTAGCTTCCCTTTGTCAAACCCTCTGAATTGAATGATTGTTCAATTAATAATCTAAGTTAAATTAATCTTTCACTAATGTGTAAAAACTATGAGAAACAAGAACTTAATTTACAACTTTCGGGAAATTGAATTTAAAGCTAATTGAGAATAATTATGTTGATCTCAATATCTTGCTCTAGAACTTGATCATTTATCTTGCAAATCCTGTCAATCTTCCTTGGTCCAAATGTTAGCCATCACACCTTTATCCTCCGATCTAAAGGTATCTTGTTAATTAAAAAAAATCAATATATAAGATAAGCCCGGCAAATAGATTAAGTATCCTCTCTTTGTCCCAAAAATCTTGAAGACCCTTAAAATGGTAAGTTGTTATTTAAGGAAAAAGAATCATTTAAATCGTAAGTTCCTAATCCTTATCTTAATTATAACTCATGCATGGATATATACATTCTTGTGTAACCGGCAAATAAAGTAAAGTAATTAACCAATATGCCCTTGCCATCTAATTTTAAAATGCAAACTTATGTATAATGTCTTGCTAAAAGAATAATCTTACCTAATATCAATCATCCTTTTTGTTTATCTCTAAATCATTGGTGGTTTTCAAGAAATAATTAATGTATCAACAATTCGAGGCACAACCTTAATCAAGAACTCCGATAACATTGGACTCTAAGTTTAACTCGACGAATTAAAATTTATGCTCTTCCTATGATAAATCTCACACCCTAATCTCTAATGTTTAACACTCCTCAAATAATGCTCAGTGTTCCTTCATACTCACATCTATCCTAAATCTAACCCTACTCATGTGGCTTCCTTAAATGATATCTAATAATTAAAGAAACTCTTGAAATTAAAAGATCAAGCTATGTCTTTTCCTCGATCGGTAATATCTTGCCATCTTTCGAATCCGAAGTGAACCTCCCTGCAAATGTTCATTCGACCTTGATCCTCCCTTGTTTTCCCTTCCAGCAGAGTTTCTCCGCCATTTCCCTTCCGCCCAAATAGTCATTTGGCTTTGTCAAATATTTCCCCATTCGCTAAATCTTCTATCATAATCTCGATCATCGCAAATCTTATTCAAGCTCAATTGAAGTTATTTGGTCTTTTGAAGTTCTTTGGATTTATTTGGTTTTCGATTGTTTATCGTGTAATTAGAAGTTGGAGTCCCGAAGAAACAACAACTCGAGCGGAATCAAGATTCGGATAAAGACGCGGACCAAGAATTTAAGGCCACTGACTGAGAAGGCTTTGAGTAAGATCAAGGCTGCGGTAAATAGACCAAGGCAAGTCAATGCTTTGATCATATTGATCCTACATTTTATGCAAATTATATTCATTTAAATTAGCAAAATTTACATGATTTAATTTTTTAATCAAATATATGTTAAAGCTTAAGGTAGTTAAATACCCATTTGTTGATTAATTAATTAATATGCCATCCCTTGATATTGAATTCATTATTCCTTGTTACCTTAGTAAATATATGGTAATACTAGCTATAGGTTGTACTTAAGTGACATGCTAGACTTGCTTAAGTACCGGGGTATTAAAATATCCCAAACATCATTCTTTAAACATGAAATAATTTGGGCAGTCATTGGTGGTCCATTGACTAAAAGGAGTGCTCAAGGAGCACGAGAGTGGTTGGATTGTGGAAAGAACCGCCCGGATGGATTAAGGACTTAATCTGTCACGACCTCCCGTGTTAAACAAGTACAACCACAAGTTTGCAAAATGCAACTTGGCTTAGTAAAGTTATTGAACCCTGAAAGTCATCTCATTGGTGGGGGTCGAGGATGTACAAGTGGCGGAGGTACTCCGGCTTGAAAGGGACACCAAGGTAAAGTGAAGTTACCAGCTGCGCTAGTCGTTGTGGTGAACATCCCGTACAACATATGGGCGTAACCCCATATGGGTGAAATGACAGAAGGGGTGAGATATCTAGAAAGGTTATTGTGACGGTCGCTCAACTACATGACTAAGGAATCATGTGGGGTAACGAGTATGACTATCTTTTGTGGGTAAAGTGTACAACCTCTGTAGAGTCTAAACTGTTTAAACAGTTGTACCTACGGTCAAAGGCGGACATGAGAATCTTAACTTGAGTTAGTTCTATTTTTAAAACTTTGTGGGTGGTGTGAAAAATGTGGAAGGGCTCACCTAGCCCTGTGTTGGATAGTAATTGGAGGTAGCTCCAATTAAAATATGCATGGTGTAGAGTTTCCGACGGATGGAACCTCTACTGATAATAAATATTGCACATTACTCTCTTTAATAAAATGCAATTTGTTAAAATGCTAAGTGATAGGACTTTGTAATTATGATTAATTGAAAATGTTGCTTTAGCAAATAAAAGAACCCGAGCCATCCTTGTTTAGTCTTGCATGTATATTATTGCATTGTGTGTTGGCTCGCAAGCATAGAAGTTGTGCTCATTCTCGCTCTTTCCCCCCAAAACCCTTAGAAGCAGGAAATCCGAAAGACTACGCGTACTACGAGGATCCAGAAGCTAGAGGCCCAAGAGATGATGAAGCGTAGTTTAGTCTTTAGTTGTTCTAGTCTCACTGCAGTCTAGTTGACTCCGTTGGTGCTTGCGTGCATCCAATATTATCCAAGTTCTTGGTTAATATCGAGCGCACACTGGTTTCCCCAGTCACTTGCTTCTAGAGAGATGTGCTCTCACCCATTTTTGTTTCCGTTGTTGCTTCCGCTACTTTTGTAATGTACTCAGTTTGGCTTGTTCGGCCCTTATTATAAAACTTGACCCGATACGGTCTACGTAAAGCTTTGATGTGTTAATTAATAAATGGTATAGTTTTATCTACGCCATGAATGAATTGATTCAGCGATGTATCTATGAGTGCTATCTACTGATCCAGGGAATAGCACAGTGTTTTCATAGAGGATTTGGATTCTCAGAATCCGGGTTCGACATTTAAACTTCAAAAATACATCTGCTAATTGTGCTCACAAGTTACTCAAATCAAACAAATTGATGTTTAGTTTATTTAGAATAGCTTAGCATCTAGATGTCTTATGATTGTGAATTTGTGATTGACGTCTTACCTGGAGAAACATGATACCCATGCTTCCTCAGCAAATAAAATCGAAGCGCAGTTGTATGTGATAAAAGATGAAAACTAGGGTTTGCTATTCACAACTATGCATGTTATTCATTAATGAAGGAGATATATATAGACAAAGATACATGGGCCTCATGGGCTACAAGGGCCACATGGGCCAAGAGAGAGAAAGAGAGAAATGTAAAATATACAATACTCTTAACACCCCCCTTCAAACTCAAGGTGGATCAGGAGGATCTGATGCACTGAGTTTGAGTAGATGAAGTCGATGATGTTCTCTAGTCCGAGCTTTAGTAAAGAAATCGCAACTTGAAGCTCGAGGAATATACTTGAGGGTGATGGTCAATCACGACAATGAGATCGCGTGAAGGATGCATCAACACCAATGTGTTTTGTCACCATGCTTGACCGGATCATTGGCAATTTGAATGGCATTTGTATTGTCACAAAGAGAGGGGTAGGATTGTCACAAGGACACCAAGATCACCAAGAGCCATCGGCCAAATGATTTCGATGTTGTAGCGGCAAGTGCTCGAGTTCGCCTCAGACTAGAGCGTGACATCATATCCGCTTCTTGGACTTCAAGCAATAAGCTTAAGTACCAAGAGAGATACAATAGCGATGATGATCGGCGATCGCAGGATCACTCGCCCAAGTAGAGTCGAGTAAGCGTGAGCCGAGCCGACTCGAATCGCATAGAACGAGACGTCTCGACGCAGCCTCTCAAGTATCTCAAGACACGAAGAACATGACTATAGTGAATCGAGGTGGGAGCACCGACAAACTGGTGAGCACATGAACAGATGAGCAATGTCCGCCCGTTATTGGAGATAGACAAGACTCCCAACAAGCCGACGATAGCGAGAAGAATCATCAGGTACACCGTCAGAGATCAAGCCGCAAGTGAAGCTCCATGGGTGTGGCAAAAGATGAGTATCACCATCCCAGAGCGAGCAAGTAGATCTGAACATAGCGATGCCGAGAGAGATAGTAGCCATCACCATCAAAATGAACCTCAATTCCTAGAAAATAGCTCAATGGTCCCAAATCGACATCATAAATTGTTCACTCAATTTCTTCTTGACAAAAGCCACGTGGTCCATGTCATCTCCCGTGATCAACATATCATCTACATACGAAGAAGCAAAGCACGACCTCCGAGAAGTGTGAACAAACAAGGCAGGTCATGCTCACTCGAAGTGAAACCAAGCACTCGAATCATAGAATCGAACGCCGAACCAAGCACGAGGAGCCCGCTGAGACCATATAGAGCACGCCTAAGGCGACAAACATAACTGAGGAGCCTCAACACCGGGGTGGTGCTGATATAGACCTCCTCATGTAGATCACCATGAAGAAAAGCATTCTTGACATCCATCTCGAGATATAGTCCATGTGCGTATTGTCAGAATCGCAATAAGAGTACGGATTTGTGGTCATATGAGCAGCTGGAGCAAAAGTCTCATGATAATCTCGACCATAAGCTCTTTGAAAACCTCTTGCAACAAGACGAGCCTTGTATCGCTTCATCGACCCATCTCGATTTGTTCTTTATTTTGTACACCCACTTGCAAGTGATAGGAACGGCTCCAGACGGTAGCGGAACAAGATCCCAAGTGCCGTGCACTCTAATGTTGTGAGCTCCTCTGTCATAGCCAACTGCCACTCAGTACATCGACCTCCCGATAGGTACTGACTCTACCATCGCACCGCACGAGAAAAACCCCATCTCTTTGGTGCTTGAATAGAAGAACGATCACGTAGGGCATATCGTGATGTAGTAGAACGATCGTCAGAGTCGATGGTACTGGCCGGAGGATCAGGTGGAGGAGAGGAGGACTGAGGATCAGAAGGAACTCTCTGTCGGCGACTATAGTGGAAGGGAAGAGTGGAAGTGTTAGAAACTGGTGGAGCTGGTGGAGAAGGTACACGAGAAGGTGAAACTGGTGGAGAAGGTGTATCTGGAGAAGGTGTATCTCGAGAATGAATGGGAGGTAGACACAAAAAGGAAGTGGAATCTGTGGAAGAAGAAGTGGGATGTGGAGAAGAATGATGAAAGAAAGGACGTCCCTCATCAAAAGTCACATCACGAGAGATGCGAATGCGACGTGCTGAGGGATCATAGCAACGATAACCCTTATGCTCGTGGATCAGAACCCGTAAAAACACACTCAATCGACCGAGGGCTCGGCTTTGTGCGCCACGAGGTGCTAGAAGGACATAGCAGATACAACCAAAAACACGAAGATGAGCATAGTGAGCGTGTGCTCAGACAGACCTCACCAGACACTTGCCCAAGCTTAGAAGAGGGCCGGCGGTTAATAAGATAGATCTTTGAGAGACCGCTTCCCCGTAAGTGAGAGGGACAAAGGAGGAAATGAGAAGAGTGCTTGGCAGTCTCGATGATGTGCGGTGCTTTGCGCCAAGAACACCATTCTCGAGCATGAGCACCGGACACGAGAGCCGAGGAAGAGTACCTCGTAAGAAAGAAATCGCTAAAGGCCGAGGAAAGATACTCTCCTCCAGTCGAACGGAAAACACGAATGGAAGAAGAAAAATCGTATGAACCATCTTAGCAAAAGATCGATAAATGGAAATCAATCGAGAACGATGTTTCATAAAATAGATCCAAGTATATCGAGAGTGATCATCAACAAATATGACATAATAACTATGACCACCCTTCAAACAAAAGGAGATGGACCCCATACATCCAGAATGCACCAAATCAAAAGAATCAAGACCGAGAGGTACTATCGATATGGAAGTTGTAGTTGTTTTCCCAACTTACAACCCAGTACAATGAAAACTAGACTCAACAAAGGACATGACCTAAGGAACCCCGTGAACTAAAGTGGTGAGGCGAGCTCCACAAAGATGACCAAGTCGATGATGCCACTTGTCAAGGAAGACCCAACAGAGACCGAGATGAAGACATAGCGAAGACACCAAGGCCTTCGACGTCTTGGTGGAAGGAAGATGTAAGGTGTCCAAGACATAGAGATGGGAGAGCCTCTACGGCGATGGCCGTAACCAATCACTCTTTCGCTCGACGATCCCGAATGAAACAAGAAGAATCATCAAATCCAATGAAACAGTTCATATCGCTTAGTTGACCAACGTAAAGAAGATTCATAGATAGCCGAGGAACAAAAGACACATCAGAACAGAGAAGCAAGATGTAGAGAGAATGCCCCGATGGGTAATAGAGCAAGGTGTACCATCGCTAGCAGAACATAGGTAGCATCACCACGGCCTACGAGTAACAAGCTGAGAGTTGTCAAATGTGACATGAAACGAAGCACTGAATCCGTAACCCAAGGATGAGCAAAGACTAGAAGCGTAGGTGCAAGCGATGTCATAGCGCACATCGATCCGAAGTCACAAGAGATGTGGATGTGTCAAAAGGATCGCCCGAAGGAGTGCTTTGAAGGCCCAAGATGGGTGCTCCACGACGACGGTCAAATGGTCGTTTAGCACGATAGGCAATAAGTCGATCCGATGTAACTTGAAACATTTGTCAACATGATGACCAGTCCTCTTGCAATGGGAACAAACCAACACTCCTGTGGGTGTCGCTCTGGTAGATCCGCATCATTTGTGAGAGACTCGTAGCAAAGATGTGGTGAGGATCCCGAGACAGTATAAGAGAATGAAGACGGTCTCTCTACAATCAAACTAGAGAGCGCCTTGATCAAAGTCGGTGGAGTGGGATAGTTGAGCAACCGAGTCTAACAGCTCAAACTCCGATCAAGCCCCATCACAAATCGATACATGAGCGTCACGAGCATACTCATCTTTAGCAAAGACAAGACCGACAGTAACAAAGAAATTTTCGTGTCATAGACTCTAGAGGACCGGTGATGTGAGTGAAAGCATTTGTAATACTCCTCCATCGACCGATCAGTCGCCAAGACTATGAATGTTCTTGAGCAATGTGAAGCGAAGAGCACCACTGGACTGAACATATCTCTTCTCAAAGTATGTCCACATTTGCTTGGCTGAAGTATGATACTCAAGACTCATCCGCAGAGAAACATCAACACTCAGCACAATGCCGGTCATGACACGATCATCTTCTTTCTACCAAGCCTTTAATACCTCAACATCAACGGTCTTTGGATCAGGAGGATCATCAGTCAAATGAGAGGCCAAACCATAACCCCTAAGAGTAGTCTTGACTGAGAAAGCCCATGCTCGGCAATTCAACCCATCGAGCTTGATGTCTATAAACACTAGAGATGAACTGCCCCCAAACATCGAGTCGGACTTAGCCATACCCCACAACAATACCAATCACAGTAGCAATAGTAGTAGATAAGCAGATCAACAAGAGCAAAGATTAATCAACAAGACTAATCACACAAAGAAGATTAATCTCAGATCAATATCGGTGAGGCGCGAACAATCACAAAGCATACCAATAGTAGTGAGGATGGATGTACCGAGCAGCAGAGTAACTTGAGTAGAGGCAGAGGATGGGAGAGTAGAGGCGGGAGGGCGCGGGCACGGCGATCGGTGGCGTCTCGTCGAGCGGAGGACGGGAGGAGGCGGTTCTGATCGCACAGGCGCTGTTGCTGCAGAGGAGCACAGAGCCGGCGAGCTGGAGGAGGCGCGCAGATCCGGCGAGCTCGAGGAGGCGATGGAGAGGCGGCGCGGATGCGACCTCCAGGCGCGGGCGATGGAGACGGTGCGGATCCGGGCGATGGAGACGACGCGCAACCTCCAGGTGAACGACAACGAACGACGGAGACGGTGCGACCTCCCTCGGCGATGGAGATGGAACCGAGCAGCGGCTCGGGCCCGCTGGCCCGCGGCGGAACACGAGGCGGCGACGCTTGGTGGCCTCCGGGCGGTGAAGACGAGGCGGCGACGGAGAGGACGACCCCACGCTCGCAAACGACGACGCGGTGCTGGATCCGCGGTCCCCGCGCTCGCAGACGGCGACGCGATGTTGGATCCGCGATCCGGAAGAGGCGGCAACGAAGAGGATGAGACGGGCGGCGCAGAGGAGCAGAGGCGTGGTCGTCTCCGACCGGCGGCGGCGGCTGACCACCACGCCGCTGGATGGAGTGGAGAGGCGGCGGCCGAACAATGATAGGGTTAGGGTTTGGATAGAGTTAGCTCTGATACCATGATAAAAGATGAAAACTAGGGTTTGCTATTCACAACTATGCATGTTATTCATTAATGAAGGAGATATATATAGACAAAGATACATGGGCCTCATGGGCTACAAGGGCCACATGGGCCAAGAGAGAGAAAGAGACAAATGTAAAATATACAATACTCTTAATAGTATGAACATCACAATCTTCACCCGCATCATCTCTGATATTGCACAGTAATTCATCAATCTCCTTCTCATAGTGATAGTCTAGCCCAAGACGTTCCAACGTATCAACAAGCTCAAGCTTTAGAGGCAAATCAGCAGAACCAAAATCTAATACCATCTTCCTCAGCTCCTCCTCCTCAATTTCAGCCAATGCCTTCATTGACAGATACTGTGGGCATGCATTCAGTGCACATTAATTAGATGCCAAGCTAGCATTCTCATCAAGGCAAAAGAAATTACACTACATATGCACAGGATGCATATATACCAGCATTAATGTATTTTTACCCCATAGATGTGCTGAGGGAGGAAAGAAGAGTTTTGTTTTAAAAAACACCCACATGCGAAGTTAACTTTCATGGTCAAACCAGTATGCGAGTGATCTTTTACAATTTCAGAAGCACCCTACTTGCTACCATTGCGAATTTGCGGAACATATTATCTTCCGAGGTCCAACAAATATTAAATATTAATAATAACTTATATCGGCGGCTCATGGGGTCCTTCAGATCGGTGCTAAACCACCTCAACCTTAAAGAAATCAACTTATTGGGTAGAAAATTCACTTAGTGCAATGAGAGATCTAACCCTACGCATACAAGAATTGATCGTATGTTCTGTTCTACCAGCTGAGACCTCCTCTTCCCTTCAGCTTTTCTTCAAGCCCTGCCAACTCTTGTTTTGGACCATGCCCCACTGCTCCTTCATGGCGAAACGGAGCGCCATCGTTCCAAAGGTTTCCGCTTTGAAAACCATTGGACTAGGTTGAATGGTTTTCTCCAGGCTGTCCAAGAAGCCTAGAGTAGGCCAGTTTCGTCCCTCAGCGCCACCAAAAGGTTTCATATAAAACTCTCCTGGACGGCGAAAGCACTCAAGCGTTGGGTAAAGCTCAAATGCAGCAATTCGAAGGTTCAACTCGCTATTGTCAAAGAAGTGATTCTTCAGCTTGACAAAGCCCAAGAGCGTCGAACCCTCTCGCAGCAAGAGCTCCTCTTGCGGCGTAGTCTTAAAGCAAGATGTCTGGGTCTAGCAACCATTGAAAAAGCAAGAATAAAGCAAAGGTCCGGCTAACCTGGATCAAGCAGGGGGGACGCCAGCACCAGATTTTTTCATATTCAAGCAAGCAATAGAAGAAGGAAGAACCACATTCAAATGTTGCAAACCGATAGGGGGCCTATTACCACTCAGCAAGACAAGGAGGACGAAGCCTTCAGGTTCTTCAGCTCACTTATTGGATATGCGGGGACTCAGACAAGATCCTTGGATTGGACTAATCTAGGTTACCAGTAGCGAGATCTCCATCAATTAGAAACCCCGTTCGGCGAAGAGGAGATCAAGGAAACTATCTTCTCCATGCCACCGAATAAAGCTCTGAACCCTGATGGCTTCACTGGCCTGTTCTACAGAGTTTGCTGGGACATACTCAAGAATGACTTGGTTGCATCCTTCCAACAATTATTTAATCTGCATGCGCAACACTTCGACCTCACAAATTCGGCGAAGATCGTCCTCCTTCCTAAAAAACAAGATTCTTCCCGAATCACAGATTTTCGACCAATTAGCCTGATCCACAGCGTCATCAAAATTTTCTACAAGCTTCTGGCCAACCGTCTGGCCCCTCACCTGGACTCAATCATCTCTCCCTACCAAAGCGCCTTCATCAAGAAAAGATGCATCCAGGACAACTTCTTACATACTCAAAATGTGATTCAGAACTTGCACAAATCTAACATGCCCTCCTTATTCTTCAAGCTGGACATTGCAAAAACTTTCGACTCCATCCATTGGGCGTATCTTTTAGAAGTGCTGGAATAGTTTGGTTTCGGCCCTAGATGGAGGGAGTGGATCTCGATCCTATTTGCTACCTCGTCTTCCAAGGTCCTTATTAATGGCAAGCCGGGGAGAAGTTTCCACCATCGTAGAGGGGTACGCCAAGGGGACCCCCTAGCGCCGATGCTTTTCATCTTAGCGATCGACCCTTTGGCCAAAATCATTGACCGTGCAATTCAAGAGGATATCCTTTCCCCGATTCTCTCGCGTGCGATTCGGATGACAACCTTGCTTTATGTGGATGACACCGCCATTTTCATGAACCCAATAAAGACCGAATTTCAAGCTATTCAACAAATCTTGCAAGTTTTTGGGGGAAGCAATGGGCCTAGTAACCAACCTGTAGAAAAGCGCGGTGTACCCTATTAGATGCGGGGAGCTCTCCAAGAAATTTTGCAGCCTTTCCCGAGAGAGTGCAATGAGTTCCCTTGCAATATTTAGGTCTGCCGCTTCATACGCGCAAGCTGAGGAAAATCCACGTTCTGCCTACCATAGAATAGATAGCATCAAGGCTACCGAGTTGGAAGGGAAAGCTTCTGTCCAAAGCGGGCAGGCTAACCCTCGTCAACTCGGTGCTATCCTCGCTTCCGACCTACCACCTCACCATCTTCCCCTTAGCAAAGTGGGCACAGAAGAAGTTGGACAGAATTAGATGATCTTTCCTTTGGAAGGGTTCCGATCACACGAATGGAGGGCACTCCTTAGTTAATTGGGGGAAGGTATGTCACCCAAAAAAGCTTGGTGGCTTAGGAATCTCCGACCTCGAAAATTTTGGTCGGGCTCTAAGGCTAAGATGGCTGTGGTATGATTGTAAGAGTAACTCCAAACCCTGGGCCAGAACAGAGCTGCCCTGTGACGAACTGACAAGCAATTATTCCGGGCGGCAATAGCTATTTCCATTGGAAATGGGCTTAAGGCGAGTTTCTGGCATGATCACTGGCTTTCAAGCACGGCGCCAAAATGCATAGCTCCGAACCTTTTCAAAATAGCCATCAGGAAAAATAGATTAGTTGCCAAGAAATTGCATCACAGTAACTGGATGCGCTCGATCAGATCCCTCAACACCTCCCAACAACTCTAGGAATTCATAACCCTGTGGACCAAAATTCAGCAAGTCAGCCTCGACCCAAATATACAAGACGACATTGTTTGGACACGGACGTCGAATGGCAAATATTCTTGTAAATCAGCCTACCTAATGCAATTCCAAGGCAGCATTCAATGTTCCTCCGGAAAGCTGATCTGGAAGGCTCAGATGGAGAACAAGTGTAAGTTTTTTGCTTGGACCTTAAGCAACGACAAAATCCTAACGGCGAATAACCTAGCGAAGAGAGGATGGCCTCATCATCCTCTCTGTAGCCTGTGCAACCAAGCCCTAGAAACTTCATCGCACTTATGCTTACTGTGCCCCTACGCTCTTCAGACCTGGACTAGGATGTTTAGCCTCACAAACTGCAACATTCTGAGTCGTGTGCCTCCTCAGAATTTCAGCACCTTTATGACTTGGTGGCAACAAGCGAGCCTACTAACCCCTAAAGGTGACAGAAAAAATTTCAACGGCTTAGTCATCTACATAGTCTGGAACATCTGGAAGGAAAGAAATAGGAGGATCTTCCAACAGGTGGAGTTGACCTCGCTGGAGCTCGCTTCCAAGATCAGAGAGGACATCAACTTGGGGGAGCAAGCCTTTCTGGTTTAGTTTTTGTAGTATTTTTTCTCCTTTTGTAGTGAGTCTTTGCGGCCCTTAGTCGCAATCTCTTGCTGCTGGTCCCTCTCTTCCTCTTGGGCTTGTTTCTCCTTTCTTTCTTTAATGAAATGGGCAGAGCTCCTGCCTTTTTGCTAAAAAAAACATATATGTTTAATCAGAACCAAATGCTAGAGGTGTTTTCGAAACCTTAAGTTTTTTCTTTTTCCTTTTCTCTCTCTATCTGTGTGCGTGTGTGTGGTGGTTGATGACGAAACCTAACTTGTCTAAAGTGGGGTTTTTTGGGGTGTTTTTACCATCTAACAAGGAAGAAAGGTCAATTGGTGTGTACTTAATCTACCTATGATGGAGTGCTAGGCCTGAAGTCTAGAAAGAAGTCTCCCTAGACGATGGGGTGGTGAAACCGGTGCTTGCACAGGTCGTCGTGCACCTACGACTGTGATCGGCGCATCTCAGCAGAGGCTGCCATCAATGGAGATGGAGCTCGACCACTTTTCTTTGATCAAAATAAGGATGATGATGGGCTGATGGCTTGTGATGAATGGTGCGCGTCACAACCGGTTGGCTTTATATAAGAAAAGGAGATGATACTGTTGATCAAGCAACGTAACAATTCTGCAGGTTAGTACCTCACGCTTGGCAACTCCTCTTCGGGAACAATTTTTATTATTTAACATATTTTTTAATTTATTTTTATTACTAACTCCTCACCAATTTTATTTCTAAATTTGACCCTTTGGCCACACCACGGGTCAAGATAACATTGTCGCGTGCGGGATAAGTTTAGCTAAATAGCACTTCTTATCACGCCATGGGTGATGGGTGACCAAACTAGACCTGTCAAACGCCGGACCGGGTCGGTGTAATACCCCAAATATCAATTGGAGAAAATATTATTCAAGAGAGGGAAATTTATTCAATATCGATTGTAACAAAGTTTAGAGATTGAATTAAGTTCAAAATTCAGAATTTTAGGAGAGGAATGGGCCACCAACCCATATTAGAGAGGAGAGGAGCCGGCCATAGTGGCCCAAGGCCCATGAGTGGGCTGACAGCCCATTAGAAGGCAAGGGAGGGGAGGGGACCAAACTCTAGCCACTCCTTGCTATAGTAGCCGCCGCGCTACAGTAGCAGCGTGCTACAGTACTCCACCCCCTCACCTCCTAGCAGCCGCCCCTTCCACTCCTTGCGCCTCCACCCCCTCATCTCCCATGGCAGCCTTCTCTTCTTCCTTGTCTTTGCCGGTCAAAGCAAAGAAGGAGAGCCATGTGTTGCTGTCCGAAGGAGAGGAGAGGAGATCTTTGAAAACTCTTAGCGCTTCGCGTGCCTTTGAGGGTATTTGTTCAATCTTACCCGCTGTTTTGTTCAATTTGTTATTGGTAGATGTCATTTATTGATTCGTCGTTAGTGCTGTATTTAGAAACAGATTGCTGTTCTCTTTTGTATGTTGATATTCGTTTAGATCAAGGCCGAATTAGGATTTGTGATCTCTTAGAGAGTTGTAGATTATTTCGCCAGGTTTCCATAGCCTCTGAGTTCACCTGAATTTGAGTTGTGGTTTGAAAGATACGGCCATTTGTGTACTACTGTCCAGAACCTCGATTAATTCTCAGCAGTCACTTTGTGTAGCAAGTTGAATGTTGTTAAGGTCCGAATCAGGATTCGTCCCTATTATGAAAATTATAGTTTATTGTATTATCTTTCCATAGCCGCCAAGAGCACCTAATTCTGACATACGGATAAAAGTTATGTTAGTTTCATTCTTGCTGTCCAGAATTCTGACTAGATTAATCTGTCGATTTGTCTTTTAAAATACGTTCATGTTAGATGCAAATTCAGGGTTTCCACCCAACTAGATTGTTTTAGAAAATTTTGTAACCTTTCCAGAATGTTAAAGAACGCCTTAATCAGAGTTGTAGATCAAAAGTTGTGTTGTTTTCTTTACTGTTGTCCGTTTCGTTGGGACAGATTCTGTCTTTCAAGTTCATCTGCCTGTAGTATATTTATTTTGGCCGATTTAGGTTATCTCACCAACTAGGATTTCGTAGATATGTTCATTAAGTTTCCATAGGATCTGGGCTCACCTCGTTCTGAGTCCCAGATCGTTAGATATGAGAGATTCCGTGCTGTTGTCCAGAATCAGTTCCATGATCGTGTTGTCTGTTTTCAGATTAGATTTAATTAGTTAATTGTGGGTTGTCGGGAAGGTGTTGTAGAACGTTAATGGAAGTGTCCTGTTCTATGTTGTTCTTATTTCGAGTATATATTGTGTAGGCGGAGAGGCTTCAGGTTTAGGAGCACCGTCATTGCCTACTAATGCGTCGCATCACGGAAGGCAAGTATTTTGATGTTCTTATGATTAGAAAATGATGAATGCTTGCTATTAGTATTGTGTTTCCTGTGATCTATGAGAATATTTAATGTTTATGTTCCTTCCCAATGTGTTATCTCCATGATTAGAGAGCATGTCTTTCAATATTCATATTTCATTCCATGCATCCATTATTCATGTTTCATCCACGGAGTGGATTAAAAGACCCATCAATTCCAAAGATGGGCACGTAAGACCCACCATTCCAATGTGGGCAGTTTGGGACACCCGTATGAAACGTTCTTCATACGGGATTTGGATCTCCGCATTTTATTAAATGCGGGCTTAGGTGAACACCGACGGGTGTGTCACTAGCTATACCGGTATATGCATGTGTGTAGTCCCTTCATTTTATTCAATCCATTCATTCTATTCATTCAAATATTCATTCTATGATTTATTCATATTCTTCAATGAGGTTTGCTTGATCATGTTTGTTGTATATCCCATTTATTCATTATACTTGCTGAGTCTCGGACTCATTCTTGCGTTGGTTGTTTATTTTAGGTGATCATTGATGTTGGCTCTATTGGGAGGGAATAGACACGCAGTACTCATTCACTTTACCCTATTCAAGTCCAAGATTATGATTTAGTTCTATCTTTCAATCGTTATTGATGAACTGTAATAAATAAATTTAGATGGTGAATGATACCTATTGCTATGATATGGTTGATTCAGTAGTACTTGTGATCTTTGATTATTCTTTCGATAGTTATTGCTTAGATTCGGACTATATTCATGCCATGATTCTTTTGAATATTGATCTCTTTATGTCATTAGATGAGATGGTGTTCTAATTCTTCCGCATTATGGTTGTATGTTAGATGATTTAGGTGACATCTTGGCTTCCGAATAGCCAGGGTGTTACAGTTGGTATCAGAGCGGGCTTTAGGTATGTGGTTAATAGAAAAAAAAATTAAAATGACACACTGTGCACAGTAGGTGGGATGGGTAATTCGTGGCTTACGCCTTTCTAATGTTATGTTTCATTTGTTGAGCAATTGTTGAATTGCTTCTGTACTATTTTTCTTGTTGTTAATCTATGATATGATGTGATATCTTATATCTATGAATTTATTCTATGATTATCGTGAGATGATCCTATATATTCATAACTGATTACATTGGTTATGCGTGTTGATAACGGATGTTAAGAAGTTGAGGACGTGGTTGTCACTCTGGGATTCACCAGGTTACACCACTGTTCGTGGTATGTGGTTAGGGGAGTAGTTACCCCGAGTACCATAGTTTCAGGTGTTGAGCGTGAGTTGCTTTAGAAAGTTGTTCTCTTCCTGATTTCTGAATTTAGCAAATTCTTGTTCTGTGGTGGTTGATAAATTTCTCTTGGGTTCGTGGTTCATGGTAGTTGATTGGTCTCAATGGGTCTTTAATGGTTCTTTGAAACAATTATTGTTTTTCGACTGTTGAGTTGCTTTAACTACTTGTGATCTTCGTCAATTGGCAATATTGATATTTCCATGGTTGTTCCTTCATTCTCATTTGAAAAGAACGACCCATTTACTCGTTTGATAGTTTGGATAATGAGAGTTTTCCATTGTAAGTTCGTTAACATGTGAAAGCTTTGGCTTTATGTGTTTCTTTTGGATTACTTCGAGCGTTGAGGTTTAAAGTCTCTCTTTTGCTGAATGAAGGTGTTAGAATCCTTTTGTGATGTCTTGTCATGCTTAAAATGAGAAGTTATAACTAAACGAATAAATTGTTATGATATGAGTTACCAAGTTGGGTTGTTAGCATGGTGCAAATCAATTATTCTTAACTACCATCCATGAAAGTGAAATTGATTAATTTGAGATGTCCTTGTATTTGATACATGGTGTATGTTAAATAAAAGATTGTCCATATCCGTTCAGAACCTATGGATCTTACATAGGTGCTAGATTTACCTATTTCCTGATATGCTAAAATTGTTGAAACCTGTATAAAGAACCAGATGGATGCTGGTGTATCGATTCGTGAAACCTTGTTTATAGAAAATTATGTTAGTGAATCGTTAATCATGATTTGAACTGATTTATGAACAAAGGTGAAATGTTGAATCTATGTTTATAAGTGGTTATGTGATTGCAAATGGAATTAGTACCATATGTACACACATGATTAGTACAATCATCAATTGTTAATGAGCACTGAAGATGGTGTTAAGCAACACCAACAGTTGAGTAGATGAATTTCGTAAGTAGTCTTTGATAGCGTGTCGTGTGATATTGTTATTGCCTAGCATAATCTTGATATAATAAATTTGTTTCAACCTTGTGGTTTGTGTTTCCATTGGGAGGTTTTAGGATGGAGTAATAAAGTTTGATGATTCTTGGTACTAGTGTATGTTGTCGTTGTTATTAAATCGTCAGAATGTGAGATTGATGTTAGTTCTCGTAGTAATTTGATCACCTATGGTGATATTGCTTAAATGAGAGTATTTCAAGTTTTGCTTTCATAATCTTTTGGTGTTCAAGGTTTATGTGGTAATTGGAAGTCGTCGAGTAAAGCGACGGGTCGCAAAGTTCTATTGGTTCTTAAGTGATTCACACGATTTGATCTTGAATGTCTGTTTGTTCTTATTAGTTAAGATTTGATATTCTCTTCCTGTGAGGCCTATGTCCTCAAGTGTGGTCTCCTCTTATGTTTTCTGAGTTCTTTGCCTAATTGATTATTTCCCTTGGTCCTGTGTTCATTGCGAGTGGTAAATGAATTTCTAGTTGGTGAAAATTGTTTCCATTTGCCTCTTCTTTTGAGAAAGAATCAACCCATTCTTTTCACGTGGGTCTTTCGAAGTGTTTTCTAATTGTTGTGGTGAGATTGATGTTAATACTTGTAGTAAATTGGTTGCCTGGTGATATCGCTTAAAGGAGAATATTTCAAGTTTAGCTTTCGTGATCTTTTGGAGCTCATGAATGTTCTGGCAGCTAAAATTATTTTAAATAAAATGGTGTATGGGAATGTCCTATTGCTTCTTAAGAGTTTCGTGTGATTTAGTCTTAAAGGTTCTTTGGTTTGAGTTCGCAAAGTGAGGTTGCAATCAAAGAAACCTTTTTGTTGATTTCTTCAATAGGGAATTAATCCGTTTGCTTTCCGTGAAATCCCGTAAATGAAAAAGTTTCGAGTTTTGTGGCTGGGATCATTTTCATCTCATGTTTCATGTGTAGTTGAACTGTTCCGAGCAAATAGGACGTGTTGGAGAATTTTATTGGTTCGTAATTAGTTCTTGTGGTTTGGACTAAAGACCTTATCTTGTTCGTTGTGGCAAATTGTTGTTAGTCAAAGGATTAATTTCAGTGTTAAAGAAAAGAGTGTAGTAGGAGTATTTGAGAATTTGAGTCAAGTTTTGTAACTTGTGGTTATTCGAATCGTTCCTAAACTTTTTGCTATTTTCACACTAGAGTTGTCGAGTTTCAATCGCAAAGTCACCTGCTTATTGGTTGTTATTTGCTTTTCCTTTTCTAAGGTATGTGTGCTCTCAATTGCAAACTCAACTTTTGTTTTTCCAATATCTTCGTTATTAGATTATTTCTTTTAGTTCGTGCTCGCTGTGTAAAGCCACGTTTTCCTGTGTGACGAAACTTGTCCTTATTCACCTCTTTCTGTTGAGAAAGGATCATTAGTTGTGTGTTGCAAAGTTTTACACAGCGTCTTTTGGCAACTGTTTTGTGGTGGTTAAGTAATGGTAGTGGTGAGATTTTGCTACCAAGTCGTTGGAGGAGTAGTAGAAGATGAATTGGTTTTGACCTGTACCTCCGGACGTAAAGTTGATTCAATTGGAACGCTTGGCTTCAAGTAAATCAATAGTGTTACTGTCGAGTAGAACCTATGGTATAGTGAAAATTCCGTAACTTCAGTTCATGTTGTAAGGTTGGGAATTATCAAGGTATGGAAACCCTGATCAATTTTATTGAGTAACGCAATTGGAAAGTATTGCGATAATGTGTGGGTGATTCCTGATGATGTCAATGAATGAGTATGTTAGATTTGTGGGGATGTTAGAGATTTAATCCGATGATTTCACTATCTGTTATAAGAGAAATTCGTTGTAGAGGTCTTGGAGGTTAAATTTGGGCTTTGCATTTTTTTTATGCTAGACATTTGGTCGCCCAAAGTTTGTGTAGAGGAGATAGAAAACTGGAGTATTCTGAGCATTGGAATGATTGTTGATAGAACCCTTCTGATTTAGTTCATGAGCGGGTGTATTGAGGGTTCAGAGTTGTTATTCTGGAAAGTTGTAGTCGATGGGATTGCGTGCGATCCATTTTGAGGTGCTTTGGGTGCTTTCTGTCAAAAATAATTTCATCAGTAGGAGGAGTTGTCTAGCATGTTCGCTGGGGTCAATAGAGTCTCTCCACAAAGGTGTGGATGATGTAATTCGGTTCAAGTGTAATTTGGGGATGTTTAATTAAGAGGTTTAAGCTCGTGTGTTATGCGATGAATTCGAATTCCAAGGTTTGAGAGAAGTTTTATTCCTAAAAGAGAAACTGAGAAAAAGGATGTTTCCTCGGGTAGTGAAGCGTTTTCTTGATTCTCGTTTGAATTTTGTGTTGTTGACTGGTGTCTACCGCAATTTGAGTTGGCACTGTGTTAGCATGTTTGATTCCTTCCAATTCAGACAAACCGAAAGAAGTATTTGGTTTGGCATTCGAGTAATTTCTCCTTTGGCTTTCGTGGTATCCATTTGTAAACTGCCTATTTAGAAAGTGGGATTGTTTTCGTGATGGATTGTCAAATTTAGGGTTTTACTCTTTTGGTGGAGAGTTAGTATTGCGTGGATGCGATGAGAACTCTCTATCTCTAGTTGGATTCTCTTTGTGAATCAGTGGTTTAAGCACCAGTTCTGTGGTGCATTCTTGTTTAAAGGAGGTGTCTCTTGTTAGATGAAGAGTTCGATTTTGAGCATGTTGTGTGCTTTCGTACCAAAGGGGAGATTTGGCCCAGGTACATTGGTTCATTTTCGACAGTTGCGGAAATTAGGAAGTTGGCGTATCGCTTTGACCGTCTCGGGTCCATACGCAATGTATGCAACGTCTGGTGTGTTCTGGTGTTAAGTGAGAACTTCAAAAATTTGGGATTTGAGGTTTCGTTAGAGCCGTAGACCTTTGAGTAAGACCCCACGTCTGAGTCTTGTCCGGTACGTATACTGGAGGGGTCGGGACGAGCATTGGGGCATAAGACGTTGACTTCTGTTGAGGTGCCATGGGCGCATTCATGTGAGCGTGAAGCGACCTGGGAGCTGGAGTCTCGTATGCGCGAGCCATATCCGGATGTGTTCACGTCCGGAGCGTGTTAATTGTTGTTTCGTTTCAGAGGCAGTTGTTCTTTTGTTCTTTTGGTGTTTAGATTCGGGGTCGAATCCTGTTAAGGGGAGTGGAATATAATACCCCAAATATCAATTGGAGAAAATATTATTCAACAGAGGGAAATTCATTCAATATCAATTGTAACAAAGTTTAGAGATGAAATTAAGTTCAAAATTCAAAATTTTAGGAGAGGAATGGGCCGCCAACCCATATTCGAGAGGAAAGGAGCCACCATAGTGGCCCAAGGCCCATGAGTGGGTGGCGACCCATTAGAAGGCAAGGGAGGAGGGACCAAACCCTAGCCACTACACATAAAGAGCCATGCGCCACAAGAGCACGCTTATAGTAGCAAAGATGCTACAAGATCCCCCTCACCTCCTAGCAGCCGCCTTCCACTCCTTGCGCCCTCCCCCTCATCTCCTTGGCGCCTTCTCTTCTTCCTTGTCTTTGCCGGCCAAAGCAAAGGAGGAGAGCCGTGTGTTGCTGTCCGAAGGAGAGGAGAGGAGATCTTCGAAAACTGTCAGTGCTTCGCGTGCCTTCGAGGGTATTTGTTCAATCTTACCCGCTGTTTAGTTCAATTTGTTATTGGTAGATGTCATTTATTGATTCGTCGTTAGTGCTGTATTTAGAAACAGATTGCTGTTCTCTGTTGTACGTTGATATTCGTTTAGAGCAAGGCCGAATTTGGATTTGTGATCTTTTAGAGAGTTGTAGATTATTTCTTCAGGTTTCCATAGACTCTGAGTTCACCTGAATCCGAGTTGTGGTTTGAAAGATATAGCCATTTGTGTACTACTGTCCAGAACCTCGATTAATTCTCAGCAGTCACTTTGTGTAGCAAGTTGAATATTGTTAAGCTCTGAATCAGGATTCCACCCTATTATGAAAATTGTAGTTTATTGTCTTATCTTTCCATAGCCACCAAGCACACCTAATTTTGACATACGGATCAAAAGTTATGTTAGTTTCATTCTTGCTATCCAGAATTCTGACTAGATTAATCTATCGATTTGTCTGTTAAAATATGTTCATGTTAGATGCAAATTCAGGGTTTCCACCCAACTAGATTGTTTTAGAAAATTTTGTAAACTTTCCATAATGTTAAAGAACGCCTTAATCGGAGTTGTAGATCAAAAGTTGTGTTGTTTTCTTTACTGTTGTTCGTTTCGTCGGGACAGATTCTGTCTTTCAAGTTCATCTGCCTGTACTATATTGATTTTGGCCAATTTGGGTTATCTCACCAACTAGGATTTCGTAGATATGTTCATTAAGTTTACATAGGATCAGGGCTCACCTTGTTCCGAGTCCCAGATCGTTAGATATGAGAGATTCCGTGCTGTTGTCCTGAATCAGTTCCATGATCGTGTTGTCTGTTTTCAGATTAGATTTAATTAGTTAATTGTGGGTTGTCGGGAAGGTGTTGTAGAACGTTAATGGAAGCGTCCTGTTCTATGTTGTTCTTATTTCGAGTATATATTGTGTAGGCGGAGAGGCTTCAGGTTTAGGAGCACCGTCATTGCCTACTAATGCGTCGCATCGCGGAAGGCAAGTATTTTGATGTTCTTATGATTAGAAAATGATGAATGCTTGCTGTTAGTATTGTGTTTCCTGTGATCTATGAGAATATTTAATGTTTATGTTCCTTCCCAATGTGTTATCTCTATGATTAGAGATCATGTCTTTCAATATTCATATTTCATTCCATGCATCCATTATTCATGTTTCATCAACGGGAGTGGATTAAAAAGACCCATCAATTCCAGTATGGGCACGTAAGACCCACCATTCCAATGTGGGCAGTTTGGAACACCTGTATGAAACGTTCTTTATACGGGATTTGGATCCCCGCATTTTGTTAAATGCAGGCTTAGGTGAACACCGACGGGTGTGTCACTAGCTATACCGGTATATGCATGTGTGTAGTCCCTTCATTTCATTCAATCCATTCATTCAAATATTCGTTCTGTGATTTATTCATATTCTTCAATGAGGTTTGCTTGATCATGTTTGTTGTATGTCCCATTTATTCATTATACTTGCTGAGTCTCGGACTCATTCTTGTGTTGTTTGTTTATTTTAGGTGATCATTGATGTTGGCTCTATTGGGAGGGAATAGACACGCAGTACTCATTCACTTCACCCTATTTAAGTCCAAGATTATGATTTAGTTCTATCTTTCAATCGTTATTGATGAACTGTAATAAATAAATTTAGATGATGAATGATACCTATTGCTATGATATGGTTGATTCAGTAGTACTTGTGATCTTTGATTATTCCTTCGATAGTTATTGCTTAGATTCAGACTATATTCGTGTCATGGTTCTTTTGAATATTGATCTCTTTATGTCATTAGATGAGATGGTGTTCTGATTCTTCCGCATTATGGTTGCATGTTAGATGATTTAGGTGACATCTTGGCTTAGAATAGCTGAGTGTTACTGATCGAACTTTGTCACAAATTTCTATTTTTATTAAATGGGATGTAGATGCATCTTATAAGCATTTCATGTTATTTTTGGAGCATGAGCATAATTTATGCATTTGATTTTTTTAAATCAAATGTAAACATCTAACTCAAACTAAAGCCATAAAAGAAATTTAAAATAAATTCTCATCTCTGGAAAACAATTTATTTAAATACTAGAATAATTATCATGAATAAAAATGAATTTTATAAAAATTTTGGAATCCAATTTAACCATGAGAAAAATTCAAACTCAATTCATAAACATCTCCTTGAAATGATTTTAAAATAAGCAAGTAAATCATGAAAAATATGTTTAGAAAATTTATTTGGGTTCTATGTTATCCCAAGAACATCTATGAAAAATTTTAGATTTTTTTTATAAATTTATTTGCTATTTTTAACTCACTGGTCAAACTAGAAGTGTTTGAATTCTATTCGGTCAACTTTCAAACCCAACCCGAACCACTTTGCACTATTGCGATTCGAGCCACCTGACTTGGTCCAACCCAACCCGCTCACCGAGCCACACTCCGGTGCATCCCTTCGCTTCACCTGCTGATGAGCCAGACCCACCTGGCAGCTTCGTCCTCTCTGCACCGCTCAGGCCGTTCCAGAGCGCGCATGAGGTGGTGCCCATCCGAGCGATTCCATCCATGCAATGCCACGTCAATTCGCCTCCGTCTACGCCATCAAGTACCATGGCACCTCGAAGAGACACCGTTGATTTTCCGTTGCTAGAGCTCCTCAAAATCTCGAACTCATCCTCTCGGCCGAATAGATGAGCTCAGCCATTCTTCTTGTACACTGAGAGTTATCCCTCGTGCTTGTGTCCTTATTCTTCTCTTCATATGTCGTTTTCGTCCTGATAAATTTAACTCTTGGCCTTGCCCTAGTTCTCGGACCACGGGCTTGTCTTTTGGTTGTCTAGAGCACGCACCGAGTGTCTTCTCCGCGTCATCTTCGTGTTCGGTGAGTTCCTTCCATTCTTTTGCACGTCATATCGTGTTATAGGATATGCTTAGTAAAACCCCTCAATCAATTTCCTCATTGGATCGCAGGATCATCAGGATTTTGGATTATCTTGAACTTCCACCGAAAACCACCCCATTGTCTCCAGCTTCGGTGTGGTGAGTCTCTTTGCGATTCCTTTTGGTGACACCATCTATGAGCTATACTTAATCTATTCCGACCATTCATTCTGATTGGTTTTGTGTAGATTGTCATCTCTGCGTGGAGTTCTTGTTGCCGCCGTTCGATCAATCGTTGTCGGAGCTCCTCCTTGTACCTTGGGTCATCTTCTTGTCTCCGGTAGCTTCTTTATGCCTCATAGGAGCATAAGCATGCATTTGTTTGCTTAATGCACCGTCAAATCGTTATATCCACATGAACCGTACTTACACCGCCGCTAGAGTTCACCGTCGGCCGTGTTTCGGCCATCACTAGGACCGTAAGGCTATTAGCAACCCATTTGTGCCCTTAGTTCATGCCGTCTCGGACTCATTCTTGCGTTGTTTATTTATTTTAGGTGATGATTGATGTTGGATCTATTGGGAGGGAATAGACACGCAGTACTCATTCACTTCACCCTATTCAAGTCCAAGATTATGATTTAGTTCTATCTTTCAATCGTTATTGATGAACTCTAATAATAAATTTAGATGATGAATGATACCTATTGCTATGTTTTGGTTGATTCAGTAGTACTTGTGATCTTTGATTATCCCTTCGATAGTTATTGCTTAGATTCGGGCTATATTCATGTCATGGTTCTTTTGAATATTGATCTCTTTATGTCATTAGATGAGATGGTGTTCTAATTCTTCCGCATTATGGTTGTATGTTAGATGATTTAGGTGACATCTTGGCTTCCGAATAGCCAGGGTGTTACAGTAACCACTTTACTAACCCAAACCACGAACGATGGTATAACCTGACAGTACCCAAGGCCATAACCACGACCTCTAACACTCAACATCCATTACCATCACGCATAACCATTATAATCAATTATGAATATACAAGATCATCTCATAACAATCATAGAATAAATTCATAGATATAGAAGATCATAACATGTCATAGATTAACAACAATAACGATAGTACAGAAGCAGTTCAATAACGGTTTAACTTGATGAAACATACTATCAGAATCGCAGATGCAATGGATTACGCAAATCTCACCTGCTGTGCACATTGTGTCAATTTATTGTTTCAATTACCATGGACCTAAAACCCGCTCTGATACCAATTGTAACACCCTGGCTATACGAAAGCCAAGATATTAGTTAAAAGTCTAACATACATCAATAATACAAAATAATTTCAGCAACCTATCGTCTTATAACAGGTAAAGATCAACAAACAATAGATTGATCATAAGAATTGAATTAAAGTTCAGCAACATAACAAACTCGTAAATATCCAATCATATTGAACTATTCAAGATAAAACTATCAAGAGTCTATACGAAGAATATTAAGCATTCACTAGTTCAACCAAGTCATAATGAATGTTAACCTCAGTCATCAGAACTCCATTATTACAATCCAGTATTATCAAATGAAAGATAATAACAAGCCCATTAATTAATAGTGAAATGTGAAGTGAATGAAGTGATCTGTGACTAATCCCTCCCAAGCATGCCATCATCAATGTTGACCTAAAACACACAAACAATGGTAAGAATGAGTCCATGACTCAGCAAGTACAACATAATAATATGGAAAAATACTGAATCAAGAACATAACATTCATAATGTCTGAATATGAAACAGAATGGTAGAAATCTTATGCGAGAATGGAATGCATGCTCTTCACTTATGCTTATACTGGTATAGCTAGTGAACACCCTCGGTGTTCACTCAGGCCCGCATTATCCAAAATACGGAGATCTAAGGCCCGTATGAAGAATGTTTCATAACGTGGATCCAATTTGCCCACATTGGAATGGTGGGCCTTACGTGCCCATATTGGAATGATGGGTCTTTACATCCCACTCCCGTGGGTGAAACATGAACGAACGAACGAATGAATGAATTCATGGATATGAAAGACATAATCTTAAGAAGCATAGATTAACATCCATGAAAAGAAACAAGAATTATTGGAATTACTCGAAATCCATATAACTTAATCATAGCATGAGCATCAAGCATTACAAACATATATCAGTCAATACATTTCACAATGTACTAGCCTATGTTGGATTGATGAAACTTCACTACCCACTCCCATGGGTGAAACATAAATGAATGGACGAATGAATATGTTGAACATAAATATATTATCGAAGAATCATGGTATATCAATTATGAAGGGAAACAAGTAATACTGGAATTATCCATTGAACATTCATCAATCAAGTGGAACAAATAGCAATCAAGACAATTCAATTGTACTTGCCTTTCGCGTTGCGACACGTTAGGAGGCAAGGATGATGCCACTAATCCCGAAGCCTCTCCTCCTACATAATCAACTTACTCAAGTAAGAATGACGTGAAAACGAGAATCTACTCGCAACTCTCTAACTCGTTCTCCTAAACCCAAGGTTTATCTACTTGTTCTATTCAAGCTAGACAACATTCTAACAGGAAACTACACTGGACATCAGTATTAAAAGTTACATAACTTTCGCTTTGAAACTCGTAAATGAGCAAACTCAGATTCTCTGGAAAGGTAGTGAAATCCTCTACAATAACCTAGTTGGAGAGATTCTCCAATTCGGCCAACCTCTGAGTCTAATAATCAGATGAACATCTAGAACTATAATATGACAGACAGACTATACAGCAGTAGAAGAAATTTCATAACTTTCGAATGGATGAACTAAATTTTAAGATTTTTAACAATATGGAAAGATTAAGAAATCTCCTACAACAATCATGTTGGGTGAACTCCCTGAATCAGACATTAACCCAATCTTAATTTAATAAACAAATCAACTACTAATATTCGTCAGAATTCTGGACAGCAGTAATGAAATCAACGTAACTTGTAGACCACACCTCCGAATTGGGTGATCTTTGAACCTATGGAAATCAGAAAACAAACCCTACCAATCTCTAGGAGACAAAATCCTCCAATTCGGATTTGATCTACACGAAAGATGATGAGCAACAAGATACAGAATACTGGAATTAATCGTAGCAGAACGACGATCCCCTAATTATGGCAATTTACGAATCTAATTTGATCTAACCAGCGAGGAATCATTCGTTACCCTTGAAGACACGTGTGCCCGCTGATTTCCCCCGTGAGGCTCTCCTCTCCTCTTCTTCTCCTCTCTTCCTCCCTTCCTTCTTCTTCCACGGCCAACCACTAAACCAGGGAATCGACGGTGCTAGAAGACAGCAAAGCGGGAAGGTAAAGCAGCAGGAGTTCACAATTGGGGAGAAGGTGGAGGTGCCAGGGAGCTGTTGGAGGGGCGGCATCCAGGAGGAAAGGGGAGGAGGGGTGGCAGCCAAACAAAGGGAGAAGGGGAAAACTAGGTGGCAGCTAGGGTTTGTGGGGGAGGGAGGTGCCCCCTCCCCCCTTTTGGCCGGCCACACATGGGCCATCTGGACCAAAGCCCAAGGCCCAGGTTGGTGGATTTTCACGAAAAAAAACCCTTTCTAATATGTTTAATTTTTCTTTTGCATGAATTCTTCCTTGGAATATAATCGGGGTATTACATTGGCCTTGAACCTAATGGTGATGAGTAAGTTTCGTAGCTCGTGCATTTTCTTCGGCATCCATCATACGTCATTCATCATTCTAGCATCAGTAGAAATTGGAAAGTACCATCGCATGTGATTTTTGCAACTTCATGATAGTAGAAATGTATTAATTAAGATGAGTTATGAGGAGTGTTGGAAAGCTGTGACGAACTACTGTCGGGACTCAATGTATGACTTCCACTGCAATGAATTATATAGTGCTTCTGAAATATTTGGAGAACCATGTATAAATTATGTGCCAACACTTACAACATGAACAAGTCATTCAAATAGAATAGGACAATTATGTCATCTATGTGTCTAGATATTTGGACAACCATGCATAACGTCAGAGCTAACATTTGCAACATCAAGAGGTGATTCAAATAGAATACACTGTCCACTCAAAATATAAACACACAAGAAGAGCCACAGAGATAAAATTTGCAACATATGAAGGAGCCACTTTAGTCGCACATAAAACTTTCCAGATAGATAGATTCCTGTGCGTCTTTTGAAATGAATTTATGCTTACGAACTTGAGCATTGTAAAAAGATTTGAGCATTCATATATGTATAGTTTGAGATGGTTAGGGCAGATAAATAGATAGAGAGGTACATATGTGTTGTCTGATTCATAGTACGTACATACTAAGCTGCAATTGATGCTAGGTTTTAATTAAGGATTTTCAGTTTGCAAAAGTGATATTACCTCACCATCAGTGGGCACATTTTCCTTGCAATACACTAATATACTTGTGTACCGCTTACTCATTTTGTTTTAATTATGTACAGGCAGTTCAAGTACGTAAATTACCACCCCGAAGACTGCAAGTACATCACACAACTTGGAGTTATTCTCAAACGAGAATACCCGGGTACCATGAAGGACTTGGATTACGAAGGCGATCCCATTGATATCCGCTCGACGACCACGTGGGCAGATTATTATCTGGATGAAAACGACATTGGATAGACAAATGCAGATTGAGTGAAGCAAGAGTTCTAGGTAAGATTGGTACTCCTAGTTTACATACAGTTGACTGTTACATTTTTTTTATCTAACTATGCATTTCCTACATAAATATGCAGGCTTTGTTTTCTGTGGGTGATGAGGACAAGGAAGAGGTTGACCATATTTTCGAACGGTATGCAACGAAACGAGTATGGGATATGATGTACCAAGCTTGTGTGGATGCGGTCAAGAAGTACTACGAGAACCATGGAGAGAAACTTGATGACGCTCTAGCCCATCCAAGAGAGCTTTTAGGAGAACAATACTTGCAGGCCAGGCTTGACGGGTGCAGAGAGGAAGATTGGCCTAACCTCTGCCATTATTGGGTCACCGAGCATTTCAAGGAGAAGCGAAGGAAAGGCCAACAATCACGGTTGGAATTCGAAGATGTTGCTCAAAATAGAGGAGGGTCGCGACCATTTGCAGAAACACAACAATTTCTAGTATGAAATCTATCCATTACTTAAGCATTTATTGCATTGTTATCTTTTTTATTCTGATTTGTACTTGTCATGTTAAAACAAATGCAAGGTTACCTGACTGTTTGAGCAGTCCATCTAGAGGGCAGGCATCAAACAAGTAGATGGAACCCCCCCAAAAAAAAAGATAAAAGTTTTATCATATTTTATCCAAATAGCTATAAACTAGGCATGGGTAGAATTCGTATAGAATATTCATTATTCTCCTAAATTGAAATTTGATAGTGCTTTGACCTCACTTTCTGAAGCTTTATACTCGAGCTAAACCTTTTCTAGACCCTTAATAACTGCTTGCATTTCTTCTACCAACATTTTTAGTTGTATCTGTTGAAAAGCATCAATTAGAAAAAAGCAAGTACATCTCAAGGGTACAAATACAAATAATACTCAAATTGTAGGTTGTTTTAGAATACATAAATAATATGTTGTGCACGATTAATTAAGCTGGTGTTTACTATCATGCACAGATGATTAAAATCAATAATAAATGCATTCAGAAACCTGAAGGCATCTAGATGCTACTATAATCACATCTTGGTTTAGTATTTCAAGGTAGACCGCAGAGTCAAAGTTGTTCAATTCTCGACACTTTTCAACTATTAGATGAACCTAAACTAGTCAACGACACAAGAATAACAATTTTTATGTATTACAATTCTTGACTAGAGAACGGAGCTTATTATCGAGTTTTTCATATTTAGCTTTGCCTATATCTGGGATTCTGATGACCCAAAAATCTTATATCTCCAATCTCCATACCCACTCTGCCATGTGTTATTTTGTTGGGTACAACACAACATGCAAACCATAGATTCCACCACCAAATCAAAATCTTTTCATCTTTGCCTAACAATCCACTATATCCTAGAGTCTAGTAACGACCCACGAAGTTTGAATTGGAATATAATCCACTAGTGAAATGCAATGTGCTTAATGAATTCCTGATCTTTGTGCAAAAGACAAATCTGCCATACAAGAGCCAGTACCAGTACTGACATAAGAAAGGCTATCATGAACATGCCTGTATACCAAAGGGTGAAAGGGGGCATGTCTAGTGCGAACCATCCATTAGGTGCTATCATGCTAACCTTTTTGATTTGGAAATCAAATCAAGTCGAAAATATTGTGAAAGTACTAGGTAGTTCTATATAGTATGTGTTAGCTTATTTCTGAAATCTATTCATTTCATAAGCGATGTTGGTGGTGTTTCTAGGGTTAAGTTGTGGTTGTTTGATCTTGTAGGAACAGAAGTTTGGTCCTGACAAGGTTACTGGATTAAACACATATGCCTTAATGAAGTCAGGAATAAAAAAAATGTGGATAGCCGTGGAAGTAGTGCTGCAGTCAGTAGCCAAAAAGCACAACAACACATGGTAAGCATTATTCTAGGTACTGAAAATTTGAAAACTTTTACTGAATTACACCATCTACTAATCCTTACTATATTGATCCAGCCCTAATCTAAACCATTATTCTAGCTATTGTCAGTGCATCTTGTCAGTTTAGTATCTAGGATACATAGGGAACTTTCAGCGCACGTTAATCAGATTTGGATTAATTAATCCTTTGTGCGGCTCCCAGCTGCATCATTAAATCGTCATCACTGAGCACTAAGTAGCAATATCACAAAGACGTTTGATGGCTGCATAATTTGGTAGGATCAACCTTTTTCATACAAGTAATAAACCACACAAAGACAATTGATTTCATTAGAACTATACATTTGGAGTTACTATTTTCTATTACTACATTGCACCTTTAATTAATTAGATCACTCACCTCTGTATGCTATCATTTACATTATGGACAGTGTTGGCATTATTTCTTTAGCTTAGTTCTGAAAGAGTAGTTTTTTTTATTGTAAAAGTGTGCAATATATACAACCAACAGTTGAAGTATACATAATGCAATGACCGGTTTATTTCCATTGCATTTCCACAAACTGAAATATTTCAATTGACTTGTAGGATAACTACAAAGCATCACTAAATAGCTCTGAACACCCAGAAGATTCAGAGTGGCACGACTTGGATGGAAAAGTTATGTACACTATTGGTGAGGGCCTACCCCATGGCCGCCTACCGATAGGTAATGGTGTTGTGAAGAAGGCTGACGTTATGGCAGCTGCTAAAGGAAGAAACATTAGGCCATCCAACACCCCGTCTTATCGGGCTGTGCTCCAAGAGAATGCGTAGCTTCACCAGCGACAAGAAATGCAAGGGCGGATGATAATGGTAACAACTTTAACTGAAGACATATCAATGAATTTTTCATGTATAATCAATCTTCAATTTGTTGTTTTCCAAATGTAGATGCTTTTCGAGAAGCTCAGAGAAGAATCACCTGCCGAGATGATGTGTTGTCAACTACCAAGTCAAGTTCAGGTTAGAAGACTTACTACATTGCAAAAATATTTTACTATTTCCAGGCCAATATTCCAACCAACAATCTTCATATTTTGTTGTTTGGATGAAATGTTCATCCAGAGAACTAATTATTTTTGGTATGGCAGAATGCCACTAAGCAATGCAGCAGTTCACATGCTTCGTGTTGATTAATGTAACACCTGGGCATAACCACATTTTAGTTCTATGTTGATGGTAAGGTACCAAGGAATGCCACCTGGGCATGACCGCCTTGTAGCAATTGGATTGTCGACAAAAGCTACATTCACTTTCTGAATTTCTGCTAGCCATGGATTGCCTATCGAAGCTAGATTGCAATTTGCATGACCATGCATTTCCTAAATGTATGTGCTAATTGTTACGCTCAGTTGTTTTCAGAGTATATGTTTTTTTCCCTATTTTACAAACCTACAGTTTGACATGCATTTCAAATAACTCTGTACTTTTAAATAACCTTACCTATAAGCTGCCGATAATCTAACATGCATTTTACATTTCTCTCCCCTGAAATCTGCACTACAAACTGTTCAAGATATCTGCACCATATTAAGTGTCAACTTGACAATTACATAAAGAAATATATTTTTGTTTACATCACTATTATGATTGACAATTCATCACTGTTTGTTTACATTTAATGCTTAAGAGCTATGATTGGAGAGATGAGAAAGAAGAGGGGATAGAAATGAAGCAAGGGATGATGAATTCTTCTACTTTCTTCAGTTTTTGACATTTTATATTCAAGGATAGGAGTCATGCATGGTACCTTTTTACTGATTGTACATATGGCTTGCTATAGGGAATTGGTTCTTCGCATGTGGGCTCACAAGTAGCCCATGAAAGCCTCAACGAGGAGATTGGGGGCACACAGGCAGTTGATGGCAACATGGGTGGTGAGGACAATGGCAACACCATCTTTCATGTGCCCAATAATGACGCAGCCGACAATGTGGGCGTAGACCAAGCTAACAATGGAACTTCCTAAGAAACATGCCTCTAGTGCAATCAGACTTGCAGCCACAACTTGACTCTCTTTTGGCTTTGTGGCTTTTGGACTTATCTTTTGGTCTTTTAATATGGTAGCAACTTGGTAGATGAAAGACTTGTCTCTTGGCTCAACATGAGGCCTATTGTGCAACCTAGCTTGTATTGTGAACCTATTTACTTATGCATGCAAACTTATCGACACATGGATGCTTTGTAATTTGGTAGTAGCTTCGGTGCATGTTAATTTGGTACTATTATTAGTTGACTGTATGATAAAATTTGGTTCTGATGGAAGAATGGTTTATATTGAATTGTGAATGTGTTATGTGCTTGGTTGATTTATATTTCATTACGTGAGATTGGTTATGTCTACTGGAAATTCTAGGTTGCTTATGATTCAAAAATTACTGTTCAGCCATTTACATTTTTCCTGATGGTATTACATTTCTCTAGACGCTGCTGCAACTAGTGGCTATGCCAACCAGCGATGGGATTAATCCTTTTCCTGTTGGGTTCGGATCGTCACTAAAAATTATCAAATCTACCGGTTTCCAAAACCATCACGAATTTACTTCGCGACGGTACTTTCCCGTCGGATGACTGACACAGATTCGTGGTTATGCCCGACGGGATCAACCTTTTCTGTGTTGGGTTACAACCGTCACTAAAAATGGTAAAATCTGTCGGTTTCCAAACACCATCGTGAGTTTAATCCACGACGGTATTTCCCCGTCGGGTAACCGACACGGATTCGGGGTCAGGTTCAACGGGAAACCCCGACGATGGGGTAATTTCCCTATCGGGCACCGTCGGGGATAACCGTCACGAATGATTTTCCTGTAGGGTAGCCGTCAGGCATTTAAGACATCCGCATCGGAGGACTCCTCACGGCTAATACCTGACGGTTAGTCCCTTATTCCTGACGGTTTTAGACCGTCGCGAAATGTACTGTTTGGTGTAGTGATAGTATATATTTCATGGCGCTTAATAAATTTTGATGCTGCAGATGTATTTTTGAAGTTCATAGATAGGGAAGGAAATGTTGAGAGTGATGACATAAAGTGTTTATTAAGAGTATATGACGCTGCACATCTCAAAATTCATAGGGAAGAGATACTTGATTGTGCTATCATTTCTACAAAGAAACGCCTCCAGTCCGCGATAGAACACATGGAAAAAGATGTGGCAAAACAAGTGCGATATGCACTAGAAACACCTCTTTTCCGAAGGATTGAAAGAGTTGAAGCAAGGCACTACATCTCAACATACGATAATAAGACCGCGGAATGAGACCATACTAGAGTTTGCAAAGTTGGACTTCAATATCTTGCACAACTTGTACTTCAATATTCATAGACAGAGAATATACATGTTAGTGACTGTCCAAATAAAGGTTGTAGTGGCATAAGTTTTGTATAAAGCAGTAAGTTTCATTCCTACACTTTGTAGTTTGCAAAAGCCATTTAGTAAGCAAAATATTAGACAAAAGAAAACAAATAACATTAATATAATCATAGATCAAAACATATCAAAGTGGCTGTCCACTTTGATCAACTAACATTCATGAACAACCATTCATGCCGATACCAAGTTATCACCCTGTCAAGTTTTAATTTTGAGTCTAACAATGATGTCAATCAAAACAAGTGTCGTCCGTAACGGTGGATACGGCTATTCGAATAGATTTAACCCTGCATGGGTGTACATTTTTACCCACACGACTTGATTAGCCCGTAAGCCTCCGGATAATGACACACTTCCTTAGGTATATCGGCCGGAAAAACCAAGACTCGGTATTTTTTTAGCAAGACGATCTTATTGAGATGAATCACCCTTGCGAGATGAGATCCCGCTTAGTACAAGCTACTAATAGAACCTACTAAGCAGGGCATGCAAGTTGTGTTGGAAATGCCAACCCAATAAATAAAAATTTAAAGCTGTGCTCCCTTGCACATATTAGATTGCAATCGGATCCCTATGAATATATGATCAAACACATATTTCCTCACACCACCTGTTTTCCAACTCAATAAAACCTTCCCCTTACATAACCAAGTATCGAGACCGGATTTCTACATCCGAACCCTCTGTGTATTTCTACACCAGTCCTATGATCAGTAGCTAGTACACACAGTAGAAACATCATTGATAACAAGTTCGAATCACGAAATAACATTAATAAACAACTAAGTACCGGTCTTATGGCCACTTATTACAAAAGAGGTCAAAAGACATTGAGTCTTACAACAACGGAAGCAACAAATGATAAACTCCGAGTGGTGGCCCATCAAATTGCCCACCGGCATTCGACTGGGAGCGCAACCTAGTACTCTAGGTGTCCTTCATCAAAGCCACAGGCGAAGTAGTCGTAGTCCTCCTCCGTGTCGTTGAAGGCTTCTGAGATTTAATTATGAGTGTAGCATGTGAGTACATAAAGTACTTCGCGAGTCTTGGGAAACATGCATATGCATAGTTTTAACAATTGGGCTTATATGGTTCTCTTGCACAAAGCAATATTTTAAGTTTAAACAATTTTCATAAAGCACATTTGACAAACGTAGTTTCAATAAATAAATAAATTATATCACTAGTGGAGGTTCTAGCTACCAACCACTTGCATGAAGACTCTAGCCACCAAGGTTTAAAGGATATGGCTCTAGCTACCAGAAAACTACCTGAGAGTCCCAACTGCTCCTAGTTCCCAAAATTTACTCTTTTAAAAACAAAACCAAAATCTACCAAGTGAAAACGCACCTTGCTTGCCCTTGATCGTGGGCACGACTATTTGAATAGTATTATACTCTGCACAGATTGTACAGCTTAACCCACATGAGATAATCAGCTTATAATGTTGGCTATGACACGCTTCCTTGGGCGTGCGACTAAGCGATTATCACAAGGCCTTTGCAATACTTCATCCTAACATTAGCCCACCCGATGAGCTTAATCCCAAGTCATGGACATCATTTACCATCGACCTGGAGCTCACCGTTGTGGGGGATAACCTGTCCGGACTTGGACGTCTATTACCAACGCCCGGCACAAGCTCCGTCAGACATGGACGTCAATTACCATCGTCTGCGCTAACCAGGTAACACCTACCATCTACAGTCCGCGGGCGTAATGCTAGAACATAGTAAATAAGTTGGCCAGGTCCATTCCCATTTTGGACATGTGGTTGTACGGTAGTGCTCGGTTTGGATAGCCACAAGCGTCGGTCCTTAGTATGACTTGGGCGAAACTTACCACATTCCAAGTTCTTGTGCTCTAGCTGCACCCATCTGATCTTACCACCCACCCAAGTCTAAAACAAGTTTTCAGCGTTTTATTTTATTTTCTAAATACTGACATTACCTAATATCATACATTTCAAAAAGGATTTGCAAAAAAAAGTAATAAGAGTTTTCTCCCATTGGGTGATTCAGACCGATAAGCATGTCTAAGCAATTCTACCGCGTTAAATTATTCCACAATATTGTAATCAATATCGTGGATTTGCTATGCTAGGATGACAATGGATTATGATAGCAATATCAAAGGAAGACATTAACAACTTTTAGGTTTAACTAACAACCTACAATTTAAATTCACCAGTTTATGTAAATAGCAATACATAATACTTTTAAAACAGAAAACATGATTTAAAAATACATCTGACTATTGAGTTTTTGGCCTAAATAGCACTATTTGAAGCGACATTAGCAAAAATGACGCCCTCGCAGCTACAATTGCAAAAATAGCGCTATCATCCGTACGGCCACAGAACGAAACGTGGCGCCTTGTCCGCACGACCACGGGAGGGACAAGCCATGGGCCGACACGTGGCACTCATCTGCACAGCCATGAGACGGACGAGCGCTAGGTGCCGGCCTATGGCTTATCCGTCCCGTGATCATATAGATGAGGCACCACGTGTCGATCCGTGACTTAACTATCCCGTGATCAAGTAGATAAGACATCACGTATCAATCTGTGGTGCGAACGAGAGTAGTGGCAGCTGTACGAACGCCAATTCTTTCAAACGCCGCTTTAAATAGTGTCGGCCAAAAAATCTCCATAACTGTCTTGCGCTAAACCTACAATCGGTACCTATGTTACATCCTTCACCAGTGAACAGTAGCAGCAGTGAAGCAGCGATCTTGTCAGTAACAATACAAAGAAGTACGTACAAAATTGACACAAAAAATTAAAGGACAATACAAGCGAGTTTCGCTTACTTAAATATATAATATATGGCCACATTTTTGCTCTGCAAGTTTGTGGCGACGTCATGCATTTACATGTCCTTCTTACTACCAGATTAGACAGTGCATTGAGACAGTAGAACACTAGCTAAGTGTCACAAATGTAAGGAACCCAAATCGCTCGCTCGCTGCTGCGATCGATTCGAGTTTCGCCTGCTCCCATTTTGCACATTTTTGCTCTAAGCTCTGCAAGTTTGTGCCGCCATCGTGAATGCTATACTCTCATTTTGCACATTTTTGCTCTGCAACTCTGCACCCATTTTGCACATTTTTTGCTCTGCAACAGTTGTCGCCATCATACATACTGCGAGATTCGACAGTGCAGTGCGACATTAGAACACTAGCTAGCTGATTGTACCATCACCAGCAGCGTGATAGCGTTATAGACCTATTTACGGAAGACTCAGCTCAGCCAGAGCCCGGTTTGTTTCGGGTCGGGCTTGCGACTCGATTCCTGGCTCAAAAACCCGGTAAATGTAATAAAAAAATGAAAACCTATTTTTTAATTCTAAAAATAAATTAAATATTACTTTTATTCTAAAAAAGGATTAAATTAATATATTTAAATCGAAAATCAATTTTCGGGCCGGGCCAAGCCTGCCGTTTTAGACCGGGCTTTTAAAGCCTGGCCCGAAGCCTGTGGGATCCTGAAATCGAATCCGTTTCAAGTCAAGGGTTTACACCAGAGGCATAACTCTTAATAGGAAACGAGTCCAATTTCAAGTTCCCGGATATGTGTCTCGCATTAGTTCCCAAGATCAATGGCTAATACGCACATATCCTGAACAACATTGTACACAGTCAAACACAATTCATACATTATTAAAAAGGTGATTTATAAGACTAGGACTTAGGTCCATAAGTTACACATGTGACCAAGCGGTCTATTAAACATAGACAAAAGTACGCAGCGGAAAACAAATATAACACACCAAAAGGTCCATCCAAGTGTGACCAAAATCCGAAGGCAACTGAGTGGAGGTAGAAACAACGTCATTCGTTAGCGTCGCCGTATTCGGCACTAACGGATTGATCGTAAGCGTATTCTTCCTCACCTGAAACAAGTGGTTAATCCGATTAAGTACAAAAGGTACTCGTAAGTCTTACACAAACTAATAAAAGAAAGTGTATGATACAGTCTATCCAAAGGATAAGAGAATATACATGTTAGTGATCGTCCAAGGAAAGGTTGTAATGGCATAAGTTTTGCATAAAGCAGTAAGTTTCATTCCTACACTTTCTAGTTTGCAAAAGCCATTTAGTAGGCAAAATTTTGGACAAAATAAAACAAATAACATTAATATAATCATAGATCAAAACATATCAAAGTGGCTATCCACTTTGATCAACTAACATTCATGAACAACCATTCAGACCGATAAGCATGTCTAAGCAATTCTACCGCGTTAAATTATTCCACAATATTGTAATCAATATCGTGGATTTGCTATGCTAGGGTGACAATGGATTATGATAGCAATATTAACGGAAGACATTAACAAGTTTTAGGTTTAACTAACAACCTACAATTTAAATTCATCGTTTTATGTAAATAGCAATGCATAATACTTTTAAAATAGAAAACATGATTTAAAAATACATCTGACTATTGAGTTTTTGGCCTAAATAGCACTATTTGAAGCGACATTAGCAAAAATGACGTCCTCGCAGCCGCAATTGCAAAAATAGCACTCTCGTCTGCATGGTCACGGGATGAAACGTGGTGCCTCGTCCGCACGACCAGAGGACAGACAAGCCATAGGCCGACACATGGCACTTGTCCGCACAGCCATGAGACGGACGAGTGCCATGTGTCGGCCCATGGCTTTTTCATCCCATGGCTGTACGGATGAGGCACCACGTGTCGACCCGTGGCTTGACTATCCCGTGACTATGTGGACGAGACATCACATATCAATCCGTGGTTGTGCGAACGAGAGTGACCGCGGCTGTAAGGACGCCAATTTTTTCAAAGGCCACTTTAAATATTGTCGGCCAATATGGACGCCAATTTTTTCAAAGGTCGCTTTAAATAGTGTCGGCCAAAAAAAATCCTCATCACTGTCATGCGCTAAATGCTACAATCGGTACCCGTGTCAAGTTTTAATTTCGAGTCTAACAATGATGTCAATCAAAACAAGTGTCGTCCGTAACCGTGGACACGGCTATTCGAATAGATTTAACCCTACAGGGGTGTACATCTTTACCCACACGATTTAATTAGCCCGTAAGCCTCCAGATAATGACACACTTCCTTAGGTATGTCGGCCGGGGAAACCAATACTCGGTATTTTTCAGCAAGACGATCTTATTGAGATGAATCACCCGTACGAGATGAGATCCCGCTTAGTACAAGCTACTAATAGAACCTACTAAGTGGAGCACGCAAGTTGTGTTGGAAATGCCGACCCAATAAACAGAAATTTAAAGCTGTGCTCCCTTGCACATATCAGATTGCAATCAGATCCCTATGAATATATGATCAAACACATATGTCCTCACACCACCTATTTTCCAACTCAATAAAACATTCCCCTTACATAACCAAGTGTCGGGACCGGATTTCTGCATCCGAACCCTCTGTGTATTTCCGCACCAGTCCCATGATTAGTAGCTAGTGCATACAGTAGAAACATCGTTGATAACAAGTTCGAATCATAAAATAACATTAATAAACAACTGAGTACCGGCCTTATGGCCACTTATTACAAAACAGGTCAAAAGACCTTAGTCTTACAACAGCGGAAACAACAAGTGATAAACTCCGAGTGGTGGCCCATCAAATTGCCCGTCGAAATTCGACTGGGAAGCGCAACATAGTACTCTGGGTGTCCTTCATCAAAGCCACAGGCAAAGTAGTCGTAGTCCCCCTCCGTGTCGTTGAAGGCTTCTGAGATTTAATTATGAGTGTACCATGTGAGTACATAAAGTACTCCGCGAGTCTTGGGAAACATGCATATGCATAGCTTTAACAATTGGGCTTATATGGTTCTCTTGCACAAATCAATATTTTAAGTTTAAACAATTTTCATAAAGTACATTTGACAAACGTAGTTTCAATAAATAAATTAATTGTATCACTCGTGGAGGTTCTAGCTACCAACCACTAGCATCAAGGCTCTAGTCGCCAAGGTTTGAAGGATAGGGCTTTAGCTGCCCAACTGGTTCTAGCTGCCAGAAAACTACCCGAGAGTCCCAACTGCTCCCGGTTCCAAAAATTTGCTCTTTTGAAAACAAAACTAAAATCTACCAAGTGAAAATGCACCTTGCTCGCCCTTGACCGTGGGCACGACTATTCGAATAGTTTTACATTCTGTAGACATTGTACAGCTCGACCCACATGAGATAATCAGCTTACAATGTCGGCCATGACACGCTTCCTTAGGCGTGCGACTAAATGATTATCACAAGACCTTTGCAATACTTCATCCTAACATTAGCCTGCCCGTTGAGCTTAACCCCAAGTCATGGATGTCATTTACCATTGACCTGGAGCTCACCGTTGTGGGGGATAACCTGCCCAGACTTAGACGTCTATTACCAACGCCTAACGCAAGCCCCGACAGACATATACGTTAATTACCATCGTCTTCACTAACCAGGTAACACCTACCATCTACAGCCTGCGGGGCGTAATGCTAGAACATAGTAAATTAGTTAGCCAGGTCCGTTCCCATTTTGGACATGTGGTTGTACGGTAGTGCTCGGTTTGGATAGCCACAAGCGTCGGCCCTTAGTATGACTTGGGCGAAACTTACCACGTTCCAAGTTCTCGTGCTCTAGCTGCACCCATCTGATCTTACCATCCGCCCAAGTCTAAAACAAGTTTTCAGCGTTATATTTTATTTTCTATATGCTAACATTACCTAATATTATACATTTAAAAAAGGATTTGCAAAAAAAAGTAATAAGAGTTTTCTACTAATGGGTGATTCAAACCGATAAGCATGTCTAAGCAATTCTACCGCGTTAAATTATTCCACAATATTGTAATCAATATCGTGGATTTGCTATGCTAAGGTGACAATGGATTATGATAGTAATATCAAAGGAAGACATTAACAACTTTTAGGTTTAACTAACAACCTATAATTTAAATTTATCAGTTTATGTAAATAGCAATGCATAATACTTTTAAAACAGAAAACATGATTTAAAAATACATCTGACTATTGAGTTTTTGGCCTAAATAGCACTATTTGAAGCGACATTAGCAAAAATGGTGCCCTCGCAGCCGCAATTGCAAAAATAGCGCTCTTGTCTGCACGGCCACAGAACAAAACGTGGTGCCTTGTCCGTATGACCACGGGAGGGACAAGCCATGGGCCGACACGTGGCACTCGTCCGCATAGCCATGAGACGAACAAGCACCATGTGTCGGCCATCATATGTCGGCCCATGGCTTGTCCGTCCTGTAACCACACGGATCAGACACCACGTAGATGAGACGTCAAATAAGGACGTCAATTTTTTCGAAGGCCGCTTTAAATAGTGTGGGCCAAAAACACTTAATTCCGACTTACGGTTCAAAAGATATGGTATAATCTTTCCTACTGTTCTGAATTCCTGACGTGAATGAACTGTCAAATTGTCTTTTAAAATATGATTAAGATAATGGCAGATTCAGAGTTTCCACGCAACTAGGTTGTTGTATAATTTTTTTTAACCTTTGCAGAATGATAAAGAACACTCAATTTGGAGTTATAGAACAAAAGATATGATTATTTCTCGACTACCATGTAGTTCTGTCAGACAGATTCGATGTTCGACTTTCAGAGGATTATTGACGTAGGTTTTTGGCCGAATTGGAAGATTATGCCAAATAGACTTTTGTGTAGAATATTGTTATATTTCCATAGGATCTGAGAGCACTCCATTTCGAGCCTCAGATCATTAGTTATGATTTATTTTGTACTTGTTGTCCAGATTGTAGTCCTGTTAGACTGTCGGTTTATTTGAGTAGATCGATTTTGTGATCCTTGGGTTAGGATGCTGCGATTAGACGTTTTGAGCGATGTCCTGTTCACGTGGTTCCTTATTCAAGTATTTAATTCGTGTAGGAGAGGGAATTTCGAGTGTAGCAGCTCCTGTCTTGCCTCATAATGCTTCGCAGAGAGGAAGGCAAGTACATTGTAATTCTTAATGTTGATGAATACTGAGTGCTTGTATTCATACTGTTATTTCTATGATCCATGATTACATTCAATGCTTTATGTTCCTTTCATATCCGTTAATACATGTTGAAAGAGAGGGTGTCTTTCATTATTCATGTTTCATTCCATTCATTCATTTGTTCATGTTTCTTCCACGGGAGTGGAAAATAAAGACCCATCAATTTCAGTATGGGCACGTAAGACCCACCATTCCAATATGGGCAGAATTGGATCCCCGTATGAAACGTTCTTCATACGGGCCTTAGATCCCTGCATTTTGTTAAGTGCGGGCCTAAGTGAACACCGACGGACATGTCACTGGCTATACCGGTATAAGCAAAAGTGTAGTCCATTCATTATATTTATTTATATGTTTCTTTTAGTTCTATGTTCATATTCTTAATGATACTGTAATGTTCATATTCAGTGTAGTTCGAATTATTCTTTGTACTTGCTGAGTCTCGGACTCATTCTTGCCTTTGTTTGTTTATTCTAGGTGATCGTTGATGATGTCATTCTTGGGAGGGAGTAGACACACATAATTCATTCACTTCACTATATTCAAGTTTCAATAATATGATTTGGTTCCTGTGTTTCATTCGTTAAGTGATGAACTGTAATAAATAGAGTTAGATGATGGATGATATCTTTCTCTATGTTAAGGTTGATTACATAACTGCTTGTGATCCTTGATTACTCCTTTGATATAATTATCTTAGTGGATCGGTAGACTTGAATAATTGGAGTTTGTGAACTGTCGTTGGATTCAGACTATATTCCTGCATTTGTTCTATCATATGCTGATCTCTTTACGCCATTAGATGAGATATTGTTTAAATTCTTCCGCATTATGGTTGTATGTTAGATTCTTTAGGTAACATTTTGGCTTCCGAATAGCTCCATCCCATCGATGGCAGCCTCTGCTGAGATGCGCCGATCGCAGTCGCAGGTGCACGACGACCTGCGCAAGCACCGGTTTCACCACCCCACCGTCTGGGGAGACTTCTTTCTTGACTTCAGGCCCTACACTCCATCACAGGTAGATTAAGTACACACCAATTGACCTTTCTTCCTTATTAGATGGCAAAAACACCCCAAAAAACCCGCTTTAGACAAGTTAGGTTTCGTCATCAACCACGACACCTCTCGCATTGGTTCTCGTTAAACATATAAGTTATTATTAATATTAAATATTTGTTGGACCTCGGAAGATAATATGTTCCGCAAATTCGCAATGGTAGCAAGCAGGGTGCTTCTGAAATTGTAAAAGATCACTTGCCCTGGTTTGACCCTGAAAGTTAACTCGCATGTGGGTGTTTTTTTTTTAAAACAAAAACTTTTCTTTCCTCCCTCAGCACATCTATGAGGTAAAAATACATTAATGCTGGTATATATGCATCCTGTGCATACATAGTGCAATTTCTTTTGCCTTGATGAGAATGCTAGCTTGGCATCTAATTAATGTGCACTGAATGCATGTCCACAGTATCTGTCAATGAAGGCACTAGCTGAAGTGAAGGAGGAGGAGCTGAGGAAGATGGTATTAGATTGTGGTTCTGCTGATTTGCCTCTAAAGCTTGAGCTTGTTGATACGTTGGAACGTCTTGGGCTAGACTATCACTATAAGAAGGAGATTGATGAATTACTATGCGGTATCAGAGATGATGCGGGTGAAGATTGTGATGTTCATACAACTGCGCTTCAATTTTATCTGCTGAGGAAGCATGGGTATCATGTTTCTCCAGGTAAGACGTCAATCACAAATCCACAATGATAAGACATCTAGATGCTATGCTGCTCTAAATAAACTAAACATCAATTTGTTTGATTTGAGTAACTTGTGAACACAATTAGCAGATGTATTTTTGAAGTTTAAAGATGAGGACGGATATATCACAAGCAATGACACAAGAAGCATGTTGAGCATGTATAATGCTGCACATCTTAGAATTCACGGGGAAGAAATACTTGACAATGCTATCACTTCAACCAAGAAACATCTCCAGTCTGTGATGGAACATTTGCAGTCACCATTGGCAGAGGAAGCACAATATGCACTAGAAACACCGCTTTTTAGGAGGCTTAGAAGAGTTGAAGCAAGGCATTACATTTCGGTTTATGAGAAAATGAGTACACGACATGAGGCCATTTTGGAGTTTGCAAAGCTGGACTTCAGTATTTTGCAAGCACTATACTGCGAGGAGCTGAAGGAACTTACTCTGTAAGTGAAACTCTATATTTGTATATTTTTCATGTTGCTAACACAATTGCAAAATCATGTATAGTGTGCTAAGTGCTAAATCTTAATCATGAATTTGTAGATGGTGGAAAGAACTTCAACTCCAGAATCATCTAAGCTTTGTGCGAGACAGGATGGTGGCGATGCACTTTTGGATGCTTGGGCTTCTATTTGAGCCTCAGTATTCATATGCACGAATTATGCTTACAAAGTTGATCACATTCATATCAATATTTGATGACGTGTATGACAACTATAGCACCTTGGAAGAAAGCTAAATGTTCACCATTGCAATGGAAAGGTTTGGTCTCTTTACACCTCGTATGCTAAAAAAGTGGGATATATAACATGTGAAGTATTAAAGCATAGCAAGGGCAACAAAGCTAGCTAATATATATCTAGCTATATTGAGATCGTAACAACACTAGCAAAGAAAGCACATCATGATGAACAATATGAATTCTACTGATTAGAGTGTTATGCTAAATAACTCTGAACAACATGTATGGTCCAAATCAATTTTTAAATAACAGAGAAGTGTCTCCAAAAACTTGAAACCACATGCAATTCTCTTTTGCACCCATGATGAATTAACCAATGAACTTTCTTCTTGGGCTGTAGGTGGGATGAACAAGCCGCTGAGCAACTCCCAGGGTACATGAAGTTATTTTACAACGAAGTTTTTATCACCGTAAAGGCCATCGAAGAAGAACTTAAACTTCGAGGAAACAAAAAGGTTGATTATGTTAAAAAAGTGGTAAGCTAATCTAGTTCTACCAAATATTGAACCTAGTTGCTTGAACAAAATCACGCATGTTCAGAGAATAAAAATCACGCTTGTTCAGAGAAACTAATATTATTCTTCTAACATTTTTCGTTGGTCCATTAACATGAGAGCCAAATGTATACAGAGAATTAGGGATCTAGTAACATCATTAATATTTTGCGACTAATTTACATTTTGTGCATGTATATATGCAGCTAATTAATGCTACCAAATGTTACTACGATGAGGTGAAATGGCGTGACGAAGGTTACACACCAGCCACGATTGAGGAACACCTACAAATTTCAGTGCCTAGCAGTGCTTGCATGCATGTACCTTGCCTTGCATTCGTTTTGATGGGAGACGTAGCAAAGAAACACGCCATTGAGTGGGCTTTTACCTATCCTAAAATCATAAGAGCTTCTTGCATAATTGGCCGGCTAGCCAATGACATAATGTCACATGAGTGTGGGCATTAATCTAAGTCTAAGCAACATTAACCCTAAGCTCATTGAAGAACACCTAGTCTAAACATTATAGCGGAAGCGTTAATTAATCATACCCGAACCTGAAGAAGCCATTCGAGTTGTAGATCTGTTGATGTAGAGGTGGCCGGCGGCTGCAACGGGGCGTGGGCGACGGTGCGGCGGAGACGGCGGCGATCTTCGTCCACCACAGCGCTCGTGATTGATCAGGTTTGTTGGGACACTCGTAGCCTAGAATCACATGACCAAAAGCCTGCCGAGTCCCCTTGTTTTTATGTAGCGCTGGGTGGCCGGGACCGAAACCAACAAGTCGGTTGCGCCCCCGATCAGGGCGCGCGAGTGGGGCGTGACCCCCGTGAATCTCGGAGGTGGTTAGCCGAGATCAACCCAACATTCTCCCCTTTGATCGTAAGACTAACATCATAAGCCTATTCTCAATAAAACAACATACCAAGGTAATGCGTCGCATGACCAATGAAGTGTCGTACAACCACAGTACCTATAGTGTACTATCCTATCTTGAAATGGATATTCATTATACTTGATGGGAGTTGGTTTGCTTTAAGGTCCTTTTATCCAGAATCAGAGGCTTTCCAATAAACCCATGCCGGCAACATGATCACGAAAGATATTGGGTGGTAAGCCTTTAGTAAGCGGATCCGCAAGCATTGACTTAGTACTAATATGCTTGATACTAATGGTTTGATCTCGGATTCATCTTTCACAACATGGTACTTAATGTCAATGTGTTTGGCAGCACCACTTGACTTGTTGTTACTCGCATAAAAGACTGCGGGTTCGTTATCGCAGTATAAGGTGAGTGGTTTAGAGATGCTGTCTACCACTCTAAGTCTCGGGATAAAGTTCTTAAGCCATACAGCCTGCCCGGTAGCCTCATAACATGCCACAAACTCAGCTTGCATCGTTGAAGATGCCGTAAGGGTTTGTTTTGAGCTTTTCCACGAGATAGCTCCCTCAACGAGTGTGAAGATATAACCGACATGGATTTCTTAGTATCAACACATCCCGCAAAAATCTGAATCAATAACCAACAACTTCAAGGTTGTCGAATTCTTATATGTGAGCATGAAATGTTTAGTAGCTTGCATATAACGCAAGACTTTCTTAACGGCCTTCCAGTGGTCCGGTCCTGGATTTGACTGATATCTGCCAAGCATCCCGGTTACAAAAGCTAAATCAGGGCGCGTACATACTTGAGCATACATAATGCTTCCGACAGCTGAAGCATAAGGAACCGACTTCATCTGATCAGTTTCATATTGGTTCCTTGGACATTGAAATGTCCCAAACTTATCGCCCTTAACAATAGGAGCAAGGCGAGCCAGAGCACTTATGCATATTATATCTCTTTAGTACTCTGTCAATGTATGCCTTCTGAGATAAACCTAATACTCCTTTGGACCTATCTCGGTGAATTTCAATGCCAAGAACGTAAGAGGCATCACCAAGATCCTTCATATCAAAATTAGATGAAAGAAATCTCTTGGTCTCATAAAGCATATCTTTATCATTGCTAGCCAATAAGATGTCATCCACATAAAGAACTAAGATGGTGAATTTACTCCCCTTGAACTTAACATATATGCGATTATCAACTTCATTTTCCTTAAACCCAAAATTCCTTATGACCTTATCGAATTTGAGGTACCATTGCCTTGACGCTTGCTTTAAGCCATAAATTGATTTCTTAAGTTGACATCCTATATGCTCCTTGCCTTCCACGACAAAACCTTCCGGTTGAGCCATGAAAACGCGTTTTCTTGCAAGTCGCCATTAAGGAATCTTTGTCTTAACATCCATCCGATGTAGCTCTAAATCATAATGAGCTACAAGTGCCATAACAATTCTGAATGAATCTTTAGTTGAGACAAGAGAAAAAGTATCATTATAGTCAATCCCCTCTCTTTGTGAAAAGCCTTTTGCTACAAGCCTTGCTTTGAACCTTTCGATATTTCCTTAGAGTCATGCTTGGTTTTGTAGACCCATTTACTGAATTTCTTTCGCTTTTGACTCGTCAGAATTTCTACTAAGTCCCATACATCATTAGTGCTCATAGACTTTAGTTCATCCTTCATGGCATCAAGCCACTTAGAAGAATGTTCACTTATCATGGCCTCCTTATAAGAGGTGGGATCTTCTACCTTCCCTATATCATTAATATCCTCATTCATATAAACAACATAATCATTTGGGATGGCGATCTTCTCTCCATTGTGATCTTCTAATAGGTTCAATAGCTATTGCAGGGACCGCCGAGGCTCAACATTAGGTACGACATTAGGAATTTCAGAGACCTCAACAAAGGTGCGATAACAAGATTCTCAGATTGGAGGTGCAACCACCGAGGCATGTGAATAAAGATCTCGGGATAAGCGGTGAAGGAACATAAACCCGCTTCTCTTCAAGATCTATTTTCCGGCTCCGTGTCCTCGCTATTCTCTAAGAACACAGCGTGTCTTGTTTCTACAAACTTAGTTATCCTATCGGACAAGAAAATCGATACCCTTTGGATCTTTCAGATACCCAATAAAATGGCAACTTCTTGTCTTAGGATCTAATTTCCCAATATGTGGATTAAAATCTTAGCTTCAAAGACGACAATCCCACACTCAGAATACTTCAAGCTTGGTTTCCTCCCACCATAATTCATAAGGTGTCTTAGGTAATCGATTTATCGGGAACCCGATTAAGAATATGTGCGGCCGTCTTTAGTGCTTCCATCCACAAACCAGCTTTGCAAAGTAGAATAGCTAAGCATGCTCCGCACCATGTCCATAAGTGTATGGTTTGCGTCGCTCACCTACCCCATTCTCCGAGGTTCACCGTGTAGAATATCGAGCAACAATGCTATTTTCTGAAGGAACTTAGCGAAGGGCGTGAATTTGCCCATAAGGGCATGTCTCCGTAATATTCTCCCCACGGTCCGACCTTACCACTTTAATTCTTAGGTTGTACCGATTTTCAACTTCATTTTAAATATCTTGAATTTGTCAAGTGACTCAGATCGGTCTTTAATGGGAAAGATATAACCATAACGGAGAAATCATCGATGAATGTGATGAAGGAATCAAAACCATCCATCGATGTCACAGAAAAGGACCACAAATATCAAGATGAATTAATTCTAAGAGTCCTGTCATGAGTGGATCCTTCTTTATTTGCTTTACATATTTTCCTTTAATGCAATCAATGCAATGGTGCGAGTTAGAGAAATCTAATGGGTGGAGAATTTCTTCCTTAATGAGACGCCCATTCTCCCCTCGAAATGTGGCCTAAACGACAATGCCACAGTTTCAAGAAGTCTCATCATTATTTTTACGCTTAGCATCACATACATTCAAAGATACATGAGATTCATTAAGGGAAAGCATATAGAGCTTGTCTTGTCTAAAAGCAAGACCAACATTGTTTGAATTAAATGCAATAATGCACTTATTGTTACCAAAATTACATTTAAAACCATCATCGCCCAATAAAGAAACCGAAATCAAATTCCTCCTTATGGAAGGAACATAGACTACATTATTAAGACGAAGTATGAAGCCGCTATCTAAAACTAATGAAACAGATCCAATCGATTCAACTTCACTTCTTTTCCATCCGCGACTAAGACTTCGCTCCCCTTTCTTAGTGTTCTCGCGGTATGGAATCCTCAGAAGAGTTGGTAACGTGTACGCTTGCACCGAGTCAATCCACCAAGACTTAAGGGAGAAATCAGCATAAAGAGTTTCATCAATAAATGTTATTGTATCATTACCCTTTTTATGAGCCACTTGAAAACCGACACAATCCTTCCGAAAATGCCCCGATCGCTTGCGTATGACATTCATCCCCTTTAAGTGTTCCAGCAGGAGCAACATGGGGCTTAGGTGTATTGTGCACCTTAGGCCCTGACTTATCTGAATTAGGGGGAGTAATGTAGTTTTTTTTCTTGGATTTGAAGTCCCCTGAGAACTTCCTTTTGTTAGGACCGCCAACTTGATTCACAAGATCTTTCTTTTCGGTCCTTATCCTTTCTTCCTCCTGGACACATATGGCGATTAAATCGCTCATGCTCCATTTATCTTTCTGAGTATTGTAATTTATCTTAAAAGCAGTGTAGTCAGAAGGAAGAGAGGTCATAATAAAATGGACTAGGAAACCATCAGATATCTCCATGTCCATGCCCTTGAGCTTTCCAGCCATATCAGTCATCATCATGATATGCTCTCTTATGCTACCGGACCCGTCATACTTAGTGGTTAAGAGCCTCTGGATTAAAGTACTAGCATAGACTTTAGTGGAGCCTCTGAATTTCTCCTCAACTGAAGCCAGGTACTCCTTAGCATTTTCGGAATCTGGGATTGCTCCCCTGATCCCAACTGAGATAGAGGTCTTCATGATCATTAGTGACAGGCGGTTAGACCGCTCCCATTTTTTAGCATTAGTGTCATAAGTTTTCTTTTTCTCATCATAATTTTCCTCACCGTCGGTGGGGGGAACGGGAGGAGTCACCCTTAACGCATAGTCAAGGTCTAAAACTCCAAGGACAACTGAAATTCTTTCTTTCCAAGCGGGAAAATTGCTTCCGTAAGTCGCTCAATGTTGTCAATTGTATGCAACATTTGAAGCGTTTATTGCTGCAAAAATTTAAAATAACATAAAGATATATTGCATGCAATTAACCCTATGTTGGTTTGATTAACAACATGCAAAACTACGATTCTAATCCATATCACCGCTAGCGTAAAATGGAAAAAGAACTTAACAATTAATATGGCGACACATGATTATAAACAACGTTGGTCGAATATAATCATATGTATACATAATGCCAAAATAAAACATAAAAATCTCTAATCAAAATATCTCGTTGGTTCAATTTTAATTAGAGACCAAACGTTATGTATAATACAATAATATTGGGCAATCCAAACATTAATTAAAACAGTGCATAAAACATAAAACGACAGCTTAACAGTGCACAAAATAAAACATTAATCACAAAACATTAATCACCAAACCCATTACCGCTTCGGTATGGCTCGATTCTAAAATCCTCGGTAGGCCCAAAATAATCACCGCCTATTACATTTCGCCGTTGATTTCATCCAGGCCGAGGCGATCCCGAGGAACATAAGGGACCCAAAACCTAACCCTAAAAACATTCTACCCTTTCCCATTTTTTCCGAAAAAAATCGGGCGGCAAGCAATGGCTTGAGGGCGTGGCATGAGGCGTGGCGGCGGCGACGCTGGGAGCATCGGCATGTGGCGGCTTTAGGCGGCGGCTGGCATAAGCGCAGCTGCAGGCGTGAGTGTGTGAGCCCGGCTTGAGGTCGCAGTGAGCGCGGCGGCAGAGTCTCGAGGGACCCGGCGGCGGTGCAGCCTCGAGGCTACTGGCGCTGCCCTAAGGCGTATGGCTGTGGCGTGGGGCATGAGGCTCCAAAGATCCCCAAAAACGTAAGCATCCGCCATGGATTTGGGTGTGATAGGGGTTTTGATTTGGGGACTTCGTTAGGGATTTTGCGAAATTTCTTGATTCCCCTCCTTCTAAGTGCTGAATCCAAAAGTCTAATCATGTAATCCGGGCACAACAAGTTCGGTTGGGGACTAATTTGGGTTCAACATGAGTCTAGGGTGGCTCTGATACCAAATGTGGGCATTAATCTAAGTCTAAGCAACATTAACCCTAAGCTCATTGAAGAACACCTAGTCTAAACATTATAGCGGAAGCGTTAATTAATCATACCTGAACCTGAAGAAGCAATTGGAGTTGTAGATCTGTTGATGTAGAGGTGGCCGGCGGCTGCAACGGGGCGTGGGCGACGGTGCGGCGGAGACGGCGGCGGTCTTCGTCCACCACAACACTCGTGATTGATCGGGTTTGTTGGGACACTCGTAGCCTAGAATCACATGACCAAAAGCCTGCCGAGTCCCCTTGTTTTTATGTAGCACTGGGTGGCCGGGACCGAAACCAACAAGTCGGTTGCGCCCCCGATCAGGGCGCGCGAGTGGGGCGTGACCCCCGTGAATCTCGGAGGTGGTTAGCCGAGATCAACCCAACAATGAGGTACTCACTTAATCTCTCGATATAATGAACGCAATATTATCTACCAATGCAAGGAGCATTAATCATAATTGTATATACTTTGAATTTAGCCTCTCAAGATGTTGTTAATTCTTGTCTAGTACAATGGAAAAGTAACAAAATGTAAACCATGATACGCTAATGTGTTTCTCTGATGTTATTCAAGCGAGAACAAGAGTCACTACATGTCATATCCACGGTTGAAACCTACATGAAGGAGAACGGGGTCGCAATAGAACTTGCCTACGAGAAGCTTAAAGAACTCATTGAAGAACATTGGATGGACATCAGCGAGGAGTGCCTCAGGCCAACAGCACAGCCAATGCCACTTATGGAGACTGGTTAACTCAACTCGTGTGGTGGATTTCATGTACAAACATGAAGATGCATACACCGTTTCATATACAGTGATAAAATCCACAATAACCTCCTTATATGTGGATTCTATATAAAACAAGTATATATTAATAGTCGTATTTGGCCCGCGCGATCGTGGCGGGTTCTTTATGGATAGAGCTTTGTTTATGAGAAAGTGGGTGCAATGTAAAATGGTATATGTGTACTCATAAAAAGTTTGGGGCACTGGCTAGCTCCACCAAAACTGCTTTGCCTCCACTTAGTGAGGCTATATATGTAATTTACCAAATATTAGTAAAATGCATAGGCAGGGAGTACCCCCTCCCTACCTGTTTATCCTAGAGAGAATAATCGAAAGAAATCTTTAATTACACGCAAGCGTGTGCCAGTACTTATTCTTCTTACATGGCATACATAAACTGGAAATTTTGTGTTACATGCATAAACAGTTGGGATTTAATTTGCTGCTTAATTCGAGGACATTTGTATAATGTTGGAAGCTAGCTCAACTCAGATTAACAAACTAAATATACGAGTAAGATGCTAATGTAACGGCGGTGGGGCAACGGCCCGATGCCTGGAGAGAATAGTAATGAGAACCCCACCCCCTCCATGCATATGTATAGTTTCTCAGCCTATTGTGGTCTGGCCCGAGGTTTGCGGCCCAACCCGAGGCAAGCTCTACCCCAATCCTAGGTCCCCAGCCAAGCACCCCTCCCTCCTGGGCCCAGCGGCTAGCACCCACTTCTTCTCTGTCTCCCTCCTCACACTAGCCACCGCCCTTGCCCATGCCCTAGCACGCCTTGCTTCTGAGCCTCTCCCTCCTCACTGGAGCATCCGATCGCCACCCCAGTGCCCCCTGTGCCTCCTCACCACACCCGGCGCCGCCCCATTGCCCCCTGCTCCGCCGTCCCTAGCGCCTCCTCTCCCCACCCAGCACCCCCTCCCCCCACCCTAGGGCCCCCTGCTCCGCCGCCCCTAGCGCCTCTTCTCCTCACCTAGCATCGCCCCTGCCCCCCGTGCCCCTCCCTCAATACTTCAGCAGTTAGCCCTTGGCAGCGCCGGCGTCGCCCCCTGCCTCCTGTACGCCTCCCACTGCCACTATTCTAGAGAACAACTGAACAGATAGCTCCAAGCCTTTAGTCTCCAGATATTGTGTGCAAGATTAGGCTTATTCTGAAGATTTTCAGGTCATAGACTAATAGGTTAGTGCCTGACATTCAAACTACTAGGAGAACAAGAAATCCAGTGATGGAGACTTGCGACGCTCTCATTTCCTGAAAACATGATCTTTTTTACAGGCTTTGATGTTGAATGACTTCTGAAAAATTAAAGTATGTGACAAGTGGAGATGCAATTGACGGTATAGAAGTTGTTCAAATATTAATGCATTGCATGCTATCCATCAACAGGTAGCTCCAAGTTTTGAACTGAATGCATGTTCTATCAGACCCTTAGGCGTGGAATACCCGAAGACCCTATGTGTATACTGTGCTAGTCCCTAGATCAGTGGCTAGCACACACATTCACAATATTTGGTAATCACATCCATACAATCACAACTAAAAGTAAACAAAGGGGTAATCTACTTAAGCTATTACAAGTTATTGCAACAACGGCTGACCGGCCAAATAAAAGCAGTCATTAGAGTAAAATAGATAGCAGCGGAAGACATATAGTAGTAGCAAAACTCCAGCAGCATGCCCATCCGATCCCGTAGGTAACCGACAAGGAACAAGGCCTAGGTAGACCCGTCACCGAACCCTCTGGTGCCGGGAGAAAAGAACACATCATCTGGCATCGGTTCATCTTCAACTTCTGAACAACAATATTAGCAAGATTGAGTATTTGTGTACTCAGCAAGACTTTTAGTGTATCGCAAAGATTATAATAAATGCAAGGCTATCAAAAGAATGAGGCTCTACTCTACAAGTTATTTTGCTAAAAGCCACTTTTATTTGCAATATTCACAAGTAGTAATTTGCAACGGAATTTAAAAGAGCAGTTTTAAATAAGTACATGACAGTAAGTAAAGAACTGAACAAAATAATAACAACACTCATAGCCCTACTAGGGTGCAAGCAAAAAATATATTCATATTTAGCCATAGACATGACACTAACAAATTCAAGTTTAGCCATAGACATGGCAGTCATGCTATAGACATAGCAGTCCAACCATAGACATGGCAGTTAACTCAACAAATAAAAACCCCGTGTCATTACCCATTTCTCAACTAAACATTTTTTTTTGAGAAAATCAACACAACAGCCATACCAGCCGCACTAAACATGCTCATGACTACGAGTGCGGCTATTTAAATAGATTTTTCACTCTGTAGAGGTGTACAACTTTATCCATAGTACGTGGTATTCCAGTTGCATGGAATATCTCTATATCACTGCTCACTACCGTAGGTAAGCAGTTTAGAGTTCGTGACGCAGCTTTTACATGATCTAACTCTAACCTTTCACTAGCCCTGTGAATCATTATCCTCATTCATCCAGATAGAAACCCGTTGAATGAGGAGCATTACTCACCCGGATAGAAACCCATTGAGTGAGTCCCTCACTTCACCTGGATAGAAACCCGTCGAAGTGAGGCATCCGCAGTTATGACAGCAATAGAAAATTGCTCGCGCTACTTCTACCTACTAATCATACAAGGCTATGATTCGACAACTTAGTTAACTACGGCTACCCCCATTCTAGCACATACGGTTGTACGATTAGGTCTTAGTCCTAGATTTGCTGGTTTCAGTCCTAAATCGACTATGGGCGAGAAACTCCACCCTAGCTACTAGTGAGTCACAATCCTCACTTTTTCAGAATACAATATAACTCGCCCACGTCTAAAATCTAAAATTTTCATTTCAGTTTCATATAAAATAATAGAGGTACCTCCTCTAAACATTTTTTTTAAATAACTCAAATTCACAAATTATCATATTGTCCTTTCATCAGTTTTTCATAAAATCTATTGTTCTAGTTGCATTTGTGCGATGTCCGCACTCAAAAATTCCCAAATGACATTATATATTGTCTAACCCATATTCTAATGGCTAAAATAGTAAGGGATCAATATTACAAGAAGATATATGCAGCAAATAGGATTACAACTACCAATTTTCCAATAATAGCATTTTTCATACACAACATACAAGCATACATAATAGATTTTACAGAATAAAGTACAATAAGTAAAATACTGGTTCAGCATGATCAAAGGAGGTGCTTGCCTTGCTCTTTCTGTTCTGGAAATATGATGGATTGATCATCAGAATAATTACTCGGACAATTGATGTCTAAATCAAAAGAGTCGGAAACGAATTAAATAACACCAAATAAATTCAACAGTGACCAAAATTAAATATTTTTTTGATATTATGGTAGTTCATGATTTTAGAAGAATTTAGAGACAAATTTCACTCAATTTTGAGTTTTGTAGCAAAAGTTATTAATGTTTCATTTTGGTTCGGTTTAGAAAATCAAAGAAAATTGAGAAATACACTTTCCAACAGAGCAAACGTAATTCCGTGCATGAACTACTGAGGTTTACGCTTTCCAGTAAGAGAAAGCGTATTCTCCTCATAACTAAAAATGTATTTTCTATTTTCATTTGATTTTTGTTTAAAAACCGACAAGTGGGGCCCACTATCAGTGACACGGTCCATGAGAACAGTGCATGAACTAAAATTCACGCGCTCAGTCCACCGGTCCATGGACTAGTGCTAAGCACTTAAGAATTGTGGGGCCCTCATGTCATAGACTCAATAGAGAAAAATGTTTTGATTTAACATTTCTTTTAATCTATAGCTTGGTCCGAGACGTCAGTGATTCATTAGAACTAATCCGACAGCTAATCAATGCTTACTGTTTAATGATTGAGATTAGACACTTGATGACGAGCTACAGTGCCCGTCCAGCAATGCCACGCGGTGGCGCTCACGCCCGTGCGTCTCGCCGGTGGTGTGATGGTCGGCGAGGCCGAGGAAGACCCAAAATGGGATCCCTGTACTAATTAAAGTGCACCTGCCGGCACTGATGACGTGGCCGAAGGTGTTCTAACATGGCGGTGCACCAACGTCGAGCGGAGGAGCAGATACGACAATGAGCCCAAGCTCAAATGAGAAATGCTCTCTACAAACTACTGCGTGCATAAGCATCTACATGCTACTAGGATCATGCCAGAAGGATGCGGAGGGTCAGAGATGGTCGGAGTTGAGCTGTCGGTGGTAAGCTAAGGTGTGCGAGGTGATCCGCATGTGGAGAAGACGTTCGGCTGAGGGAGGAAGCTTGGTGGTGATCGGGGAAGCTGGCTGGTGCTCAAGCGAAGCTCTAGGCGCGAGGAATCGACTTGAGGTGCCTTGTAGCTCCAGCGATGCTTGAGGCGGTGGTTCTAGCCAAAGGCGAGGAAGAAGGGTCAATTCGGCCGATCCTGCGAATCAAAGGCCAAATTGAGTGAGGGGAAAGGACTAAGATGTTCAGGAACATGACATGACACGATAGGAGTGACACCAAACCCTTCACAGCGTCGGGGACGAAGGTGGTGGTGCACGGCCGAATTAGGGCTTGCACTCTCTGAGCTCTAGAGCTCGATTGAGTGGAGGAGAAAGGAAGAGATGGTGCGCACTGAGTTGGAAAAGAAGAAACGAAGCTTGGGGCGTCCTTTATATAGGCGGAGAGGAGGAGATCAACGAGGAAGAGCTCGGGCAACCGTGGGCAACTGGCGGAGTTTCTCAGCGTTGTACAGGCAAGCATGGGGCTCGGCCGGGCAGGGATGGGCGCGGAGTGAGACGGCAAAGTGACGTGGGCAGTTGACCGGTGGCAAAACCGTGGGCAAAACTGTGGGCACGGCGATGAGCTGGCGCTCAGCGCCATGAGGTGGAAGAAGGTCCCTGTGGGTGGGGTCCACAGGTCAGAGAGAGAGAGAGAGAGAGAGAGGTGAGTTAGGATTAGGATTTTTTCCATTTTTCGGCTGATTTAATTCCCGATGTTATTTACCAAACAAATGACTTCGGATTTAAATGAAAATTTTTGTGTAGGCTTCTGAACTAATGTAGTTTCTCCTGTAAACTTTTCCAGGGTTAATACTTCCTGTGAATTTCTCTAAAATTTGAACAAAGTTCTGCTCTTATGTAATTGTAATTATTTTTCTTATCAGATTTCTTATAAAGGTTTTGGTGAATTATTCCAGGGATAATATGCCCGAAATAATTCTCACTTTAAATATTTTTACTTTGTTTCATCTATTTTCTTTTTAGCTCCTATTTGTTTGTAGTTCATGTTTTGCTTTTAAATTCAAAAACCAAATTCAACATGGTATATTTCATATGCAAATGATCAAAGTAATTTCTCTAATGCATTTATAACACATATTACCAGAATTTGGATTTTGGGATGTTACATGTTCAGATTTATAAGTCTTCAGATTTATCCACCAACAGGTAGCTCCATCAAAATCATTTTATAAGTCTTCAGATTTGTGAATTAGTGTTCTCATATGTCATGTGATAGCTTATCCAACCACATCCTTCAGATAGGATCCTGGCTATATGATTTGCCTGCTACATTGTTGGTCATTAGCTTATTAGCTATAGCAATTAACAAACATATTTGGTCCTTTGGAAGTCAAAGCTTAAAGGTGGAATCTACACCATATTCACATGCTCTATAGCCATATATGATAGGAAAAATAATACAAGAAAATTGGCTATATGATAGGATTCTTTTTGAAATACTATATGTCATTTAATCAATATTAATTGATTTGATTCTATTTGATGTACTAGAAATACATGATGAAGAGGACCAAGACATTGGCATTTTTAGGTGTTGTAAGGTTTCTTTTAGTGGTATGCTACATTCTTTTTTTTCTATGTTTTATCTATTTTGTCGTATCGTTAAACATGGAATTCAAATTTTATTTTGATTGTGCATTTGTGTTGTACTTTTGTTATATTTCAGTGTGGATAGTATTTGATGTTAGTTATAAGCTTATAACCACTTAGTTTTTGGTCCGAGGATTTGTGAAATCCTGGCTCCACTGCTGCTATACTCCCACTGTGCACCTTTTTGCTCTGCAACTTTGCACGTTTATGTCGCCATCATACATACTGTAAGATTAACCAGTGTAGTGAGACAGCGGAACACTAGCTAGCTAATTGTGTCATCTTTTTCTGACATGCTTTTAAGGTTTCTTACATGTCCAATTAAGTCAATCAATCTGCAGGATGGTCTCCAAAGAGGAGTTGCCAAGTGTGAGGTACTTGTTGCGTCGCTTGATCAATAGTATCCTCTCCTTTTCTTATATAAAACCAACCCGTTGTGAGGCACCATTCACCACACGCCATCAGTCCATCACCATCCTTATTTTGATCAGAGAGGTGGTCGAGCTCCATCTCCATCAATGGCAGCCTCTGCTGAGATTTGCCAATAGCAGTCGCAGGTGGACAACGACCTACGCAAGCACCGGTTTCACCCCACATCATCTGGGGAGACTTCTTTCTTGACTTCAGATGCTGCATTCCATCACAGGTGGATTAAGTACACACCAATTGACCTTTCTTCCTCGGTAGATGTCTAATGCTTGGCATGTTCATAATTGACTTAATGGTATGACTAATGCTTGGCATGTAGATTGTTGGAACTATTCCCGGAGAGAACTTCTGGACGCACGCACACGAACACTCTGGAACACAGAGAAAGGAAGAAGAACACGCAAGACACAAATATTTTTGGTGCTGCTCCAACTTCTCAGCTTTTCAAGCTTTTCCTTCTCTTTTTATTCTGATCAAGAGGCTCATATACACATACGTTACATGTAATGCAATGAAGTGCTACTAGTGCTACGGCAATGAACACACACATGTAACTAGTGCTGCCGTTTCTAGCCATGATGATGCCATTACATGCAAATAAACAGTAATGCTACATGCAAAAACCAATTAAGTCAAGATTATAGCTAACAATTTCCCCCTAATCTTGACATACCGACTCACCGTTGCGGATCGCTCGCAACCTCTTGCACGACTCATCGCGCTATTAGCGGTCTTCAACACTTATCTTCAAGAAGTTCCGCCTTCCCACTCGACACGGGTTAGCAACACAAGTTCCCTTTATGTGTTGCCAAATCCATGCTTGCAGCTACTTCTTTACCACGTAGTGCACTCCGCCTTGAGGGGCAGTACAATCGCCCTCGCCATGTGATCACACTTGAGGGACATTATAGTCGTTCCCGCCATCCGTGACCGTGAATATGAGCGCCACCGTAGCCCATGCATTTGGCAGTTCTTCTTGTCGGGACATGGAGATGGACAGTACATTCGCCCATCTTGCCTTACCGGTTGATGACGATGTTCCTTAGTAGCAGGTATTTAGGAGACATGCCGCCACCACTCTTCACTGCTACCTCTTTGTTGTCACAACTTCGTTGCCGGTGGTACAACTCACCGAGCGACTCCAACCTCCGTTTTTTCTTGCGACGACGGCCTCCATGCCATCGCCGTTTGTCAGCCTCATGTCGACTCATTTCCCAGCGGCTTCGCACCGCCTCACCTTGCCCCCGCCGGCATCCACCTCCTGTGGAGACTGCCGTCGTCGGCCTACTCCGCGGCAATCACATCATTGCCACCGGTGTGCACGTCACGTGCGATTCTGGCAAACTGCATTGGCCTCTTTTTGGCTGCGTGGACCTTTGTCATCGTGCTCCTGAGCACATGGTGCTACAGCCGGCTCATCACCAGCACCTGTGCACCTTCGCCCAAACGCTCTGGCTCTCCTCACCGTAGAGCCGCATGCTCCACGCTGTATGCCGGTCACGCTGTCGCCTACATGTGCCAGCTCCCTTGCGTGGCGCTACCACTACTACAAAAAGGCTAATACTGAACGCCTCATCACAGACGGTTGCCCAAAATCGTCTGTATTACATGCAATTATAGACGATTTTGGTTTTGCTACCGTCCGTGTTACTGGCTGCGCTAAAAACCGTCTGTGAAGAGGTCATATCACAGACGGTTCATGTTGAAAACTGTCTGTGAAGTATCACAGACGGTTCTAAACAAGAACCGTCTGTGATATTACTAAGTATCACAGACAGTTTCAACAAACAACCGTTTGTCGATTTTAATAATAAACCGTCTGTGATATGAGACCATATCACGGACGATTCCATTGTGGAACCGTCTGTGATAAGTATCACTGACGGTCCCATAATAGAACTGTCCGTGATAAGTCTCTTTATTAGTAGGAGCCCGCTAGGGTTTGCGCTCTAACTCATCACTCCCCAGCGCCCTTACTCTCGTCTGTTCCCCTCCCCACCCTAGTGACCCCGTCGCCGATGCCGCCATGCATTCTTTCCATCGCCGACAGTTGTGACACCACGATAAAAGTGTCTTTTTCAGTGTCACCGTTGTGCCACAACTACGGTGATGCTACGCGCCTTCCCCTCTTCTCCTCCTGTCGGCGTTCGTGACCCCAGCTACCTCTCCACCGGCGATGTTGAGGTAAGACAGATCTATCACCTATTAGTTTGTGCTGTTGGTATTCATGTGAACTGAGCTCCTCCTCCCTCTCACCGCCAGCTCCCGTACCTCCGGATCAAGCTCCCTCCTCCCTGCACCACCGAATCAAGCTCCTGGTCCTCCTCGCTGGCCACGCCTCCGGCTCCTCCTCCCTACACCGTAGCTCGGCTCCTCCTCCCTCGGCATGGCTCGTTACTACCTCGGGCTCCTCGCGCCTCCAACCTCTCCGGCTCTCCCACTAATGCATAAGTCCCTTCTTATCTTCTTGATGTTGTCTGGTTGTTGGTTGATGCTGATGGTGATGGCCATTGGCTAGAGCCCAAATGCTAAATGTGTAATACAGACATACAATAAGAGAAGTGCATCATTGCAGAGAAGTGTAAATGTGTAATACATACATGTAGAGAAGTAGAGAAATCATAAATATAAATGAATGCAATGATTGTGCACTTGTAGCTGATTGCTGATTGCTGATTGCTGAATGAGTGAATTCAGAAGTGTAAGTGTTGTCTGCTATTGAAGTATTGGGCTGTTGATATGTATGGGTTGTTGTCTGTTGATATGTTATATTGTTATGACTTATGACTTATTCAAAAGTGTCAAGTGTCGTCTCTTCTATTGATATGTATGGGTTGTTGATATGTTATGACTTATTGGGTTATTGATATGTATGGGCTGTTGATATGTTATATTGTTATGAGTTATGACTTATTCAGAAGTGTCAAGTGTATCAAGTGCTGTATGATTGATGATTTGCAAAAATAAATGTATAAAATGTGTGATATGTATGTTATGATTTATTGTTGATTTGTCATTTTGTCAAGATGTCATCCGTTGCTTCTCGCCATTCATTTCACCTTTGTCTATGTAACTGTGTTCATGCTTGGCCAAATTCTCCTACCTTGCTTCCTGTGCACGCCCTACCATTCCATTCCTAATCTCTTCTCTATAAAGTCTCAAGCGTTGGTGCTTGTACCTTTAAAACCATATAATATATATATATATATATATATATATATATATATATATATATATATATATATATATATATATATATATATATATATTCTAAGTTCCTCATCCACTTTAGGGGTCATCGATCCACGGCATTAGGAGGATGAGATAGCGACCACGAGCAATTTTATCGAGCACATGCAAGTTTAAAACACGTTGCCGGGATAGCGTCGGGACATCCAATTACAGTTCTGATGTCGTGATACCACTTCGATCGGAGTTCGCCGTTCTTTAAGAAAGTGACGTGGATGAGCGGTACATCTGACTTGAAGTGGCGCATGTATCAAGAACTGTAATTGGATGTCCCGACGATCTCCGGCACTTGCATTTTTAAACTTGCATGGGCTCGATGAAGTTGATCGTGGTTGCCGCCTCATCCTCCCGGTGTCGTGGACAACCCTCAAAAGTGGCCGAGGGACTAAGAATATATATATATATATATATATATATATATATATATATATATATATATATATATATATATATATATATATATATATATATATATTTAATATGTTTTAAAGGCACAAGCAATCACCGCTTGGAGGCTTTATAGAGAAAAATCATCACAAACAGTTTCAGCCACAAACTGTCTGTGATAGTTAGCTATCACAGACAATTCTGAGTTAATAACCATCTGTGATAGTGTCCATCACAAATGGTTTGAAAACCGTCTATGATGACCTCATGTCATCACTGACCCATAAACTCAGACGGCTCACGAAACCGTCTATGATGACGTTTTTGAACTGTCTGTGAAGACTTTTTCTGTAGTAGTGTACACTACCAGCTGGCCCTCGCACGCGCACACCCACGTACACTCGCTCGCCCATGGCCTGCTTCACTATGCGCCTCACACGCACGCCCACCCCCTACCACGACTAGGCTAGCCGCTGTTGTGCACGCCCGCGCTCTACGCACACTTGCGCCTGCAGCCGCCTGTCTTGGCGCCCTCTCGCACTCACCCGCTCTCAGTCGTGACACTCGTCGCCCTCGCTTGGTGTGGCTGCGGCGACATGCCAGCGCCTTGTGCACCTCGCACCTTCTTTGCGCCTCATTGCATTGCCGCAGCGCACAGACTGAATCCGCTGGCGTGCATGCCCTAGGCCGAGTCGCTGTTGCACCGCCTGGGGCCGAGCCGCTGCACTGCGGCCATGCCGCGCCCAAAGCCGTCGCCTTCAGGCAGCGCCAGCACATCCGTTGCGAGCACCTTAGACAACCGCTCCATGTTGCGCTCCAACTACTCCTACTGGTCCTCGAACGGGTTCTGCATCGGTTTCACCCCACACTGTCTGGGGAGACTTCTTTCTTGACTTCAGACCCTGCATTCCATCACAGATGGATTAGGTACACACCAATTGACCTTTCTTCCTCGGTAGATGTCTAATGCTTAGCATGTTCATAATCGAATTAATGGTATGATTAATGCTTGGCATGTAGATTGTTGGAACTGTTTCCGGAGAGAACTTCTAGACGCACGCACACGAACACTCTGGAACGCAGAGAAAGGAAGAAAAACACGCAGGACACAAATATTTTTGGTGCTGCTCCAACTTCTCAGCTTTTCAGGCTTTTCCTTCTCCATTTATTCTAATCAAGAGGCTCATATACACATACGTTACATATAATGCAATGAATTGCTACTAGTGCTACGGCAATGGACACACAAATGTAACTAGTGATGCTGTTTCTAGTGCCCACTAGTGCCGCTGTTTTTAGATATGATGATGCCATTACATGTAAATAAACACTAATGCATGCAAAAACCAATTAAGTGAAGATTATAGCTAACATAGATGCCTATATATGCTGCAATTTGGAAGTGACAAACACCTCGTCATCTTTGCTGTTTTTTCTTAGCGGTGTGCCGAAAAATGTCCTTCTCACAGTGTCATTCGGAAATCCATGGAAGCGTATCAATCTAAAGTAATTATGATGATAAAAGTTATTTAACATATTACCAGAGAAGAAATATGATATCCATGCTTGCTAAGCAAATAAAATCGAAGTGATGTTGTAGATCACAACCTTGATCCCTAACATCATGAATATCCTGCAGTAAATCGTCAATCTCCTTGGCATAGTGATAGTCCAACCCAAGCCGTTCCAATGAATTGACAAGCTCCAGTTTATGAGGCAGATCAGAGGATCTTGAATCAAATATCATTTTTCTCAACTCCTTAACTTCAGCATCGTCCTTCATTGCCAAATACTACAAGAAAGATAAATTAGATATAAAAGCATTTGTACCATTCGGAGAGGCATATAGTGCAATTCGTGGAAATTATAGGCGCCCCTCGACTCCTAATTAACGTATCAATTGTAGATTTTTAGAGAGAGAGAAAACACTCTGAATTATGTTAGGATTTCAATCCAGTATTCCTCCAAAATTCCCTTGTTCTAAATACCCCAGTTGATGTCCGATCTAACAGTCATCGGGGCGCCATTGCTGGGCGTCAGCAACTCAGCACCCATGTTGTTCGTGAGATCAAACTTCTTTGTGAGCCTCGAGTGTTGGATTAATTTCCGTTATGTGGACCCACATGAGTTTAAATAAATATCAGCTATTTATTTTGGTTGGCTCAAATATATAAAGTGATCAATTAATATTATTAAGAGCCAGAGTATCTATTAAGGATAAATATGGACTTAGATTTTAAATCTGTGTAGAGACCTATTTGGAATCTATCTCTAATTATGGGACGGGATATGATTCCAAACCTAAGGCTATAAATAAGGGTCAGGTCCTCCCAGCAGGGTAACTCTCGCCATACCACCTATCCCCATCAGTAGTTGGAGTTTGTGGCTTACCTCTTGCTGGGAAAGACCAAACCCTAGGTAGATTGATCATCTGTTCATCTACTACTTCAGATCAATCCTACGATTTAACAATGGCATCACATCAGTGCGCTCGCATTTACAGATTGAATTGTGTGTTGCAATTACCACATATGCGATTCTGCTAGTTTTGATCATCAGGTTAAGATCAAGAAATAATTCTATCAATTGGTATCAGAGCTATTATGTGTTCTTTTTGCAACCCTATGTGAAAATTCCCCAGCGCAATAGATCAGATTGGATCGGATCTTTCCTGTAGCTCGTTTTTTTTGGTTCGGATCTGTTCGGCTGGATCTTCAACATCTGGCGTGCCTGCGCATCCTTTCTCCTCCCGGCGAGATCGACTTCGTCATCAGCTTCGGTTTTCAGATCGGTTTTTGATCTGTTCTTTCCTTGCCCCTCTTTGCTTCTGCGCGTCTTCCCCGGCGACGCCTCCGGTTGGAGCTGCCTCCGCGAGCACCGCCCCTCTGGTCTTCCACCTCCCGGCAAGCGACCTCCGGCTTGGGCCGCCATCGCACCAAGTGCGCCGCCACGCGACCTCTGGTACAGCGCCGCCTCAAGATGGGTTCCGCCGCACCGCGCGCCTTTGGCCTCCTCGCCTCGCCATGCGCCGCCATCATGATCTGCTCGGGTGCCGCCTCGACGAAGATGTCGGAGATGCAGGCGGCCGTTGCCTTCGGCAGCAAATGCGGCCTTCCTCGCCCGCCCTTTCAGTGCCCCGAGGCCCTACCCACGGCGGGGCGAAGATGGTGTGGCGGCGGACAGGAGGCGCGTCCCTCTGCGGCTGCAGCGAGCCAGTGCTCATGAGCCTCTCCGTCGTGGCCAGCGGCTACGGTGGCGGTAGGAGCGAGTAACCCTAGCTCCGATTAGTGATGTAGTTGGTTTGTGTAACTTTGTATTGCCTGGCCGCCCTCGATAGTCGATACCTTGCCGACTTTGGAAGCTAAATATGGTAGTTTTGACTTTGCTTAGTTTACGGCAAGGGCAATATTTTTTGGTGGCTTTTGGTTTGGCTTTGCAAATAAGCTATGAGTTGAGGAATAATATGCTAGGTCACTGTGTCGGTTGATTTGATACTGCCTAGCTATCGTGGATGAAATTCCTTGACGAAGCTGCCGTTCGGCAAACAAGAAAACAGATCTACTGCTGCACGCATTGCTGCTAGGTAGCAGATGGGCTTGCATTAGTACAGATTGTTCATTGCATCTATAGTTCATATGCCGGTTCTGGCTTGCTGTTTCTGATAGAATCAGTCAATTGCATATAGTGAAATCTTGCTTTTGGTTATGTTTCTTGATTTGTTATGAGATGCATCTATGAGATTACAGATTCAGATATTTCAGTTAATCAAGTTTTCATCTGGTGATAATCTGTCAATTGCAAATTATGAAAATTGATTATGGTTCTCTGATGTGCTCATTAATTATTATCAATTAAATGCAATTTGTTCTGTGCTTCTGATAATAGAATTATGGTATAAATTGTGGACTTTTATAAATTGTCATCTTTAAGGATGATGGATTGATTCAAATTTGGCTAGCTAGTGTTCTACATAGGATAATTGAAGTTCCATGTTGCCAAAGCAACCTCTGGTATGTAGGTTAATTTATTCAGAATAACTAGGCATTTTCTTTGTGTGTATAATTCATGCATCTATTGATTGGCCCAAAGGAAAGTCAATATTTGGCCGAATTATATATGCAACTGTGGCAATAAATACGTAACAGTCATCAAGTTTCTATGTGAACAATAAGTCGAACCAAAGTAAGGCATATTGTTTGACAGGATTTACAGTTAGTATTTGTTTGCTACATCAAGGTTACCACTTGCAAGTTAATATTTCTGTCCAAAGACTAAATATTAATGGAGCGCTAGGTATCTTGCGTGATGATATATACCAAATTTTGAATCAAGCCTTAAGTTTGTTATTCATGTCCTAATATGAGCATTTAATTTCTTTAATTTCAGCTGCAAATCCTGGCTTCCAATATTTCTGCTAGCATCAATTCCATACCTATGCTTACTGGTGCAAATTTTAAAGAATGGAAAGAGAACATTTCGATTGTTCTTGGGGTAATGGATCTAGACCTTGCACTTCAGAAAGAACAACCCATTTGCTCTTGTGGCTAATGACTCCATTGAAGAAAAGATGGAGTTTGAGAAGTGGGATCGTTCAAATCGCATGAGTCTTATGATCATGAGGCGTCTTTGTTAGGAAGTTTTTAGGGATAGCACATCGTAACAAAGCCATTACTGACTAAGGGTTTCCTTGACAGTCTTGAGCAAAGGTTTGCCAAAAGCGAAAAGGTGAAACAAGTACACTTTTGGCAAAACTTATCTCAATGAAGTATAAGGGTAAAGGAAACATAAGGGAGTACATTATGGAAATGTCTCATCTTGTTTCAAAATTAAAGGCACTCAAGTTAGAGCTATCCGAGGATTTGCTCATGCATTTAATTTTGATATCCTTCTGCACACTTTAATCAGTTCAAGGTGAGCTATAAGCATCAAAAGGACAAGTGGTCCTTAATGAGCTCATCTCCTATTGTGTGCAAGAGGAGGATAGATGGAAACAAGATAGAACAGAAAGTGCTCATTTGGCTATGACCCCTAAAGTCAAGAATAACAAGAGGAAGAGCAAAGAAGCTGCAAGTGCTCCATCCATAAAGAAGAAACAGAATAAACAAGGTCCTGAACTGACTTGTTTCTTTTGTAAAAAGGATGGTCACGTAAAGAAGGATTGTGCCAAATATCACACTTGGCGTGCTAAGAAAGGTACAATCCTTGCTATGGTTAGCTCTGAGGTTAACTTAACTTCTGTGCCTGAACACACTTGGTGGTTAGACTCTAGTGCAACATCTAACATCAGTGTGTCCATGTAGGGTTGCTTGAACTGCCGAAAGCCAAGTGATGCTGAAAGATTCATCTATATGGGCGATGGCAAGAAGGTGGAAGTTGAGGCTATAGGCACATTTAGGTTGCTGTTAAAGACAGGATACTATCTGGATTTGAAAGAGACTTATATTGTACCGTCTTTTAGGCGGAATTTGGTTTCTATTTCTGTATTGGACAAATCGGGTTATAATTGTTCTTTCGGAAATGGTTTATTTAGTCTTTTTCAGAATTCCAATAAAGTTGGTACTGGTTCTTTAATTTGGCATGACAACCTATATTTGCTTGATACTATTGCCTCATATAATGAAGTCTGCATGACACGGTTTCTCGTGGTATAAAGAGAAAATTTACTAATGAGAAATCAAGTTCTTTGTGGCACAAGCGTTTAGGTCATATCTCTATGCAGAGAATTAAGAGACTTGTGTCAGAAGAAATTTTGGATCCCCTGGATTTCACACACTACTACAAATGTGCTTATCTATGACGATTACCTTGTGACGTTTAGGAATTTCGTCATGAAACTTGAACTTTCAATGACGCAATTTGTATCTTCGTCATAGGTGATGTGTGACGGAGCCCAGGCACTAAAAATAATGATGAAAAGCAAAGAAGCGTCACAAAACAACAAAACAAATTCGTCACAGATATAATGCACCATACGCACACACCCACGCCCCACATGCACCACATGGGTCCCACCTACACATGGCTCGATGGGTCCCACATTCGGTCCCACCAACCCCGTGGTCCCTCCACCACGTGGCGTGGCGTGGCCCACACCCAGCACCGGTCCCACGACACATGGCAACTCCAGCTCCCCCGTCCCGTCCGTTAATTGGCCAAAAAATAGCGCCCGCCTGGATTCGAACCGCAGACAGGGTGCAACACAAGGTGAAGCCTTACCACTTTGCACTGGAGGAGCTTTTGTGACTTAGGTGTCTAATTTTCCCTACTTGTCATATATTTGAACATGATAATTGAATGGCTACCGTTATTGATTGAATCTGAGCGGTGGACCCTCGACACCATAATCAAAACCATAATCCAAATCGAACCCGGTGGCGGCGGCAACGGTGGCGGAGGCAACTTGGCGCAAGCAGGTGGCATGGGACCGGCGCCTTTGGACCAGCGGCGCACCGGCAAGGGCAAGACCGGGGCAAGCGGCGGCGTAAGCGGCTTCGGTGGTGGACTCGGTGGTGGACCCGGCGGAGGCACTTGGCGCGGTGGAGGTTCGTTCCATCTATTTGCGGGTTAGCGCACCAGCTTGCCCACCATGTGTTAAGCAGAGTGCCTCATAGAGATAGACAATTTACTTTCCATGATTCTCGCTGCTCCTTTCGTAAATATTATAGAAATTGTACCAATGATCCACCTATTTGTAGAAATTTGCGAGGCTAGTCGTCGTTTCTCAATTTGAAGTTTTGATAGTTATAAAAGCAATCACAAGATAATACCATGAAGGATATGTCATTGTCTTGTACTACTTCCGTCTTATAGAGCGATGACTAATTACATGCCTTGGGATTATATTTGCATGCGAGATTTAGCATTGTTGCATCCGTGCATCTTGATAGGAATGCTCCTTGTTAGCCTGTCAAAATAAATATGTTGATCCTTATCTTTGATTAATTTGATCCATCGCAACTTTGATTAAAATGTAGCAGATGGATCTTCAATAAAAGTAAAAATATGGCAATGAATTGATTCATTGCCTATCGATGTAATAATTTAGTCCTATTATTTTACATGAGAGTTGATAATGTACTTCGTCATGGTAGTAACATATATGTAAGTTTGGCTTTATCCTTCTCTGATTGTACCGGGTAGTACTAGAGATGTGCCGCAAAGAAATCAAAATGACCAATTGCTGGCGAGCATAATTTGTCCTTAACCATTTTTTAAAAAATGTTGTATACCTCACAAAATTATGCGAGGGAGTGATGCTTGGTTTTGTCTTTGGATTAGTAGTCTATTAGCGATTTCATGTTCTGTTTGATATATAGCTTTGGTTTCGTTCACAGATCCTCCGTGAGAGACCAACCTTGTGCCGCGAGAGTTTGAGAAGAGGCGGAGTGATACTAAGACATTGTTACGGCCCAAGAGATGGAAGCGGACTCACATATTGTATCGTAACACCTTTTGGGAAATTTGTTCAAGCAGATGGATAGAAGTTGGATTCATGGGAGGCAGTTCACACTGCATATATCTTCGAGTTCAACAATTCATGCAATTTGTTAGTGAAAGATACCGAAGACGACCATATACTTTGTCCGTGCCGCAAATGTCTTAATCAAACTTTACGGCCTCAGCAAGAGGTGGATGACCACATACACATTTATGGAATGTCAGCTGCATACACCAGGTGGATTCATCATGGAGAGTCGGCAGATGATGAAGTAGTTGAGTATTTAGAGCAGGAGGTGGATGGATTTGATCATGATGAAGGGATACATGTGGATGTGGCGGATGATGATTATGATGAGGATAACAGAGTACCAGAGATGATAGGAGATCTCAGATGCAAGCAGAGAGGCAGATGGAGAACAACCAAGGTTTGCAAGAGTCCTTGAAGATCTTGAAGCGGTCACTTGGCAGGGATCTAGCCATTCAAAATTCTCTTTTACGGTGAGGTTCTTGTATATCAAGTCTCGTTATCGAATCAGAATCTGACATTTACCGTAATGATGAAGTTGTTGTCCTCGGCATTCCTCGGTGTGAATTTCCAAGATCATATGATGATGCCAAGAAATATCTTCGTGAATTGGGCCTTGGATACGATAACATCCATGTGTGCAAGAACAATTGTGTGTTGTTTCGGAAGGATTATGCCAAGGTGGATGTGTGCCCAGTATGCAAGGAATCTAGATGGCAAGATGTTAATGGGAGCAAGCGGGTTCCACATAAGGTTTTGAGGCATTTTCCACTTATACCAAGGTTGAAGAGGATTTTTGCTTCAAAACGAACATGTGAGGAAACACAATGGCACAAGAAAGTGAGGACGCCAGTCGACAATGTAATGAGCCATCCAGCTGATGGGGAGGCATGGAAGGACTTTGACAAACAGGTATCCAAATTTTGCGGTGATCAGGAACTTGAGGCTTGCCTTAGCTGAGATGGATTCAATCCATTTGGCAACATGAGTACCCAATATAGCATGTGGCACGTGCTCTCGACACCTTTAAATCTCCCACCATGGGAATCGTGAATCCAACAAAGCGCTTTATGTCTTTACTCATCCCAGTCCATCATCTCCGGAAAGGATTTTGATTTGTTCCTTGAGCCCCTAATAGAAGAACTTTCGATCTCTGGCGGGGTGTCGATACCTATGATGCATGTCTTGGTAACAAGTTCAAGCTTCAGGTCTTGCCGTGTTGTGGTGTATACATGATTATCGGCGTTGAGCACCTTATCGTAGGCGAACAACAAAAGGCTATTATGCATGTATTCATTGTGACAAGAATCCGTTGTCTCGGGCAATAAGGAATAAGTTATGTTACATTGGACATCGTTGATACCTTCCAAGGACACATGCTTGGCGGAGAAGCTTGGCTTTTGACGGACAGCGCGAAAACAAAGTTGAGCCAGGTAAGTTCACTATAGAGGAGGTCCAAGAGGAGCTAGAGAAGGTGAAAGATGTTAGGCCAGGGAAGCATCCTGCAACTAAGAAAAGGAAGCGTAACGAAGGTCCAGTGATTTTTAGCCGCAAAGTTGGGTTGTGGAGATTACCATATTGGAAATATTTGAAGCTTCCACATAATCTTGATGTGATGCACATAGAGAAAAACATATGTGAAAACCTTCTTGGCACATTACTCAATGTCGACGGCAAGACCAAGGACACAACCAATGCTAGGCTAGATTTACATGATATGGGCATAAGACTGAATTGCACTTCTGACGGGATGGCAACTCGATCCACTGTTCCACATGCTTGGTATGTCTTGAAGAAGGATCGGAGAATCGAGTTTTGCAAGTTCCTCAAAGGTATCAAGTTTCTGATGGATATCAAATGAACCTAGCAAGATTTATAAGTGCTGATTCTTCCAAGGTGCAGGGAAGGCGAAAACACATTCTTGCCATATACTCCTGCAAAGAATCATACTGCGCAGCCTAAGAGGACCTATCGGCAAGGATGTATATGAAGCGATTCTGAGCTCGGGAAGTTCTTGAGGAATTGTGCAAGAGAAATCTAAGGATAGATGTTGTGAAGCTACCGAAAGCGTAAATCCCATTGATCCTAAGCAAGCTTGAGAAAATTTTTCCTCGGCCTTCTTTGATGTCATGGTGCACTTGGCTGTCCATCTTCCGATGAGAGCCTTTGCTTAGAGGTCTGTTCAATATGGATGGATGTACCCAATAGAAAGGCGACTAGGCACTTTGAAGAATTTTGTAGGAAGCGAGGGCTAGGTAGGAAGGATCAATTCTTTGAGGCTTATGTTGCAAGTGACACTGTGACTTTTTGTTCAAGGTACATGGAGGATGTTGACACTAGATTTAACGAGGATGATGGTAGTGGAGGTGATGGTCCATTGTTTGATGACACCTATGTTTTTATGCATGGTGTTACTCTTGTTGGATCTAATAGGGTACAATACATTGATGATGGTGTCATGGACAAGTTAGTTTGGTATGTGCTAAATAACTGTGGAGAAGTTGAGCCATATTTGGAGTAAGTATCATATACTTTTTTTGGAATTATTGTGTGTTTTATTACAAATTTATCAAATTATTTCTTATGAATAAAGTTTGTCCTGCAGCATCTACAGGGAAGAGCTACTAAAGGAAGGTGCACATGATGTTGATAAAAGGCTTGAACAAGGATTTCCAAAATGGTTTAGGAGCCATGTAAGTCACTAGACCTTGTGTTTTCAGCTTTCATAAATGGTTTAGGAGCCATATATAATTGGTGATCTGTTTATTATTAATTAACTTCTGGTTTGTTGCTTGTTTCGGTTCTATGTGAATGTATGAATTGATGCATACTTTGTAGCGGGGTGTGTATACTGCATTTCTGGGAAGTATACATATCTCGAGGCTTGGTTTATTTAATTTGTGATACTAGGGTCAATGGATGACTAAGTATTATAAGTTTAATAAACCGGGGTCCTCTGATATGGTGCAGGGTGCACGAGAGTGTGGTTTGTGGTAGAACCCCGATCACTTGCTCGTGGTATTGGTTCTACTTTTGTTGATATTTCATTTGCTTTTATTGTAATATAACTTATGGCTGTGTGGCCCTTATAAGGACAATTTCCCGTCGGGATGTAAGACAATTATGGTTTGTCATTAATGGACTTATGCGATGTATGTGAATGATTGACAATGTTCTGTGTGCACTACCTCTTGATCCGAGGGAGTAGTGCAATTTTAACTACTGATGGATTTGGATTGAGAAATCCGGTCCGACATATCACTTCTAAAATCTTGATTTAGAGAAACTCGTTTAAATCCCATGTCTTGGTTAAAATTGTTGATTTTAGAAAGTGGTTTAATTTGCGGGGCAAAAAATCCAAAATTTAATTTGGATATTTTGAAAGCGATGGGTTAAATGCGAGGGCCATATAATATAAAATTTAAATTGGACATTTTGAAAAAAATCCGGAAAGTGATTTCAATTGTACAAACTCCCTAATTAAAAATCTAAAAATTGCCCTCGCCCCTAATTATTCAAGGGTGCCAAAAAAATTTCGAGGGCGCCATTTTCCGAGCGGTCTACATTGGCGGAAAAAAAATTCCAACCCATTTATCCACCTCCCCTTTCTCGTCGCCCCTCCACCTCTCTCGCTGGCCCCATCCACCTCTCTCTCGCCCCCACCGAACCCTAGCCGCCGCCGGCACCACCGGCCAGTGAGGCAGCTCTTCTCGTGATGACATTCGCCGCCACCCCTCTCTCGTCGCCCGTACCCTCTCTCTCGCCCCATGAAACCCTAGGCTGCCTTGCGGATTCGGTCTCACGCCGACGCTCTGCTGATCGAAGTCTACTTCCCACCGCCGACCGTAAATGCACGGATCTGGTTCCCCTTCGACGTCGTTCACTTGCCTGAACTGCTTCCTTCCACGACCACCGACTACAACCACCGGTTCTACTTCCCCATCTCGACCACGCCGCCAAGCAGTACATGGCGTAGCCACAACCGCGATGGTGGCAACAAAGGGACAAGGTAGGAAGCGATCTGGACAACCGCCATCACAAGGTAAGCAAAACTCTTCTCTATTTTCTCTGTGCATGTAGTATGTTGTTTGTTCAAGTAGTAGTTATCGCATGCAAGCTGTTTTGTTGTTGCATTTTCATGTGTATTAGTCTGTTGTACCATTTTGTTGCTCTGAAATAGTCCTGAACATATCTTAGCAAGCATAAAGCGAGTCTTTGTGGAAGTAGTCATACCTAGCTTGCAAGTAGTAGTAGCTCTTACCTCTTACCTAGCTTGCAAGTAGTAGTAGCTCTTAGCTCTTAGTTCACTCCTATTTTTTCTAATAGTTACAATTTGGTACATTCTGTAAGAACCTCCATAACCCGAATCTGAAAGAAGCGGGGTAAACAAGTGGCGGAGAATTTAAGGAGGTTGCAAAAACTTGGCATCAATGGTCTAGCTTCCTCTTTTAATAAATGGTTTACAAAACCTGCAACAACGAAGGGAAAAAATCAGCAAACAAGAAATCAAATTTTGAAGATTCTCGACTCATCGAGATATCTCCTTGAAGATGATGTTCAAGGAGATAGTGATGATGATGACTTGAATCGATGAGCAGACCACACCCCTCGCAATCGAGGTGCTTCTTCTATCTTGTGTGGGGAGGAGGATATTTGCATTGCATTTTTATGTTGTTTCTGCATATCTTTTCTTTAATATATGCACTTGCTTATAGATCTGACTCACTAACAAGTAGTTTTTTTATCGGTTTCCTCAACGAACATATGTGAAAACCCTCTCTACTAAGGGAAGAAGAACAATCCCAACATGGCGCCGAGTCGGGCAACCAAAGAGAGTGAGGGCAAGACAACGCGAGAGGAGATAACTCCTAGGGTCTCAACAAGAGCATACAAAAGGCAACTAACTTCACAGAGACATGTGCAAGATGAAGAGTTGCCTCAAGATGGTGATCTTTGGTGTTGAAGACAATGATGCTAGTGTTGAAGACAATGTGGTGGTGGTGAAGACAATGTAGTCTTTGGTGAAGACAATGTAGCTCTTTGGTGAAGACCAGGTGGGGATCAAACCCAATCCCTTTGAAGGCAAGTTATAGTTTCTTTGACATTCAAATATGACATCACTTTTGCTGTTTTGCATGAAACTTAACCATCTAAATAAAAATTATATTCTCAGTAGCTCCGCACAATGACCCCCAAGGAGACCGGGCCACCAACCAAGGGAATCTTCTTTGGAAAGGATGACAAGATCTATGGGAAGGAGAATGCCCATAGCTGTTCTTGAAGGCAAAAAAGGCCACAAGAACACATTCAAAGCCGCCAAGTTAGCATCGAGGTTGGTGTCATCATTGAGATAAGGTTCTGTCCTAACTCATTGGAAAGAGTACAAGAAAGGCGAACAATATTACAAAGACTTTGTGGGAAAGCTATCGTAAGTGCATTACTCTTTCTATGCTACACTATGATATCACATGACTGAATTGACTCACTAACGATGCAAATTTCATATCACTAGGGCGATTGGCCATTAACACAAAACACAAGCCAACAGAGGAAGCATGCACCGATGTATTGCGGTCGGGGTCACGACAAATCGTTATCGGTGAAGCGAAATACTTCAATGGTGTACACGCAAATGAGATTAGGACTACTTCTCCTGTTGCTAGTATGGTGATGAGCGATGGAGGCACTTGTTGCAAAGTGGTGCGATCCAAATAATATGGTATGGGTATCTTATCATAGATTCTTCTTTCATATTCAGTTTGCGAGAGGCTCTTCTCATTGTAAACATATGATCTTATCTAACAAGTTCCTTCTCTTGTAGCAATCATGTGAAAAGAACAAGCGAATCGCGATAATGTCAAGTATCATCAAGCTACGGGTTCTCGCAGACTATATCGCACACTTACATGCATATGTAAGTAAAGATTACCTTGTACTATTACCTATTTATTTCATCCAAAACATTCTTTTGTATTTGTCGTGAGAACTTTCTTTGTAAATGATTACCTACCTAATGAAGGAGAAGAGGAACAATGCGAACCCAAAGCACACAACAAATTGAAGAACTTGATGCGGTGGAGGCCTTCAAGACTGCCATACCGGCTCAAACATAGTGCAGTGAAGCGGCAAGAGAAGCGGTTGTAAGTCCCTACATCTGTTTCCTTGTGCCTTTAAGATGCTTGTCTTTGTTTCCAACAACAATGTTGTGTGTTCAAAATATCCTGAATGACACATAGTGGACTTGGCTCATTTTTTAGATAATGTCATTACGCCTCGGCTTTTATATAATGTCATTCACTCATTTGGTCTAAATTTCGATTATACGATGCGACTTGGCTAAAGTCTGTTTTGCTAACCGTAGCTAACATAGTGGACTTAGTGATGCTAAAAGTTGTGCTCATTTTTTTGTGCAAATTATGAAATTGAGTTATATATGGATTTCAATATCTCAATATTATGAACTTCTTAGACTAACAAAATGGGTTGAAGAGTTATCAAGCGAGCATAAAGGTGAGGCCGATACACTACTACTCGATTAAGATTTATTCATTATCAACCTAAGAAGTGCTCGAACTTGGTGACAAACATATCTGACTCAATTTGGTAAACAAACCGAATGGCTACTTAAAAGTTATAAGCTGTTTATGAACACAAAGTATTTAAAAATGAAAGAAATGCAAGTGAATATAGATATATTTTCAAGAAATATAAAGGGTAGCATGTAATAACATGTTATGGTTCCCTTGGCATCGATTATAACACAATGCCACCGAACAGAAAACATGAAATCATGGGTGCCACTGAATTCGGTGGACCCAGTCCCAAATAATGCCAATAGGTCATCACTGACCCTGATTTTCTCTTATGTTTTTTTGTGTGTGTGGTTTACATCGATAGTTGGGATCTTGGTTTTGCAATAATCTACTGGATTTAATTTAAAATGGATCATTGCCAGTCATTTGTAAGAGAAAAAAATTAAGAAAGAAGTTCGCTAAAACACAGTTGTCCTCTTGAAATTGGCTCATCACATGTATGTTCTAGACTGCAAGTTACCTACTTGTGCATGGCACCATTATGCATAACTGCAGCATGCATTTATATAACTAACGGACTTGATGGTGCTTCCAACTAATGATTGTTCCTGGGACATTTTCAGTCTGATATGGAAGCTTTGAGGGCAGAACCTGCTGCTGAAGGTGAGACACCAGTTACCAGTGCACAGGTGGTCTCCAAGGTGCTCTCCCAGAACAGCAACAACAACACTTTCTTGAAGAATGTTGGAATCAAAACGGCCGCCCCCTCAAAATCATCTTCATCGAATGAAAGCGAGCTTCAGGAAGAACTAGCAGCTGAAAAACAAGCTTCGGCTGCTCTACAAGGAGAACTCGAGGACCTCAAGAAGAAAAGCGAAGAAGCTGACGAAAAGCTGGCGAGGACCCAAAAGGAGTTGGAGGAGTACAAGAAGCTAAGAGAGAAAAATAACCGTGCAATGAGGAGAACAATGCGCTCCTTCATTGTATCTTGGCCTTGAACAATGGTAACTCTTCTTAGGCATGTGAGTGGTGGTGGTTCTTTGGTCCTTCTTTGGTGGTTGTTTTGTGGTCAATAACTTAAGTTTATACGTCTTTGTGAATTTGTTACGTGAACCGAGTTGGTTCAAGTCTGTGAACCGAGATAGTGAACCGAGTTGTTTCGTGAACTAGTTGGAATGTGATGATGGTGAGTTGAGTATTGTTCATTGAGTTGTATGGTCTTTGGAATCTTGGATCTATTTAGTTATGGAATTGTGGGTCATTTGAATATTTGAAAATTGTGATGTCTCGTGATGAAATAACCATATGGGCCTCTGATGAAATTGATGGGCTTTACGTGACGAATTTGCAAGTGCTTTACGTGGCGAATTTGCAAGTGGCGAACTTAAGCCACGTGGTCCAATAAAAGGAGGCTCGTGGGCGAACCAAATCGCGCCACGCGGTGTAATAAAATCGCGCCCGTGGTCCGGCCACGTCATTTGCCACGATAATGACCACGTTAGCTACCACGTGGACCCGACCACGTCCGCCGCCACGTCCGTCGCCACGTCATTGCCATGCCATCCGCCACGTGGACAAGCCACGTCCACCGCCACGTGGACGATGCGCCACCGCCACGCGTCGTATACCGCGGCCTCTGGAGTCTTGCATTTGTTTATGACAAAAACACCCTATCCATGACAAAAGCGATCGTCATAAAGCGAGTGTGTTTTATGGCGGGGACCCTTTCGTCATTGAACAAAGCGGTTCTATGACGAAAAATATAATTTAAATCGCGATGCGACACATGTGACGCTGCGTTCCATGAATGAAATGAATTTCGTCACAAATTAAATCACAAATTATAATCTATGACGAATGTGGCATCTTCGATGGCGACACTAGTAGTCATTCTTGTTCACATCCTAGTAGTGACAGATTTACGACATTTGTGTTAATTGTATAAAGAAACAAACAAACATAAGGAAGTTAAGTGCTAATAGAGTTTGGATGTCTTAGGCGATACATACGGATATCTGCGGCCCATTCCTCGGCTTCTGGAATGGCCAAAGGTATTTTATCACGTTCATAGACAACTTCTCGAGATATGGTTATATTTATCTTATTCATGAGAAGTCACAGTCCTGAATGTGTTCAAAAACTTTAAAGTGAGGTGGAAAACCAACTTGGCAAAAGAATTAAGGCCGTTCGATCGTAGTGGTGGAGAATACTATGGCGAAATAGCGGATCGGTGAACAATGTCCAGGACCTTTTGCTAAATTCCTAGAGGAATGCGGGATCGCCCTCGATTACACCATCTTTGGGATCTCCTAGCATGAGCAGTGTTCTTGAGAGGCAACAGACTCTTAAGGATATGGTGAGGAGTATGATTAGTCATTCTACCTTACGAGTCTCTCTGAGGAGAAGCATTGAAAAGCGCAGCTTATTTACTCAATAGAGTACCAACTAAAGCGACTAACAAAACCCGTCATTGAACAATGGATGGGCAAAAGCCTAGCATCGGGCATGTACGTGCGTGAGGATGTCCATCGAGGCAAGGCCGTGCAGGCCTAACGAAAAGAAAATTGGACTCAAGAAGCTGTTAGTAGCTATTTTGTTGGTTATTACGAAAGATCTAGGGGTTACAAATTCTATGATCCCACTACTAAGACAATTTTTGAAGCGGAAATGCCCGGTTTTTGAGGATGTTGAGTTTGAAGGGGAGATATGGTTAGGAACATTATTTTTGAAGAAGTTTCGAAGGGATATATTTTCTCTTCCTTTGGTTATTCCCAATAATGATCGAGGATCAAAGTTATTTTACGGCATTATTGAGGAAAATATAATTCAAAATAATGTCCATGAGGTTCCTCCACAAAATGTTGTTCCTACAGAAGAACAAACTCATCAACCTCAAGAACCAGTGCCATTAAGGAGATCCTCTAGAGAAAGAAGAAGTGCAATCTCTGATGATTACATTATCTTTCTTCAGGAGAATAAGGCTTGTAGTGATATTTTGGGAGAAGATCCTATCAATCTCCAAAATGCCCTACAAAGTCCAAATTCAGTTAATTGGATCAATGCTATGAATGAAGAGTTAAAATCCATGAAGGACAATGACGTTTGGGATCTTGTCCCATTGCTAGAAGGAAAGAAACCCATTGGTTGCAATTGGATATTTAAGACCAAACGGGATTCGAAAGGCAATGTGGAAAGATATAAGGCACGTCTTGTTGCTAAAGGATATACTCAAAAGGAAGGTATAGACTATAAAGAGACTTTCTCTCCGGTTTCTTCAAAAGACTCTTTTAGGGTCATTATGGCACTTGTGGCATTCTTTGATCTTGAGCTTCATCAGATGAATGTAAAAACTGCGTTTCTAAATGGAAACATTGATGAGACGATTTATATGGTGCAACCAGAAAACTTTGTGGTCGGTGACCCGAAGCAAATGGTATGCAAATTAAAGAAATCCATCTATGGGCTCAAACAGGCTTCCCGGCAATGGTACCACAAATTTCATGATGTTATTATCTCTTTTGGTTTTGAGGTAAATCTGAGTTGAGGATTGTGTGTATCATAAATTGATGGGAGTAAGTTCATATTTTTGGTTACGTATGTTGATGACATATTGCTTGCTTGTAACGATATAGGCTTGTTGCATGAAACCAAGAAATTTCTCGCTAAAAATTTGAGATGAAGGATCTTGGTGATGCTTCTTTTGTATTAGGAATTCAAATATACCGAGATCGCTCTCAAGGTGTACTTGGATTATCACAAAAGAACTATATCGATAAGGTATTGCAAAGATTTGGCATGCGAATCGTAAACCTTTAGATACCCTGTGGCCAAGGTGAAAAATTAGGTCTTAGCCAATGTCCTAAGAATGATTTTGAGGCTAAGAAAATGCGTAACATCCTATTCATCTTTGATAGGGAGCTTGATGTATGCTCAAGTTTGCACTAGACCAAATATAGCATATATTGTTGGAATGCTAAGCGGTATTTAAGCAATCGAGATTGGATCATTGGGTCGCATGACAAAGCGGGTGTTGCGGTATTTGCAAAAGACGAAGGATTTCATGCTCACATATAGGAAATCGATCGGTTGGAGATCATTGGGTATTTCGATTACGATTTTCTTTGGTTGCCAAGATACTTTCATAAATCCACTTCAAAGTTACATCTATCTACTTGGTGGAGGTGCGGTTTCTGGAAAAGCGCTAGCGATCACTCGTTGCCCGCCCACAATGGCGGTGAGTATGTTGCTTGCTATGAGGCTTCAAATCATGGGATATGGTTGCAGAACTTTGTCACAGGGCTGCGAATTTTGGATCAGGTCGACAGACCACTAAAGTTGTATTGTGACAACAAGTCTGCAATTATGTATTCTAACAACAACAGGAGCTCGTCAAAGTCTAAGCATATAGACATCAAGTTCCTAGTTGTGAAAGAAAGAATTCAGAGTGGCAAATTGTCAATTGAGCATATAGGTACAAACTCCATGATTGCAGATCCGTTCACTAAAGGCTTGACACCTAAAGTGTTCCGTGAGCATGTTGCTCATATGGGTGTGGTTTCACTTATGGAATTCAGTTCAAGTGGGAGTTTGTAATTTTCTTTTCTTATGCTCATGAGACAATATCAATTTAGTATAGAGACCTTCAGTTATATTCTCTAGAGAAATAAAGTTTATGTTCTTTTACTCTAAATTCATGTCTTCTCTTTTGGTTCTGAGAAGATGTTTTGATCTCATAAGGTATAAAGTTGGACCAGTTGGAAATAGGCATGTCATGATCACATTTCATGTAATTTCCATGCTACACATCCATATTTGATCCATGTCGTTCTTTTATATTGACATATGTGACCATTGATGGGTTTAGTTACGCTTTAAAGTGACGAAAACCGCTTTGATCCTATGTTGATATAATTGATGGACTGGATTGGTTTAAAGATGCTCATGACATAGATAGCAATTTTGGAGCTCATAAAGTTTTTGATATGTATTTACTCATTTGGTCCAAGTGGGAGATTGTTGGATTAATTTCCGTTATGTGGACCCACATGAGTTTAAATAAATATCAGCTATCTATTTTGGTTGGCTCAAATATATAAAGTGATCAATTAATATTATTAAGAGCCAGAGTATCTATTAAGGATAAATATGGACTTGGATTTTAAATCTGTGTAGAGACCTATTTGGAATCTATCTCTAATTATGGGACGGGATAGGATTCCAAACCTAAGGCTATAAATAAGGGTCAGGTCCTCCCAGCAGGGTAACTCTCGCCATACCACCTATCCCCATCAGTAGTTGGAGTTTGTGGCTTACCTCTTGCTGGGAAAGACCAAACCCTAGGTAGATTGATCATCTGTTCATCTACTACTTCAGATCAATCCTACGACGAACAATGGCATCGTCATCAGGTACGCTTCCGCATTTACAGATTGAATTGTGTGTTGCAATTACCACATATATGATTTTTCTAGTTTTGATCATCAGGTTAAGATCAAGAAATAATTCTATCATCGAGAGCTCCATATAGAACGCAATTGCTCATTAATCAGATAACGCGAGCAGCTCCACCAAGTAGTCCGCTCGGCCCAGTCTTCGGCTCCGGCCTCCAAAGACGCATGGTTCGAAGAACAGTTGCTTACGCCTCATCCTCGCTTGTTGGCGGTACCTACGGCGGCCGGCCTTTCTTTGCGGCGGTGCTCTTGTTCTTGGCGAGAGCTTCCGGATCGATGGCGCCTCTTGAGAGCCAAGACGGGCTAGTCGTCGTCCCCATGGCGGCCTCTAAGACCCAGCATTGCGGCGCTCCCTAACGTGCTCGACCGGAAGTTGAACATGGCGGCATGGCGCGCGTCGCGAGGGCGGCTGGTCGTGAGGCCAGCGGCCACCTCGGGGTGTCGAAGGTGCCCGACCACACGCTTTTCGCCAGCGGCGCGTGGAGTCCGGATCTTCGCCACTACTTGCCCCAGGCCGCCAGACCTCGATCAAGAAGACACCTCCTGTTGCCCGCCGAACGCGTGCATCACCATACTTTCAGTAGGTCTTTCAGGTCATACGACAAGTTTCGTCGTCTACATGTACAGATATGTGACATAGCCCGGGTGGCGGACCCAGGAATTTTAGGATGGGTATTCAAAGTTACAAAAATATTGATCAATATAGAACAGAAAGCCTATAGATGACAGATCACAATAGTAATAATGGAAGTACTAATTGTTTGTACTAAAGATAACAAAGATTTTAAATTGACAGACTTCTTCTCCATTTTTAAACCTCTAATATCTGCAATTCGCATACATACAAGATTAAAGATTCAGGACCACAATATGATAATAACACAAATACACAATTCACTTTAATTTATTCACAGGCTCACCGCCAAATTGGGAATTAGGAATTACCTGCTCTCGTTCTGGCTGCCTGCCTGCCTCTGCCCTGATGGCCGATGCCCTCTGCTAATCTGCTTGACTGCATTCCACAAATCACAAGTTCTGATTTCTGAAGTTCACAACACTAGAAGAGTACATGTACAAGTATACAACTACAAGTCTACAACATCAACATTCAACAAGTCAGCCACCTGCAAGAGAAGGACTCCTCCAGACCTCCAACTAGATGCGTAGTAGCGCAGGTCACGCCTTGCCGCAGCGCAGCCGACCAGCGGCGGAGTCGAGAGCGAGCTAATTCTTTGGCGAGTGGCGGATCGGGCGATTAGCGAAGCAATTGAGCAAGCCGCCGCGGCATGCGGCTTCGCTTGCACCAAGACGGCCAGAGCATGGCGCCCTCCGCCTCCGCTCTGCCCTGCGGTCCTCGGCCTCCCTCCCATTCTTGGTTCCACCCTCGCAAGACGGCGCGCTTTCGCGCAGCAGCACTGCTGCCCGCCACGGCCTGCCACGGGCCTCGCCTCGCCCACAGCCCTCAGTCCTCGCCTTTGCTTGCTCTGCTCGGTCCTCCTTGCCTCCTTCTCCGGTTCTCTCGCCCCGGAATCCCCGCCCGATCACTGCCCGCACGGGCGCCACCACCCCGCCGCCACGCCACTTGCACAGGGATGGAGCCATTTAGATTTAGGGTTGGGAGAATGGGAGAATGGGATTGGGAGTTGGCGATTAGGTGCCTTCTTGCTACTGGATTGATTTTGCATTTGGGCGGTTGGGCTTCAGGAATTGGGCTCGCGAACGACTGGCCTGTGGGCTGGCCTTGGAGCTGGGACGCGAGGCGCGAGCATCAGACTCGGATGGGTGCTGTGTTGTGCGAGACGAGGAAACTATGAGCTGATTACACGATTTTTGGTATATATATGTATTATATCTTAAATGTACATAATTTTTGCCAAAAAAATTTGGGTGTTCAGCTGAACACCCATGACCCTATGTGGGTCCACCCCTGCATAGCCCATAAGTACGTAGACTGTAGGTAGCTAGGCACTCAGCATTACTGTACACACCGTACATACGCTCATCCTTTTGCATGCATGCGTAACGCATGAGTAGCAACGAGCTGCATGTGCATGCCTGGCTAGCAATCTCATCGATCGTTGTTGCCGCAAGAGGCTGTGCATTGTATTTTACTCATCCATCGTTGACAATGGACACCTGAATTAATTTGACAGTTCAGAAAACTAATGATTAATTGTGCTAGCTGCCACCCGTTGGTTGGTGGACGAGACGCATCGTCTATATCGATTAATTAGCAATTGATCGGTTAATTTGTGGCGTTCCACATTTTCACTACTGATCTGTGGCTAAAACTATTTTGTCTCTCTCTCTCGAGGAGGCTAAAGCTATATAATTTGCGTGGCCGTAGCTTTCGGACTATGTGCATGTGCCTGCTGCTAGCCCGTGTCCGGCCCAAGTCTGATAAAAGCCCAATAAGGGCCTGGAACTTTCTTCCCTTCTATTTGGGCCTCCATTCTGGCCAATCTACGTGGGCCGTAACCTCATCCCCTTCAGGCACAGCTAAATCTGCATCTTTTCCTTGCTAAATTCGTACGTCCAAACTGTATATATAATTGTAGTATATATGCAGCCGTAGATACGACGCCATGGACTATCAACTTGACTTTAAAAAAAATTGAATTACAAATTAACTTGCTGCATGGGCGCTAACTTATCCATTAAACACGGGCCTTGGTTACTGTTCATAATATATTATATATGTACTGCATGTTACATGTAACTGAGGATCGGGTAAAACGATGAGTTCATCCATTCATTTTCCACCAAAGGCATATATGTACAGATTCATCCTTTGCTATGCGATTGTATTGGGTAAAACGAGATGACACTACCAACCAACAAGCTATAGGGTCATGTTTACTCACGGGCGGATACATGCAGTACCACTGCATGCCCCTACTCAATTTCTAGGCACATGCCCACACTCAATTTCTTTCTCGTATCTATATCTTAATACAACTCAAATCCAGTGTTCCCATAGGCGGCCGCCTAGACACTAGACGCAAGCCTGCCATCGCGACTCGGGCTCAATCGGCCGTCTAAGTGCTTGGCCCGCCTAGACAGTTAACGCCGGTCCAAGGCGGACCAGCGGGCGGGCGGCATTGGCGATCGAAGCGCGGGGCGGTCGGCGGAGCTGGGCGTGCACGTGGGAGAAAAAAAAGGTAAGTGAAGAGGACTCACCCGTGGTCCCAAAGACCGAACCCTAGCTCCACGATTTCCTCCCCTCTGCCTCCTCCCTAGATCCAAATCGTGCCACATCCTCCCTGGCTCCACGTCGTGCCGCCTCTTCCCCGGATTCCCTTCACGCGCCGTCTCCTCCCTGAATCCCCTTCGCGCGTTGCCTCCTTCCCGGGTCCCCTTCACGCACCGCCTCCTCCCCGGCGCAGAGGAGAGCGAGAGCGAGAGGATGGCTAGCGTCGTAGGGGGCAAGAAGATAAGGAAGGGGTGAAGGGCATCGGACTGGATCAGGCTGGCCACTCGGTCGACACTGGCGTTTAGGCGGGTTAGGCGCAAGGTGGCCACTCTCTGTCTGTCTTCCGTTTAGTGTCTAGATGAACACTGTTCATATCGAGTGTGTCCCACTCATTTTTTCTGGTTACTTTTACTGGCATCTCTAGTAGGAATTTGAAATATGCATGTGCTGTTTACTCGTGAAAGAAATAATTAGTCGGCCGGAAATGCATGCGTGCGTGTTAATTTCGAGGGATATTCTTGCAGGAGAGAGATAACTGAAATAATCTAATCACCGTGTCCAACTAATTAGGTAACGAGGCAAAGCCGCAAGAGGTTACGCGCATGCAGATTTACTTTTACTTTTACCACGTCTATGTATGTATATTGTGTTCGGCCTAAAAATAGCTTGTTCCAGTTTTAGACCTAAAAATAGCTTGGTCCAGTTCGAGGTTTGAACCGTGCAAGTGGCCGAAATAGCACAACACTAGCTAGCGGCGGTTATTTTGTCAAGTCAGGCGACCACTAAGTAGTAAAATAACAAAGGAATAATTAGCACACACGTGTGTGTATACACCTGCAACGTTACTCGTTAATTAGGCCATCGTCATGCATTTGTTCTACGCGTAGGGTCAGCTGATGTTTGTGGCTAGTATATATGTGGCAAGTGACTTAACTAATGTTTGTGTTGCTCTCGTCAACATTACCGCCTATGTTTTAATGGATTCTGGCAAGCCTACTTTTGACGAAAGATCTCACCGAGCAGGTGTCGTGTTGCCACGTCCACTTTACGTATGGCAAAACTGGTCGAATACATATTGTTAAGAAACCTGGAATAAAGTGTCGAGAGACATAGTACCGAAACTGCTTTGGTGGGTTTTAGTCTTTAAACAGAATCTTCTTTTACCTAGAAAAAGATTGATAAATAAATAAAGAGATTCTTCATATTGCGTCTTTATCTATTTGTCTCTTTATCGTTTGAATATTATTTGGTGATTGGTTGATTGTTTCCTGCGACTACTACGTTCTTCAACACATTATTAGCATGAGTCGCACTACATGGCTGAATTGGTATGTCGTCGGGATTCCATCTTTCAATCTCTAATTTCGCTATGAATTAATCGATAGATTAATTTTGCTTGAATCCGATTAGATCTGTTAATTGCTAATTAGGGTTCTAGATATGTATAAACGGTGTCTACGATTAATTACTGCTAATCATCGAATTAGATCGAATATGCACTGCTCATCGATTACTGTTCATACACGAGAAATTTTTTGCGCTGACCACCACCGCCGGCCGCCGCCGGCCGAAGCCATCTGCCGTGCGGCACCGGCGGCCACCTCCGACGCCATCGCTGCATCGCCACCTATTTCATCCTCACAAGACTTATTTCACCCACGCGCCCGGCGCCACGGCCGCTCTGTCACCGTCGTGCACCGCCGCACGAAGTCTTATAGCGCGTGCATCGTCGCCCCATACCGACCACGCACCCATCGCGCGTCGCATGCGCGCCGCATCGTCTTGCCGACCATTGTCGCGCGCCCTCGCACCTCACGCCGTCACACATCATCAATTGCGTCGCGACGCATGCCCGATCTTGCGCCAAGACTTTACTCGCCGCCGCGACGCCGAGAGCCAACAAGACGAGCCCATTGCACCGCATCACCAACGCTACCGCCGTCTTGTTGCCGACCCGCCACCCATTGCTGCGTTGTCACATAAGCCCCATCAAGCGCCCACTTTGCACATCGCGCTTCGTCTTGTGCGCCAAGGCGACCAAAGTGGTGCTAAGGAAACCCTAGTGCCTGTAATAAAGCTGTCAGTTTTGGACCGCAATGGGCTAAGAAATGGGTCTGGCCCAAGAAAAACTGAAGGAAAAAAAGAGAGAAAAAATTCAAAAAAAGAAAGAAAGAAAAAGGAAAAATCTCAAAAATTTGCAAAAAGGCCCTCGACAATTCTAAAAATTATGAGGAAACATTCGCGGATAAGGAAAATTTACGAAAAATCCTCTGGTGTTTGGGAAATTCATGGAGGATTTCAGATGTTTACATATTCTTGCAAAATAACTCGTCGGGGATCCAATTTTTGTGACGGATTAGTATGTTCTATGGTTATTTTTAATCTTGTCGATGGTTTAGTATCGATCTTACGAATGAATGCTAGGGACTATCCTTGAGTTAAACCACACAGAAAAAGACACGTGGATTTTATATAGGTTCGAGCCTTCTCCTGAGAGAATAATAACCATACTCCTGTGTTGTTGTATTGACTATATTTTACAACACAGAAGAAATCACTAGAACTAGGGCTTAATGACTTTTGTCTGCTGATCATGTCTTATGTTCATTGTCGTGTTCCCTGTCCTCTGTCTACTGACTTTACTCCTTATATAGCGTGTGAAGGGGTGGCAGTTGTCCCGTATCAAGAAGCGTCTCATAGTTTGATGAAATACGCACGTTCAATGACGATTCTTGTGAGAGACTAATCCCCCCATATCGTCTTGCAGTTATGTCAGAGACAGAGGCTTAATACATGCAGTTATCCTGAAGAATAACAACACATATTAACTACTGTCTGTATTAAACACAACGCATAAGTGTCCCTAGTCGATTGAGCCCACATGTCTGTAGGCTTTGTTGACTATAGGGTGGTCGTAGTTGATCTGGTCGTAGTAAGGTTTACAACTATGAAGTGATCATAGTAAGGCTTACGATCATGAGGTGGCCGTAGAAAATCTTACGACCACTAGGTAGTCATAGAAGTACTTACGACCATACAAGGTGGTCGTAAAATGGTTTACGACTACTCGGCTAAGCTTTTTCCTTATTAATGATAAGGGGTATCCTTACGAATAACATAAAGATATTGCTATCTATAATTACAATTACAGATAAAAAATTTAATTAATTGAGGATTATTAGATCCTTGTCAAATTTAGACCCTCATCTTATGGTTATTTGCTTTAATATTTATTTTTATGCAATAACCTTAAATAATCCTAGAAACTGGATTTCTAAGGTATATGAGCTTCCATAAACTTGCTTTAATATTTTCTTGATGTACACGTTGGAAGCATCATATTTTTATGGTTTATTTTTATTTCTCCTAGTATTGTGTGTTTTGGGAAATTTATTAATCGGTTTAGTAATTCTGAAAATTACTCCGAGACCTTAAAAGTTATTAGAAAGGTCCTAAAAATACCAGGAAAATTATAGGAATGTATAAAATTATCTACTGAAATGAGGTTCTATTGAGAGTATCACCTACCAAAGGCGTAGTGCGGTTTGGTACCAAAGGGAAGCTTAGCCCGAGGTACGTTGGACCATTTCCAATCGTGGCACGAATTGGAAAATTGGCTTATCGCTTGGATCTTTCTGAGTCCATGCGTGGAGTTCATAATGTGTTTCATGTATCCATTTTGAGGAAAATTTTGAGAGATCTAGATCAAGCTATTCCATTGGAGTCGTTGAGCATTGAATAGGATCTTACTTTTGAGTCCTAGCCAGTGAAAATTCTGGAGGAGTCAGAGCGGGTTCTGAGGAACAAGACTTTGAAGTATGTCAAGGTTCTTTGGTCTCATCAGACTGAGAGAGAGGCCACTTGGGAGCTAGAGTCTCGCATGCGCGAGTAATATCCAGACCTGTTTGCTCCTGGTACGTGTTAATTTGTTGTTTCCAATTCTGTGGCATTTTGTTCTTGTGTTCGTTTCGACGATTAGAATTCATGGTCAAATTCTGTTAAGGGGGGTAGAATGTAATATCCCAAATTCAAACTAGGAAGATTAATTCTCGGGAGAGGGATTTTAATCAAAATTTCAATTTTGGGGGAAATCTAGGGGCTATGGGCCTTTGGCCCAAGCTTTGGGCAGCCTGTTGGCCGGCCATGTATGGGCCAGAAGATGGGGGAAGGGCGCCAGGTTGGGCCAGCCCAAGCCGCCCCCACCTCCTCCCACAAACCCTACCCCAAAACCGCCCCTGCACCTTTCCCTCCCCAAGCCGCCACTTGATCTTCCTCCCTACCCTAGGCCGCCACCTCCTCCCCTGCTGGTCACCACCTCCAGCCATAGGCGCCGACCACCTTGCCCCTTGGAGCTGCCCCTTCCCGCTGCTGGTGTTCGCGAAGGAAGAAGGGGTGATTGCGGGTTTGCTGGCCAAAACGAGGGAGGAACGAGGGAGAGGAAAGGGGACTTCTTCGTGGGGGATTTGATCCACGTCTTCCGAAGGTTCTTCAAGGGTAATGAAGGTTTTCATTGCTGTTTGATTTCTATTAGATGCGTTTTCGATTAGTTTGATTGGATCGACTCGCTGCTGTTAGAAATTCAGATCTGTCCAGATTGTTGCGTGGCCAAATTCGGATTCTTAGATGCTGAATTGGAGATTTCCATCTCCTAGAGTTATATAGGTATGGTTCTTAGCTTTCCGTAGCCACCAAGAACACTTAATTCTGACGTACGGATCAAAAGTTATGGTATGATCTTCCCTGCTGTTCTGAATTCCTCACGAGAATGACTGTCAAGTTGTCTTTTAAATTATGATTATGATAATGGCAAATTCAGAGTTTTCACCCTGCTAGGTTATTGTAGAAATTTTTATAACCTTTCTAGAATAATAAAGAACACCCTAATCGGAGTTGTAGATCAAAAGTTATGATCTGTTCTTTACTGCTGTCTTTTTCGTCTAGACAGAAACTGTCTTATAATTTCATCTACCTGTTAGCATTTTCTTTTGGCCGAATTGGGAGATCTTGTCAACTAGACTTTTGTAGATATGTTCGTTAAGTTTTCTTAGGATCTGAGCTCACCTCGTTCTGAGTCCCAGATCAATAGTTATGATTTATTCCGTGCTACTGTCCAGATTCGTTTTCTGTGATTGTGTTGTCTGTTTTCAGAATAGGTCTAATAGTTAATTCTTGGGTTGTCGGGAAGGTGTTGTAGAACGTTGCCGGTAGTGTCCTATACCATGTTGTTCTTATTTCGAGTACTTACTTGTGTAGGCGGAGATGCTTTGGGTTTAGGGGCACCTTCGTTGCCTACTAACGCGTCGCAACGCGGAAGACAAGTACTTTAATATTCTTAAGGCTAGTGAATGCTGAATGCTTGATGTTCGCACTGTGTTTTTCTATGATCCATGAGAAGTTTCATTGTTTATGTTTCTTTTCATATTCGTTACTCCATGTTTAAAGATGATGTCTTTCATTATTCATAGTTCATTACATGCATCCATTGTTCATGTCTCATCCACGGGAGTGGATTTCAAAGACCCATCAATTACAGTATGAGCACGTAAGACCCACCATTCCAATATGGGCAAATTTGGACACCCGTATGAAACGTTCTTCATACGGGATTTGGATCCCCGTATTTTGTTAAATGCGGGCTTAAGTGAACACTGACGGGTGTGTCACTAGCTATACCGGTATAAGGAGGTGTACAGTCCATTCATTATATTCAATCCATCCATTCCATTCATTCATATGTTCTTTCGGTGTTATGTTCATATTCTTTAATGATGTTGTTGTGGGGACCCCGAGATCAGATCCGTTTCAAGCTAAGTAATTACGCTGAAAGAGCACAATACTTAACATGAAACGAAAACGATTCCGAGTGCCCAGATAGGTGTCTCATGTTAGCTCCTAAGGATCAATGACTAACATGCACAACATATAAGGATAATGGAATCGTAAATACAACATCAAAGAATAGAAACATAATGTATAAGTTTGCATAAGAGGGCCAATTGGCCAAAAGTAATTATCAAATGATAAATCGCAGCGGAAGACAAACTTAAAATAAAAAGAGAACAACCAAGTTGGCATGCCCACAATCCCACAAGCAACCAACTGGGATTAAAGTCGTAGCTTCTGAAGTACTTTACCCGATTTGAATGACTTCTCACCTGAACAAATGGACAATTTATAAGTATAAAGTTGTACTCGCGAGACTTTTCAAGAAAAATAAGGATGCATGTAAGTATCAAAGGAAGGCTACTATACTAGTCAATTTTTAGCATAAAGCAAGTTTTGCAATTAGATAAACAGTGTAGATTCAAATTGCCATTTTTAAAACATTGTATAACAGTAAGCAATGATCATCAACTGTATAATCTCCAAATATAATCAACACACGAACATCCCATTCGTGACACAATTCATTCCATAAAAAAATTAACAAACGAACATCTCGTTCGAGATAACATTTCAGATCTGGACAAACTAACATAAAGACATAACATTTTTAACCATAACCCAAACTTAATTTCCCAAAGCTAACTGTGCATGCTTTCCCACAAGTGATGTCCATAACCGGGGACACGGCTATTCGAATAGATTTAGTTAACTCTGCAGAGTTGTACAACTTTACCCACACGATATGAATACCTTGTAATGTTGCCATGCACTCTTTCGTAGGAGTGTGACTAAGATATCATAACGAGGCCGTTACAATGTTATGTCCTAACTATCAAACCACCCGAGGATGTCCACCATGGTAGGCTATCGTACGCGCTAGAACCACGGCTAACCCCGTTGTGTAAGTAAGTCCCTTGTGCAGTTTCACGGCAAACGCAAAAGACCCTTAAGGGCAAGAAAATAAAAGTGTAACATGCCCCCACCAGATTGACAAGAGAGCCATTAAAACTAAACAACAACAATTGCCAATCTGATTATGTTTTGATAGCTAACACATAACAAATTATTAAGACAAGCCTTCGCCATTATCCCGGCGTGTGGTTGTACGTAAAACTTGGTTCATCATACCACAGACCAGTCCTCAAATACCCAGACGGGGCTACGCGAATCCGGGACCACCCCTTTATCACCCGTCCAAGTCCAACATACAACAACAACCCATCAACAAATTCATAATAATCAAATACGAAGATCTGGACATTTTCCTCAAATTCAACATAATCAAATCCATATAATCCTAAAATTTCATTAAAATTCAATTCGATCCATCGACCGATGGACTAGCTCCATCAACCGCTTTCGGCTACAACTACTAGCATGGCTAAGCATTGTTCTACAAATTAGCAAACAATCCCATATAACATATATCCTTAATCATTCAAGGTAAAAAGGGTAATCAACATTCAAAGGAGGGCCAATGCAGCAAGTAGGGAATTTACTACTTCTACCCATGAACATACTCTTCAACAGAGCATGTAATTGAGAGATTAAAACCATACAAAACATTTTAAAATCAGTAGGAGCAATATGATCAAGAGGAGGGTGCTCGCACCTTTGCTGTACCACTTATTCAATCTCAGGTTACACTCATGTATATGTTCGTATCATCGAGAAATCTATCGAAAGAACGATATTGCAATCAACACCAAATAAGCCGAAAATTCAAAATGCTCAAAAATGCATGAAATTTATACAGTAGGTAGATTATGATTTTAGATGAATTTAGGTGAAAGATTCATTCCATTTGGATTTAGCATGTGAAAGTTATGGAGGTTTGAATATCAGTTTTCTGGAAAATCCAAAATAAATAGAACCAGTTACTGTTCATACTACTTTAATTATTTGGCCAAAATTTGTAGAGTAGTAGTGAGAAAAAGTATTACATAGATAATTAGAGAATAATATTATAAGACCAAAATAACTGAGTTTATCTCATTTGGAGTTTTTATGAATTAGTTATGAATTTCTAAATTTATCAGCCTTTTTCTTTTGTAAAATAATGGAGTTAATGGATCATTTTTCCAAAACTACCTTCTCTGTTACAGAGACATGTTTGAAACCTTTTTAAAATAAAGATCACTTAAAAATAAAATTATCAAAACTGGTTTCATCTATTTTTAAGTTAAGATGAAATAGTTATGAATATTTAAAGTTAAAAGCATTTTCTAGTGTATAAATAAATTTAGTTTTGGATCATTTTCCACCAAATATATTTTCTGTGACAGTGGCATGTTTTAAACCAATTTTATAACAAGGTTCATTTAAAATGAAAATTGACAAAATTGGTTTCACTGCTTTTGGAGTTAATCTGATTTAGTTATACATTTTAGAAGTTAATCAAATTTTTCAGCGTGTATAGAATTCATTTCGGGATTTTATAAATGCATTAATACTTTTTCTACCAAGGCTGAGCTAGCGCTAGTCACTAACGGGTGGGACTGGGGTCAAGGGTTGACTTCGTCAACATTGACCCAGCCCCTGCCGAGAAGGACATGGAAGACGTACTTTTGCATTACGTCTTCTAGTATCGAAAGCGTATTTCAGTATTACCACAAAGTAGTACGTATTCCTTAATAGAAAGTGTTCATACCAGGTTTTACCTATTCACTTAACCGGCCATATGGGCCCACTTGTAATAGAAGCATTAACCTTTTCAATCAGCCATTACTTAATCTAAGCAAGCATTAACTTAACGAATTGGAATTTCCCCTAAACTAACCCCTACAGGTTTTGTCGGATGTGCCCGACAACAGAGAAGAGGCGAGGCCGTGACCTTGCCGTGCTCGCCAGCGGCGAGGGGAGGCCGGAGGGTGCACGGACCGTCGCAAAATGGAAAGACAATATCAAGGGCTATCTTCCGGTGGTGTCTTTGCCAATGGAGGGGCACGGCGGCGCGCCGGCGACGGAGTTGAGTGGAGGAGGCAGCTCGGGTGCTAAGGAAACTCGATGAAGATGCTTCTCCAGGGTAATTGACGTTGGATCTGGGCCCTTGATGCTACTGCGATGCTGAAGAGGGGCACGCGGACCAAGGGCCTTCTTCTCCGGCCACGGCGCTGTCCAGATGAGGCGACGGCGCAACATGCAAGGTGACAACACGCAGTGAGGCGAGGAGCTCAACAAGAAGTGCGGGATAATGCTCAAAGGATCTTCGCGATACTTACCGTGCTCTTAAAGGCGACGGGGAGTGGTCGGGTTGGTCCGGCGACGAGAGTCAGCAGCGGCGTAGATGGCCTCCATGTGGATAGCTCACCGAGAAGGATGAGGAGGCTCGAGGCAGCTTGGGGATGCTCGAGGACCTCTACATGGTGCTTCCAGTGCCGTGAATCGGCCAGTGCTTCACCGCGTCGGACCTGGGGAAGAAAGGCGCTATCTGCCAGAACTAGAGAAGAAGGAGCTGATCTCCTTTGGTGCTGCACCAAAACGCGATTAAAAGCAAAGGTGAGCTCATGCGACGGTGCGAACACCAAGGACAAGGTGAGAGGACCCGAAACTCACCGTAGCAAGAGAAGACACGGCGGAGCTCCACGGAGCGCGCACTGGAGCCGAAAAGGACACGTCCACGCCTCGAGCGCTACATCGCGAGAGAGGAGCTCGGGTTAGCAAAAATGGAAATGGCGTTGAAAGAGAAGAAAAATGGCATTGCCGAGGCAGCGCTTACCAGGACGAGGAGAGCTCAAAGCCTCCTTCTCTCCCACGGCCAAAGAGAGAAGTGAGGGAAAATGGAGGGCAAGGAGGGGTAATATGCTCGGAAAGAGGACTGAGTGGAGGCGGCGTCACGAGGAGACGCTCTCGGGTTGGTCAGGTTGGGCGGTGCAGTCACGGGGTGACAGAGCTGCGCAGAGCATGGCGGACGCGTGGCGTAGTGCTCCTGCGCGAGCCTGGACCGAGGTTGAAGGAGGCCCTGACCAGTGGGGCCCACTGGTCAGTGGCTCAAAACACGCGCACGTCTCATCCTGGTTAAGTGGATTGGTATGGGCCATTGGATTGAGATTTGACGATCTGGATTTCGTGGTGAGTTCGGACAGTCCGAACAGACGGGGGCGTTAGGACCACCGGATTAAGATCGGACGGTCCACATGTGGTGGCTGTTCGGACCGACCAGGGCGGTGTGGTTTGGTGGAGCCAAGTTGGCTCGGGTTTGGGCCTGAGCAACAGTGCTAGGCTCGAGCCATAAGAACAGTGTTGAGTCTGAGCTTCAAGTCAGTTTTGACCAAGAAAAAGAGGGTTTGACCGAGGCTCTAAAAATAGCAATAAATTCCTAAAAATTCTGACATAATTAAGAGGTGTTCCTGGGACATCCTAGTGTTCATAAAATTTTTAAAAAATTACTGTTCAATATTTATTTGCTTATTTTAAATTCAAACTTGGAATAGGTTATTGATTTGAGTTTGAATTTTCTTTCGGTCAATTTAAGTTCTAAAAATTTTGGACAAATTATATTTATTCATGAGAATTATTCTATTATTTGAATAAATTAGTTCCAGATGATAATCAAAAGTTCTTGTTCTTGTTTCCTTTTGGAGTTGAATTTTGAAGTGTAGGTTTAATCTTGTTTTGAGATTTTCCAAATGCAATAAATGATGCAAATGTTTCCAAAATGTCATGCATACTGATAAGATGCATACTAATTATCATTAATTAACTTGGGGATGTTACAGTTGTCTTGTTCATATTTATTGTATGTCCAATTATTATTTGTACTTGCTGAGTCTCAGACTCATTCTTGCCTTTGTTGTTTGTTTTAGGTGATCATTGATGATGGCATTATTGGGAGGGAATAGACACGCACTATTTATTCACATCACCATATTCCAGTTTCAATAATATGTTTAGTTTCTGTCTTCCCGTCGTTAAGTGATGAATTGTAATAAATAAAGTTAGATGGTGGGTGATACCCTTCCCTATGTTATGGTTGTTTATTAGATTATTTAGGAGACATCTTGGTTTCCGAATAGCCAGGGTAGTGGTATTTGATAAGTTAAACATATGTAACATCCAAAAAATCCCAATTTTGGGAAAATATAATGAAAATAAGTGGGAGAATGATTTTGAGCATGTTTTGTGTGGAAAACTATTTTTGCATGATTTTTGAACTTTTGTGTAAATCAAATAGTGAAATTACATGCAAACAACAACTTGTAAAAATTTTTGAGAAAATCACAGAACAGATAAAATCCTAAAAAATTTACACAAGTGCCCGAAATCACAAACATTTTCATAAATTTTGGAGCCTGTTTTATTGGTTTAAAAATTTGGCAAAGACTCAGCCTTGTTCTGGAAATTCCAAAACTAATTCAAATTCCTACCGAGCCAAATGGGCTAATTTCGCCCGGCCCAACTTCGCTTGTACCTCCTCAGCCCACGCTAGCACTCCAGCTCCCGCGCTCGCTAACACACCGGGCCCACGTTTCGGGGCCCTTTGTCTACCTCGCGTTCACCTCTGTTCGCCAACGCGCTCGCCTGTTCTGCCCCTGGTTCACGACCACTGCCCACTATTTTGTGCTCCAACTACTCCCATCGAGTTCGCCTGTGCCGTACGTCACCACGCCCATGCCTCTTACCCAACTTTTCCTGCGACAGTAGAGATGCCGAAGCACGCCCACGAGTTCTCGTCATGGCCTTATTTTCTCGCCGTCCATCTCACGCATTTCTCATAGCTATTTAAGAATCCATGCACGTCAACATCTCTCAAGCTCGCCCCTTGTTTCATCTCATGCTTTCTCTGAGCTTCTAGCTCCCTGAATTATAGAGAACGAGAGCGTCGTTCTCGACGCTGGTGAGCAAGCCTCACACTGCCATTTGCTCTGGTGAACGTCTTTGCTCTCGCCACCTACGTCACCATGTGTCCCATATCTCACTGATACTCCTTCTTTGCTTGATGTAGCTTCAGGAACCCCGTAGCGTGATTGCGTTGTCATCTTCTTCACCTTCGGCACACACCCCATTTTGGACCTTCACGTTCCCGACACTCTGATGAGCTTGAACCTCACCTGACCTCGTCATATCACGTTCCATACTCTACTAATGCTCCTTCCTTGCTTAATGTGGACCCAAGCTTAGGGATCACCGAAATCGAGCTCTTCCCCGAATCCGGCCGCCGCAGCCATTTTCACCGATTGCCGTCACCTCGGTAAGTCACTAGTCTATTCCGTCTATCCTTACCATCCTCAATGTGCATACAAGCTAATGCACACCTCCTTGTAGCATCTCTATCACCGTAGCATGTCGTCGCCATGAGCCTCCTCTGCGCCACCGCTGCTCAACGTCGCCAAGCTAATTCGGCCATTCCCTGATGCTATCAAGGACCATGGTGAGCTTCTAGTAATCCCCTAGAGATTTTGTGTGTATTAGATTGAACGATTAGCTAGTGTAGCATAGACTTCACCGTGGCCACCCATGGCGCCACCGCGGGAAGCGTTGTTGTCACCACTCTGGTGACCATTGGTCCCCGAACTGCTGCCTGTAGCATCGTAGATACCTCCTAAAGCCTATGTGCACCATCTTTCACCGCCGATTTGCTCGATGCGCGAAAGCCATTTTGGACCCGAGGCACTCCGCCACTCCTCACCGGCGTAGCACCACCTCCGTCCATCTCTCTCGTCTCCACCACCACCACCTGGTGGAATTGCCGTTGAGAGAGGAACCCATTTTGCCTGTTACTGAGTTGAGTTGACATGCCATTCTCAAGCACGAGCTTGCCATGACGCTCGGCCACGCAGCTCTGCTACTTCTTTCTTTCTCTCTCTGGTAGTGGGTCCCACTCGATTGAGTATTAGTTTAACACTAAATGACAGTGGTTAAGTGTAATAAGTGTATGACAGGTGGGATCAGCCGAAAAGATTAACAAAAATCTAATTTCAAACATTTTTAGTAAATGTGTTACTGACATGTAGGACCACACACTATTCTCGGTTTTAAGACACGTTTTAAAACCCGAGAGACTGACATGTGGACCCCAGTTGTCAGATAATTAAAATAAAAAATCACTTTAATCATTTAGTTAATAAATAATGAGTCTATTACATGTGGGACTGCATCTATTTTATATATATAAAAAAAATCTAGAAACGAAAACTCTGAGTCACTGACAAGTTGGCACCACATGTAAGTTAATAAAATTCAAAAATACACTCTCTTTTGGAAAGCATAAACCTTAGTAGAACTCATAGGAAAATACGCTTTCTCTGTTGGAAAGCGAACCTCAAAGAATACGCTTTCGATGTCACCATTTTAATAGTTTCTGGATTTTCAAAACCGAAGCAAATTGAATTGTTAATAAATTTTGCATATGAACTCTAAATTAAATGAATATTTTTTTCTAAATTCATATAAAATCATGCCCTATCTGAATATGCAAAAATATTTTATTTTTATTTGCTATTTTTCTATATTTAATTTGCTTCTGGCTCTTTGGAATAGATATCAATTGTTCAAGCGAAATTTACAACGATCCTCCATCCTCTTATTCATAGCAACTAGAGCAGGGCAAGCACCTTCTTTGACCATATTGATCCTACTATTTTAATTACTGTACTTCTTTATGCAAAATCTATTATGCACGCGTGTATGTTTGCTTAAAATTGCTATATTTGGGGATAACGGTAGTTATAATCCTATTCAATGCATGATCCTCCTTGAAATATTGGTATCCTTACTGTTGTAGCTAATAGGTTATAGTTTAGGTAATAGATGATGTCAATTTGGGTATTTCGAGTGCGAATATCGCACAAATGCTTAGCCGGGCTCTAGATTTACTAAAATTACAAAATGGATTAAATGTTGAACATGAATTTGGGAGAGTTTGAAATGATGGTCCAGAGGGGTTTACCTCTGTTATTTTGTATAAAAATAAAAAACTTAGTTTGTGACGCGGGCGAGTTATATTATATTATAAGAAGTGTAAGAGGTGTATCTCACAAGTAGATAGGGGGAGATCCTCGCCCGGGTCAATTAAGGACCGAACGCTGGTGCTCCCAATTTAAAGCCTAAGCGTACAACCACATGTGCCGGTATGCGATGACCTTAGCTTATTAAGTCATTGAAAACTAGCCTTGCACGTTGGTAGGCCGTGGTAGTACGAGCATGACTGGTGTAGGCATGTTCGAAGTGGCTCCCTTCACCAAGGCGTTAGGAACAAAGCCTTCTGACACAACAGTGAATGCCTCACTTAGATGGGGGTGTACCTGGGTGAAGTGAGGGTGTTCATTCACCGGGCTAGTGCACGGTTAGGACTAGGTGATGTAAAGGCTTCGATGTGTACTCTAGACTGCTTACCAAAGGATAGTGAGTGGTGGTATCGATGGATGCCAAACAAACTAGATAATTCATGTGCTGTGGGTAAAGTTGTACACCTCTGTAGAGTGTAAATCTATTTAAATATCTGTGCTCGCGGTCATGAGCATTCTTGGTGCGGTCCATCGAGTATACTATTGGTTTTTGCACAAAATGGTTCTTGTTATAAAATGAGGGAATGTTTTTATTGTTGATATTTGAGTTGAGTGCCATGTCTATGGCTGGAAATAAGATGTTTATCGCAGCTGAGGAGGGTTGCGATTTATTATTTATTCAAGTACTTACTTGTTGTTCAATATCCATTTCTGCTCTTTAAATTCCCGTTGCGAAGTACTACATATTGATATTGCAAAGAAAACTTGCTTAATGCTAAAAATAATTTGTAGCATAGAGCCTCATCCCTTGTTAGCCATGCATATATATAAACTCTGTGATATACTACAAGTCTTGATGAGTACGCAATGTACTCAATCTTACTTAAATTGTTGTTCAGAGTTAGAGGATGAGCCTATGTCGAACGACACGTTCTTTGCACTAGGTACTTGAGGGTTCGGTGATGAGTATTTCTAGGTATTATTCCTTGTCGGTTGTCTAAGGGTTTGGATAGGCATACCGCTGGACTTTTGGTTTATATACTTGTTAAGCTTCCGCTGTTTAATTCGCTACTTTTGATACTCGTTGTTTTATTAGGCCAGTCGGCCATGTATCATACTCTGTATTGTAATCATTTATGTTAAGTACCATATTTGTTTCATGTTGTATGTATATTGTGTATGGATGTGTATGCCAAAGTTGTGAATGTGTGTACTAGCTACTGATCATGGGACTAGTACGGTACACACACAAGGGCTTTGGGTATTCAAAGCTTGGGGTCCGACAACATATTACTCCCAAATAGTGTTTATCCTAAACCTCCATATGAGTAATAGTATATTTGTATGTAGACTCCGTATCGTGATAATTCAATAGATTTGATCATAATATTCTAGCCTATGTTCATTTTCGAAAAATATATGTGTGGATATCATGGGGATATGCCTGAGATCTTAGGATGATGTTACAATTGGCAATGTCGTTGACGGTTTGCCGAATCACGTGTTTTCGAAAAAGTTCCAAGTCTGTCAGCCTTTGGCGGTCCGACCGCCATTTTGGCGGTCGACCGCCATACCGCTTGGTTTTCGAAATGGTGTTGGCGGTCGACCGGCCAGTGGCGATCGACCGCCATGGAGCGGTCTCGACCGGCTTGGCTCGACCGGTCCGACCGCCACTTTATGAACTGTGGATTTTGGAGTGGGCCAAAAATAGAAGGTGTAGGCAAGTGAGAAGGTGCTTCGTGCTTGGTCTCATAATTTTGGAGCTTCGAGCAAAAATTCTATTTGATTGAAATTTCCAGAGAAGGTTCGGGTTTCTGTGTTGGATTTTTGGCTAAGTCATGGATGGCGGTCGAGGCCGCCTTTGGTCAAGCGGCCGGCGAGAGCGATCGAGGCCGCCAAGGTGGCGGTCGACCGGTTTTGATGTGTTTAAATCGTCTTCGTGGCGGCGATGTTTGCTTGTTAGGTCAAGTTCATGGGTTTCATGGCATATGTGTTGCATGATGCATGTTTTGACTAACGTGGGTCAAGTTGTGAAGAACTTGTTCCCGGATTCGTTTGCTTGTCTATTGCTGTGCAGGTTGCTTGGTGGTCAACGACGGTCAACGGCGAGGATGATCGGGACTAGGCTTGGAGAGCCGAGGTCCGTAACGATCGACGATGCCGCAAAGTGAGGTCAATGAACTCAAGTGTAGTGCGAGAATGGATAAGGGTAACCGAACGAGCGATTGATGCGCGATTGGTTTGATCAAGCGGCGGGGTCGGTGCAAGTGCCATGGTGGTTTCGGTGGGAGCCGGATGGGAGAGACTTGCCGACATGAAGAGAGCCGCTGGATCAACCTACACGTGGCGAAGCATGGAGGTGCTTCACGAAGATGGGACTCGGTCTTTGCAAAAAGATCGAGAAGGGGTATTTTGGTAATTTTACCAAATACCGCCTTGGTGACCTTTTGCCAACTCACGGCGCAAAGATGGTGCAAGGTGAAGCGGATTAGGTCAAGAGATGAAGACGACGCTTTAAAACGCGTGCGTATGTGTCCCGTTTGTTTTGGGCTTTAACGGGAGCCCATTAGGGTTACTCTTCTAGAAGGTCTAAGTCTCCACTATAAATAGAGGAGGGAGGTGGCTGCACCCCTTTAACCCTTTCATTGCATTGTAAACCCTAGTTTTGCTTTTGTGCTTAGGGAGAGGATTAGTGGAAGTTAGGGTTCTAGAGAGTTGGATTTGATTTCGTGCTCATGTATTGAGTCTTTGTCCTCCATTGATGGAGTGGTCAGAAACCAATACCATATCAAATCAATCCAAAGAAAGTTCTCTCAAAGATGAGTTCGTTTGCTTTCTTTCTCTCTATTTGATTATTTTGAGTCTTTCTTTGATCCATGAAGTTTTTGGTTGGTTTCTTGCGTGATCTAACTTTCTGCGACATGTGGGAACCCTTCTAGGATCATCTTGATCATCAATCACCCACGAGCAAGTCTCTAGATCATATTTTGCATTTGGCTCGCTTTTTGAACCTCCTTCGCTCAAACTGAAAAAGATAGGAACTTTGGCATGGATCTCTGAAATCTTTGATTGGAATAGGTTCCTAATATCTTTAGGAAGGTGTGGTTCAAATTTCGTGACGTTTGGCCTTACGGATCAAAAGTTAGGTCGTTTTTGCTTCGGATTGTCGGGCTGATTTTGCTGATTTTCTGTTCTGTTTCATCGTCAGAGCGGTCGACCGCCCATTCCAGAGGTCGACCGCTAGGCAAACCGGTCGACCGCCCCGAGATTTGAGTTTTTGGTTATTTTTGGGTGTTTTGCTTTGGGGTTTGGATTGATTCAATACTAGTCTTCTTTCATATTTGGTATATTGATCTTCATAGCTTTCATAGCTATTGGAGTGAAATTTGTGTTGAATCCATCTTTTGTGAAAAAGTGAGCGTGCTCTATTCACCCCCTCTAGTCGCCTTTTCGTCCAACAGTGGTATCGAGCCGGTTAGTTCAATCTTGATCTTAACCGTCACCGAACTTGGCGATGGATAAGTACTCGACCAAGCCGCATGTCTTCGATGGGCTGGACTATGCCTATTGGAAGAATCGCATGCGAGTCTTCCTTGAGAGCGAAGGACAAGCTATATGGGAGGTTGTTCGATCTCCGCTCATTTTGCCCGAAGTTGCTACGCCGGCTTCAGCAACCCTCTTGGCTAACAACAACAAGACAAAGAACCTTCTATATGCTGGGCTTGGTAGGCAAGAGTACGATAGGATTTGTAATCTTGCATCAAGACATGAGATTTGGCACACCCTCGAAACTTACCATGAGGGATCGTCCCAGATCAAGCAAGTGCGTCAGAATGTCTACAAGTGAGAGTACAACAAATTTGAGATGCGCCTGGTGAGAGCATCGATGACGTCTTTACTTGTTTTAACAAGGTGATCAATCGATGAAAGTTGTTGACATTGAGTACTCTCAATGAGAATGCCACCCACCTCTTGGGTGCAATCAACACCAGGAGTGGGAGATGAAGGCAATCGCCATAGAGGAGAATGTCGATCTCTAATCTCACTTTGGAGCTGCTTTATAGCAAGCTAAAAACTCATGAGATCAAGAGAGGCGGTAATCCTAAGAAGGATAACATGGCTTTGGTGGTGATCCTCTCAAAGGACTCGATGGTTCTTCCGAGTCTTCTTCGGTTTTTCTCTTGCGTGTTTATCCGCTATTCAAGAAGAAGAGTTTGAGAGTCTTCATGAGGCCGATTTAGCTCTTTTAGCCAAGAAAGTCACACGGGCATATAACAATGTCAAAAGCGAGAAGAGAGGTGGCCCCTGTGACATGCTATGAGTGTGGGGAGCTATATCACATTAAGCTAACCGCCCTAAGCTGAAAGGTAAGGGCAACCACAAGAATGAGAAGCTTGCCTGGAAGAAGCCTAAAGGGGGCAAGCCCAAGTATGACGCTGCCAAGCTAATGAAGGCTGCTCACCGAGTCCTTGTCGCTTTTGGAGATCAATCCATGAGCGATGTGGACTCCGGGAGCGAGGAGGACAAGGAGGAGGAGATTCCTCAAGACAAGAAGGGGAAGGCCAAGGACTTCACCGACGTGTGCTTCATGGCTGACTCCGTCGACGCCGATGACAACGATGAGGTACTTCCATCCTATGATGTCCTTTCTGATAGATGCGATAACATGTATGAGCAATTGCTTAGTCAGGATAAAGCTTTAGAGTTCACCATGGCTAGGAATAAGGATCTAGAGTCACAAGTCGAGAGTTTGAAATTAGAGCTTGTGAATGCTAAAAGTCTAGATGTTGATGAATGTTCATCCTGCCATGCTTTGCACTCCGAACTGTCTAAACTGCAATCTGCTCATGATATTGCTTTGCATCAACTTGAAAATGCTAGAACTGAGCTAATTGATGTTAAATCTTCTCCATGTGAAAAATGCTTAGAGTCTAGCAAGTTGGATGCTTTTGGTAATGTGAAATCTAGCTTTTGCTCTTTCTGCTTAGAACGCGAACATGAAGTTAAGGATATTCTAGAAGCAGTTAGAGCTAAATTTGCCAAGCTTAAGGACACAATTGATTCTACATCTTGTGCCTCTTATGCCGCCTATAAGCTTGAAGTTGCTCATCTTAAGGAGAAACATGCTAGAGCCATTAAGGGCAAGACTTGTGAATCATGTGCTAATGTTGAAAAAGAGAATGCCTATCTCAAGGATACTTTAGAAAGATTCTCTAATGGTGAAAAACAGTTAAACATGATTCTAGATAAATCTAAAACTCCTTTTAAGAAGCAAGGTTTAGGATACAACTCGCCAGACATGTCCAAACCTAATGTCATTCGTGTCTTGGAAAAAGGCTTAGTTGAATTCAAAACCCAACCTCGCAAAAAACTGCTTTTAAATCATAGGTTTGTCCAACCTTCTTTTGAGGCAAAAGGTGTTTCTCCCGGTTGTACAAAATACCATTGCACCTATTGCAAGAAGAGTGGACATTTGGTTGACTTCATTGGCATGAGGTTGAAGAATGCTAAGAGAAATATTGCTAAAATGTCATTTAATCAACCTAGAGCTTTTATGAGACATGGTCACGCCAAAAGAAGAAACCCACCAGATTTGTTGCACATGCTCATCACCATGTTCCTAGACAGATGCATCTCATGTTCTTGTTGCCATTGCTCATAATAGAACCGCTAATAAAGTCAAGGATAGCACATCTGCTTTGCATACTACTCAGAGAGCGAGTGTCTCAAGATCGGGTTCCCAAATCGCTTTTAACTAACCCTTGATGTTGAGACACATCGCTTTTTGTTCCTTGATTTTCAGGATTGGCGCGAAGGGGAAGAACACATGGTTCGTCGACCGGTGTTCACGCCACATGACCGGAGACTCAAGATGGTTCACCTCCTTCACGCGATCAACCGGTGATGACTTCATCACCTTTGGAGATGATACACAAGGGCGCATTGAAGGAACTGGAGGATCGGGGTGAACGACAAGTTCATTCTCAAGGACGTCGCGCTTGTGTCTAAGCTAAGGTACAATCTCCTTTTGTCTCACAGCTTCTTGATGATGGCTATGAGACTCGTTTTAAGAAGAATGCTTGTCGTGTGCTTGATTCTTTTGGTGAGCTCGCTTTTGGGATTTCTAGAGTTGGCGAATTTTTGGAGCTGATTTTTTCAATCTCTTCTTTGGATCCCTTAAGTGCTTAATTGCTTCTTCTTCGATATCCGGCTTTGGCACCGACGGTTGGGGCACATTGGTTTTAATCATCTCGACACGAAGTTAGCGGCCTTGATCTCATGAGAGGTTTGCCTAAACTCAAAGTCGTCAAGGATGTCAGATGTGCGCCTGTAGGCATGGCAAGAAAGTTGCCGCCACACCCGTCCTTGACTATGGTTATGGTCGACGGACGGGACGCTTGCTTCATATGGATCTTGTTGGTCCCGCTAGGGTTGATAAGTCGGTGGCAATTGGTACATCCTTGTCATAGTCGATGATTTTTCGAGATATTCTTGGGTGTTCTTTCTTGCTTCAAGGATGAGGCTTTTGATCATTTTCATGACCTTGTTCTTCGCTTGGCTTCGAACTTCCCGGTGCCTTGAAAGCGATCCGCATGATAATGGCACGAAGTTCAAGAATGCTTCTTTGCCTCTTTTTGTGCCGAAGCGCAGTATTGAGCATCGCTTCTCTTCTCCACACGTCCCTCAACAAAATGGCGCTAGGAAAGGAAGAACAGACTCTAGTCGAGATGGCTAGAACGATTTCGATGAGTATAGCACACCGAGGAGGTTTTGGGTCGGTTATTGCTACTGACTTGCCATATTTCAAACCGTGTCTTTTGAGACCATCTTTGGGCAAGACTTCATATGAGCTTCATTTTGGTAGAAAACCTCATCTCTCACTTTCGAGTCTTTGGATCAAGTGTTTTATTCTCAAGACAGAAACCTAGATAAATTTAAATCAAGGACTTGTGATGGTTTATTTCTAGGTTATCCTACTCATTCTAGGGGTTTTTGGGTTTTTAATGTTGAAACTAACATTGTCCAGGAGACATGCAATGTCACTTTTGATGAGACTAGCCCTGGAGCTAGATCCGATGTTTCATGTGACTTACAGGTGACAGAGAGCATTTTTGTTGAAGAAGATGAGGATGAACTTGATTTTGCTCCTTCACTGCTGTCGATGTTCCCTGTGCAAGCCGCCCAAGCTCGTAACTCGCCACGACTACTTCACCTCCAATTGAGGCTCCTGCTGCGACTTCTTCATCAAGAAGACTGCGGAGGTTGAGGAGATGCTATCTCCCAGTGCACTCCTTTGCACATTGAAGCAACACCTCCGGATCAAATGATTGGTAATCTCCATGAGCGAGTCACTCGCTCCTGTATCATGATCCGAGTCTTTTCTCTCACTCTGCATTTGTAGCTTCTTTTGAACCCAAAGATATATCACATGCTTTATCTCGATGCTAGTTGGGTCAATGCCATGCATGAGGAGTTAGAGAATTTTGAAAGAAATAAAGTTTGGAACCTTGTAGAACCTCCTAGTGGACATAATGTTATAGGAACCGCTGGGTGTTCAAAAATTAACAAAATGAGGATGGTTACGTAGTTAGAAACAAGGCTAGATTGGTAGCTCAGGGCTTTAGCCAAAGTTGAGGGGTTAGATTTTGATGAGACCTTCGCTCTGTTGCTATATTAGAAGCCATTCAAGATCTTGCTTGCATTTGCTGCATCTAAAGGTTTTAGGTTGCATCAAATGGATGTTAAGAGTGCTTTTCTCAATGGTTTTATAGAGGAGGAAGTGTATGTTAGGCAACCTCCCGGTTTTGAGAATCCCAAGCACCTCGATCATGTTTTTAAGCTATCCAAAGCCTTGTATGGTCTTAAACAAGCCCCTAGAGCCTGGTATGATAGACTTAAGACCTTTTTGCTTAAGAATGATTTTGAAATGGGAAAAGTTGATAAGACTCTTTTCATTCTTAGGCATGGCAATGACTTCTGCTTGTTCAGATATATGTTGATGATATTATCTTTGGTGGTTCCTCTAATGCTCTTGTTTCAGCTTTTTCCGAGACTATGTCCAGGAATTTGAGATGAGCATGATGGGAGAACTCAATTACTTTCGGGGCTACAAATCAAGCAATGCAAGGAAGGGATCTTCATCCATCAAATGAAGTACACCAAGGATTTGCTCAAGCGTTTTGATATGGGTAATCGCAGTTTATCGCCACTCCCATGGCGACTTTTGATCGCTGGATCCAGATGAGGAAGTAGAAGCCGTGGATCAACGCGAGTACCGCAAAGATGATTGGCTCCTTCAGACTGACGGCCTCAAGACCGGACATCCACTTCATGCCTCCTCTCATGCGAGGTTTCGTGCATCACCGAGGACTTCACATCGCCAAGCCGTTAAGCACATTTTTAGGTATTTACACTCTACCCTTGATGTGGCATTTGGTATTCTTGTTCTTCTTCTTTGTCCATTCGGGGTTTTGATTCGATTTTATGGGTCAGAGGCTAGATAGAAAGAGCACATCCGCACATGTCATTTCTTAGGCACTTCTCTTGTCTCTTGGTCATCTAGGAAGTAGTCTTCGTTGCACAATCCTTCTTTGAAGTTGAATATGTAGTCGCTACTAGTTGTCAGAGTCGATTTTGTGGATGGTCTCCACTCTTAAGGATTTTGGGTTAACCTTTGCTAGTGTTCCTCTTTTCTCGTGACAACACTTCGCTATTAACATTGCTAAGAACCCAAAGGCAACATTCTAGGACCAAGCACATAGACATTCGCTATCACTTCCTTAGAGACCACGTTGAGAAAGGTGATATTGTCTTGTGTTTTGTGGAGTTCGAGGCTCAGTTAGCCGATATCCTCACCAAGCCTTTAGACCCAACAAGGTTTGCCACCTTGAGGAGTGAGTTAGGGGTAATTTATCCCTATGGGTTGGTTTGAGGGGAGTTGGATCTTTTCGATCTTTCTTTGTTCATTTGATCTTTTCTTGATTTTCTTTTGAACTTGTTGATCTTTTTTATCTTTTTAGGCTTTTTAGACTTTATGAGTTTTTCTTGCATCTCATTGTATCATATTGCATTCATATGAAAAATCCAAAAAGATGCATTGTAATATAAGCTTTTCACTTATCTTTTAAAATTGATGAAGCTTTGCTTATTACCCTTTGGAGCTTTAGTGTTTAAATCTTGCTCAATGCCATGTCTAGTTCCTTGACTTGCTAGAATTATCATGCTTTCTCATGTATAGCTAAGTCTTTGTTGTATGAGCTAGAAGTTGAAAAACAACTTGAACTAAGAAATTAGCAATTTGTGAATTGTTTAGCTAGTTACGCAATTAGTGCTCCTTTTGTGACATTGGCCCTGTCAAAATTGCTTTGTTAGCTCTTGAATCTAGCTTTGATCATTACTTGAGCTTCTTGTGTTCTTGAGAATCTAAAAACTGCTCCTGTGAAAAATGAAAAATCAAACTTCAAGGTTGTCTTATGCTTAAATTGTGCCAAACTACTCTTACGAGACTGCATGTCAAAGACATGAACTTGGAGATAGTTTGATGATCCAGACGATCTCATGGGGACTGCTTGTCACAACTGACATGAACCTTAAGATTTGTCGCCCTGGTAGAAGCTTAGGAAGAGTTTGTGGATGGCTCCTAGTCCAGGATCTTCTTCACTAAGATATACCTTTAATCAACTTTTGGTGAAGCTTAGGATGAGTTTGTGGATGGCTCCTAGTCCGGGATCTTGTCACTAAGTTAGATCATTAGTCAACTTCAATATTCATTGCAAATGAAAACAGTTGAAAAATGGGCGTTTTGAGAAAATTGAGCAAAATGATTCAATTCAGACCTTTTGTCTCTTAATATGGTCATGGTTAGCTTTTGGATCTCACGTTGAAATTTTGACATGGCCAAGATCATTTTAGGATCATCTTTGTTGATGAACTTGCTAGATTTGAAGCTTTGCTTAAAATGCTAAAATTCATTGCTTTATATTGAGCCTTCTTGCTTAGCTTTGTTATATATGTTTTATCATGATCTTGCTAGCGTTGTTAGGCTTGATATGTTGTTTGTGCAACTTTAGAAATGCTAACTTGTTCTTTTGGGTAATCTCCAAAGCTTCTTCTACTCAACAATTGAAAAATACAAAAAAATTGAAGTCACTCCATTGCATTTCATGCATGCTCCTTCTTATGCTTTTTCCTCATTCTGCATTTGTCATCTCTGGATGAGAGGAAGGCGTGATTCCTTGATGACTCCATTGTCAAAGGGGGAGAAGATGGTTAAAAAAAAAAGGGGAGAAAAGGGGGAGTTTTGAAAAAGGGGGAATTACTTGGAGAAAAATGAAAATTTTGAAATTTTCTGAAATTTGAGGATCATAGTGAGGGGGAGTTTCTTATTTGCATTCTTATGGTTTTATTGTCATTTCTGAACTTGAATTGCAATTCTTGATCCTCACAATGATCAAAGGTCATATCGAACAATTGTTCTTTCATATGGACCTTAAGTGAGTTTTTGACTCTTTCGGAATTTGAAGCTTTGTGCCTTCTTTTGCAGTATCTCACTTGTCGATACTATTCTCGAGCCACTTGGTCATTTCCTTTGCTTTTTCTTGCATTTGGACCAAGTTGTGCCTTTGAGCAAAACGCGTGTTTTTACTTTTCAAACCTCTAAATTTGCATTTGTGGAAAATTACCAATGTGTTCATCAAGGGGAGATTGTGGATATCATGGGGATATGCCCGAGATCTTAGGATGATGTTACAATTGGCAATGTCGTTGACGGTTTGCGAATCACGTGTTTTCGAAAAGTTCCAAGTCTGTCAGCCTTTGGCGGTCTGACCGCCATTTTGATCGGTCGACCGCCATACCTGCTTGGTTTTTCGAAATGGTTCTTTGGCGGTCTCGACGGCCAGTCAAGGCCGACCGCCATGGAGCTGATCCGAAGCTTGGCTCGAGCGGTCGACCGCCACTTTATGAACTGTGGATTTTGGAGCTGGGCCAAAATAGAAGGTGTAGGCAAGTGAGAAGGTGCTACGTGCTTGGTCTCATAATTTTGGAGCTTCGAGCAAAAGTTCTATTTGATTGAAATTTCCAGAGAAGGTTCGGGTTTCGTGTTGGATTTTTGGCTAAGTCATGGATGGCGGTCGACCGCCTTGGTGGGCGGTCGACCGGCGGAGCAATCGAGCCGGCCAAGGTGGCGGTCTGACCGGTTTTGATGTGTTTCGTCGTCCTTCGTGGCGGCGATGTTTGCTTGTTAGGTCAAGTTCATGGGTTTCATGGCATATGTGTTGCATGATGCATGTTTTGACTAACGTGGGTCAAGTTGTGAAGAACTTGTTCCGGATTCGCTTTGCTTGTCTATTTGTGCAAAGTTGCTTGGTGGTCAACGACGGTCAACGGCGAGGATGATCGGACTAGGCTTGGAGAGCCGAGGTCCGTAACGATCGGCGATGCGGGTGAGGTCAATGAACTCAAGTGTAGTGAGAATGGACAAGGGTAACCGAACAGGCGATTCGGTCATCGGTTTAATCAAGCTGGCGGGGTTTGCAAGTGCCATGGTGGTTTCGGTGGGAGCCGGATGGGAGAGACTTGCCGACATGAAGAGAGTCACTGGATCAACCTACACGTGGCGAAGCATGGAGGTGCTTCACGAAGATGGGACTCGGTCTTTGCAAAAAGATCGAGAAAGGGTATTTTGGTAATTTTACCAAATACCGCCTTGGTGACCTTTTGCCAACTCACGGCGCAAAGATGGTGTAAGGTGAAGCGGATTAGGTCAAGAGATGAAGACGGCGCTTTAAAACGCGTGCGTATGTGTCTCGTTTGTTTTGGGCCTTAACGGGAGCCCATTAGGGTTACTCTTCTAGAAGGTCTAAGTCTCCACTATAAATAGAGGAGGGAGGTGGCTGCACCCCTTTAACCCTTTCATTGCATTGTAAACCCTAGTTTTGCTTTTGTGCTTAGGGAGAGGATTAGTGGAGGTTAGGGTTCTAGAGAGTTGGATTTGATTTTGTGCTCATGTATTGAGTCTTTTTCCTCCATTGATGGAGTGGCTGTAAACCAATACCATATCAAATCAATCCAAAGAAAGTTCTCTCAAAGATGAGTTCGTTTGCTTTCTTTCTCTCTATTTGATGATTTTGAGTCTTTCTTTGATCCATGAAGTTTTTGGTTGGTTTCTTGCCGTGATCTAATTTGCTGCGACATGTGGGAACCCATCTAGGATCATCTTGATCATCAATCACCCACGAGCAAGTCTCTAGATCATATTTTGCATTTGGCTCGGTTTTGAACCTCCTTCGCTCAAACTGAAAAAGATAGGAACTTTGGCATGGATCTCTGAAATCTTTGATTGGAATAGGTTCCTAATATCTTTAGGAAGGTGTGGTTCAAATTTCGTGAAGTTTGGCCTTACGGATCAAAAGTTAGGTCGTTTTTGTTTGGATTGTCGCTGATTTTGCTGATTTTCCTGTTTCTTCGTCAGAGCGGTCGACCGCCCATTCCAGAGGTCGATCGCTAGGCAAACCGGTCGACCGCCCTGTGAGAGGTCGACCGCCCAACACCTTGAGATTTGAGTTTTGGTTATTTTTGGGTGTTTTGCTTTGGGGTTTGGATTGATTCAATACTAGTCTTCATTGCTATTTGGTATATTGATCTTCATAGCTTCCATAGCTATTGGAGTGAAATTTGTGTTGAATCCATCTTTTGTGAAAAAGTGAGCGTGCTCCTATTCACCCCCCCTCTAGTCGCCTTTTCGGTCCAACAATATGAAAAGCATTGGAGCAACAAGACTTCAGCAGAAGTTGTCTTAGGGGGAGCATATGCTAAACACTAATTATCATACTTGAGATTTTGAAAATCTTAGTCAAGCATAGAAGGTGTTGATATGATGCTTACTAATTAAATTCACCTTGAAGGTTTTACCACTTAACAATTTAGATCCAGTTGGTCGATAATTCAAAGATCATGAAGATCATGCGTAATCCTGATGATCATTACTAAACTTTGAAGATAACTGTCAAATCTCTATAGTGCAAAATCCCAGAATGGATTTATATTACATTGTGGTGGTGCAGCCATCTCTTGGCGGTCATCTAAGTAGACCTTAGATCTTGGTAGCTCTTTCTACCAACCACTCATAGATTATAGCACTATATGAAGCCTCACTTTTTTTTTTGGCTCAAATATGTGACTAACCACATCCAGAAGTATTATGGCATTAACACCGTCAATACCTCCACAATTATCTATGAAGATAATACTGCTTGTGTTGCACAAATGCAAATGAGTTATGTTAAAAGTAATATCATAAAGCATATTGCTCCCAAATTCTTCTATCCTCATGAACTCCAGAAGAACAATGAGGTGAAGATCTTGCAAACTAGATCTTGTGAAAATCTAGTTGATTTATTCACTAAGTCTCTACATACGTCTAGTTTCCAACGATGCATTTGTGGTATTAGAATGAAGCGGCTTGGAGAGTTGCAGGAATCAGGGAGAATCCCCTGAATCATAATCCACTTAAGGTCCTAAAGTTTTACCTTAATCCTGAAGATTAACCTAGAAGGTAAAGAGGTTGCACTCTTTTTTTCCCTTAGTGAGTTTTCCCAAAAGATTTCTCACATAAAGGTTTTTAACGAGGCAACGATGTAATACAACTTACGGATGCAATGTACTCTTTTCTCCGATCCCTTTTTTCCCACTGGGTTTTTGGGAGGAGTTTTTAATGAGACATGTGTATGACGCGGTCTAGAAAATGAATTTTAGTTATAGAGTAAACTGCTTTAGAACTTAGTATGAATATTTAAATGAAAAATGTCACTTTATGCAAATTGAGCCATATAAGCCCCCCTTTGTTGAATCCTTGCATGCTTTATAATATGTTATTGGGAGTAACTTGCGAGCATAGTTGTTTGTACTCACTCTTGCTTAATACAATTGTTGAGCAAGAGAGGAGTCAGTTAAGGACCGGTCTTCTAGCCGCATCTTGATAAGCCCCATCGTATGACCACATGTCCTGTGTGGGCAGGACCTGGCTAATTAATCTATATCATTTCACCGTGGTCATGCCATCCGGTTGTGTGGGTGTCTTTTACGACCTACTTTTATGTATTCCCACAAAGCGCAAGAAGGGGCTTGAATCCGGCGGGTTTCTATCCAAAGGAAGTGAAACCTTAGCGAAACAGGACTATGGTGGGATAGTGCATTGTAAAGGCCTTGTGATAATCTCTTAGTCGCATACCTTCGAAAGTGTGTGAGCGGACATTACGAGTGATTATCTCTTGTGGGAAAAGCTGTACAACCTCTGCAGAGTGTTAAGAACTATTCGAATAGCCGTGTCCATGGTCATGCACATGCTAGCAAAGCCACTAAAGGTTAGGTTTTGATTTTGTTTTTAAAAGACTTTATCAAATGATTTATCCAAATGGAAATTTGGGCGGTTAGCCATGTGATAGGAGGATATCCTTCACCACTCGTTGATGAATGTTATCTGACTATAAAACTTGATGTTTAGAAAATAAATTTTAGTTATAGAGTAAACTACTTTAGAACTTAGTATGAATATTTAAATAGAAAATATCGCTTTATGCAAATTGAGCCATATAAGCCCCCCTCTGTTGAATCATTGCATGCATTATAATATGTTATTAGGAGTAACTTGTGAGCATAGTTGTTTGTGCTTACTCTTGCTTAATACAATTGTTGAGCAGGAGAGGAGTGCTATGAGGAGATTGAGAACTTGGACGACTAGGCTACGCCCTCCAGACGATTGCCTGTGGCGAATCGTGTGGATTACTTTACTGCTTTTGCTTCCGCTGTATTTTGCTTGTTGGCTTTATGCCCCTTTTGTATCAAACTTGAAGTATTTTGAATGAATCGCATGTTATGGTTGTGTTATCACCTTTTGTTTGACTGTATACACTAGCTATTCCTGGACTAGTGTATGAAGCATAGAGACCCCAGGATCCTTCGCTCCCAGCTTTGACAACATAATACCGAAACTACCTCCGGTGGGTTTTAGTCTTTAAATAGGACATACTTGTACTCAGAAAGATATTGCTCAATGAATAAAGAGGTTCCCCCATATTGTGTCTTCATGTATTTGTCTATCTCTCTTGTTTGCCTATTGTTTGATGATTGGTCGATTATTTCCTGCGACTACTATGTTCTTCAACACATATATGGGTAATTTCGTACTAGAAATATATCTATGGGTACGATCAAATATTGGTTTTATAGGTAGCTAGCGAGGGGCGGACCTAGGTAAAAAAAATGAGCAATGGCACAAGTGGGTTGTCGAACTCTTTGGATCGAGCGAGGGCACAAGTGGTCAGATATTGGGTGGCCTGCCCCCCTCCCCCGCTAGCTAGGTCAGTTTAGTACATATATTTGGTCATAACTAATTAATAAAAAGGGTCATTTCGATTCGTAAAAGTACTTTTACTATGTAGCGAAATTTTATCTTTGTTCATATTCAAACCAACAAAAACAATTATAATATACTCCTTTTCTTATTGATCTGTATTTTCAGGTTGGTAAGTTAAACTGATAGCTATATGGGTGAAACAAAACAGCTTATTAATTGTAGTCAAAAGACATCCACATTTCCTACGTACAAGAAAAACGTTCATCAAGTAAACATAAGTAGTGTAAACTCTTTTACCTGAAGGTTGAGAATCTATTAATTTACTAAAGGTGGGAGGAATGCCGATCGGAGACCGCATCCACGTCATCACGCTTTCTGATTGCATTCTCGCCGCTCGCCGTCATTGCGGTAGCATGAAAGTGCATCGCCGTTGGATCGCCGATGGGCCGCTTAGCGTTCGTGTCTCCTCCCTTTTCCTTCGACCGTCTTCTTGCGCACCTCTCGAAGGAATCGCCCAATCCCTCGCCACTCGCATCGGCCCCCCCTCGCCGCCCGCATCTCCCCTTTCACCCGCGCTACCCCCGTCCTCCCCTTCAATCCCGCCGCCGTCTCCTACTCTTCGGCCACGCCCTCGCAGATACCCACCTCCCCTTATCCTGCGATCGCGCATGGCCACTGCCCTCCTCACCTTCAAGACGTCTTTGCACAGATGCCTTTCGCTCGCGTCGCCTCACCGCCCTCTTCCTCCCTTTCGCCCGCACCACCCTCAACTATCTCGTTTGTCCGCGTAGCCCGCATCGGCTCCCCCTCACCGCTCGCATCTCCCCCTTCACCCACACCGCCGCCGTCTTCCCCCTTTGTTCCCGCAGCCATCTCCTTCCCTTCGGCCACACCCTCGCAGCTCCCCGCCTCCCCTTTGCGCGCATAGCCACTGCTGCCCCTCCTCACCTTCGCCCGCACCGCCCCCGTTGCCCCTTCCTCTGCGTGCTTTGTCTTCACCCACGCAGCCGCCTTCTCCTCCCCTCTCAGCACCGGCCCCTTTCCCTTCCCCGTGACACCGCCTCATCTCACCACCTCCTCCCCGTTGCTTATCCCTTCCCCTCCTCCCTCCGCAGCCTCCCGGGCCATCTCCTACTCCCACACGCCGCTGGTCGCCTCCCAGCCATCGCCCGCGCCCGTCGCAATGGCGCACGCTAGTGACTGGAGGCCACTGATGTGGTATGGATCTTCAACCGCAGGGTCACCGCGAGAGCAGGTGAGCCTCCTCTTCTGACGCGTCCTAATTTCTTGCTGTATTGAATTGTTTCAGCAGCCACAACAACAGGCTATGGTGATCAGTGTGCAATGTTTAGTGTCCGATTAGTCAGATGTAGGCTTCATCCCCGTGTCCATGCCGAGGACGCTGACAAGGGCGTGGTGGAAGGGCGATGCCACGGGGAAGGTAGAGGTTCTCTCTCTCTCTCTCTCTCTGATCCTATGTCAGTTTGGACATGGATCTGGTTGTTTCATGGGTCCAAACTACTCTATCTGAACTACCTATGCTACCTAGGACTACTGTTTCTATGCTGCAGCAAACTATATTCGTAGAGTCGAGTTTGATGTGATGGCTGCTGGTGGTAGTGAAACGCGATTATATTCCAATTGTTGTTGGTGGGTTTGTTCCATGCAGAGCAATGCCGCAGAGGAATGCTAGCACTAGAACAGCATCGAGCCCTTGGGACCAAGACCGTCATGATTTTGTTATGAGTGCTGGTATGCTGTATAGACATTGTATTATGATCCAGATTGTAAATCGGACTTAGGTTGATAATAGATCACTACTAAAATTTGCCCACCGTATGTTTGTGATAGGTTTCCGATTTGCTGGTCAAAATTTCAGGAGCTGCATGCTAGATTTTGGTGATAGATTCATAAAGCACCACATGATTTGCAGGTACATATGTGTGCGTTTGTCTTTAATTTTCGCATATTACACTTGGGAATGATCTATTTTTATATCCCACTGTCCATAAAAGTGTGCAGGTACAGAAACACACCTCATGTTCCATGGTATGCAATTACTACTCCATTTGGTGTCGTTGTTATATGTATGCCTATGGCTTACATGATATATGTTGATTGGAGTCTCTATGTTAGTGTTAAGGAAGATTACCGGAAAATGCAGGAACTTAAAAAAGGGCCACAGGCTGCTGATATTGCTAAGTCTCAGGTCCAATTCAGTTGTAAGTTATTTGATGTTGAAATGTTACAGATTTTAGGAGCAAGAAAAAATTATTTGTCAACGGTAGTTCCTTGCGACAGTTTCTTATGAGATCAGAACACCCATGAACGGTGTGCTACGTGATTTTTACATCTTACTACACATGCCAGCTTATTGTTTATAGAACTCCTTTGTAGCGAGGAAAAGGGGATGGTTTATGCTATTCCTATTTTTGTAGGAATGCTAGATATGCTATTACACATAGAACTAAAGACAGCCCAGAGGGATTATGCGCATTAATGTGCAAACTGCTTAGGTCTGTGGAAAGGCATTAATAGCACTAATTAACGAGCTGCTTCATACAACAGAAATTGAGGCTGGCAAGTTAGAGCTGGAGTCGGTACCATTTAACCTGAGGTCCATCCTCGATGATATCGTCGCACTATTTTCTCTGAAGTTAAGAGAGAAGGGACTTGAGGTTAGTTCAGTTGAGTTCAGTAATGATTGGTCATAGACCACGAGGCATGATTAGGCCTCACCATACCATCCATTATTTGCACTAACATTTATTTCTTTATTCGCTTTCCATAAACTCAACTACATTGCAAGAATGCATCTTGACTGCTTAATTTATTGTTTCATATCCTAATTTTCCTTTTCATCCTCTACAACCTGTAGCTTCTTGTGTATGTCTTTGAAAGAAGTCCCGAAATCCTATTGTGTGTTCCTGGAAGGTTTCTACAGATAATTACAAAATTAGTGTGGAACTCAGTTAAGGTAAGTGTACATGACCTTTCCTCTGATCTTGATCATTGAAGCCCATATTCTTTATAGATGGAACACCTTGGTTTTACCAAAAAAACATATTAGTGTTTACTTAATACACTAAAGTTCAAAGCCATCATAGGCTTACAATGTGTCCCTGTTTTCTCTGTATTTACCTTACCATCTTTAGAAAATAGTAAAGTAAAGCACATTTCTTTGTTTATTTGCTTTCCATAGACTTATCTGCGATGCATCTTGCCCGGTTAATTTATTGTTTCATATCCTAATTTTCCTTTTCATCCTCTACAACCTATAGCTTGTTGTATATGTCTCTTAAAGAATTTCTGAAATCCTATTGGGTGATCCTGGAAGGTTTCTACAGATTGTTACCAAATTAGTGTGGAACTCAGTTAAGGTAAGTGTCCATGACCTTTCCTTTGATCTTGACCATTGAAGTCCATATTCTATATAGACGGAAAAGCTTGGTTTTACCAAAAAAAAATAGTGTTTACTTAATACACTAAAGTTCAAAGCCACCACAGGCTTACAGTGTGTTCCTGTTTGCTCTGTATTTACCTTACCATCTTTAGAAGATAGTAGAGTGAAGCACGCTTGAATACTTATAGACATATAATTTCTTTCACAAAGATGTTTGCTCTCCAAGAATTTTGTTGCAAAATGGTTGCATTACAACAATGTTTACTGCGTTAAAGTATTACTGCTTGGTCCATCGTAGCTCTGCTTATTTGGTAGAATGCGTTGTAATTAAGGTCCATGTGATGTCCTATTTGTTTGGGCTCGAGATCTGTTTATATAGAAGTTGCCTTTTGCAAGAAACTCTGTGGGCTGTCTATTGTCTAAAGGTAGGCTTTGAAACAAAGTTATTATCAAACCCAGTACACAAGCACAATACATTAAGAAAAGTTATATGTTTGAAATATACACACAACTAGCATATAAACCCTTTTTTTGGATCCTTGTGTGCTTCCTATAAAGGAATAAAGTTTGGACGACAAAAAACATGACAGGGGACAAATGGTGACTGTCAAATGTGTTCTGTGGGCATGGTTGATTCAATTGGTGTGGTTCCTATTTGCCTCCCTTCCCTTCCGTTATAGCCATTTTTCAGAACTTCTAAGAACATGAATGATATTTTGGGCAATAGATTCATTTATAGGCCATGACGTTGACTTGATTGGTTTTGTATTTGTTGCTTAACCTAGAAAATCTTCGTTATTTTTGTTGTCTAATTTCCTGTCTAGCATATCTATTTGACATTGGGAAGTGCTGAAATTTTGCAGAGTGATATGCCTGGTTTAGCTTTACTTTCTATATTTGGAGATTAAAATACCAAAATTCTCACCTTTAGGATGCAGGCCTTGCTATGTTCTTGATTTAGTTTTCTAAACTAGATCAGAGACATGGTCCAAAGGGACGATTTATTTTGACAAAAAAGTTGTCAGATTTGCAGTTGTCTTTCTACTAAATTTGTTCTAAAATGGTACCATTCAACTTTAATATACTATGTTCTCTAAAGAACTTTTTATACATTATGTACCTACGGTTGGCTTCTTGAATGCAGCCTATTTTCCTTCTTACCCCTTTTAAAAAAAATATAGACACGGAAGCAGCTTATTGTTGTTTTTTTCCATTTCCACCTCTTGAGCATAGATACCAACACATAACTACATTATTTTTCTTCTTTTTTGTTCCTATATGATATGGTTATCCATTTTTTTAGACTTTGTATACATGATTATAATGTGGTGTGTGTTTTACTAATTTCCGGTCACCGAAGGGCAAGAGAAGCCTTCATTCTGCAATGCATACAGAATGGGACTCAAACTCTATTTGACATAGCTTCAAAAACTTATGGTGACGTAGTCAGGAAGATATGGATTCCTACTTCTTTCAGCGGCCGCCTTCATGTTAAGAGAGTAGGAATCCATAACTTATCATGTCCACTTTCACATTTCTATTGGATTAGATATTCTAAATTTCTCATCTTATTATAGTTCTAGGGCTGGCTATTGTTTACCCTCATTATGAGAAGTAATAGACTTCATGGTCAAAACCGTACACAAGAAAGATGGCACTGTATGTGCATGCCAGAATATTAATTCGTTTTCATGTGCTGCTTTCAAATATAGCATCGGTTTGATGTGATAACATCTAATTACTACAGAAGTTAGTTTCATCATACCTTTTATAGTACTGCAACGCATACACACACTTGCTATCATATTTTTTACTCCACTCAACACTACGGAAAAAAAAACCTGATATCATGCGTTAGATGGGACACGAACGGGGCGCAGCGGAGCGCGTCTATCATCCTAGTTTTTTTTATTACTCATCGTATCTTGAAGCGGATAAGAATAAAGGATTTGCAATATGGAATTTCATTACTAGAATATTCCTATTGATTACTATAACTTATATATAATCATAAGGAAATCCATAAAAGTTAGCGACGGGTTAGCAGGGTTTTGGGCCTTTCTCTGACGGTGTCTGGCCGTCAAGAAAGGTCGGAGGTCTGGTAGTGTAGTAACGAGGGCATCTAAGGTATTAGAGATTTTTCTTATAAAAGGAACCATAATAATGACTTAATTTTCACTGCGTAGCAAACTTTGATCTTTGTTCATGCATGTTCAGACCAACAAAAAAAAATCCTCGTACGTATTTGTGCAGCAGAAGACTAAGTAAATAAAGTAGAGTTGATTTGAACACAGCAAAAGGTTCGATTCCCACTTGTACTACTTCACATCTACTCAACAACCACACAGCAGTTCAGTAACAAGACTTGGCTGCTTTAGATTAGCTCACCACCTTCGTCATTGGAAAGATCTAGGGAGAAGCTTATTCTTCGTTTTTTCATGCATAGCTAGCTAGGCCGAGGAAACGTACGTTTTCCTCCATCAATCGATCTCGCAGTGGTCAACCGAACGACCAAAAATTTTGTACGAATATGTGGACGATCGCGCGGCTCCGGTTTGACGCGTGCACCAAACTGGTACTACATATTAAACAGTACTGTGAACGCATGCAGGTGGTCGATCGATTATTCCTACAACTCGATTCACCCCTCCCTGGACGAAGATGAAGTCGTCATTGACGGTATAGAAAGCATAGTGTTTTATATAGTTACTACTACAAAAAGACTAATACTAGACGTCTTATCACAGACGATTGATCAAAACCATCTGTATTACATTCAATCACAGACGGTTTTGGTTTAGAGACCGTCTGTATTACTGGCTGCGCTAAAATCTGTCTATGAAGAGGTAATATCACAGACGGTTCATAACTAAAACCGTCTGTGAAGTATCACAGACGGTTATTTACAATAACCGTCTGTGAAACCTCACAGACGGTTTTTGTTATAACCGTCTGTGATAATATCGCTATAGCTCCGAAGCCTGATGAGTTTCTTTGTCGCTGATGCGTCGTCACTTCGTCGCCTCAATATGCCGCTCGGCTCCCCGATGCGTCTCTTCGTCGCATCAATGCCGCTTCGGCTCTTCGATGCGTCTCTTCGTCTCACGCTTCGAATTTATTCCATGTTTTATAAAAAGGATCATCCGCCATCGAAGATGATCATCCCCACACATATAATAGAAATGGTTGCCTCTTCTGTTTCCTTGTGCCGGCATCGATGGCCTACCCGACGCATCTTGTATAAGCACCTCTCTCGGCCATGACGTTGGTGGATCTTCTTGGAAGAACACTGTTTCAACAGTGTCTTCACTCTTCTGTCCGAGAATTTGTCGAAGTAGGTGACAGCCACCTTCCGCCGTCTTGACATTCTCCTCCGCCGCGTTTTCCGGGTGATCTCCCACTTTTAGCAAGTTTACCGCGTCATCGACGTGGTCCTCCACAATGACATTGCACGTCTCTAGGAGGCTTGCCGTCACTAGGACTGCTTAATCGAGGCGGCGGGCGACCGAGTCGACCAGGCCAAGACCCCTCAAGCAAGGGAAGAGAGTCTATGGGCTCAATTCTTCTTGGTTCAACAGTTTGAGGGTCTTCGGGAGACACTTGAACGAGCGTGTCAGCGGGTGGACGCATTTCAGGCTTCGTTCAATCACGAACTGTCCAACGCCGACGCTGTTGCCTACAAAGTATTGAAGACGGAGATAGCAACCTACCTCTGTCACTAGAAAACTTTGTTTATTCGTAGGTTTCTACTTTTGTTTAATCTTTTTGTAAGAAGCGACTGGTTACGCTATTTGGCCATATAAAAATTCCAAAATGAAAAAAAAAATTCTAGTTTGGAGGTGAAGTACTACTATATTAATTATATGTTGAATTATTACTATATATATATATATATATATATATATATATATATATATAGTTAAAGCAAATTTTCAGCAGATTTAAATGAAAATATTGACATATAAACATGTAATTTCTTCATGCATGTAAGTGTATATACAAGATAATATACTTGAGAAAAACCATTTCACAGACGGTTCCATAATGGAACTGTCTGTGATATGTCCCATATCACGGATTGTTCTATTATGGAACCGTCTGTGATATGGGACATATCACAGACGGTTCCATAATAGAATCGTCTGTGATAAGTCTCTTTACTAGTAGAAGCCCGGCCGCTAGGGTTTGCGTCCGCCCTAACTCGTCACTCCCAGGCAAGACTTACTCCCTCCCCACCTAGACGCGCATTGCTGACCCGTCGCCGTTGCCGCACGGTTGTAGACACCACTCAGACCTTTGCATAAGACACTCGTACGATAGTAGTAGTGTCTTGTGCAATGTCAGGGTCGTGCCACAACTACGGTGACACCGCCACCCAAGCCACTGGGCTTGGCCCCGCGTGTCGCCTGCGCCGCTATGGCTTGGTTCTCCTGCTCGGCCTCCTGCGCTCGGGCCCTAGCCCTACTGGCTTTGCTTTCCCCATCCTCCCTCTATTCTCCTTTAGATCTGTTAGCTTAATGTCTTTTTTTGTTGAGTTTGATTTTTATGCTTGAGCCTTAAGTTGTGTCCTAATGTTTGTGTGATTTATGCAAGGTGAAGGAGATGGATGATGGTTGTGCTGGTGATGAGGTCGCCGCCGTGGTTGCGCTGTATTGAGGTATCACCCTACCTTACCCCCTCTCTTTCTCTACCCCACTTACTCTGTGATGAAAATGGCTAGTCCTCTGCAATGGATGCCGAGGGCTACTACTGGTGTGGTGGGTTTAGACTTGTTGTCTTGCTGTTAAACTGCTCAATGATGTTAATAGTCTTATGCTGAAATTGAATTGATAATTAGTTCATATTAATAGACCCCTTGCTCTGTGATGTAATGATGTTAATAGTCTTATGTTGAAATTAAATTGATAATTAGTTCATATTAATAGTCCCCTCGCTCTGTGATGTAAACTGAAGGCTATTGGTGTATGTGCATTCTGTGCATCTTGCTTAGTTTATCATGTGGGTTCAGATTGACAAAAATGAATGGGGCAAAATGGTGGATTTGGTTAATGCTCTCTGATGGGTACTGAGGGTTATTGATGCTGGTTCTTTGTGCTTGGTTAGTTTACATGGGATCGATGTGGTTTGGATGGGGCTTGGCTGCAATTAACTTTTCAGATTTGTGTCCCAGGTCAAGTTCTCCTCCTTTGCATCCCAGGTACGTATACGTCCTACCATTCTATTCCCGATCTCTTCTCTATAAAACCTCCAAGCAAAGGTCGCTTGTGCCTTATATATATATATATATATATATATATATATATATATATATATATATATATATATATATATATATATATATATATATATATATATATAGTTTGTAGTCCTAGCCCTTTCGGTAGGTCGTGAGGAGGATGAGACAGCTGTCACGGGCAACCTCTCATCGAGCCTGCAAGTTCAAGAAGTGGGCTGCAAGAGAGCACGTGAATATACAATTACCTGGATGCATGTCGTCGTTAGATAATTGAACTTGACATTAAGAAATGGTTAGCTGCTGATAGAAGAAACGCGTCTTTTTTTAGTTCATTTTACCGGGCATCCTCCTCAACTATAGGAAGAACGGCTCTCTCGATCTGGTCATGCGTACGAATGCGTCTGCACGGATCGATCGGAGCGCGACAAAAATTCCACATCAACCAAGTCGTTTCACCCATGGAGCTCTAGCCCGGGATACCACAATTAAGTTCTGGCCGGTGTGCATGCGCATGTGTTAAATGCGTCCTAACATTGACACTGGACAGTGTATTTAATTGACCATGTAAAGTTGTTCCACACCAAACAATTAACGTGTTAAAATCTCATTCTCTCTCTCTCTCTCAACTGCTTACAATAAGAAAGTATCATCCATTCCTTAACATAGTTTCAAGATGTTGTGCTAACCAAGGTTATCAGAATCATGATCCTAAATCGGATTGGAGGTTGATCAGCAGGATCGCGAATTGTAGGATTGACGTTGAATCTAAGATCTTATCTGATTATACCAAAGAAATATTTTTTGAAATCTACCTTGTATTTTAACACTTCGACAATTTTATAACTGTACTTTTAAAACTTTTATTTACCAAAATATAGTGCAAATGAAAGATTATTTGTTATTTATGCAAGTTATAATGGACATGAAGAAAACCACCATGCATAACATGCTTGCATGGGACTAAATTGAACGCACAGCTAGAGCTAGCGCGCACGAGTACCAATGGCGAAGTCCAGAAAATACAACTACTTTTTTTAAAGTGAACACTAAACAGAAAATAAACATAAGGTGGTCAGACAAATACAACTATTTTATAAAAAAAGTGAACACAAAACTAAAAACTTTATTGTATATACTCGAAGATGTCATATAAATACTTCAAATACCAAACACATGCATCTTCGATAACGATATACATACTTAGAACTTCGTTAAGTATGAAAGATGAAAAAGAGTATTGACGGGATGGGGGGAGCCGTGACCTAGCTAGCTAGCTTTTATCGCATATATGCTCCAAAACTTGTCAGCGCTGTCAGCTAAGCAGCCGAGGGCCAACGGTGCTAACTACCAGCCATAACGGGTGCATGCACGCGGCATCCGGATCCGAATTGAACTGTACTCTACGCACGTGGCGCCGTAGCTTAGCTAGTTGACCATCTGGCTCGCGTCGCGCCCGGGCGTTGACAAGTCGGCCGCTTCGGTCGTGACGTACGTAGTTAGCTACCTACCAACCAACCTCGTCCTCGCCTCCAACGCCCGCTTCGCCACGCCACTTCCTTCCCCGATTGCTTCCCTATATAAGCCAAACCTAACTCTCCGCCATCTCCAACTACATCTCCATCTCCAGAGCCTAGCTAGCTTCTCTGCCTTCCATCTCCAGCTTCTGAGCTAGCTAGCTAGCTTGGTACGTGTACACCGACCTCGCAGTAAGCCCTACTCCTTGCTAGCAAATACACGCCATGGGCAGCTTGGACGCCAACCCCACCGCCTTCTCCGCCTTCGGCGACGAGGCAGGCTTCCAGCCGCTCAACGCTGACGACGTCCGCTCCTACCTCCACAAAGCCGTCGACTTCATCTCCGACTACTACAAGTCCGTCGAGTCCATGCCGGTGCTTCCCAACGTGAAACCGGGCTACCTGCAGGACGAGCTCAGGGCATCACCGCCGACCTACTCGGCGCCGTTCGATGTCACCATGAAGGAGCTCAAGGCTTCTGTCGTGCCCGGCATGACCCATTGGGCGAGCCCCAACTTCTTCGCGTTCTTCCCGTCGACCAACAGCGCTGCCGCGCTCGCCGGTGACCTCATCGCATCGGCGATGAACACCGTCGGGTTCACGTGGCAGGCGGCTCCGGCGGCGACTGAGATGGAGGTGCTCGCGCTGGACTGGCTGGCGCAGCTCCTACGCCTGCCGACGAGCTTCATGAACCGCACCAGCGCTGGCCGTGGCACCGGTGGTGGCGTCATTCTTGGCACCACCAGCGAGGCCATGCTGGTCACACTCGTCGCGGCGCGTGACGCAGCCCTGCGTCGCAGCGGCTCCGAAGGCGTGTCCGGCCTGCCGCGCCTGGCTGTGTATGCCGCCGACCAGACCCACTCCACGTTCTTCAAGGCCTGCCGCCTCGCCGGTTTCGATCCGGCCAACATCAGGTCCATCCCCACCGGGCCGGAGACGGACTACGGTCTCGACCCGGCGAAGCTGCTTGAGGTCATGCAGGCTGACGCCGACGCCGGCCTCGTGCCAACTTACGTCTGCGCTACGGTGGGCACCACGTCCTCCAACGCCGTCGACCCGGTGGGCGCCGTTGCCGACGTTGCCGCCATGTTCAATGCATGGGTCCATGTCGACGCCGCTTACGCCGGTAGTGCTTGCATCTGCCCGGAGTTCCGACACCACCTCGACGGCGTCGAGCGCGTGGACTCCATCAGCATGAGCCCACACAAGTGGCTTCTCACGTGCCTGGACTGCACCTGCCTCTATGTGAGAGACACGCACCGCCTGACCGACGCGCTGGAGACGAACCCAGAGTATCTCAAGAACGACGCCAGCGAATCCGGCACCGTCACCGACCTCAAGGATATGCAGGTCGGCGTCGGGCGGCGCTTCCGGGGGCTCAAGCTCTGGATGGTCATGCGCACCTATGGCACGGCCAAGCTCCAGGAGCACATCCGCAGCGACGTCGCCATGGCCAAGATGTTCGAGGACTTCGTCCGTGCCGATGACAGGTTCGAGGTCGTCGTGCCGAGGAACTTTGCGCTTGTGTGTTTCAGGATCAAGCCAAGTGGAGCCATGACTGAGGAGGACGCCGATGAGGCCAACCGTGTGCTCATGGAGAACCTGAACAAGACCGGCAAGGCGTACCTCGCGCACACAGTGGTCGGCGACAGGTTCGTGCTGCGCTTCGCGGTGGGCTCATCGCTTCAGGAGGAGAGGCACGTACGGAGTGCATGGGAACTCATCAAGAAGACGACTAGTGAAATGATGCATTAAGTTCATGGAGCTGGAGCCCACACAGTCAGACTACACAAAATATATCGGCCTCCATTTTGGAATACATTAGAAATAGCATGTTCTTCATTACATTTAATTATTTGGGGCGAATTTTTTTCTTTTTTTATTTGAGTTTGATTCATTTTGTATGACATTATTGAATGTAAAAGTATATTCATCGTACATGATGTGCGTTGTTTTTTCAGTTTATTGCATTTTTTAGTTTTTTATTAGAATTTTGATGTTTTGGTTTAGATGATGGTTTGTGGGAGCGTACGTAGGGCCGGCACGGATAAGTATACTTTTCGAATTTGTCATCTCATCTGTTCTACTGTTCAGCAAAACACTAGTGGTAGGGTACGTAAAATCACTAGTTAGTGTGTGTACTCTGTAGTTAGTGTGTGTGTGTGTATATATATATATATATATATATATATATATATATATATATATATATATATATATATATATATATATATATATATATATATATATATATATATATATATATATATATATATATATACACACACACACGCACACTATGCCTGCTTAATTTTAGTCTGGCGATCGATGGTGACTAGTATCATGTTGCCACGCACGTATATATATAACTAAGTATAGTACTGAATGAGCGGCTCCGGTTCGACCCATGCACCTCTAATCGACCGGTGGTGTACTACTGTGAACGCGCGCTAGGTATAGTCGGTTCATACCTGAACTTTTCTCGTGGTATATATATCCCCCACGCATGGCATTACACGTCCAGTGCGCGCTACGATGAGGTTGGAAGTAATTATGATAGCAATTTTTACTGCCGCATGTATCGCGTTTATATTTTTTTACGATTGTTTTATATACGCATGGATGGATGTGCTAGTAAACTACAAGTGAAGTCCAGTAACTAGTATGCAACAGTGCAGTAAAGTTATGTGTTAGCGATGTCGTAAATCTTTTTAGTAAATGCATAGAGAGGTTTTTATTTGTTAGATTATATCATTCTGTTATCCTCATTGTCACTATGCTACCGGTGAAAACCGTTCGTGAATCGAAGCTTCCAATCAAAAGTTTTTGCGAGAACAAAAAAACATCTGTGCACAAAATAAGCTACCAATTGTTTGCTAGTTTGTTGTCTACTTGTCTTTACTAGTTGGCTAAGATGGCAATAAATTCATGTTGAGGTTGCAGAAAATCTTTTTGTAACAGAGCAGTAAAATCATGTAGAGATTGTAGTAAATCCTTTTTTGTAACAAAGCTGTAAATGACATGTAGAGTCCAGTAAATCTTTCTGTAACAGACCAGTAAAGCCATATGGAGGCTGTAGTAAATCTTTTTTAGTAAACACACAAAGTGGTTTTATTTGTGAGACTTATATCATGTTGTTGCCCTCGTCGTCACCATGCTACCGGTGAAAACCGTTCGTGAATCAGAGCTTCTAATCAAAAGTTATTACGAAAACAAGAAAAGAAACATTCATGTACAAAATAAGGAACTGATTGTTTGCTAGTTAGTTGTCAATGTCTGTACTAGCTGGTTAAGATGGTAGTTGTGAGGACCCTTGAAATTGAATCCATTTCAAGTTAAAATATTATACCAAAGGCATAATTTTTAATAGGCAACGATCACAATTTCAAGTTCCCGGATATGTGTCTCACATTAGTTCTCAAGATCAAGACTAATGTGCACATATCCTAACCAACATTGTACATAGTCATACACAAGTCATATATTCATAACAGTATTTTACAAGACTAGTGTTTTAGTACATAAATTACACATGTGACCAATGGTCATTTGAAAACAAAAGATTGCAGCGGAAACAACTATAAACACTAAAAGATACCACCAAGTGTGCCCAACACTCGAAGGCAACTGAGTAAAGGTAGAAACAGCATCACTCATTAGCGTCGCCATAATCGGCACTAACGGATGTGTAGTAAACATAATCGTCCTCACCTGCAACAAGTGGTTAATTCAACCGAGTACAAAAGGTACTCGCAAGACTTACACAAACTAAAAAAAATGTTTAGTAGAACCTATCCAAAATATTATACTTTATAAATGTTAAAGGATGGCCAAAGGAAAGGCTATAATGACATTAGTTTTGCATTAAGCAGCAAGTGTTATCCCTACACTTTTTTTTTTGCAAAGGCCATTTTGTAAACAAGTTTGGACTAAAAATAACAAGTAACTGTGATATAAACATAAATCAAAACATATCAAAGTGGTTGTCCACTTTGACTAGCTAACATGCATGAACAACCATTCATGTCGATACCAAGTATACCCATGTCAATTTTATTTTAGAGTCTAACGATGATGTCTATCAAAACCAAGTATTGTCCATAACCGGGGACGTGGCTATTCGAATAGTTTTAACCCTGTAGGGGTGTACATCTTTACCTACATGACTTCATCAGCCCGTAAGCCTCCGGATAATGACACACTCCTTAGGTATGCCGGCCGGGGAAAACAAGACTCGATATTTTTCAGCAAGTAAAATTTATTGAGTTGAATCACCCTTGCGAGACGAGATCCCACTTAGTACAAGCTACTGGTAGAACCTTCTAAGCGGTGCAACCTAGTTGTGTTGGGAATGCCGACCCAATGAACATAAATTAAAAACTGTGCTCGCTCGCATATATTAAATTGCAATCGGATCCCTATGAACATATGATCAAACACATATGTCCTCACACCACCTGTTTTCTAACTCAATAAAACCTTCCTCTTACTTAAACAAGCGGTTCCCATACACCGCGTGTGGAAGTACATATAGCACTTGAATTGACAGCCCAAAGTTCGGTCCTTAATGATCCGGACAAGACTACCATAGTACCCAATCTCGTGCACTGTAACACCCTGGCTATTCGGAAGCCAAGATGTCACCTAAATAATCTAACATGATAACAAAATTAAAACATAAGACAAAATTCTAAATTTCGGCATAGTTAACTATACCAGAGGTTCCAACAGTCACATATATCAAGACAGTAAGGAATCAATAATTAACAAAACCATAGCAGGAATATAGTCTGAATTCAAGCAATTATATCAAAAGGATGATCGAAGATCACAAGCAGTACTTATTCAACCATAACGTAGAAGAGGTTATCAACCACAGCTAACTTTATTTATTACAGTTCATCAATTAACGAATGAAAGATAGAATCGAGTCCTATTATTGAAATTGAAGTATGGTGAAGTGAACGAATAGTGCATGTCTACTCCCTCCCAATAGAGCCATCATCAACGATCACCTAAAATAAACAAACAAAGCAAGAATGAGTCCGAGACTCAGCAAGTACAGTGAATAATTGAACATACGACAATTATGTACAAGGCAACATCTATTAGGAATATGAACATAACACCGAATGAATATGCGAATGAATGGAATGAATGAATTGAATGAAAGGAATGTACTGTACACGTGCTTATACCAATATGGTTGGTGACACATCCGTCGGTGGTCACCTAAACCCGCATTTTAGTTTATTGCATTTTTTAAGTTTTTTTATTAGAATTTTGATGTTTTGGTTTAGAGGATGGTTTGTGGGAGCGTACGTAGGGCCGGCACGGATAAGTATACTTTTCGAATTTGTCATCTCATCTGTTCTACTGTTCAGCAAAACGCTAGTGGTAGGGTACGTAAAATCACTAGTTAGTGTGTACTCTGTAGTTCATCAAGAAGTGTTTAAATTTCCATTGTCGAAAAAATGTAACTTCAAGTGTAGAAGACATGATACTATATATTCTGGTTAATTAGTTTGTTAATTCAGGCGTTAAAAGTAACAAAAGGACTAATCAAGTACTCCACATAAAGCCTTAAACGTCATGTTAAGTCAGCCTTGTGCGATTGTTTTAGCCATAACCGTGATTGCATGAAGTATCTTGCATACATATATATATATATATATATAAACTCTGCCTGCTAAATATTAGTCTGGCGATCGATGGTGACTAGTAAATTACTGTCTCGTGCAAACTTTAAAACTTGAGCATAGTAGGCCTCATCAACTGGATTGCGTTGAACGAAACAAAGGTTCCATTAATTCCGATTAAGTTGGGCATAAATGTCTTAATTAAAGAACTAATGGTTATCAAGTATAGTACTGAATAAGCGGCTCCGGTTTGACGCATGCACCTCTAATCGACCGGTGGTGTACTAATTCACCAATTCAATCACTTAATGTGAACAAAGAAGTACTGTGAACGCGCGCAAGCTGGCATAGTCGGTTCATACCTGAATTTTTCTCGCGGTATACATATCTGATCTTCCTTTGGACTCAATCTAGTCTCGATCGTGTTCGCGAGCGGGAGGTAAAATTAAGTTGAGAATATATATACTAATTTGTGTCCGAGCGTAGAATTAATTGTTCTATATTCATGCCAGCCCACCAAGCGCCGACCGAGCCATTCCTGCGGAGCACCGAACAGGCTACTTTTGCCCACTAACCCACGATCCCCAACGCGCGGCGTCACGCGTCCAATACGCGCTATGACGAGGTTGAAAGTAATTGTGATACTATTTTTACTATTGTATGTATCATCGCGTTTATATTTTTTACGATTGTTTCATACGCGCATGGCTGGATATGCCAGTAAACTACGAGTGGAGTTCAGTAATTTTTTTTTCAACAGAGCAGTAAAGTTATGTGGAGGTTGTAGTAACTTTCTTTTTAACGATGCAGTAAATCTTTTTTAGTAAACACACAGAGATGTTTTTATTTACGGGACTTATATCATTCTGTTACCATTATTGTCATCAAGCTACCGGTGAAAACTATTCGTAAATCAGAGCTACCAATCAAAAGTTAATGCGAAAACAAGAAAAGAAACATTCGCGTACAAAATAAGCTACCGATTGTTTGCTAGTTGGTTGTCTACTTGTCTGTACTAGTAGACTAAGATGACAATAAAGTCATGCGGATGTTGCAGTAAATCTTTTTGTAACAGAATAGTAAAGTCATATGTAGGTTATAGTAAGTTCTTTTTGTAATAGTGTTGTAAACTACATGTGGAGTTCAGTAAATCTTTTTTTGACAAACTAGTAAAGCCATGTGGATGCTATAGTAAATCTATTTTAGCGATGCAGTAAATCTTTTTTAGTAAATGCACAGAGAGGTTTTTATTTGCGAGACTTATATCATTCTGTTATCTTCATCGTCACCAAGCTATTGGTGAAAACTGTTCGTGAATCGGAACTTCTAATCAAAAGTTATTGCGAAAATAAGAAAAAACATTCATGTACAAAACAAAGAACTGATTGTTTATTAGTGTGTTATCTATTTGTCTGTACTAGTTGAGTAACCGCACAAAGAGGTTTTTATTTACGAGACTTATATCATTCTGTTACCCACGTCGTCACCAAGCTACCGGTGTAAACCGTTCATGAATCGGAGCTATCAATTAAAAGTTATTACTAAAACAAGATAAAGATATATTCATATACAAAACAAGCTACTGATTGTTTGCTAGTTGGTTGTCTGCTTGTTTGTACTAGTTGGCTAAGATGACAATAAAGTCATGTGGAGGCTGCAATAATTTTTTTTTAACATAGCAGTAAAGTTATGTTTAGGTTGTAGTAAATATTTTTTGTAACAGAGCAATAAAAAACTAGTGGAGTCTAGTAAATCTTTTTCTAGCAGAGCAATAAAACTATGTGGAGGCTGTAGTAAATCTCTTTTAGCGATGCAGTAAATATTTTTTAGTAAACCCACACATAGGTTTTTATTTGTGAGGCATATATTATTCTGTTACCCTCATCGTTGTCAAGCTACTGGTAAAAACCATTTGTGGATCGGAGCTTCCAATCAAAAGATATTGCAAAAACAAGAAAAAAAACATTCCTCTACAAAACAAGGAATGAATTGTTTACTAGTTAGTTTTCTACTTGTCTGTACTAATTGGCTAAGATAACAATAAAGTTATGTGAAGGTTGTAGTAAATATCTTTTAGCAACATAGTAAATCTTTTTAGTAAATACACAGAGAGGTTTTCATTTCCGAGACTTATATCATTTCGTTACATTCACTACTACAGAAAAGGTATTCACAGACGGTTCAAAAACGTCATCACAGACGGTTTCGTGAGCCATCTGAGTTTATGGGTCAGTGATGACATGAGGTCATCACAAACGGTTTTGAACCGCTCGTGATGCATACTTTCCTGCACGGTTTGTAATCTGAAACCGCTCGTGATAGTACATATCACTGACGGTTTCACCACAAACCGTCTCGTGATAAATCTTCGCAAGTTTAAAAAGTATGGATGCAAGGAGGCGTCGGGACATCCAATTACGGATTGGGCGTCGCTATGTTGAAAAGTAGCGTTGATGCTTGCAGTACTCGATGGGAAGTGGCATCATGTATCAGCAACTAACCATTCTTGAGCATGTAATCGTCTTTAAACCCAATAAGAACACCAAGCAACCATTCTCATATTTCAAAAGAATTCTTAACTTGTTGCTTGGTGTTCTTGTTGGCATTAAAGACAATTACATGCTCAAGAATTGTTGGTTGCTGATAGATGATGCCACTTCCTAGTTGGAGTAATTGCGCATCAACGTCACTTTCGGAACATAGCGACGTCAAATCCAGGTAATTAGATGTCCTAACGCCTCCTTGCATCCATAGTTTTTAAACTTGCAGGGCTCAATGAGGTTGCCCGTGGATACTTGCCTCATCCTTCTCATGTGCGTGGGACGATTTCCTAAAGTGGCCGAACTATGAATAATATATAATATATATATATATATATATATATATATATATATATATATATATATATATATATATATATATGATGCGGTTTTAATGGCACAAGCACCACCGCTTGGAGACTTTATAGAGAAGAGATTATGAATGGAATGGTAGAACGCACTGCACGCAAGAGGTAGGAGAACTTGACCGGCATGAACAAGGGACTATTAATATGAACTAATTATCAATTCAATTTCAGTATAAGACTATTGACATCATTACATCACAGAGCAAGGGGACTATTAATATGAACTAATTATCAATTCAATTTCAGCATAAGACTATTGACATCATTGAGCAGTTCCTCAGCAAGAGAACAAGACCAAGGGTGTCCAAACCCACCACACCAGTAGTAGCCCTCGGCATCCATCGCAAAGCACTAGCCATTTTCATCACAGAGCAAGGGGGGTAGAGATAGAGAGGGAGTAAGGTAGGGTGATACCTCAATACAGTGCAACCACGGTGGCGACCCCACCACCAGCACAACCCTCATCCATTTCCTTCACCTTGCATAAATCACACAAACATCAGGACACAACTTAAGGCTCAAGCATAAAAATCAAACTCAACAAAAGACATTAAGCTAACAGATCTAGAGGAGAATAGAGGGAAGATGGGGAAAGCAAAGCCCCGCTAGGGCCCGAGCGCAAGAGGCCGAGCAGGAGAACCAAGCCATGGCGGCGCGGGTGACACGCGGGGTGGTGGCGTCACCGTAGTTGTGGCACGACCCTGACACTGCACAAGACACTACGACTATCGTACGATCTTGTGCAGTGCAGAGTGGTGTCACAACCTGCGGCAACAGCAACGGGGTCGGGCGGCGACGGCGACGGGGTCGGGTGGCGGCGTCGAGGTGGGGAGGGGAACGTACGAGAGTAAATGCGCTAGGGAGTGACGAGTTAGGTCGAGCGCAAACCCTAGCGGCGCTAAGGAGTGACGAGTTAGGGCGAGCGCAAACCCTAGCGGCCGGTCTCCTACTAATAAAGAGACTTATCATAGACGGTTCTATTATGGAACCGTCAGTGATAATTATCACAGACGGTTCCATAATGGAACCGTCTGTGATATGGTTTTTTTCTCAAGTATATTTATCTTGTATATACACTTACATGACATGAAGAAATTACATGTTTATATTAAAAAAAGTAGAAACCTATAATTAAACAAAGTTTTTCTAGTGGCGGAGGTAAGCTGCTATCTCCATCTTCAATACTTCATAGGCGACGGTGTCGGCATCAGACGGTTCCTGATCATCAGTGAACGAAGCCTGAAATGCGTCCACCTGCTGACGCGCTTGTTCGAGTGTCTCCCGAAGACCCTCAGACTGTTGAACCAAGAAGAATTAAGCCCATAGGCTCTCTTCCCTTGCTTGAGGGGTCTCGGCCTAGTCGACTCGGTCGCCTGCCGCCTTGATTACGCAGTCCAAGTGACGGCAAGCCTCCTGAAGACGTGCAACGTCGTTTTGGAGAACCACGTCGATGACGCGGTAAACTCGTCGAAAGTGGGAGATCACCCGGAAGACACAGCGGAGGAGGGTGTCAAGACGGCGGAAGGTGGCCGTCATCTGCTCCGGCAAATTCTCGTCCGACGTAGGAGTGAAGACACTGTTGAAACAGTGTTCTTCCGCAGCACGGTTCAACGTACAGCGAGAGAGATGCTCGTACAGTGCGGCCAGGTAGTCCATCAATGCCGGCGACAAGGAAGAGGCAACCATTTCTGTTTTTTTATAAGTATGTGGGGATGATCACATCTTCGATGGTAGATGATTCTTTTTATAAAATAAGGTATAAATTCGGAGCGTGAGACAAAGAGACGCATCGGAGAGCCGAAGCGGATCGATGCGACGAAGAGGCACATTGGGGAGCCGAAGTGGATGGCGACGAAGAAGAAAACACGCGCATTGGGCTGTAGCGATATTATCACAGATCGTTATAACAAAAAACCGTCTGTGATATGTGGTAATATCACAGACGGTTATTGTTAAGAACCGTTTGTGATGTTTCACAGACGGTTCTTTGTTGAAAACCGTCTGTGATATGTAGAATTATCACAGACGGTTATTAACAAGAACCGTCTGTGATACTTCACAAACGGTTTTCAACATAAACCGTTTGTGATATTACCTCTTCACAGACGGTTTTTAGTACAGCAAGCAACACAGACGGTCTCTAAACCAAAACTGACTATGATTGCATGTAATACAGACGATTTTGGTTAACCGTCTGTGATGAGGCGTCCAGTATTAGCGTTTTTGTAGTAGTGATTTGACGTAGCCAAGCTACCGGTGAAAACCGTTCGTGAATCGGAGCTTCCAATCAAAATTTATTGCAAAAACAAGTAAAGAAACATTCGTCTACAAAACAAGCTACCGATTATTTGCTAGTTGGTTGTCTACTTGTCTGTACTTGTTGGCAAAGATGGCAATAAAGTCATGTGGAGGTTGCAGTAAATCTTTTTGTAACAGAGCGGTAAAATCATGTGGAGGTTGTAATAAATCTTTTTGTAATAGAGTAGTAAACTACAAGTGGAGTCTAGTAAATATTTTGTAACAGAGCAATAAAGCCATGTAGAGGCTGTAGTAAATCTATTTTAGCGAAACAACAAATCTTTATTAGTAAACACATAGAGAGGTTTTTATTTGCAAGAATTATTTCATTTTGTTACCCTCGTCATTACCAAGCAACTGGTAAAAACCGTTCGTGAATGGGAGCTTCCAATCAAAAGTTATTGCGAAAAAAAAGAAACAACCATGTGCAAAGCATGGAATGTCAAACCCCCGGGCATAGAATACCCGAAGACCTTATGTGCGTACCGTACTAGTTCCATAATCAGTGGCTAGTACACACATTCACAATATTTGGCATTCACAACCATACATTCATATATACAAAGTAAAGCAAAATGGTACTTACCTTAAGCGATTACAGTATTTACATTACAAAGGCCGATCGGCCAAATAAGACTTAAGTACCAGAAGTAACAGGGTAACAGAAATAGCAGCGGAAGTAAAAGTGGTGAAAGTAAACAAATTTCAGCAGTGTGCCCATCCAAACTTGAAGGCAACTGACAAAAACAAATCCTAGATAGACACGTCACCGAACCCTACGGTTCCAGGTGTGAAGAAAGCGTCGCCTGTCGTATATTCATCTTCATACTCTAAACAATAACATAAGCAAAATTGAGTACTTATGTACTCAGCAAGACTTGTAGTGTATCACAAAAATTATATTAGGTGCAAGGCTATCAAAAGAAAGAGGCTCTACTCTACCAGTTATTTTGTTCAAAACCATGTTTATTTGCAATATTCATAAGTAATAATTTGTAACGTAATTTGAAAGAGAAGTTAAATAGATACTGGACCGTAATAAGTAACTGAATGAATCACCAATAATAATAACTACAACTCACAACCCTCCTCGGCCGCGTGCAATATTTCACGTTCAGCCATAACTCGGCAGTTATTCCGAATAAATCCATAAACCATTTCCCATGTTTTTCCAGTAAGATGGTTTTTGTGAAAACCAAGACTATACTCGGCAATACTACACTTAGCACGCTCATCACCACGAGCACGGCTATTATAATAGATTTACACTCTGTAGAAGGGTACAACTTTATCCACAGCACATGACTTCTCTAGTTTGTCTGGTATATATCTATGCCACCGCTCACTACCTTAAGTAAGCAGTCTAGAGCATGTGTCGAAGCCTTTACATCATCTAGTCCTATCCTTGCACTAGCCCAGTGAATGGATACCCTTCACTTACCCGGATAGCTCCTATTGAGCGAGGTATTCGCAGTTGTGTCGAAAGGTTTTATCCCAACTGCTCGGAGAAGGGAGCCCCTTCGGGCATGCCGGTCCTTTGGCTCTGTCCGCACTCTAGAGCCTACCTATGTGCAAGATTAGTTTTTTGTGAGACCCCGAAATCGAATCCGTCCGAAGTCAAGAGATTACACTAGAGGCATAACTCTTAGCAGGAAATGAGCCCGATTTCAAATTCCTAGATATGTGTCTTGTGTTAGTTCTCAAGATCAATGGCTAACACTCACATATCGTGAACAACATTGTACATATTCATACATAAATCATACATTATTAAAAGGTGATTTACAAGACTAGAACTTAGGACTATAAGTTACACAAGTGACCGAGTGGCCTACAAAACATTAACAAAAGTACACAACGGAAAAACAACTATAATACACCAAAAGATCCATCCAAATGTGCTCAGCTCCCAGAGGCAACTGAGTGGAGGTAGAAACAATACTATTCATTAGCGTCGCCGTATTCGGTGCTAACGAATTGATCGATAGCTTATTCTTCCTCACCTGAAATAAGTGGTCAATCTGATTGAGTACAAAAGTTACTCGCAAGTCTTACACAAACTAATAAAAGAAAGTGTATGATAGAGACTATCTAATGGATATGAGAGTATACATGTTAATGGTTGTCCAAAGGAAGGTTGTAGTGGCATAAATTTTGCATAAAGCAGTAAGTTTCATTCCTACGCAATCTAGTTTGCAAAAGCCATTTAATAAACAAAATTTGGACAAGCGAAAATAAGTGACATTGGTATAATCATAGATCAAACAATACCAAAGTGGCAGCCCACTTTGATAAACTAAAATGCATGACAAACCGGTCATGCTGATACCGTGTTGTTCCCATGTCAAGTTTTAATTTTTGAGTCTACAATGGTGACAATCGAAAACCAAGTGTCATCTGTAACCGTGGATACGGCTATTCGAATAGATTTATCCCTGCAGGGGTGTACATATTTACCCACATGAATTAATCAGCCCGTAAGCCTCCAAATAATAACAAACTTCCTTTGGTATGTTGGCCGGAGAAATCAAGACTCGGTATTTTTTAGCAAGAACATCTTATTGAGTTGAAACACCCATGCGAGATGAAATCCCACTTAGTATAAGCTATTGATAGAACCTGCTAAACGGGGTACGCAAGTTGTGTTGGGAATGCCAACCCAATGAACAGAAATTAAAGTTGTGCTCCCTTGCACATAATGAATTGCAATCGGATCCCTATGAACATATGATCAAACACATATGTCCTCACACCACTTGTATTCCAACTCAATAAAACCTTCCCCTTACTTAACCAAGTGGTGCCCATATAACTGCGTATGAAGTACAAATGATAATTGGAGTGACCACCCAAAAGCATCGGTCCTGAACGATCCGGACAAGTCTTACTATAGTATCCAATTCTTGTGCACGAAGGCACCCACACTACTAGCCACTTGTCCAGATCAATATCAGTTTTTAATAGACACATTTTAGACTCAAACATCAGATTCAATATTATGGATAACCTGCATGAGTTAGGATATAACTAACTAGACTCACAAATTATTAGTATGAAGAAAATAGCATGCAAACAATTATTATTGCAATTCAAAATACTTAAGTACGAAAGCTGGAATCAAGATGATGCAAGAGGATGCTTACCTTGCTGATTTTCCACTTGTTCCACCTCAGGATTCTCAGGTATGTACTCACTCGTTTTCTGCAATTCAGAATCTAAAAATAACATTATCGAATGAACACCGAGAAAATCTCAAATATTCAAAATGCTCAAACATTCATGAAATTTATACAGTAATGATATGTTGATTTTAAATGATTTTATATGAAAATTTCAGTTCATTTAAAGTTAATGTGAATTTTCTATGAATTTTTCAAGGTTAAAGTCATTAATGGACAATTATTTCAAATATCAATTTTTTTGCAACATAAACATGTTTCAATCCTATTCTAGATTAAAGTACAGTAAAAATGAAAACTAACAAAATTAATTTCACTCAATTTGGAGTTAAAATGAATTACTTATGGATTTTTGAAATTTAAGCCATTTTCAGTGTAAAAGTAATTCATTTCGGGATTTCAAAACGTATTCAATACTTCTTATACCTAGCTGAATCTAGCCACAGTCGCTTACAAGTAGGGTCCAGTGCACAGTGTTTTTCTTTTTCTTTTAAATTCTAAAATAAACCGCCTGGCATGTGGGGTCCACCCGTCATCGACTCAGTCCACAGCATAGTGCGTGGACCAGAAGTCCACAAGCCTAGTCCACGGTCCACGGGTGGGGGTAACTATGCACTTAACTACATGGCCCACAAGTCAGCGTCTCTACTCAAAACTGGTTTCAATAAAACACATCATTTCTTGTTCAAGGCCCCACCCGTCAGTGAGACGTTACGACAAAACTTTGAAACTAAACGGTGCTTTAACTCTAATCCGACAGTGATTAACTTAATCAACGATCTACAGTGTTGTTGGTTGTTCTAAAAATAGAGTATCTCGCATCTACAAGCTTGCCCGCCGACGATGTGGGCCATGTCCGTGCAAACTAAGACTTGAAATGGAACCCTAATACTCTTGCGGTCCTAGGCGTGGCCGGAGTTTGGCCGGAGCATGGCTAGAGCGGCAGATGACGGTGAAGGGTAGCAGCGCAACTATGGCTACGTGCCCTCTTAGAACTCGACGGTGCATTAAAAGAAATAACGTGCGCATAAGCATCACTAAGGTATAAGGGAGCTACCAGAACCAAGAAGATGGTCGGAGAGTCACAGTAGCTCGCCGGCAATGTTGACCGAAAAGCGGCAAAGAGAGCTCCACGTGGAGAGAACAACCTAGGCAAAACCAATCAGCATGAATGGTTGGGATAGCTTAAGTATAGCTCATAGATGCTCTAAAAAGAATGGATTGAGCAATGGCTTACCACATCAGAGATGAGAACGATAGAATCGAAGTTGGCCGGAGATAGAGAAAATCCAAATTCTTGATGACCCTATGAATCAAAAGACGAATTGATTGAGGGGTTTTGCTTCTAATATCCTAGAACACGATATGACACACATAAAAGAGAAAAGAGATCACCGGACACAGAGATGACACAGTGGAGGCGTTCAGGGTGCGCTCTGGACCAACAAAGGGCACCTTGGTGTTCCTACTAACTCACTTCAATGAAACACGTCGGCTTAGCAAGGTGTGAACGGCATAACTAACTAACGAGGATGACAAAGGAATAAGAATATACGCCTCCTTGAACAGGGAGAATAGCTGGTTTTGCTTTCTCGACAGAGAGAAAGAAAGCGGTGCATTGAGGAGCTTTGACGACAGAAAGGACTCGTAGTCACTTCGTGGCATTGCCAGACCAGATGGCATCGTCAGTGGTGAAGTGACATGGCCTCGCATGCACGGGAACACTCGGTGCAACACCACCTCCTGCTTGGGCGCTCGGAGCTGGCACGACGAAGCGGTGGAGAAGAAGGTGACCCTGATAGATGGGCCCCGCTCGTTAGTGGCGGCGGTGAAACGGCGCGATTGGGTGGCGCAAGCGAATGGGCTGGGTCCGATCAAGTCAAGTGGCTTGGGCTCAGTTGCTACAGTTCAAAGTGGTTTAGGCTGAGTCTGAGCAGTTGACTGAATAGAAATTAAACTCCTCTAGTTTGACCAGTGGGTTAAAAATAGCAATTAAGTTTATAAAAATTTGAAATTTTTTATAGAGGTTTCTAAGATGATATAGAACCCATATAAATTTTTAAATAACACTATTCATGATTTAATTGCTTATTTTAAAATCCTTAACCGAATATGTTTATATAAGCAGCATAGATTTTGTTAAGGTCAAGTTGAATTCTAAAAATTTGACAAAAATTATATTTATTCATAATAATCATTCTAGTATTTGAATAAATTATTTTATATAGGTCTTGACAATTATTAACTTAAATTTTCTTTTGGAGTTTCACTTCAAGTTATAAGTTTGACTTGGTTTTGAATTCTTCAAATGCAACAATTTATGCATATGATCCAAAAATGACATGTATGCTCATGTTGTATTCAATTATCACAATGACCCCAACTCTTCATCGAGCTTTAATCCGAACCCACAACATTAGTAAGCAATATCTCCCAGTGCTATAGTCAATCAAATCAGCACAATTCGAAACCTCTACTAGCATAGCACATCTACTGACTCAAGCAAATTAGACCAAAAGCTATACATGTTTCCTCTACTACCATCATCCAAGTGACATTATTGGCTTAGATCTGGAAATTTGAGACCAACCTACACAATCCAAAGCGGTGAGCTCATACCTAGACGGGAGGCGTGGACAAAGAGGGAGTCGAGGTCGGGGGCGGTGTCGTCGAGGTTGGGGGCGGCGTCGTCGAGGTCGGGGTCGAGAGGAAGGATGCCAGCACGGGGAGGAGGAGGCACGGGGATGACGGTGGTGTAGGGGAGGAGGACAGCGTGGGGACGACGGCGCGGAGAGAGGAGGCTCAGGAGGAACACGGGAAGTAAGGGCGCTGGGGAGGCGGACGGGCGAGTGAGGACTGATGAGTAAGGGCGCAAACCCTAGTGGGGCCCTACTTATAAAGGGATATCACAGACGGTTGTATTAAATAACCGTCTATGATATGCTATATCACAGATAGTTCTATTCCAGACTATCTGTGATAAGCGAGCATATCACATACGATTATAATAGAACCATCTGTGATATATAGCATATCACATACGGTTATTTAATAGAACCATCTATGGTATCCCTTATCAGCTAGCCTCAAAAAAATGCTAGCCATGCCCTCTGAAAATAAGAAAGCATATACAATCACAGATGGAATAATTTCTTAATTAATTAATGAATCAATTACAATGGAATAATTTATTAATTACATGTTGAGTTTCTAAATTACAATGGAACAATTTTCCAAATAGGTGTTCACCGTGTGGGATCATTCCACTTGGCTATTTCGTTTTAAAAATAGCCCTTCACGATGATCGACGAGCATATAGCTAGCTTCCTCACTGGGTTCTTCCTCGAGCCTAATGCCATCTCCGAAAGGAAGGAACTCATCAAATTGATTGTACTCTTCCTCATCCACGACGTTCTCAACTCCGACAATCATTATTTTTCCATGAAGAACTACGTGGTGGTTCTTATTTGTTGGATCCTTTACATAAAACACTTGAACAACTTGCTTAGCGAGTATGAATGGACTGTGCTCTTCCTATCCTGAGCTGTCGTATAAAATGTGTACCCATTTATATCATATCCTTGCCATATCACAATTGTAAATTTTGGCCCTTTTGCCAACCATGGCAGCATATCATCACTTGATGATCTCCCTGTGAATCGCACCTTTAACCATTTGTTGAACCAACGGTTGTACTCTCTCATGATCCAAACCTCTGACCGGCTTGGATTCTGTTGACGTACCATGTCTTTGTGCTCATCGATGTATGGGAACACTTCGATCGTGTGTTGCAAGACTGTGAAATAGGCTTGAATGTACGTATCCAGATCGAGAGTGATTGCTTTCCTTCCAATGGTCCCGATACCCTCCAGTCTCCCTTCATGACGAGATAGAGGCACACCTATCGGTTTCACCTGAGCCATGTAGTCGACGTAGAACTCAATTACCTCTTCGGTTGCATAACCTTCAATGATGATGCCCTCTGGCCAAGATTAATTCCGTACATAGGACTTGAGAATTCACTTGTACCTCTCGAACGGGTACATATGACGTAGGAACACAAGACTACATATCTTTATCTCTTTCATAAGGTGAACAATGAGATGGACCATAATATCGAAAAATAATGGAGGGAAATACATCTTAAGATGACATAGAGTCGTCACCACCTCGGCCTGTAGAGCATCTAGTCCTTCGAGATCGATTACCTTCTGAGCAATTGAGTTAAAGAAATAACACAGCCTAATGATGGCCACTCGGACCTTGTTCGGCAAAATACTCCTAATTGCAACAAGAAGCATTTGTGTCATCAGCACATGACAATCATGAGACTTCATACCAATTAATTTTAAATCTTCGATAGAAACAAGTTTCTACATATTGACGGAGTAACCGGACGGAACTTTCACACCATGTAAGCTTTGGCACAGTTCATTTCTCTTGGCCTTGGACAAAGTGTAGCAAGCTGGGGGGAGGTATGTTCGGCTTTTATCGGTCTCTTTCAGTGCTAACTCAGTCCTTATGTTCACATCAACCAAGTCACATGGTGCATTGACACCATCCTTTGTTTTGCCACTAATGTCCAGTAAGAGACCAATCAAGCTATCACATACATTCTTCTCAACATGCATGACGTCGATGCAGTGGCGAACTTCTAAATGCTCCCAATAAGGTAAGTCCCAAAAATTGACCGCTTCTTCTAGATGTTCTACTGACGGGTCCTCAATTTACGTCCCTTTTCAAGCATAACATCGATATCCTTAACCATATCATAGACCTATTTCCTTCTAAAATCCCTTGTAGCTGAACTGTCCTCCTTATTTTCATCGAATTGTTTCTTCATCTTACGGTATGGGTGAAACTTGGGAAGGAACCTACGGTGACGCATGTACACAGTTTTGTGTGAGTTGTTCAGCCACACACTCTCGGTACCATCTAAGCAGGGCGGACAGGCTTTGGCTCCAAATGTACTGAACCCTGATAGGTTACCAAGGGCAGGAAAATCATTGATGGTGGAGAACAACATGACGCGTAAAGTGAAGTTCTCTCGTTTGTACGCATCCCATACTTATATCCCCTTCGTTCCACAGTGTCACAAGATCTTCCAGCAATGGTACTAGGTACACATCAATGTCGTTCCCAGCTTACTTCGGCCCTTGGATAAGTACTGACATCAAAATGTACTTCTGCTTCATACACAGCCAATGATGAAGCTTGTACATACATAGATTCACGGGCCAGGTGATATGTCGGCTGCTCATGTTACCGAAAGGATTTATTCCATCTGTACTCAACCCAAAGCTTATGTTCCTCGGTTCTGCACCAAAGTCTTGGAAGCTTCAATCGAAATTTCTCCACTGGGCAGAATCAGCAGGGTGTCTTAGCTTTCTATCTTTTTTATGCTCTTTCGAGTGCCAACGCAGCAATCTTGTCTCCTTTCGGTTTGCAAATAAATGCTTCAAACGGGGAATTATAGGAAGATACCACAACACCTTAGTAGGAGTTCCTTGCTTCACTTCGATGCCCTCACTATCATCGGAGTGATTCTTACGCTTGTATCGGGATGCTTTGCACACCAGACATACATGCATGTCTGCATACTCTTTATGGTAAAGGATACAATCATTCGGACATGCATGTATTCTTTCTACTTCCATTCCCAATGGACAAATAACCTTCTTGGCTTGGTAGGTGCATTTAGGAAACACGTTTCCCTCCAGAAGGATGTCCGCTAGGAGACCTAACAACGCCGTGAAACTGTTATCGGACCAACCATTGTTTGCCTTCAATTTCAGCAGTTCAAGCACGGATGACAACCTTGTGTATTCCGGCTTGCAGCCAGGGAACAAAGGTTTCCCGAGTTCTCCATTAAGCCCTCGAATTTACCAAACTCTCTCTCACTGTAGTTCCCTTCTGCATCGCGTAGCATCTAATCCAGATTGTCATCGTGCGACCTATCCTCATCGAAAGCACAGTCCACATCCGATATATAGTTGTCTCTCTCGACGATGTTACTACCTTCCGGTATAATTTGTTCTTCACCGTGACTGATCCAACATATATACTCCTCTTTGAAACCCTTCGAATCAAGTGCACTTCAATCTACGCTGGGTTCACTACTACAAAAAGGCTAATATTGGACGCCTCATTACAGACGGTTGACCAAAACCATCTGTATTACATACAATCACAGACGGTTTTGGTCTTGCGACCGTCTATGTTACTGGCTGCACTAAAGTTTATTATGAAAACCGTCTGTGAAGTATCATAGACGATTCTTAACAATAACCGTCTGTGATACTTCACAGATAGTTTTAATAATCAACCGTCTGTGATATGAGACCATATCACGGACGGTTCCATTATGGAACCGTCTGTGATAAGTATCACTGATGGTTCCATAATAGAACCGACTGTGATAAGTCTCTTTTATTAGTAGGAGCCCACTAGGGTTTGCGCTCTAACTTGTCACTCCCCAGCGGCCTTACTCTCGTCCGTTCCCCTCCCCACCCGAGTGACCCTGTCACCGACGCCGCCATTCTTCCCGTCGTCGACAGTTGTGACATCATGGTTCACTACACAAGACACTCATACGATAAGAGTGTCTTTTGTAGTGTCACCGTTGTGCCACAACTACGGTGACGCTACGCGCCTTCCCCTCTTCCTCCTCCCCCTGGCGTGCGTGACCTCGGCTACCTTACCGACCTCCCCTGGCTACCTCTAGCTCCACCGACCTCAGCCTCGGCTACCTCACCACCGACACCGGCGATGTCGATCGAGGTAAGACAGATCTATTGGTTTGTGCTATTGGTATTCATGTGAATGTACCGAGTTGCAATGTGGGCTACCTAGCTAGCTAGCTTGATGGTCGGTTTGGACACCCTTGGCCTTGCTGTCTTGCTGTCTTTCCCTCTATGACTGCTGGCTGGATGGATGGATCGATGATCTAGAGGTGGGGAATGGGATTGTGTTTTGGTGTGACTGTTGCGTGGTATGTTCCTAAAGACATTTTTTGTTTTTGATACGTATGATGTAGGGTGTGCTGATGAAAAACCACATTGATGTAATCTTAAGAAGTGCCAATCTGAGGGAGGAAATATTTTATTACCTCCTGGAGATGATCTTAACAAATAGCTGTCTGTTAATAGTAAGTCCGATCACCATTGATCTATTCTTAGGATAAATAACACCATGCAAGTGTTTCATGGATATAGATGAGTTTCTACAGGTTGCTGCTCTTATCTGCTTGACATGAAAACCGCAAATGTTACTAGTTGTGTTCACTGATGAGATATGAAATGAATCTCCTCGGACGACATGGATAGAGGTGAGTTTCTACAGGTTGCTGCGCTTATCTGCTTTATAGATAGAGAGTTAACCATTAAGGAAAACTCTTTTTTACATCCTAACATGATATCGTCAACTTACCATATATTGTTATCTTATTACCATTCATGTTTGAACATATTTTATATGTTTCACTGGACTTGTATTCAAGTATATATTATCGATGAGAGTTTTGTCTCAATCCTTGTGAGAGTTTTCTAAATAGTGGCCGCCTCCTCCCCGAGCCCGCCTCCCCTTTCCTCTATTCTTGATCTCTTCTCTAAAAAATCTCTAAGTATGTATGTTATATATATATATATATATATATATATATATATGTATATATATGTATGTATGTATGTATATGTATATATATATATACACACACACACATAGTTCGTAGCCTTTGATAGCTAACTTGAGGCCTGATCAATTCAGCTAGCTAGCTCGCTTCTTGGTCGTTCAGGTGAAACACAGCCTACTTCATCGATCATAACACATTGGAGTGTACGATTTGCTTCATACCTTGGCATGAAGCAAATGGTACACTCAAGTGTATCAGGCTCGATGAAGTAGCTAGACACAGCCTACTTCGTCGATCCTAACACACTCGAGTGTACGATTTGCTTCATGCCAAGGCTGCTTGGAGATTTTGTAGAGAAGAGGCTATCATAGACGGTTCCAAATACCCACCGTCTGTAAAGAGGCTATCACAGACGGTTCGAAATACTAACCATCTGTGAAGAGTCTATCACAGACGGTTCCAAATAAGAACCGTCTATGAAACTTAAGCTATCACAGATGGTTTATATATAAAACCGTCTGTGATAGTTAGCTATCACAGACGGTTCTGAGTTAATAACCATCTGTGATATGGTGCATCACAGACGGTTCAAAAACCGTCTGTGATGACCTCATGTCATCATTGACCCATAAACTCAGACGGCTCACGAAACCGTCTGTGATGACGTTTTTTAACTATCTGTGAAGACGTTTTCTGTAGTAGTGGTTGGTAAATATCTTTAGATTATAGCAATCAATGCATTGACAGTACATAAAATTTATCCCCTTCTTTAACATATCATGCTCGGCAGCTCTTCTAAAAGTAGACACGCTATCAATGTATTATTCACTCACACGGTTCTCAACGTACATCCAGCTTCGGTCCATCTACGCTACATACGTAACAAATTAGTGTTAAATTAGATTAATGCACACAAATACTCTTCCTATTGACCAAACATACTACAAATTGAATAGCGATTAAGCATAGGCAAATATAAAGGATTAGAGATCATTACCCTTTCGAGTTCACGACTAATTAGACCTTAGACCTTGGTAGCTCTTTGTACCAACCACTCAGATATTATAGCACTATATGAAGCCTCACTTAAATGTGTTTGGCTCAAATATGTGACTAACCACATCCAAAAGTATTGTGACATTAACACCGTCAATACCCCCACAATTACCTATAAAGATAATACTGCTTGTGTTACACAAATGCAAATGAGTTATGTTAAAAGTAATATCACTTAGTATATTGCTCCCAAATTCTTCTATCCTAATGGACACCAGAAGAACGATGAGGTGAAGATCCTGCAAACTAGATCATGTGAAAATCTGGCTGATTTATTCACTAAGTCTCTGCCTATGTCCAGTTTCCAACGATACGTTCATGGTATTGGAATGAAGCAGCTTAGAGAGTTGCAGGAATCAGGGGGAGAATCCTGAATCATAATCCACTTAAGGTTTTGAAGTTTTACCTTAATCCTGAAGATTAACCCAGAAGGTAGAGAGGTTGCACTCTTTTCCCTTAGTGAGTTTTCCCTAAAGATTTCTCACATAAAGGTTTTTAACAAGGCAATGATGCAATACAACTTGCAGATGCAATGTACTCTTTTCTCCGATCCCTTTTTTCCCACTGGGTGTTTGGGAGGAGTTTTTAAAGAGACATGTACATGACGCGGTATTCTCTCAAGGGGGAGTGTTAAGAAACCCTGCATTAAGGGTTAATGGGTATAATACCGAAACTACATCCGATGGGTTTTAGTCTTTAAATAGGACATCATTGTACTCAGAAAGAGATTGATCAATGAATAAAGAGGTTCCCCATATTGTGTCTTTATCTATTTGTCTCTCTCTCTCTCGTTTGACTATTGTTTGGTGATTGGTTGATTGTTTCCTACGACTACTATATTCTTCAACACATATATGGGTAATTTCGTACTAGAAATATATGTATGGGTACGGTCAAATATTGATTTTATAGGTAGCTAGTGAGGGGCAGACCCAGGTAAAAAAATAAGCAAAGGCACAAATGGGCTGTCGGGCCTACTGGGATGAGCAGGGCACAAGTGGTATTGGGTGGCCTCCCCCCCCCCTCCTCGCGCTAGCTAGGTCAGTTTAGTACATATATTTGGTCATAACTAATTAACAAAAGGGTCATTTCAATTCATAAAAATACTTTACTACGTAGCGAAATTTTATCTTTTTTCATATTCAAACCAACAAAAACAATTCTAATATACTCCTTTTCTTATTGGTCTGCATTTTTAGGTTGGTAAGTTAAACTGATACCTATATGGGTGAAACAAAACAGCTTATTAATTAATTTGTAGTCAAAAGACAGCCACATTTCCAACGTACAATAAAAACATTCATCAAGTAAACATAAGCAGTGTAAACTCTTTTATGTGAAGGTTGATAATTTTTTATTACTCATCATATCTTCAAGTCGGAGGTCTGGTAGTGACTGTAACAAGGGAATCTAAGGTATTAGACCTCCCGTGTGTTGTTTTAGCCGGTTCAAAGAAGGAGAGAGAAGATATTGAATCAATTCAATACATTGGAGGGGTCGATTCCATCAAAAAATATAACTTCTGGAACCGAACTCTACATAGGAATCGTTTCAAAATATTAAACAACTCATATGAGCTCAATCATGAAAGAGAGAGAGAGAGAGAGAGCAGTTGAGAGAGTATATTATTTTTTAATGGTTTTTTTAATATAACGTGGGTCCTAATTATTTAGTAGGAATTGGATCAATATATTAGAGAAAAACAACCTCAGTTTCTTAAATACTTACGTGACATCCATTTAAATCGACGTCGGTTCAATACAATAAAGATACTCTTAGAGATTTTTCTTATAAAGGAACCATAATAATGACTTAATTTTCACTGCGTAGCAAACTTTGATCTTTGTTCATGCACGTTCAGACCAACAAAAAATTCCTCGTACGTATTAGTGCAGCAGAAGACTAATTAAGTAAATAAAGTAGATTTGATTTGAACACAGCAAAAGGTTCGATTCCCACTTGTACTACTTCACATCTACTCAACAAGCACACAGCAGTTCAGTAACAAGACTTGGCTGCTTTAGATTAGCTCACCACCTTCGTCATTGGAAAGATCTAGGGAGAAGCTTATTCTTTGTTTTTTCATGCATAGCTAGCTAGGCCGAGGAAACGTACGTTTTCCTCCGTCAATCGATCTCGCAGTGGTCAACCGAACGACCAAAAATTTTGTACGAATAAGTGGACGATCGCGCGGCTCCGGTTTGACGCGTGCACCTAATTGGTACTAGATATTAAACAGTACTGTGAACGCATGCAGGTGGTCGATCGATTCCTACAAGAATTTGGCTCGGCAGAACTTGCTTTAATTTATTCGACGCATTCCAATTTAGCTATGGCGGTAAAGTTAACTCGACAATTTTGCACGACAGTTAACATTGAACGAAATGACTGACGACTTGACTGGAACAACATGCACGCGCGCGTGCGAACGCCGCCTAGCTTTCGTTCGCGGAAAGCACCGTGAAAGAAAAAAAGTGACCATCACACGCGCAGAAAACGCGTCTTTTTTCAGTTACGTTCGTTTTACCCGCCATCCTCCTCAACTATAGGAAGGAAGGCTCTCTCGATCTGGTCATGCGTACGAATGCGTCTGCATGGATCGATCGGAGCGCGACAAAAATTCCACATCAACCAAGTCGTTTCACCCATGGAGCTCTAGTCCGGGATACCACAATTAGGTTCTGGCCGGTGTGCATGCCCATGTGTTAAATGCGTCCTAACATTGACACTGGACAGTGTATTTAATTGACCATGTACTGTTGTTCCACACCAAACAATTAACGTGTTAAAATCTCATTCTCTCTCTCTCTCAACTGCTTACAATAAGAAAGTATCATCCATTCCTTAACAGAGTTTCAAGATGCATGTTGTGCTAACCAAGGTTATCAGAATCATGATCCTAAATCGGATTGGAGGTTGATCAGCAGGATCGCGAATTATAGGATCGACGTTGAATTTAAGATCTTATCTGATTCTACCAGAGAAATATTTTTTGAAATCTACCTTGTATTTTAACACTTCGACAATTTTATAACTATACTTTTAAAACTTTTGTTTACCAAAATGTAGTGCAAATGAAAGATTATTTGTTATTTATGCAAATTATAATGGACATGAAGAAATAAAAAGTAAAATTTACAATGAAAGGGACATATGGAAATAATTATTTATAATAAATCACTAGAATCGTATGAAAATTTTGATCACGATTCTACAATTTTTTTTGTTAGAATCATAATAATGTTAATATTTACCAAATTAAAACTCTACCATAGGATTGGATTTACCCAATCAATATGAGTTGTAGAAACGCTAAGATCTTATAACTAGAATTCAGATTCCGACAACCAAGTGCTAACACACACGCCGCACGCTCACCTTGTTTATCACATACATGGAAAAGCGTGAAGCTTCTGCACGCTATGTATCCTCGTGTAACAACACTTGCAAATTAACACACCCACTCATGCATATTGATGATTCGTTTAGGAAAGGGACGCTCTAGCCACCAGAACACGTTGCTCGCAAAATAAGAAAGGAAGAAAGAAAACCATCATGCATACATGCTTGCATGGGACTAAATTGAACGCAGAGCTAGAGCTAGCGCTCATGAGTACCAATGGCGGAGCTAGAAAATAAACATAAGGTGGGTCAGACAAATACAACTACCCTTTTTTTAATGTGAACACTAAACTAAAAACTTTACTGTATATACTTGAAGTTGTCATATACATGTTTCAAATACTAAACACATGCATCTTCGATGATGATATACATAACTATAAGTTTGTTTAGTATGAAAGATGAATGAGAGTATTGACGGATGGGGGAGCCGTGGCCCCGCCGGTCTCCCCATCCCTCCGCCACTGCGCACGACTGAAAAGTTTCGAGAGAACTGCTGATTAGCTATACACTTATAATTTCTTTTCTGACAACATTAATTAATTATTTCTTTGTACCATTGATCTTCGGTCGGATTAAAACTAATGAACTCGATAGCCAGCTAGCGAAAAAGTAATTAATATTAGCGCGCGGTGGTCTCCTGTTCTCAATAGATGCCGCCATGCATGGATCGATGGAAATAAACGGAGAAATTAAAATCCCCAAGCCAGAGTTTGGTAAGCCTATTAACCTTTCCAAGCTTTCAAATGGTAACCACGTACATATCACGCTTTTGCAAACAAAAAAAAAGTCTCGATGCTCTTAATTAACGTGTGGAATCCAAACAAAATACAGGTCGGTCGTTTCAATGAGAATCACAAGAAACATGCATGGAGCTCCCCGAAAAGGCGACGAGGGACTGTTTGGTTTGTACTTTGTTAGCAACGTGAACCAACACTACTAGAAAGTTAGCAAAATCTGACGGGCACAAATTTTACTGACGGGCCCGCACCGACCGTTAAGGTTTACTATTTTGGTTATGAGAATAAAATTCAAATTTTACTGACGGTTTTTATACAACTCTTAAGAAAAAGTATTTTGCTGATGGTTACAACCGTCACGTTAATTGCTTTGGTCTAGCGTGGGAAAGATTCTTCGCGGCAAAAAAATTGGCATCGTGCGCTCGCCACGTGAAAAATTCAAAGTGCTGAAATTTTGTAGAACAGTGGTAGAGATAAGGATTACATAGATAAATATAAAATAAACTTATAAGACCAAAATAACTTGGTTCACCTCAATTAGAGTTCATGTGAGAACCCGGGGTATTTAACTTGTAATACTTAACCATTAAGATGATTCAAGCATTACAAATCAAATATCACGACTCTCGACGTATATGTACTTCCCAGAATGCAGTACACACACCCCATACAAAAATCAAGCATCAATTCCATTCAACACATAGGACCAAAGTACAACTAAGCAATACGAAAGACATACAATATAAAGTTATTACAAAAGGGGCCGACCGGCCAAATACAACTAGAGAGTCTTAAATAACAGCGGAAGTAAGGTGCCATAAGATGGCGATAAACAAAAGCCAAGTAGTGTGCCTTAAACCCACAAGGCAACCAACCGGGCCACCAACCTAGTCCTCGAAGCCATCGCACATCTCGCAGAAGTACAACCCTTGGGGTTCAACTTCCTCCTCTGCAACAATTTAATTAAAGCATAGCAAATGAGTACAAAAATGTACTCGCAAGACTTACATGTAGGGTAACAGGCCTATATAAATAGCTACATGCAAGCTTATTTAAGTGGAGCAGGCTCTAGACTCATTTTCAGCATAAAGCAAGTTTTCATTTGCAGTAATGTAATAGATTTAAAGTAATTTTGCAATCTGATTTTATTTGATAAAAATAGTGAGATACCAAGTAATAGTAATAACAAGACATCCTGGAAGTGAATAACCCAATAGCCACCACAACAATAGCATGAATTCCCCATTCATACCACCCACATCAAGTTTTAATTAAATGTTGTAGTCTAACTCTTGCAAAACCTAACCAAGCGTGTCCATAACCTAGGACGAGACTATTCGAATAGTTTGAACCCTGCAAGGGTGTACAACTTTACCCACATGTCAGACCGCCTTTTCGCCACATAATTAAGCACACTTCCTTTGGTATGCCGGCACGGCTAAGTCCTACGAGACATTTCCAATATTGTGCATTAACTACGAGTCGCCCATATGGGAGGAAGCCCCATATGTTGATGTGGAGTCATCAAAGATGCTCACCTCCTTTTAAAGGATGATGCTCCTTGCAGTGGATAACCTCCACCACTACTCACCCAAACACACACAAGTTTCTTTTTCAACACAACACACATATCCACCGTGCGACCCGGAGCTAACACAAGCCAAAGTACTAAGTCAAGAGAGGTCCCATATCCTTCTCATGTGGTTGCACGTAAAAATGCCTGGATAGTGTGACACAAGATGTTCGGTCCTTGTTGACTTAGGCATACCACCACACACCCGATAATCACACCATCAACCATATGCCCAAGTCTAAAACATTTCATTTTCAGTTTCATTTTGTTTTTGACTTTATAAAGTAACCAAGCACAAAGTGCTGAGCATAAAGATAATAATAATTTTGTGTGATCAAGGTTATTGACTAAGTTGATAACCGCCCAATTCTACCGGTAGCTAAGCATTTCTAAGCATGACACCGCAAAGACAATAAAAGAGCATAATTAAATCACCCGGCTCTAATTCACCAGCGATATTAATAACTTATGTTTGTGGCAGGGGATAACAATTTAAGGGCAACCATGCAATAGGAATAGCTACCTCTAATCGGAAAATTACTTTGACACAAATTAAAGCATGCATACATACAATTTGTAAACAAAGTATTAGACTTGAAAGTAATAGGACATTTATGATCAAACTGTTTGCCTTGCTGAGGTTGATTATCTTGCTACAGAGGGTCACTCGCGCAATCAATAATATCATTGGAACCTAGCGAAAGAATCGAAAGCACAATAAGAAGCGAATAAAACCGAAAAGACCCAAAAATTCAACTTCAACCAAAAGTCATGAAAAATTCACAGAAGGTAGAGCATGATTTTAGATGAATTTAACAACAGGAATCAATTCATTTGGATGTTCTATGCAAAAGTTATAACAGTTTGAATGGCAGTTTTCTGGAAAATCCAATAAAAATGCCATTGGTTACTGTTCATCCTAGTTAATTATTTTGGTGAAAATTTCCAGAACAGTGGTGCACTTGAAATTTTTATGGTAGGCATAGCACCTCATGAGATGAACAATGGAATTTGATTCACCTCATTTGGAGCTAAGATGAATTTTCTATGATTTTTCAAAGTTATAAAAGTAGTACACAAGTTACATGCAAAATAAGATTTTTAGTAACAGTATCATGCTCACAACCTATTTTACAATAAACTACATTAATAGAGGATTATAAAAAAATTGAGTTTACTCTTTTTGGAGTTACAGAGAAATACTTATGCATTTTTGAAGTTAAAGCAATTTTTAGTGCAACAATGATACTAAACCTAAAGTAATTTTGCCAAAAATATTTTCAGCAACAGTAACATGATTCAATCCATTTTTATAATAAAGTACATTTAAAAATGAAACTAACAAAATTTGAATCATCAATTTTGGAGCTAATATGAATTACTTATGCAATTTTGAAGTTTAGCCAATTTTCAGTTCACAAATAAAGCATTTCAGAAATTATAATAACATACAATACTTTTTATACCCAGACTAGCCTAGCCCTACTCACTGACCCGTGGGGCCAATGAACAGTGCCATATTATATTTTCCAAATGAATTTTCGAATCGGCCTGACATGTGGGGTCCACATGTCATACACCCCGTCCACAGCATAGTTCATGGACCGAGGGTTTATGGAACAGTGCACCGGTCTATGGACCACCCGGCAGTTTACTATGCACTAATGGCCTCGGGCCCACATGTAATAGACTCAAAGACTCAGCTAATTAATTGTTTTCCGACAAAGACACATCATTAACTCTAATCATCATCATTAAAGGCTAATGGCGGCGCTACAATGCTGGCGCCGGAAGTCGCCACGTCAAGGCGCAACATGAAGCTTCCGGCAGCTCGCCGGTGAACGAGGGCACGGCGGCGCGACGGGAAGCGGCGGCGGCGATGAGCGGAGGCGACGCTACGGCCACGATGCATATCACAACGCGAGGGCTAAAGATCTAGCTAGCAGCGATAAGCAATAGGGGGCTCGAGGACTCACCACGATGACCCGGAGGTGGAGGGTTGCTTGAGTCGAGCCGGGTGACGAGATCCCGAGGCGACGGAGAGGCTTCACCGAGGAGGGTCGACACAGTGAAAGAGACAAGGAATGAGTGGTCGGAGAGCACAAGTGAGGTCCCCAGGTGGTGTGAGAACGAGGAATCAACGAGAGGCTCACCGTGCCGTCGCCGGAGAAGAAAAGGGCTTCGGCGGCCGAAAATGGGGATAAACCAAATTCTGAGAGCTCCTGCGACCGAAACACAAAATTGATTGAGGGGTTCTCCTCCTAAGACCAAAAGGCGCATGGTGACGCACTTAAGGGAGAGGGAAACTCACCGGAGGGGAAGATGGCACGGCGGCGGCCTTGGGTGCGAGCTCTAGAGCAGCGGGGAGCATGCCTCACGTCCGAGAGCTACACAAAGCGACAAAGGCTCAAACCAGTGCTCATAGGAGCGGTGAAGGAAGAGGAAGAGAGGGGGACCACGCGGAGGGAGCTCACCTTTGAGCTGAGCTCAAACCAGTGCCTTCCTCCTCAGTCACCGAAAGGAGGAAAGGCTTTCAACGGGCGGGAGAGGGAGTATTATCCCCGGGCGACGACGGAAATGGAAGCGGCGTCAACCGACGAAGCTGAGGATTGGCCGAGAGGGGCGGCGGATTGACAGCGTTGCCGTGCGGAGACGGAGTTGGCAGCGCGCGCGGCGACGTGGCGCGCGGACTCTGCCCACTTGCCAGCGCAAGGTAGGAGACGGTCCTGACAAGCCGGGCCCGCGACGCAGCGACTCAGCTGCGAGCGCGCGATCGCGCGGAAGGGAATCGAGACGGGCTATTGGATCGAGATCCAACGGCTGACAACACGCAAGAAGTTTTATAACTGGCGAAGCGGTACGCGATCGTGAGCGTTGGTGCGCAATCGGACGGTTGCATGTGACGCGCAGGTGAGATGGTTGGGCCGAGTCAAGTCGGCTCGGGCCGGACCTGAGTCTGGTTCGAGTCAGATGAATAGTGTTTAGGTTTTGTTTTAAAAGGCTGAGAAGATAGAGAATTTTTGGAGGTAGCTCCGAAGCTCTAAAAATTCTGAAATTTTTATGGAAGATTTCTGGATAAAATAAAAACCTTGTGTAATTTTTCCAGAAATTTTTGTGCACTGAATTGCTCTCTAGAAAATTCACAAGCTGCAGGGCTAGTGGTTTGACCAGAATTCAAACTGGTTTGACTAGCCCTTTTGAAATAGAAAAAAATCTAAAAATTATGAGATTTTGCAGAGAGGTTACTAGGATGATCAAGATGATAGGAAAAATATTTCCAGAGGATGATCATAAGATTAGATTTGAAAGTTTTTAAGGACAACAACTTCCATCAATAGAAACATTGATCTATGACAAAAGGAATTACTAGGGGAAAATTTCTAGAAAATTTAAAATGACATCATGAAGCATCAAAAGTTTTAATTTATCCTTATTTTATTATATTTGAAATACACACCATTGTTTGGGATGTTACAAAACCTCCCCCCTTACAAGAATCTCGTCCCGAGATTCCGATCACTCGGAAAAGAAAGATGGGTAGTCCACACGCAGGTGATCCTCCCTTTCCCAAGTTGCTTTATCCTCGGTGTGATTTGTCCACTGAACTTTAAGGAACTTGATGACACGATTCCTTGTTCTTCGTTCAGCTTCCTCAAGGATGCGAAGAGGACGCTCTTTGTAGGTCAAGTCTTCTTGTACATCGAGACTCTCCAAAGGAGCTTCCTCGGTCGGAATGCGAAGGCACTTCTTCAATTGAGACACGTGAAAGATATCGTGCACACCTTCAAGTGCAGCGGGCAATTCCAACTTGTAGGCAACCGCTCCTTTCTTCTCAATGACGCGGTAAGGTCCAACATATCGAGGAGCTAACTTGCCTTTGACGCTAAATCGCTGATGACCCTTTAGAGGAGAGACTTTGAGATAAACAAAGTCATTGGGCTCAAAGCTCAACTCATGGCGACGGCGATCCGCATAGCTCTTTTGCCTTGATTGAGCCGTGCGCAATCGATCTTGAATCAACCGAACTTGGCTTTCGGCTTCATTAATCGAGTCTGGGCCAAAGAATGGTCTTTCACCTATTTCTGACCAATTCAATGGGGTTCTACATTTCCTCCTATATAATGCCTCAAATGGTGTCATGCTAAGACTAGCTTGAAAGGTGTTGTTGTAGGAGAACTCGGCGAACGGCAAACACTTCTCCCAATTCTTCCCACAGGAGAGAACACAAGCACGGAACATGTCTTCCAATACTTGATTGACCCTTTCAGTTTGGCCATCAGTTTGAGGATGGTATGCGGTGCTGAAAGAAAGACGGGTCCCCATAGCCTCTTGTAAGCTTTTCCAAAATTTGGCGGTGAAGAGTGCACCACGATCCGAAATGATCGTCTTCGGTACACCATGCAAGCACACAATGCGGGAGACGTAGAGATCTGCCAACAGACCCACACTGAGATTGGTCCGCACTGGAAGAAAATGGGCTACTTTCGTCAACCGATCAATGACAACCCAGATGGAATCTTTCCCTTTTGAGGTACGGGGTAGACCGGTGATGAAATCTATGCCAATAGAATCCCACTTCCATTCAGATACAGACAAGGGTTGTAGCAAACCCGCTGGACGTTGATGCTCGACCTTCACACGACGACATACGTCACACTCGGCAACAAACCTAGCGATCTCTCGCTTCATTCGGGTCCACCAGAAACTCTGTCGGAGATCTTGATATCGTCATCAAAGATGCACGTGTTTGGTATTTGAAGTATGTATATGACATCTTCAAGTATATACAATAAAGTTTTTAGTTCCGTGTTCACTTTAAAAAAGTAGTTATATTTGTTTAGCCCACCTTATGTTTATTTTCTGTTTAGTATTCACTTAAAATAAAAGTTGTTGCATTTGTCTGACCCACCTTATGTTTATCGCACGTGCGCCAAGAAGACGGCCATATACACTCCAAAACTTGTCAGCGCTGTCAGCTAAGCAGCCGAGAGCCAACGGTGCTAACCACCAGCCCAAACGGGTGCATGCACGCGGCATCCGGATCCGAATTGAACTGTACTCTACGCACCTGGCGCCGTAGCTTAGCTAGTTGACCATCTGACTCGCGTGGCGCCTGGCGCTGACAAGTCGGCCGCTTCGGTCGTTACGTACGTAGCTAGCTACCTACCAACCAATCTCGTCCCTCGCCTCCAACGCCCGCTTCGCCACGCCACTTCCCCTTTCCCCGATTGCTTCCCTATATAAGCCAAACCTAACTCTCCGCCATCTCCAACTACATCTCCATCTCCAGAGCCTAGCTAGCTTCTCTGCCTTCCATCTCCAGCTTCTGAGCTAGCTAGCTAGCTTGGTACGTGTACACCGACCTCGCAGTAAGCCCTACTCCTTGCTAGCAAATACACGCCATGGGCAGCTTGGACGCCAACCCCACCGCCTTCTCCGCCTTCGGCGACGAGGCAGGCTTCCAGCCGCTCAACGCTGACGACGTCCGCTCCTACCTCCACAAAGCCGTCGACTTCATCTCCGACTACTACAAGTCCGTCGAGTCCATGCCGGTGCTTCCCAACGTGAAACCGGGCTACCTGCAGGACGAGCTCAGGGCATCACCGCCGACCTACTCGGCGCCGTTCGATGTCACCATGAAGGAGCTCAAGGCTTCTGTCGTGCCCGGCATGACCCACTGGGCGAGCCCCAACTTCTTCGCGTTCTTCCCGTCGACCAACAGCGCTGCCGCGCTCGCCGGTGACCTCATCGCATCGGCGATGAACACCGTCGGGTTCACGTGGCAGGCGGCTCCGGCGGCGACTGAGATGGAGGTGCTCGCGCTGGACTGGCTGGCGCAGCTCCTGCGCCTGCCGACGAGCTTCATGAACCGCACCAGCGCTGGCCGTGGCACCGGTGGTGGCGTCATTCTCGGCACCACCAGCGAGGCCATGCTGGTCACACTCGTCGCGGCGCGTGACGCAGCCCTGCGTCGCAGCGGCTCCGAAGGCGTGTCCGGCCTGCCGCGCCTGGCTGTGTATGCCGCCGACCAGACCCACTCCACGTTCTTCAAGGCCTGCCGCCTCGCCGGTTTCGATCCGGCCAACATCAGGTCCATCCCCACCGGGCCGGAGACGGACTACGGTCTCGACCCGGCGAAGCTGCTTGAGGTCATGCAGGCTGACGCCGACGCCGGCCTCGTGCCAACTTACGTCTGCGCTACGGTGGGCACCACGTCCTCCAACGCCGTCGACCCGGTCGGCGCCGTTGCCGACGTTGCCGCCATGTTCAATGCATGGGTCCATGTCGACGCCGCTTACGCCGGTAGTGCTTGCATCTGCCCGGAGTTTCGACACCACCTCGACGGCGTCGAGCGCGTGGACTCCATCAGCATGAGCCCACACAAGTGGCTTCTCACGTGCCTGGACTGCACCTGCCTCTATGTGAGAGACACGCACCGCCTGACCGACGCGCTGGAGACGAACCCAGAGTATCTCAAGAACGACGCCAGCGAATCCGGCACCGTCACCGACCTCAAGGATATGCAGGTCGGCGTCGGGCGGCGCTTCCGGGGGCTCAAGCTCTGGATGGTCATGCGCACCTATGGCACGGCCAAGCTCCAGGAGCACATCCGCAGCGACGTCGCCATGGCCAAGATGTTCGAGGATTTCGTCCGTGCCGATGACAGGTTCGAGGTCGTCGTGCCGAGGAACTTTGCGCTTGTGTGTTTCAGGATCAAGCCAAGTGGAGCCATGACTGAGGAGGACGCCGATGAGGCCAACCGTGTGCTCATGGAGAACCTGAACAAGACCGGCAAGGCGTACCTCGCGCACACAGTGGTCGGCGACAGGTTCGTGCTGCGCTTCGCGGTGGGCTCATCGCTTCAGGAGGAGAGGCACGTACGGAGTGCATGGGAACTCATCAAGAAGACGACTAGTGAAATGATGCATTAAGTTCATGGAGCTGGAGCCCACACAGTCAGACTACGCAAGAAGACGACTAGTGAAATGATGTATTTTGGAATACATTAGAAATAGCATGTTATTCATTACATTTAATTATTTGGGCCGATTTTTTTTCTTTTTTTTAATCTGAGTTTGATTCATTTTGTATGACATTATTGAATGCAAAAGTATTCATCATATCGATCGTACATAACGTGCATTGTTTTTTTAGTTTATTGTATTTTTTAAAGTTTTTTATTAGAATTTTGATGTTTTGGTTTGGAGGATGGTTTGTGGGAGCGTACATACGGCCGGCACGGATTAGTATACTTTTCGAATTTGTCATCTCATCTGTTCTACTGTTCAGCAAAACGCTAGTGGTAGGGTACGTAAAATCACTAGTTAGTGTGTTCTCTGTAGTTCATCAAGAAGTGTTTAAATTTCCATTGTCGAAAAAATGTTCTGGTTAATTCGTTTGTTAATTCGGGCGTTAAAAGTAACAAAAGGACTAATAAAGTACTCCACACAAAGCATTAAACGTCATATGTTAAGTCAGCTTTGTGCGATTGTTTTACCCATAACCGTGATTGCATGAAGTATCTTAATATATATATATAAACTTTGCCTGCTTAATTTTAGTCTGGCGATCGATGGTGACTAGTAAATTAAAGATGTGCTCACCAATTTTTCCTTCTGTTACTGAGGACGAAAGCAACATGTGCGTGCTGTTGACCAAAGACCGAATGATCTATGCATCATGCATGTGGAGCAAGCAAAGTATATATGTAACTAAGGAAAAGCTGAAATATATAGATATTGTGGGAAATATTGTCCCTCAAAAGGGCAGGTGGTGCCTTATAATCTCAAAAATTGTTTATAGGTATAGAGATATCTATATTTTAATCTACCTGCGCAATTGTGCGTGATCCGTAGCCGGTTATGTCGACATCACTATTTCTTTTTGCTTGTTCCGGCAAAATTAATTGGATCTTTGTTGATGTTCATACTAACCAGAGAAATTAATGTCTCGTGCAAACTTTAAAACTTGAATATAGTAGGCCTCATCAACTGGATTGCGTTGAACGAAACAAAGGTTCCATTAATTCTGATTAAGTTGGGCATAAATGTCCGAATTAAAGAACTCGTGGTTCACAAGTATAGTACTGAATGAGCGGCTCCGGTTTGTCGCATGCACATCTAATCGACCGTGGCTGGATGTGCCAGAGTGGAGTTCAGTTTTTTTTTTTTTTTTTGCAACAGAGCAGTAAATTAACTCTCTTTTAACAATGTAATAAATCTTTTTTAGTAAATATACAGAGATATTTTTATTTACGAGACTTATATTATTCTTTTACCATCGTTGTCATCAAGCTACCGGTGAAAACTGTTCGTCAATCGGAGCTTCCAATCAAAAGTTAATGCGAAAACATGAAAAGAAACATTCATGTACAAAATAAGCTACCGATTGTTTGCTAGTTGCTTGTCTACTTGTCTGTACTAGTAGACTAAGATGACAATAAAGTCATGTGGATGTTACAGTAAATCTTTTTGTAACATAGTAGTAAAGTCATGTGGAGATTGTAGTAAATTCTTTTTGTAACAGAGCAGTAAACTACATATGGTAAATCTTTTTTTAACAAACCAGTAAACATTACTACAAAAAGGTTAATACTAGACGTCTCATCACATACGGTTGACCAAAACCGTCAGTATTAAATACAATCATAGACGGTTTAGGTTTAGTGGCCATCTGTGTTACTGGCTGCGCTAAAAACCGTTTGTGAAGAGGTAATATCACAGACGGTTCATGTTGAAAACCATCTGTAAAGTATCACAGACGATTTTTTCTTAAAACCGTTTATGATACTTCACAGACGGTGTTTAATACAAATCGTCTATCATAATTAACTCATCACAGACGGTTTGTATTAAAAACCGTCTGATATTTCGCTGCCCAAACTTTCAAACTGAAGCGGCGTCACGACCTCTCAACTACTCCAGATAGATTTCGTTACCCAAATCCCCTTATATATACTGTCTACACGCCCAACTACTCTAGATCAATTTCGCCGCCTCCTCGACGCTGCCTCCCCCAAACCGATCAAAGCGCCCCGTCCCCCAATGACGCCAACTACCGCCGTGAGCTCCTCCGCCTCCGGTTGTGATGCCACGATTCACTGCAGAAGACACTCTTGTTGTTAGAGTGTCTTCTACAGTGCCACCGTCGTGACACAATGGTGACACTGCCGCTGCCTCTCCTTCATCACCGGTGATATTCCCCATCTTATCCCCTCCCCTCTCTTCCTTGATGCTTGGATATGAAATTACGAAATTGATGGATGGCTAGGGTTTCAGCCATGTAAATCTTGATGCTTGTGCGTGTCAAAATTAATTGTTAATGCCTCTAGTTCTTGTGATGATTGATGGATGGCTAGGCGACGAAGATCTAATAATCATCATTTAATTATTTATCTGTAATTCATATTATAGATAACAATATCTTTATATTACTCGTAGGTATACCTCTTACCATTCGTAAGAGAGAAGATTAACCGAGTGGTCGTAAGTCTTACTACGACCACCCTCTAGTCGTAAGTCTTTTCTACGACTAGTCTTTAGTTGTAAGCTTTCCTACGACCAGGGTTCACATTATTGGTTGAAAAAAAATTCGGAGGGTAGCAATAACTCCGGTTACCGGAAATTTCGGTCAATTTCGGCCGGAATTTAAAAAAAACCTGAAATTTTCAGATTATAAATTTTTAAAAATCAAATTCGAACAAAATTCAAGCAAATTTGATTTTTTTGGACAAAATTCATCAAAACAGAAAATTTCGAGGCTGGTTTGAATTTTAACGGCCCCCACCAATAACACTGGTTACCGCCGGTAACCACCAAAATTTCGACGAGATTTTTTTCACTGCCTACGACTAGCTTCAGGTTATGAGCCTTTTTTACGAGCACCTTGTGGTAGTAAGTATCTCCACAACCTAATCGGTTATGACTACCCTATATCGATGGAGTCTACAGACATGTAGTCCTAATCGATTAGAGAGTCTTATACACCACGTTTAACCTAGCCAGCTCCGTATGCCATTTTGTCTTCTGGCTGACCGGACCATGCATCCAAGCCTTTTTCGTCACGTGCGAACAGAGGGCAGAAGCCTGCAAACCTCGTTAGTTAGCAACCAAACGGGTCGCCTACGGATCCGAATTGAGCTCGCCTCTTTATACATTAGTTACCTACTGAACCGAGCATTTGACTGTTCTCTTGTGAGCTTGCATACGAAGCTACCTACCACCCTGGTTACCAACGACCCATCCAACGCCCACTTCGCGACGCCGCTTCTCTCTCTCTCTCTCTTTCTGCTTCCTTCCCTCCCTACCTATATAAGCCAACCCTAACTCCCCGCCCTCTCCTCACCAAAGCAGAGCACTTCTCTCCTCTAGCTGGTCTGATAGTCTCTAGCTCTCTTTCACAAGGTAAAACTTCTCCGCCTCCTATCTCTAGCTAGCTCCCTCGATCTGCTAAACAACTCCATCTCAAGCTTACTGCAAGGCTTAGCCATGGGCAGCTTGGACGCCAACCCCACCGCCTTCTCCGCCTTCGGCGACGAGGCAGGCTTCCAGCCACTCAACGCTGACGACGTCCGCTCCTACCTCCACAAAGCCGTCGACTTCATCTCCGACTACTACAAGTCCGTCGAGTCCATGCCGGTGCTTCCCAACGTGAAACCGGGCTACCTGCAGGACGAGCTTAGGGCATCACCGCCGACCTACTCGGCGCCGTTCGATGTCACCATGAAGGAGCTCAAGGCCTCTGTCGTGCCTGGCATGACCCACTGGGCCAGCCCCAACTTCTTCGCGTTCTTCCCGTCGACCAACAGCGCTGCCGCGCTGGCCGGTGACCTCATCGCATCGGCGATGAACACCGTCGGGTTCACGTGGCAGGCGGCTCCGGCGGCGACTGAGATGGAGGTGCTCGCGCTGGACTGGCTGGCGCAGCTCCTGCGCCTGCCGACGAGCTTCATGAACCGCACCAGCGCTGGCCGTGGCACCGGTGGCGGCGTCATTCTCGGCACCACCAGCGAGGCCATGCTGGTCACGCTCGTCGCGGCGCGTGACGCAGCCCTGCGTCGCAGCGGCTCCGATGGCGTGTCCGGCCTGCCGCGCCTGGCTGTGTACGCTGCTGACCAGACCCACTCCACGTTCTTCAAGGCCTGCCGCCTCGCCGGCTTCGATCCGGCCAACATCAGGTCCATCCCCACCGGGCCGGAGACGGACTACGGTCTCGACCCGGCGAAGCTGCTTGAGGTCATGCAGGCTGACGCCGACGCCGGCCTCGTGCCAACTTACGTCTGTGCCACGGTGGGCACCACGTCCTCCAACGCCGTCGACCCGGTGGGCGCCGTTGCCGACGTTGCCGCCATGTTCAATGCATGGGTCCATGTCGACGCCGCCTACGCCGGTAGTGCTTGCATCTGCCCGGAGTTCCGGCACCACCTCGACGGCGTCGAGCGCGTGGACTCCATCAGCATGAGCCCACACAAGTGGCTTCTCACGTGCCTGGACTGCACCTGCCTCTATGTGAGAGACACGCACCGCCTCACCGACTCGCTGGAGACGAACCCGGAGTACCTCAAGAACGACGCCAGCGAGTCCGGCACCGTCACCGACCTCAAGGACATGCAGGTCGGCGTTGGACGCCGCTTCCGTGGTCTTAAGCTCTGGATGGTCATGCGCACCTACGGCACTGCCAAGCTCCAGGAACACATCCGCAGCGACGTTGCCATGGCCAAGATGTTCGAGGAGTTCGTCCGTGCCGACCACCGGTTCGAGGTCGTCGTGCCGAGGAACTTTGCTCTCGTGTGCTTCAGGATCAAGCCAAGTGGAACCATGACGGAGGAGGACGCCGATGAGGCCAACCGTGTGCTCATGGAGAACCTGAACAAGACCGGCAAGGCGTACCTTGCACACACGGTGGTCGGCGACAGGTTTGTGCTACGGTTTGCGGTGGGCTCATCTCTTCAAGAGGAGAGGCATGTGCGGAGCGCGTGGGAGCTCATCAAGAAGACGACCACTGAGATCTTTGATTAAAGGAGAAGTTGACGAAGTTTTGCAGATAACGGAGAGAAGATTTCCTAAAGACCACACATAAATTTATTTATATACCCTACATTTAGGGTAGTCAATAAGCACATGTTCTTATCTTGTTTCTGCGTTTTTTTTGTATTAGTTTCATATATTTAATAGTCTCATTCATGTTGAAGAGGCATAGATCAATTGTCGAATGCATAAATCAGGTGTTCTTTCACTGACAACAACTGTCTCTCCGACCAAACGCGTCGTTTTTATAAGGTGCCTTCTCCAGAAATAACTGGCGCCTCTTCGCTAATATTTAATTGTGGACGACAAACAGCATTACAAGAGAACAACTGAAGCACAACAAACAAGACGAATAAGATGATAGGTGATTCAATATCACTGTAGACAACTAAATTTCTCTAAGCAATATACTCAGTGTAATTAGGGCTAGTCTGTCACTTTGCCAAAGGCATCTCTGTAAAAACCAATTCATTGTAATAAAGAGCAACCATATTCTCCTCCAAGAATTCTCAGCGATTTTCCTTATTTCATTTCGTAAGATCGGTGACTTGATTATCGACAGCTGGCGTCGTTCGTGGGGTAGAAGGCGTTGAGTTCTTGATGATTTTTCACTCAACAATCCTCATTTACCTTCCTTCTGTTTTGTTGTCGCCTATGTGATCATGGTAGGGACAAGGGATGAGAAGAACTAGTTCGATTTGGCAGACTATGCCAACTTTGACTTGGACGCATGCATCCGCACCATGGAATATAACGTGATGTCGTCGTCATTCTCTTCCATCGCAGGCTCTCCGCTCGCTGAGACCGGTGAGACCGACCGGATAGAAGAAGATTCATTGGCCCCATCAGTGGCACTCCCAGAGGAATCGGTCATTCCGACTGATTCAGAATGTCTGAACGCCTCTGCAAGTCCGGTTTTTCGACCGACAAAAATGGCAACAAAAGCTCAGCACTACAATCAAAGGGTCATGGTACTCTCGATACGGTCATGGGCAACCGATGTTTGCTGACGACTCCTAGGTATTCCGGGGGCTGACCGACACCTGATAGTGGTGTCAATGAAATTGCCACTGGCGGAAAGCCATGTGTAGATGATAAAACTCAGTATACGATCGAAAATCCACCGAATCAGGCTGAGTCCACAAAGCCCACCGTAGGTGGTAATCCCAAATCGTTCCCCGCCATGGATGCTCCTTGCCGAAGAAGTGAAAGGCACTCCCTTAGTTACGATGGGAGCTCATCAGGAGATTGCTGTTGGAGGCATGAGGTTAACGCAATCGGTAATACCGATCAACATACCATGCACGATCCTTCACAATGTAACCCGCCAGCACCCGTTGGTGGAAATGGTGCAGACATCTGAGCATCAACCCGAGATGGCGGGGGCAATGGAACCGGTGGACATCAATCGGCTAATTAACCTATTTCTACCCCACTGCGTATAATGGGTCGAACGAGACGAGCAAGAGGGTCGGAGGGGAATTCAAGTCTTTGAACACCTTCTGCCAACAGGAATCCTTCAAGACCCTCGATAATAATCCAGAACCTGCAACGAGTTCATAATATTTTAAATAACCTGGACCCTACTCTGGCAGAGACTCCAGGGTATGTTCAGATTGCAGGGCAAGTGTCGGAAATCCTTCAACAGACCATGCAATGTACAGGGAACAAAGGAACTCATAGAGTCATACTTTGACTTCGTCCGAGCGTTCCTCCCTTAGCAGAAGTTAGCATGGTCAAACTAGAAACCGTTCGACATCTAAACCTCCTCGGAGGTTCCGACAAGGGAGTGACGAGAGAAGATAGCTTTTCCATGAAGCCACTTCTCCCCCTTGTCAAGAGGAGCAATTACTTGGCTCAAGTGATCTTTGACATCACCTAAACTAGGTAGTTAGTCGAAGATGTCATACAAACGTCCACGCTTGAGTTGGGGCAACAGATACCCGGTATGCCAACCAGAGGAATCAGTCCCCAACTGACTATAATCTGGCTCCTATCCAAAGAAGGCGCCATGACTCAATTACGGGCTGTCGAGCATTCTCGACAGGACTCCAAGCAGTACGCTGGCCAAACAAGTTCCGATCAGCAAACCTAGATAAATTCAATGGAATCCAAAACCCATTAGAATTCCTCCATATCTACACTACCACCATCAGAGCTACTAGTGGTGATGGTAATGTGATGGCAAATTTCTTGCCCACGGTACTCAAGCGATCGGATCAATTTACACCTGGGAGCAACTCTGCGACCTCTTGATCGCAAACTTTCAGGGGACTTACTATTGCCCCGGAAAGGAAGACAATCTCCATCAGATCTGGCAGGAACCTAACGAAACTCTTCGGCAGTACATCAAGAGGTTTAGCTAGGTTTGTAATTCCATTCCCGAGGTTGTAGATTCCTCTATTATCCAGGCTTTCAAAGTAGGGTGAAGGAATCAGCGGTTTACGGAGGACATCGCGATGAATCCTCCACGCATGACCGTGAAGCTATTCAACATGGCTGATAGGTACGCAGCCGCCAATGAGGCTATTGAATGGAACAAGGCCCTTGACGGAAAAAAAAATTCCTCAGCCCGCCCTGTTTAAGCAAGAAAATAAACACAAGAAGGCTCCTAAAGGTAAAAAGAATCGTAAACCCAGTAATAAAGAGGTCCTTGCAATTCCTAAGAAGTTCACCAGGGGCAAGAAGGACTATTCCAGTCGCAACAAGGCGAAAGCTTTGACCGATGAATATAAAAAGAACAAGAAGTGGTGTCCGCTTCATCAGACGACAGGGCATGATTTGCGCACTTGCCGAGCCTAGCAGAAGAAGTTAGAAGACTACTATTCAGGTAAGGGTCCTCTAACTTCCATACAGGAGCCCGGAGAACCAAGCTCTAAGAAAGACAAGGATGACGATGAAGAGATGTAGTATCAGGAGCCACAGCACACTGTCGACATGATCTTTGGCGGGTCCTCCTCATACAAGTCTAGGCGCCATCTGAAAGTTATGGGGCGGGAAGTGAACCTCACCGAATCTCCAATCACCGTCAAGCCATCTAGATGGTTGGAGACAATCATCTCCTTCAGCCGAGAAGACTGCCCCATCCCCTCAACTCGACCAAGTAGGTTTCCTATTGTAGTAGAACCTACTATAAATAATTGCAAAGTCAATCAAGTTTTACTAAATGGTGGTAGTTCTCTCAATATTTTGTTGACGAGAGCTTTAGAAGAAATGCAAATTCCCAAGTCTAAGGTAAAGCCTGTGAAGTATGCCTTCCATGGTATAGTTCCAGGGTCTACTACTAAACTGATAGGACAACTTTCCCTACCGGTTACATTAGGAAGACCAGATAACTTCCGAACAGAAAGGATTTCATTTTATGTGGTAGACCATTAAACTGCATACAATGGGATTCTTGGCCATCCGGTATTAGCGAAGTTCCTGATAACTACGCATTATGACTATCAGAGTTTAAAAATGCTAGGACCAAAAGGGGTCATTATGGTTCGAGGGGATAGAAAGATGGCATATGCATGCGATCGTAAATCCCTAGAGCTGGTCAATGAACTTTTGATCATAAATACTAATCTACCTTCCACGCAGGTCAAGCACTCAAGACCAAAAGTGGTTCCAAAGCCCTCCAACTAGATCATGGAAGTTTCACTCGACAAGGATGCTTCTCCAGAAAGCGTCAAAGCATTGTTTGGACTCGAAAATGCTAGCACAACCTTCCAAAAGATACTGGTTGGGGCAGGACTCGATCCTAAGTAGGAAGAGTTGTTAGTCTCCTTCCTCTGAGCCAATTCGGATATATTCGCCTGGTAGGCATCCGATAAGCCCAGAGTCCCTAGAGAGGTGATGGAGCACAGGCTAGCTCTCCGGCCTGACAAAAAACCGATCAAGCAAAAGTTAAGGTGCTTTGCACCAGATCGGAAGGAAGTAATCCAGTCAGAGATTGACAAGCTTCTTAAGACTGGATTTATTCGTGAGATCGACCACCTAGAGTGGCTCGCCAATCCTGTAATGTTTAGAAAAAGTAACGGGAAATGGTGAATGTGTATCGATTTCGCAGATCTTAATAAAGCTTGTCTGAAGGATGACTTTTCCCTTCCACGTATCGACTAGCTTGTAGACTCTACTTCCGGGTGTGAGTTATTAAGCTTTTTAGATGGTGAAGAGAAAACTTTCTTTATCACACCATATGGCACTTATTGTTATGTCAGGATGCCATTTGGTCTCAAAAATACTGGTGCTACTTTTCAGAGGCTAATGCAAAAAACCTTTAGTTTGCAGATAGGTCTAAACTTGGAAGCCTATGTTGATGACCTGGTCATAAAGAGCATCAATGTACGTTGGAGATCATATCTCTGAACTCCAAGAAACTTTCAATAAATTAAGAAGGCATAACCTTAAGCCTTAAGTTAAATCATGTAGTGTGTGTTTGGAATTTCTTCTGAAAAGCTTCTTGGATTCCTAGTTTCAGCTAGAGGAATTAAAGTGAACCTAGAAAAATAGCGGCCATCGAACAGATGCGCCCTCCAACCACAAAGAAAGAAGTCCAAAAACTATCCGGTTGTATAGCAGCGCTAAGTCGTTTCATAGCACGATTGGGAGAAAACGGATTACCTTTCTTTAAACTTCTTCGAAAATATGGAAATTTTGAATAGACTAAAGATGCAAATGATGCCTTTGAAGAGCTCAAAATGTACCTTACAAATGCCCCGATCTTGGTATCTCCAAGATCGGGAGAAATATTGCTAATATACCTAGTCATGACGCCAAGAATCGATCTTTGTGTTGGTCGTTGAACGTGACAATATCCAACGACCGGTATATTACATAAGCGAAGTCTTACATGGACCAAAGGAATGATATCCAAAGATACAAAAATTGCTATACGGCCTCCTTATGGCTTCAAGAAAACTAAGGCATTACTTTCAGGCCCACAATGTGGTCGTACCTACTGGATATCCTGTTGGTCAAGTTCTCCAAAATAGGGAATCATCAGGACGAATAGCAAAATGGGCGATTGAACTTGGGGGGTTCGATCTCCATTTCATTTCACAAACAACAATTAAGTCCCAGGCTTTAGCAAAATTCATTGTCAAATGGACAAACCCTGAACCCACCGAAGGGCCCGAGTATGAACACCACAAAGAGTGGACCATGTACTTTGACGGTTCATTGGTGATCAAAGGCTCAGGGCTGGAGTTGTCCTGGTATCTCCTACTGGAGAACACATTAAGTACACCATTCAGTTAAACTTTTATGCTACAAATAACGTGGCAGAATACAAGGTTTTACTAGCAAGACTACGAGAAGCCAGTAGGGATTTGTAGATTACTAGTGAAAGATGATTCTCAACTAGTAGAGAATTAAGTCGGGAAAGAGTATCAATGCTCAAGTCCCAAGATGTCATCTTATCTAATGGAAGTGTGAAAACTCGAAAGGCTCTTATTTGTTTCCAGATCCAACATATTCCTAGAAATGACAACTTTTTAGCAGACCAGTTGGTATGGATTGCTTCCTCAAGATCACCTGTCCCGCTTAGAGTTTTTCTCGAGCAACTCGATACACCCTCGATGGTCGAGCATTTTGAAGACAAATATGCTCCACTAGAGGTCATACAGATCGATCCCAGTAGTAATTGGATGACATCAATCTACGATTATTTTCAACATGTCACACTTCCTAAAGATGACATGGAGGCTGGCCGTACAGCTCGAAAAGCCAAATCATACACTTTGATCAAATGCATTCTTTACAAACGGGGAGCTCACGGAGTGTTGATGAGTTGCATATCTCAAATGGATGGTATGAAATTACTTTCTGACATACATGGAGGAGTATGTGGAGCGCATCATTCTTACAGAACTCTGGTCGGTAAAGCCTTTAGGCAAGGATACTACTCACTAACTACCCTCCATGATGCAAAAAATCTTGTGACAAAGTGTGTACAATGTTAGTTTCATAGTCGACAAGTACATCAGTTGACACAAGCTTTGTAAACAATACCTCTTTCTTGGCCTTTTGCAACCTGGAGGCTAAACATTTTGGGACCTTTCCCAAAAGCAGTTGGGGGCTTCGAATTCCTTTTTCGTTATGATTGATACATTCACAAAATGGATAAAAGCTAAGCCAGTTGTTAAAATAACAACTAAAGCTGCCAAGATGTTCATCACAAAAAATGTGATCACACGATTTGGCATACCCAGTTATATAATCATAGATAACGGTACCTAGTTCTTAAGCGAGAATTTTCAGGAATTCTGCGAGGATCTAGGTATCAAGATATATTACGCTTCTGTGGCTCACCCATAGAGTAACGTGACAGTTGAGCAAGCTAATAGCATATTAATACAAGGAATAAAACGTCGAGTATTCGACCAGTTAATAAAACGACCAGAAACTTGGGTTCATGAACTTCCCTCTATATTATGGGCTATTCGGACCATGACCAATCGTGCGACTGATGAAACACCCTTTTTGTAGTTTATGGTGCTGAAGCCATGCTTCCTCTGAAACTAAAAATTGGCTCTGCTCGAACTAATTGTTATAGTGAAAACAATCAAGCACAACGACGAATCAACGATATCAATTTCCTTTAAGAAAGATAGAACAAAGCCTTGATATGATCCACAGTTTACCAACAAACCATGAGAAGGTACCGCAGTCGTAAGGTGCAACCTCACCGTCTAGCCGTAGGTGATCTGGTTCTCACTACTACAAAAAGGCTAATCCTGGACGCCTCATCACAGACGGTTGACCAAAACCGTCTGTATTACATGCAATCAAAGATGGTTTTGGTTTAGAGACCGTCTGTGTTACTAGCTGCGCTAAAAACTGTCTGTGAAGAGGTAATATCATCGACGGTTCATAGCTAAAACCATCTGTTAATTATCACAGATGGTTATTGTTAATAACCGTCTGTGATAATTCTACATATCACAGACGGTTTTTAACAAAGAACCGTCTGTGAAACATCATAGGCGATTCTTAACAATAACCGTCTGTGATATTACTACATATCACAGACGGTTTGTTGTTATAACCGTCTGTGATAATATCGCTACAGCTCCCAGTTGAAGCCTGATGAGTTTCTTTGTCGCCGATGCGCACGTCTCTTCGTCGCGTCCGCTTCGGCTCCCCGATGCCACTACTACAAAAAGACTAATACTGGACGTCTCATCACAGACGGTTGACCAAAACCATCTGTATTACATGCAATCACAGACGGTTTTAGTTTAGAGACCGTCTGTGTTACTGGCTGCGCTAAAAACCGTCTGTGAAGAGGTCATATCACAGACGGTTCATAACTAAAATCGTCTATAAAGTATCACAGACGGTTCTAAAAACGAACCGTCTGTGATAATTCTACATATCACATACGGTTCTAAAAACGAACCGTCTGTGAAACCCCATAGACGGTGTTTTGTTATAACCGTCTGTGATAGTCGCTACAGCTCCCGATGAGTTTCTTCATCGCCGATGCGTCTCTTCGTCGCATCCGCTTCGTCTCCCCGATGCGTCACTTCGTCGCATCGATCTGCTTCGGCTCCCCGATGCGTCTCTTCGTCTCACGCTCTGAATTTATTCCTTGTTTTATAAAAAGGATCATCCGCCATTGAAGATGATCATCCCACATACTTATAAAAAAATAGAAATGGCTGCCTCTTCCTTGTCACCGGCATTGATGGCCTACACCGCCGCTTGTCTGAGCACCTCTCTCGTTGTCTGTTGAACCGTCTTCGCGGAAGAACACTATTTCAACAGTGTCTTCACTCCTCCGCCGCCGAGAATTTGCGGAGCAGTGACGGCCACCTTCCGTCGCCTTGACATCCTCCTCCGCCGTGTCTTCCGGGTGATCTCCCACTTTCGACGAGTTTACTGCGTCATCGACGTGGTCCTCCAAAACGACGTTGCACGTCTCTAGGAGGTTTACCGTCACTTGGACTGCATAATCGAGGTAGCAGGCGACCGAGTCGACCAGGCCGAGACCCCTCAAGCAAGGTAAGAGAGCCTATGGGCTCAATTCTTCTTGGTTCAACAGTCCGAGGGTCTTCGGGAGACACTCGAACGAGCGCGTCAGCGGGTGGACGCATTTCAGGCTTCGTTCACTGTTGATTAGGAACCGTCCGATGCCGTCGCCGTCGCCTATGAAGTATTGAAGACAGAGATAGCAGCCTACCTCCATCACTAGAAAAACTTGAGAAAATTGACATAGTTAAAGCAAATTTTCAGCAGTATTTAAATGACAAAATTGACATATAAACATGTAATTTCTTCATGTCATGTAAGTGTATATACAAGATAAATATACTTGAGAAAAAACCATTTCACTGACGGTTCTATTATAGAACCGTCTGTGATAAGTCTCTTTATTACTAGGAGCCCGGCCGCTAGGGTTTGCGCCCGCCCTACTAAATCACTCCCAACAAGATTTACTCCATTCCTCCCCACCTCGACGACGCCGCCGACCCGAGCCGTCGCCGCCGACCCGTGCCGCCGTCTCACGCCTGCCAGACACCACTCAGACCGCACAAGACACTCGTACGATAGGAGTGTCTTATGTAGTGTTAGGGTCGTGCCACAACTACGGTGACGCCGCCACCCAAGCCACTGGACTTGGCCCCGCGTGTGGCCTGCGCCGCCATGGCTTGTTCTCCTACTCGGCCTCCTGTGCTAGGGTTCTAGCCGAGCTTTGCTTTCCCCATCCTCCCTCTATTCTCCTCTAGATCTGTTAGCTTAATGTCTTTTGTTGAGTTTGATTTTTATGCCTGAGCCTTAAGTTGTGTCCTGATGTTTGTGTGATTTATGCAAGGTGAAGGATATGGATTGATGAGAGTTGTGCTAGTGGTGGGGTCGCCGCCGTGGTTGTGCTGTACTGAGGTATCACCCTACCTTACTCCCTCTTTGTCTCTACCCCCTTGCTCTGTGATGAAAATGGCTAGTGCTCTGCGATGGATGCCGAGGGCTACTACTGGTGTGGTGGCCAGGTTTGGACACCCTTGGTCTTGCTGTTGAACTGCTCAATGATGTTAATAGTCTTATGCTGAAATTGAATTGATAATTCGTTCATATTAATAGTCCCCTTGCTCGGTGATGTAATGATGTTAATAGTCTTATGCTGAAATTGAAGTGATAATTAGTTCATATTAATAGTCCCCTTTCTCTGTGATGTAATGATGTTAATAGTCTTATGCTGAAATTGAATTGATAATTAGTTCATATTAATAGTCCCCTTGCTCTGTGATGTAAACTGAGGGCTATTGGTGTATGTGCATTTTGTGCATCTTGCTACAACACCACTTCACCTGTCTCTCGCCATTCATTTCACCTTTGTCTGTATAACTGTGTTCATGTCGGTCAAGTTCTCCTACCTTGCGTCCCAGGTACGTCCTACCATTCCATTCATAATCTCTTCTCTATAAAGTCTCCAAGTAGTGGCTGCTTGTGCCATTAAAACCGGCATCATATATATATTATATATATATTGTTAAGTAAGACCACTTTGGGATTGTCCGCAGATGACATGAGAAGGATGATCTGAGAGTACGGTCAATCTAATTGAGCCCCTACAAGTTTTAAAAGTATGGATGCAAGGAGACCGTCAGGACATCCAATTACCTGGATGTTGTTGATAGGTAATTAGACGTCGTTATGTTCAGAAAGTGACGTTGATCTTGAGTACTCCGGTAGGAAGTGGCATCATCTATCGACAACAAACAATTCTTAAGATGTAATTGTCTTTAAACCCAACAAGAACACCAAGCAACAAGTTGAGAATTCTTTTGAAATGTGAGAATGGTTGCTTGGTGTTCTTGTTGGGTTTAAAGACGATTACATGCTCAAGAATGGTTGGTTGCTGATACATGATGCCACATCCCAGTCGAAATATTGTAAGCGCCCACGCCACTTTCGAATTCCAGGTCCAATTACCTATCGACAACATCTAGGTAATTGGATGTCCTAACGGTCTCTTTGCATCCATACTTTTTAAACTTCCAGGGGCTCAATTAGGTTGCCCGTGGCTACTATCTCATCCTTCTCATGTCATGTGGACGATCCCCCAAAGTGGCCGAGAGACTACGTAACAATATATATATGATGCCGCTTAATGGCACAAGCAAACCACCGCTGGGGCTTTATAGAGAAAAGTCATCACGCATGCCACCACAAACCGTCGTGATATATACTTATTCCTATCACGCACGGTTTCAGATTAATAACCGCCTATGAAAGTATGCATCATGACGGTTTGAAAACCGCTCGTGATGACCTCATTCATCATCGACCCATAAACTCAGATGGCTCACGAACCCGTCTGTGATGACGTTTTGAAACCGTCTGTGAATACCTTTTCTGTAGTAGTGTGCGTATCTTCGTCGCACGCTCCGAATTTATTCCTTGTTTTATAAAAAGGATCATCCGCCATCGAAGATGATCATCCCTACATATAGATGATCTAGTACTTATAAAAAAACAAAAATAGCTGCCTCTTCTGTTTCCTTGTCGCCGGCATTGATGGCCTACTTGGCCGCACTGTACGAGCACCTCTCTTGCTGTACGTTGAACCGTGCTGCGGAAGAACACTGTTTCAACAGTGTCTTCACTCCTCTGTCCGAAAATTTGCTGGAGTAGGTGACGGCCACCTTCCGCTGTCTTGACATCCTCCTCCGCCGCGTCTTCCGGGTGATCTCTCACTTTTGGCGAGTTTACCACGTCATCTACGTGGTCATCCAAAACGACGTTGCACATCCCCAGGAGGCTTGCCGTCACTTGGACTACTTAATCAAGGCAGCAGGTGACCGAGTCGACCAGGCCGAGACCCCTCAAGCAAGGGAAGAGAGCATATGGGCTCAATTCTTCTTGGTTCAATAGTCCGAGGGTCTTTGGGAGACACTCGAACGAGCAATAGCGTCGTGAGTGGACGATTTCAAAGCTTGCTCGATCATAAACCGTCCGCCCCGACGCCGCCACGAAGTATTGAAGACGGAGATAGCAGCCTACCTCCGCCACTAGAAAAACTTTGTTATATGTCGAAAATTCCAAAATGTAAAAAAAATCTAGTTTGGAGGTGAAGTTACAATATTAATTATATGTTGAATTATTACTCTTTCTCTCTCTCTCTCTCTCTCTCTCTATATATATATATATATATATATATATATATATATATATATAGTTAAAGCAAATTTTCAGCAGTATTTAAATGACAAAATTGACATATAAACATGTAATTTCTTCATGTCATGTAAGTGTATATATAAGATAAATATACTTGAGAAAAAACTATTTCACAGATGGTTCCATAATGGAACTGTCCGTGATATGGGACATATCATGGACGGTTCTATTATGGAACTGTCTATGATATGGGACATATCACGGATGGTTCTATTACGGAACCGTCTGTGATAATTATCATTGACGGTTCTATAATAGAACCGTCTGTGATAAGTCTCTTTATTAGTAGGAGCCCAGCCGCTAGGGTTTGCACCCACCCTAACTCGACACTCCCCAGTGCACTTACTCTCGTCCGTAGCCCGGTTGCTAGGGTTTGCGCCCACCCTAACTCATCACTCCCTAGTGCTCTTACTCTCATCCGTTCCCCTCCCCACCTCGACGCCGCCGCCCGACCCTGCCGCTGTTGCCGGTTGCCAGACACCACTCAGACTTTGGACAAGACACTCAGACGATAGTAGTGTCTTGTGCAGTTTCAGGGTTGTGCCACAACTACGGTGACGCTGCCACCCAAGCCATTGGGCTTGGCCCCGCGTGTCGCCGACGTCGTCATGGCTTGGTTCCCCTGCTCGGCCTCCTGCGCTCGGGCCCTAGCCCCCCTAGCTTTGCTTTCCCCATCCTCCCTCTATTCTCCTCTAGATCAATTAGCTTAATGTCTTTTGTTGAGTTTGATTTTTATGCTTGAGCCTTAAGTTGTGTCCTGATGTTTGTGCGATTTATGCAAGGTGAAGGAGATGGATGAGGGTTGTGCTGGTGGTGGGGTCACCGCCGTGGTTCTTAACATCTCGAGGTATCACCCTACCTTACTCCCTCTCTGTCTCTACCCCCTTGCTCTGTGATGAAAATGGCTAGTGCTCTACGATGGATGCCGAGGGCTACTACTGGTGTGGTGGGTTTGGACACCCTTGGTCTTGCTGTCTTGCTGTTCAACTGCTCAATGATGTTAATAGTCTTATGCTGAAATTGAATTGATAATTAGTTCATATTAATAGTCCCCTTGCTCTATGATGTAATGATGTTAATAGTCTTATGCTGAAATTGAAGTGATAATTAGTTCATATTAATAGTCCCCTACCATTCCATTCATAATCTCTTCTCTATAAAGTCTCCAAGCGGTGGTACGCTTGTGCCATTAAAAACATATATATATATATATATATATATATATATATATATATATATATATATATATATATATATATATATATATATATAGTATATACCATATTTATTTAGTCGTCGTCGTCCTATGATATGAGAAGGATGAGACAGTAGCCACGGGCAACCTCATTGAGCCTATGCAAGTTTTAAAAGTATAGATGCAAGGAGAGCGTCAGGACATCCAATTACCTGGATGTTGACGATAGGTAATTGGACGTCGCTATGTTCAGAAAGTGACATGGACGCGCAGGTACTCCGACTGGGAAGTGGCATCATCTATCAGCAACTAACAATTCTTGAGCATGTAATTGTCTTTAAACCCAACAAGAACACCAAGGAACACCAAGCATCAAGTTGAGAATTCTTTTGAAATGTGAGAATGGTTGCTTGGTGTTCTTGTTGGGTTTAAAGACGATTAATGGTTGCTTGGTGTTCTTGTTGGGTTTAAAGACGATTACATGCTCAAGAATGGTTAGTTGCTGATACATGATGCCACTTCCCAAGAGGGAATACCCTGGCCCATGTCACTTTTCAACATAGCGACGTCCAATTACCTATCGACAACATCCGTAATTGGATGTCCCGACGATCTCCTTGCATCCACTTTTAAACTTGCAGGGCTCAATGAGGTTGCCCGCGCCATCGCCTCATCCTTCTCATATCAAGGTGGACGATCCCCAAAGTGGCGCGCGTTCTCGTCTAATTCTTGGAATATTGATCAATTACGTAAGTTCTATGTATAAATGTTCTTTTCATTTACAATTTCAGTAAAGATGCATTATTTCTTTCCTTTCCAATGAGTGATGTTATTTATATTTCGATTATCCATTGCCTGGTCACACACTATTATTGTCTAAGATCATTGGATAAGATCCATTACCCTCCGACATCCTTCTAAAGGATATCTTTTACGTTTTGTCTTTGACATATTTGTCAAACGCCATGAGTCTTTATCTTGACCGTCATAGAAATGGTTCTCACGAATGACCTTACACTTTTTTCTCACAGAAAAAATAAGTAAAAGGAACATAACACAGACAACTAGATATAATTGATGAGGATATGACCCCTATGGATACAACCATATTTGCTATGCTTACTGTTCCAATTACAAGAGCTCGTACTCTTCACCTAAATTATCAGGCGAGCTCGTTTTTAGGAGTGCCTTTATATTACATGAACTATATGATATTTCCTAATAAATGTTTTGTTATTTTCAGGAATAAAAGACAGAGACTGGTTGATTTACAAGAGTTCGAGCTGGACCTATTTTGGAATCCAATTTGGCCTCGGAAACAGCATCGACTTCAAACATATATAACTTTCACATACAGAATCCATTGGAGGTCCACAACTACTTGGTGGAAAGTTTATCTCATCATATTTTCAACGAATCTAGTCCCACTTCCAAATTCCTTCTGTTCACGTTGAAATCGCCAAAACAATCTGGCACTCGGACAGCCCAATATGCCCGTAGTAAAAAGGCCATAACTTTCGTGAACGGAGTTTGATTCGGATGTTCTTGGGCTTGTCGGAAAGCTTATTCCAGGACCTTTCCAATGGATCTAGCCTCGCCTTAAAATTCATCACGAGTGCATCGAAATCATCGAAACAAGACGGCGGATCAGGAGACAGAGCTAGGGTTTACTGTTCACGTAGTACTGTTCACACATGAACAGTACCACCGCCCCTTCCTCTTCTCCTATACACAGTGGCCACCACCCCCTTTAGTTCCTTGGGTTTTGTTGATTGAAATTTAGCTTTGCTACTTTATACTTTGTCCTCTTGTTCGGCGAGATCAACAACGGCATTGTTCTTTGGAACCCCACTTATCAATACAATTTCAATTCCTATTCGCAATTGTAGATTGTTTATCTATCTTGTTCTTGCATGCTTCTTCGGTGTATGCAGGAATTGATCTTTGTGATCAGGTCATCCGGGTATTCGTGCACAGTTGATAATGACTTGTCGAGCAGTTCAGCGATTGCGTGGTTTCGAGCCTTACGAGTTCGTAGTCAGGATCGTGAGAGTTGAGCGACAACTACCGAACTTACCTTCTCGTTGAAAGATCGGGCCAGAACATGACCTACAGTTCATCAGTGAAAGTTTCTAGTTTTCTAGTAGTAGATTCGTTTTTTATATCAAGGGTCCAGAAAATTGCCCAAAAAATTTGCATCTATCATCCATACTGAACCCTTTGAGCCATTGCAATTTTTCTTTTCGGTTTAGGTTTGTTGAATCATTGGTTGCATCGTCGTGTTAGTTGCTGATTTCTAGTTTAGTTAGAGTCTAGTTCATCGTTGTCTAGATTGCTTCTCGTGTTTTTCCTTCGCATCGCTTGATCGTTCTTTTAGGGTTCTTAGTTTTCGCATCTAAAATAGAAAATTCATGGGTTAGAACTCCTCGAATCCGCACCAAAAACAGAAATCTTGGGCTGTTGTTAATCTGGAAAAAAAACTCGAGAGGATTGCTGTGATCTGTTGGGAGAGTTGATGTTATTTGTGACTTGCGGCAAACCCTAGGGCTGGCCAGATAGTAGAAGGAGAAAGAGGCAACAGCAAGAACAAAAGCCGTGGTAGAGAAAAAAGAAAGAACAAAAGGAAAGAAAAAATGCATCAAACTTTTGCCAAAACTAGTGAAAATTGGTGGAGCCCTTCTACATATAGCCAAAATCTTCCACAAAAAATTTCAGCAAGTTTGGCCCACGGAATCAAAAGATATAGCAGTTTCAAGATTGAACCCGAGTCGGTTTCGAGTCTGAGTAGGATTCCGTTTCCGAGACACCTTCAGTAAAATAGGCATAACTTTTGCATACGGTGTCCGTTTTGGGCGTTCTTTTGCTCGTTGGAAAGCTAACGACGAGGTACATCCTTTGCACCTAAGCAACTACTCGCCCTCTAGGGTCCCGAAAATCAGCCATCTTCAGCTCTGAATTCGTGTCGCAAGTTTTCGGTTTCTGTTTTTGCCGATTCTTTCAATCTTCCCTTCGAAATTTGGGGTTCGCCTCATCTGCAAAGTTGTAGATCTTATCAAAACCTTTCAAACGAGTATATATAAGCCATATAAAACTTTGCTCTTTCATCTATTGAGACTAACTGTTGTTTCTGTTTAAACTAGAGGGCTATTTACGTTGCACGTTATTCCATTTTTGTGCTCTACATCGCGTGTATAATCTTGTGCCCCTACAAAGAAGTTTGAGTAGATTGGTTAGTGTCTCTCCTAGCACTTGTTGTGAGGTTTTCCATTGCTTACATCAAGTCACATTTATCTTTGCGAGTGCGTACATACACATCTCGTAATAGGGCTTTGATTAGGCTAGGATCAGCAACATTGACAAGTACTTTGAACAATCTTTCAACTTGCATTAACTGATTTGGTTATTACTGACCCTTGCTACCATATTGAAGCCTTCCGAGCTCCACTTCCTACTAACTCAACAGGTACCGTTCCTCGCAATCGTTGGGCTAATCACAAGTGAGAATATCATGAACCAGCCATCGGTTGTACCACTTCCTTGCTGCATTGGTATAACCTTCAGTCTGAGCGATTGTTGGAATGCCAGAACCTAGTAGTTGATAGGGACATATACACTATGATTTGTTCTTTGTTTTCTACTAACTATGGCAGGTTCACGGGATGATTACGAGATCGATCCACGTCTTCTTCAAGCCATTGAATGAGAGTGCAAGAAAGTCCGCGAGAAAGATGCAAGCTTAAGCCAAGTTTCCCCACCACAGAAGGTATAAGATCGTGGTAGGACGTCCAGTAAAACTAATATCACTTTGCCATCCTTTGTTGGTAAATTTGATCCTGATGCCTATGTTGACTGGGAGATAGCTTTAGATAAAGAATTTGAATATTGTGAATGGTCTGATAGGCAAAAGATTAGAGCTGCCACTAGTGTTTTTGTTGAGGATGCAATACTTTGGTGGAAGTATTTACGTAGACATGGAAGAGTGCCTCAAACTTGGCATGTGTTAAAGAAACTTTTGAGAGATGAATTTGTTCCTAAATATCATGCTGATTATTTGCTAGCTAGATTACAACGTTTCAAACAAGGTCGTAGAACTGCAAGGGAATACTATCATGAATTGAAAACTCGTTTGTTGCATTATGGCTTAGAGGAACATGCTGAAGCTACAGAGAATAGATTCTTAAGTGGGCTTAATCAACCAATTCAGGACCATCTTGTTCACAAAGAATATGGTTCTCTCCCTTATTTGTTTATACTTGCCTCTAAGGTTGAAAGTCAGATTGAGAAAAAAATTGAGAATGCTTGATGATAGGAAACATAAGAACAAACCTGTGTTTGTGTCCTTTTCTGTGACTAACAACTTGCAGGAAGTTGAGAACCATATCGAAGAGGAGAATGAGCTGATTAAGCCACCGACTCCATTGGTTGAGAAGGAAGATGAGGAGATGGATGCACCTACATCACCTGAGGAGAGACAAAAAGGTAAATCATGGTGCTACGATCACTCAAGGTGAGTATGCTTGTGAAGAACTACAATTGTCCACTGTTCATGCTATTTTAGAGAAAAAAATTAGTGGAAAACAAATCTAATATGCACATGTTAATTTCAAGTAGAGAATTCAGACTGCATTGACTTGAGCGCACCATGTGATAAAATAATTAAATTGCCTGCTGTTTTGAGTGTTTCCTGTGATGAGTTAATCACATCTAATGATCATGTGGAATTGGTTAGACATAAAGAAGTTTTGACTAGAATTTCTCCTGCTGATTCTTTATGTTACATTATATTGGATTCACCTATGAAATTGTCACATGCTATAGAGAAAGTTTCTGAAATTGCATGTTCGAAATCCTTGTCTAGTGCCTACACCCCTGAGTATAAGTTTAATTTGATTGGAGATTATGGTATAGACAATCAATTTCTTGTTTATCGAATATGCATAACTTGTGATCACATGGATGAATTGAAGCTTGCTGTTTTAAACAACAATTCTTGTATGCTGAATCTTGTTTATTATGAAAGGAAAATAAAATTTAGTGATCATCCAATGCGTATGTGTTCATCTCTTATTGCATCATCTAGTATTGACAATATGCATCATGATGTTGAAGTATGCAATAACTTACAAATCTTTTCACCATTGCTACATGAATTTACTATTGCTCGATTGAAATCTGATTATATGGATGAACTTTGTTTGATTCCAAAAATTGTACATTTGCCCATATGTGCTACCATTGCAAGTTTACAACTTCAGAGATTTGAATTGCATAAACGCTTCACTTACATTTGCAAAACTAGTTGCAATAATTGCTATGTGAGAAATTTTGTTTTGATTATTAACATATATGATTATTCTTGGGGTAATAATACAATGAGCTTCTATGATCGCAGCTGTTTTATAACATTAATTGTGCAACAACGAAGAACCGTTAAAATAGATGGCATATACATATACCATGCATACACCTTGGCTTCTTTGTTACCCTATTTTCAGCCTATCAAAAGCCGAGGACAACCTTGTTTTCAAGAAGGGGAGGAGGATGAGGACATGACCCCTATGGATACAACCATATTTGTTATGCTTACTGTTCCAATTACAAGAGCTCGTACGCTTCACTTAAATTATCGGGTGAGCTCGTTTTTAGGAGTGCCTTCATATTACATGAACTATATGATATTGCCTAATAAATATGTTGTTACTTTCAGGAATAAAAGATAGAGAGTGGTTGATTTGTAAGAGTTTGAGCTGGACCTATTTTGGAATCTAATTCGGCCTCTAGAGACAGCACCAACTTCAAACGTATATAACATTCACATATGGAGTCCGTTGGAGGTCCACAAGTACTTGATGTAAAGCTTGTCTCGTCATCTTTCCAACAAATCTAGTCCCATCTCCAAATACCTTCTGTGCACGTCGGAATTGCCAAAAAAAATCTGGCACTGGGACAGCCCAATAGGCCCGTAGTAAAAAGGCCATAACTTTTGCAAACAGAGTCCGATTCGGGTGTTCTTGGACATGTTGGAAAGATTATTCTAGGACCTTTCCAATGGATCTAACATCACCTTCAAATTCATTATGAGTGCATCAAAATCGTCAAAACAAATCGGTGGATCAGGAGATAGAGCTAGGGTTTACTGTTCACATGGTATTGTTCATGCGTGAACAGTACCACCGTCCCTTCCTTCTCTCCTATACATAGTGGCCGCCACCCCCTCTAGTTCCTTGGGTTTTGTTGATTGAAGTTTAGCTTTGCTACTTTATACTTTGTCCTCTTATTCGGCGAGATCAACAGCGGCATTGTTCTTCGGAACCCCACTTATCAATACAATTTTAATTCCTATTCACAATTTCAGATTGCTTATCTATCTTGTTCTTGTGTGCTTCTTCGGTGTATGCAGGAATTGATCTTCGTGATCAGGTCATTCGGGTATTCGTGCACGGTTGATAACGACTTGTCGAGCAGTTCAGCGGTTGCGTAGTTTCGAGCCTTGCGAGTTCGTAGCCAGGATCATGAGAGTTGAGTGACTACTACTGAACTTACCTTCTCATCGAAAGATCGGGCCAAAACAGGACCTTTGTGGTTCATCAATAATTACTTATATGCTTAAGGACTTAAATACTTTCTTTCTTTACTTCAACATTCTTTTCTTCTCTTGTTTTGAAACTGGTCGAGACACAGAAAACCTCCTAGTCGAAATCGCTCCTCTCTGAATATGGTCCTACCCACTAGAAGGAGTTCTCTAGCGACGGCCCTTTTTCTACAATCTTTCCTACTAGTCGAAACTTGAGAATGAACACATTTCACGAAGTATTAATCATATCTTTGGTTCTTAGCGCTTTTACGACCAGCTTGGATAATGTGTACAAATAAAAACACTTATCATTTTTTGCATACATTTTTGCATAATTTCTTATCATTCATATCATCAACACAAGTCTTATGACATCTTCCGACCATATAATGTACTATATGGTATTTTGATTATGGAAATAGATCTAAAACTAGTCGAAATCATACACTGGTTCCGACCAAACTGGTTCCATAGTGCTAACTACATCCTTTTTACAACATAATCAACACATACTTTGTACGTTGGTTGCAACATATGCTCTTTTTCTTGGTCCACTACTTCCTTAGTAAGTTTTTCTACTACACAAGTAGTCGGGGGCTAGGAAATATACGAGTACTCAACAAGTCGAGAGATTGACATAAGCTTTGCGGATGACAAAGGTAAGTTTTTTACATTACAATTTTTTTACTACATTTATTTACTCCTCAGAGCCTCTTGACTGGTCGTTGTGACATGGAGATCCGACCTTCATCTCCTCTGCAACCTTGTTCCCGAAGGGTTTTACCCCCTCGAAGATCTTAGCTGCATCCTTCTCTGAGCAGTTGAAGTCTCCTTCAAGTGCTTGGAGATTGAGGGAAGGGTCAAAGGCTTTACGCTTTGCCAAAGCTGCACTCCGGCTTAGTAAAAACCCAAGATGTTAGCTACAATTATTAACACTACAAGATTCTATCTCAAACTCAAGTATTTTTACCTTCTAGGCGTCACGATTACGCATTCGACAATGAGGTAATCATAATTAAAGCAAGCTAGTTAAACATAATTCAATCTAAGTAATTATGAAAGGCCTTACAGATAGATTTCATTTAGGGGAAAATATCTACTAGCCATAATATCAACCATAAGAAACTAAGGGAACCACAACCTTTTTAGTTATTACAATGTCTGAAATGAATGAATCATGAAATGTAGTGAAGTGCTTCTCAAGTGCAAAAATCCATGTTCTACTTTCTCCTTAAGTATGTCGTCCTCAACATTCACCTAAACATTAAATAAACAAGTGTGAGTCCAGGACTCAGCAAGTACAAATAAACGGCATACGAAACCTCATATCAATGACAGATCATTCTCATTTTACAACATATGAAACTTTAAAGCATTGACAGATCATTCTCCTTATCTCAAATACATAAGTAAATGTCATGAATGCAAATCATGCAAATGCCTCCCACTACTACAAAAATGCTAATACTAGACGCCTGATCACAGATGGTTCATCGAAACCGTCTGTATTAAACACAATCTCAGACGGTTTTGTTTACCGACCGTCTGTGTTATTTTCCGTGCTAAAAACCATCTATGAAGATGTCATATCACAGACGGTTCATGTTTAAAACCGTCTGTGAAGTATCACAGATGGTTCTGACCAAAAACCGTCTGTGATACTTCACGCACCGTTTTAAACATGAACCGTCCGTGATATTACTACATATCACAGACGATTTTTGTTGAAAACCGTCCGTGATAATTAACTCATCATAGACGGTGTAGTGTACATAGCTCCCCAACATAGTCTTCTTGATCTCCATCTCTGGCGCTATGGTAACCACGGGAGATCTCCAAACCCGATGAGTCCATCGCCAATCCATGCCCCGTTTGAGTATCGCCTCACCTCACTGAGCCCGCTCGTGTGGTCCATTTTAGCTATTGTCGCCGAGGAGCTTGCTGCTGTCGCCTCTGTTCACCGATCGACGACCAGCTGCCTTAGACCTTCCCCGACTTCATTGACACCTTCCTCGTGATCGAGGTGAGCTACTGGAGCATAAGCATCCTTTAATTTGAGTAGTTTCAGGCGTTTACGCCGAAATCGCTAGTGAATCCCATGGCGCCGCCACGGGATATCACCGTCGGTTCGCCTTAGGTGACCTTAGGACCCCGAGCCATGACTATTAGCAATGCGATGTCACCCTAAGCTCAATTTGAGCTTAAAATCCTACTGTTTTTAATCATTTAGTTAATAAACTAATGGGTCTATGACATGTGGGACCACCATAGATTTTATAAATAAAATCATGAAATAAAAAATGAGTCACTAACAAGTAGGGCCCACATGTGTTAATAAAATCTGGAAAAATGAAAAAGTTCAGAGAAAATACTCTTTCTCCGCTGGAAAGCGTAATTAAGCCTCGTAAAATACGCCAAGTCACCCTTTATTTATTTCCGTGGTTTTCAATACTGAACCGTGTGATGGACCGGTTGGATGTCTGGCGAGAACCGTGTGAGTGAAGAGTACATTAATGGCGTGTATGCTTTAACAAGCACTGCCGAGGAGGATATGTTGAATAAGGGGGCGGAATATATGTACTATCCATGTATTGACTACGAGAATCTGAAGATGTTTAAGAACTGAGCGCAGATTGAAGCACACTTGATTCGAAGGGGTTTCAAAAAGGGTTATACACGTTAGACCAGTCACGGTGAAGAGCATATTATACAGGAAGTCAACGATATGCCGCCAGATGATGTCGATTGTGGTTCCGATTTGGATAGGCTGCACGATGACAATCTAGATAAGATGCTTCGCGATGCAGAAGGGAACTGTGATGAGAGGGAGTATGTTCAATTCTGGGGCTTGATGGAGGACTCGGAGAAACCTTTGTTCCTGGGTTGCAAGCTGGAATACACAATGTTGTCATCTGTGCTTGAATTGCTGAAATTGAAGGCAAGCAACGGTTGGTCCGACAAGAGTTTCACGGGGCTATTAGGTCTCTTAGCGAACATGCTTCCAGAGGGTAACGAGTTGCCCAAAACCACCTACAAAGCCAAGAAGGTTCTTTGTCCATTGGGAATGGAAGTAGAAAGAATACATGCATGTCCAAATGACTGTATCCTCTACCGTAACGAGTATACAAACATGCATGTATGTCCGGTGTGCAACGCATCCCGATACAAGCGTAAGAATCAATTGGATGATGACAAGGGAATCGAGGTGAAGAAAGGACCTCCTGCTAAGGTGGCGTGGTATCTTCCTGTAATTCTCCATTTGAAGCGGTTTTTTGTGAACCCAATGAATGCAAAACTACTAGTGGCACTTAGAGGAGCGTAAGAATGACGGAAAGCTAAGACACTGTAGGACTGGAAAGGCGACTAGAGGGGGGGTTGAATAGACGTTTTCTCTATTTTTCACCTCGATCGAACTCAACACTACTTTCACTCCAATAGCTATAAAAGCTATGAAGATCGTAGATGAGCAGTACGGATGACCTGTGTTGAATCCGATCGAACCCCGAAGCACAAGACTAAAAACATCTCACAACCGCATAGAAAGATGCACAAGGAATAACTAGCTTGCTGAATATATGAGATGAACAGACACAGCACAAGATGCAGTTAAGAGATAAATCTAGGCACTGCATGTAAATCAAATGAAGTTAAAACCAAACCATTGGTCGGATCAGATGGAAGCCAAACAAAAAATTAATCACCAAGTATGGATTCTCCACTGCAATCGGACAGCACGCACACGCACAGGAAGCTGAAATCAAAACTACACAGAGCAATCAATATGCAACCGTAGGAAATAATAAAAAAAACTCCAACCAGCGAAATGATGGCACTAGCAATAGTTGGAACAATGGCAGCCAACAGCAAAACAAGATTACTACTGCCGCACAAAGCTTCAGTTCACACAGCAGCTGGCACTGATCCGAGACTACAGGGCGCCGCTGCCGATCCGGTTTTTTGGTCTACAAATCAGTCTCAAGACCCGCCACCTTTTTGATGTCCGCCGGGCCAACCAACATTCTGACCCTAATTTTTTTCAAAGAAGACCGCATACGCTTTTCAGCCGCTTTGCTTTTCTCCACAAAGCTAGAGGTCGCCGCCAAAGACTTGAGACTTCAAGACAGCCAACCAAATTAAAAGAGCGGCCGCCAATGGCTGCTAAGGATCCAGATTTTGCAGGGACGCAGGCTGCAGACGCATCAATTAAGGCAGAAAAAAAAACTTGAAGCAGTAAACAATCAGGATCAAGTCGCATCAAAAGGCAGCCAGACCATCAGAACACACATCGAAGAACAAATCCAAAAACACCCCACTGGATTTGTTTTTTTTTCTGTTTATGTGGGACGCCGCCGACACAGTCTACAGTCACCACACTCACAGCATGATTCGCACGGATCCACACAGAGCTGACCAAAGGGCACTACACACGACAAAGACAGGATCAAACGCAATTTCAAAGATCAAATCAAAGAGCAGGGATGCAAGGAAAATGGCAGCCACAAACAGGATCTAAAAAGCAGCTCAAGTAAAACAAATTATACTCAAAACAGTGAATTGAATTTTACACAAGCTGATGGGACAAGCCGCTGCCTCACTTTGATGATTCACAAACCGAAGGTAAAGCAAAAACATCAGCACCGCCAAGGGCTTTACAGGCGCACGCACACAGGCGCTAATTTCTCTCAAGCGCGCGTGATTTTTGCCAGACAGCACAGGCGCGTCACGCTCTGGTTTTAGCAGGAACTCTCCAGGCGCCGCCACACCCTCATTTTCTTGGCTATGCCTACAGGTGCTCGATCCTTGGTGGCGCCGCCTCCACTGATACACACCGCCGCCCTAGGTTTTTACAGGGGCGCCGCCACACACGACTCCAAAAAAAACACCCCGGCTATTTTTTCTCAGCCGCAACCCTATTCTCCAGCTCCTAATCCTTTTATATGACAGCCACCAAACCCTAAAACCCTTTTAGAATTTGGAGCTAAACCTAATGGGCTTCCGTTAAGGCCCAACATCAACGGAACACACACGCACGCATATTAAAGCGTCGTCTTCATTTCTCTTGACTTAAACCACTTCCTTTGCGCCGTCCCGCGCCGTGGTTTATCCAAAAGGTCACCAAGGTGGTATTTGGTAAAATTACCAAAATACCCCTTCTCGATCTTTTCCAAAAGACCGAGTCCATCTGTTGAAGCAATCGCCTGCTTCGCCACGTGTAGGTTGATCAACGGTTCCATGTCGTCAAGTCTCTCCCGTCCGGATCCCACCGGCACCACTAAGCACTTTCAACGACTCCTGCGCCGCTTGATCCAACCAGTCGCACCGAACCGCCCGTTCGGTCATCCTTGTCCATTCTCAGGCCACGCTTGAGTCACTTGACCTCAACCAAAGATCGTTGATCGGTTCGGACCTCGGCTCTCCAAGCTTAGTCCCGATCCTCCTTGCCGTTGACCGTCATTGACACGCAAGCCACCGCCTGACAAAGAATAGACAAGCAAAACATTTAATCCGGAACAAGTTCTTCACAACTTGACCCACGTTAGCCAAAACATGCAATATGCAACACATATGCATTAACAAATATGGATATGACCTATCCCAAAATCAAATCACCACTTAAATCAACAATCAGCACAAAAGCCGGTACGACCATCACGACCGACAAATCTGAAACTTTGTCGAAAACACTTGAAACTTCAAACCAAAAGCACCATTGCCAATTGTTTCATCATCCTAAGATAATGGGCATATCCCCATGATATCCACAGACACCCTGCTGATTCCGCCCAAAGGAGAAACATCGATAGGAGGTTTGCAGACTTCAAAAGGAACCGAGGAATATAAGGTTTGGATTGAGTATGATGGAATGAATCCTTTCAAGAATATGAGCAAATGACATAGCACTTGGCACGTGATGCTCAGATTCACAACCTTCCACCTTGGTTGTGTATAAAGCGGAAGTATATTTTCTTTGTCGATACTTATCCAAGGGTCGAAGCAACCCGAGAATGATATTGATGTGTACCTAGCACCATTGATGGAAGATCTAAAAATGTCGGTGATTGAAGGGTACATGTATGGGATGCGCATAAACGAGAGAACTTCACTTTATGTTCCTTGTTGTTCGCACCATAAATGATTATCCCACCCTTGCTAACTGTCGGGCGAGTACAAAAGGGGGCCAAAGCTCGTACTCACCGCTAGATGATTCCGAGAGTGTGTGGTGAATCACTCGCAAAAACCGTACATGAGTCATCGAGGTTCCTTCGGAGGGCTCACCTATACCGCAAGATGAAGAAACAATTCAACGGAGAGACGAAGGACAGTTTAGCTCCAAGGCATTTAAGCAGAAAAGAGGTCTATGATATGGTTAAGGATTTAGATGTTGTGCTCGGAAAGGGATGTAAATCGAGGACCCGTAAGAAGAACATGTGGAAGAAGAGATCAATATTTTGGGACTTACCTTATTGGGAGCACCTAGAAGTTCGCCACTGCATCGACATCATGCATGTAGAGAAGAATGTATGTGACAGCTTGATTGGTCTCTTACTGAACATTCGTGACAAAACAAAGGATGGTGTTAACGCATGCCTTGACTTGGTTGATATGGACATCGGACTGAGTTAGCACCAACAAAGACCGATAAAGGACGAACGTACCTTCCCCGCTTGTTACACTGGCCCAAGGCCGAGAGAACTGAATGCGGTGCTTGCATGGTGTGAAAGTTCCATTCGGTTACTCAGCCAACATGAAGAAACTTGTTTCGATGGAAGATTTGAAGTTAATTAGTATGAAGTCTCATGATTGTCACGTGCTGATGACACAAATGCTCCCTGTTGCAATTAGAAGTATTTTGCCGATCAAGGTCTGAGAGACAATCATGAGGCTGTGTTATTTCTTTAACACAATTGCTCAGAAGGTCATCGATCCCGAAGGACTAGATGCTCTGCAGGACGAGGTGGTGACGACTCTATGTGATCTTGAGATGTATTTCCCTCCATCGTTTTTTGATATGATGGTCCATCTCATTGTTCATATTGTGAGGGAGATAAAGATGTGCGGGCCTATGTTCCTACGTAGCATGTACCCGTTCGAGAGGTTCATGGGAATTATCAAGTCCTATGTACCGAATCGATCTCGGCCGGAGGGCAGCATCGTCGAAGGTTATGCAGCCGAAGAGGTCATTGAGTTCTGCGTCAATTACATGGCTCAGGTCGAACCGATAGGTGTGCCTCAATCTCGCCATGAGGGGAGGCTCGAGGGTTTCGGGACCATCGGAAGGAAAGTAATCACTCCAGATATGGATGCTTATGCTCAAGCCCATTTCACAGTCTTGCAAAACATGACTGAAGTGTCCCCATATATCGACCAGCACAAGGACGTGCTTCGGCAACAGAATTCGGAGCGGCCGAATGTTTGGATCACGAGACAACACAACAGACGATTCAACCAATGGTTGAAGGAGCGACTTGCTAGGAGCTCGTCAAGTGATATGCTGACATGGTTGGCAAAAGGGCCAACATTTACAGTTGTGACATGCGAGGATACGATATAAATGGGTACACATTCTATACGCAGGCTCAGGATATAAAGAGCACTAACCAAAACAGCGGTGTCCGCATAGATGCATTCAGTATCAATGGGCTGAGGAGCTCCTACTATGGGCAAATAGAGGAGATATGGGAGCTCGACTACATGTTTTTCAAGATCCCCCTATTTCGGTGCCATTGGGTCCATCTCCCACAGGTGAAGGTCGACAAGTACGGCGTCACTACCGTGGACCTCGAACGTGTCGGATACAAAGACGAACCATTCATACTAGCTAACCAAGTTGTTCAAGTCTTCTATGTAGCCGACCCGGCAAATAAGAAGCGCCACATAGTTCTTCATGGAAAAAGGAGGATTGTCGGAGTTGAGAATGTAGTGGACGAGGAAGAATACAATCAATTTGACGAGTTGCCTCCTTTCGAAAACAACATAAGGGTCGAGGAAGAAGAACGTGACAAAACTAGCTACATACGCGTCGATCATCATGAAGGGCTAATTTGTAAAGATTAATTGAACAATGTGTGTATATGTACGTTCTGATGAATGGTTAATTTTAGTTCATTTGAGTTAATTGATTTGTGCTGTGAAATGGATGTGATTGTTTTTGAAATGAATATGAATTGGATGTAGATACATTTACTTGTTGTGTTTTCTGCTTGTTTTAGAGGGCATGGCTAGCATTTCCTGAGGCTAGCCAATAAACAGAACTAGATTAACCAATACAAAGTAATATCACAGATGGTTTGTAGATCAAACTGTCTATGATTATATATCACAGACGGTTCCTTGGTAAAAACCATCTGTGATACAATATATCACAGATGGTTGTTGATTGGAACCGTTTGTGATACATCACATATCACAGATGGTTGTTGATTGGAACCATCTGGGATACATCACATATCACAGACGATTGTTGATTGGAACCGTCTGTGATACATAACATATCATAGACGGTTCTACTTTAGAACCGTCTATGATGTCCATCCCTATTTATATTCGGACTCTAGGGTTTGCCCGCGCCCCCCACTCAAATGATTAAGTTTCTCAACTCCTCGCTCCCTCCTCCCCCGAGCCCGTCGCCGTCGTCCTCGACGCTGCCTCCTCCTCGAGCCCGGCGTGACTCCTCCCCTGAGCCTGTCGACGCCGCCTCCTCCCCCGAGCCTGCCACGCCTCCTCCCCCGAGCCCACCGCCTCCTCCCCTCCTCTGAAACCGGCACGCCTCCCCTTCGACGCCGCCCTGCTGCTCCGGTACTGCTCCCTGCTCGTCCTTCTCCTCGACGCCCAAAGGTAACCAATGCCAAGTTGCCGACCTCGATGCCCCTTTCCCTCACTCTTTCTATCAATAATCTATCATGGTCCTCATGGACTCATGATAATTGTACTTGTTTTAGGAATTTGTATTTGTTCTAGTCAGTTATTCATATGGTATTTGTTTTGATACTACTACTGATGAGGACATCACTCCTTCGGATACACGCACTACACAAAATCCTCTAGATCCGGTTGCTGAACTACAAGGTCCTATGATAAGAGCTCGAGCACGTCACTTAAATTATGAGGTGAGCTCGTTTCTAGGTGCTAATAATTTATCTATGCAGAATGGTATACTACCTAATAATTGTGATCTTTTGTTACTTAGGAATAATGGGAGGATCCATCAAGTCTCGGTCATCTCTGCTTGATTATGCCCAAGAAAAGGAAGTCCCTCTGATTGCGCCGAGAAAGGAAGTCCATCAGCACAAGATCTCCTCCCCGCGTTTTCAGCTCAGTCACAAGTTAAGGTGTTGTGTCACCGTTTTGGGCCCAATAGGGCCTTGTAAGCGTGTCGAGGTCAGAGCCCAGGTTGTGTACGCCTCTTCCCACGGCCGCACAACCCTAGGTCGACCTCCTCATGTCCCCCATATATATACACTAGCTGTCATAGTTTGAGGTTGGGTTTTTCTTAGATTATTCTGCCACTTTGCAGTTTCGTCGTTTATACGGTTTGAGGAACCCCACTTTGTGAACTTCATCCATATTCGCAATACAATTCAGATTGCTTCTTCCTTGTTCTAGTGAGTTGTTTCGATTGCTTGCAGGAACAATAACCCTTGTGGTAAGGTCGATCGTGTGCGAGTGTTGTCAATAACGACAGTCATGCGGGTGTAGCAAATTGCGAGGTGACGGTCTGCGGGTCAGAAGCCTCAAAGCGTCAACGTCCTCACGACGAAATCAATCGAACCTTTCGAAAGATCGGGCCACCGTTCCTCATCAACTACTGGAATATATCTTTTTTTTACCTTTATACCCCTGCTCTCCCGAAAAAGTTTGTGACCCACTCACCTCATTGGACCTAGAAAAGGTAGCAGAAGAGTTTTGAGCTCGGGTCACGTTCGCAAAAAAAAAGGAGTGCAAAAAAAAAAGAGGCAAAGAGTGCCCAAAAAAAGGAAAAAAAAAGAGGCAAAGAGTGACCCAAAAAAAAAGGAATTCAAAAATAAAAAGAAGAAAAAGGAGAAAATAGTTGCTTTGCGAATTTTATTCCGTTGTGCCTGTATCTACCCTAATTTTTTAGCTTGCTTGAGCTAGTTCTAGGAACGCGTTTGGGCCAGCAACTGTGACGAGTACCGTGGACTTTGATTCAGCTTTGCTAATATGATTTCATTATTGCTATTCCTTGCTACTAAACATTGCCTGTCCGAGCTCCACATACTTTCGGCCGTCAGATTTGGATCCTTGCATTCGCCTCCGCCACGGTCATACATCCCACCTTCTCCGATCATACCACCTGCTACAATTTGGTAAGAAATTCATAAGAGCTTGGTAAGACGCTTGAGAGTATGTGATTCCACCTTCCACCACCTAGTAGTTGATAGGGAGAATACCTTTGTGTTGTCTTTTGTCTCCTACTAACCATGGCAGGTGAGGAATTGGATGCGCAAGAGTGTGTTTTGAGGGAAGAGCTCACGAGGGTGTTGGATGAGCACCGCCATGCTATTAATGACGACATTGATAGGAAGCTTGCGGAAACAAATGCTACACTGCGACAACTCAATGATAGTATTGCAATGCTCAATGCACGCATTGATGGTTTGGCCAATCAACGACCGAACAATGGGCGTGTGGATCCTGATGGTGCCACCCATGACCATGAGTTTGACAATGATAATGAGATGCGCAACCACGACGCCTTTGATGCATGACAACGGAACCGGTTGAACTTCAACTGTCAAGGTATGAGAGGTAATAACTTTCAGCAACATAATGCACGTGTTAATGATGATCCATATGCTAAAGTCAAGTTCACTATACCATCTTTTGCGGGTGCTTATGATACTGAAATATATCTAGATTGAGAGATGACGGTAGAACAGAAATTTAATGCTCACTTAGTTCCGGAAGTGCATAGAGTTAGGCAAGCCACAAGTAAATTTAAAAACTTTGCCATCATTTGGTGGAATAGGGTATGCAACGATGGATTAGTGCCTATTACGTGGGATGCTTTAAAGGTTGCTATGCATAATAGATTTGTTCCACCTTCTTTTAAACGTGACTTGCGTAATAAATTGCAGCACTTAAACTAAGGTAGTAGATCCGTAGAAGAATATTATCAGGAGCTACAAATTAGTATGTTGCGTTGTGATATTATTGAGGACGAAGAGGCTGCTATGGCACGTTTTTATGGGGGATTAAGACGTGAAATTCAGGACATAGTTGATTACAAAGAATATGATAGTGTCCCTAGATTATTCCAACTTGCATGTTTGGTAGAAAAGGAATTACAGGGACGACAGCAGAGGCCAAGGAACAATTTTGGAAGCACGTCTACACCAAGATCAATGCCGGGGCAAGTTAAGATAGCCCCACCTTCAGCTACGCGGTCTGCTGCCCCCTCCTTGAGTAGGGCGCGTTCAGCAGCACCGCCGACAATATCACATGCACCCGAGGTAAGCAAATCTACTAGTGTGCAGGCCCCAGCCAAGAGTTCTTCTTCGGTTGCTTACACGGGTCGTACCACTGGGATTGTTTGCCACCGTTGCAAGGGAATGGGACACGTCATGAAGAACTATCCAAGTCAGCGAGCATACCTTGCCACCGAAGACGGTGGTTATGTAAGTGCTAGTGATATTGAGGATGAATATGTACTTGCAACTAACCTTGCAGGTGGAGGAGACGAGATAGACAGTGATGCTGATGATGTAGAGGAACAAGTAGCTGCTGTTGACACAGGGAGTCATGTGAGCCTTGTTGCGCAGCGAGTGCTGAGCGCACAAGTGGAGAAAGTAGAGCAAAATCAGCGGCACAACTTATTTCAATCCAAATTTCTCGTGAAAGACAGAACCTGCAGAGTCATCATTGATGGAGGGAGCTGCAATAACCTTGCAAGTTTCGAGATGTTCGAGAAGCTTGGCTTGGCCACACAACCACACCCGCGTTCCTACTACATCCAATGGTTGAATTCGTGTGGTAAGTTAAAGGTAAACAAAGTTGTGAGAGTACAATTTTCAATTGGTAATTACAAAGATAGTACTGACTTTAATGTAGTGCATATGCAAGCATGCTCTTTGTTGCTCGGTAGGCCTTGGATATATGATAATGATGTTTTGCACCATGGTAGAGCTAATACCTACTCATTCTCACATAAGGGTAAGAAGATTAAGCTGTTGCCTTTGACACCTGTTGAAATTTTGAAAGATGAAGAAGAGCGCGCTGAAAATGAAAGAAACACCAATAAGCATGATTCTGAAAATCAGCAAGTAGCAAAACGTGTTTCCCACCTAAAGGGGAGAAAGTGGCGTCTAGTTCTAAGTCCGAGGGAATTAAATTGATGGGGTGTGTTATGCTTGCCACTAAATCTGAACTTGCTGAAATTTGTGATAATGAGCTGCTATGCTATGCTTTGATATGCAAAAATACTTTATTTTCACTTGAGGATATATCTAGCTCTTTGCCTCCTGCTGTTGCTAACCTTTTGTAGGAGTATGTGGATGTATTTCCAGCTGAGATACCCCTGGGATTACCACCTATTCGAGGGATAGAGCATCAAATTGATTTGATCCCGGGAGCGACTTTGCCAAACCGTGCTGCATATAGGACCAATCCAGAGGAGACTAAGGAAATTCAGCGATAAGTCCAAGATCTTTTGGACCGTGGGTACATACGAGAAAGCCTTAGTCCTTGTGCTATTCCTGTTCTTTTTGTTCCTAAGAAAGACGGTAGTTGGCGTATGCATGTTGATTGTAGAGCCATTAATAATATTACCATAAGGTATCTTCATCCTATTCATATGCACACGCCTCGATTTAAGATGCGTGCATGCGAGTTGGCCCGATCTTCCGTCGTAGGAGAAATCCGATAACTAGAGTTGCGACGTTGACGAAGGGGAGGCTAACCACGATCCGATCGTGACCAGCAACCTCGCAATCGCTACACCACTCCTCGATTGGTTACCAACCGTGTCAAACACAATTGACATGTTCATGAAGAACGGCTCTAGCAAATCCAAGAGAAGACGCAAGAGCAACAGTGGAAGAATTTCACTCGAAGATGAAATATCGATGAGACCCAATTGTTTTACAGTAGCTAATAGCAACATGCAAACAAAAAAATCAAGTCTGCCCTCCCCGAGCGTGCATGCCATAACATATAGGCATAAAAGTTAATTCCTTGATCTAGTCTGGACCCATCTTGTTTCCATGCATGCAGGAAATTAGGAAAGGTTCTGGACGCCATATTCTTTCCATGCTTGCAGGTGGGCTTCCTTTGGTTGGAGCCACAAAAATAGGAAAGGTAATGGAATAGGGATCCTTCCCCATAGCACCCATGCATGCATGCATATTTCCTTTTTCTCTCTCCTGGATTGGTGGAACTCCTTTTATTCCTCACGTAGAAAATATTGTTTGTTGACTAAGTTTCTCTCCTTGCATGCACATGCTAATGTCATCATTTCCTTGGCCGAATCTTGATCAACAAATTCTCCGAAAATTCCTGTTGAGGTGTGTGTGCCGCTGGAAGTGTATGTGTGTCAGTGATGTCCTCATCACCTATTCCTAGGCTAGACGACATGCTTCATGAGTTGAGTGGTTATATTATTTTCACAAAGATTGACTTGCGGAGTGGTTACCACCAGATTAGAATGAAATTGGGAGATGAATGGGAAACTGCATTTAAAACTAAGTTCGGACTATATGAGTGGTTAGTGATGCCTTTTGGTCTAATTAATGCACCTAGTACTTTTATGCGATTGATGAACGAGGTTTTACGTCCTTTCATTGGGAAATTTGTGGTGGTTTATTTTGATGATATCATGATTTATAGCAAGTCACATGAGCTACACTTGAATCATATATATGCTGTTTTTAATGCCTTGAGAGATGCACGTTTGTTTGGTAACCTCGATAAGTGCACATTTTGCACCGATCGAGTTGCGTTTCTTGGTTATGTTGTGACACCACAGGGAATTGAGGTGGATGAGACAAAGATTGCAGCCATCCAAAGCTGGCCGACGCCTACCACTGTGTCACAAGTGTGGAGCTTCCACGACCTTGCTGGATTCTATCGACGTTTTGTGCGGGATTTCAGCACCATTGCCGCACCATTGAATGAATTGACAAAGAAAGGAGTGCCTTTCCAATGGGGACCTACGCAAGAAAAGGCATTCAACTTGTTGAAAGAGAAGCTCACCCAAGCACCCCTACTCCAACTCCCTGATTTTGGAAAGACTTTTGAGATTGAATGTGACGCTAGCGGGATTGGGATAGGTGGTGTATTGATTCAAGAAGGTAAACCGGTTGCATATTTCAGCGAGAAACTAAATGGGTCTAGTTTGAATTATTCTACCTATGATAAAGAATTGTATGCTTTAGTTCGTGTGCTTCAAACTTGGCAACACTATCTATGGCCCAAAGAATTTGTTATACATTCTGATCATGAATTGCTAAAACATATTAGAAGTCAAGCTAAACTGAATAAACGACATGCTAAATGGGTAGAATTTATTGAGTCATTTCCATATGTCATAAAGCATAAGAAAGGTAAGGACAATGTGATTGCTGATGCGCTTTCTAGATGTTATACCATGTTATCTCAATTTGATCATAAGATTTTTGGTTTGGAGGCCATTAAGGATTTATATGCTACTGATTTGGACTTTAAAGAAGTGCTTGAACATTGTAAAGGAGGGAAAACATGGAATAAATATGTGCTGATTGATGGTTTGGTCTATCGTGCTAACAAGCTATGCGTTCTAGCTAGCTCCGTTCGTCTTTTGTTGTTGCAGGAGGCGCATGGAGGAGGTTTGATGGCGCATTTTGGAGCAAAGAAGACAGAAGATGTGCTGGCCGCCCACTTCTTTTGGCCAAAGATGAGGCGTGATGTCGAGCGCTACGTGGCTCGCTGCATTACATGCAACAAAGCTAAGTCCCATCTTAATCCACATGGACTTTATATGCCTCTTCCTATTCCTAGCGCCCCTTGGGAGGATATTTCTATGGATTTTGTTTTAGGATTTCCTAGGACAAAGAGGGGGAGGGACATTATATTTGTAGTAGTGGATCGATTTTCTAAAATGGCATATTTTATACTTTGTCACAAGAGCGATTATGCTACAAACATAGCTGATTTGTTTTTCAGGGAAATCTTTCGCTTACATGGAGTGTCCAATACTATTGTCTCAGATCGCGATGCGAAGATTTTGAGCCACTTTTGGAGATCACTTTGGAACAAATTGGGGACAAATTAAGCTGCTGTTTTCTACTACGTGCCATCCCCAAACTGATGGACAAACGGAGGTTGTCAACCGCACGTTATCCACCATGTTGCGGGTTGTTTTAAATAAGAATTTGAAGATGTGGGAAGAGTGTTTACTGCATATTGAGTTTGCTTACAATAGGTCGGTACACTCCACCACCAAGGTAAGTCCGTTTCAGGTAGTGTCCGTTTCTGAGGCTTTTAAAGTTCCAGAAAACAATTAAAATTTTACTTTTCACTTTAAATCCAATAAATCCCAAAAAACTCCATAAATTTTCTTTTTGATTGTAAAACCAAGAAATTAAATAATTAATTTCATTTTATATTTTTTTAACCAAGATAACTCTTATAAATTACAGAAAATCAAAGAAAATATTTGATTGCTAGAAAATCCCATAAAATAATAACTTTATTTATTTTTATTTTGGTAACAAAACTTTGGGATGTTACAAACCTCCCCTAGAATCACATGGACTCCCTCTACCTATTTCTGGCTCCCCGAAGCTTTTCATGGCGTGCCTCGCCACAGACTCCGCCACCGCCGAGCCATCCTCCTCCTAGCCATGCCTTCCTCTCTCTCTCTCTCTCTCTCTCTCTGCCAGTGGAACCCAAGTGTTTAAAAGTTAATTAGTGCTTAATGACAGTAGTTAAACATACTAAGTCAATGATAGGTGGGACCAGCTGAGAAGATAATAAAAAACCTTATTTTAAGCATGTTTCGTAAATAAGCCTATGACATGTGGGACCACCTCTGTTTTATAAATAAAATCCAAAGAATAAGACTTGAAGTCACTAACAAGTAGGCCCCACATGTAAGTTAATAAAATCTTAAAGTTTAGAAAAGCTGCTTTCATGTGACAGCCGCCAGGCGATTTAACTCAAAATATTTAACCTCCCAATTGATCCTAGCATCACGAATTAAATTTCCTTGCTCTCAGTGTATTATGTACCTCCCAGGACAGTGGTACACATACACCCTCACAAAACATAACATCAATGTCATACAAGTTATTACAATACCGATGTCATCAAAATTTACAACTCCAAAAGACATACAAAGTCCATATTACAACCATAGGGCCGGACGGCCAAATAACACGATAAAGTACCAAAATCATAGTGGAAACATAAGCCATAAGATGGTAATAAAATAAAGCCAACCGATTGCCCTTACCCACCTAGTAACCGACCGAAAACGCCGAGCTAGTCGTCCAAGTCAAAGTCAGTCTCACAAGAGTTAACCCCTTGGGGGGTCAACCTCCTCCGTAGCATGGAGAATCCCGTTAAGTACAAAGTTATTACTTACAAGACTTGCAAACAACAGAATAATTATATGCATTCAAGTATCAAGGAAAGGCTATTCAGCATAAAGCAGTTTTCTTTGCAATAGAGTAATAGATTGTAAAGCATTTTGTCAAATATGTTTTTATTCATTTAAATAACAGAGAGACAACATTATAAACATAAATATCATCCTAGAAGTGGCTACCCAACAGCCACCACAACAAAGCACGAATTACCCATTCGTACCACCCGATTTCAAGTTTTATCAAAAATGTTATAGTATAACTCTTCCAAGACCTTCCCAAGCGTGTCTATAACCAAGGACTTAGCTATTCGAATAGATTAAACTTTGTAGGGGTGTACAACTTTACCCACACACCAAACCGCTCCTTCGCCAAGCTATATAGCACACTTCCTTAGGTATGCCAGCGGAACTAAGTCCTATGAGATGTTTTTCAATGGTATGTATTAACTAAGAGTCGCACGTATGGGGGTTAACCCTCTGTGAACTGCCCATCATGGGCTCCCACAGAGGACCCATATGTTTTGTTAGAGTCATTGGCCTAGCCTCAGCAATTGCCGATACTCCTTAGGTGAGGGAACCTTCCCGGAACCTACCCCACACAATCCCAACAATAACAGAACAACATAACATTTTTCTCCTGACATCTACCACCTGCGACTCATTAATTAACACACCCCAAAGTACTAAGTCAAGAAGGGCCCCATAATCCCCTCATGTGGATGCACGCAATAGTGCTTAGTTCAGTGGGACAAGATGTTCGGTCCTTGTTGACTTAGGCACTAACCACACACCCAATCACACACCATCTAACCATGTGCCTAAGTCTAAATCTTTTTATTCTCAATTTAGCTTTCCAAATACAATACATATATGAGTACCTTGACCCAAGTAATTAAAGTGATGATATAATGACCATCGCCGAAGCGATGATCCCGATTCTACCGTTCTAAGCATTGCTAAGTGACACGACTCGTATACAGTATATAGATGACCAGAACCCATCCATCGGGCTCTAAATCACTAGCAAGAATAATAACTTAGGCTCAGTAGCAAGGGTAAATTTTTACCTACAGCTCATGCATCTATTCAGATTAACCACCTTTACCGATAAATTAAACTTCAAATAGAACATGCACACATATAGTTGCAGAGCAAGATAATTGTATAAAACATAGTAGGAGAAATATGATCACGGGGGGGGGGGCCTTGCCGCTTGCCTTACTGGAGATAATTCACTTGCTGCTAAGGATCACTCTTGTATTCAAGCAAATCGTCGAAACCTATCGAACGAACGAGAAGATCGAATAAGAACGAATAACTTCAAATAAAACCCAAAAAATCAACTTCATCCAAAATGCATGAAATTTACAAAGTAGGTATATTATGATTTTAGAAACAAAAATCATTTGATTTGGAGTTTGCATGTGAGAGTTATGCCTTAACAAAAATCTGTCGGAGGAGAAATCCCAGGAAAATGCAATCGGTTACTGTAGCTGTAATTAAATGTGTTCGCAAAAAATTCCAGAAAGGTGGTGGAGATGAAATTTTCATGGTATACATAGCATAACATGTTATGATCAATAAAAATTGAATCACCTCATTTGGAGTTAAAATAAATTTTCTATGCATTTTCGAAGGTTATGCCATTAGTGTACAAATAATTAGAACATCAATATTTTCTGTGATAGTAACATGTTTCAAGCCTATTCCAAGTCAAAGTACAATAACAAAGGAACCCAAAAAAATTGATTTAACTCAATTTGGAGTTCAAATGAAATAATTATGAATTTTTTAATTTAAATGATTTTTAGTGTAAAAATAACTCATTCCAGAAATTCAATTGAACTATGAAATTTTCTGGGATAGTAGCAAGTTTCAAACCCATTCTAAGTTAAAGTACATTAAAAATGGAAATCAAAAAAGTTGGTTTCACCCAATTTGGAGTTAAAATAAAATAGTTATGCATTTTTGAAGTTTAAACAATTTACAGTGCACAAAAAAATTCATTTCGGAAGTTTTAAATGTATTAAATACTTTTCTTACGCAGGCTAACCTAGCCATGGTCACTAACCAGTGGGACCTACGTGCATAGTGTTTTCCTTTTTCCTTTCAATTTCCGAATTTCTCTACTGACAAACAGGTCCCACATATCAATGACTTGGTCTATGAAATAGCGCATGGACCATTGGTCCACCAACACAACACTCGATCCATGGACCATGGAGTGGTTTACTGTGTAAACCGAGCCCACTTGTTAGTGACTTAAAGCAAAACTCAGCGCGTTAACTCAAGGATTTTTGTGCGTAGGGCCCGCACGTCAGTGAGACCACTCAACCATTAACGCAATCATTAAACACAGTAATCATTACTTAGCCCTAAAGACAAAGATTTGCCTAATTAATGAGCTACAGTGTCGATCCAAAACCAATAACAAAGCTCGCTCTCGGTCGTGAGTTCGCTCGGCATCTCGCCGGCAATCTAGTCCACAGCGGCGCCGGCCAAGGACCAAAATGAGATCCTTACATGTGACGACCCACCATGTCATGTACCGTAAGAGGTCCGGGAGGACCATTTTTTTTTTGCTGCGGTGCCACCACCGAGAGGAGTGGAAACACCGCACGGTGCATTCCCGAGGAGGTTCAAGCAGACCTCCCAGAGGTCTTCAGACCTCCTGGAGGTCTTGGCCCGCAACCCTCGGTAGCACCTCTAGGTACATCATCGAGAGGTCCGACAGACCTCCTGTGCTAAGTCCCGTGGGACCTCACGGAGGTCCCGCCTGTCTGCATCCGAGCTAGTCCTGTGACAAAAGAGCTAGCTCACACAAGAACACAAGCTAATATCACAACCACAAGGTCAAACAAAGATGAAGCGGCATAAATTAAACTTAATATATAACAGGACCTTATGGTCAAGCTTGTTAACAAGAGGTCTGCCACTGAGGGCTTACAAAACCAACAAGGACTTACAACTGACAACCAGGAGCCCTCAAGCTCCAACACCAAAAGCGCGCAAAAGCCATCCAACAAGCACCACAGGCTGTCGGGTGGAGGACGTCCTAGGCAGCAGGGTCGTCGAAGAACTCCTCCTCAAAGAGGTCTCAGACCGCCTCGCACTTGATCATCTTCAGAATGCTTTGACACGGGGCTTAAGCCATGAGTACTTTGAATGTACCCAAAGAAGTCACAGGGAGCACTTATGCCACAATATTCATGCAAGGGCTTACCAAATTGAGAGCTGTATGGTTAGTTTGCGCAAAGCCAGGTTTTGACAATAATAACAATAGTAGATTGAAAAGCAGCAAGGTAAAACAATAGCACATAATACATTTGATGTTTGAAAGAGTGGAGTGAGCACCAACTCACATCCACAACAAAATGGGGAGGTCCGGTCACACCGTGACCAGTGTCCTCACCACAAACCACTCTAGAGCACCCACTCTAGAGGTCCGAACCACCCGGACCACTACCCGAGCCAACCCCGAACCCTCTGGAGTGGCCAAGGTCTCTTCGAGGCAAAGCCAAGGCATCTTGTCAAGTGTCCAAATGGCACAAACTTTTGAAACAACTACCCTTGCACCATTTTCACTAAGCATGTCCATGACCAAGGACTTGGCTATTCGAATAGATTTTACACTCTGCAGAGGTGTACAACTTTACCCACAATCCATGGTCTCCCTAGCGGACGGGTTCCGGTCACCCTTGCTCACTTCCGGTGGTGGCGATCTATAGAGCTTGCAAGGCCTTTACAAAGCTTTGAACCCGACTCGGCTGCCCGCTAAGGTTTCGTAATCCCCTCCCGTGGTCTAGAAATCACAGGTTATGGGGTGCCCTCTGCGCCAACAAATCACACGCTCCACCACAACAGCCCCAAGCCAACTCATTGCTAATTATTCAGCCCAGACCATCCCCATAAAATGATCTTGTGGTTGCACTGTTTGGCCCAGATCAATAGACACAAAGTAAAGTCCTTAATTGTGCTAAGACAAGACTTCCACAAACCCAAATGTGCATAGCGCCCACTACTCCACTACTACAGAAAAGGCCTTACTGAGCGGTTCGTAACGCCATCACGAGGCGGTTCCGTGAGCCGCCCGAGTTTATGGGTCAAGAATGCTAATGGTCATCACGAGCGGTTTGCCAACCGCTCGTAATACATACTATCACAGACGGTGCGTCAGATGCAACCGCTCGTGATAGTCGACTACCACTGCAGCGTGCTCAGATAAAACCGTCAGGATATTCGACTACCACGCAGGCGGTCCGTAGATAAAACCGTGCGTGATAGTCGACTACCCTGACGATGCGTAGATGAAACCGTCTGTTATAGTCGACTATTGACAGACGGTGCAGATATGAAACCGCTCGTGATAGTTCACTATCACGAGCGGTTTCATATCTGCATCGCCTGTGGTAGTCGGCTATCATGCGGTTTCATCCATGCACCGCCTCGTGGTAGTCTTTTGCATTGCTAAATCTATTTCTGTTTATTGGCTAGCCTCAGGAAATGCTAGCCATGCCCTCTGAAACAAGCACATCCAATTCTCATTCATTTCAGAAGCACATCAAAATTGCATTCATTTCAGAAACAAGCACACATCCAATTCACAAATCAATTAACTAAATTTAACCATTAATGTACATTAATTTACACACATGTACCATTATGTTCAATCTATCTCAATCAAGTTCAATCTGCTACACTGTGGAAACTCCCATTTGGATTTATGACCTGTCTGTTCAGGAATGACGCAAGGTGTGATCGAATTTTTATGAGCTCGCTCTGTTCCAACGCAGTTTCAGCGATGTTCGCAACCTGTCGATATGAAGGTTAAATTCGGGCTTATATAAATTGGTAAGTATATATGAAATAATTGTTGAAAGATTGACAAACCTGAGGATCATTGGTGATCGCGGAACCGATGAGTAGTTGCATGTTGTGGCAAACATAGTATCCACAGACGCTATGCCCGACTATTCTTTGGTGGCACTGCAAAAATAGAATTGGTTAGTTCGAGAGGCATTGCTACGAAGTGTTATATAGGATTAATGTGTACTAGCTAGCAAGTACCGGGAATTTTTGATCATGTGCCAGCGTCCTTCCCTTGATATTCCATCCTCTAGCATGTAACACGTCGAACACCCTACGTGACTCCAAGAAGTTAGCCTTAGCCATTGCAAAGGAAGGAAAGACTACAATAGAGTTTCTATGGAGGAAATGTGTTTACGATGATTAAACTCGGATAGTTGTGAAGTTGTGAGTGGCCCTCTGAGGGAATCTAGGTATATTACGATTTCGTTTTGGTATAATTACAATTAGAATCCAATGGAACCTACGGGTATGTCAAGATGGTCATTAAACCTAAGTTCGTGTTGCTTATAAAGTACAAATCAACAAGTATAGCCAGAGTGCAACACTACTTACTTACGTTGTAGGGCAAAAGTATGAATTCCTTGTTGCGGTGAGCCATGAAAAAATCTATAACGTAATTCTCGATTTAATGTTGCATTCGCCGTGATGCTTTGCTTGGAGACAACGTGTGGGTCGAGGAAACCTACCGGTGATTTCCTTCTTTCGCTTCACGATCATGTATCTATTATACAAAAGCTAGGAGTTATATATAACATTTATCGATATTACACTTAACATTGACCGTGATTGTACACACTTACGATTGTCCAAAGATCGTATGATTGAGACGTCGAGCTCGTCGAGGTTGAAGAGATAGAACAAGTCGTCGAAGGTCACCGTGAAGACGGCGCCTTGATACACGTGGTTAAAATGATGCTCCTTGAACTTGACGGTGACACCCGAGCATCGTTGATCAACCGCTTGTTGGACTGCTCCATGTACCATGCATGCAATTCCGTGCAATCCAAATCCTAGGGTAGACATTTGTCTAACTTCTCGAGCAACGGCTCGCTGGCTTGTATTTCGGGCCAACGGCAAGAAGGGATATTAGGAGAGGACTCGATCGTCTTCGATTTGCCCTTGCCCTTGCGCCTCGCTTTGTATAGGTCGACTTCACAAGAGTCGATCGAGCACGAGTGTAGATGCATGTGATCTGGCGGGCCCTTGCCATGTCGGTCTGAGTAACCGGTCGGTCCAGTCCGTGGACTTGATGCGTTGCGCAGACATTCCGTGAAGTTGACACCGAAGCGGTAGCTCCAGCAGATGTCCTCCTTGGGCCATTGGATGAATGTTCCAACGGCTTGCCCTAGAGTCATGACCTCATCGTTTGGGGAATTTTCAGCGGACGGCCTCGAAATTGGCACAAACACCGCCCACATTCACTTTTGCGAAACCCGACGCTAGATTTGCCTGCACCAAAGCTCCGTCTGGGATGGATACACAGCCCCAAACAAAGATCTAGGGCAACAGAGACATATCTCACTTGGAGCTTGCGCCGTAGCCACCCACGTACATAACGATACAAAATTAGCTACTCCAACAGGCCTATCAATGGATTGAGCATTCCAGAGATAATAATTATTACGGATGTCATCGATTTAAAAATCTGTCATCACCTATTGTGGTAGGGTTAGGGTTGGACGCGCAGACTACTCGGATGTTTGGGGGGCTAGCGGTATAGTAGGGGTAGGGGCTTCAACCGACTTGGCATTTGCAATCCCTTAATCCTTTCCTCAAAGGTCTCTATCTGCTTTTGCTCGAATGCACTAATCCTTTCCTCAAAGGATTGATTGAATTTTCGATGAGCTCATCTCTGAGGGATGCACGAAGATCCTCTCGTAGCTTTGCATCGTGCTCGGCTTTGGCTCTCTTCCTACTCCGGTACGATCCGGAGTCCGCTTGGAACCATTGTTCCCATGTAACAAAAACACCAGCGCCTCTCGTGCGACCCGGATGCTCACTTTGCTTCCTAGGGCCGCAGAGAGTATATCTTCTCCTATCCGCTCGAATGAGCCTTGGGAAGATTGTGCACTCAACGTTATCTGCAATATAGCCCAACATGTCATTTCACTTCCTATGAAGTTATGGAGTAATTACAAACTAGGTAGTTCGATATCTTACCAGGCGTTGGGACACTTCCTGGTCTTCGGGGTTTGGAAAGTACACTTCCCCCGTAGGCCGAATACATAACCTCACAAATAACCACTGTCGGGCGCGCACATTAGTGATCTCGGGAAATAGCAGGGAGAGATTCAAACTGCTTGCCTGCTGTTCCTGATCCCTCCATATCGGGGCTTTACCCGCATACCCAGCGTGCCGAGTGCGTGGGGTGCTTGTTTTTGCTGGAGGGCGTAGCGCCGCACTTTCACTCTTAAATTCATCTGTCGTCTTCTTCGCCACAAACTTCGGCCCAGACTCTTCCAAGAATAGATACTTGTGGAAGGGCGGCAGATCCTTCTCCACGTAGTTCTTGACAAGCGTGCTCTTGAAGTTCTTCCACGCTTTGCACGCTGTAACAGCGCGTGTCGTCGACGAGTCGGGGAGTTCTTAGGGATCTCGAGCGATGCGAGAATTTCCGCCAAAGATGCGGTTTTCGATGGTCGGGCACCACCTTCCACTTAATCATAGGTGATCTTGACCCGTTCCGTGCAACTATTCCGACCATTCTCCGGAATGCGGACGCTTTCGGCGAGGATTGATAGGGGTCCCGGTGATCGACCTCCGTGATGGTAAATCGGCCGTGGGCCTTTTCGATATTCCTCTTCTTCTACGCGGTTGGATATTGTTCCAGAGGATGGTGCATCATCGGACACATGAGGCGGCGATGACTCGTAATGAGCGGAAGACATCTTCACAAGAAATAGAATTATCATTGCAATGTATTCGAAAGCGATATCAAAACAAATACCATATGAATAATCGACTAGAACAAATACAAATTCAAAACATGTACAATTATCATGAAGGACCATGACAGATTATTGATAGAAATAGTTAGGGAAAGGGGCGTGGGGTCGATCGGTAACTTCGGCATTGGTTACCTTTAGGCGTCGAGACCTGGACGAGCAGGCGAGCAAGACGAGCAAAGAGGGCGGTGTCGAGGGGAGGCCCTGCCTGGGGAGGAGGAGGAGGCGGGCTCTGGGCAGAGGCGCGGTGGGCTCGGGGAGGCGGCCGGGTCAGAGGAGGAGGCTCGGCGGGCTCGGGGAGGCGCGCCGGCCGGAGGAGGAGGTGGCGCGCAGGATCGGGAGGAGTAGGCCTGGCTCGAGGAGGCGGTGTCGAGGACAGTGGCGGCAGGCTCGGGGAGGAGGGAGCGAGAGGAGTTGAGAAACTTAATCGCTTGAGAGTGGCGGCGCGGCAAACCCTAGCTAGAGTCAGAATGTAAATAGGGATGGACATCACGCAGCGGTTCTCTGTTAGAACTGCTCAGGATATACTATCGCAGATGGTTCTAACTTAGAACCGCTCAGTGATATGCGATATATCATGATGGTTTTAATAAACAACCGTCGTGATATGTGATGAATCACGATGGTTTTAATAAACAACCGTCGTGATATGTGATGTATCATGAGCGGTTCTAACTTACAACCGCTCATGATATATGATGTATCACTGACGGTGTTAATAAACAACCGTCGTGATATACATAGTAACATGAGCGGTTTTGATAAACAACCGCTCATGATATATATGTGAGACGATCGTAGTTCAAACCGTCTGCGTGATATTATTTTGTATTGGTTAATATCTAGATCGATTCATTTATTGGCTAGCCTCAGAAATGCTAGCCATGCCCTCTGAAACAAGCGAAAAAAGACAACAAGTACATGTATATACATCCAATTCACATTCATTTGAGAAACAATCACATCCATTTCACAGTACGTACAAATCAATTAATTAACTCAAATGAACTAAAATTAACCATTCATCAGAATGTATATACATATACACACATTGTTCAGTTAATCTTTAAAAATTAGCCCTTCATGATGATCGACGCAGATGTAGCTAGTTTAGTCATGTTCTTCTTCCTCGACCCTTATGCCGTTTCCGAAAGGAGGCAACTCGTCAAATTGATTGTATTCTTCCTCGTCCACTACATTCTCAACTCCGACAATCCTCCTTTTTCCATGAAGAACTACGTGGCGCTTCTTATTTGCCGGGTCGGTAACATAGAAGACTTGAACAACTTGGTTAGCCAGTACGAATGGTTCGTCTTTGTATCCGACACGTTCGAGGTCCACGGTAGTGACGCCGTACTTGTCGACCTTCACCTGTGGGAGATGGACCCAACGGCACCGAAATAGGGGGATCTTGAAAAGCACGTAGTCGAGCTCCCATATCTCCTCTATTTGCCCATAGTAGGAGCTCCTCAGCCCATCGGTACTGAATGCATCTATGCGGACACCGCTATTCTGGTTAGTGCTTTTTATATCCTGGGCCTGCGTATAGAATGTGTACCCATTTATGTCGTATCCTTGCCATGTTACAAGCTGTAAATGTTGGCCCTTTTGCCAACCATGTCAAGATATCACTTGACGAGCTCCTAGCAAGTCGCTCCTTCAACCATTGGTTGAACCGCTCATTGTGTTGTCTCGTGATCCAAACATCCGCCGCAGCGGATTACATTGCGAAGCACGTCCTTGTCTTTGGTCGATATCTGAGGACACTTCGGTCATGTGTTGCAAGACCGTGAAATGGGCTTGAGCATACGCATCCATATTTGGAGTGATTGCTTTCCTTCCGATGGTCCCGATACCCTCGAGCCTCCCTCATGGCGAGATCGAGGCACACCTATCGGTTCGACTGAGCCATGTAATCGAGGAGTAACTCAATGACCTCTTGGTTGCATAACCTTCGACGATCTTGCCCTCTGGCGAGATCGATTCCGTACATATGACTTGAGAATTCCCATGAACCTCTCGAGCGGGTACATGCTACGAGGAACACGGGCCCGCACATCTTTATCTCCTCACAATATGAACAATGAGATGGACCATGATATCGAAAAACGAGCGGAGGGAAATACATCTCAAGATCACATAGTGTCGTCACCACCTTGTCTGCAGAGCATCTAGTCCTTCGAGATCGATGACCTTACGAGCAATTGTGTTAAAAAATAACATGACCTCATGATTGTCTCTCGGACCTTGATCGGCAAAATACTTCTAATTACAACAGGAGCATTTGTGTCATCAACACATGACAATCATGAGACTTCATGCCAATTAACTTCAAATCTTTTATCGAAACAAGTTTCTTCATGTTGGCGAGTAACAGGACGGAACTTTCACGCCATGCAAGCACCGCACGATTCGGTTCTCTCGGCCTTGGACAGAGTGTAACAAGCGGGGAAGGTGCGTTCGTCCTTTATCGGTCCTTGTTGGTGCTAACTCAGTCGATGTCCATATCAACCAAGTCAAGCCGTGCGTTGACACCATCCTTTGTTTTGTCACGAATGTTGAAGAAGAGACCAATCAAGTTTGTCACATACATTCTTCTCTACATGCATGGCGTCGATGCAAATGGCGAACTTCTAGGTGCTCCCAATAAGGTAAGTCCCAAAATATTGATCTCTTCTTCCACATGTTCTTCTTACTTGTCCTCGATTTACATCCCTTTCCAAGCACAACATCTAAATCCTTAACCATATCATAGACCTCTTTTCGCTTAAATGCCTTGGAGCCGAGCTGTCCTCCTTCTCTCCGTCGAATTGTTTCTTCATCCTGCGGTATGGGTGAGCCCTCCGAAGGAACCTACGATGACGCATGTACACGGTTTTGCATGAGTGATTCAGCCACACACTCTCGGTATCATCTAAGCAGTGAGTACAGGCTTTGGCCCCTTTTGTACTCTGGCCCAACAGATTAGCAAGGCGGGATAATCATTTATGGTGCAGAACAACAAGGAACGTAAAGTGAAGTTCTCTCGTTTATACGCATCCCATAATTGCACCCTTCAATCCACAAGTATTTTTAGATCTTCCATCAATGGTGCTAGGTACACATCAATATCATTCCCGTGTTGCTTGGCCCTTGGATAAGTATCGACAACAAAATATACTTCCGCTTCATACACAACCAAGGAGGAAGGTTGTAGAATCTGAGCGTCCACAGGCCAAGTGCTATGTCATTGCTCATGTTACCGAAAGGATTCATTCCATCTACTCAATCCAAACCTTATATTCCTCGGTTCCTTTTGAAGTCTCGCAAACCTCCTATCGATGTTTCTCCACCGGGCGGAATCAGCGAGGTGTCTTAACTTTCGTCATTCTTACGCTCCTCTGAGTGCCAATCTGCAGCTTTTGCATTCTTTGGGTTCGCAAAAACCGCTTCAAGCGGGAATTACAGGAAGATACCACGCCACCTTAGCAGAGGTCCTTTCTTCACCTCGATTCCCTCGTCGTCATCCGATTGCTTCTTACGCTTGTATCGGGATCGTTACACGGACATACATGCATGTTTGTATACTCGTTACGGTAGAGGATCTGATCGTTCGGACATGCATGTATTCTTTCTACTTCCATTCCCAATGGACAAAGAACCTTTTGGCTTTGTAGGTGGTTTTGGGCAACTCATTTCCCTCCGGAAGCATGTCCGCTAAGAAACCTAACAGACTCAGTGAAACTCTTGTCGGACCAACCGTTGCTTGCCTTCAATTTCAGCGGTTTAAGCACGGATGACAACCTTGTGTATTCCGACTTGCGGCCGGGAACAAAGGTTTCTCTGAGTCCTCCATCACGCCCGAATTGAACATACTCCCTCTCATCACGGTTCCTTACGCATCACGAAGCATCTCGATCTAGATTGTCATCGTGCGGCCTATCCGAATCGGAACCACAATCGACATCATTAAATGGCATATCGTTGACTTCTGTATAATATGCTCTTCACCGTGATGGTCCAACATGTATAACCCTTTTGAAACCCCTTGAATCAAGTGTGCTTCGATCTGCGCTCGGTTGTTAAACATCTTGATTCTCGCGATCAATGCATGGACGATACATATATTCCGCCCCTTATTCAACATATCCTCCTCGGCGGCTCTTGTAAGCAGACCGCCATTAATGTACTCTTCACTCACACGGTTCTCGGTGTACATCAACCGGTCCATCACACGGTTCGTATTGAAAACCACGAAAATAAATAAAGGGTGATGACTTTCAAAGCGTATTTTACGAGGCTTAATTACGATTTTTCATTTTTACATTTTTTGGATTTTATTAACTTACATGTGGGCCCTACTTGTCGGTGACTCATTTTTTATTTCATGATTTTATTTATAAAATCTATGGCGATCCCACATGTCATAGACTCGTTAGTTTATTAACTAAATGATTAAAAACAGTAGGATTAATTTGAAGCTTAAAGCGGGCTTAGGGTGACATCGCATTGCTATATAGTCGTGGCTCTCGGCCCTAAGGTCTCGCTTTGAGGCGAACCGACGGTGATGTCCCACATGGGCGCTGAAACTAGCGATTTGGCGTGCGCTGAAACTACTCAAATTAAAGGATGCTTATGCTTGATATCTCACCTCGATCACGAGGAAGGTGTCAATGAAAGTCGGGAAGGTCCAAGGCGCGGTGGGTCGTCGATCGGTGAGCAGAGGCGGCGGCAAGCTCCTCGGCGACAATATCTGGTGAAATGGACGGGCGGCTCGGTGAGGTGAGGCGATGTACTCAAGCAAGACGCAGGCGGCGATGGACCTATCGTGGCGCCAGAGATATGGAGATCAAGAAGACTATATCTGTTTTGGCGGGGAGGCGGAGCTATATATATCGTCGTGATGAGTTAATTATCACGGACGGTTTTAACAAACCCGCCTCGTGATATTGGGCAATATCACGACGGTTCATGTTTGGAACCGTCGTGAAGTATCACGACGGTTCTAAAAAACCGCTCGTGATATTGGGTAATATGACGAGCGGTTCATGTTTGGAACCGTCTCGTGAAGTATCACTGACGGTTCCAAACATGAACCGTCTGTGATATGACATCTTCACGAGCGGTTTTTAGCGCGGAGAATAACATGGCGGTGGGTAACAAAAACCGCTCGAGATTGTGTTTATCTGAGCGGTTTCGATGAACCGTGCGTGATCAGCGTCTAGTATTAGCATTTCTGTAGTAGTGGATCACTCCCTGCCTTCTTGCCTCAGCAAAAACCTTTCGTAATTACCCATGCCAAAAGACCACCCAGCCTTGGCGCAATAGTTTTAACAAAGTGGCCTCTCACCACAGTCAACACAACTCAGGCATCCTGCCATAGCTGCTTAACAGTGGCACCAACCACAAGTTCTATAGTTCATTAATCAAGATTATTAGGAATGAAACATGATTCATAGTCCCACGATTTCTAGAGCGAAGCAATACATAACCTACGGCCCCCATGTTGGCAAATAACAAGAAATACCAACTAAATAACCATCCTAGGGCTCACAAGGTGAACATAACAACATGATAGGGGCAAAGAACAAAGGAGGCATAACAGCAAGTAGGAAAGTAACTACAGCCCAAACCTTTTCTTATAAACATAGCCATGCATGATAGAGTAAAACCGAAATACATTTACAAAACTAGGTTCAAAATGATCAAAAGGAGGTCTGTGGCTTGCCTTGGTCAAGCAGTGGAGAGCCTTCAGTAGAGAGAGCTGGGTCCAAGATCTCCTCAAACTCGTGATCTACATGTTCGCAAGAAAACCAAATAAGCAAAACCACCCTAGGCCAAAGAACTTCAAACGAAAACTAAAAGAACTAAACAAAACTTAACCAAAACCAGATAAACAGGCGGCCCAGAACAACAGGGGAGGTCCAAGGCAAGAGAGGGTGGCCTTTAAGCAAAAGACCAGCAAAATCCGCGAAGAGGTCTTCCCGAGGTGATGCCAACTCCTGCGGCTCACTCTAGGTGAAGCTCCAAGCACAATCCTGGAGCAAGCTAGGCGAGAGCAAGGCTGGGAAGTGAGCAAAAGGTTACAAAGGTTTGCCCACCCAGGCTATATATAGCCAGAGTTGGTGGAGTGCACCAAGAAAGAGGTTCAATGACGTGTTGGCAATCGGGACTGCTAGGGCGGGCTTGCCCTTAAAGAATTAAAATAAGGTACCTCGGATGTGTCGCATTTAATGTGACCCGACACCTATTAAATACGCATGAGTTACGAGGCAAGAACAATAATTACAAGGTTGAGAGAGGTGGCAAGTGGGGCTATCAAAGGGTGCACCACTAGTCAAAGAGGTGGCCCCACCGCAAGAGTTGTCTCTGGAAAACAACCACAGGGAGGTCCTGGACAAGAGGTCCAAAACGCTCAAGGGGGAGGTCCTGGATAGGAGGTCCAAAGCACTCAAGGGGAGGTCCTGGACAAGAGGTCCTCAAGGCACTCAACGAGGAGGTCCCGATCAAAAAGGATTCTCTGAACTAGGATGGTGGTCTTTACAAAAAGACTGGCAAGGATCGAGGAGGTGGTCTTTGCAAAACAGCCAAGAAGAGGTCCTGGGCGGTTATGATCTCAGAGGGGAGGGCCTTGATGGTCCAGATCAAAGGTACAGGGAGGTCCTGACAGTTAGATCTCCAAAAAGGGAGGTCTAACGGTCAAGATCTCAAAGAGGAGGACCTTAACGGTCCAGATCAAAGGGTACAGGGAGGTCCTGACGAGTAGATCTCTAAAAGGGAGATCTAACGGTCAAGATCTCAAAGAGGAGGACCTTAACGGTCCAGATCAAAGGGTATAGGGATGTCCTGACGAGTAGATCTCCAAAAGGGAGATCTAACGGTCAAGATCTCAAAGAGAAGGACCTTAACGGTCCAGATCAAAGGGCATGGGAGGTCGACCAACAGGATACTACTGGTTAGGAGGGTGGTCTTTGCAAAAGACCGGCAAGGATCGAGGAGGTGGTCCTTGCAAAACAGCCAGAAGAGGTCACGGGAACAAAGGAAAACGCAGCGAAAAAGCAGAGCCGTTCGATTGGAATCAGGCGGTCCAGAAAGAAAGGAAGCGTTCGGACCATCCAAAGCGTTACCTCACAGTTGAGCCGTCGAGATCAAGATCGAATAGCGCCAAAACAAAGGGGCCGTTGGACCGGCGAACAGAACCAACGAGACTAGTACATCTCGATTTAAATCGGACGACTAGGAGGAAAAGGGGGACGTTCGGACCAAGCGAACGTGCCCTAGGATCGGGCCATCCGAACAACATCGAACAGTCCTTAGGTGACGAAGGCAAAACCTTAAGCGGTATGACCGCAGGAGCCAACGGTGGGTTCAAGTGCTAAGGAGGTCTTGGACCTGAGGAGGTTGGGACCTTTAGATCCAACAGGGGGAGGATCTGGGCGGTTAAGATCTCCAAAAGGAGATCCTAACAGTAGCTCCACACAAGGAGGAGGTGCATGCGGTTAAGATCTCAGAGAGGAGGTCCTAACGGCGAGATCTCAACAAGGGGAGGTGCGGCGGTTAAGATCTCAGAGAGGAGGTCCTAACGGCGAGATCTCAACAAGGGGAGGTTTGAGTGGTTAAGATCCCCGAGAGGAGGTCCTAACGGCCAGATCTCAACAAGGGGAGGTGCGAGCGGTTAAGATCTCAGAGAGGAGGTCCTAACGGCCAGATCTCAACAAGGGGAGAGGTCGGCGGTTAAGATCTCCAGAGAGGAGGTCCTAACGGCCAGAGAGGAGGTCCGTGGGAACGAAGGGAGGTCTATTTGAACACAGGGGAGGTCCAAATAGACAAGGGGAGGTCCAAACGGACACAGAGGAGGTCCGTGGGACAAAAGGAGGTCTATTTGAACATAGGGGAGGTCCAAATAGACAAGGGGAGGTCCAAACGGACACAGAGGAGGTCCATGGGACAAAGGGAGGTCTATTTGAACACAGGGGAGGTCCAAATAGACAAGGGGAGGTCCAAACGGACACAAAGGAGGTCCGTGGGACAAAGGGAGGTCTATTTGAACACAGGGGAGGTCCAAATAGACAAGAGGAGGTCAAAACAGAGCGGGAGAACAAGAAAAGAGCTCCGGTCACAAAGAGAGTGCAGAAAGGGAAGCCAAACTCAAAGGCACACAGAGCCGAGAGAGGGAGAACTAGAAAACTCTAATTAAACAACAAAGGCACTGAACAGATTTAGTTCAAGTTTGGTTTAATCAATTAAAGCTCTTTTGAAAACTCAAGTTAAGCTTTGAACTCTCATCAAAACCAAATAGTTATTTTTATTTTGAAAACTGGGCAAGAACCTAAGAGAAAAGGGATGTTACAAACCTTCACCCCTTAAGGGAATCTCGACCCCGAGATTCAGGCTGAGCTAGGGAATAGGTGGGGGAACTCCTTCTTGAGGTCCTCTTCATATTCCCAAGTTGCTTCGGCTTCCGAGTGGTTGCTCCATTGCACTTTGCACAGCTTGGTGGTCTTGTTCCTTGTGACTCTTTCTAACACGTCCAAGATCTTGATGGGTTGCTCTTTGTAAGTGAGGTCTTCTTGGAGGTCCACAGCTTCTAAAGGCATTTGGTCCTCTGGCACTCGCAAGCACTTCTTTAGTTGTGACACATGGAACACATCATGGACTCCAGCAAGCTGAGGAGGGAGGTCCAACTTGTAGGCCACTTCACCCCTTCGGGCAAGAATTGGAAAAGGTCCAATAAATCTTGGAGCAAGCTTCCCACTAACTCTGAACCGCTGCATACCTTTGAGAGGTGATACTTTGAGGTAGACTTGATCTCCAGGGACAAAGGCTAGGTCTCGTCATCTAATATCTGCATAGCTCTTTTGCCGAGTTTGAGCAACCTTTAATTTCTCCCTTATTGATCTTACTTGATCTTCGGCTTCTTTCAGCAGGTCTGGGCCAAGAACTTGGCCTTCACCCGATTCTGTCCAGTACAAGGGAGTTCTACACTTCCTTCCATAAATAGCTTCAAAAGGGGACATTTGAAGGCTTGCTTGGTAGCTGTTATTGTAGGAAAATTCTGCATATGGCAACATCTTGTCCCAACTAGATTGCTTTTCCAGAGCACAAGCTCTCAGCATGTCCTCAAGGACTTGATTAACCCTCTCAATTTGGCCATCTGTTTGTGGGTGGTATGCTGTACTGAAGTTGAGGTCGGTGCCCAAGGCATCATGTAACTTTTGCCAAAATTTGGAGGTGAACTGAGTTCCTCTATCTGAGACTATCTTCTTTGGGACACCATGAAGGCACACAACTTTTGCCATATAAATTTCGGCCAACTTGTCTCCAGAATATGTAGTCTTCACAGGAATAAAGTGAGCCATTTTTGTTAACCTATCCACAATGACCCAAATAGAATCAAAACCAGCCTGGGTACGAGGTAGACCAGTTATAAAGTCCATCCTGACCTCTTCCCACTTCCACTCGGGTATGGGTAAAGGCACTAAAAGTCCTCCAGGTCTTTGGTGTATTGCTTTAACCTTTTGGCAAGTGTCACATTTGGCCACAAAATCTGCTATTTCTCTCTTCATTTTCGGCCACCAGTACAACTCCTTGATGTCTTGGTACATTTTTGTAGCTCCTGGATGTATAGAATACAATGCCTCATGCGCTTCTTTAAGTATTACTTCTTTGAGCTCGGTGTTATTGAGCACACAGAGCCTCTTATCAAACCAAACCGCACCTTGTCCATCTTCAGAAAACCTTGCAGCTTTCCCTTCTCTTAAGTTGGCCTTGATTTCTTGGATGTCAGCATCTCCATCTTGGGCTGCCTTGATCTGTTTTTGCAAGGTAGGTTGCACTTCCAAAGCTGCTAAAAACCCTTCCTCAACTAACTCAAGTCTAAGCTTTAGGAATTCTTCATGCAAAGTAGGTTGGCTCTCCTTAATCATCAAAGTATTGGCATAAACTTTCCTGCTAAAAGCATCTGCTACCACATTGGCCTTGCCTGGGTGGTAATGAATTCCCACATTGTAATCCTTAATAAGCTCTAGCCACCTTCTCTACCTTAAATTCAAATCTGCTTGAGTAAAGATGTACTTTAGGCTTTTGTGGTCAGTATAGATTTCACACCTATTACCAATGAGGTAATAGCGCCAAATCTTTAAAGCATGTACCACAGCAGCTAACTCTAGGTCATGAATAGGGTAGTTGGCTTCGTGGGGCTTCAACTGCCTTGAGGCATAAGCTACCACTCTTCTGTCTTGCATAAGAACACAGCCAAGTCCTTGCTTTGATGCATCACAATAAACTTCAAAATCTTTCCTAACATCTGGAAGAACCAAAACTGGGGCAGAGGTCAACTTCTTCTTGAGCTCTTGGAAGCTTTGTTCACAATCAAAGGTCCAAAGAAACTTCTTTTCTTTCTTTAACAGCTAAGTTAGAGGTCTTGCAATTCGGGAAAAGCCTTCAATAAACCTTCTGTAGTACCCTGCCATACCAAGAAAACTTCGGACTTGAGGCACAGAGCTAGGGGTTCCCAATTGAGCACATCTTGAACCTTGCTAGGGTTGACAGATACTCCTTCCTTTGACAAAACATATCCTAGGAAGACCACTTCCTTTAGCCAAAACTCACACTTACTGAACTTAGCAAAGAGCTGATGAGCCCTCAGTTTCTCCAAAACCGAAAAGAGATGCCTTGCATGCTCCTCCTCACTCTTGGAATACACAAGTATGTCATCAATAAACACAATGACAAACTTGTCTAGGTACTCCATGAACACTCTGTTCATCAAATTCATGAAATAGGCAGGGGCATTGGTCAGCCCAAAAGACATGACAGTGAACTCAAACAACCCATACCTAGTTGAAAAAGCTGTCTTTGGGATGTCTTCTTTTCGGATCTTGAGTTGGTGATATCCTGTCCTCAAATCTATCTTTGAAAACACAGCAGCTCCCTTCAATTGGTCAAACAAATCATTAATTCTTGGCAAAGGGTACTTGTTCTTGACAGTGAAATCATTAAGGGCTCTGTAGTCCACACACATTCTTTGTGTACCATCCTTTTTGGGCACAAAAATCACTGGGGCTCCCCATGGTGAGAAGCTAGGTCTAATAAAACCCTTGCTCTGCAAGTCTTCTATTTGCTTCTTCAACTCCACTTGGTCATCAACATGTAATCTATAAGGACTTTTGGAGATGGGGGAGGTCCCTGGAACAAGGTTAATGACAAACTCGAGGTCTCTGTCTGGAGGCATTCCTGGGAGCTCATCAGGGAATACATCCACAACTTCTTTAACAACAGGGACCTCTTCCAAGGTATGAACTTGAGCACTACAAGATAGGGCTCCACTGAGCTTCTCTGAAGAGGCTTCAAACTTCACCGTGGCACCACTAGGGCTGGTCAAGGAAATACTTTTGCCACTACAGTCCAACATGGCATGGTGGTCAGCTAGCCAATCCATGCCCAAGATCACATCTAGGGATCTGGTGTCCAAAAGGATAAGGTTGGCTAGAAATTCTACTCCTTCTATGACCATTTTCACTTGTGGACAACCCTGGTTCGTGCTTAATTGCGAGCCGGGGGATTGAACCAACAAGGTAGACTTAAGAGCAACAACTCGAAACTGGTGCTTTGCAGCAAAACTCTGAGAAATAAACGAATGGGAAGCTCCAGAGTCAAACAAAACTACAGCTGGCACTGAATTTATTAGGAACATACCTAGCACCACATCTGAGGAGGTCTGAGCTTCTTCTACTTCAACATGGTTCACACGTCCCCTTCCAAAAGATTGGGAGGTCCTGCGGCCTGGGAGGTCTTGGCCGAGGGAGGTCCTGAAGTAGAGGTCCTTGCGGCTTGCTCAGTCTTCAGTGGGCATTGATTGGCAAAATGCCTCACTTGGTGACACTTGAAACAGGTGATCCCAGCTGCTGTGGAGGTCGTTGGGGTTGTCTTGGTGCCGCCAGTGATGCGGTGCTGGGTAGGGACAGCTGGGCGAGAGGTCTTTGCAGAGGTCCTGGGAGGTCCAGGAGGTCCTTGGCGCTTGTGTTGATACTGCACAAAAGCTTTGGGGCACTGGGGAGGTCTTTGTTGGGCACTAGAGGGTGGCACCTTTCTCTTGAAGGACTCAGAAAGCTCTCTTCGGGACTCCTCAATGAGCATCGTCTTGTTCACCATATGCTAAAAATCAGGGTAATTGTTGCCAACAACTTGAACTTTTAAACTGGGATGGAGGCCTCGCTTAAAGCGCTTCTGCTGTGCATCATCTGTAGCCACATCCTCGCGGGCATAACGTGACAATTGTGTGAACTTAGTGAGATACTCACTCACTAACATGCTGCCTTGCTTGAGATCTCTAAACTCATTTTTCTTCATCTCTACCTTCCCATCAGGAACATGAGAGTGGTGAAATGCTGCTGAGAATTCTGCCCAAGTGATCCTCTGGGGGTCAGTATGTGAGGCACAAAATGTGTCCCACCACTTAGCTGCAACCCCTTCCAATTGGTGTGAAGCGAACAAAACCTTTTCCCTGTCTTCACAGCGAGCAATATCCAACTTCTTCTCTGTTGATCTCAGCCAGTCATCTGCATCTAGGGGCTCAGGGGAACTTGAAAAGGTGGTTGGGCGCGTCTTCATGAACTCTGATAGCCTTGACTGATAGTGAGCTGGGGGTGGAGGTGGTGGCACTGCTGCAGCTTGACTATTCTGGCTCATCATTGCAAGTAAAGCATTGGTGGTCTGGCTTTGTTGAGCCATAATTTGGTTCATATTCTGCATCATAGAGCTCATCATTTGGGCTTGTGCTGCCATAAACTGCCCAAAACCCGGGTCTGTTGCTGCCACTAGAGGAGGTGGAGGTGGAGGCAACTGTTCTGGGGGCTCACCCTGGCTTGTGGACTGCCGAGTCTACACCATCTGGACAAAATTCTAAAGGTTTAATAGGTAAGGAAGAAAGCATAATAGGTAAGAGGGATAAAGCATCAAGATAAGTGAGCACAGAGAGAGAAAGATAGATCATCTATTAGGGGTGACTTGGTTAAACCCAAGAGAGAACCAAAAGGCCAAGAGGCCAAAAAGAGGCAACAAAACTTCAAAACAGAGGTCTTAGAGACCAAAGCTAAGCGAGACTCAGACTAGGACCACTAACCCTAACCTTACTAGAGTCGGCCCTATAGAAATTATAATGGCAAGGAGGTCAAATTGGACTTAAAATCGAGGTTCCAGCAGAGGTAAGATAAAGGAACTAAGAAAGAGTTAAGATTGGAGTAGAATAAGGTGAGAAAATATTTAGACAAGTTAAGGGCAGCATAGAACCAGATCAAGGAAAGAACCACCAAACAAATTTTAAGTTGGTTTGTTTTAGAAAATAACTTTTGAATCAAAACTAGATCGACCTTTCTACCTATGGCCACGTCCTACAGCCGACCAGGGCTCTGATACCACCTATGACGACCCACCCTGTCATGTACCGCAAGAGGTCCGGGAGGACTATCGATGATCGAATCGCCGATCTTACGAAAATAAACGAGGAAAATGACGTGGAATATCCTGGAATGGAATGGGGGTCGCTCTTTATTGATATGAACTGGATTTACAAGATGTGGCTAAGTACTACCCTGAATTACACTGAATGGAGGAATGCTTAATCGGGCAATCAAACTTAGAATATCAGTCTAAGGCTGATTATCTAGCTTCTAATTCCACCGCTTAGGCTTCTGTGCATATCTTTGCCTTGGCCTTGTTTTGTGTGTCGCCTATCGTCTCCCTTCTTGTCCTCTGTTGTTGTCTCTTGTGCTTCACCTTTAAATAACTTCGAAGAGGTGGCGATTACTCTGGAGAAGACGTCCTCGGTGAAGCGCTACGGTCGGTCGGAGCGGTAGAGAAGTTAGCAATGTGCTAACTTCCTTGCGTTGCTTGTGAAAAGCTTAACCGTAGGGTGGTTAATAGTCGATGTCTTAGGGTTATACCATCGCATGGTTTGGAACGCATTATAACACGTGTTCCATTCATCATACGATAAGAAATACCGATTCAATAATTTTACGGCGGTTATCGGTGAGGATTAGGCACAAAGCCTCATCCCAGGCTGTGGTACCCATTAAGTAACCTCTCGAATACTAATGACCAGGAGGTCGCTCGGTCTTAGGGTTACGACCATGAAGACGTATGGTCTTTTATTATATATTAAAATAATACATAGATGTTTTAATCCTCGTCACTAGCCCCGAACTTTAAATGAACTCGTGTGTATATACCTTTTCCCGATGAAATCGTATCGCGCGGAACCCATTTAATGTCGTGGTATCTGGCGGTCTGCGTGTTCACTTTAAAGTTGAGAACTTGCCTTGGGAAACGAAGAGTTCCTCTGTCGTTTGAACAAAAAGAAGCTTTTTGTCGGTTGGACTTTGTAGAAATCCTTGAAAGTGTCGGAAGGTTATAAGATCTCCTCTCATTTGGGCTCTTAGAATTTTTATGCTTCCGAATCCCCTTCGATCCCCTTTAGCTTCTCGCCAAGAAATCCTCCAAAGTCTTTTCTGTTCTTGAGACCACAAAGTCTCCAACTTTTGCTACTCATTCTTGAGGATTTTCGCCATGTCGGAGCAGATTACAAAGTGGTTGCCTTGAATTGGGCAAGAAAAACTCGAGGCCTTGAAGAAGATGGGAATGCTCCAGATAGGAATCGATTAATTGGAGACCCGCGATGGAGAGCATTTTCCGAGCCGTGAAGATGGCGAAATCCTGTTTTCTTGCCTACATCGAATGTGAAATTTGAGACTACTGGTACACAAATTCCTCCTCGCGTTCTTAAACATTACGGGTGGAATTGGTGAATTTGGCCCCAAATTCGATCGCAAATATTAGTATTTTAGCATATTTGTGCGAGGCATACCGGGAATACAACCGAACTTGAAGCTCTTTAGTTATTTATACCGCATGGTGATGGGAAAATCTGCGGCAAAATCTGAGGCAGCTCTCGGGAATGCACATTGCGTCTTCATGACGGAAGGCCGATGAGTACATCTTCATGTCTGTGAAATCTTCGTGGTCGTCATGGAAAAAGTCTTGGTTTTACATGACGGTTACTAAAGACGATGGCCTCTACTTACGGAACTAGAGCAAGTGAAAACTCCAAGTGGAAGGAAACCGTAAAGAAAGCAGGATAGTCAAGAGATGGGCGGATGCCATCTCGACTTCTTGAGTCGTCGGGCTTGACTTCGTGGCATGTGGTGAAGGATTTTACCCTTCGCCAGATTAGCCCATTGAAGCTCAGGACTCATTCCTGCTCTGGTGCCTTGATCGTGATGAAGCTACCTCGGAAGGTGGTAAGTCTTTGAGATAAATTCGATCGGTATTTTGATTTGATAAATGTATTACCTTAAAATCTGTCTATTCTTCCTACATTAAAGTTCTTACCCCGGGAAGTTAGAGAACGAGTCGGTGATCTGTCTTGGGGAGCACGGAGAAAAGGTGAATGCCCCAAGATCTTAGCATAACTCCTATTGAAGGGAGACGGCAAGGCTTAAGGTAATTTATTAAATTCCTTTTACCATGTATATACATATATTCCACCAGATCTCCAATCGTGCTCTATATTTGCGATCGGTCGGATTGCGAATCATACAATCTGGTGAGGATCAACGCCCCACCTTGGTTCCGACCGAAGTCGTGCCTCGAGGCACTTGAAGGAGATGAATCCTCGAGGTAATAGAACATTTTGGAGTCATATATGTACGAAAATTTTTTTAGATAAAGGATTTCTTCACCTAATCAAATTTGTTCTTTGATTTAGGTGGATAAGCTCAAGGCCATGAGAATGTAGCTCGGAGGTGAGACTCAGAGTGGTCGTGCGACCTTACGGTTATTCTTGAAACAAGCGATCGGAGATTGAAGAAACCACTCCCTCAGGCCGGATAGTCGGGAATGTGGACCTTGACGAAGGGTCGAGGACATAGCTTCCGACATCTTGTTGGAGGATGTGAGGTTCAACAAACCTTTGGTCCGAACCAAACAAAATTGGAAGAGAAGAAAAGGAAGGCTAGCGGCAGATTTCTCTCTGGCGATTTGAGTCAAATCCGGAAATTAACAAGGTATGTACAAATGAAAGTGATCGTATAAGTATGTATCTTTAATAATTCCTTGATGATTTGATATTTTGAACTTCCCATCTTCGGTTTGCATAGGTCTTACGGTGTTAGGTCATTTCAGACTGTGTTCTTCCGAGGACTCGCTTTTGTGGAAGTTCATCAGAGCACTTCTCGGGACAAAGTTCCCGAGGAAGTAGTGGTCGAAGAAGCCCCGAGCGGTGACAAGGGCAACGGGTGAGTTGGATCCTTTGGTGATTGAAACCCCTACGTGGAGGTAGATGCCTCGAGAGGTCTCAACAGTTCCGATCCTCGCCGATAACCCTTTCCAACCTAACAAGTTCCTTTTCGTCCCGATTCATCGAGGATAAGGAGCTTGATGAGGCGTGGCGAAAGTATCGGATACTCGGCTCAAGATGCACTCGATTTGATTTTTGCGGTTATAATGACCGAGCAATTCGGTAAGTATTCTACCACCGTTACATAACTCTTTTTACAAAGTTTATAAGGAACTTAAGAAAGAGAATGCTAATTGTGTAGCATTTGGTCGAGAACTTTGCTGTGATCGGAGGACTAATCCAGCGAGTTAAGGACTTGGAGCAAAAGCACTCCGAGTTGGAAAGTAAGAACTTTTCCCTTTTAAACTTATGTTTCTTCTTCAATACTTTGCTCCTCTACAATTATTCTCCCTTATCGCATTCGATAGATCTGGAGAAAATAAAAGAGGAGGTTGTGGCTGAGAAAGCCAAGACAGCTTTTCTTGAAGAAGAAATAAAAGCTAAGGACCAGTCATTTGCTGAAGCAAGTTCAGCTAAGGACCGGTTGATCGCTGAAGCAACGACCAAATATGAAACACTTAGCAAAACAAATAAAGGTAATATGTCGTAAACTTGATTTTCCTTCAATGATGCTTGTGTTCATTAAGCGATTTGTTTTTGCAGAGCAAGCGCAAATGCTAAGCAGAGTAAAAAAACTCGAAATTTGAGCAGGATAAGGAGGCAGCTCTTGCTCAAAATATTGATGAAAAGATTCATACTTTGAACAAGATGATCTTTGATTTGGGATCAGGATCAAGCGTGCCTATCTTAAGAGATCCAATAGAGAAAATGAACTATTTGGGTCAACTTCTAGGGGATCTTAAAGTTACGGTCAAAACTACTCGGACGAATTATGCCGGGCCCTAAAAGCAGTGTTGCAAGTGGAGTTAGTTTTGCTTTGGCAAAACTGAAAGCTTCCGACCCCTCCATTGATCTCCAAGCTGTTAAAGATGACTTCAACTGCCCACCTGAGGAGGCGACCAAGTTCATGGAAGAACTCAGGCCACTCGGAGATATAGTTGTAGAGGAGATGGAGGTCTAATCTCCGACAAGCGAGAGTTAGGCGGGGAATATTTCTTAGAGTAGGTTCTGCAAGTGTAAAAATATTTGAATATCTATGAAAACTTACCTTTTATGTCATTGACAAAGCTTTTGTTTATCTGTTTGACTTTTTAAAATTCTCGTATATTTCCTAGCCCCAACGCTTGATAGTAGAAGAACGTTATTGTACAAGCGGTGAGCCAAGAAAGAGAATAAAAAGAGGTCATAACCATGTATGTGAGTTTTTGAAGGTATGTTTGGACATGTAAGACAAAAGCGATCGTTAAAGATACTAGGAAATCAAATGTGGTCGGACTAAGTATGATTTCGACTAGTTATAGATCTTTGTTTGTCATAATGGAAATACCAATCAAAAACACTATATATGGTCGAAAAAAGACTTTGTCAAACTTGACATAAGAAGAAATGCAAATATGTATGCAACAAATTATAAGTGAACTTTGTTTATATCTATTGTCCCATAATCTGGTGGAACTAATGCTAAGACACGAAGGCATCGACACATTTCTTGAAAGCGTGTTCAAATTACATATCCGATCGTAGCGAGGATCGAAGAAAAGAACCGTCGCTAGGAAGCTCCTTCGATTAGGCGGGACCACGTCGAAAAAGGAGAGACTTCGACTAGGAGGCTTTCAGTGTCGACCGAGCAGAGACAAGAATAGACCGAATCGTGAAATAATGAAGCATAATCTTCAAAATCGTAAGCATATCATTCATGAGATAGGTAGTTGTGTGGTGCTCGATTACTCATTTTCTTAAAAAAAAGAGTGTAGTCGCGTGGGAATCATTTGAAAAAAATGCTCACGACTAGGACCATAGAGTATCGAGATCCTTATAAAGGATATCGAGAGAAAAATGTCTTCTCAGACCGGACTAACAATAATAAGCGACTGGAATGTAGGTGTATATATATAAGCAAGGTTGCACTTCTTAATTAATTAATGAATTTAATGAAATTGAAATTGAAAGAAATGAAAGAATGAAAATTAAACATAGAACTTACGCAATTGATCGATGTTCCAAGAATTTGACAAAATTTGCCCATCGGACATAGCCGATCGATGCGGAACACGGTCGGGTTACTTCGACCACGATGTAAGGACCTTCCCATTTAGGAGAAAGTTTATTGCGATTTGTTTGGCTCTGAATTTTTTCGAGAACGGATCACCTCTGACAAAGGTCATGAGGTCGCACCTTACGACTATGGTACCTTCGCATGGCTTGTTGGTAGACCGCGATCGTATAAGGGCTTGGTTTCGCTGTTCTTCAAGGAAATCGGCGTCGTCGAAGTCGTCGTTCATTCTCGATCATTTTCGTCAAAGCGATTAGTTCGAAAGCGAGCCAATTTTGAGTTCTAGAGGAAGCATGGCTTCAAGCACCATAAACCAAAAGAATGGAGTTTCACCGGCCGCATACGGTAGTGCGGGTTCGAACGCCCATAACACGTAGAGGAAGTTCTTTAACCCAAGCGCTGACCGTTTGATTAAGCGGTGAATACTCGGCGTTTGATCCTCGCATAAGGATACCATTAGCCCGCTCAAGCGCTTTCCGTTGCTCTGCGGATGTGCAATGAAGCAAAATGAATTTTGACACTAAGTTCATCGCAGAACTCACGGAATTATTCTTTGGAGAGAATCGGGAACCATTATCTGTGATGATCTGTTGGGTACACCAAATCGCGTGATCACATTTTTCAAGAGAAATCTCTTAGCGGCCTCGGTTGTTATTTTAACAACTAGCTCGGCTTCAATCCATTTTGTAAGCGTGTCAATCATGACGAAAAGGAATTGAAGCCCGGGTGCTCTTAGGAAAGGTCCCGTAATGTCTAGTCCCTAGGTTGCAAAAGGCCAAGAAAGAGAATTGTTTGTAAGGCTTGTCTTTGGTGATGTACTTATCGACTATAAACCGACATTGTACACACTTCGTCACAAGCTCTTTTGCATCATGAAGGCGGTTGGCGATAATAGCCTTGCTTGGGAAGGCTTTACCGACCGTGGTTACTGTAGGAATGGTGTGCTCCTGAGACGCCTTCATGGATTTGGTTAGCAATCTAATGCCATCCGTTTGAGATATGCATCTCATCAACACTCCATGAGATCCTCGTTTATACAAGATACGTTCGATTAGAGTGTATGATTTGGCTTTTAGTGCTATCGATCAGCCTCTACATCATCTTTTGGAATTGTGTCATCTTTGAAGATAATTGTAGATCGATGTCATCCGGCCTCTACCGTGATCGTGATGGCCAATCGTCAATGACACGTGGAGCATCCATGTTTCCTTGATTAGTTTGTTCAACTTGCAAAAATCATGTATGTTCTCGGAAGGCTCAACTACCGAGGGTGAATTGAGTTGCTCGAGAAAAACTCGGGCGGGGACGGTCGACCTCGTGGAGGCCATCCGTGCCAACTGGTCTGCTAGAAAGTTTTCCTTTCTAGGAATATGTTGGATCTGAAAACCGAAGAAGTGCTTTTCAAGTTTTCGTACTTCCGCCAGATAAGATGACATCTTGGTACTCGAGCATTGATACTCTTTCCCCACTTGATTAAGCTACTAGTTGAGAATCGCCTTTCACTAATGTCTGCGAATCCGGCGAGCTTAACGAGCTGCTCGAGTCCTGCCGATAAACCTTCATATTACGCCACATTATTGGTGGCGGGAAAATTTCTTGGATGGCGTGCTTGATGTGTTCGCCGATGAGGGATATCAAGACCACTCCACCCCGATCCTTGTAACATCAAGGAACCGCCGAAATACATTGTCCACTCGTCGTGGTGTTAGTACTCGGGTCCTTGGGTGGGTTCGAGGTTTGTCCATTCGCAATGAATTACGCTATTGCACGGGACTTTATTGTTGTTAAGTGAAATAAAATGGAGATCGAGCGCCCTAGCTCGACCGCCCATTTGGCTATTCGTCTGATGATTCCTGTTTCCAAGGACTTGACCAAGGGATATCCGGTAGGTACGACCACTTTGTGGGCACGAAAGTAGTGCCTTAGCTTCCTTGAAGACATAAGGAGGCCATAGAGCAACTTTTGTACTGTGGGTATCTTTCCTTTGGTCCATGTAAGACTTAAACTACGTAATAGACCGGTCGTTGGATATTATTCCTTTCTACAACGATACACGCTAACTATGCGTGGTGTTCTTTGCCACGTAAATTAGCAATGTTTCTCCGATCTCGGAGAAACTAAGACGAAGGTACTCGTAAGGTACTTTTGAGTTCCTCAAAGGCATCGTTTGCCTCTTTAGTCCCTCGAAACTCCCATGTTTCGAAAAAGTTTAAAGAAAGGTAATCCTTTTCCCCTAATCTTGCTATGAAGCGGCTTAACGCCATACTGCCGATTAGTTTTGGACTTCCTTCTTCGTGGTCGGGGCGCGATCAGTCGATGGCGCAATTTTTTTTTGGATTAGCTTCAATACCTCTAGCGAAACTAGGAAACCAAGCGGTTTTCAGTGAAACTCGAACACACACTTTTCCGGATTTAACTTGAGGTTATGTCTTCTCAAGTTGTTAAAGGTTTCTTGTAAGTCGGGAATGTGGTCGGCGTTGGTGGTCTTTACGACGGATCGTCAACATAAGCTTCTAGATTCCGACCGATTTGTGGACTAAAAGTTTTTGCATCAACCTTTGAAAAGTTGCACCAAGATTTTTGAGACAAAATGGCATCTTAATATAACGATAAGTACCATATGGGGTGATGAAGGAAGTTTTCTCCTCATCTTCTTTACACATACTAATCTGGTGGTACCACGAATACGCATCTAAAAAACTTAGTAACTCGCTTTTGTAAGTAGAGTCTACTAGTTGATCAATGCGGGGAAGGGAAAGTCATTCGGACAAGCTTTATTAAGATCTGTAAAAGTCGATACACATTCGCCATTTCCCATTATTTTTCCTAACCATTACAGGATTAGCAAGCCCTTGTGGGTGGTTGACTTCACGAATAAATCTGCTGGAGAAGCTTGTCAATCTCCATTGGATTGCTTCCTTCCGATCGGGTGCAAAGCGTCGTAGTTTACCTTGATCGGTTTTTATCGGTGGAGAGCAAGCACGTGCTCGATCACCTCCCGGGGGACTCCAGGCATATCGGACGCTTGCCAAGCAAACACGTCTTGATTTGCTCGGAGGAAGGAGACGAGCGACTCTTCCTATTTAGGGTCGAGTCTTGCCCCGACCAGAATCTTGGCGGTTGGATCTGGTTGTCTGACCCATGTGACGACTTGTATTTGTCGGGAAGCGCTTTTGTCGAGTAGTACCTCCTTGGTGCAGTCGGATGGTTTGGGCGTCATCTTTGGCCGAGTGCTTGACTCGCATGGGAGGCGGATTAACCTCTCGGTGGAAGTTCATCAACTAGTGCAAAGGATTTCCGATCACATCGTAAGCCATTTTACGATCTCCTCGAATTGTGATGACTCCTTGGCCCGGCATTTTCAAACTTTGATAACCGTAATGCGTGGTTATCAAGAATTTTGCTAATCTTTGGTCGACCGAGGATTAGTTGTATCGCGGATTCAAGTTTACTACATCAAGCGGGATCTTCTCTGTTGGAAATTGTCGGGTTTTCCAAACGTCACCGGTAAGGAAACTTGTCCTATCGGTTTAGCGGTAGAACCGGAACTATGCCATGAAAAGCATATTTCATGTGTTTCACCTTTGACATGGGGACTGCATTTCTTCTAAAGCTCCTACAAATAATATATTCAAGGAACTACCCCATCCACTAAGACCCGATTAACCCGACAATTATTAATAGTTGGTTCAGCGGCGATGGGGAACCTACCGGTCGAGTCGATGGGATGGTGCGATCGTCTTTCTTTGAAGAAATTGCGGTGTCCGACCACTTCGAGTGCTTGATTACAGTTGGAGATTCGACGAGGTTGACCTCCGCTCCATGGCCTTGAGATGAGCGTTTGGACTCGTATGAAGAAGATCCTCCAAAAATCATGTTGGTGTGTGTTGGGGATCTGGTACTCCATCTCCTCGTCGCCATCCTTGTCCTTTTTGGAGCTCGTTTCTCCATGTTCTGTATTCTTTGGAAATGGTCATTTACCCGCATAATAATCCTCCGATTTCTTCGCGGAGACACGGCAGTCGCAGATCATGCCCACTGCTTTGGTGAAGTGGACACCACTTCTTATTAAATGCAGAATCCTTGGTCGGAACTTTTGCTTTGCTTCGACCGGCATAGTCCTTCTTGCCCTTCTGATCTTATGCAGGCAGCGAGGACTTCTTTGTCGTCGGTCTGCGGTTCTTTTTCTTCTTGAGAGACTTCTTGTTCTTTTTCTCTGTTTGTCCGGCCAGGTGGGGAATCTTGTCTTCCGATCGATGGTTTCACACCACTCGATTGCTTCACTAGATGGCATATTTGTCCGCCATATCAAAAAGCTCAGCGGTTGTTCTTGGAGGGTTCATTGCTATGTCCTCCGTGAAACCGCCGATTCTTAGACCTGCTTTTAAAAGCCGAATAACAGAGGACTCTGCGACTTGGGTATAGAGTTCTGAACTGGTGAACCTCTTGATATATTGGCGTAAAGTCTCATCGATCCTGCCGGATTACGTGGAGATCGTCCTCCTTCGAGGCGATCGTCAGACGTACCTCGAAGTTGGCAATCGAAGATCACGAGTTGTTCCCAAGTATATATGGATCCGGCCGTAAGTTTAACAACCACGGCCAAGGCGGACCCTTCGAGCACGGTGGGTAAATAGTTGGCCATTACATTCTCATCGCCACCGCCAGCCTCGATAGCGGTGGTATATATTTGGAGAAATTCCAATGGGTTTTGAGTTCCATTGAATTTGTCCAAGTTGGCGATCGAACCGGCTAGGCTAACGCACGACTTGGAGCCCAGCAGAGAAGGCTCGACAACTGTGATTGATTCATGGCGTCTTCTCTAGGAAGGTGCGGATTATGTCGATGGGAGACCGATCCCTAAGATTGGAACGCTGGAACTCCGGTGTATGCCGATCCGGTCGTGGACATTGATATGATGTCCACGACCGCCCACAATTCAAGCGATGTCGGAGATCGTTAGGTCCTAGTGGTGGTTCTTCTCGGCGCTTGATGGGGAGTATCCTCTTGAAATAGCCTTCTCCCTCGTGACTCCTTGGTCGGAATCGTCGAGGAGGTCTTGGTATCGGCGCTCTCTGGTATGACCATCTTTGTCCCCTCTTGAGGGAGGAGCGTTGGGGACGAAGTCCTAGTCGACTTCTGAACCCTCTGTTCTCGACACGCTTCCGTTATTTGCATGGTGCATTGGAGAATTTGGGATACCTGACCTACGAGTTGTACAAAACTAGGCGTTCCTGCTAGAGTAGGATCGGAATTATTTAACATGTTTTGAATACGTCGCAAGTTTTGTACAGTTACCGAAGGTCTCAGGTGGTTCATACTGGTCGTAGGTGTACGCCTGTCTGAACCTTCCCCTGACCTTCGGATTTGTTCGGTCCTGTCAGTCACTCTGGGTGGGCGATGCGAGCGAGTTAAGCGATTGGCGTCGATTAGTTCCGTTGCCTCCGGAAGTTGGTGCTTGACGGCCCGGATCATCTCTAACAACACGTGATGGCGTGGTAGAGAGTGTAGGACCGTGCAGGGCATCTTGATCTTCATCTCCGATCGCGTTGACCTCGTGCTTCCAGCATTGATCTTCCGATGAGCTTCCATCGTAACTAATGGAGAGCTTGTCAGTGCTTCTGCCAGAATTTTCCACGATGGAGATCGGTCGGAGATGAGCACTTCCTGAGGTCTTCTCAGCCTGATCCGATGAACTGCCGATCGTATGCTGAGTGTGATCATCCCCACATGGCCTACGACCAGTGGAGGTTTTATCGACACCGTTACCAGGTGACGGTTGACTCCTGGAATTGCCAGAAGCCGAAGGAGAGTATCTTTCAGCCATGATTTCATCAATGGTATATAGTTTTCCGGGTGATGAGGCTGAAACTTCTTCACCTGTTTCGCCGGTCGAAAAGCCGGGCTTGAGAGATCTCGGCATTCGGCGGTCGGAACGGCCGGTTCTCCTGGTTGCGCCACCGGTAGTGGCGGCGCATCTTCATCCATCCGATCGACCTCGCTAACGTCGGCGACGTGCGAGCCGGCGGAGGAGGATGAGGAGGATGACCTGCCATTTTCTTCCATGGCGCGGATACATCCTTCCATGTCGAGGTTGGCGTAGTCCGCCAAATCGAACCAGTTTTCCTCATCCCAAACTCGGGCATAGTCGCATGAGCGATTGCGAGTTTTTGGGCGAGATTTTCTTGGCGAGAAAAAAAAATTTCTTGAAACTTCGCCTTCTTCCCCACCTGACGGCGCCCGGTGTCGACGATCGAATCGCCGATCTTACGAAAATAAGCGAGGAAAATGGCGTGGAATATCACGGAATGGAATGGGGTCGCTCTTTATTGATATGAACTGGATTTACAAGATGTGGCTAAGTACTACCCTGAATTACCTTGAATGGAGGAATGCTTAATCAGACAATCGGACTTAGAATATGAGTCTAAGGTGATTATCTAGCTTCTAATTCCACCGCTTAGGCTTCTATGCATATCTTTGCCTTGGCCTTGTTTTGTGTGTCGCCTATCGTCTCCCTTCTTGTCCCTGTTGTTGTCTCTTGTGCTTCACCTTTAAATAACTTCCGAAGAGGTGGCAGTTACTCCTGGAGAAGACGTCCCTGGTGAAGCGTTACGACTGGTCGGAACGGTAGAGAAGTTAGCAATGTGCTAACTTCCTTGCGGTTGCTTGTGAAAAGCTTAACCGTAGGGTGGTTAATAGTCAGTGTCTTAGGGTTGTACCGTCGCATGGTTTGGAGCATTATAACACGTGTTCCATTCATCATACGATAAGAAATACCGATTCGATATTTTTCTGGCGGTTATCGGTGAGGATTAGGCACAAAGCCTCATCAGGCTGTGGTACCCATTAAGTAACCTTCGGAATACTAACGACCAGGGAGGTCGTCGGTCTTAGGGGTTACGACCATGAAGACGTATGGTCTTTTATTATATATTAAAATAATACATAGATGTTTTAATCCTCGTCAAGGACCCTTTTTTTCGCTGCGGTGCCACCACCGAGAGGAGTGGAAACACCACACGGTGCATTCCCGAGGAGGTCTGCCAGGACCTCCCAGGAGGTCTTCAGGACCTCCTGGAGGTCTTGGCCCGCCACTGACCTCCCAGGAGGTCTTTAAGTCCTCTTGGAGGTCTTCGCTCGCAACCCCTCGGTAGCACCTCCAGGTACATCACTAGAGAGGTCCGACAGGACCTCCCAGGCTAAGTCCCGTAGGACCTCCTAGAGGTCCTGTCCCTGTGCATCCGAGCTAGTCCTAGGACAAAAGAGCTAGCTCACACAAGAACACAAGCTAATATCACAACCACGAGGTCAAACAAAGATGAAGCAGACAAATTAAACTTAATATATAACAGGACCTTATGGTCAAGCTTGTTAACAAGAGGTCTGCCACTGAGGGCTCACAAAACCAACAAGGACTTACAACTGACAACCAGGAGCCCTCAGGCTCCAACACCAAAAGCGCGCAAAAGCCATCCAACAAGCACCACAGGCTGTCGGGTGGAGGACGTCCTAAGCGGCGAGGTCGTCGAAGAACTCCTCCTCAAAGAGGTGCAGACCGCCCAAGCACTTGATCATCTTCATGTCTGCTTTGACTGGGGCTTAAGCCATGAGTACTTTGAATGTACCCAGCAAGTCACAGGGAGCACTTATGCCACAATATTCATGCAAGGGCTTACCAAATTGAGAGCTGTATGGTTAGTTTGCGCAAAGCCAGGTTTTGACAATAATAACAATAGTAGATTGAAAAGCAGCAAGGTAAAACAATAGCACATAATACATTTGATGTTTGAAAGAGTGGAGTGAGCACCAACTCACATCCACAACAAAAATGGGGAGGTGCGGTCACACCGTGACAGTCCTCACCACAAACCACTCTAGAGCACCCACTCTAGAGGTCCGAACCAGCCCCTGGACCACTACCCGAGCCAACGCTGACCCCTCTGGAGCCGGCCAAGGTCTCTTCGAGGCAAAGCCAAGGCATCTCGTTGAAGTGTCGATGGCACAAACTTTGAAACAACTACCCTTGCACCATTTTCCTTGAGCATGTCCATGACCAAGGACTTGGCTATTTGAATAGATTTTACACTCTGCAGAGGTGTACAACTTTACCCACAATCCACGGTCTCTCTAGTGGGACGGGTTCCGGTCACCCTTGCTCACTTCCGGTGGTGAGTAGTCTAGAGAGCGCGGCAAGGCCTTTACAAAGCTTTGAACTGACTTGTGCCCGCTAAGGTTTCATAATCCCCTCTGTGGTCTAGAAATCCACGGGGTTATGGGGTGCCCTCTGCGCCAACGAATCACACGCCCACCACAACAGCCCCAAGCCAACTCATTGCTAATTATTCAGCCAGACCATCCTCATAAAATGATCTTGTGGTTGCACTGTTTGGCCCAGATCAACAGACACAAAGTAAAGTCCTTAATTGTGCTAAGGCAAGACTTCCACAAATCCAGATGTGCATAGCACCCACTACTCACTCCCTGCCTTCGCCTCAGCAAAACCTTTTGTAATTACCCATGCCAAAAGACCACCCGGTCTTGGCAATAGATTTAACAAAGTGGCCTCTCACCACGATTAACACAACTCGGGCATCTGCCATAGGCGCTAACAAATGGCACCAACCACAAGTTCCATAGTTCATTAATCAAGATTATTAGGAATGAAACATGATTCACAGTCCCACGATTTCTAGAGCGAAGCAATACATAACCTACGGCCCCATGTTGGCAAATAACAAGAAATACCAACTAAATAACCATCCTAGGGCTCACAAGGTGAACATAACAACATGATAGGGGCACAGAACAAAGGAGGCATAACAGCAAGTAGGAAAGTAACTACAGCCCAAACCTTTTCTTATAAACATAGCCATGCATGATAGAGTAAAACCAAAATACATTTACAAAACTAGGTTCAAAATGATCAAAAGGAGGTCTGTAGCTTGCCTTGGTCAAGCAGTGGAGAGCCTTCAGTAGAGAGAGCTGGGTCTAAGATCTCCTCAAACTTGTGATCTACACGTTCGCAAGAAAACCAAATAAGCAAAACCACACTAGGCCAAAGAACTTCAAACGAAAACTAAAAGAACTAAACAAAACTTAACCAAAACCAGATAAACAGGTGGCCCAAAACAACAGGGGAGGTCCAAGGCAAGAGAGGGTGGCCTTTAAGCAAAAGACCAGCAAAATCCGCGAGGAGGTCTTCCCGAGGTGATGCCAACTCCTGCGGCTCACTCTAGGTGAAGCTCCAAGCACAATCCTGGAGCAAGCTAGGCGAGAGCAAGGCTGGGAAGTGAGCAAAAGGTTTCAAAGGTCCGTGGGAACAAATGGAGGTCTATTTGAACACAGGGGAGGTCCAAATAGACAAGGGGAGGTCCAAACGGACACAGAGGAGGTCCGTGGGACAAAAGGAGGTCTATTTGAACACAGGGGAGGTCCAAATAGACAAGGGGAGGTCCAAACGGACACAGAGGAGGTCCGTGGGACAAAGGGAGGTCTATTTGAACACAGGGGAGGTCCAAATAGACAAGTGGAGGTCCAAACGGACATAGAGGAGGTCCGTGGGACAAAGGGAGGTCTATTTGAACACAGGGGAGGTCCAAATAGACAAAGGGAGGTCAAAACAGAGCGGGAGAACAAGAAAAGAGCTCCAGTCACAAAAGAGGTCTGGAAAGGGGAAGCCAAACTCAAAGGCACACAGAGCCGAGAGAGGGAGAACTAGAAAACTCTAATTAAACAACAAAGGCACTGAACAGATTTAGTTCAAGTTTGGTTTAATCAATTAAAGCTCTTTTGAAAACTCAAGTTAAGCTTTGAACTCTCATCAAAACCAAATGGTTATTTTTATTTTGAAAACTGGGGAAGAACCTAAGAGAAAAGGGACGTTACATTACACTATTGCACACCCGATGGTGCCGGCGACGATGGCCGGGACGGCCGGTAGTGGCGGTGCGATGAGGTGGAGCGGAGGAGCTACAGGAAATACGACAACGACCATACGGCAACGCTTCACACGATCAAGCGTGCACACGAGCACCAGTGGAAGTCAAGGGCATATCAGAGTGACGTGGAGAGGGAGAGCTCACCAGAGTGAGGCCGGTGGTGAAGACCCAAGGCGGTGGCGGTGACCCTTACGTGGAGATGACACCCTGAGCAAAGAGAAAAGGAAATGAAGGTTTGGGAAGCTCAAGTGGGGTCGGAAGATCGAGCTAGAGTGAGGAATTCGAAAGTGTAGCACCTTACTGGAGTTGGGGATGATGAAGACTGTTTGCAGCCGAAGAGAAGAAAAATCCAATTCCGATGATCCTTGCGATCAAAAGCTGAAATTAGCATGGGGGAATGAATCCTCGTGCTCGGGAACATAAGCTGACGTAGATAGAAGGGAAAGGGTGGCACTAGAATGCCAGTGATGATGTGGTGGTGCGCCGGCCGTGAGCTAGAGCTCGACCTCCTGCGCTTGTTCTCAGGGAATGAGAGGAAGGTAGAGAGGAATGATGTGAGCAGGAGGATGTTGAGGGGAAAAGGAGGTTAGGGAGCTCCTTGTTGGCTTTAAATAGGCTATGGGGCGGAGAAAACCCGTGGAGGCCACGGCGACGATGCACTCAGTGCATGGGCGGGCATGAGTGACAGGGGCATGTGGGAGAGGTGACTGGGGCAAGGGCGAGTGTGGGAAATGCGGTCGAGTCTTGGTGAAACCGTGGGCGCTGGCAAATTCCGGTGGGCGGGTAGCTGGGGTTGGTGCACGGGTGGAGCTGCCATGGGCGCGCGCTGGCGATGCTACGTCGTGCATGTGGAGGAGAAGCCTTGGTAGGTGGGGCCAAGCTACCAGCGGCTTAGGTAAGAGGGTTGGGTCTAGGTGGTTGGGTCAGACTGGACCGAGTCAAACTGGCTCGGTTTGACTGAGTTTTGAAAATGGCTGAAATTTTAGGGAATTTTTAGATAGAGTTAAATGACTCCAAAAATTGTAAAATTTTGATGAAGCGTTTCTGACACAATGTGAAACATCGTGTAATTTTTCCAGGTTTTTTCATGCATTATATTTTTCTCCAGAAATGTTTTAAGCTCCTGTTGTAATGGTTTGACTTTCAAATCTCATATTTGACTAGCTGTTTTAAAATAGCGAATAAATTCTTAAAATTATGAAATTTAACAGGTGAGTCACTTAGGTGATCCAAAACCAAGGAAAATTATTTATAAGAATTGTTCACAAGATTTGTTTTGCATCTCTTTTAGGGTTATGCTTTCTAGGAATTAATGCTTTCAGTTTTCAAAATGCACCAAACCTTTGAATGAAAAACCAGAGAATTCAAATGACATCAAGATGCAACAAAAGTTTTAAATTTTCACATTTTTATACATTTGAAACGCAAACCCATAACTGGGATGTTACATTTCGGTTAGAAGATAATGTGCTTTCTCTACTGGAAAGCGTAAATCTCAGTTGAACTTTGAGGAAAATATGCTTTCTCTGTTAGAAAATATAAACTTCAGCAAATACGCTTTCAACATCTGCCTTTTTATATTTTCTAGAATTTTCAAACTAAAGCAAATTAAAACGTTAATATCTTTTGCATACAAACTCCAAATCGAATTAATCTTTTTTTACTAAATTCATATAAAATCATTCTCTACTTGAATATGGAAAAATAGTTGGATTTTGTTTATGTTGAAAGTATTTGGCTATATTTAATTTGCTTTTGGCTCTTTTGAATAGACGTCGATTGTTTAAGCGAATTTTACAGTGATCCTCCATCCTCTTATTCAAAGTAACCAGAGTGAGGCAATCACCCTCTTTGACCATGTTGATCCTACTATTTTAATTATTATACTTCTTTTCATAAATTCTATTATGCGTGCGTGTATGTTTGCTTAAAATTGCTATATTTGGGATAACGGTAGTCGTAATCCTATTCGATGCATGAACCTCCTTGAAATAATGATATCCTTACTGTTGTAGCCATTAGGTTATGGTATAGACAATAGATGATGTCAATTTGGGAATTTTGAGTGCGAGTATCGCACAATTGCTTAGTCAAGCTATAATCTTTACTAAAATTTGCTAAAAGGATGACACGATGAACATGAAATTGGGAATTTTGAAATGATGGTCGAGAGGGGTTTACCTCTGTTATTTGGAATAAAAATAAAAACAAAAAACTTAGTTTGCGACGCGGGCGAGTTAGATTATATTCTGAAAAGTGTGAGAGGTGTATCTCACAAGTAGATAGGGGGAGAATTCGTGTACTGTGGGCAAAGTTGTACACCTCTACAGAGTGTAAATCTATTTAAATAGCTGTGCTCCCGGTCATGAGCGTGCTTAGTGCAGTCTTAATAGATATAGTCTTGGTTTTCATAAAAAACAGTTTTGCCGGAAAATATGGGAAATGGTTTGTTGGTTTATATTTGAGTTGAGTGCCATGTCTATGGCTGAAAATAAGATGTTGCTCGCAGCCGAGGAGGGTTGCAAATTGTTATTTATTCAATTACTTACTTGTTGTCCTTTATTTATTTCATTGCTCTTTAAATCTCCGTAGCAAAATACTATGTATTGATATTGCAAATAAAATATGCTTAATGCTGAAAACAACTTGTAGCATAGAGCATCATCGCTTGTTAGCCTTACATATATACAAATTTTATGATACACTACAAGTTTTGTTGAGTACACAATGAACTCAATCTTGCTTAAATTGTTGTTCAGAGTTAGAGGATGATCCTACACCAGACGGTGTCTTCTTTGCACCTAGAACCGGTGGGTTCGGCGATGGGTCTTTCTAGGACTTATCTCTTGTCGGTTGCCTGAGAGTTCGGATGGGCATGTCGCTGGAATTTTTTATTATACAAATTTTGCTTCTGCTGTTACATTTGCCACTTTTGATACTTAGGCTTTTATTTGGTCGGTCGACCCTTGTGTTGTAAATAATGTAATCGCTTAAGTCATGTACCATAATTTCTTCATTTTGTATGTATGAATGTATGGATGTGAAAGCCAACGTTGTGGATGTGTGTACTAGCCACTGATCACGGGACTAGTATGGTACATCCTGCAAAAAGACATCTCCTAAGGCCATCAAGGCAGAGAGCATACACTACAAGAAAAACATACATACAACAACACATAACTCGCAACGGAAAGCACATACGTTGCAGGTCCAACTCAGCCCACCACCTCCCACATCCAAATAAAACTGCTCGGCTGCTCCTCTCTATACTCATCTTATCCTAACTCCCCTCCTCCCCGTCCCATCCGCTTCATCGTCCTACAAAAAATCCACCGCCCCATCCCATCCCCCAAATCCACACCACTACCCACTCATCGCCACCGTGCCACCCTCGCCTACCGCCAACCCGCCCTCGTCCTCGCCTACATCCCACGCCCATCTCCCCCGAGCCACCCTCGAAACTCCGCGCTACGCCCCTCGCCCGCATCCTCTGCCTCCATCGCCCACTCACCTGCCTCCGCGCCGTCCTCGCCCACCGCTGCTTGCCCCTCGCCCGCCGCTGTGACCCCCTTGCCCCTTACCCACCTCACTCGTCCCTCGCCTTCACGCCTGTCCCTCCCTCCCATCTGCGCCGCACCGTCCACCTCCGCGCCGCATCTCCTGCTTCGCCTCCTCCATCCCCAGCTTTCAGCGGTGTCCTCAAGCACCGCTACTCCGACTTCAGATGGCGGAGGCCAAATCCGCCATATCCCTCGCCTCTCTCCCTAACCCTCTCCCTCACCGCCGCCGTGGCATTCAACCTGGACTCGTTAAGGAGACCCTCAGGAAGGTATGGAGCAGATGCTCGGCTTCGATTCTGTTTTGTGGGTGATCGAATGGGTGTGTGTTTGGGAGCGGGGAAAAACGAGTGGTGGTCTGATGGATTGGGTGTGCAGATGGACCGCTGCATGGCGTGGTCAGAGGAGCTGCGAGACACGGTGGTACTTGGCGCCAAGGTGGTCTCGGCGTCAACCTCGGCCCCTGACAAAGCGGCTACCTCCACACCAGGCTTCGATGCAAGCAGGAGACTATCAGGCTAGTGTCTTGTAGAGAACTCTTCCATCGGAATTCATCTGATTTGATCTGAATTCTTGCGATAGGATGAGGGCCATGCTGGCGCAAAGGAGATCCCCGGACGACAAGTTCAAAGGCGGCGCCGCCTAGTGGCGGTGGATGTCGCTGCCAGCGATGCTCCTCTGCGAGCAGATGCCCAGGAAGGTGACTGCCGAGCAGACACCGCTCCGCGCCCTCCACGCTAGGGAGAAGCAGAGCCAGCGGGGTGCCACGTGCACCGAGGCCTACACATCGCCATCATGTGGCTGTGTGCGGTCCTGGATCCACTTCAAGCCCACCTCGCCCCTCGGTCGTCCGTCTGTGACCGCAAATAGGGTGTCCCCCAAGAACCGGCTGTGGGCCAAGAAGACGGTGATGTTCCCCAACCCCATGTTCCTCGCTTCCCCCGCCGCAAGATTTCTATGTGTGTGCTTACTCCAAAATTGCTTCAAAGGTATGGGGTATATTTTGAACTTAGTGACTAGATTTATTCGATTTTGTAACCAAACTAAACACATATATAAGCTTAGTTTTGGGTTTTGATTGTATGGCATTGTTGCATGGATAGTGGTAGATTTATACTTGAAATGATGTGTGTTGAATTACTCATCGTATTATGACTCTAAAATGTTTAACTGCATTACACATTTTTCTTGTACTAGTTGTAGATTTATATAATTATATGTAATCTGCTAAAGGTGAACCTTTTTCTTCACTATTTATTTGTTAGGTGCTTGTTAAATATTAGTATGATTATAGGAACCAGGCCTACCATTTTGTTATATGTGTTAATTAACCAGATCATAGATGGTGTGTGCCACCTGTACTAGTTGGTTAGAGCTCTCACTAGCTGGTGTGTCTATTGGTAGTGAAATTAACCGATTAAGTGTTGGTTTGCTTTCACAACATTTATTGCAGTAGTGCTCACTACGTGCTCACATGGAATTGCTACCAATTAGAATAAAAATAAGCATACTGGACTAAAACAAAGTGTATCACCAGATGTGCCCAATGCCAACCCTGGGGGGAAATACAAATAAAACATATCCTTCATGCAATCTACGGGCTTAACTTCATTGATGGTATAGCATTCAACTTCTTCTGGTGCAATTTAGTTATAAAAAAACTCATAAGCTGATGCCAGATTTTGAGGTGGAAAACAGCTCAATATTCACACACAAAAAAAAGTGTGAGCAAAGATGCCCTTAATCATATCGAACAAAAATACTAACAAAGAATGGTTGGTTCTTCGTATTAATATTGAAGGTCTTTTTTTTTGTAAAACATCTTGATTTGATGGAGGAATAACTTAGAGGCTTAAGAAGCTAAGTTTTTATCCAATGCTTTACCTGGATGTGAAAAATTCAAAAGTTTATCTGTATCTGAAATAAAAATTACATGTGACAAAATTGGATGAGTTCAACTTGCATTTTTGCTTATACTTGGGGTCAGAATTGGTATTTTTAAATCACTTGTCCGTAAAGATCTAAACTTTTTAGGAGTTGTGCTTGATATTTGATGTGATAATAACATGTTTGGCCCTCATGCAGCAGCAAAAGTGTGTGTTTTAGAAAGTTCAGTTCATGCAAATTCCTTGCTAAGATTAATCTACATCTGTAGTCATGTTGTCACTAAGCTAACATCCATGGATAGCGTTGTCCATCTTTGAACAAAAGTAATGCAGTGATATTTGAACCATCTAGATAAGATAATATTAATCTGCATTTGAAGTCATGCTATATTCAGTTGTGAACCAAGGATATCGCTTTTTTAATCTTTAATTCAAAAGTAATCTACTATATGATGATGTATGAACCTTGTTGGTACTTGGGGGGTTAAGCTAGATATGCTACTGATCCATTGTTACCATGCTTACACGATTATAGCACTACGAGGAAGAGATTAACTGTGGAAGACGGGTAGAGATCAAATCTTCATTCAGGGAGATGTGGGAATAACAAGATGGTGAAATGCTCTGGAGCACACAACTGAATTAAAATGAAGTAGGGTAGAACTGTAGAAGTAAAACAATTCATATGCTAATGCTGGCATAAGAAATTTATGATTTGTGTTGGATAACGGATACAGAGGATGTGTGCATGGAGTGCTATTATGTCCAAGGGTTTGCTATGCTGAGGAAAATTTGAATATTTAGTTCTCACAACTGAATCAAATACATGAATGATTTTGATGGTCCATACAGAACTGCTATAGCTTTTTCTGTTACCATTTGAACTTCTTTGAAGTTGGTTCAATTCATATGAATCTGAATTGGCTCTATTCTATATAGATTTCTTTCCTGTCAATTAACATGGATTCTTGTAAGAACTTATCAACCATTTTTAGGGAACATTACTGAAAAATATCTGAAACTGCAGAATGGCAGGATGTCACTTATTAAATTAGAAAGCCATCGCTTTCGAGTTCCTATGTATACTTGCTTTGTTACTGGAAGTTGGAGTAACACTCTTTTAGTTTTTTGTACTTGTATTTAGATGAAGAGTAGGAATATTGATCATCATACCATATCTTTAATTTTTGGGACTGCTTTTTTCTTGAAATGGTTAAGCAGTAAATGCATTGTTATTGACAACAACTTTTCTGACTCCAGGTTTTTGATCTTACGGTTGTGAAGCCTTTTAACTTTGTGGAATATGCTTTGGCTTGTTTGGAACAACTTGCTAACTCTAGGGATCATAGTGCAAGGTCCGTTCACCATAATCTGAGAGTCATGGTATGTATGTACTTTGTTAGCTACAATAGCTGCAAAGCACACAACATTGGTTATGCATCGCTCTTTATTTTATTTTGTTTATATGTGTGAAAGAAATTTGATATTTATTATGCAGTTTAGGATCTCGTTTGCTAATATATGTGACAGCTTATGTTTGCTTGATTGCCATATTGCGTTCGCCATAATCTGAGAGTCATGGTATGTATGTACTTTGTTAGCTGCAATAGCTGCAAAGCACATAACATTGGTTATGCATCGCTCTTGATTTTATTTTGTTTATATGTGTGAAAGAAATTTGATATTTATTATGCAGTTTAGGATCTCATTTGCTAATATGTTCGACAACTTATGTTTGCTTGATTGCCATATTGCATTAACTTGATTTGTTCTGGGCTTAAAAGGCAGTCTTCCTATAAGCATGCGATTAATGATTGGGAATAGCTGCTCTATGTATGTACCTGCCAATTGTTTGGAAAAGTTGGAATGTTAAATTTTACTTTAATAATGTACTAAAAGAACTTTATTTCTCTTTTCAAATTGAGAAGATATGTTGATGGTTTGGACTGTTCGACAAACTTGTGTGTAGAATGGAGAATGCAGGGGAATGAAGAATTTTTTTATAGAACCACGGGGGCATAGAGGACAAAGACTTTCCACTAAAAGTATAGACATGTACTTACATTTATGTTTTAGGACATATTATGTTATTAGATCATAATGGTACCAACTGTGCATGCCTCGAGTCTAGACTTGTGAAGCCAGTTGGAAATTCTTTGTAATGAAACAATTTTTTGTTGATGTCAATGAATTTTTTTTTGTTATACACTTTGATATGTGTGTTTTGTTTAACCTCATGGGCCCTAATTGATAAGCCCAGCCTGGACATGAAAAGGACACATTTTGCAATGAGTAGATGTGTTGTAAACAATCCTGGAAGCGATTTGCTAGTGTCCAACGCCAACACACACACACACACACACACACACACATATATATATATATATGTTGTCACTATATCAAAATATGTGTTGCAACCTTATAACGCTTTTATTTACATGTTACCAACACTTGTATATGTGTTGTCATAGACCTTGGCAACGGCCTCAATGGCAACGCATACTAAACGCATTGGTATAGACCCTAACAACACTTATTTGGACTTCTACCAATGCATATATGCGTTGCTAAAGGGGTATTCATGTTGTAGTGGTAGCGCGCGGCGAGGACAGACAGCAACACGACTTGGGAGGGGAGTGCGGTGTAGCAGTGCAAGTTGTGGTGTGGTCACACCCCTGCTCTCGGCTCGCTCACTCGTGTCCTGCTCTAGACTGGTTCTGCGAGCTCACTCCCTAGTTCACACGCTCCCGGACCCAAGTCCGCACACGTGACCCCGAACCCTGGTCTGCTTTCGTGAGCTCCAGGACCCAAGTCCGCACACGCGACCCTGGACCCTGGTCTAAGTTCGCACGGTCCCGCTGACCCAAGCACGCACTAATTACCCCAGACGCAGGTCCACTTGTGCGCTAAATGTTGTGAATGTGTGTGCTAGCCTTTAGTCCTAGGACTAGCACAGTATACACATAGGATCTTTGGATATTCCATGCCCGGGGTCCGACAATGCGTGTTCGAGCTACGGAGGTGCGGTTCGAGGGCTACATCACGTGATAATTTTGGGGTGTCCAAAATTGAAAAGCTAAGAAATTTTGGAAATTCCTTGTTTATTGGGATTGGATTGAATTTTGTAATCTGGTGTTAAGCCTACGTATTGGACCTTAGGACTATTGGGCCGTAGGTGGGTGATTAGGTGAAAAAGCCGGAAGGCATTAGAGCATCTTTAGTGTATTGAACCGATGTCGATTCAAAGTCATGCCACATAAGTATTCTATAAATTGAGTTTGTTTTTCTCCAATGTATTGAACCAATTCCTACTAATAACTGGGACCAACGTCACATTCAAAAACCACAAAATAATAATATCTTCTCGACCGCACTCTCTCCTATGTAGTTGTTTAATGCTCATATGAGTTGTTTAATGTTTGGAATCGACCCCTTTAATGTATTGAATCTATGCAATGCCTTATCTCTCCTCATTTGAACCGGCTAAAACACAACATTGGAGATGGCCTTAGAGTTATCGGTGGTAGAGGTGATGTCCTCGGGAGCTTGATCTTTATATGCTCCCTGCGGCTAGACAGTTTTGATGAATCACGTGAGGTGATTTGTTAGTTGGGGCTGTGGAGTTTCTGAGCAGATTGATCAAGGACTTTTGGCAGATTGATCAAGGACTTTTGTTCTTGGCGTGGAAAAAGAACATACGGTTGCAGAAGCGGTGACTAGGCACTGGCGACTAGAAGAAAAGGTGATGTACGGAGGAAAAAAAGTTATTACTGTCAGCGGCTGTGAGGGCTAGTGGCGGCTATTTTGCATGCGGCTGTAAGGTGAAGAGGATTGCGGCGGCTCCCGGACAGATTTTGGCAGGAGGCCGTTGGTACTTGCAGGTGCAAAATTGATTAGGTGCCGTGACTCTGGTAGTTGATTTTTTTTTGAAGAGAAATCACGCTTTTATAAAAAAAACAAATAACGATCTTCTGAAGAAAGAAGGAAGCGAAGATCGGGGAAACCGGTTTGCAACTACAAAGGGCATCAAAGGCAAAGACAAGCGCCATAACAACTAAGTCAGTTAGCCAAAGAAGCCCAACGCTAACAAAAAGAAACCCAACTCCAGATTACATAACAGATGATGAGATGCAACTCATCTTACAAAAATTCTTAATCCAGGCTTCAAACATAGTCATGACAATATCCAGCTTGTCGCAGTGCTGCAAACAAGATAAAACTTTGAAGATCATATCTACTAGATGTTTAATAAAAATCCTTTCAAACGCCATATTGTTCCTAATTCTCCATAGACTCCAAGCCGTAGCTGCAAAACTAAACAAAGCAACATTATAAATATTAGCCCCTTTTTTTACAGCCAGTTCATTTGGAAATCAGCTAAAGACTCTGGATGTCGCTCCCAGCCAAGAGCCTCTTTCAGACAAATCCAGAAGAAGTTCGAAAGATTACAAGAGAACAAGATATGGTCAATAGTTTCCTCCGAACCACATAAGATACATTTCGTATTACCTTTCCAACCCCCCTTCTTAAGTTGGTCCAAAGTTTGAACTCTATCATTGTAGCAAAGCCAAACAAAGATCTTAACCTTTAAGGGGATTTTGCTCTTCCAGAGCTTCTGCATTTTCAAGCACCTGACACCCCCAAACTACAAATGGCCATATAAGGAACTCACTGAAAAATAGCTAGATTTCTCAAAACACCATATAGCCTTGTCTTGGGTATTATCCAGCTCAAGTTCCTCAAGGTCATTTTTCATCTCTTCCCATTGCTGCAGTTCCTCTTCCCCAAAGCTTCTTCTAAAGGAAATACTCCAATTTTCTCCTCCCATTGCATCAGCCACACTTATGCTAGGAGAATGACAAAGTCTGAACAGCTTGTCATACTTGATCTTAAAAGGGCAATTGTCAATCCAAACATCCCCCCAAAAAGAAGTATTAGTACCATCCCCCACTTGAAACCTGACTCGACAGTTGAACAGATTATTGACCCTCAAAACATTCTTCCAAAATTCAGAGCCTCTAATCTTGATAGAGTCTCTAAAACCCCAGAAGGAAAATACTTCGCTTTCAAAATTTTAAGACAGAGATCATTTTTTGCTAAAGAAATTTTCCAAATCCATTTGGCCATAAGACAGTCATTCATGACACTAGTATTGATAATACCCAACCCACCAAACTTTTTAGGTCTACAAACAGCTCCCCATTGCACCATATGATATTTAAACTTGCCACTAGCACCCCTCCAGAAGAATTTGACTCTAATAGAATCCATCTTTCTGTGGGTTTCCTCATTAAGCCTGTAGAACCCCCCATCGTATATATAGGAAGACTACTCAGACTACTGTTAAGCAGAACCAACCTCCCCCCAGCTGATAAGAAATTGCCTTTCCAGTTGTCAAGTCTTTTGCTCAACTTATTAATCACATTCTCTGCAGCTTTCTCTCCAATATGTCTCTCTCCAATCACAATCCCCAAATAAGTCATGAGCAAGTGAGACAACTTGCAATTGAAAATGTTTGCCACATTGTTAGCCTCTTCATTGTCCACCCCTAACACAAACACTTCACTTTTATGGTAATTAATTTTCAAGCCTGACATCCATTCAAAGCAGTAAAGTAAAATTTTCATATTCCTAAAATAATCCACCCCATAATCCATCATCAGCACAGTATCATCAGCATATTGTAGAATGGGAACCCCTCCTTGCACTAAATGAGAAATAGCACCCTTAATCAGACCTGCCTCTTGGGCTTTTAGAATCAGTTCAGTTAAAGCATCAGCCGCCAAATTAAAGAGGAGTGGAGATAAAGGATCTCCTTGTCTAAGACCTCTAAAGGTTTTAAAGTAAGGTCCCCTTTCTCCATTAATGTTAATACAAACCTTACCACCCATGATAGAACTCATAACAACCCTAACACATTGGTCTGAGAATCCTTTCTTCAACATAACCTCCTCCAAAAATTTCCATTGAATTTTATCATATGCTTTCTCAAAGTCAAGCTTTAAGATCACCCCTTTTTGTTTAGAAACTCTAAAGTCATGAACAATCTCATGTAAAGCCACCAACCCATCTAAGATATTCCTACCTTTAATGAAAGCAGATTGGCTCTCAGTAATAATCTTGTTAGCAATCAACCCCATTCTATTAGCTAAAATTTTTGTGAGAACCTTAAAACTGACATTCAACAAACAAATGGGTCTGTACTACTTTATGTTATCTGCATCTTTGATTTTAGGTATCAAAGAAATCACCCCAAAGTTTAGCCTTTTCAAATCCAAATTCCCTGATATCAAGTCTTTAACCAAACTCATAAGCTGATTTTTAATCATACCCCAGAACTCTTTAAAAAAAACACAAGGAAAACCATCAGGTCTGGGTGCAGAATTCCTTGGCAGCTCTTTGATCACCTTCCACACCTCCTCCTCTGTGACATCATGCAGCAGATGTACATTATCAGCATCTGAGACTCTCTGCAAAGTGCTCCAAAAACCTTCAACCAAACCAACCTCTTGATCATCTTCAGATCCAAACAACCTTTTATAATAATCATACACATGGTCTCTAATATCATCTTTATTCTTCAAAATAACCCATTCATGTTCCAGACTAATAATATGATTTTTTTCCTTCTCCTGCCATTAGCACAATTGAGGAAATATCCAGTATTGGAATCCCCTTTAGTAATCCAATTGACCCTACTTCTCTGCTGCCAGTGGTGTTCCTCAGCTTCAAAAATCCTCTCCAATTCATTTTCCAGTGAATATCTCTTAAGCCAGTCATCAGAGGATAAGCTCTTTAACTCAGCCTCAGAGTCTAAAACATGCAACTGTTCCATGATTCTTTTTTTCTGTAGCTTATAATCCCCCATTCATATGAGCTCCCCAACCTCTCAAATAGCTTCTTAAAGATGCTATACATCCATTCCACCTGTCCATAGAATAGCAGTCCCCAGAAATCTTATTATTAAGATCCTACCATTTAGCCTGAACCAAACCCCTGAAATTCTCATAGCAAAGCCATTTGCTTTCAAAGAAAAAACTACTAGTCTTAACCCAGTATCCTTCTCCAGAATTCAATAAAAGAGGGTTGTGATCAGCACCTACTCTGGTCATACAAAGAACATGACAAAGAGGAAAATTGACCGCCCAATCAGTTCAAACAAGAACTCTGTCCAAATTAACCATAATAGGATTCACCTGTTTATTGGTCTAGGTGAATCTAGCCTCTTTTTTCTTGATCTCGAGAAGCTAATTCTCAGAAATAAACTCATTGAAGATCTCCATCAAACTAAAATTTACATTATTAGAATTTTTATCAGCAGCCACCCTAATCAAATTAAAATCACCCCTCATGACTAGAGGCACAACAATCCTTTTACATTTCCTGTCCAACTCTTCTAAGAAAATCTTAGAAAACTCATGATTAGCCGGGCCATACACTGCCATCACTTCCCAACAAAAGTTCGAAGATTTATTCCTAATCCCCGTACTGACAAAAAAATCTCCCTATCTCAAAACTTTCCATTTCTAGAAAAATCTTCCTTGACCCCTAATAGAATACCCCCTGAATGACCTTCTGCAGGAGTCCAATGCCAAATGAAAGGCAGATCTCCTACCAAGTTCCTAAGTTCCCTTGCTGAAAAATCCTGCTTGATAGTTTCCTGCAACCCCCACAATGTCTAAACCTTTAGAAAAAACCATCTCCTTTAACTGTCTTCTTCTAGCAAACTTACCCAAACCTCTAATATTCCAGAATAAAAATTTCATGATGAAGAAATATTCCTTCCTACAACCCTTTTTTCATCATATTGCACACTTTATTGTGCATTTTAAAGCCTGCTGCACCCCTTTACTCAGTACCATCTATACCACTACACTCACCCCTTGTGTCAATGATATTTGCATCAGCCAAATTTTCTTCATTATTCACTCTTGCTTTGTCCTGTGCAGCCTTAGCCAAATCAGCCGTCACAAGCTCTTGAGCCTGTATGGCTGAGATGATCTCTCTAGCTGTTTTTGAATGTTTGCCCAAAGTAATACCACATGAAGAAGCAACATGTTCTAAACAATCAAATGAAGCACTATTAAGAACATTAAAAGGATTTTTAGGTTTACCTTGAGGTTCCAAATTTTGGATTGATTTCAGCTTGGAAGCCTTTTGCTCCATTGGAATCCTTTTGTCTTGGATCCTTGAGCTCTTCCTAGTTGCTACTTGAGGTTGAAGAATTCTACCTTTTTTTCCCTTTCTTTTTAGAAATCATCCACCCTTCATTCTCTTCATGAGTATCATCCACCCCACAAGCTTCCAAACCTCCTACTGTATTAGCAGTTAACACAGCCGAGTCATCCTCAAGCTGTTGCCTACTATCAATATCAACCAGGTCTTCAGATATAATGCATCTCTTACCCTCCTCATTAAATCGATAATTTTGTTCTTAAATCTGAAATGAGGAATCCCCCACACAAACATCTCCTTGTGAGCAGTTCAAACTATCTCCTTCACAAGACTTCTCATCATCCTCTAACATATGCAAGTCATTAAGTGTAGTAGGGAAACTGTAGGCCAAAGGGACAATTGCCAAGACCCCTTTCTGTATTATCTCCTTGCCTTTGACTGAAGCTGTAGACTTGTTATATAAATCAGAATCATTCTTGTTAAACTCTGTCTTAGCAGTAGTCTCTTCAGGAATCTGGTCATTGTTACAAGGCCACAGAGCAACAGATAAATCCACTATCTTCTGTTTAGGTAAAATATTCTGCTCAGACCCCACACATGGTTCATCTTGCTTGTCACAGGAATCCATCTGCTTGCTTTGTTATATATCTGCTATCACTGAAGCCTCTGGAAGAAATGAGCTTTCAGTATGAAGAATACTAGGGGAGTTAGAAACTACATGTTTTCCCATAATGCCAGAATCTTCCTCCACATTTTCATCTCCCAAACTTTTGTGATTCTTACCTTGAGTCTTGCTATCTGCACCCCTATCTTTTTTATCTGAGGATTGGTTGACCTCCCCCCCCCCCCAATTTCTCAACCAGCTTGTCCCATCCTGAGTTATGGTTACTACTATGGGAGTCTTCTTCCTTCTTCTCATCATCATCATCTTTCTTATGAGCATGGAATTTATGAAAGTGATCATAGACTGGACCCCCTTTCTTCTTAACATTACCCCCCATCTGCTTCAAATTTGATTTCATGACCCATAGAGTTAATGAACACTTCCACAAAGCAATTGATATTCTTAGGATCTCTGCTAAGAACTTTCACTCTCACCGGATCTGCCCTTGTCAAGCTTATCTCATCCACTTCTATGGGTTCTCCCACAGTACTAGAAATATCTTTAATAATAGCAACTGTTTTAGCAGGAGTAGGGATTCCTGAAACTTTAATCTAGGATGCAGAAAGAATAGATGAAGCCTGAGGATCCACATTGGATTTCTCTATTTTAGCCTTGATGGAATGCAGGGCCAATTCCACACTCCTGGCCTTTGACCAAGTATCTAGCGTTGCCTTAGAAGGGAAAACCACCCCCAAATTCTGACTCAGATAGCTTCCTAACCTTCCAATCCCAATCAGCTTGAATTAGATGTTTCAGTTCTACTTCAATTTTGGCCACAGAAGTCACCCCTTCTTTAATACTCAACACCCCTAATGCTTCTTGTAACTCAGAAAGTTTGAGACCTGGAACTTGAATACTATAGAAACCTTGGCCAGGGATCCCAAAACCACATAGCTTCAACCCCACATTTTTCTTATCATCAGGACATCCAGAAGTCCAATGCCCAAATTTTTTACACTTGTAACAAACTGGTGGATTCGTACATCTAGCTTGGTGATGTCCCGATTGCAAACAACGAAAACAAGTACCACGATCTTCAAGGCGAAGCACCCTAGTATTCGAGCCTATCTCACCCCAACTTTTTTTTTGGCATTATCCCCTTTGCCAACTTCAACTGGAAGATCCTTAGAAGCCATATTTTTAGAGATGTCAGATCTAGTGTTTCCACCTCTCCCATCGGCACCTCCTCGAAAATCACCTCTACCAAGTTCACCCCGACCAAAACCACCAAATCGATTTGAAAACCCCTCATTAGAATCAAACTGCTAGCCTTTTCCTGAAATAGCCTTATCTCTTCCCGATCCCCCAAATCTAAAATCAGATCTATCTCTATTCAGATCTTGCGAACCAACATGCATACCTGATTTTTGAGAAACCCCTTGTTGGTGCTCTTGATTTCTCCACTTCTACGCTTGCTCTCTGTGAAGCTTCGCTCTTAATTCTTCCTCTACCAGCAGATCGTCATCATCCATCCACTCCTCAGGAGCAGATCTCTTCCCGCCGATGTTACGACCTCCACCCCCAAAACGACGCGGCCAACGACCATGCCCTCGATCCATCCCCTCACCCCTAACTACTTCTGCAAATGAGCGCTTCAAAGGCGGCGGGTGACAGATCCGCTTGACCACCCTTGCGCTCCACACCAACCGATGAACCTCCCGACTCAAAGCTGGAAACCCTAACTCTCTAAAGCACGCTCCCTTGGGGATCCAAAGCCAAGAGGAAAGAGGAATACGATGCCAAGAATGGTCGAAAAGATCAGAAAAAAGACGTACCAAAGTGAGGATATCGGTGAGCCACTACGCCTTCTCCGCCCGACGAAGCATCCTAGCTTGACACGCCATTGCCCGAGCTCAATGGACGGACGATGGAGCGCCCACACAAGCCAGATCGAGAAGCTTCCGTCGGGGTCAAATCTGACTTTTCGTGTCCGCCATCCGTCGCCAAAGCCACTAGCGAGGGCAAAGACGACCTTGCGCTCCTCGTCGCCTCTAAGGGCAGATGTGACTTTTCCCCTACCGAAGCCGGATGCGGCGAGGGCACGCACGTCCTTTCCCCTGGTGAGCGAGATCGTGAAGGTTCGCCTTGGCTTGCACTAGAAGTGCCTTCTATGCTGCCTCCACACTCTCGGGGCGCCCAAGAATTTGTGCTGCTAATGAACATCTCCTCCACGTCTATCTATCTGTCTTCTTCTTTACATGCATCGCTACAGGTAGATGATTAATTCTGTACTATGTTTTTGGACATTAATTGAGGGCTCTTGGCTGTACAAGATTTTGTGGGCGACGTGAGGTGCTTGCTGGCGGCGGCTCCAGACGCAGTCTTGCGGCTAGAGATACGCTGTTTTGATCCGAGGTTCTGAGAGGTGCCGTGAGTGCACTTTGTAACTACAAAAATGATAATTCAGAAATAATTAGTGAGATACATTTCAAGCAGATTTGGTGAAGGTCTTCCTGCTCTTCCACAATCATTCACCCCCCTCTGATTGCCATTAATGATCCTACAAGTGGTACTAGAGAAAGGTTGCAATGACAACAGATCGAGATCGTTTTTCAGGTAAGCCACCATTTTTCGATAGGTAAGATTATACTTATTGGAAAACGCGCATAGTGGTTTTTCCTACAAGCACAAGGTAATGCCTATTTGGCAAAAAGTTGAAAATCTATATGAAGTGCCTCTTGTTGTTACTACTAATAATACTGCTGATGTTGAAGCTAATGCTAAGGCTAGAAATATTCTATTGCAAGGTCTAGGCAGAAACGAGTTTGTCAAAATTGCTAATATTAAATCTGCTAAAAAAATCTAGATTGATCTAGCTGATTATCATGAGGGTTCTAAGTCTGTTAAAGGTGTTCGTCAAAACCAATTCAAAAAGGAGTATTCTAAATTTGAGATGAAACCAGGAGAATCAATAGATGCACTTTTTGATCACTTCAATAAAATTGTTAGTGATTTACAATATGTTGATGTCACATACTCTGATTCTGACAATGCTCATCAAATTTTAAATGCTTTGGATATGTCTATCTGGAATGTGTTAGTCACTACTATTAATCATTCTATTAACATGAAAACACTCACTTTGAATGATCTTTATTCCAAGATGGAAACACATGAGGTTGATGTTTTGGCCAGGGTAAATTAGTCAAATTCTATGGGTTTAGTGACTAACCAAGCTGACAGTTCTTCTAGTTCCTCTATTGTTCTTTTGTCTACATTGTGTTTTATTTCAAATGAACAGTTAGAGGAGATTCCAGAAGAGCAACTTGTACTCATCTCCAACAAAGTGACCAATGCAATTAACAACATCAGAACAAGGCGGAGAGGAGGACCAATCAGATGTTATGAGTGTGGTGAGCTAAACCACATCAAGATGAATTGCCCTAAACTGAGGGGCAAGGAGGTCAAAGATGACAAGGCACCAATTTGTTGCTCTCAATTCAATATTGACCCAAGCAGGAAGCACAATTATCGTAGGGCGGTCAACAAAATAATTTTAGCACTTGATGAGATTGATTTGAGTGATGTTGATTCTGGAAGCGACGAAGAGGACAATGGTAAGAAGGCAAAGGAGGTGGACTTCACAGGGATGTGTTTTATGGCAAGCAGTGAGGAGCTCAACAAGGATGATATATACAGTGATCCTGATGAGGTAAAACCTTCTTATATAGATTTATCTCGTACTATGCTTAGGTTGACAGATGAGCTCAAAAAGTATATATACAAAGAAAATTTAAAAATATGATATTGTTGTTGAGAGCTTAAATTCTGAAATTGATAGACTTAGAGCTTCTATTCCTGATGATGAATCTTGGGAGTCTTGTCAAGTTTTACATTCTGAGTTGGAGACAGCTAGAACAATTAATACATCAACCTTGGTTCAACTTAGGGATGTGACTGCTAAACTTGATGAACTAAGATTGGCACATGATTCTTGTGATGAAAAGTTAAAACTTGCCAATGATGAAATTGAAAAGCTCAAGGTTAGTTCTCCTACATGTTTAGAGTCAAGTATTTCAAATGCTTAATTTAAAGCTTGCTCTAACTGTGAATTGCTAGAAGCTAGACTTAATTCTTCTAAGGAATCTATTAAACAAATGTTTTATCATGAGACACTTTTTTGCACTAATTGTCCCAAGCTTAGCACAAAAATAGAAGCACTGACTAGGCAACTTAATGATTTTGCTAAAAAAAATATAGATTGATTTAGTCTAGTACTTCTAAGAATGTTGTGAATGAACCGGTTAAATGCACAAATTGTCCCACTTTAGCTAAATAAAATGAGTACCTTAAGGACACTTTAGAGAGATTTTCTTTTGGTAAGAAAATTTTCAATATGATTCTAGACAAGTCAAAACTGAGTGTCAAAAACACTGGTCTAGGTTTTAATGCTGCTGATTATTCCAAGAATTGTCCACCTAAGGTAGTTAAGGTTATTGGAAGTGGGCTAATTGAAACAAAAAGTGTGCATCATAAAACTGTGTTTAAATCTACTGGTTTTGTGCAAAGTTCTTCTGCTAATGTTGTAGGTGCTAGCTCATCATCTCAAAAGAATTCTAATTATGTTAAATTTCATTGCACCTATTGCAGTAGAGATGGGCACTCGCATGAATTTTTCTTTAGGTGTGCTAAGAAAGAGAAAAAGCAAAGATTGAATGCCTTAAGACAAAAACGTGTAACCTCTTTTGTTGTTTCTAGAACTAATGCACAAGCTATGTTTTTAGAGGACTTTCATGATGGCTTTAAATTTGCTTCATGTACTGGTTCGGGATATAATCCAAATAATTCACGTACTGTATTGTATGTGTTTCGAGGAGTCAGCAAGTTCCTTTTAGGCGTTCTGATCGCGCACGTGCACGTGGTTCTTGTTCTAGTTTTGTTGTTGTTCCTCAGTATTGTGTCTCAGTACTGGATTCCTACATCTTATTTGCGGAGTGAGTTGGGGGTATGTCTTTGTAAAAGCCTGTTTTTCCTTTTATTTTTGAAACTTAGTGGCCATGAAATCTGTCAAACCCGGAAGCGAAGGATCCCAGATTCTCTGTACTTCATACACTAGTCCAGGAACAGCTAGTGTACACAGTCAACAAAGTGGATAACATAACCATAAAATGTCATACATTGAAATACTTAAAGTCTTTTACAAAAGGGGCATAAAGCCAACGAGCAAAATACAGCGGAAACAAAACAGTAAGGTAGACCACACGATTCGCCACAAGCAATCGTCTGGAGGGCGTAGCCTAGTCGTCCGAGTTCTCATTCTCCTCACAGTACTCTTCTCCTGATCAATAATTTATTAAGCAAGGTGAGTACAAATGAATGTATTCTGCAAGTTACATCCAATTAACAGATTATAATGCAATCAAGGATTCAACAAAGGGAGGCTTATCTGGCTCATGTTGCACAAAGAGATATTTTTCATTTAAATACTCATACTAAGTTCTAAAGCAGTTTACTCTATAACTAAAATTCATTTTCTAAATCTCAATTTTTATAGTCAGATAACATTCATTAACAAGTGGTGAAGGATACCCTCCTATCACATGGCTACCTGCCCAATTTCCCAATTGGATAGAAATCCAAAACAACAAAACAATGTCTTTTGAAAATAAAACCAAAATCTAACTTGGAGTGGCTTTGCTAGCATGTCCATGACTGTGCATATGGCTATTCGAATAGTTTTACACTCTACAGAGGTGTACAGCTTTACCCATATGACACGACTTTTCTAGTTTGTTTAGCATCCATCGATACCACCGCTCACTACCTTAGGTAAGTGGTCTAGATCACGTGACAAGGCTTTTACATTGCCTCATCCCACCATAGTCCCATCTCGCTAAGGTTTCTCCCTCTTTGGATAGAAACCCGTCGGGTTCAGGCCCCCTCTTGCTCTAGGTGGGAATACATAAAAGTAGGTCATAAAAGACAACCAGGCAACTGGATGGCACGACCACGGTGGAACGTTGTAAATTATTTAGCCAGGTCCTACCCATTCAGGACATGTGGTAGTACGAAAGGGCTTAGCAAAATATGCTCGAAGACCGGTCCTTAATTGACTTGGGCGACTTTGCATAAAACCCATGGGCATCGATCATAGAAATGATTTGATCCCGTGCATGAACATGCACCATCCAAACATCCAATTCGCCCAAGTACAAACCCATTTTCCTTTTGTTTAACAAGTAAAAACATTTCATAAATTTCTATGGTATAGACATACCATAGTAACCTTTTAATCATAGTTGAACTTTTGAGTAAATTCCCCAAATTAAATATTTTTGAGCTAAGCTGTGACTAAGCATAGAGCTTTGCAATATGTTCTAGTTCATACTAATATACCAACCAGTTTTTAACTATGGTATCAAGGGGTGGTTAAATCAATATTCAACATTGGATGTACAAGGGAATTAGGAATAACTATAAAGTTAAAACACGAATTTAAATTACTTGAATTTAATTATGCATGCAATGATAATTTGAAATAGAATTTAAATAACTTGAAATAATGGGATTCAAATATGATCAAAGATGTAACTTGCCTTGCTCAAATGCTTGATAATCTACTTCTTCGAAGTTTTCGGGTTCCGCGGAGTCATCGAAATCTACACACGAAAATGAGGCAAATTCAAATAAAATTCAAATGAACTAAAAGGAACTCCAAATCAAATAATTTTAGTGTAGATAGCTAGATCTTGATTTTAGATGAGTTTATAAATTTGAATCATTGGAATCGGAGCTCGTATGAAGGAGAACGAGTCCTCAGAAGGGGACTTAACGATAGGTGGTCGAAGGAGGTTCAACGACCTGGTCGAAATAAGGCTTCGCTTGGTCGTAAGAAGGATACAAGTACTCAACGTGGTCGTAAGAAGGATACGACTACTCAACGTGGTTGTAAGTACACGAGGGAGAACAAAGCACGAGGAACACACCAGGACCGAGAGAGAGACTAGTGGAGGACGGTGAACAGCGAAGGGCGCTCTGGCGAACTCTATGGCAGCGAGGAGGTTGAAGACGGTGTGGACTCCAGCGAACTCTCTGGTGGCAAGGAGGAGAGAAGGGAAAAGTTGAGGGAAAAACAAGAGGAGACAAAGGGCTTCCTGGTGCTCCATTTATAGAGAAAGTTAGGGAACCGAGCGTCAAGATGGAGCAGCGGGATTTGCGACGATGTGGCATAGGTGCATGACCGACAGGTGAAAGAGGGGATGGGGGCAGGTAAGGGAGGAGACAAGAGAGGGAATGGGCGCGTCGGAGGCGACATCATGTAATGCGTGGAGACTTTTGCAATAACATTTAATGCGCACCACGCTATAAAAAAAAGAGGGAGAGAGAGAGAGAGAGAGAAACGGACGCACTGAAGCGAGGGTGGTCGAAAACGAGAGGGTGGTCATGACCAAGAGGCTGGTCGAAACCAAGAGGTGGTCATGACCAAGAGGCTGGTGCGGCGGGGTTTGCAGGGAAAGGGACGACCGACGGAGATCGGAACAAATCAGCGAAAGGGAATTTTGAAATACCAGGGAACTCCAATAAAATCCAGATAAGCCAAATTCGCATTAATTGAAGTTTGCTTAATTCATATTAAATCGCTTTTAGTTTCCAAAATCTCCAAGTTAAGCTTTAACAATACAACAAAACCAAATGGTTATTTTTATTTTGAAAATTATCAAATAGCCCTAAAAATCAGGATGTTACAAACCTACCCCTCTTAAGGGAATCTCGACCCCGAGATTCAGACTTGCTCAGCAAAAAGGGGGGGATAGTCTGCTTTCAGATCTTCTTCGTGTTCCCAGGTGGCTTCTTCTTCTGAGTAGTTACTCCATTGGACTTTGCACGAGCGGATGACCTTGCTTCTGGTAACGCGCTCTGCGACATCAAGTATCTTGATTGGTTGCTCTACATAGGTGAGATCTTCTTGAAGATTGATGCTCTCAAGTGGGGTTTGCTCTGTTGGAACTTGAAGACACTTCTTCAGTTGCGATACGTGGAAGACGTTATGAACTGAGGATAGAGATGTCGGCAGCTCTAATTGATAGCGACTCCGCCTCTTCTTCCCAAAATCATGTATGGTCCAACAAATCTTGGTGCGAGTTTTCCTTTGGTCTGAAATCTTTTCACTCTTCTAAGTGGAGTTACTCTGAGATAGACAAAATCTCTTGTCTCAAAGGACAAGTCTCTACGACGATTGTCAGCATAACTCTTTTGTCGGGATTGAGCCACTCTTAATCGTTCTCTTATCAGTCTAACTTTACTTTCAGCATCCCTAATCAACTCAGGCCCAAAGAACTGATGTTCTCCGACTTGATCCCAAAGGAGAGGGGTTCTACACTGTCTGCCGTACAATGCTTCAAATGGAGACATTTGTAGGCTGGCTTGATAGCTGTTGTTGTACGAGAATTCTGCATAAGGAAGATTCTGATCCCAGCTCTTCCCATAGTCTATAGCATAAGCTCGGAGCATATCTTCCAAAATCTGATTTACTCGTTCCATTTGTCCATCTGTTTGGGGATGATAAGCTGTATTGAAGTTGAGTCTGTTTCTCAGGGCTTCATGTAAGCTCTTCCAAAATCTAGATGTGAACTATGAACCTCTGTCGGATACTATACTCTTGGGTACTCCATGTAGACAGACGATTCTGGTTATGTACAACTCTGCTAGTTTACTACTTTGGTAAGTGGTCTTGACAGGAACGAAGTGTGCCACTTTAGTCAGACAGTCAACCACAACCCAGATGGAATCATATCCCGATTGAGTCCTAGGTAATCCGGTGATAAAGTCCATGCCGACTTGTTCCCACTTCCACTCGGGAATTAGTAAAGCCTGCAACAACCCAGTTGGCCTTTGATGTTCTGCTTTGACTCTTTAGCATAGATCACACTGTGCGATAAATTTAGCAATTTCTCGCTTCATGCTGACCCACCAATACTTTTCCTTCATATCCTGGTACATCTTGGTACTTTCCAGATGAATGGAGTAAGGTGATTCATGGGCTTCGTTCAGAATCAGCTGCTTTATTTCCTGGTGATTAGGTATAGAGATGCGGTTACCACACCAAACGGTACCTTGCTCATCTTCAGAAAATCCTGGGGATTTGCCTCTTCTCACGTTCTTCTTGATTTCTTTGATGTCTTCATCTTCTTCCCGGTATTCTCTGATTTGATTCTGAACGGTTGGTTCAACTTCCAAGGTGTTTACATAGCCCTGGTTAACAATCTCCAAATTCAGATATCTTGATTCTTCATACAAACTTGGCTGACTCTCCTGAACCAACATAGTGTTGCAGTACCCTTTTCAACTTAGGGCATCTGCCATTACATTTGCTTTGCCTGGATGGTAATGGATTCCAAGGTCATAATCCTTTATTAGTTCTAACCATCTCCTTTGCCTGAGGTTGAGTTCTGACTGAGTGTAGATGTATTTCAGGCTCTTGTGATCCATGAAAATCTCACAACGATTACCGATGAGGTAATGCCACCAAATTTTCAAGGCATGCACAATTACGGCTAATTTCAAATTATGCATAGGGTAGTTTCCTTCATGAGACTTTAATTGGCGAGATGCATAAGCCACAACTTTGCTTTCTTGCATTAACACACAACCAAGGCCCTGACGGGAGGTGTCACAGAAAACCTCATAGTCCTTATGGATGTCTGGTAAGACTAACATAGGTGCTGATACTAGTCTTTTCTTCAATTCCTGAAAACTTTGCTCACATGCAATTGTCCATTCAAACTTCTTCTCTTTCTTCAAAAGCTGAGTCATTGGTCTAACGGTCTTAGAGAAACCTTCGATGAATCTTCAGTAATTCCCAGCTAAACCAAGTAAACTCCTTACTTCGGTAATGGATTTGGGTTGCCTCCAATCCATTACGGCTTCAACCTTTACGGGATCTACTACAACTCCTCCTGCTGACACTATATGTCCGAGAAAGGCTACTTAGCTTAGCCAAAATTCACTTTTACTGAATTTGGCATAGAGCTGCTGCTCTCTGAGTCTTTCTAAAACTGTCTTGAGATGTTTCTCGTGTTCTTCTTCATCCTTTGAGTAGATGAGAATGTCGTCAATGAATACAACCACAAACTTATCCAAGAATTCCATGAATATTTTATTCATCATATTCATGAAGTAGGCTGGTGCATTCGTCAAACCGAATGACATCACTGTAAACTCGTACAGTCCATATCTTGTGGTGAAAGTGGTCTTAGGGATATCTTCTGGTCTGATCTTCAACTGGTGATAACCAGATCTTAAATCAATCTTGGAGAAAACACTTGCTCCTTTCAACTGATCAAAGAGATCTCGATCCAGGGTAACGGATACTTGTTCTTTATTGTGACTTCATTTAGTGAACTATAATCCACACACATTCTCATACTGTTGTCTTTCTTTTTGACAAACAATACCGGTGCTCCCCAAGGTGATGAACTTGGTTGAATAAAACCCTTGTCTTGTAATTTCTCAATTTGTTTCTTCAATTCTGCTAACTCATTCGCTAGCATTCTATAGGGTCTTTTTGAAATTGGACTAGTCCCTGGGACTAAGTCAATTAGGAACATGATGTCCCTATCTGGTGGCATACCGGGTAATTCCTCAAGAAATACATCCGGGTATTCTTTTACCACTGGGATGTCTTCTAACCTTACTTCCTTCAGACTGGTTAGGATAGGACTTTCTCTAACGGAGGTCTCAGGTCTGAACTCTACTTGGAATCCTTGTTCATTGGTAAGGGTGATACACCTATTGGTACAGTCTATCTGGCCTTGATTCTTGGCTAGCCAATCCATCTCGAGAATCACATCCAATCCTTGGGATTGCAAGACTATTATGTTTGCAAGGAAAGGTACTCCTGATATTTCCAAGGTAAGATTTGGGCATAGAGAACTAGTCCTCATTTCCAAGCCCAAAGAAAGGATTAACATAGGGTTAACTAAGGGAGAGATAGATAACCCATATTTTCTCACAAGCTTATTTGAAACAAAAGAATGCGAAGCTTCTTAGTCAAATAAAACTGATGCTGGTACGTAATTAACAAGGAACGTACCAAGGACCACATCTGGTGCAGTCTGAGCTTCTTCAGCTGTGACGTGATTCACACGTCCTCTTATGTACTAGACTGATGGCTTCACAACTGGAGTGCTGCTAGGTGCTGGGATTCCCTGATTTGGTCGGGTTGGGGTTACTGGCTGCAACTTCTTTGGGCACTTATTGGCATAGTGTCCTACTTCATTGCAATAGAAACAGGTGACTCCTGCAATTGAGGTAGTGGGTGCCTTCTTCTGAAACTGGCTTCCGGGAGAAGTGTTGCGGAAACCAGAGTTGACTGTGCGCTGAGCTGGCACAGGTGCCTTAGACGGGGAAGACTGAAATCTCCCCTGCTGAGGTGGTTGAGGCTGAGTAGGGCGGGGTTTGGGAAAACCTCCAGGGATGAACTTCTTATTTGCCTTCCTCTTTTTGCGGTTTTCCATTTCTTGGTGCTTGCCTTCCTGGCGGATGGCCTTGTTCACCAACTGTTAGAAGTCAGTGTAATCTTGAGCAATGAGGCAGACATAAAGATCATCATTGAGCCCTTCCAAGAAACGTTCTTGGTTGGCTTTATCAGTTGCAACATCCTCAGGTGCATAGCGAGCTAACTGATTGAACTTGTGCAGATACTCATTGACGGAGCGGCTGTCTTGGCACAAGGAGCGGAACTCTTTCTTCTTTAAGGTTATCGTGCCTGATGAAATGTGTGCACGGCGGAAGGCCTGCATGAACTCATCCCAAGTAATAGTCTGAGCATCAGCGTGAGACTGGGTGAAGTTGTCCCACCATTCTGATGCTGGTCCATTTAGTTGGTGAGAAGCGTACCGGACTCTCTCACGATCAGTTCACTGGACCATATCCAGTTTCTTTCTAACTGCCCTGAGCCAATCGTCGGCTTTCATTGGCTCAGTGCTGCTGGAGAAAGTTGGAGGACACATTCTCATGAACTCTGATATATTGGCCCTCGGGGGAGGTGGAGCGTAAGCTTGAGGTTGAGTTGCTGCTGCTGCTTGCAAGTTTTGTGTGTTGTTGATTGATTGCACGAGCAAACTTATCAGTTGAGCTTGGTTGGCCATCATTTGGTTCCAATCGAGTCCTTCAGCTGGAGGGGGTGGTGGTGGTGGAAGCGGGGTTGCTTGATCACCCTCATTTCCTCTGTCCTGACTGTTGGTGCTGCCACTGCTGTTGTGAGTAGTCACCATCTGCTAGATCTTCAAAGACTTAGGAAAGAGAGGAGAAACTACGAGGGATAGAGCGAAACAACCAACCCAACCAAAACGACCGACTCAAAAGCTTTTCCAAATAACTTTAAGCTTTACACAACGTTCTACTCGATGCTCATGGTTTTTGGCGATTCTTGCATGACGAGGCTCCCTTGACAACTCCGTGTCTTGAGGTCTTGAACACGCTGGTCATTAATCGTGAGATCGTCTATAGAAAATTTCAAGGGAAAGAGGATCCATTTAACACTGAAAAACAGTGAAGAGAGAATTAGGTAAGAAAGAATTGCTAAAAAAGCTAAGGATAGATAGACGACCAAGATGAGGAGAGAACAAATTATTTTTCTTATTATATAAAATAAATTTTGAAACTTTTAACTAACGACCATTCTAACTAGGTTGCGACCTACAGTCGATATGGCTCTGATACCACTTCTTGTCGAACCCAGAAGCGAAGGATCCCGGATTCTCTGTACTTCATACACTAGTCCAAGAACAGCTAGTGTACACAGTCAACAAAAGTGGATAACATAACCATAAAACATCATACATTGAAATACTTAAAGTCTTTTACAAAAGGGGCATAAAGCCAACGAACAAAATACAGTGGAAGCAAAGCAGTAAGTTAGACCACACGATTCACCACAGGCAATCGTTTGGAGGGCGTAGTACTCTTCTCCTAATCAACAATTTATTCAGCAAGGTGAGTACAAATGAATGTACTCTACAAGTTACACCCAATTAACATATTATAATGCATGCAAGGATTCAACAAGGGAAGGCTTATCTGGCTCATGTTGCATAAAGCGATATTTTTCATTTAAATACTCATACTAAGTTCTAAAGCAGTTTACTCTATAACTAAAATTCATTTTCTAAATCTCAATTTTTATAGTGAGATAACATTCATCAACAAGTGGTGAAGGATACCCTCCTATCACATGGCTACCCGCCCAATTTCCCAATTGGATAGAAATCCAAAACCACAAAACAATGTCTTTTGAAAACAAAACCAAAATCTAACTTGGAGTGGCTTTGCTAGCATGTCCATGACTATGGACACGGCTATTCGAATAGTTTTACACTCTCCAAAGGTGTACAACTTTACTCATATGACACGACTTCTCTAGTTTGTTTAGCATCCGTCGATACCACCGCTCACTACCTTAGGTAAGCGGTCTAGAGCATGTGACAAGGCCTTTACAATGCGTCATCCCAACGTAGTCCCACCTCGCTATGGTTTCGCCCCCTTTGGATAGAAACCCGCCGGGTTCAGGCCCCCTCTTGCGCGAGGTGGGAATACATAGGAGTAGGTTATAAAAGACACCCACGCAACCGGATGGCACGACCACGGTAGAACGTTGCAAATTAGTTAGCCAGGTCCTGCCCATTCAAGACATGTGGTAGTACGGAAGGGCTTAGCAAAATACGCTCAAAGACCGGTCCTTAATTGACTTGGGCGACTTTCCATAAAACCCATGGGCATCGATCATAGAAATGATTCGATCTCATGCATGAACATGCACCATCCAAACATCCAATTCGACCAAGTCCAAACCCATTTTCCTTTTGTTTAACAAGTCAAAACATTTCATAAATTTCTATGGTATAGACATACCATAGTAACCTTTTAATCATAGTTGAACTTTTGGCTAAATTCCTCAAATTAAATATTTTTGAGCTAAGCTGTGACTAAGCATAGAGCTTTGCAACATGTTCTAGTTCATACTAATGTACCAACTAGTTTTTAACTATGGTATCAAGGGGTGGTTAAATCAATATTCAAGACTGGATGTACAAGGGAATTAGGAATAACTATAAAGTTAAAACAGGGATTTAAATTACTTGAATTTAATTACGTATGCAATAATAATTTGAAATGAAATTTAAATAACTTGAAATACTAGGATTCAAATATGATCAAAGATGTAACTTTCCTTGCTCAAATGCTTGAGGATCTACTTCTTCAAAGTTTTCGGGTTCCGCGGAGTCGTCGAAATCTACACGCAAAAATGAGGCAAATTCAAATGAACTCAAAGGAACTCCAAATCAAATAATTTTAGTGTAGATAGCTAGATCTTGATTTTAGATGAATTTATAAATTTGAATCATTGGAATCGGGACTCGTATGAAGGAGAGCGAGTCCTCAGAAGGGGACTTAACGACAGGTGGTCAGAAGGAGGTTCAATGACCTGGTCGAAATAAGGCTTCGACTGGTCGTAAGAAGGATATGACTACTCAACGTGATCGTAAGAAGGATACGACTACTCAACGTGGTCATAAGAACACGAGGGAGAACAGGGCACGAGGAACTCACCAGGACCGAGAGAGAGACTTGAGGAGGAGGCTGTTGGAGGACGGTGAACGACGAACGGCGCTCTGGCGAACTCTACGGTAGTGAGAAGGTTGAAAACGGTGTGGACTCCAGCGAACTCTCCGGTGGCGAGGAGGAGAGAAGGGAAAAGTTGAGGGGAAAACAAGAGGAGGCAAAGGGCTTCCTGGTGCTCCATTTATAAAGGAAGGGAACTGGGCATCAAGATAGAGCAGCAGCATTTGCGGCGGCATGGCATAGGCGCACGGCCGGCAGGTGAAAGAGGGGATGGGGGTAGGTAAGGGAGGAGACAAGAGATTGAACGGGCGCGTCGGAGGCGGCATCATTTAATGAGTGGAGACTTTTGCAACAGCATTTAATGCGCACCGCACTGCGGAAAAAGAGGGAGAGAGAGAAACGGACGCATTGAGGCGAGGGTGGTCGTGACCAAGAGGCTAGTCGAAACCAAGAGGTGGTCGTGACCAAGAGGCTGGTAGAAACCAAAAGGTGGTCGTGACCAAGAGGCTGGTGCGGCGGGGTTTGCAGGGAAAGGGACGACCGACGGAAATCGGAACGAATTAGCGAAAGGGAATTTTGAAATACCAGGGAACTCCAATAAAATCCAGATAAACCAAAATTGCATTAATTGAAGTTTGCTTAATTCATATTAAATCGCTTTTAGTTTCCAAAATCTCCAAGTTAAGCTTTAGCAATGCAACAAAACCAAATGGTTATTTTATTTTGAAAATTTTCAAATAGCCCTGAAAATCAGGATGTTACAAAATCTACCTGTTCAGCAGGCACATGATTAATTATAGAAAACCATCATATATTGTGAAAACTAAACAATATGTGAAAATGGCAGATAATATTACTTGAGAGGAGAACACGATGCAATATAAGATGATGATGACAACATTAAATTCTTACATTGCCCATGGTAACATCACTATAACTGAACTACTAACATTTGGTGATCTCAGTTGTCACCACTTTATTCAATATAGCTTGAGGTTGCTGCTATTGCCAGAGTCTTTATTTGGAAGCATAAAGTAGCTGGTAAAATATGTGTTGTTCCTTCCTCGTAATTTTATAAAGGCAATGATTACACATAGAGTGATGCTATCATATCTTTGATTGTGTCGGAAAAAGTGAATGCATCAGTTTGCTTGTACACCTCGGTCGCTCACCTTCCTCCTGCTCCTGAGTGACACAGATCCGGACCAGACCTCGTAATTACGAGTCTGAGCACGAGTCAGCCTAACCATGACTGAACTTTGCTTCACCTCGATATATAGTGTCTCCACGAATAGGGGCTCCTCTTAGATTGGCGGATTCACCTCAGCGATGCCCAATACGCCTCGATGGCTCCGCCTCAGCATGGTATAACTCGGTCTCGACGGCTTTACCTCGGCCGAACTTCACCCCTGCCTCGATGGCATCTCTTCAACTAAGGGCTCCCCTTAGCTCGACGGATTCACCTCAGCGAGCCCCAACATGCCTTGATGGATCTGCCACGATGTGGTGTAACTCGGCCTCGACGGCTTTGCTTCGGCCGAACTTCACTCCACCACGATAACATCTCCTTGACTAGGGGCACCCCCTAGCTCAGTGGATTCACCTCAGCGAACCCCAACACATCTCGATGACTCTGCCTCAATGTAGTATAACTCGGCCTCGACGGGTTTGTCTTGGCTGAACTTCGCTCCTCCTCGATGTCGTCTCCTCCACTAGGGGCTCCCTCTAGCTCAGTAGATTCGCCTCGACGAGCCCCAACACACCTTGATGACTTTGGCTCAGGCGCGGCGACAGGGGGGCTGCCTGTGGTGCACAGGCACCCCCAAAATTTCTGTGAACACCAGGCACCCCCAAAATTTCTGTGAGCACATGGGCTAGTCTAGTTTGATTCTTTCTGTGAACACACGGGCTAGTCTAGTTTGATCAACCGTGAGAGTGTGCTAGTAATCCATAAAGAAGCATCTGATCTTCTTCTTGGTGCAGCATCAGCAGTTGAGTCTTGACTGCACGCATGAGGACAGCTACAACAATCAGGCAGGTCTTGCAGCATTTGTTTCCTGCATGGTATGGACCTCTGCTTGTGTGCTGCTCGCTATGATTTCTTAATTTAATCGTGATCATACTATCATCTTCAAGTGTCGACCTAAATGGATAAAATGATGTATCCTTGTAGGACAACAGAAAACAGCTATGCATGTCTTCGACTCCATGCTCGTCGCCGTTGGCAGCTCATCAGTTAGGTGGTCGGTGTCTCATACCACAGCCACCTTCAACTGTTATGCAGGCAAGGATTGGTCCGAAACAATAACCGCATCGTATTACAGGTAACATTAACATCGTTAGAGACACTTTTTTCTCAACTGTTCAAGCCAGGTTTTTGTAACCGGTTTTTTTAACGGGGTCAGCGATAGAATCGATTATCCCGATTTTCGGAATTTTTCGGATGATTTCAGCTGAAAATTTCAAACCAAAATTACTAGTTTCGTTGGGCGATGCGTAATTTGAAATAACCGTACTCGGCGTTGCTTTGTGTGCGCACCCCCAACACCAAATTCCTGACTCCGCCACTGCTTCGGCTCGGCATGGTATAACTCGGCGTCAACGGCTTTGCCTCGGCCGAACTTCGCTCCACCTTGATGGCGTCTCCTTGACTAGGGGCTTGCCTAGCTTAGTGGATTCACCACGGCGAGGTCGAGAAAACGCAACATCACCCTGTGGTCGAGTGGAGTTAACCTCACCTTTCAGTGCCAAGCGAACAAATACTCACCCTCTAAGGCCGAGTGGACTTAACCTCACCCTCCGTGCCCGATTAGGCTTAACCTCACCCTTCGGTGCCTTTTGAACGAAGGGTTAACCTCACCCTCCGTGCCCGGTTGGGCCTAACCTCACCCTCCGGTGCCTTTTGAACGAAGGGTCACCCTCTGATGTAGAGCTAACTTTTCATCATCCGGGGTCGAGCAGACACAAATTAAACAAGTGCTCGCGAGCCCAGCCTCAACGTACGAAACGCTCTCAAGCATCACCTCGAGTGCTACAAAATTTTGATGAATCTAGCTCGGTGTGCACAAAGAGTCTAGATGTAAATCCGGGTGTCGACAATAGTGGAGCCCACCTACAGAGCGTGCACACCTCACTTGTCAACAAGTTCGCCCCTTGCGGTGACGCCGAATTGCTCGTTCAATATAAGGGCATCTCCAATAGTTAGAAATAACATTATCTCTAACATATGCTACATCATCTTTAAAACAATATCTTCAATAGATAGTCTCTATCATATTCTCCAACATCTATATTTTATAATTTTTCTTTGAAACGGGCCTACATGTCAACTAGAGTAGATTAATGTATTATGTTTTGTTTCGCGTGCACGGCAGTGTCTTCAAGAAGAGACAACATGTGCCCTCTCTCCTCCCTCTCTCTTTCACATAGGATTTTATTGATATGGCATAGCGACAATAAATACACTATTGAAGATGCAAGCCCACAAACAGCACGAATTGCCATGCATGTCCGGGCAAATAAAACAAAACTGCGCCAGCAAGTGCAGCTATTAAATGTAGGGAATTAATGCAACAAATTAATCTAAAAAAGGAAACAGCCAACAACATATTGCATGCATCCGCGGCTCCCCTGATTCACCACAAATACATAATGCCTGCGTCGCATAGCCGGGCGCGCGGCCAATTAGGGTGCGATTTATTCACACGTGAGCGTGCACGTACGTATGAATCGGCAGGGACATGGACCGTTACAGGTAGACTTAAGAGGGTACCACTGCTATTGTATTACTGCCTTGATCGCTACAGGCAACTCCCACCTGCCACCCACCATGATCAAAACCACCAGATCATGACCGCGCGCGGCGAGGCGATATGATCGACGTGCCGGCGACTGCCCGGTCAATGCATTTGCATAACGGATTTGTTAAACAACGTTCGGCTGTTTTTTTTTTGTCAAAATAGACAAATTTTTATCTGTCCGATATGCTTTGAGATTTGTACTTCTTCTCATTGGATGAATTTGGTCCGAATTTATTATGATTTTTTTGAGAACATAATAGGTTCATCACATTGCTGTATTCACTACTACAGAACAGACCTTTGGTCGAACTGCCAAATGGGCAATAGTCTCGGAGAAAATTGCGTCCGGGACCAAAAAGATCTTTAGTCCCGGTTGGTAACACCAACCGACTAAAAGTCCCCGCCCAACGGCTCGGTGGCGAGCTCGGTGGGGCTTTTAGTCGGTTGGTGTTACCAACCGGGACTAAATATCTGATTTAACGCTTGACAGGGAGTTTAAATAGAAGGACATTTAGTCGGTTGGTGTTACCAACCGACTAAATGTCAACCTTTAGTCCGGTTGGTACTACAATCCGGGACTAAATCTTTAGTCCCGGATTGTAGTACCAACTGGACTAAGGTTGAGATTTAGTCCCGGTTGGTAACACCAACCGACTAAATGTCCTTCTATTTAAACTCCGCTTTGCTCGTCACAGAGCCGGCCGAACGCCGTTGTCGCCGCATGGGACACGCCATTGCCATTGCCACCACCGCCGAGCTGCTCATTCACTCAACCGTATTCACCGGCGTGTTCATGTAAGCTCCTGATGCTAACCCTGCCGTCCATTATGAAAAATATGAAATGTGAAATTTGAATAATTTTTATATGTTATAAAATTGCCAATTAATTCATAAATGGAACTTTCATGATTTTTGTAGGCCACAATAAATTTCCAAAAATCATGAAATTTGTTTTTCCACTAAGTTACACTGTGAACAGTCCATATAAAAATTTTAAGACTATTTGGACAAAGTTGAATTTATACCTATTTTATGCTTATTTATTTAATTATTATTCCATGAATTTTGTAGGCTAAATTAATGATCCAAAAATTCTGAAAATTGTTTTGCCATCTAATTAGGCTATGAACTATCTGTACAAAAATTTTGGGATCAATCTGAAGACTTTTATTTTTCACCTTATTTAATAATTATTTAAATAAATGAAAAATGACTTTTACATGTGTTAGTTAGGTTAAGCTTTGAGGGTGTTTGATGAGATAAGTCTTATCTTATCAGATCCAACCTCTTGGGTAAAAATAATAAATATTAATTTTGTTTTAATAAATAAGTTTAATATTTAATTATTAAGTAATTAGTTAATCTCTTAATTAGCTTAATCACTTAGTTATTGTTTGCCTTTTGGATTGATTGTTGACTTAGTAATTATGTGATATGTCATATAATGCAGACGATGACACGCCATTGGATGTACAATGTCGATCGCCGCCCAAAGAGTTCATTGATGGCGTGCATTATTTCTTAAGAGTGGCCGAGGCAAACAAGCGGGATGGTTTCATGTGCTGTCCATGTGCCCTGTGTAAGAATTTGAAGGAATATTCTGGCTCAAGGAGTCTTCACTCACACTTGTTGAAGTCGGGTTTCATGCCAAACTATATTTGTTGGACCAAGCACGGAGAAACCAGGTTATAATGGAAGAAGGTGAAGAAGAACAATTGGACCCTAACGACATTATTGCTCAATACGGTGACTTCGATGATACCGCAATGGGCGAAAGTCAAGAAGAGGCAGGGCGTAAGACACACTCGCTGAAGATGATGCTCTTGGTGATGTCATTCGTGATGCACAAAGAGATTGCGAAAGTGAAAAGGAGAAGGCTAAGTTTGACCGCATGCTAGAGGATCACAAGAAATTACTATACCCGTCCGCCAAGATGGGCAAAAAGTTGGGTACAACATCGAGTTGCTACAATGGAAGGCATGAATGGTGTATCCGACAAGGCATTTGGGCAATTATCAAGATCCAAAAAGATGCTTCCGGCCTAACGAATTGCCCGCCACTACGCTGAAGCAAAACAGTCGTCGCCCTTTGGGATTAGAAATCCGGAAGATACATGCATGTCCTAATGATCGCATCTGTATCGTGGCAAGGACTACGAGAATTTGGATGAATGCCCGTATGCAAAGCGTCGCGGTATAAGATCAAAGCGAGATGACCTGGCGATGTTGAGGGCGAAGAACGTCCCCAGAAGAAAATCCTCGCCAAGGTTATGTGGTATGCTCCTATAATACCACGCTCAAACGTCTGCTCATAAACAAGGACCATGCAAAGTTGTCGCGATGGCACAAAGAAGACCGTAAGGTAGACAACATGTTGAGACACCTGGCGATGGGTCCCAAAGGAGAGCAATAGACGAGAGAATTCCTGAGTTTGCAGATGACGAAGAAACCTAAGGTTCGCTTTGGCACGGATGGTATGAATCCTTTTGGGGACCAAAGCACTAGTCATAGCACTTGGCTGTTACTCTATGTATCTACAACCTTCCTCCATGGTTATGCATGAAGCGAAGTTCATTATGATGCCGGTGCTCATCCAAGGCCCGAGGCAACCCGGCAACGACATCGATGTCTACCGAGGCCATTAGTTGAGGAACTCCCGCTTATGGAGCAAACCAGTGTACGTGTGTGGGATGAGTACAAACAGAACACTTCGACCTGCGAGCATTGTTGTTCGTAATAATCAATGATTGGCTGCTCTAAGTAATCTTTCAGATGGATAAACAAGGGATACAATGCATGCACACAATGTTTTGATGACATTGACAAGATATATTTGAAAAATGTCGAAAGATCGTGTACCTTGGCCATCGCTTTTCTTCCTATGAATCACCAACTAAGAAAGAAAGGCAAGCATTTTAACGGTAAGGCGTAACACGAACCAAGCCTCGCATAACCTAGGCGGGAGGATGTACTTGATATGGTCAAGGATGTGCAAGTAGTCTTTGGAAAGGGACAAGGCAAATAACCTGTTCGAAGATGCTAAGGGACACGCACCCATGTGGAAGAAGAAGTCCATATTTTGGGAGCTACCCTATTGGCAAGTCCTAGAGGTCCGCAACTCGATCGACGTGATGCACCGACAAAGAATCTTTGTGTGAACTCGCTAGGATTCATGGATGTGTATGGAAAGTCTAAGGATTCACTCAAGCACGACAGACTTGCGGCAAGATGAAAGAACGAGACAACTCTGATCCAGAGAAGGCAGACGATGGACGCCATTACTTAAGACCCGCTAGCTTCACTCTTAGCAAAGAAGAGAAGGAAAGCATGTTTGAATGCCTAAACAAAGATCAAGGTCCCATCTGGATTCTCCTCCAATATAAAGCGATAATAAATGTGCCGAGAAGAAATTCCTACACTTAAAGTCCCATGATCGCCACGTGCTTATGACGCAATTGCTTCCGGTTGCTTTAAGAGGAATTCTACCTCCACATGTACGTCTGCCACCGTGAAGCTATGTGCATTCCTCAATGCAATTTCTCGAAGGCAATCAATCCAATGGAACTAGCTACTCTCTGAGAATGATGTGGTTCAATGTCTTGTCACTTTGAGTTGGTGTTCCTCCATCCTTCTTTAATATCATGACACACCTCCTAGTTCACCGGTCAAGGAGATTAATATTCTCGGTCTGTGTTCCTACACAACATGTTCCCTTTGAGAGGTTCATGGAGTCTCAAGAAATATGTTCACCCGGCGTGCTCGGCCGAAGGAAGCATCGCCAAGGGCTACGGACGAGAGGAGGTCATTGAGTTTCGTGTTGACTTCATTCCCGACCTTGACCCGATTGGTGTTCCCTGAATCGCGACACGAGGGGAGACTTAGTGGAAAGGGAACACTAGGGAAGAAAACATATATCGATGCGGGGACGATTATTTCAATAAAGCGCACTACACGCTTCTTCAAAACTCCTCCGTGGTGGAGCCGTATGTCGAGGTACACAAGGAGTTCCTACGATCCCGTTTCGGGGAAGAATGAAGCTTGGATTAGGCGCCATCACATGGAAACTTTCAGCGGTTGGTTGCGAAAAGAATGTCGTGGTGATGACAATATTGATGAGCAATCAGATTTGTTGGCTAGGCAACCATCGTGGCACATCCTCACGCATAAAGGGTACGAGATAAATGGAAATACATTTTACACCGTAGCCCAAGATAAAAGGAGCACGAACCAAAAGCAGTGGTGTCCGCAGAGATGCCATGCAGACCCAAATGGAAAGAGGCAAACATATTATGGCCGATAGAGGAGATTTGGGAACTAGACTACGCACCTAATTTTAAAGTCCCTTTGTTCCAAAGGCCAATGGGTGAAGATGACCGGAGGCGGGGTAACAATGACAAGGAGTATGGAATGACAACAAAGGACCTCAACAATATTGGGTACAAAGACGAACCATTCGTCCTTCTTGCCGATGTGAATCGTGTTCTATGTGAAAGACATGTCTACAAAACCCAAGAGAGGGAAAACGACGACAAATCAACCAATGAGCTAAAACGCCACATAGTTCTTTCAGGAAAAGAAACATCGTGGGAATTGAGGACAAGTCGGACAAGTCAAGATTGTGAAAGGGATGACCGAATCCCGCCCTTCAAGCAGACCAAAGACCCAAGCATCTCGCTAAATGCCGAGGACACTCCATGGTTACTGCATGATCATAACCAAGGGTCATACGTCAAGAAGAAGTTCACCATGTGCCCGCTTGATATATAGTGATGTTTAATAAATAGTGTGTATTAGAGATTTTATGTAATAATTGTAACTTCAGATGTTTCTATCATATTTTTCTTGTTTTTATAGTTTCAAATGAAATTCCTATTCGATAAAAGGACACATGTACCTCTGTGAAGCATGTCTTCTCCACCGTCACTATAAAAGTCGTTTGAAATGTCAATAAGATAAAAGGAAATGCAACTATTATTTTTAAAAAATTTATGCCTAGTATTTAATTTACTATGCATTTAACAAGAATTAGCATATAAAAAACAAGAATTTACAAATAAACTTAATACAAAACCCAAACTGTGAAAACTGTATGAATCGAATAGTGGGGACCTTTAGTCGGTCAGATACTGCTTGGGACTAAAGGTCACACACCTCGACTAAAGGTTCTCTCGAAAATATGTCTCACAAAAACCTTTAGTCCCGTCAGTGGCACCACCGGGACTAAAGGTCCAGCCTTTTAGTCCGGTCCGTATTACCACCGGGACTAAAGGTCTTTAGTCCGGTTGGTAATACCGCCGACTAAAGGTCCCTCAAGATTTAAGCAACGATGGCTTCTTCCTTCTTCCACCCCTTCCGTCTCCCTCGCTGCCTCTCTCGCCACGGGCGCTTCATCTCGGCTTGGCGCTGCGTGCCCCATCTCCGTCGTTCTCCATCGTCACGCCGCGCCACGGAAGCTTGCCGCCTTCCTCTCCGTGTGGCGCCCACCCAAAGAACGCCTCGAGCCGAAGTTCGCCCGAACCGCCTCATCTTCTTCAACCGGTGCACCGCCGTCAGAATCGACGCCCCTCGTAAGCACCGGTGAATCCCATCCGCCACACCTTCCCTTGGTCCTCCTTGTTGTTTCCCCTCTCTTGATTCCTCCTCTCCGGCACCGAAGCTCCGCCGCCACGCTCGCCAAGTACCGCCGCCGTTCATCTTCGATGCCGGTGAGTCTCCGTCCATCTCGGACCAAACCGTCGCCTCCTCAGAGCCCAGGCATGCCGCTGTTCCATTTGTGCTCTCACCAATGCCCTGTGGTCGCCGATCGCCGCCGATGAGGGTGACCCGAGAGTGCCTCTTTGTGACCGCCATCGAGCCGAGAAATCATTTTGATGAAGGATTCTTGGACGGATCGCATCTAAATACCTCAGTTCTCTAATTCTCACTAGAAATCGTGAGGTTTTTGCGTGTTCTCGAGTCCTTTTGCTTGTAACTGATCATCACATTTGATTTAGTCTAGTTGATGAACGAGCAGAGTAGCAATGCTCTGAATAGGTTTTTTTGTCTTATTGATGATGTGGAGCTACATGATTGTATACATACATGGCCCTTTCTGATTCCATGAGTTACATTGTTACAGGGTCACTTTGTTTGTTCTCGTGACCAAGGAATTACATCTTGCAGTGTTTCTGAATATTTGTCACATGTGTATGGTTTCCTTTAGATAGATGATGATACACGCTGCTATTTTTCTTTCGTTTGTAGATACTTTCTGGTTTCATCTTTCATGTACAGAGGCCAATAGTATCTGTTTGATGTAGATATATGCTGTTTCATCTTTCATGTATAGAGGCCAATTGTATCTGTTTGATGTAGATATATGATGCGGCTGTTTGCTGATTCTGTTTTGATGTATAGTAGCTTATCTCCTGGTTAATATTCATCTGTTTGGTGAAGATATATGCTGCTGTTGTTTGTTGGTTCTGTGTTTTGATGTATGGAACTCAGAAAATATATATGTAACACTCATCATTTGGGCCGATCCGGTTAAACCAATGGATGCATGGTCCAATGTAGATAGCGCAGCATGGAGCGAACCCAAACCTTGGTCTGCCCCATTGGATACGATAGGTTAGGTTCGGTTTGAGCCTAACCGAGCCATTCCCACCCCTATGTGTGGTGGTATTAAACTAAACCGAGATAATACGGTGGTATTAAAGTGAACCCCCACATGCATCAACATCTCCATGAACTCAACACGCGACACTAAAGGGCACAGACGCACACGCCGTCGATCGCGGGAGGCCCGTGCCACGCGCATCCTTCTTCGCCACGGGCTTGGCACGGCACGCGAGCTGCACCACGCGTGCTCACGTTGCCATCAATATGTTGTTTTTCTTTTGTCGATGCATGTCACGAACCGCACGCCACTTGATGCGAAATCATAACCCGATCACGAACCGCTCTAACGCCCTACACATATATTTGCGAAATGGCCAACCGAATGACAACATGGACGATGCCATGATGGATATTATCAACAATGACGCCTTACAAGGTGCCCAATTCAAGGTGATGACAACAATCAAGAAGTAGATGACGGAGTCAAGATTTTGCCGATTATGAAGATGAGCAAGACAATGTCTTTGGCGAGGTCTATCTACAATCTCTTATGTATACATGAAATTCGAATAATTTCATTTGTCGATAAATATATTTATTTAAATCTTTGTGTTTCTACATTCAGTAGCCCTCTGGATCGGCGACAACAACGGGAAGAGTAGAAATGTACGAGGTCCAAGAAGCCGTTGAGGGTCGGTTCATTCTCTCGAATTCGAGGAGGATCTGAGCAAAGTACTTGGACCACATGCACGTAAATTTGTCACCATCGTGGGTACCTTGTAAGGGACAGGATCCCGATCAATGCTCGTGAATGGAAGCAAAAGAAAGTTGCTCCTCATATTAGTTTTGTCTCGATCGTGACAAGGCACTAGTTTGGCAAGATGTCCTTCAACATTTCGCTTCGTCATGTAAGATGAAGCTTTGAAGGAGAGAGTTAGGAACTGGGCTATGAAGAAGATGGCCACACAATTCCAGTGTTGGAAGAAGAAATTGTACAACACATTTATCAGGAAGAACCTGACGCCAGATTTCAACACTAAGGCCTACGTCAAGTTGAGGCCGTTTTGGGATGAGTTTGTACAGTTCAAGACATCGGAAGAGGGTGAGGCACGGTGAGAAGGAACCAACAGAATGCCCGACAAAAGCAATACCACCATCACTTGGGATCAGGTGGCTACAGGAGTGCCATTCCTAAGTGGGAAAGAATGGAACGGGAGATTCTTGCCAAGGGGATCGAACCAGAATCAATCAACCGCCCGAGCGCCAAGTATTGGTTTTTCGGTCATGGGGAAGCTCGACCTAGAGACCGAAAGATAGTGTATGGCGAAAACTCCAAAGAGCAATTAAAGATTTGCTTATGCTCGAGGCTTGGCCGAGAGTGGCGGTGTGGCACCAACAGAGATAAGGATGAGCCGACATACGCCTGGAGAGTCTTGAACACGGTGGGCAAACAAGAGGCTATGGGAGGTGTCGGGAGCATGCCTTCCCTAAAGACAAAGCCACCTATAGAAGCCGCCAGAGAAAGAAGTACGAGGAGGCAGAGCGGATGCGCAGGATGGAGGAAATGGTTCTTGAGTCACGGAAGTGGCTCGTGAAGCAATAGAGCGAGAAAAGCACTTGAAGCCAAAATGAATGAGGAAATCAAAAGGCAAGTGCAGATAGCAAGAAGTTCCATCCAAAGGCAAAGCGCATCGAGCCGGAGTCAACATCGCCCCCTAATCGCTTGAAAAGCGATTGCGCTTCCACGGAGGTGCCAAGTGATTCAACATGACGCAGGTCTGCGCTTCCCGTGGATGACATCACCGATCCTCTCACGACATGTGAGCCGCACATTCAATGGGAATGCCACAACCATGGTGGCTATCGGTGTTGTATCTCGATCGACCCTACGAAGACACCAAGATGCCATGGGGCATTAATACCTCTGGATATGCTAGCGCCTCGGTGGATAGAGTTGTGAAAGGTAATAGCAATGTGCCTCTTGACATTGAAGGAGGTGATGGGGAGAAGACTTTAGGAGAAGCGGAGAAGACATTCATATGTTGGCGCAAGCGCTATATCATTATTCCTAGGGCGCCACCTCCTCCTCCTCAACAACCTAACCCTAGGTGCGGATGAAAGTGAACGAAACATTTTTTCACTAATTATGTATTGGCTTAAATAACGGTTTACTCATACCACGTTGTTTTCACAGCAGAACCTCCCCAACCTAAGTCCAATTATCCATTCACCACCGGTCACAAAGTGATGCGGCGATGACAATGAAGTGGAAGACACGGTCGCATCCCCATCGCCGCTTCCATCGCCGCCACCGGCCGCTTCCATCGCTTCCACGGCCGGGCTCCAACGCCGCCACCGGCCGCTCCATCGCTTCCACGGCGGGCTCCAACGCCGACACCGCCGCCCTCGCCAAAGAAGAGGCGCACCCACAAACGGCGCGTCTGCCCCACCGCCAAGAAGAAAGCCTTAGGGAGAACACCACTATTTCTAAGACGCATTTAAACTTTCCTATGAGAAGATCACGAGGAAATAGATGCTTGAAAACAGATGTGGGCGGTTTCTTCGCGAAAGTCAAGGCTAAAAGTGAAGCGGCGAAACCTCGAGAAGCCGATTTCTTCAGACGCCCGAAGTTCTAAGGCAAAGGGTGGACGCCACGAGAAAAAGTTACGCCATGCTCGTAAGGATTCGCCACTATCGGACTATGACCGCACTCTCACGAAGTCAATTGAGGAGGCGAAGAAGAAAGAGAAGAGAGCACGGAAGGGTGTTGCACAACTCGGGAACAATCACAACAATCAAGTGCCCCGCTTAGTTATTGGGAATGAATATGGTTCAAACACTAACGCTAGAACAGATATCCGAAATGTGCATTTGGATCAACTTGATGAATTTTTCATGAAAGCGGTCTAAGCATTTCCCAAATGCTCGGAGCACACATCAAAAGTGCTCCGGAAGTTGATCATGGAAGAAGGAATATGTATATGGCAAGAGTCTATACAACCACGAGAAGCTCAAGGAACTTCAGACGCAAATGTACTTGTTAAACAAGTGGTACATGGCGGCGTGTCGCAGTAAAAGCGGATGACTATATTTGCGTCAAAATTAGAAACCATCATTACTTCCGTGGCGATGACATTATAATGGTTCAGTTTAATGAGTTACACCGGCTATGCCACATGAACGCCTAGACAAATCTCTCATCACCGCTTTTGTCTCAGACGTGATTCTTTCTTTTAATAATCTCACTCTAGCATATGTATATGTATAAGTAATTATCCTCACACTAGCTAGCATGTCTATACATATGCAGAGACATGATGAGAGACCTCACACGAGAAACGACAAGAACATTGGTTTCATGATCCATATATCGTATTCAAGGACCCAAACACTCCCTACGATCAATGGAGACCTCAAACGGAGAGGAATTTCCGGAGGTTCTTGATCAACCAAAAGAGCAAAAGATTTATACTCTTCCCTACAACTTTGGGTGAGTGTTGTTATCGTGTGCACATTTTACTTTACTTACTCAATCCAACATAAAGATATATATGTTGACTCTATAAACAAATGACTTTTCATCGATAATTGATTGTCTTCGATCTCTCCGACGGTCATTTGCTAATCTATGACTCGTTGAGAAAACCGCAGAAGATTACCAAGATATGATAGACATTATCCAGGTAACTTCGATCTTTAAATATTTATTCCTCGCTCTTTAACTCGCAATAGTTAATTAACGATCCAATTATTAGGCGTGGTTTGGGCTTGGTTCGTTCACTACACCGTCCGGATCCGAAAGCGCCACTTCGATCCACACCGATCGGATGTAAGTTGTACTAGCTCCCCGCATCTTTACCTTATCATGCTTCACCACGCTACGGATGACGAGAGTAATCTTTTTATATCGCATGCATGGGTTCTACTGACCACCAGCAACAATTTGTGTGGATACTACGCTTATGAAGTTCCTCACGGTGTATGCAAAAAGAACCCATCTACAGATGCGTGAAGCACGTAATAAGTATATATAATAAATCCATTTTATTTATTTGTTGCTATTAAATAAATCTTATGTATATTAATACTTCTTTCGCTTAATGCAAATTGAAGGAGATATGGTTGAAGGAACAGTGTTGGATATGGACCGCCTCAAAGGAATTCAAGAGACAATCGCAGATTTCTTAATGAGCATGTCCTCAAGCCCGCACCGAAGTTCTACTTTAACCCAGATGAACAATTGAAGCCAAACCAGATTTAACATTTGTATGACATTTAAGTGGAGGACAACATTTGTGTTGTAAATACCAAGGATGCATGAATAATATTGCTAAATTATATGTGGGCGTATACATATATTAGCAGCGAAGAATACGCATTTGAAAACCTAATGTAATTGTAAAACCAAAATCAATAATGAATTGAAATGGAAACAAAAAAAAAAAAACATTTTAGTCCCTTGGTAATACCAACCGGGATTAAAAGGGCCAGCCCGTGGGCTGACCAATGGACCTTTTAGTCCCGGTTGTTATTACCAACCGACTAAAGGTCGCCTTTAGTCCCTGCACGGGACCCGGACTAAAGGTGAGACATTTAGTCCCGATTTCCTAGTCCGGCTCTATAACCGGACTAGAGGCCCATTAGACCCGGGACCAAAGGTCTGTTACGTAGTAGTGATTTTGTTGATATAGAATTTTATTTTTTAGTCTTTGTTTTTTGCTCAATCTCTCAAAGTATATGTTAATTTTAATCACATGATGGAAATATTAGTTATTAAGACTTTCGAGAATATATATAGTGACCCAAATAGAAATTACATAAATAAATTGCTTTAATTTATGTATAATAAAATTATAAATAAACTAAAATTTGATTATTTTAGGCTGAGAAAACAGTCGAATCGTGTATAGACGAACCCTTTCCATAATTTCAATTTCCATTTCCATGCAGCCCCCCTACCCGCCACCAACCTGACAACGCCTCCATATCCATGGCCATCTCGCTACTATATATGCGTGTATGAAAACCCTAGCTAACTCCCCACGAGCTGCCACACAGAGACGTCTCCAACTGCATGCCATGGGGAGCCTGGACACGAGCCCGGCTGTCCTTGGCCCGATCGACGTCGAGGCGGCCGGATTCCAGCCGCTCCACGCCGACGACGTCCGCACTTACCTCCACAAGGCCGTCGACTTCATCGCCGACTACTTCAGCTCCGTCGAGTCGCTCCCCGTGCTCCCCGACGTCGAGCCCGGGTACCTGCAGAGGGTGCTCACGCCGGCGCCGCCGGACTCCTCCGCGCCGTTCGACGTGGTCATGAAGGAGCTCCGTGCGGCTGTGGTTCCCGGCATGACGCACTGGGCGAGCCCCAACTTCTTCGCGTTCTTCCCAGCAACAAACAGCGCTGCTTCTATCGCCGGCGACCTCATCGCGTCGGCGATCAACACGGTGGGTTTTACGTGGCAGGCCGCCCCAGCTGCCACCGAGCTTGAGATGCTCGCGCTTGACTGGCTCGCGCACCTCCTCCGCCTGCCGTCGAGCTTCATGAACCGCGCTAGCGGCGGCGCCGGCCGTGGCACCGGAGGCGGCGTCATCCTCGGGACGACGAGCGAGGCAATGCTGGTCACGCTCATCGCCGCACGTGACGCCGCTCTGGGACGAACCGGATGCAGCGGTGTGTCCGGCCTGCCGCGCCTTGCGGTGTACGCCGCCGACCAGACCCACTCCACGTTCTTCAAGGCGTGCCGGCTTGCCGGGTTCGACACGGCCAACGTCCGGTCCATCCCAACGGGACCGGAGACTGACTACGCGCTCGACCCGGACAAGTTGCACCGGTTCATGCAGGCTGACGTGGACGCTGGCCTCGTCCCGACCTACGTCTGCGCCACGATCGGCACCACGTCCACAAATGCGGTCGACCCCATCGGTGACATCGCCGTCGTGGCCGGCAAGTACGGTGCGTGGGTTCACGTCGACGCCGCTTACGCTGGTAGCGCCTGCATCTGCCCGGAGTTCCGGCACCACCTCGACGGCATCGATCGCGTAGACTCCATCAGCATGAGCCCGCACAAGTGGCTGCTCACGTGCCTGGACTGCACCTGCCTCTGGGTGCGCGACACGCACCGCCTCACCGATTCGCTGGAGACGAACCCGGAGTACCTCAAGAACGACGCCAGCGAGTCTGGCGACGTCACCGACCTCAAGGACATGCAGGTCGGCGTCGGCCGCCGCTTCCGCGGTCTCAAGCTCTGGATGGTCATGCGCACCTACGGCGCCGCCAAGTTGCAGCAGCACATCCGCAGCGACGTCGCCATGGCCAAGACGTTCGAGGGCCTGGTCCGTGCCGACGACCGGTTCGAGGTCGTCGCGCCGAGGCGGTTCGCGCTCGTCTGCTTCAGGATCAGGATCAGGCCGCGCGGCGCCATGACCGAGGAGGACGCCGACGAGGACAACCGCGAGCTCATGGAGCGCCTGAACAGGACAGGCAGGGCGTACCTGGCGCACACGGCGGTCGGCGGCAGGTTCGTGCTGCGTTTCGCGGTGGGGTCGACGTTGCAGGAGGAGCGGCACGTGCGAAGCGCGTGGGAGCTCATCCAGAAGACGGCCACTGAGATCATCAAGGGAGAAAAACATGACGATGTCCTTGCACAGAAACATGGTAGGGACTAGTAGACAATGCATATAGGTAACACAAGCCCAGCTTAACTCGATGCAAACCAAGTCCATCCTTACTAGTTTTGCTTAATCTAAGAACATACTATGTTAACCTAAACCCAAGAGCCAAATCAAGCTCAGCAAAGCCGAATTAAGCTATATCTTCTCCTTACAACTATATTAATTAACGTCCAAGTGATTATAATAAAGTTGCCCATGCATTAGCTAAGCATGGAGCTTTGTCGGAGCCGTCTGCCGCCGAGTCCCATGTGGATCAGCATGCTCCAGGTGGCCAGCGATTTACCTGTGCACCAAGTCTAATGGAATGAATTGTTCCGTCACAAAAAAAAAACCCCCTACCCCCCGAAAAAATTCTACGAGCTTACAGTTAATTTGTACACTTCCTACGAAACAAGCTAGCCGTGCTTAGTATATACTCCAGTCGTAGTGGTACAAATTAAACATCGCCGATCGAGCAACAAGTCAGCGCGTTGAATCGATGGGCACATATATACTACGTATATTTACTACTTAAAGTGGTGGTGAGTGGTGCTTTCTTCTTCCCGTCCCCTTTTCTTATATCCCATCCGCGCCGACAGGTGGGACCAGCACGCCCGTCCATTCTATCCCCGCGCGACTTCACCTCTTCTCATCCCTTCCGCTGACTTCTGAACCCTCGTCTCGTGCACCCCGGTGACTTTTCCATCCTCTCTCCCTTAGCGATTTCCCCACGTGTCAGGCCCTCCCTGTCGTGATTCCTCCGTCTGCTGCCCCACCCCCAACATCGCCCTCGTGTACGCCCTCTACTCTCAATGTTGTGTTTGCCATCGCCATCAAAGCATCGCGACACAGTGCTCGCCACCCTCACGCTATTCCTCGACCCGCACTATACTCCACAGGCGAGCTTGAGCTCCTCCATCCTTGCCATCATGAAGTTGGAAGGCTGTGTGAAGCTCTAGCTCACGGCCCCAAAACAGCCCGACGACTTGCTGTTTCATTGCCCACTAGTGGCTCGATGAAATGTCTTACTCATTATTTTCTTATCTGATCACTCTCACCTCTCCTCGACATCTAATCCCACTCTTACTCTCCTTTCTCACAATGGCAGAGAGCATGCGACGGTCAAGCGGGAGCGACAGTCGCTCGGCGTCGGCAGCAGGTGGGCCGAGGGCGAGGGACATGCGGAGCAAGCGCGGCCGGCCAAAGGCGAAGGCCATGCGCGATGCAAGCACAACAGGCTGAGGGCATACGTGGCCGGTCGAGGTGCACGTAGAGCAGGCGCGGACGGTCGGGCTTGCAGTCATATACGACTCCCCCTCTTCCTGTCTTTACCTCTCTGCGTGGACATGTTGTACATCCGTATTCAATCGAGTTAGCTCTCAACAGGCTTGTTGTAAAAATTTACGAATTGTTAATTTCACTGGCTCCTGCGATGATTGTGCATTTGCTTCCAATTTGGGTTGAAACAACACAAAATCTTACATGACATTAATGCATTAACTCATGAAGTTTGATCCCAGCAAGCTAACAATACTTAATACTGAAAGCATTTGATGACATATTTATTGGGGTGATGTGTGCGAGCAGATCGAAGGATGCTTATGGTAGCCGAGAGCTACATAGGAAAATAAAAGGTCTTTAACACAAACGGGTGGAAAAAAAACTGTTAGAGGAGGGTCGCCGCGCTACCTCGAGACGATGGTAACCCCGCAAAGGCATGACGCCCGGACGGATCACTCGTTCGGGGACCGACCCCAGGCAAGGTCTAGCGGCTAACCTCGCCGAGGTATGACACATCGACGAACCCACACCGGGCAAGGTCCAGAGACCAACCCCAAACGGGGTCCGTGTAACATCCCGATTTTCAGATCTTTTTGAAAATTTTCAAAATAAAAATAACCATTTGTTTTTGTTGTAGTTCTAAAGCGTAACTTGAATTTTTGGAATTAAAAGTGATTTAAATGACTAAATCGAACTTCAACTAATCCAAAAGTTTGGTTTATTTGAGTTTGTTGGAGTTCTCTAGTGTTGAAATTCCTTTTCTCTATTCATTCCGTTTTCCCCTCTGCCCAGCTCTTCCTTGTCCAGACCTCCCTCTCGTTTGGACCTCCCTCTCAGTCCAAGACCTCTAGGTGGTCCTAGGAGAACTCCCGGGTGGTCCTGAAAGACCTCTGGGTAGTCCTGGAGACCGGTCACGACCACCTCTTTGGTCACGACCACCCCATTGGTTGGACCAAGTTCCTAAGTTTTGACTAGCCCCACCTGTCAGCCCTGCTCACCTTCTTTTTCCTCCCGCCACATCACTGCTGACGTAAAAGTCTTCGCGTATTAAATGTCGTTGTGTCGCATTAAATGCTGTTGCTTCTGCAGTACCCGTTCCCTCTTGTTTCCTCCCCTACCTGCCCCCATCTCCTCCTTCACCTACCCTTGAACGCGTGCGCCTCCGAGTCTTTCAACGACTCTCCCCGTCTCCCCAAGCTATAAAAGCCTGAGCAGCCCTCTTTCATCGCATTTTTCCGCACCCAACTCTCTTGCTCTCGCCCAGTTCCTCCGTGCTTCGAGTTTCACCACCGCCGGCTCGAGCCTGCGTCGTCACCTCCCCGGCACCAAGGAGTCCGCTGAAACCTGCGTCGTCGCCTCCCCGTCGCCAAGGAGTCCGCTGAAGCCTGCGCTCTCCTCGTCGCCAAGGAGTCAGCTGGAGCCTGCTCCGTCTTGAACCACCTAGCTACCGAAGGATTCACCGGAGCGCCCGTGCCTTCTTCGATTATCGCCTGCCGTCCACCCACTCCCCCTCCCCCTTCAGCCTATCTCTCGGCCCTGGTGAGTTTCTCTGTGCCCTGTTCTCTTCCCTTGTTCTTACAACCACGTTGCGTAGTCGTATTCCTTCCTACGACCACGTTGCGTAGTCGTATCCTTTTGTATTCTTCCTACGACCACATTGAGTAGTCATATCCTTCCTGTATCCCTCTTATGACCACGTTGAGTAGTCGTATCCCGTTTGTATCCTTTGTACGACCATGTTGAGTATTCGTATCCTACTTGTATTCTTCATATGACCGCGTTGAGTAGTCGTACCCCTTCTGTATTCTTCGTATGACCACGTTGAGTAGTCGTATCCTTCTTGTATTCTTCGTACGACCGCGTTGAGTAGTCGTACCCCTCCTGTATTTTACGCATGACCGCGTTGAGTGGCCGTATCCTTCTTGTATTCTTCGTACGACCACGTTGAGTAGTCGTACCCCTTCTGTATTCTTCGCACGATCACGTTGAGTAGTCGTATCCTTCATTGGACCTCCTTCCGACCAGTCGAACCTCTTCGACCAGGTCGTTGGACCTCAAATCTCCTCAGGACCTCCCTTGACCTCCTCAGCACCTCAAGATCTCCTCAGGACTTCCCTTGACCTCCTCAGGACCTCCAGGATCTCCTCAAGACCTCCCTTGATCTCCTCAGGACCTCTCATGATCTTCTCAGGACCTCCCTTGACCTCTTCAGGACCACCAGGATCTCCTCAGGACCTCCCTTGACCTCCTCAGGACCACCAGGATCTCCTCAAGACCTCCCTTGACCTCCTCAAGACCTCCCTCAACCACCCTCCTAGTTGAACCTCCTCCCATCCTATTGGACCTTCTCCCGACTAGTCGAACCTCCTTCCGAGAGCCCGTTCCTCATTCATCTAATTTAGTACTTTGTTGTTGGTTCTAGTTCGGTTTGTTTTGGAGTTCATTTGGATTTTATTTGGTCTTTATTTGAATTTGCTTCGTTCTCACATGTTGATTTCGACGACTCCAGAGAACCCGAGTACTCCGAAGAAGTAGACCCTCAAGCTTTCGAGCAAGACAAGTTACACCCTTGATCATATTGAATTAATCCTACTATCCAAATTATTTAAGTTATTTTCAAATTATTATTGCATGTTTATTTAAATTCAAGTAATTTAAATCCATGTTTTAACTTTATAGTTATTCCTAATTCCTTTGTACATCCAAACTTGATTATTGATTCAACAACCCCTTGTTATCATAGTAAAGAGCTAGTAGGTACATTAGTATGAAATAGCACATGTTGCAAAACTCTATGCTTAGTCAAAGCTTAGCCCCAAAAATCTTGGTTTGGGGAATTTACTGCCAAAAGACCAATGTTGTCGAAATGTTTTAACCATGACATCGGGTTGTCGTGGAAGTTTGCAAATATTTTTGAAAAGCAAAGCAAAAGGGAAATTGGTTTGGACTTGGGCGAATTGGTTGTTTGGAAGGGTGCATGTTCATGCACGGGATCGATTCATTTCTATGATCGTGGCCCAGGGTTCTGTTGGAAGTTGCCCAAGTCAGTTAAGGACCGGTGTTCAAGTGTATTTTGCTATGCCCTACCGTACAACCACATGTTCTAAATGGGCAAAACCTGGCTAACTAATTTGCAACGTTTCACTGTGGTCGTTCCATCCGGTCGTATGGGTGTCTTGATGACCTACTTTTATGTATTCCCACCTAGCGCAAAAGGGGACCTGAACCCAGCGAATGGTTAGTCCAAAGGGGGCGAAACCTTAGCGAGGGGGGACTGTGGTGGAATGGCGCTCTATAAAGGCCTTGTCACGTGCTCTAGACCGCTTACCCACGGTAGTGAGTGGTGGTATCGACGGATGCCAAACAAACTAGAGAAGTCGTGTCGTGTGGGTAAAGCTGTACACATCTGCAGAGTGTAAAACTATTCAAATAGCTGTGTCCACGGTCATGGACATGCTAGCAAAGTTGCTCCAAGTTAGATTTTGGTTTTGTTTTCCAAAGACTTTATGAAATGGTTTTGGATGTCTATCCAAATGGGTTTTGAACGGGTAGCCCTGTGATAGGAGGGTATCCTTCACCACTTGTTGATGAATGTTATCCGACTATAAAACTGAGATTTAGAAAATGAATTTTAGTTATTATATAACTGCTTTGGAACTTAATACAAGTATTTGGAAAGAAACATGGCTTTATGCACATCAACTCTATAAACCTTCCTTTGAGATATCCTTGCATACATTACAATCTGTTAGTTGACGGGTGTGACTTGCGAGCGTGGTTGTTGTGCTCACTCTTGCTTAATTCAATAATTGAGCAGGAAAAGAGGTCTACGAGGAGCCTGAGGACTAGGACGACTAGGCTACGCCCTCTAGACGATTGCCTGTGGCGAATCGTGTAGTCTACTTGCTTTTGTCTTCCGTTGTGTTTAGTTTTGTCGGCCCATAAGCCGTTCTTTTAATCAACTCTGTTGTTTATTAATAAAGTTTGTATTTATGGCTGTTACCACATTTGTTTACCGTGTGAACTAGCCGCTGATCTTGGGACTAGTTCAGTTTGCACAGAAGATTTGGGGTAATCCCAGGTCCGACCATGACAGCTCGAGGGCCAACCTCGCTAAGGTACGACACATCGGTGAACCCACTCCGGACGAGGTCCAGGGACCAACCCCAGACGTGGTCTGGGGGCTAACCTCGCTGAGGTACGACACATCAGCGAACCCACTCTGGGCGAGGTTTGGAGACAAACCCCGGATGCGGTCCGGGGGCCAACATCGCCGAGGTACCACACATCAGAGAACCCACTCCAAGCGAGGTTCAGAGACCAACCCCGAATGGGTTCGAGGGCAACCTCACCGAGGTATGACACATCAGCGAACCCACTCCAGATAAGGTCTGGGGACCAACCCTGGACGTGGTCCAAGGGCCAACCTCGCCGAGGTACGACACATCAACGAACCCACTCGGACAAGGTCCGAGGGCCAACCCCGGACGTGGTCCGGGGGCCAACCTCACCAAGGTACAACACATCAGCGAACCCACTCTGGGAAAGGTCGAGAGACCAACCCCCCAGATAGGGCACGGGGCCCAACCTCGTCGAGATACGACACATTGGCGAACCCGCTCCGGATGATGTTTGGGGACCAACCCCGGATGGGTTCCGAGGGCCAACCTTGGCGAGGTACAACACATAGGCGAAGTCACTTCGGGTGAGGTCCGAAAACCAATCCCGGACGGGGTGCGGAGGCCAACCTCGTCGAGGTGCGACACATCGGCAGACCCACTTGAAGGTCGTCGGACCCGCTTGGCAAAACGGACGAAAGTACCCCTGGGATGAACTAGGTACCGAGGGCAATGATGTAACTTTGCATGCCTACCCCTCCCACTCTATAAATATGCTCCATTTAAATGGGAAAGAGGAGGCCATTTTGTAACTTCTACTGCACATATGCAATACATCCATATGACCCCTTTGTGTGTTATTCTCATGGAGTCCCCTTCGCAACCTCGACTGTCAACGCATCCGACTGGGGGTGCCACAAGTTTACTGTCCTATCTCATATGGACGATAGTTGGCGCTGACTGTGTGGACCGTAACGAGAAGCTACGGGTTCACGACTCACCTTGGCCTCGTCCCACCCTGGACTAGGTCCGTGCTCACCTCGATCTCTACCTACCCTGCACCTATTCTGGGCAGGCACCTCCTCGGGCCATGCATCTAGGCTTGCATCGGTCTCTCACACCAGTAAACGACATCGCCACATTTGATGACCTTGCCTCGACATGGCACAACTCGGCATCGATGGCTTTGCCCTCGGCCCAGCTTTGCTTCGCCTCGATGGTGTCTCCTTGACTAGGGGCTCCCTTAGCTCAACGGATTCACGTCGGTGAGCCCCAACACACCTCGATGGCTTGGCCTCAGTGTGGTTCAACTTGGACTCGTTGGCTTTGCCTCGGTCGAGCAAGAACAGACTCACCCTTCGGGGTTGACTATGCGATAAATACTCACCCCCTGGGACCGAGTACGCGATAAAGACTCACCCTCCGAGGCAGAGTACACGAATGAAATACTCACCCTCTAGGGTCGAGTACACGATAAAGAATCACACTCTGGGGTGGAGTACACGATAAAGACTCACCCTCCGGGCCCGAGCACATGAGTGAAAGACTCACCCTCTGGGTTGAGTATGATAAAGACACCCTCTGGGGCTGAGTACGTGAGCAATGCTCATCCTCCAGGGCTGAGTATGCGTGCAAAAGACTCATCCTCTAGGTCTGAGTGTGCGAGTCAAAGACTCACCCCAAGATGCCTCGATGGCTAGGCCTCGGTGTGGGTCAATTCAGCCTCGACAGCTTCACCTTGGCTAAGCTTCACTTTGCCTCGATGGTATCTCCTCGACTAGGGGCTCCTCTTAGCTCGACGAAGTCACCTAGGTGAGCCCCAGCATGCTTTTATGGCTCGACCTTGGCGTGGTTCAAGTCGGGCTTGATGGATCTACCGTGGCCGAGCTTCGTTTTGCCTCGATGGTGTCTCCTCGACTAGGGGCTTCTCCTAGTTCGACATATTCATCTCGGCAAGCTCCAACATGCCTCGATGGCTCGGCCTTAGCATGGCTCAGGTCGTCCTTGATGGATCTACCGCGGTCGAGCTTCGTTTTGCCTCGATGGTGTCACCTCGACTAGAGGTTTCCCCTAGTTCAACGGATTCACTTCGGTGAACCCCAACACACCTCGATAGCTTGACCCCGGCATGGTTCAACTTGGCCTCGACGGCCTTGTCTTGGCTGAACATCATTTCGTCTCAATGGCATCTCCTCGACTAGGGGCTCCGCCTAGTTTCACAGATTCACCTCAGCAAGCCCCAACACGCCTCGATGGCTCAGCCTCGGTGTGGTTCCACTTGGCCTCAACGGCGCTGCCTCGACCAGGCTTCACTTCCACCTCGATGGTGTCTCATCGACTAGGGGCTCCTCCTAGCTCGACGGAGTCACCTCGGTGAGCCCAAACACACCTCGATGGCTCAGCCTCGGTGTGGTTCAAGTCAGCCTTGATGGATCTACCTCGGTCGAGCTTCGTTTCGCCTCGATGGAGTCTCCACAACTAGGGGCTTCCCCTAGTTCGACGGATTCTCCTCGACAAACCCCAACACTCCTTGATGACTTTACTGTCGGGGATTGGACCTGGGATTACCCCAAATCATTTGTGCAAACCGAACTAGTCCCAAGATCAGCGGCTAGCTCACATAGTAAACAAATGTTGTAACAACCATAAACGCAAACTTTATTAATAAACAACAGAGTTGATTACAAGAACGACTTATGGGCCGACAAAACCAAACACAGCGGAAGACAAAAGCAAGTAGACCACACGATTTGCCACAGGCAATTGTCTGGAGGGCGCAGCCTAGTCGTCTTGGTCCTCAGGCTCCTCGTAGACCTCTTCTCCTGCTCAATTATTGAATTAAGCAAGAGTGAGCACAACAATCGCGCTCGTAAGTCACACCCATCAAGTAACAAATTGTAATGCATGCAAGGATATCTCAAAGGAAGGCTTATAGAGTTGATTTGCATAAAGCCAGATTTCTTTCCAAATACTTGTACTAAGTTCCAAAGCGGTTATACAATAATTAAAATTAATTTTCTAAATCTCAGTTTTATAGTCAAATAACATTCATCACAAGTGGTGAAGGATACCCTCCTATCACAGGGCTACCAGCCCAAAACCCATTTGGATAGACATCCAAAACCATTTCATAAAGTCTTTGGAAAACAAAACCAAAATCTAACTTGGAGCAGCTTTGCTAGCATGTCCAAGACCATGGACACGGCTATTCGAATAGTTTTACACTCTGCAGAGGTGTACAGCTTTACCCACACGACATGACTTCTCTAGTTTGTTTGGCATGCGTCGGTACCACCACTCACTACTGTGGGTAAGCGGTCTAGAGCATGTGACAAGGCCTTTACAGAGCGCCATTCCACCGCAGTCCCCCCTCGCTAAGGTTTCGCCCCCTTTGGACTAACCATCCGCCGGGTTCAGGCCCCCTCTTGCGCTAGGTGGAAATACATAAAAGTAGGTCGTCAAGACACCCATACAACCAGATGGAATGACCACAGTGAAACGTTGCAAATTAGTTAGCCAGGTTTTGCCCATTCAGAACATGTGGTTGTACGGTAGGGCGTAGCAAAATACACTCGAAGACCGGTCCTTAACTGAGAACCCTGGGCCACGATCATAGAAATGAATCGATCCCGTACATGAACATGCACGCTTCCAAACAACCAATTCGCCCAAGTCCAAACCAATTTTCCTTTTGCTTTGCTTTTCAAAAACATTTGCAAACTTCCATGATAACCCGATGTCATGGTTAAAACATTTCGACAACATTGGTCTTTTGGCAGTAAATTCCCCAAACCAAGATTTTTGGGGCTAAGCTTTGACAAGCATAGAGTTTTGCAACATGTGTTATTTCATACTAATGTACCAACTAGCTCTTTACTATGGTAACAAGGGGTGGTTGTGGTTGAATCAATAATCAAGTTTAGATTTACAAAGGAATTAGGAATAACTATAAAGTTAAAACATGGATTTAAATTACTTGAATTTAAATAAGCATGCAATAATAATTTGAAACAGAGCTTAAATAATTTGAGATACTGGGATTCAATATGATCATGGGTCTAACTTGCCTTGCTCGAAAGCTTGAGGGTCTACTTCTTCGGAGTACTCGGGTTCTCCGGAGTCGTCGAAATCTACACGTGAGAACGAAGCAAATTCAAATAAAGACCAAATAAAATCCAAATGAACTCCAAAACAAACCGAACTAGAACCAACAGCATGGTACTAAATTAGATGAATTAGGAACGGGCTCTTGGGAGGAGGCTTGACTAGTCGGGAGGAGGTCCAACAGGTCGGGAGGAGGTCCAACTGGGAGGGTGGTCATGGGAGGTCCTGAGGTAATCAAAGGAGGTCCTGAGGAGATCAAGGGAGGTCCTGAGGAGGTCAAGTGGGGTCCAATGAAGGATACGACTACTCAACGTGGTCATGCGAAGAATACAGAAGGGGTACGACTACTCAACGCGGTCGTACGAAGAATACAAGAAGGATACGACTACTCAATGTGGGTGTACGAAGAATACAAAAGGAATACGACTACTCAACGTGATTGTAAGAGGGATAAAGAAAGGATACGACTACTCAACGTGGCCGTGCGAAGAATACAGAAGGGGTACGACTACTCAACGCGGTCGTACGAAGAATACAAAAAGGATACGACTACTAAACGTGGTCGTACGAAGAATACAGAAGGGGTACGACTACTCAATGCGGTCGTATGAATAATACAAGAAGGATACGACTACTCAACATGGTCGTACAAAGAATACAGAAGGGGTACGACTACTCAACATGGTCATACGAAGAATACAAGAAGGATACGACTACTCAACGTGGTCGTACAAAGAATACAAAAGGGATACGACTACTCAACGTGGTCGTAAGAGGGATACATGAAGGATACGACTACTCAATGTGGTCATATGAAGAATACAAAAGGATACAACTATGCAACGTGGTCGTAGGAATGGATACGACTACGCAACGTGGTCGTACGAACAAGGGAAGAGAATAGGGCACGGAGAAACTCACCAGGGCCAAGAGAGAGACTAAAGGGGGATGGGGAGTCGGTGGACGACGGGCGGCAGTCGAAGACGGCGTGGGCACTTCGGTGAATACTTTGGCAGCGAGGTGGTTAAAGACAGAGCAGGCTCCAGCAGACTCCTTGGCGATGGGGAGGCAATGGCGCAGGCTTTATCGGACTCCTTGGCGATGGGGAGGCGATGGCGCAGGCTCCAGCCAACTCCTTGGCGATGGCGCAGGCTTCAGCGGACTCCTTGGCGATGGGGAGGCGACGGCGTAGGCTCCAGCTGGCTGTGGCGAAACTCGAAGCACAGAGGAATTGGGCGAGAGCAAGAGATTTGGGTGCGAAAAAATGCGATGAAAGAGGGCTGCTCAGGCTTTTATAGCCAGGGGAGACGGGGAGAGTCGCTGAAAGACTCGGAGGCGCACGCGTTAAAGGGTAGGTGAAGGAGGAGATTAGGGTAGGTAGGGGAGGAGACAAGAGGGGGAACGGGTACTACAGAAGCGACAGCATTTAATGCGACACAACGGTATTTAATGCGCGAAGACTTTTGCATCAGCAGTGACACGACGGGTGGAAAAAGAAGGTGAGCAGGGCTGATAGGTGGGGCTTGTCAAAACTTGGGAGGGTGGTCTAACTAATGGGGTGGTCGTGACCAAAGGGGAGGTCGTGACCAAAGAGGTGGTCGTGATCGGTCTCTAGGACTACCCGGAGGTCTTCTAGGACCACCCGGGAGGTCTTCCAGGACCACCTAGAGGTCTTGGACTGAGAGGGAGGTCTGGACTGAGAGGGAGGTCCAAACGAGAGGGAGGTCTGGACAAGAAAGAACTGGGCCGAGGGAAAAACGGAATGAACAGAGAAAGGGAATTTCAACACGAGAGAACTCCAACAAAATCAAAATAAACCAAACTTTTGGATTAGTTGAAGTTCAATTTAGTCATTTAACTCACTTTTAATTCCAAAGTCTCAAGTTAAGCTTTAGAACTTCAACAAAACCAAATGGTTATTTTTATTTTGAAAATTTTCAAAAAGGCCTGAAAATTGGGATGTTACATTTACCTTCACGTGGTTCAACTTGGTCTCGACAGCCTTGCCTCGGCTGAACTTCGCTTCACCTTGATGGCATCTCCTCAACTAGGGGCTCCCCTTAGTTCGACTGATTCACCTTGTCAAGCCACAACACTCCTTGATGGCTTGGCCTCGACGTGGTTCAACTCAACCTTGACAGCTTTGCCTCGTCCGAGTAGAGAAAGACTCACCCTCTGGGGCCGAGTGCATGAGCAAGATTCACCCTCCAGGGTTGAGTGTGTAGCAAAAGACTCACCCTCCAGAGCTGAGTGCGTGAGAAATACTCACCCTTCGGGGCCGAGTGCGCAGCAAAAAAACTGACCCTCCGAGGCCGAGTACGCGAGAAATACTCACCCTCAGGGCCGAGTGCGCTTGTAACATCCCGAAATTAGGGTTTGTATTTCAAATGTATAAAAATATGATCTTTTTAAAAAAATTTGCTGCATCTCTTGGTCATTCAATTTATTTGGTTTTCAAATCAGGGTTTTGTTGATTGTAAAACCTACATTATTTTATGAAAATACAAGTAAAATGAAACTTCCAAGAATTTTAAAGAAAATTATATTACTTTAAAAACATTAGAAAAATTATACAGGGTTCTACACTGTGACCTAAACCTCCCTTAAAATTTTTAGGATTTTTAGAGTTAGTTTGCTATGTCAAATTAATTCCTTAAGCCTCAGCCGTTCCCATTTATTTAGAAATCAGAAAATAAAACTCTTTTTCCCTCTCCCACCGACCAGTGGAGCCCACAAGACAGTTCTCCTATTCCTCGGGCCGAGCTAGGTTGCCATTGCACCATGTCCTCCGGCTGATCCATGTTGCGATCGGACCAAGATAGCACCGCACTATCTCATTCACCTCACACCTCCCACTGACCATCCGAGCTCAATGCCCAGCTTTCTTCCTCCACGCGGCCGAGTGCATGGCTCCAGCTCATGCTGCGCCATGGCTTCCTCTGCCCGTCCATGCCACCACACCACCTCACTCCTGGTTTCCAACCGCATCCCCGGATTCTCCAACTCTCGACCACATCTCCCGCGCGCCCTTAATGGACAGTCCAGTCCCCGTCACACACCCATCAGCGCCCATGTCCGTGTGTCGCTGAGCCCGAGTGCATCACCAGCTCATTGAAGTTCACCGCCCGTGGCTATAAAAGGGCACCATGAGCTAGCCTCTACTCCTCTTCACTACTACAATCCATCTCTTCACTTCCTTCTCACTTTCCCTAGAGAAACCACCGAGAAGGGCTCGTACTCAAGGTTCGGGTGAGGCCGCTCTTTCACCGCCAGCGTCTCTGAGAGTTTTATCCTCGCCAAACCCGGTCACCATATGTTCTAGGCCATAAGCATTATTTCCTCTAAGTTAATTTGCCCTTCCATTCACAGGATCTCACTAGGGGCCCCTCTTCCCCATCTCTGGCAAACTTCCCCACCACCACTGCCGATCGGGCTACGCTCCACCCCTGTCCAATTCCCGAAGCTAGGAGCACCGCGTGGACACTACGAAGCTACCCCGAGCGTCGCCGAGGCCTTTCACCCCCTCCAACGAGCTATCCCCGTGAAGGTCCCCCTCACCGCCATCGGTCACCGCCGCTAGAGCTTCTCGGACCACCTCAGAAGCTACCTCCTGTTTGGTGAGTTCCTAATGTCCTAGAGCTACTCATGCACGTGCATTTTAGCTGAGAAGATCATTGGGTTGCGATGTGGTGTGTTGTCCCGAAAGATCCTACCGCTTAACCATGTCATGCCACTGTCTCTGGTCATCAGAGACCTTACTGCTTGTGCCAGTAGGTTCGCCTGGTCATGACGGTCTCGTTTTGACCACCCGATAGCGCCACCGTGCTTTGGTTCGCTAGCGATAGGCTGTAGACGCCTGTTGGGACCCCAGATACACAGCTCCGAGACCCTCTGTGTATTCTGAACTAGTCCTAAATTAGTAGCTAGCTCACACAGTTGCAATATTGATGTAATCATATCCATACAACAAAACAATGGATGAAGTAGACAAATTAATACTTAGTAGCAAAAGGACCTTATAGTCAAGTCTTACAAAGTTTGCCACGCAGGGCTTAACAACGAAAGATAACTTGCAGTGGTGAACAAAACATATCGTGGTGGCCATCCAATATGCCCACAGGCAATTGAGTGGAGGACGTGACCTAGTTCACAAAGTCTTCGTAGAACTCGGTGGTCTCTGGTTCTTCCTCGGCGACTGATCAACAAATGGCGTATAACCGTGAGCACATAAAGTATTTAGCAAGTCGTAGGGAAATGTATGTGAATAGTATTCATGCAAGGCTTCACAAGGATAGATTTATGGCTATTTTTGTAGAAAGAAGTATTGACAGTAAATACAGTACATAGATTAAGGCATAACTTTAAAAGATTAAATACATAAGTAGACAAGTTCTTTTGAAACAACTAGTGAACACCTCGTTCACTTCCCAACCATTCTAACCAAAACATTCCAAACCATTCCATCATTTTTTATAAGATCTACCCCTCGTGTGAAATCACTAGACATTGTCCATAACTAGGGACACGGCTATTCGAATAGTTTTTAACACCCTGCAGAGGTTGTACAGCTTGACCCACAAAAGATAATCATCTTTTAATGTCAGGAATTTCACGCTTCTAAAGGCATGTGACTAAGTGATTATCACAAGGCTTTTACAAAGCTCCGTTTTGACTTGGTTTTGCCCGCTAAGGTTTCGCCATTCTGGACCCCCTCTTGCGCCATGTGAATCCCTCCGTAAACTCGGAGATCACACTACCAAGACAGAACCAACCCAAAACATTGCTAATTAGTTGGCCAGGTCCACCCCATCTTGGACATGTGGTTGTACGGTACGGCCCTGTCGGACCCGGGAGTAACACCCCAAATCCTCTGTGTATTTCTAAACTAGTTCCATGATCAGTAGCTAGTTCACACAGTAAACAGATATGGTAGCATCCATAAATCGCACAACTTTATTAATAATCAACCGAGTTTACTACAAAAAAGGCTTACAAGCCAACAATAAAGAAACACAGCGGAAGACGAAGAAGTAGCGGAGTCCAGCTGATCTGCCACAGGCAATCGACTAGGGTAGCGGCCTAGTCGTCGAGATCCACACCGGTAGCAAAGTCCTTCTCCTCTGAAATTTATTTGCATTAAGCAAGGATGAGCACAACTTCCGTGCTCGCAAGTTACATCCAATAATAGATTATAATGCATGCAACGATATATCAAAGGAAGGCTTATTGGTTGAATTTGCATAAAGCAATGTTTTCTTTAAATACTTGTACTAAGTTCCAAAACAGTTATTCCATAACTAAAATTCATTTTATAAATTCTCTGTTTTATAGTCAGATAACATTCACACAAGAATGGCGAAGGATACCGTCCTATCACATGGCTTCCTGCCCAATTCCCATTTGGATAGAAATCCAAAATTATTTGTATCAAATCATTTTGAAATCAAAACCAAAGTCTAACTTTGAGTGGCTTTGCTAAGCATCTCCATGACCATAGACACGGCTATTCGAATAGTTCTTAACACTCTGTAGGGGTTGTACAACTTTACCCACAAGAGATAATCAATTATAATGTCCGTCTAACACACTTTCGTAGGTGTGTGACTAAATGATTATCATGAGGCCTTTACAATACGCCATCCCAACGTAGTCCCACCTCGCTAAGGTTTCACTTCTATTGGATAGAAACCCGCCGGATTTAAGCCCCCTCTTGCACCAGGTGGGAATACATAAAAGTAGGTCATAATAGACACCCACGCAACCGGATGGCACACCACAATGGAATGTTGCAAATTAGTTAGCCAAATCCCGCCCACTCAGGACATGTGGTAGTATGATGTGGCTTAGGAAGATACGGCTCGAAGACCGGTTCTTAATTGACTTGGGCGACTTTCCATAAAACCCATGGGCCTCGATCATAGAAATGACTCGATCTCGTGCATCAACATGCACCATCCAAACATCCATTTTGCCCAAGTACAAACCATCATTTTATTTCATTTTTCAAAGTCATTTCTAAACTTCCATAACACACCAATGCCATGGATACAATTTAAACCACATTTGATTTTTGGCTGAAATTCCACAAATCAAATATTTTTTGGTCTAAGCATCACTAAGCATATTATTTTCAAATGGTCCTAGTTCATACAATCGTATCAACTAGGTTTTATCTAGGCTGACAATATGTTTGATTCAATATCAACATTGGCCTTACAAAGGATTTAGGCATAACTATAAATTTAAAACAGGAATTTAAATTACTGAATATAAATAAGCATGCAGTAATAATTTAAAACAGACTTTAAATAATTTGAAATAATAGGGTCAAACATGATCAAAGATGTAACTTGCCTTGCTTGATTAGTTCCTCTCAAACGGCATCGAAATCTAACTCTCTGAAGTCGTCGAAATCTATACGCGAAAATAAACCAAATTCAAAAAAAATTCAAATGAACTCCAAATTAAATAATTTTAGTTTAGTTAGCTAGATCTTGAATTTATACAAATTTAAAATTTTGAATCGATGAAATCGGAGTTCGTATGAAGGAGAACGAACTCTGGGAAGTTTGAAAATCACATGAAATGATGAATTTGGGATTTTTCATAATTTTGGAATTATTCTTCCAAAGTAAGATCGAATTAATACGTCATGCTGATGTCATCCAGGGAATTATGGATTTCTGGCTGAATTTTTTTGTAAAAGGAAATCAGGAATTGCCTCGTCGGCGCCATGTGGGCATTTTTGCTAAGTTGGCGCTTGCGTGGCATCGCGGTGGCGTCCACATCGTCGTGCCACATAGGCATAGGGCCAGCGGCGGCTCGGCGTCGAGCTCGCCGGCGCAGGGCGCCACGGTGAGCTCCGGCGAGATGCGCATCGGAGAGAGGAGGGAACGGTGAACGCGATGCTTACCTCGGTGGCGCAAGGGCGCGAAGGTATCACCGGCGGCGAATGAAATGGCAACAGCGCGATTAGGGTTCCGATGGCGACGGCGCTCTAGGGGTCCGTGGCTCGGGAGGGTGCGAGCACTGGGTAGGCGACGACGAGGCGGTTCTGGAGGTGTTGACGGTGTCGATGGAGACCCTTCAACGACGGAGAAATCACCGGCGAAAGTCATGGCGGCTAGCGGCGAGGAAACGCCAATTTCGGCCAATAGAGATGGAGATAGGAGTGGAGATAAAGGGAGAAAGGATGAGGGGGAAGAATGCGCACTCAGTGCTCCCTTTTATAGGGGCCGGGGAGGTCGGGAGGAGGAGATCGAGCGGCGAAGTCGGCGGCGGCCATTACTCGAAATCCCGATAAAAGCGCATGCGATAAAGAGGGGACTGGCCGGATTTGGGGGAGGCGGTGAATAGGGGTTTGAATGCACATAAAGATGCGAGTTAAGGGCGAAGGAATCACGGGATTGCTCAAGCTTTTCACGGCGTTCATGACGGCAGCATGCGACTCGGTGTTAGGGAGAAGAAAGGATGGGAAGAAGAAGAACTCGATAGGTGGGCCAGGGCGGTGAGAGATAGAGAGAGGAGAGGCCGCCAAGCGGGCCCGGTTTGTAAGAGAGAGAGAGAGAGAGAAGAGTGGGGCGCAGGAGAAACAGCCGAGCGGGCCAAAAGCGTGAGAAAATGGGCCAAGCGGGAAGAATTCGGCCCATTTGGTTTTCCAGATTTTTAAACGATTTTGTGATTTTAAATACTCAAGTAATTCATTTAAGCTTTAGAAAATAGCAAATAAAATACAAAAATTCTAGAAAAATTCACAGAAATTCCTAGAGTTATTTTGGATTTAAATAAAATATTTCCAACTTATAATTGGTAATATTTTTGCACATAATTTATTTTGGCTTTAAAATAATTAGGGAAAAGCTTTTAAAATTCGAGAAAATTCTAGAAATTAATTAAATTTTTATTTTTAACTTTAAATCCAATAAAATCGAGAAAACTCAATAAATTTTATTTTTGATTTTGAAAGCCAAGAAATTAAATAATTAATTTTTTTCTTTTAACAAAAAAACTCTTTTTAAAATATAGAAAATCAAGAAGGAACTTTGTGACAAATGAAAATCCAACAAAATAATAACTTTATTAATTTTTATTTTGGTAACAGAACTTTGGAATGTTACAGGTCCAGATCAATGGCGCACAAAGTTAAGTCCTTAGTGACTAGTTAGGCGAGACAACCACATCCCAAAATTCTCCCCCTTTACTGCACGTTCATTCGCCTAAGTATGAAATCATTTTCGATTCAAACAGACCAAATGACAACCCTTGCCATGGCACAAAAATTTTTATCAACAGTGGCTCCGCCACAGTTCCATATCTCATTTAGTCAAATTCAATCATTCTTTGAGTATGTGATCATGAATCCCATCGTGACTAAGCATAATACGACCCAAGTTGGTAGTACAATTAAGTCCAACTAATAGTTAACCATCCTAGGGTGTCCAAGGGTTTATGTCATTCAAGGGTACATGCCATTCACAATTTATCAAGGAGGTATAATGGCAATTAGGTAATTAACTACTCCTGAAACCATTTTTATACAGGTAGCCATGCATGTTTATATCAAATAATATACTTTTATAAATTAGGTTCAACATGATCAAAGGTCTACAACCTGCCTTCGTTGAAGAGTTGAGATGCTTCGGTCGTCGAGTCCACGAATATCCCAAACTCAGTGCAGGTTTTGTATTGTTACCGAAGGTCATGGCAGATTTTTGCTTACAGTGGGCATCCGATGAATCGAGTTTTCCCTCGACCTTCCGGTTGGCCCTGCCTGATTCCTTACTCGCGATAGGATAGGGACAGGTGAATTAACTGATGCACGTCCATCAGCTCGGTTGCCTCCGGAAGTTGGTGTTTAAGCGCTCGTACCATCTCCACCAGCAGGTGGTGGCGAGTAACCCGTGGAGGATCATGCATGGCATCCGGATTGGTATCTCTGATTGTGTTAACTTCGTGGCGCCAACAGTGATCTTTCGAGGAACTCCCGTCGTAGCTAAGGGAGAGCCTTCTAGTGCTTCCGCAAGGAACCTCCACAATGGGGAGCGATCGGAGATTACTACCTCTGGTGGGCTTTGTGGTGGACTTAACCTGATCCGACAGACTACCGATCGTATGCTGAGTTTCATTATGCCCACTTGGGCAACGATTGGTGATAACTTCATCGATACCCTTACCAGATATCGCTTGGCCCCTGGAATATGTAGGAGCCGTTGGCGAATACTGGTCGCCATGACAATATCGAGAGTACATGGACCCTTTGATGATGACATCCAGTTTTCTTCCATGGCGTGGATGCATACGTCCATGTCGAGGTTGGAGTAATCTGCCAAGTCGAACTAGTTTTCCTCACCCCAAGTCCCTACCATGTTCGCATGAGCTATGATGGAGCAAAGGAACTGGATGAGGAACGCTTGAGCGAAGTAATCTTCAAGAACTCAACGCCTTCTCCCCCACGGATGGCGCCAGCTGTCGACGATCGAGTCGCCGATCTTACGAAATAAATAGAGGAAAATGGCCAAGAGTTCTTGGGAGAGAATGAGACTGCCCTTTTATTACTATGAACTGGCTATTACAGGGAGGCACCCTCGACAAGGCTGTGGACTATTCCTAATTACACTGAGCGTAATGCTTGCTATCTTGTGGAATCAGACTTGAAACATGAATCCAATGTCGATTGCAGTGCTTCAATCCAATGCCCATTGTCCTTCGTCCTCCATTTTTAAGTAACCGTCGAAGAGGTGATAGTTATTCCTTGAAGAGACGTCTGTTGGAAGTGCCGCGACTGGTCGGAGCAAGGCAGCAGTTAATAAAGTAACAACCGTTCGGCGGTTGTGTGTCTGTGAGACACTCAATCCGTAGGGTGGTTGTTGTCAGTGTCTTAGGACCATGAAACATCGTGATGTATGGAACAAATATGACATATATTCCATTCATCACATGGTAAGGAATATACTCGGAGTTAGATCCAAAAGCCAGTTCATTGCTTATACGAGCAGTTATCTGGTCGAAAACTGGGTACAAGACCTTATCCGACCAGATACTTATTATGTAACCTATGGAATCCTTACGACCACAGGGGTCGTTAGCCTTAGGAGTTACGATCACGAAGACATATCATCTTTTATTATGTATTAAAGTAATACATAGAGATTTTAATCCTCGTCAAGTGGTATATCCTATCTGTATGGGCATTTGATGGTTAGTGAGATGCATATACAACATTGTGTATATGTATGTGTGTGTGTGTATCACTACTACAAAAAGGCTAATACTGGATGCTTCATCATAGACGATTGACCAAAATCGTCTGTATTACATGCAATCATAGACAGTTTTGGTTTTACGACCGTCTGTGTTACTGGCTACGCTAAGAACCATCTATGAAGAGGTAATATCACAAACGGTTCATTATGAAAACCGTCTGTGAAGTATCACAGACGCTTCTTAACAATAACTGTTTGTGATATTTCGAAATATCACAGACGGTTTTCAACAAACAACCGTCTGTGATACTTCACAGACGGTTTTCATAATGAACCGTCTGTGATCTGACACCATATCACGGACAGTTCTATTGTGGAACCATCTGTGATATGAGAACATATCACGGACGATTCCATTGTGGAACTGTCTATGATAAGTATCACTGACGGTTCCATAATAGAACCAGCTGTGATAAGTCTCTCTATTAGTAGGAGCCTACTAGGGTTTGCGCTCTAACTCATCACTCCCTAGCGCCCTTACTCCCGTCCGTTCCCCTCCCCACCCAAGTGACCCCGTCACCGACGCCGCCATTCTTCTCGTCGCCAATGGTTGTGACACCACGGTTCACTACACAAGACACTCATACGATAAGAGTGTATTGTGTAGTGTCACTATTGTGCCACAACTACGGTGATCTTTGCGTCTTCCTCTTCCTCCCCGGCGCACGACCCGGCTACCTCACCAACCTCCCCCGGCTACCTCTAGCTCCACCAACCTCAGCCTCGGCTACCTCACCACCAACACCAGTGATGTTGATCGAGGTAAGATAGATCTATTAGTTTGTGCTATTGGTATTCATGTGAACCGAGTTGCAATGTGGGCTACCTAGCTAGCTTGTCGGTTGATGGTCGGTTTGGACACCCTTGGCCTTGCTATCTTGCCCTCTGTGACTGCTGGCTGGCTGGATGGATGGATGGATGGATGTATCTGGAGGTGGGGAATGGGGTTGTGTTTTGGGTGTGACAGCTGGTATGTTCCTAAAGACATTTTTTGTTTTCGATCATTATGATGCAGGGGTGTCTTCTTTGAAAAAACACATTGATGCAACCTTAAGAAGTGGCAATCAGGGAGGCTATTTGGTTGCCTCTGGAAGGATCTTAACAAATGGCTGTCCATTAACAGTAAGTCTGATCACCATCTATTCTTAGGATAAATAACACCATGCATGTAAGTGTTTCTTGGATATAGGTGAGTTTCTACAGGTTGCTGCTCTTATCTGCTTGACATGAAAACCGCAAATGTTACTAGTTATGTTCACTGATGAGATACGAAATGAATCTCCAGGGACAATAGGATGAACTATATATGAATAATTTTGGAATGAAAGCTTATGAATCTATGGAATCAAAATCCTTGCACATAGTTTGCACATATGAATGTAAGCGAACTTCTACATGGATAGAGGTGAGTTTCTCTGATTGTTGCTCTTATCTGCTTTATAGATAGAGATTTAACCATTAAGGAAAACTCTTTTTACATCCTAACATGATATCGTCAACTTACCATATATTGTTATCTTATTACCATTCATGTTCTTTTCTGAGAACTTTGTGGTCTTCTTATTTAGTATGAAGAAATTTGCCACTCGGTATTAAAATACTTGAGCGAGATGTGATTGTAATTATACGAGTCTTAATTATTTGTTTCAACATATTTTATATGTTTCCTTTGGACTTGTATTCATGTATTATCCATGAGAGTTTTATCGCTTAATCCTTGTGAGAGTTTTCCAAATAGTGGCCGCCGCCTCCTGAGCACCTCCCTCTTCTCTATTCTTGATCCCTTCTCTACAAAATCTCTAGCAAAGGGTCGCTTTTGCCTTTTTAATATATATATATATATATATATATATATATATATATATATATATATATATATATATATATATATATATATATATATATATATATATATATATATATATATATATATATATTCTTAGGATAAATAACACCATGCATGTAAGTGTTTCTTGGATATAGGTGAGTTTCTCTGAGTTCTTTGCTCTTATCGCTTGACATGAAAACATAAATGTTACTAGTTATGTTCCTTGATGAGATCTGAAATGAATCTCCGGGGACAATAGGATGAACTATATATGAATAATTTTGGAATGAAAGCTTATGAATCTATGGAATCAAAATCCTTGCATATAGTTTGCACATATGAATGTAAGCGAACTTCTACATGGATAGAGGTGAGTTTCTCTGATTCTTTGCTCTTATCGCTTTATAGATAGAGATTTAACCATTAAGGAAAACTCTTTTTACATCCTAACATGATATCGTCAACTTACCATATATTGTTATCTCATTACCATTCATGTTCTTTTTACGAACTTTGTGGTCTTCTTATTTAGTATGAAGAAATTTGCGCTTTCGGTATTAAAATACTTGAGCGAGATGTGATTATAATTATGCGAGTCTTAATTATTTGTTTCAACATATTTTATATGTTTCACTGGACTTTTATTCATGTATTATCCATGAGAGTTTTGTCGCAATCCTTGTGAGAGTTTTCCAAATAGTGGCTGCCTCCTCCCCGAGCCTGCCTCCCCTCTTCTCTATTCTTGATCCCTTCTCTACAAAATCTCTAAGTAGTGGCTGCTTTTGCCTTTAAAACAACATCATATATATATATATATATATATATATATACACATAGTTCGTAGCCTTTGTTAGCTAACTCGAGGCCTGAATTCAGCTAGCTAGCTCGCTCCTTGTGCATTCATCCTAAACATTCAGGTGAAACACAACCTAATTCGTCGATCCTAACACACTAGAGTGTACGATTTACTTCATACCTACGATTTGCTACATGCCGTGGAGGATTGGCATGAAGCAAATCGTACACTCCAGTGTGTCAGGTTCGATGAAGTAGGCCGTGGTTCACCTGAACGTTTAGAATGAACGGCCAAGGAGCGAGCCAGCTAGCTGAATTCAGGCATCGAGTTAGCTAACAAGGGACTACGACCTACAAGGGAGCTATTGCTTGGAGATTTTGTAGAGAAGAGGCTATCACAAACGGTTCTAAATACCAACCGTCTGTGATATGTACTATCACAGATGGTTTTATATATAAACCGTCTGTGAAACGTAAGCTATCACATATGGTTTTATATATAAACCGTTTGTGAAATGTAAGTTATCACAGACGGTTTTATCTGTAAACTGTTTGTGATAGTCACTATCACGAGCGATTACGAGTTAATAGCATGCGTGATAGTGTGCATCACAGACGGTTTGAAAACCATCTGTGATGAACTCATGTCATCACTGACCCATAAACTCAGACAACTCACGAAACCGTCTGTGATGATGTTTTTGAACTGTCTGTGAAGACCTTTTTCTGTAGTAGTGTATATATATATATATATATACGGTAGCACTATTCAGCGCTCGCGCGCTGAATAGCTATTCTGTGTGTGGGCTGCAACTGGGGCCGCGTTGCACGTGGCGCGCCAACCCACGCTATGTCACGCTATGCACAGCGCACTAGCTCGATCGTGCACTTCCCGCATGTGTCCGATGGTAAAACACACGCATGCACGTTGTGGTTGGTGGTAAAAGCCTCGGTATCGCCTAATCTGACAGTAAAACTTAATATCTAAATGATTATTGGTGAAATCGTCAGTAAAAAGAAGATCGGTCGTCACCTAAATCACCAGTAAAAAACTGTTACTGTCAGAATCGACGGTAAAACCAAAGAATCACAGGTACACCACAGACCGGATGGTAGTTGACAATAAAGCTTCCCCCGTGGGACACTGGTATGGTGGTAACAAAACTATCGGTAGGCGCATGTCTACCCAGCCTATTTTTACTGCCGACTCACCTATTGTTTACTTACTAACCCCAGGAAGGCTGCGCATACGCGTGCTGATCACGCCGACGATGTGAACAAGCTGATGGTTTTCTTCAAGGAGTGTCAGTCGCAGAACGACAAGTTTTACTACGACATACTGGTGGATGATCACGGTGTTGTGAAAAACGTCTTCTAGAGCTATGCGAGTTGTCGTGCAGAATACGCTGACTTCAAAGACGTCGTCACGTTCGACACTATCTATAGAACGAATCAATACGAGATGCATCTGGCTATGTTTGTTTGCCTCAACCACCATTTGTAGAACACCATGTTCGGCATCGCGCTGCCCTGTGATGAGAAGGCAACATCCTTCGAATAGTTGTTCAGGATATTGCAGACATGCATAGATGGCAAGGACCCCATTCACGGAGTGAGCATCACAACGCGGCGGGCGTAAGGGCTTCCACGATCCCTAAACGATCGACGAACCAGGTTTTATTTAACTAACAAAATATGTCACCGATGTTGCCGATTATTGAAAAAAAGCTGCACGAAAAATAATAGGACGCATAACTGTTATTTGGCACGAAGGCTGCAAAAATAAACTAACAAAAAAAAGAAGAAATCACTAGTTATTCCGCCCCTGAGTGGTAGGGTACGTAAAATCACTAGTTAGTGTGTTCTCTGTAGTTCATCAAGAAGTGTTTAAATTTCCATTGTCGAAAAAATGTAACTTCAAGTGTAGAAGACATGATACTATATGTTCTGGTTAATTAGTTTGTTAATTCGGGCGTTAAAAGTAACAAAAGGACTAATAAAGTACTCCACACAAAGCATTAAACGTCATATGTTAAGTCAGCTTTGTGCGATTGTTTTACCCATAACCGTGATTGCATGAAGTATCTTAATATATATATATAACTTTGCCTGCTTAATTTTAGTCTGGCGATCGATGGTGACTAGTAAATTAAAGATGTGCTCACCAATTTTTCCTTCTGTTACTGAGGACGAAAGCAACATGTGCGTGCTGTTGACCAAAGACCGAATGATCTATGCATCATGCATGTGGAGCAAGCAAAGTATATATGTAACTAAGGAAAAGCTGAAATGTATAGATATTGTGGGAAATATTGTCCCTCAAAAGGGCAGGTGGTGCCTTATAATCTCAAAAATTGTTTATAGGTATAGAGATATCTATATTTTAATCTACCTGCGCAATTGTGCGTGATCCGTAGCCGGTTATGTCGACATCACTATTTCTTTTTGCTTGTTCCGGCAAAATTAATTGGATCTTTGTTGATGTTCATACTAACCAGAGAAATTAATGTCTCGTGCAAACTTTAAAACTTGAGTATAGTAGGCCTCATCAACTGGATTGCGTTGAACGAAACAAAGGTTCCATTAATTCTGATTAAGTTGGGCATAAATGTCCGAATTAAAGAACTCGTGGTTCACAAGTATAGTACTGAATGAGCGGCTCCGGTTTGACGCATGCACATCTAATCGACCGTGGCTGGATGTGCCAGAGTGGAGTTCAGTTTTTTTTTTTTTTTTTTTGGCAACAGAGCAGTAAATTTATATGGATGTTGTAGTAACTCTCTTTTAACAATGTAATAAATCTTTTTTAGTAAATATACAGAGATGTTTTTATTTGCGAGACTTATATTATTCTGTTACCATCGTTGTCATCAAGCTACCGGTGAAAACTGTTCGTCAATCGGAGCTTCCAATCAAAAGTTAATGCGAAAACATGAAAAGAAACATTCATGTACAAAATAAGCTACCGATTGTTTGCTAGTTGCTTGTCTACTTGTCTGTACTAGTAGACTAAGATGACAATAAAGTCATGTGGATGTTACAGTAAATCTTTTTGTAACATAGTAGTAAAGTCATGTGGAGATTGTAGTAAATTCTTTTTGTAACAGAGCAGTAAACTACATATGGTAAATCTTTTTTTAACAAACCAGTAAACACTACTACAAAAAGGTTAATACTAGACGTCTAATCACATACGGTTGACCAAAACCGTCAGTATTAAATACAATCATAGACGGTTTAGGTTTAGTGGCCATCTGTGTTACTGGCTGCGCTAAAAACCGTTTGTGAAGAGGTAATATCACAGACGGTTCATGTTGAAAACCATCTGTAAAGTATCACAGACGGTTTTTTCTTAAAACCGTTTATGATACTTCACAGACGGTGTTTAATACAAATCGTCTATCATAATTAACTCATCACAGACGGTTTGTATTAAAAACCGTCTGATATTTCGCTGCCCAAACTTTCAAACCGAAGCGGCGTCACGACCTCTCAACTACTCCAGATAGATTTCGCTACCCAAATCCCCTTATATATACTGTCTGCACGCGCCCAACTACTCTAGATCAATTTCGCCTCCTCGTGCGCCTCCCCAAACCGATCAAAGCGCCCGTCCCCAATGAGCGCCAACTACCGCCGTGAGCTCCTCGCCTCCGGTTGTGGCGCCACGATTCGCTGCGAAGACACTCTTGTTGTTAGAGTGTCTTCTCTGATGTCACCGTCGTGACACAATGGTGACAACCGCCACGCCTCTCCTTCATCACGGTGATATTCCCCATCTTATCCCTCCCTCTCTTCCTTGATGCTTGGATCGAAATTACGAAATTGATGGATGGCTAGGGTTTCAGCCATGTAAATCTTAATGCTTGTGCGTGTCAAAATTAATTGTTAATGCCTCTAGTTCTTGTGATGATTGATGGATGGCTAGGCGACGAAGATCTAATAATCATCATTTAATTATTTATCTGTAATTCATATTATAAATAGCAATATCTTTATATTACTCGTAGGTATACCTCTTACCATTCGTAAGAGAGAAGATTAACCGAGTGGTCGTAAGTCTTACTACGACCACCCCCTAGTCGTAAGTCTTTTCTACGACTAGTCTTTAGTTAATAAGCTTTCCTCGACCGGGGTTCACATTATTGGTTGAAAAAAATTAGGAGGGTAGCAATAACTCCGGTTCTAGGAAATTTCGGTCAATTTCTAGGAATTTAAAAAAAACCTGAAATTTTCAGATTATAAATTTTTAAAAAATCAAATTCGAACAAAATTCAAGCAAATTTGATTTTTTTGGACAAAATTCATCAAAACAGAAAATTTCGAGGCTAGTTTGAATTTTAACGGCCCCACGAAGAACTTGTTCTGCATAACCACCAAAATTCGGCGAGATTTTTTTCAACGCCTCTGACTAGCTTCAGGTTATGAGCCTTTTTTACGAGCACCTTGTGGTAGTAAGTATCTCCATAACCTAATCGGTTATGACTACCCTATATCGATGGAGTCTACAGACATGTAGTCCTAATCAATTAGAGAATCTTATACACCACGTTTAACCTAGCCAGCTCCGTATGCCATTTTGTCTTCTGGTTGACTGGACCATGCATCCAAGCCTTTTTCGTCACGTGCGAACAGAGGGCAGAAGCCTGCAAACCTCGTTAGTTAGCAACCAAACGGGTCGCCTACGGATCCGAATTGAGCTCGCCTCTTTATACATTAGTTAGCTACTGAACCGAGCATTTGACTGTTCTCTTGTGAGCTTGCATACGAAGCTACCTACCACCCTGGTTACCAACGACCCATCCAACGCCCACTTCGCGACGCCGCTCTCTCTCTCTCTCTCTCTTTCTGCTTCCTTCCCTCCCTACCTATATAAGCCAACCCTAACTCCCCGCCCTCTCCTCACCAAAGCAGAGCACTTCTCTCCTCTAGCTGGTCTGATAGTCTCTAGCTCTCTTTCACAAGGCAAAACTTCTCCGCCTCCTATCTCTAGCTAGCTCCCTCGATCTGCTAAACAACTCCATCTCAAGCTTACTGCAAGGCTTAGCCATGGGCAGCTTGGACGCCAACCCCACCGCCTTCTCCGCCTTCGGCGACGAGGCAGGCTTCCAGCCACTCAACGCTGACGACGTCCGCTCCTACCTCCACAAAGCCGTCGACTTCATCTCCGACTACTACAAGTCCGTCGAGTCCATGCCGGTGCTTCCCAACGTGAAACCGGGCTACCTGCAGGACGAGCTTAGGGCATCACCGCCGACCTACTCGGCGCCGTTCGATGTCACCATGAAGGAGCTCAAGGCCTCTGTCGTGCCTGGCATGACCCACTGGGCCAGCCCCAACTTCTTCGCGTTCTTCCCGTCGACCAACAGCGCTGCCGCGCTGGCCGGTGACCTCATCGCATCGGCGATGAACACCGTCGGGTTCACGTGGCAGGCGGCTCCGGCGGCGACTGAGATGGAGGTGCTCGCGCTGGACTGGCTGGCGCAGCTCCTGCGCCTGCCGACGAGCTTCATGAACCGCACCAGCGCTGGCCGTGGCACCGGTGGCGGCGTCATTCTCGGCACCACCAGCGAGGCCATGCTGGTCACGCTCGTCGCGGCGCGTGACGCAGCCCTGCGTCGCAGCGGCTCCGATGGCGTGTCCGGCCTGCCGCGCCTGGCTGTGTACGCTGCCGACCAGACCCACTCCACGTTCTTCAAGGCCTGCCGCCTCGCCGGCTTCGATCCGGCCAACATCAGGTCCATCCCCACCGGGCCGGAGACGGACTACGGTCTCGACCCGGCGAAGCTGCTTGAGGTCATGCAGGCTGACGCCGACGCCGGCCTCGTGCCAACTTACGTTGTGCCACGGTGGGCACCACGTCCTCAACGCCGTCGACCCGGTGGGCGCCGTTGCCGACGTTGCCGCCATGTTCAATGCATGGGTCCATGTCGACGCCGCCTACGCCGGTAGTGCTTGCATCTGCCCGGGTTCCGGCACCACCTCGACGGCGTCGAGCGCGTGGACTCCATCAGCATGAGCCCACACAAGTGGCTTCTCACGTGCCTGGACTGCACCTGCCTCTATGTGAGAGACACGCACCGCCTCACCGACTCGCTGGAGACGAACCCGGAGTACCTCAAGAACGACGCCAGCGAGTCCGGCACCGTCACCGACCTCAGGACATGCAGGTCGGCGTTGGACGCCGCTTCCGTGGTCTTAAGCTCTGGATGGTCATGCGCACCTACGGCACTGCCAAGCTCCAGGAACACATCCGCAGCGACGTTGCCATGGCCAAGATGTTCGAGGAGTTCGTCCGTGCCGACCACCGGTTCGAGGTCGTCGTGCCGAGGAACTTTGCTCTCGTGTGCTTCAGGATCAAGCCAAGTGGAACCATGACGGAGGAGGACGCCGATGAGGCCAACCGTGTGCTCATGGAGAACCTGAACAAGACCGGCAAGGCGTACCTTGCACACACGGTGGTCGGCGACAGGTTTGTGCTACGGTTTGCGGTGGGCTCATCTCTTCAAGAGGAGAGGCATGTGCGGAGCGCGTGGGAGCTCATCAAGAAGACGACCACTGAGATCTTTGATTAAAGGAGAAGTTGACGAAGTTTTGCAGATAACGGAGAGAAGATTTCCTAAAGACCACACATAAATTTATTTATATACCCTACATTTAGGGTAGTCAATAAGCACATGTTCTTATCTTGTTTCTGCGTTTTTTTTGTATTAGTTTCATATATTTAATAGTCTCATTCATGTTGAAGAGGCATAGATCAATTGTCGAATGCATAAATCAGATGGACGTGTTCGTTTCTTCTCTTATATGTATGTCGTTTTTTGAGAGATTCTCTTGTAGGCATGTTCTTCATTGATCTTGTGAAGATTCACCGGCTTAGGTAACTTGAGATTGTATCATACTTGAACAATAAAGTCCGGTATAATTTGTTGTATATTGCAGAATTGTGTTGGCTAGCCGTTGCTCTTCCAATGTTTTCTGTCATGTGGCGTCTTGTCGGACGGTGAACAGTGCTGTGGTAGCCGTTGCCCTGCAGGCTCCGCCAAAGAAGCTGTGTCTTCATCAAAATGTTCGGAAAAATGCACCCCAGAAAGTATTGCGCTCCATCTCATCTTTAATGTATAGGAAACATTTCTTTCTCACAGTAAAAGTAGTAAACATAATTAATTGCATGGACAAACAAAGGTAATAAAACCATAAAGATCAGTCAAAAATATTAATGGGAGCCTGTAAAACTGCTTAATTTGCATTAAGAGAGGAAACAAATTTTAGTACAAATAGTCACAGGGACCCTAATTAAACGGGTCACTAGCACTACTACTACCATCAGTAAACGAGATAACACAACTCGTACCGGCAGCACGGCTCACCCCAAACTGGACATAAGAATTTATTGGGGAATGCATCTTACAAGAGACACTATTAGATCAGAGTTTGAGGACTGAAGCAGCGTCGAAGCGGTAAACTCCAAACTGTTAACGAAACATCTTCAGAACTGAGACAGCGACGAAGAAATTTTACGCATTCAAAACACCGCAGAGGAGTCATTCCTAATGAATTCAGCAAAGGCAGATATGATCCCCTTCCCAGCATGGGAATGTTTATAGGCCAATGCTCCCGCTAATCCCCTGTCTGAACTTGCTGAAGTCTTTAGATCTTGGACAGAAAGGAAATGCATAAAACAGAACGGCACAAACATAGACATAGATGGAGCACCTAGGACCGTAGGACGTACGGTTTTGATTGCTCATTAATTACATGCATGGCAAAATACATAGCAAATTATGGTAATCTGTGGTGGAACACCCAAAAATTATTAATCGGGTCATAATTGCGACGCTAGCTATGCCCGGTCCTCAGTCGCAAGTTGGGAGTAGGGGTGCTCACCACCTCGCTCGGGGACTCGGGGTAGGAGATGCTGGGTGCGGCCGGGCCGTGTGGCGCTGGTTGCCGTCGCGTAACCTACCATTTACACACGTAACCTAGAAAACAGGTTTTTACTATGTCCCGTCATTGTCTTTACTTGTATAATCGTGACGAATTACCGTCCTTTTCTTATTCACGTTATTACTGTCATGTTGGTTATATTTACCGTTAGTTACCGTTCATTGTACCGACTAACCCATGGAAGGTTGCGAATACGCACGCTGATCACGCCGACGATGTGAACAAACTGATGGCTTTCTTCAAAGAGTCTCGGTTGCAGAACGACAAGTTCTACTACGACATACAGGTGGATGATGATGGCGTAGTGAAAAATGTCTTTTGGAGCCACGTGAGCTGTCGTGCGGAACAAGCTGACTTCGAAGACGTCGTCACGTTCGACACTACCTACAGAACGAACCGGTACGAGATGCCTCTGGCTATGTTTGTTGGCTCCAACCACCATTTGCAGAACACCATGTTCGGCATCACACTACTCCATGATGAGAAGGCAACATCCTTCGAGTGTCTGTTCAAGACGTTCCAGAATTGCATGGATGGCAAGGACCCCATCTACATGCTAACCGGTGATTCTCACAAACCGTTCTAACCTAACTACTGCACATGTCGATCAAGTTTACTAGCTATCGCACGTGTGTTTTACTGTATTCTCTGTGTCTAGTCTGAATGTATTGTTGGTAGAAAAACTGCGTCTCTACCCGATTTTTACTGCCTAATGTATTTTATTATACTGCAGATCAGGACTCGGTGTCGACGATCGAGTCGTCGATCTTACAAAATAAATAGAGGAAAATGGCATAGTTCTTGGGGGAGAATGGGACTGCTCTTTATTACTATGAACTGGCTATTACAGGGGGGGGGCCTCAACAAGGCAGTGGACTAATCCTAATTACACTGAGCATAATGCTTGCTATGCTACTGAATCAGACTTGAAACATCAACCTAATGCCAATTGTTGTGCTTCAATCTGATGCAGTCTGATCCCCTCATTCCTCCATGCTACATCTTTAAATAACTGTCAAAGATGTGGCAGTTGTTCCTAGAGAAGGCGCATGTTGGAAGTGACGTGACTGGTTAGAGCAAGGCGACGGTTGATCAAACATCAACCGTTCGGCGATTGAGTATCTGTGAGACACTTCAATCATATGGTAGTTGTTATCAGTATCTTAGAATCATGAAACATCACGTGGTATGCAGCAAATATAACATGTGTTCCATTCAACACACGGTATGGAATATACTTGGAGTTAGATCTGGATGTCAGTTCATTGCTTCTACGAGCAGTCATCTGGTCGGGGACTGGGTACAAGACCTCATCCGACCAGGGTACCCATTATGTAGCCTCTGGAATCCTTACGACCACAGGGGTCGTTAGCCTTAGGGGTTACGACCATGAAGACATGTGGTCTTTTATTATGTATTAAAATAATACATAGAGATTTTAATCCTCGTCAGCTACCTCCCGAACTTTAAATGAATTGGTCATGTGAACACTTCCTTTTCGATGAAGTCGTATCGGACAGGCCCTCATTTAATCCTGTGATATACGAGATGGTCTGTATTCACTTTAAAGTTGAGAAACTACATTGGGACCTGAAGAGTTTTTCTGTTCATTGGACTCTAGTTTGTGTCTGTTAGACTTTAGATAACTCCCTGATGCAGTTAAAGAAATTGCGGCTGTAAAATTCCGTCAGCGCAAGGCTTCAGGTTTTTACGCCTTCTACTTTCGCTTGTCATCTCCTGAGCGAAAAATTGTCTCCGACCTCCTCTTGTCAACAACCTTCTATAATCTCCTTTCTTCCTTCATCCAAAACTCAACCATATTGGATTCTATCACCAACTGGTCGGTTTTTGATTTGAGTGAGAAGAAACTTGAAACCTTGGAGAAGGTCGGGTTGCTTCCCGACAAGGATTTGATTTCTTGGAGATTAGCGGCCGGAGAGCATTCTCCAAGCAACAAAGATGGGGAAATCCCTGTTTTTCTCGCATATATTGAATGCGGATTAAGGTTACCAGTTCACTCCCCCCCCCCCAAGATTTTGGAGCACTATGGAGTCGAATTGGTGAACCTCGCCCCCAATTCCATCGCCAACCTCAGTGTCTTCGTCTATCTCTGTGAAGCGTACTTGAGAATTGCCGTAGATCTGGAGCTCTTCAAGTACTACTACAGGATGGCGTAGTCGAGGAAGACGACGGGAATGCCTAGAGAGTGCACTTTGCATCTCCACGATGTAAAGGCTAATGAGTACATTCATATGTACTCAAAGTCTTCGTGGTCGTCATGAAAGAAAAGCTAGTTCTACATGACAGTCACGCAAAAAGACAACCTTTACTATACTGGTAGGAAGGTTGTCGAGAATCCAGAGTGGCACTCCTTCGTGAAGAAGGAGGGAAAAGTGGGGAGATGGGTTGAAGCCATCTAACACCTTAGTGTCAGGGGTTTAACCTCCTGACACGTAGCAAGGGATTTCTCTATGCGCCAGATTAGCCCCTTGAAGGCCCAAGTACATTCTATGCTCTGGTACATTGGTCGTGACGACACGACCAAAGATTCCAAGGAGAGTAAGTCCTGAAAGATTCTGACCAGTTTGCTTATCTTGGCTGTTTACTTTTGTGATACTAAAGTCTCTTGTTTATCCTTATAGCTCTTTCTCCTGATGAGATCAGAAGCCAGATCAAAATGATCTATGCCAGAGAGACTGGCGACAAGGTTGATTTCCCACCGAATTTTAGCAGTTGTTTCTGCAAACGAGAGGGCTGAGAGACTGAAGGTAAAAATATCAACCACCTTTCATCATTTGTATATTTTCCGATGGGTTTACCATAAATCCTCTTTGATGTGCAGTCTGTCGGATTGAGGATCAATGAGGCCACTGAAAGTTGTGAGCCGATTGACGCTCCGACTACTCCTACGACCACCCGAGATGGTGGTCTTATATAGGTAAGTAACCGAACAGAAATATATATTCTAGATGAAGTATTTTCATCACCTAACTAACTTTGATTGTTAATTAGGTGGTTGTCATAGACTCCAATGTGATCGCTGAGGACCTACCAGTTACTACTGAAGTTATGCAAGTTTGAAGTCGGTGCTGTCTCCGGAGGCCGAATTGGATTCCAAAATAGGTCCAGGTCGAACTCTTGCAAATCAACCACTCTCTGTCTTTTATTCCTGAAAATAACAACATATTTATTAGGCAATATCATATAGTTCATGTAATATAAAGGCACTCCTAAAAACGAGCTCACCTGATAATTTAAGTAAAGCGTACGAGCTCTTGTAATTGGAACAATAAGCATAGCAAATATGGTTGTATCCATTGGGGTTATGTCCTCATCATACTTAGTACCGAATCCGCGCATCATGGGTACCCGCTTACTTCAAAGATGTATTCTTGGCAGGAATCCTGAGAACCACTTCTAAGTCAGAGAGTTCTAACTCTTTCTTCAATCGATTTATTGGATTCAAAAACACTTTAGAGGAGTTTTGGATCAGATTTATTAATGTAATGGAAGAATAACGTCATAATGAGTTGGAAGCTGACAATGCCATGTTACACACAATGCCTGTGTTGCAGACTACGTGGGCAATAGAGAAGCATGGAAGTAAGGTCTTCACGTTCGCTGTCTTCATTGAGTTTCAGAAAGAAGTGTTTGTCGCTTTCGGAGAATTGCAATGTGGAGAACATGGAAAGTGCAGGAGAGTATAAAATCTCAATAGTTAGCGATAACTCAAACAAGGTAAGAGAGATACGCTGCAACCTTACAACAAAAGATGCCAAATGCTCCAGCATGTTTTTTTAAGTCATTTGGAATTCCTTGCCACCGTATCGTCCGTGTGTTGCAGAGTCCATCACTTAAGGAGCTACCAATTCCATTTGTGTTAAAGAGGTGAACCAAAATGGTAACTAAGGAAGACATCTTCGATGGAGAGGGCAATTTGTTGCAAGAAAAACCAAGGAGTGCAATAGAAACATCTAAAGACAAGTTGGCATCAGAAATACGTAGCAAGATGGAGGAATTAATTCACCGTGCAGGAGGAACATATGAAGGCTTGAAATTTCTTAGGGATCGGTGCAAGAGAATAAAATCAGGACAAAAGGTAAAGACAGATGCGAAGAAAGACAAGAATGTGGAGAACAAAACAAAGGTACCACGCATGTGTAGGTCATGCAAGGAGATGGCATACCATGATAGCCGCAATTGCCCTTTGAGGACGACAGCAAATTGAGCAAGGTATGTCAATAAAATTGTTCTCAGAATTTGTCAATTAATTTTGTTACTAACTATCTTGATTGTTTCATTGTCGCTTCGTTGTCAGGGTGTAGCATGCCACCAAGGAGGATAACATTCCAACAAGGAGGCTATACTATTTTCTATGTTCTATGAAGCCAAGGAGTTGGTTGCAAGGATGCAGTAGGGATGACACACCATCTCCAAAGAAAAAGAGAACCAAGAAATTGACACCCAGGATGCTACTTCAAATGTCAAATGAAATCGGATTATGAGTCTATCTATAATTTCGGGAACCTAATGTGTGTGTAACAAAACAATGGATGTTACTAGTAAGGGTGTTTCTGGTATTAGCTATTATGTTGGGAACCTAATGTTATCACAACTATGACAATGAGATATATTTTGCTTGTGCAATGCGCGAATATTATCAGGCTCACTGTAGATTTGTTCTATTGCTAGTCTGAACAAACCTCCGATGAAATGTGTTTGGAACATAGAATTGCTATTAGAATGATCTACAAATGTGAATCTTGTTTCTCAAGTGCAATGGAGCTTTGAAGTCAACACCAGGATCTTCTCTGGTAATGGAGAATGAAAAGAGCCTTCATGTAAATCTATGAAATAGACAACGATTTAGGAAAGGAAGATATTTGAAGGGCACATAACTACATTTTTTCCTTTGTTACACATTCAACATGAGCATGAACTTGGAACATTTCTCCTGAGGTTTCCTGAAGACAACTCAAGTTCGCAGGAAGTTGTGTTGTCTTTGCTAATGTTTCATTCGCACTCAGCAGCGTTTTTTGCTAGCTTGATTAAGAGGATAGGATAATGAGGTGGCCGAGATAGCAACCTGACACTATTCAATTTCATTGAACAACCTGATAATTTGAGAATAACCAAGTCATACATTACAGAACACTGCTTAGTCATCCTATTATGATTTACACATTTGATCTCAGTTAATTTGAACAAATAATGCATCAATACTCAGTTCAGCTAGCATAATTTGAGAATAACCAAGTCATACATCAATACTCAGTTCAACTAGCATACATCAATACTCAGTTCAACTAGCATAATTTGAGAATAACCAAGTCATACATCAATAGTCAGGCATCAAACTCAAACTCAGAGTACAAGCAATATTACAAGGTCAGGCATCGAACTCAATTTTATTTACAAGACTACATACATGTTCATTTGCCATCTCGGGAATTTCTTGTTGTAGCTCATCTGGAATGGCTCCTTGGGCTCCATTTGCCATCTCGTGAATTTCCTGTTGTAGCTCATCTGGAATGGCTCCTTGGGCTCCATATCCTAGTTTGGATCCAGCATCCATTCTTTTGGCACCTGGTTATTGACAGCATGTGAGACACTTTGACAACATAGCGTCATAGTCAATTAGAGGAGTGAATGCAACCAAGTTTACAGAGCGTAAATCATCGGCGCATGGCGTTGGCCGAGCTAGGCCAGGAACCGAGTCGGGGCAGGAGGTGATGGCGCTAGGGGAGCAGTCGACGCCGTCGTAGCTGGGAGGGCGAATGAGGGCGGCGCTTGGGGGCCAGCGAGGGGTGGAGAGGTGGGCACGTCCGGGGGGAGAGGCGGCGTAGGTGGCGGCCAATGGGGCTCGAGAGGCGGCGGCCAGCCGAGGAGGGCGGAGATGGGGAACTCCTAACCCTAGCAAGCCTTGGGAGAGAGGGAGAAGAGACGTGAGCCGAGGGCGCCGTCGTGGCCAGCAAGAGGGGGAGGCGCAAAGACAGAGCCAAGTCGGGGCATGGAGACGCGGGTGAGTGAGGGCGGCGGTGCAAGGGAAGGAGGCGTGTGAGGCCAGGCGTGCGTGCGATCTCACGAAGACGAAGGGGTACGGGAGGGTGTCGGAGGCGCAGGTGTTTTTGTGAAGCAATGTAGACCGCAGGGGGTTTTCCGAAAAATAGCATAAGTGATGAGGGGCATCCCACCCGCCTGCATCCAGGGCGTTTGCGTGAGATCCAATGACTGTCACTCGCATTTGCACTATACCACTCAAATACCCATTTGTACTGGATACGTTCCCACTATGTATAAGACCAACCAATGATACTTAAGATCATAACAATTCTCGCAGTGTCTCAAGGCGGGTCAATCCAACACTATGTTCTCCAACATATGTCAATATTATTGATTTGATATCTCATATCTATGATCCTTGAAACTTGATCATCAATCACTACATGTGCTAATCCATAAATCTTAAGTATCACACGTAATGACATAAGATCAGGGATGTTTAGAATGACATCATAAACATAAATAAAGAGTTTCACAAACAAGTCACATACTTGCCAATCAATACAAATGATATTTCATTCAAGTGACAAAATAGCATATTATTCAAAAATTTATAAACATAGAAGCAATACAATCATCTTTACTATTGCCTCTAGAGCATATCACTTACACATCTCAAATGCCTGCATTATTTGTTCGATTCAGATGTCACATTCTAACTAAGGGGCTCCTACCGCCTTAGGTACATGCCACCTAGCTTCCCTGTTTGTATAGCTTGGTCTGCCTCAGCGTGCCGCCTAAAACCGAACTAGATCCCCGGTTGCTATGTACCAAAATCTAAATCGATTACAGGGGCATCACCGTAATCGTCCACTATATAGTTCGAATCCAAAGGCAACGGGAGCCCTAAAAACCCTGTTAGGAAGGAGCGTTCCTCCGCTGTCCACCGTCGATTTCGATGCTGACGCATCGGGGAGGAAGAAGACACTCCAGAGAAGATCCTGCCATCCATGGTCGCGAAAATCAGACAGCGCACGAAGGCGCCTCTAGTGGACGTTCGCGTTTCAGCGCTATCTGTTGATTGATACAATCGATGCAGGACAAAATTAATGTTCCTGTGTCACGGTGCCGCTTATTTTTACATTAACAGTTTAACTATGACTAGATGACCTAACTAATTGTACTTGGCATTATAGCATACTACAGCGTCTCTCAGAGTGAGATTTGACCATCTTTTCCCGTCCACTACTACAAAAAGGTTAATACTGGATGTCTCATCACAGACAGTTGCCCAAAATCGTATGTATTACATGCAATCACAGACGGTTTTGGTTTTGCTACCGTCTGTGTTACTAGCTGCGCTAAAAACCACCTGTGAAGAGGTAATATCACAGATGGTTCATGTTGAAAACCGTCTGTGAAGTCTCACAGACGGTTCTGAACAAGAACTGTCTGTGATATTACTAAGTGTCATAGACGGTTTCAACAAACAACCGTATGTGATGCTTCACGGTTTTAATAATGAACCGTCTATGATATGATACCATATCACGGACGGTTCCATTGTGGAACCATATGTGCTAAGTCTCTTTATTAGTAGGAGCCCACTAGAGTTTGCGCTCTAACTCGTCACTGCCCTCCCCACCCGAGTGACCCCGTCGCCGACGCCTCCATGCATTCTTCCCGTCGCCGATAATTGTGACACCATGGTTTATTGAACAAGACACTCGTCGTACGATAAGAGTGTCTTTTTCAATGTCACCGTTGTGCCACAGCTACGGTGATGCTGCGCGCTTTCCCCTCTTCCTCCTTCCCGGCTACCTCTTCACCGGTGATGTCGAGGTAAGACAGATCTATCACTTATTGGTTTGTACTATTGGTATTCATGTGAACCGAGCTCCTCCTCCCTCTCGCCGCCAGCTCCCGCACCTCTGGATCAATCTCCCTCCTCCCTACACCGCCGGATCAAGCTCCCATTCCTCCCTCGCTACGCCACCGGCCCTGGCTCCTCCTCCCTACGCCACAGCTCCAGGTCCTCCTCCCTCTCGCCGTCGGCTTGCTACGCCACCTCGGACCTCCCTCGCGCCTCTAACCTCTCCAGCTCTAGCTCCCACTAACGCGTAAGTCCCCTTCTTGTCTTCTTGATGTTGTCTGGTTGTTGGTTGATACTGATGGTGATGGCAAAGAAGTATTGTAAATGTGTAATACATACATGTAGAGAGAAGTAGAGAAATCATAAATATAAATGAATGCAATGATCATGCAGATGCTTGTTGGCTAGTGGCACATTGCTAGTCGTTGAACCGCTTCAATGATGTTAATAGTCTTATCTTTGAAATTGAATTGATAATTAGTTCATATTAATAGTCCCCTTGCTCTGTGATGTAAATTGAGGGTTATTAGTGCATGTGCATTCTATGCATCTTGCTTAGTTCATGCTATGGGTTCAGATTGACAAAAATGAATGGGGATGGTGGGCGTTTGGTTAATGCCCTCTGATGGATACTAAGGGTTATTGATGCCGGTTCTAGCTTTGTGCTTGGTTGGCTTACATTGGATGTGGTTCGGATGGGGCTTGGCTGCAATTAACTTTCAGATTTGTAAAGGTTAGGCTAATTTGTAAAGCTACAATTAACATACAAATTATTTATTAATTGGTGTGTATTGTATTCGAAAACAAGACCAAATGAGTCAAAAACTACTACAACACCTCTTCACATGTCTCTCGCCATTCATTTCACCTTTGTCTTTATGCTTGTGTTCATCTTGGTCAAGTTCTCCTACCTTGCGTCCCAGTGCGTCCTACCATTCCATTCATAATCTCTCTTCTCTATAAAGTCTCCAAGCGGTGATGGTGCTTGTGCCATTAAAACCAAGCATCATATATATATATATATATATATATATATATATATATATATATATATATATATATATATATATATATATATATATATATATATATATATATATATATATATATATATATATAATCCTATATTAATCAGTGACTTTCGGGGTTGTCCACATAGCATGAGAAGGATGAGGCAGTAGCCACGGGCAATTTCATCGAGCCCATGCAGGTTTAAGAAGTATGGACGCAATGAGAGCGTCAGGACGACTAATTACCTGGATGTTGTCAATCGGTAATTGGACGTCGCTATGTTCGAAAGTGGCGATGGGCGCGAGCGGAAGTGGCATCATCTATCAGCAACCAACAATTCTTGAGCATGTAATTGTCTTTAAATCCAACAAGAACACCAAGCAATAAGTTGATAATTCTTTTGAAATGTGATAATGGTTGCTTGGTGTTCTTGTTGGGTTTAAAGACGATTACATGCTCAAGAATGTTTGGTTATCGATACGTGATGCCACTTCGATCGAATACCGCGGCCCACGCCACTTTTCGAACATAGCGACGCCCAATTACCTATCGACAACATTGAGATAATTGATGTCCCGACGATCTCCTTGCATCCATACTTTTAAACTTGCATGGCTCAATGAAGTTCGTGGCGCCTCATCCTTCCTGCTACGTGAGACCCCCTCCAAAGTGGTTGAGGGACTACTTAACAATATATATATATATATATATATATATATATATATATATATATATATATATATATATGAAAAATAATTTCTACTCCCTTTGTGTAGTTACTCCCACTTTTGATATATCACCTAAAAGAACTTGACATACTCCTTTATCACTTTGGGTATACTCATACACTAATTATAAGATACTCAAATGTGAACCGCACGAAAAAATTGCAAGAGAGTCTATAGTTTTTAGCATATTTTGTAAACACCTTCATATTCGCACATAAAAATGAGTATGTCTAAAAAAATTTACATACCACCCCCTTAAAAGGTGTGAATACCACCTAGGTGGTCTTATATACTGATATACTACACATACATACTCTCGGTTGCTAAAGATACTCCATACGTTAGAGATACTAAATAGGAGTAACTACACCGAGAGTAGGAAAAGGCTTTTATATATATATATATATATATATATATATATATATATATATATATATATATATATATATATATATATATATATATATATATATATATATATATATATATATATATATATATATATATATATATATATATATGGTTTTAATTAAGACAGCTGTTCATTGCTTGGAGGCTTTATAGAAAAGTCATCACAGATGGTTTGTTATTGCAAACAAATGATGATTGCTTATCACATACGGTTCTCGAGTTAATAAACCATCTCGTGATAGTATGCATCACAAATTGTTTGAAAAATGCATGATGACCTCGTGTCATCATCGATCTGATAAACTCGCACGGCTTACTTAAACCGCTCGCGATGATGTTTTTAAACCGTCTATAAAAACTTTTTCTATAATAGTGGTCATTTGTGACCCATGCAGAACGCAGCAAGGTGTAGAAGAAGACACGTTAAATCCCCGCGGCACCGTACCAGATGCAACGCTTAGTTGACTAGAACGCAGCCATCCAAGGTAGGTGTTAGCAAACGTAATCAACTTGTGAGGTAAGGAGGAAAACAAAAGAACTGCACTTGCATAGTACGTAACAAGAGACGCACTTGCATACGTAACTGGTGCAACGGCTTATTTTCTTCGGCTCTTGCGAGATCGATCGCATTCCATCCTACTGCGAGTGGCAAGTACATGTTTGTACACTAACTGGTGCCACCAACCAACACGCAAGGGTTGTCAAAATCACATACGAACCATCGAATGAGGGAAAACTGACGGACAATACGTGGGGCATCTATATATACGGATATACCTCTGTTTGATGTTTGTATGACTTGCCTACTCTCTCATTTCTTTTCACCATATGTGAGACCATAAGTCGTGCAATGAGTAAATTTTATGGAACTACACATATTTTGAGAGAGAGAGAAAAAAAACTATGGCAAAATCACACTCTTAAGAAAGAAGTTTCGCGTAACTTACACATTATTTGCCGAGGCTATGGCTAAACTACACTTTTAACGCATTCCCGTTCTAGGCAACGGCTTCTGACCATATGGGCCCACGCGTAAGTGATGCATGGCCGTGTTTGGCCGTTGCGGTGAATTAATTGAAGTTTTTGGCTCATTTGGCGCAGCAATTCTGGCCTCTCTCAGAGAAAATGCTAAAATATCGCCTGCCGGCACATCCGAATGAGTAGAGGCGATTTCGTGCGGCGGGGTACGTGTCGCCTGCCGACACGTCCGTAGTGCCATTTTTGCTAATTCACTCGCTATAGAGCTATTTTTTTTCTATTTCATCTCACAATAGTGTTATTTTAGCCAATAACTTGATTAATTGGAAGGAGGTGCGATGCAATCCAATGCTGCCCCCATCATCTAGATGGCGTGGACTAGACAAAGGTTAAGGCTTTGTTTGGTTGAGCCTAAATTCTTGCTGATTCAAATTTTCGGTCTATTCATATAGATTAATAGACTTTCCAAACAAACTCTAACAATTTTTTACCCACCCTAGCCTAAAATTTTGCCTAGGCCCTTTTTGCTCACCTCTCCCGGTCCACTTGTTTGGATTATGTTTGAATTAGAGTAAATCCTAGCTTAATTACAAACAGACTTTGAACATTGAAACGGTCTCTAAAAATGAAAATATCATATATCATATATACAAACAGACCAACTTGAACAGTGCCACATTGACCATTGACCAAAACATGTCACATGCTGATGTGTGCAAGTGCAATACATGTGTCTCTTACATGATGGGCCCATGACGTCATAGCCTGTTGGCACGGATGCATGATCTGTGATTTTTTATACGTTTTGCCCATCTTTACGTACTTCCTTGAAATGTTCTCTTAGAAGCGTACGTAGTTTCATGTCAGTGGCGGACCCAGGATTTTTAGAATGGATGTTCGGATTTTGGAGCTAAAGCAGAGCAGAGCCAGGGAGAAGAATTGGAGTGCGCAGAACACACCTAGATCTAGATAGAGGACAATGATAGTGAGCTGGATATACTGCTCTCTTCCCGCCGCCACGCTCCCTCTCGGCCACTGCGTTGCTCCCTTGGTGCCGTCCGCTCTCTTCCTCCTTGTTTGTCGCGCTACCACCCACTTGCTCGCGTTGCATCTCTGTTCGCCCGCACAGGTGCGCTGCCGCACGCTCGCCCTGCGCCGCCTCACGCATGCTTGCCCTCGCGTCGTAGCGTCGTGTACACCGACCGTCGCTCACCTTCGTAGCCCACGCCTCCGCTCGTTCGCCACTTGGAAGCCGAAGAGAATAAAGGTTAAGGTTTGGTGGGCTAAAGTAGGAAGGAAAATGAGCCTAATGTGTTACATGGGAGTACGAGCTAAATTCATTTACGAACACAAATATATAGTTTTGACCGAACTAATAACATATACATCTAATATACCTATATCAGACATTTTGAAGAAAAAAGGGGTGTTCGACTGAACACCCATGACCTCAAGAGGGTCCGCCCATGGCCAGAGTATACACAGTTTTGCAAATTTTACTCTTAAGTCGTTTTTCTAAACAAATTTGTGAGATGGTACTTCAGTTACACCCATTGAGCATTCATGTCCTTACCTAATGCTTCTTAAGCTAGCTATCTTTATTAGTCATTTGATGTAAATTATTTTGTAATTAAATTGTAACTAGCTAGGTAAATAGAAGAAGTCAATAGTAAGTTAACAAATAAACACTCGCATTCTTGACAAAAGTTACTAGTATTTTCTCATCAACACGCATATATATACATAAGAGAAACAAAAAAAATGAGCACGTCCATCTGACTCAATGCTCGTCCGTAGTCCATCTGAATCTTGCACCGCCGCCGAAAGGCTTTATTCGACACGACCTTTCGGCGTATCAACAATTAATCAAACATATAATAGCAATTAAGTCGTACTGTATCATATGTACTACTCTACATGACCTCTTCCTCGACGATCTCGGCGGTCGTCTTCTGGATGAGCTCCCACGCGCTTCGCACGTGCCTCTCCTCCTGCAGCGACGACCCCACCGCGAACCGCAGCACGAACCTGTCGCCGATCACCGTGTGCGCAAGGTACGCCTTACCGGTCTTGTTCAGGCGCTCCATGAGCTCGCGGTTCGCCTCCTCGGCGCCCTCCTCGGTCATGGCGCCGCGGGGCTTGATCCTGAAGCAGACGAGCGCGAAGTTCCTCGGCACGACCACCTGGAACCGGTCGTCGGCGCGGACAAAGTCCTCGAACATCTTGGCCATGGCAACGTCGCTGCGGATGTGCTCCTGCAGCTTGGCGACGCCGTAGGTGCGCATGACCATCCAGAGTTTGAGTCCGCGGAAGCGCCGGCCGACGCCCACCTGCATGTCCTTGAGGTCGGTGACGGTGCCGGACTCGCTGGCGTCGTTCTTGAGATACTCCGGGTTCGTTTCGAGAGAGTTGGTGAGGCGGTGCGTGTCACGAACATAAAGGCAGGTGCAGTCGAGGCACGTCATGAGCCACTTGTGCGGGCTCATGCTGATGGAGTCAACACGCTCGATACCGTCGAGGTGGTGCCGGAACTCCGGGCAGATGCACGCGCTGCCGGCGTAGGCAGCGTCAACGTGGACCCATGCATTGAACATGGCAGCAACGTCGGCGACTGCGCCTACCGGGTCGACGGCGTTGGACGACGTGGTGCCGACCGTGGCGCAGATGTAGGTTGGCACGAGGCCGGCGTCGGCGTCAGCCTGCATGACCTCGAGCAGCTTCGCCGGGTCGAGACCGTAGTCGGTCTCTGCCTCGGTGGGGATGGACCGGATGTTGGCGGGGTCGAACCCGGCGAGGCGGCACGCCTTGAAGAACGTGGAGTGTGTCTGGTTGGCGGCGTACACCGTGAGCCGCGTGATACCGGCCACGCCATTGGACCCGCTCCGACGCAGAGCAGCGTCACGTGCGGCGACGAGTGTGACCAGCATTGCCTCGCTGGTGGTCCCGAGGATGACACCGCCGCCGGTGCCGCGGCCTTCGCTGGTGCGGTTCATGAAGCTCGTGGGTAGGCGTAGGAGCTGCGCGAGCCAGTCGAGCGCGAGCACCTCCAGCTCCGTGGCAGCGGGAGCCGCCTGCCACGTGAAGCCCACGGTGTTCATCGCGGATGCGATAAGCTCGCCGGCGATCGCCGCGGCGCTGTTGGTGGACGGGAAGAAGGCGAAGAAGTTTGGGCTGGCCCAGTGGGTCATGCCGGGGACCACGGCGTCGTGGAGCTCCTTCATAGCAATGTCGAAGGGCGCGGAGGACGAGGGCGGCGCGGACTGGAGCAGGCGGAGCAGGTAGCCCGGCTCGACGCCAGGGAGGACCGGTAGCGACTCGACGGACTTGTAGTAGTCGGTGATGAAGTCGACGGCCTTGTGGAGGTAGGAGCGGACGTCGTCGGGGTTAAGCGGCTGGAAGCCCTCGACGTCGGCGAAGGCAGCGAAGGCGGCAGGGTTGGCGTCCAAGCTCCCCATGTCAGTGAATTAAGTTGTTAGTTAATAGTTAATGGTGCTTTGCTATGCTAGCTAGCTCTAATGAGCAATGAGACTTGGAAGCTGGAAGTTGTGTGGTGTGATATGTGATGCGAGGGATGGGGTACGCTTTATATAGGTGGCTGGCTAGCGGGTAAGCTGTCGATGGATCGGCGGGGCTAGCAGCAGAGAACAGAAGACCGGAGCGGCGTGGCGAAATGGGCGTTTAATTGGTAAAGGGGATAGGTGATCGATCAATCTCTCTTCCAAGCACCCGCCCGGCTGCAGGCACGTACGTATACGCGCGCGCGTCGCCCTCGCCTTCACCTAGCCGTCTCCCTCCCATCACACAGCATCGCCTGCTATGTGGAAGAAGAGTAGTGTTATGCGGCACGGCTACCTGCACGCGCGTACGCAGTCGATCCGTTACGCTATTTCGCTAGCTAGGTACGCGCGTTCGCGTGGGACTTGGCAGAGACAGAAGGATCCGGATCCTCTGCGATGCAGAGGTAACTGTGTGAGCAGTATTTTATGCGCAGGTTCATAACTTCGGCGAAATTTCGCTGAAATTTCGGTGATTTCATTACCCTCCGAAAGAAATACAATTCGTTCAAATTTTTTCGTTTAATTTGAATTTAAAGGGAATTTGGAGAGTTAAAGGGAGTCAAAGCTAGTAAACAAACAACAAACCGAAGATAGCATGGTATCCCACTCAAGGCATTAGTTTTTGCAATTATTTTAATTTTTAAATTCAAATTTGATTCAAACCAGTTTGAAAACCCACCGAAATTCTGAAATCTCGGTGATTTCGGTTATTTCGGCCCCTAACGAATTTTTTTCAAAAACGAAATTTGTTTCCTGTTTATGAGTGTATGGATGTATTATGACAATTACGCAGCAACAACATAATATTTACTATAGTGAATAAATATTGTAGTTATTAATCTGGACGTTTAATTTTTGTAATCTGGACGTTTAATTTTTGATCAAACGTACTTTCTAATGTCATATACTAAATCCTCTCCGTTAAAACCTCGTACGTCAGAGGATCCATTTCCGAGATATGGGATGGAGACTGCTATGCATGCACGGGTCTCCGACTCCGCAGTTGGTAGGGTGTTTCATGTTTGTTTAGGAATTTTTTAAAAAGTAATCTATTTTTTAAGAATTACAGAAATAATAGTATTTAATTTTTTTACAGTAATAATCACCTATAGCTCCACGGTTGGGCGACTTGGACTAGCCGTCTAACGGATGAGCGGCAAGTGTCTAAGTCGCTTAACCGTTGGGCGACTGGACCTTTGACCTCCAAGTCGCCAAACGGCGGAGCGACTACGACACCTATCGCTTTTAGTCGCCAAACGGAGGAATGAGTACAACACCTGGGGCGCTTATAAGGTGCACGCGCGCCCAACCGAGGGGAGATCACCATTTTTTGCAGAGAGCGAGCGTGAGAAGAGAGAAAGGAGAAGAGAAGAAGGGAAAGAGGAGAAGGGGAGGGAAAGAGAGGGGAGGGAGAGGGGAGAAGAAAGTGTCTTCGCATCGACGACGACAACGGTGAGTCTTTAACATTATTTTGTATGCGTGTACTTTTAAAACCATGGTAGGTTAGCAAGTAATATCATGTGTAGTGACATATTGTTAGCAAATAAAATAATGTTAGGTTAGCTTCAAAAATCTTTAGATGCATAACGTCTAGTGTTATATTATCAATGGCGAAGCTAGAAAATTTATCTGGGGATGTAGTAGTGATAGTAAAGATTAGGCTATCAAGTAATTATTGGCTGAACGAATGTTAGGGTTGGGTAAACCAGGCATTGTAGATATTGTATTCAGATGATACTTAATGTTTATATACAATAAGTTGCGTTTTTTTTCCAATCAGCTGACTACTTTGCACATTTAGTTGCGAAAACAACATAATTTTATGGAGTGTTGATGATAACAATTGCTAACATCGGTGTTGATGATAACAATTGCTAACATCAGTAAATAAGTTTTAAATATGTGTGAACATATTATTAAAAACTTTGTAGTCATTACATAATAATTTGTTAGAAAGCGTAGTCGTAGGTTTGTATATAAAATCATGGTATGTTACTTTCGAAACCATGGTAGGTTATGAACAAAAAATCACTCGACTTATTCAAGAATGCAACTTAATTTTAGAATTTCCGGAGCTATGCTATAAGTAATTGAACCCATTAATTGTGTCGTAATTGCTAACTGAAAATTGATTTACAGGTATGGCTCGCGACCCTGGTGATTCAGATTGGCATTTCGGCCTGCTAGACCGGCTGGTCGATGCACAGCACCGCGTGAGGCATCGTGTCCTGCATCCGGTTTGCGGGGACGATGCGACTGACTTGGGGGTAGTTCGTACGCGGACACCCCAGCGGGCTTGGAGACTGGACCCACACTGGGTAGACAGGTTTGTCCGCAAGCTGTGCCACTTCTTTGTGTCATATGTCCGCTATGTAGTTACTTCTTCGTGCTTTGCAGGCTGAGCTATGCTGGTCTTCTACCTCTCGTTCGGATGGTGGAGGCCACCGAAAAGGACGGCGCTCCGGTCGAGGACGACGAGGACGTCCATGCCAGTCTGAAGCGGTCACGACGGTTCCCGTTCGACCGGTTGCTTCTGACAGCCCTGGTGGATCGGTGGCGGCCAGAGACGCACACCTTTCGCCTCCCATTCAGGGAAATGGCCCCCACTCTGTAGGATGTCGTGCTGCTACTCGGCCTGCCTATCGCGGGAGCCACTGCCTCCCCTTTGGACATGCCTATCGACTGGCGCGATGACCTGCTGTGCAGGTTTCAGGGAGTTCTTCCGATGGAGGCCATGCCACCGTACTACGACTTCCAAGTGCGACAGCGGCATGGTCCACCCCTGCGGTGGCCTTCACAGTTTCGGGTACGTATGCTACCCATTTTTCATGTTTAGCGATGCACTATCCTAACCATATCACGGGCTTACTAATTATTTGTTTGTAAGTAGGTCGAGCGGATGGTCACGAAGCCCACAGACAACCAGGTGTCATGGCACCTCGAGGCGACGCGTCTTTGTGGCTCACCGGTAGTCTTGTTTACAAGAGTACGGTGACTCCGTTGATGCCCGCCTCGTGGGGTACGCGAGGGCCATCGCCGATGGCGAGGAGCTGCAGATCTGCTGGGGATCAGCCGTACTTGCCGCGACGTATCGCGGCATGTGCGAGGCGTGCCGCAGGACGAAGCCGACATCTATCCTCACAAGCCCCCTCCTGCGGCAGCGGTGGTCGTTCGAGCGCTTCTCCCTCGGACGGCCCATGCTGGTAGACTCTAGTCCGTACCACGCAGACATGTACCACAGGCGCACGGTGGACCAGCCGACCATAGGGTCCCTTTGGTGCCATAGACGGGTACATACTCCCCTCTATCTTTACTTCAGTCATATTATGGGTCATCATTTATAACCACTGTTCCGACTTGCTGGCACAGTATGCACATGTGCACGTCAGACGTGTGTACGAGCACTTCGTGGAGCAGCTGGACCGCCTCACCGATGACGACGTGCGCTGGGAGCCATACTTTGATCAGGAGACAGAGGACTGTGCTCCCGAGGGGCTATCCTCACAGTGCTAGCGCGATCGGGTGTACTGGCGGACGCAGAAGAAGCTCGCCTCGGCTCATGCTTGTCCTAAATATACATGCTTGCTCACGCGTGACTTACGCACAAGACATGTTCGTATATTTTTTGACAGTTCTGTTACGACGGCTTCTAATTGTAGTGATACGTTTCACAGGCATAGTAGGAGGGGTGGCACTAGGACGCAGTGGCCGACGAAGATGGAGTCGTGGGTGGCGTAGTGGGTGAACACACTAGAGGGCTGCGTGTAGGAGGACACCCCGTATAACCCCAACACGTACGACAAGTACCTACACTGGTACGCCTCGTAGACATGCACTAGCTTGGTGTATGTCATCGACCCTCCCCCCGCTCATGTACCAGCACCAACCGACGCGTACCCCATACGCTTCACCCGAAACGTGCACCTCGCGGTACGTACTATCGTGTTTCAAAATGTCTGAGTACGATTACCTCAATTACAAGTTTGACACTTTCATGTACTCGCTATGAGCATGACATCAACGTCGGGATGGCGTGGGACTCGGTCGATCTCGGCGGTGGTCGCCCATGGTGCAGAGGTGACACACGACAAGTTTCTGCAGTTTTCCCGTTGGGTCTACAGTGGGGCGAGGCGTGCCATGACCTTGATGTCGTGCAGGACAGTCCAGGAGTTGGCCCCATCGACACATACGGAGAGGCCAGCACGTCCTGCAGGTGTGCCTTGGAGATCATGTCAATGAACCTAGCTACACATGCAACAAGCCAGAGCTCTATCACAAGCCATGTTCTCATGTCCTCGCCTCATATGGGACCATCAACATGGACCCATCGAACTTTATGTTGGAGTACTTCATGAAGGAGAAGGTGCTGCAGGCGTGGTGCGGCGAGGTAAGAGGCTTTAGGGTTGTGGGCAACTTTGCCACGTTGGATATGGCACAGCGGACTTGGATTCTAGATCTTGACCTGTTGAAGGGCGAGAAGGGCCGTCGGCAGAGCCGTCGTATTAGGAACGATATGGACTTAGGGGAACTTGCAGCGGTGGGAAGACGTTGCGGCCTTTGCCGCCAAGAAGGCCACACTACGAGAACTTGCAAGGCGCCTGCCGACACGTAGGAACAACGACGTGAAGTGCAGCACCGCTTCTTGTTGGGTGCGTAGTGGTACTAAGATTAGAACTGCTAGCATGTTGTAACTTCTACTTCAGTAAGTACCTTGCTTGTTGTAAGTACTGTGGAACTAATTGTATCGTAATTGCAAATTTTAACTTCATTTGAAGTGTCAATCTCTCGTCGCAATTGCAAAGCATGATGTGACCTCGCTCTGCAAAGCAGGACGTGACCATTCTCTTCAAAGCAGAAAGTGATCACTCTCTGCAAAGTAGGATGTGACCACTCTCTGCAAAGCGCGCAGGATGTGACCCAACGAGTCAGCTTCACTCACAGCAACATGACCACCCTCTACAAAGCAGGACACGACCCGACGAGTCAGCTTTGCGCAGCGACGTGACCCAACGAGTCTCCTCAAAGCCGCTGCCTCGCGGATGCGAATTTCCTTCAACTGAATTACAATTCAGCCACGTACGTAGCGCCAGCTCAGCATATAAGTACTACTCCTTTCACGCCGGGTTCACCTACATCCAGACTTCAACACAATCTTACTCGGATGGAGAGGCACTTAGAGGAGATCCGCCAACTACAAAGGGAGTATGTAGCCCAAGAGGAACAAAGGGAGCATGCCAGGAGGCCACCTCCCCGCAATGACGCTGCCCCCCGTAGCAGTAACCCCTACCACAACATCCCAACCGAGCATTCGCCACAACACCCGCCCGACGGGGAGACACCGCCCCTATGTTGGTGCAGGGACTGATGCAAGTTCGTCAAATCCAAGCACCGGCACAGTCTGGGCATGCATTACTGGGGTTGCACAAACTACTCCTACGACTATCCCGACCGTCGTTGGGACATGTGCCGCTATTGGCAACCGATAAGGACATGTTACAGTATGTTCCACTACCATTTCTCTTTCAAAGTATGCACTAACAACCTCTCTCATCTACTCATAGTCCCCAGATCCGCTATGTGGCTACCGCAAGTGAATCAACCTAGAGATCCACCCACACGACCAGTGGACTCTCGACTGCAAGAAGTGGGATGCCAAAAGGGACCGTGAGAGGAGGGAGGAGGAGCGTCGCACCAAAGAGCACAACGAGCGTAAAAGGTAGAATACGTAGGCTCATCTCGAGGCATGCAGGCGCAGGCAGCACGAGGCTCGTGAGAGGGGGCACGAGAAAAAGAGGGAAATGGCGGCCAAGGCCAAGGCGACCGGCGAGGAGTACAACACCGAGCTCGTAAGGAAGGGGCAAATGTCCTCGGTCCACGTAGTAGTCCGACTCTCTTCGTCCATATGTCCTATGTATTTCTAATTCCCTAAGGACATGTGTGTACCGTCCTTGGTTCGTTAGCCTACTTGCCATGTAACCCCTTGTCGGATCAACTGTCATATTGTTATCGTTGCGCTATTTCTCCAAAGTTCTCCACCGTGTATGAATTTCCTAGCGCATCGCAATATCACTTACCTTCGTACTTACGAATCAATGCTACCTCTATCATCCTCACAAAATTCTTTAGAAATTTAGGGCACTTCAACAACATACAACGATCACAAAATGTTATTATGAGTCTAACAAATTTCGTACCCTTGAGATTCTATGAAAATCACAAACGGACCAACCAACCTTATCACCACCCTTTTATTTTCAAAAAAATAACAACCTACAAACAGGAATTGTCACACCACCTCTTTGCTATACTGTCCGATCAACATTTACTGAAAAAATATATGCGATAGCTCTTTACTGTAAAATGCGAGAGCAATTACTAAGCTTCTATTTTGTTTGTGATTACTACATATGTGCTATGTTTTACTACATTGTAGCCTACATTTTATTGTACTACCTTTGCGCTCTTTTGTTTTGTATGTTCGCTTGTGCATAGCTGAAAACACGGTACCAAATTGAACCAAACCCTCGTTTTTCCCAAAAACAAATCGTACAATGCCACTCGGGCTACCCGGTGCTTCTCTTCGTCTCCCCTACTATGACTTACAACGATGTTCTCGGCGGTAAAACATATTATAACTTTATTATCTTAACGTTATGTTTTTACTATCAAATACATGTGTGCTCGAATAAAAATCCCATGCCGAATCGCATGCCACGAAAAGGCGGTAAACTGATTCACGAATTACTATAACGCCTCATGTTATTTACCATCAAAATTGAATCCCGCACGCGGTGCGGGTGTTTTTGGACCGCCGACTGTAGTTGGTAGGCCACCGTATGCTGGTTGCACGCCCGTGCATCGCGTCTAGCCTGCGTCACGCGTGGTGGGCTGCCTAGGCATAGAATAACTATTCTACACTCGGCTACAGAATAGCGCATATATATATATATATGCTATTCTGTTGTCGAGCGTAGAGTAACTATTCTACACCCCAGCCAGCCCACCGCGCGCGACCAGTCCAGGTTGAATGGGACGCACAAGCAATTCTCGTACAGTCAACTCGTTAACTACAGTCATTTGGCCCAGAACGTCTGCTCCCACGCGCAACCCAGTTTGATAGTTAATGATGACGTATATGGCAATATGTTTGTATTTTTTATCAGGCCACGTTCCTACGATTCTATCGATGCGTGAGGTCACAATAGCCAGTAACATGGAAAATATCTGATAGTAAATTTTTGTAATGGTTGTAGTAAAAGACACAACGAGATCGTAGTAAAATCTCTTGTAGTGTTGCAGTAAAAGGGGGACATCGGAAGATGGGTGGGGTGGTGGATTGAGGGCACAGGCACACACGCTGTTTACTGATCGGTTCTTGGCGCTCGCCATACAATCGATGTCGACGCATAAAAGCTAGTAAAAGACTATGATCAACATAGTAAAATCATGTGTAAAGTAAGGGCGATTCTTATAAGCAGCAAACCAACCAATGGGGACACACACACAGTAGATCCACGAACCCAAGCCTAGTTATATCACGTGATGTTTGCAGTAAGAGAGATCGTATAGAACAGTAAAACATGTGACGCGAGCCGAAGGCCAACTCTGTTCTAGTGGGCAGATGTCACACAGTAACATATAACTAGCGAGGCAGTAAATGTGTTACTGACGGGAAGTAAAAATACGGCTGTTCAGCACAAATCGTTGTCATCCGACTGACCAGTGCAATTTTCATCACTAACATCATATCCGACATAGCAGGAGTTTTGTTTATTCACAGTTACAATCGCGCTAACATAGCATGAGTTTTTTTGTCATACAGTAAACGACATACTATAGTAAAGTAACACATAGTAATGAGAGCAGTAATTACAAAACATACAATGGCAGCAATACTTCGCGACCTTTACAATAATATAGCTCAAATCAAACAGGAAAATCACATCGTACTAGAGGGTGTCAGTAAACGGGTGGGAGGACGAAAAATGCAGGGAAATGCGTCCACATGTGCTTTTGGGACATTTTTACTACCGGTACATGTGTTTTTGGGTCATTTTTTTACTATTGATTGTAGTGTGATGCACTGGTTTTACTCTCGGTTTTGGGGGAACAAATTTTACTACAGGTATGGATGCTCTAGAGACTTTTACTAACATTTGCAACGCGCGGTGTTCGTGTTTTTACTGTCGGTTCCTGGGGGTAGCGTGGGGAGGGAGGGTGCGTGGGCTGGTGCATTTGTGTTGACCACTTTTACTGTCGCTTTTACTGCCATTTGTGTTAAGGGAGATTTTTACTACCGGTCTTGGATGCTACCGAGCCATTTTACTACCGCTCGCTAAGCGCAGCGTGCATGTTTTACTACAGATCCTGCGTGGGGAGCGCGGGGGCTGGTGCGATGAGCGTAGCGTGTGGGGAGTGTGGACTGGCGCGCCACATGTAGCGCAGCCCAGACCGTGGCCTATGCGTAGAATAAGCTATTCCACGTGCAAATAAAAACCTCTATGTGTGTTTACTAAAAAATATTTACTGCATCGCTAAAAGAGAGTTACTAAAACCTCTACATAACTTTACTGTCATCCTAGCCAACTAATACAGACAAGTAGACAACTAACTAGTAAACAATTAGTTCCTTGTTTTGTACATGAATGTTTCTTTTCTTGTTTTCATAATAACTTTTGATTGAAAGCTCCGACTCACGAACGGTTTTCAACGGTAGCTTGGTGACGACGAGGATAACATAATGATATAAATCTCACAAATAAAAACATCTATGTGCATTTACAAAAAAAAAATTACTGCATCGCTAAAAGAGATTTACTACAGCCTCCACGTGACTTTACTGCTCTGTTACTAAAAAGATTTGCTTCAACCTCCACATGACTTTACTGCTCTGTTACAAAAAAGATTTACTACAAACTCTATATGACTTTACCGCTCTGTTACAAAAAGATTTACTGCAACATACATGTGATTTTACTGCCATCTTAATCAACTAGTACAGACAAGTAGACAACCAACTAGCAAACAATCGGTAGCTTGTTTTGTACACGAATGTTTTTTTCTTGTTTTTGCAATAACTTTTGATTGAAAGCTCCGATTCGTGAACGGTTTTCACCGGTAGCTTGGTGACAACGAGGGTAACAAAATGATATAAGTATCGCAAATAAAACATCTTTGTGCGTTTACTAAAAAATATTTACTGCATTGCTAAAATAGAGTTACTACAACATCCACATGACTTTACTACTCTATTGCAAAAATAAATTAATCGACTCCACTTGTAGTTTACTGGCACATCCAGCCATGCACATATGAAACCATTGTAAAATATATATAAACACGATGATACATGCGGCAGTAAAATTGCTATCACAATTACTTTCAACCTTGTCATAGCGCACACTATACACGTGATGTCACGCGTGGGGTCATGGGTTAGTGCACCAAAATAGCTTGTTCGACGCTCCGTAAGAGTGGCTTGTTCTGCGTGCAGTGGGCTAGCCTACGCTTAGACGCATATTAGTATATCTATATATGTGTGCAATATTACTCCTTTTTCGGTAATATCACTTTCACTTCGATGAATGCATGTTACATCACTACTACAAAAAGGCTCATACTGGACGCCTCATCAGAGACGGTTGACAAAAACCGTCTGTATTACATGCAATCACAGATGATTTTGGTTTAGAGATCGTCTGTGTTACTGGCTGTGCTAAAAACCGTCTGTGAAGAGGTAATATCGCAGACAGTTCATAATGAAAACCGTCTGTGAAGTATCACAGATGGATCTTAACAATAACCGTATGTGATAATTCTACATATCACAGATAGTTTTTAACAAACAACCGTCTGTGAGATACCTCACAGACGGTTCTTAACAATAACCGTCTGTGATATTACTACATATCACAGACGGTTTTTTTTGTTGAAAACCGTCTGTGATAATTAACCCATCACAGACGGTGCACCATTTTGCTCGCTTACTAATCACCCGATGCAGTAGTGTAGCTCCTCAACAGAGTCTTCTTCTCCTTCTCTAGCGCTATGGTGAGTCCATCGCCACTCTGTACCCAGTTTGAGTATCGCCTCACCTCACTGAGCCCGCTCGTGTGGTCTATTTCAGCTATAGTCGCCCATGCCGAGCTATCACCATGGGATCTCTGTCAACTTCATGGGAAGTATCTGCACTGGAGCTACCTGCACCAGAGTTACCTATACCGATGCGGCAAGAACCCGATACATCAAATGCATCTACACCTCATGCCCGGTCGACCTCTAAAAAGCGAGGCGGCAAGAGCAAATCGAACCAGCCCGATGATATCCCCTTCTTGCCATTGGCTTGGAAATTCATGTATGGTGAGCCGTTGGTCGTCCCGGAAGAGGACCTCAAAACCCTAGGATTGGCTTCCTAGAGATTGCATGAATGGTACATGGAACAGGCTAAAAAGATGGGCGTACAACGGTGCTCGGGTGTCATCGTCAAGTTCAAGAAAATTTATTTTAACCACGAGTTTCAAGACTGTGTCTTCACAGTGACCTTCGATGACTTGTTCTTAATCTTCAACCTCGACTCCCTCGACGCCTCACTTATGCAATGCTGGACACTGTAAGTGTGTACAATCACGGTCTACGTTCGTGTAATACCGATAAATGTCATATACAAATTCTATCTTTTGTATATATATATATATATATATATATATATATATATACATACATACATACATACATACATACATACATACATACATACATACATACATACATACATACATGATCGTCGAAACCACATCAAGTAAACCATCGGTAGGTTTCCTTGACCCACACTTGGTCTCTGAGCAATGCATCAATGCCAGTGCAAACGTCGTCGAGGAGTGCATGGCGATGTTTTTGCTGGATCACCGCGAGAAGGATTTCATACTTTTTCCCTACAACCTGGGGTAAGTGCTGCACTAGTGGCTATACTTGTTGATTTGTACTTTATAAGCAACACGAACTTAGGTTTAATGACCATGGCGGTATACCTGTGTAGGTACCACTGGATTCTAATTGTAATTATTCCAAAATAGAACCAGGTAAGATACCTTGATTCCCTAAAGAGGTCTAATAACAACTTCACAGTTGTCAAAAACTTAATCGACAGGTAAACACATTTTCTCCATAGATAACTCTATTGTAGTCTTTCCTTCCTTTGTAATGGCTAAAGCTAAGTTTTTGGAATCACGTAGGTCGTTCATTACGTACTATGTAAAGGGAGGGAAATGCAAGGGAGTGAACCTGTGACACGATTTCAAATTCCCGGTATTCGCTAGTACACATTAATCTTATATAACACTTCGTAGTAATGCCTCTCGAACTAACCAATTCTATTTTTGCAGTGCCACCAGCAGCCGTCGGGCAACACCTGTGGATACTATGTTTGCCACAACATGGAACTACTCCTTGGTTCCCCGATGACCAAAGATCCTCAGGTTTGCCAATCTTGCAACAATTATTTCATACTTATTAATTTATATATGCACGACTTTAATCTTCCTAGCGACAGGTTGCAACCATCACTGAAACTCCATTGGAACAGGCCCAGCTTGAACGCATTTGAAGACAGTTTGCGGCCTTCTTGATGCATGAGGTCATAAGCCCAAAAGGGAAGTTCGACAATGTAGATTGAGCTTGATTGGGATAAGATTGAACTTTATGGAACATGTGTGTATATTTGTTCATGAATAGTTAATTTTAGTTCATTTGAGTTAATTAATTTATGAAATGGATGTTCTTGTTTCTGAAATGAATGTGAATTAGATATGTACTTGTTGTGTTTCTGTTTGTTTCAGAGGGCATGGCTAGCATTTTTTGAGGCTAGCTAATAAACGAAAATAGATTTAGCAATACAAAAAGAATATCACAGACGATTCCTTAGGACAAACCGTATGTGATGCATCATCTATTACGGACGGTTTCATGTACAAACCGCCTGTGATGCATCCAGATATCACGAACGGTTTTATATACAAACCGTCTGTGATACATAATATATCACATATCGTTTCATCTTTAAACCGTCTGTGGGTTCAGAGTTAATAACCGTCTGTGATAGTATACATCACAGACGGTTCGAAAACCAACTGTGATGACCTCATGTCATCACTGACCCATAGACTCAGACTGCTCACGAAACCGCCTATGATGACGTTTTTAAACTATCTATGAAAACCTTTTCTGTAGTAGTGCATGCTCAAATTAATTAGTACATACTAAAAACATTGCACGTTTCACACATGTGCTAGCAGCTAGCTTGTACCCTGGAAGGGACAAATAATTGGACGTACGTGGCCTACCAGTCCAGAAAACTATATAACTCATCTAGGGATGGCTATAACTCATCTAGGGATGGATGCAGATAAACATTGCGCGTTTCACACATGTGCTAGCAGCTAGCTTGTACCCTGGAAGGGACAAATAATTGGACGTACGTGGCCTACCAGTCCAGAAAACTATATAACTCATCTAGGGATGGCTATAACTCAAATAGGGATGGATGCAGATGGTGCTCATTCATATCTATAACCATCCGTCCAAAACTTCCTACCCTTTATCTCACAATATAAGCCCAAGTTCACCATATGCATAAACCAAGAACACACTAAATGTAAAAGAAGCTAATGATATCGGACGATACATATCTATATTAAAAGACATACTTCAACTACATATCCATGTCTTCAACATTAAAGCAAATGTATGAAGTAGAAATATTGCAATAACTATACTCGTAATTCCCTCAATGAACTTATATTGTGACGGCACTTTCAAAAAAATATACTTATATTACGGAACGGAGGGAGAACTCGATCAATCATGTGCGTACGTCCACTGTTGAGCACCCTTGGTCTAAAGCTAGCTAGCTAGGGCTCAGACACGCCACAATATATCAAGACGTATAAAGGTATTTCTCAGACATATTCTTATTGGTATTGGAACTAAATTGTTTCTGGGGAAATTTTTGCATTCCAAACAAGCTATAATTAATCATGCCATTTTTCTGAGCCAGAGTTGTTCTTTTGAAGATTAACTGCTTAAATGAAAGCATATGAGACACGCTGAATTTTCATGAGATGCCTTTTTGGCGGCATTTTCATGTACGGGATATGCTTAATACATCGCTATCTCTCGTCCCCGCTCGAGCTAGCTGGTCCTTGCAATGTATATAATAGGCACGTGCCTTCTTGAAAGGCAATTGAACTCTGGCTCCATGGCACATGGTTAAGGTACGAATCGTCTGAAGCAAGGGAAAGGAATCTTTCTATGAACTATGAACTGCGTACTAGGTACGTACAGATGAATTTGATGTTGAGTGTTGATCATTGATTTATGGGTTGTTGTTTTGAGGATTGGGCTGTTTGACCTAGCATTAACCCATTCATCCTCATGTTTTCTCTTGTTCCATTTGAATAATAATAAAATGATTTGGACCATCGTGTCATTCCTTATAACCGTTCCATTTTAATAACAAAATGATTTGCCCCATCGTGGCATTCGTTATAACCGCAATGACAATCGTAAAATAAGGAATTAGTAGCTAGGGTAATCCTACCGTGTACATGACTCATGAGTAATGAATTAATTCATTAAAATCAAACATGCTCTTAGATCGTAGTGGCTGGAGGGAAAAGAAAAGTAACTAACGGAAATGATATTCGTGACATTTCTAGAGGATTCTCTTCACTCCTTACAAAAATTATTATATTGCATCCAAAGCAGTTCTTAGCAGTTTGGGGGAAGAGCAGGCTCTACAGAGTGGGAAACTACTTCCTCCATTGCTCAAATATCACTTCAGAGTGCATCCAGTCAAAATTTTCAAATTGAGACTACGGATATGTATCAATCAATATTATTCACATAAATAGTATTAGTAAATTTGTCATCAGAAGAACTGCTGCAATACGCTACTTCCTCCGTTCTTTTTTACTCAACATTTTTTATTTTTCACGGTCTCCGATATGCGACTTTGACTGTTACTTTTTATAAATTTGCATTAAGATATACTAATAAAATTATAATATTATGAAAGTATTTTTAACAACAAATCTAATGATATAATTTTCATACAACTAGTCTAGATAGTTTTAAACCCAATGGTGGTCAAACTTTAGAAAGTTTGACGGCATGGATTCTAGGACATCAAGTAAAAAAGAATGAAGATAGAACTTTTTTTTTCAATTTTTACTAACATAAAATACAAAAATACCATGATCAAGTATATGTGTGTATATATAGTACTATACTAGGAATGCTAGCGCACTCTGCGCTTGAGTGTCATGAGTGTTTGAATGACGTCTGAGGTGAGGAAGTAAGGCGATGAAATGGTTGTACGTAAGAATACATAAACAAGAGGGCTAACTCTATGTGGGGAAGATTCGAAGGCGTTAAGATAAACAAATAGATTGGTTACGAAAAGAACTGGCTTAGGGAAAAAAATATTGTTGTGAGCCGTATAGTATGAAAGAAGAGAGCAGTGTAATATAGCTAAGGAAAATAAAGACAAGTAGATGGTAGGTACATATTGGTTGTATCTGACTATATGCACGTATACAGGCAATATATGTATGTACACAGCTGCCATGGTGGGGCCAGAATAATATCATGATGGCAGGACTGGGGGAGACATGCATATTTAGGACAAACATAGGCAACAGTATGAACAATAGGACTTTTACATGCTTTGTGAGTAGCAGTTCTAGCAGAATCCACATATGCTTATAAGAGTAACCTCATATATACACATATGTTTGCAATAACTGTTTTATTTGTGAGGGGGAACAGCGACCAAAGATCGACAAGGAAGATAGATCAGGATACGTTGGGCTTGCTATAGATTCTTGCAGCATTTCTGTGGAAACAATAAAAGAAGTGAATTGTAAGTATCGTAAGCGAATAGCGGGAAAAAAAAGAAGGAAAGACGAGAGAAAAATACACAGGTGTTATAGGTTAGTTAACCCCTCTCGTAGCTCATCCTGTAGTTCAGGCCTCTAAGGACAACATCAACCTACAACTCCATTGGACAAAAAATATAGGAAACCTTGTGAAAGCCGGCTAGAACATGAAGGGTCTTCATAAGCGGTTCAGCATAAAGAGCAAAACATAATAACAATAATCTGAGTAGAAGGGTATCTTAATAATGGCAATAAACATAGACATGACGTCCTTCAAGAAGGACAGATCGTTATATCAATGCATCATCTTCTAGATTGTTCATTATTACGCTCTACTTGATGACATAACTAAAAGAATACAAAGTAAGACAGAAATAAAGACAGAATCAGGTGAAACAATAGAACCTAAAGATAAATGACTTCTTTCTGAATAGGTTTGAATTTTCATGTAAAACTAATTTGAAGGCAGCTAGCCTTTTTTTATCTTGGCTCAAATAGATCTAAAGAGTATTTTTTTCAATGCACATTCCAAGAGACGTGGTTACAGGAACGAGATTACCTTTTATTTTGCAAAAAAACAGGGGGAGATAAGACACAAACAACTTCAGTAGCAATAACAAATAAGGCAAATCGGAATGGCTAAGAAAAGATGTTAATATCTTAGCATCTTTCCTAGCTCAAGAGAAGTATTTGTAGTACAACATCGCTACATAGCTAGGCTAAGCTCTGATAATTTGAAAAAAAAAACACGAAAAAAAAACAATGATTTCTGCGAGCAACACTGACCTCGTTGAAGAAAATCAAAAATAAATAGGCAACAATGCAATGCATGAATGCATTCGACCATTTGTTCTATGTTCTCTGCTGTAGATATTTATGAAGCAAAAGGACCATGGACTTTCATCTCTACAAAGAAATAAGAAATGGCTATCTAGTGCATGAACGTTTTTAATTTGGCGGTGGCAAAAGCATAATCGACAAAGAGGTCATTGGAGAAACGCATAAGCATAAGCAATTAAACTGACCACGAAAGCAAAACTGGAAGAACTGTAAGTAAACTGCAAGCATGCCATTGCAGATAGGACACATCTATCTCTATCTTCTTAGATCACACAACGCAAATTTGTTTAGAGGAAATCCGCACAGCAAGAAAGCTTACTAAAGTACAGGTATAGTGAAGAGGCTTCTCACAGACTCCGTCCATCACAACTAGACGCATTTGGACAGCAGCCAAGCAACCGAGGTGGTAGCGTACCCTACCGAAACGGCGTGGCAAGCATACGACGGAAAGCACCAGAAATGGGGAGCAACTGTCACCCAGATGCAGTAGTTTGGCGAAGCAAACAGCAAGAGGGAGCGGCAGCAAGGCCAAAACGATGACCGACTCAACAACCGATGTGAAGCAGTCGAAAAATATAGAGACAACCGGCGCTACGAAAGAAACAACCGGGAAACCGCCAACAGCGTCACATCGAAGACGTCTCCGCGAGAAGAAGGCGGGCAATCGACATGCAACGAGACACAATTGGAGGACTAAGCGTACGGATTGCACGAGAGGGCAACAATTTCATCCAGCTTAATACCAGGGAAGATTAAGGACTGTCTTAATGTGTGAAACGATGCCCTTAGTACAAAGGTACAGTAAGTCTTAAATTTAACTGCAACTGGAGGCAACCAGGCCGGCACTCATCTGGTGCCAACATGATCAGATTGATCAACCAGAGCACCCACGATCGAGGAGACATCCTGCAGCAAGAATCCCACGTCCTTTGAGCGTACATAAAACTCGTCGTCGATGACACTATGCACCCATCTGATGGCGCGTCCGCAAGCATCTCTCTCACTCTCACACACAAACGTCGCGCAATCACAAGGGCAACGACGTTCGGATTGGCACGTTTTATGTGCCATTCATAGATTCACTGTTGCGTAAGTACGTACACAGATACGCATTTCTTGTCACAAAAAATTGAAGCTGATGTCTAAAGGCCGTCCTACCTATTGTGACGTACGTGATATATACTAGCTTCATGGTCCATGATGAGGATTCTTGATCAGGTTAATATTTTTTGGTCAAAGTCAGAGTCTCTATGAAAATATGCTCACTTCATAACAGTTATATACCAACGACCACGATTAAAAAGAAATATAATCCCTTTTATTATGGCTAAACTGGTCGTAGAACAATTTGAGTCATGAAACTACCAGTCATGGATACTATGCGACCAATCATCCGGTTTGTGCCACTCCCGACTAGGCAAACTCGTCAGAGGACATGACAGTTTCCCACGTGACTAATGTGAGAGCAGTTATTGCCGCATATGGCAACTTACTACAGTTGTCTAAGAGACAGTATGTGAGTCCTGCATGGTAGTGACTCATTTACTAAAAGTATTTTAAATTAGATTTTTTATTATCATTTCAGCTGGTCCCATATGTCATCAACTTATTCTACGTAACCACTGTGATTAGCGTTAAGCAAACCTTAATCGCAAGTGGGACCCGCTGTCAGCAAGAGAAAGAAGAAGAGAAGCAGAGCTACGCGCGGTCGAAAGCTTGGCAAGCTCGTCGGTGGTGAACGGCACGATGAGCGATGCAATGGAAAGAGGGTAGCAATGCGAAGCTATGGGTGGTGGAGGCGGCAATAGGGATAGCCGGAGGCGGCGCTACGCCGGCAAGAAGCGGCGGATGTTCTCGAGTCTGTGACGAACTTCGTGTAGGAGGCATCCTGCGTGCTAAAGGTGTGGCACACTAGACTTAGTGAGTCCAGATGGTGCAAACGAGCTGGGCACGAGAACCTAAGGTCATTGGAGGCGAACCGGTGACATGCAACTGCGGTGGAGCCATAAGCGACTATGGGCTCTACTACGCAAGCTTCTCACCCGAGGCGAACTACCTAGCGCCTAAGGTTCAAAGTACGCTTAGGGGCCTGGGTAGACAAACTCTGCTCAGTACATTGTGATTTTGTATTGCTTTATATTATGTGATCAAAACTGGTCTACATGACTTCTGACCGTAGTTTCCTAACATATATAATGTCGCTGCTCGGGTCTTTAGATAACTTCTAGTAGAGATTTTTCTTATAAGCCAGTCATTACTATTTGGAAACTCACTAGATTGACTTTATCTAAGAACTTATTTTCAGTTAGTACAATGTACATTGTGAAGGTTATACTGGTCATTAGCCTTTAATTTATCACACCACTAAGTCCATGTGACAAGTTTACCATTTCACTGGTCAAACACATCACAGTCGGGGGCTAGTAACATACCAGAAATAACAAGAGCAAACTAAAAGAATTACAAGACAAAAATATTTACATCATTACAATAGTGTTCAAATAATAAGTTTTCCTTAAACTGGAATTTAACATTCTTCGTGTATTCAGCTAATAGATTAGGTACTTCCTCTCTTCTTTTCATGATCTCTTCTGTAGAGCCCAAGTGCAGATAAGAAATAAGGCTCTCTAAGTCTATTGCATCCCTGTAAAAGTGCTTCAATTTGATGAATAAGGTGCCAACATGGACGTCTATAACAAACTAGAGAGAGGTCTTCATAGATTGGATCATATTTGGGAGGTGGTCGACATGTGTTTCACTTGAGACCTAGTGTCGTCAACCAGTTCTTCAACAGACGGCTCACTTTTTGAAAGTTCAATCTCTAGACACTACAGTTTTATAGCAATTGCCTTTAACTGTGTCAAAATGAAAGTTAGGGTTGTAGAATTGGATTCTTTGTTGTTTTCAATTGCTTCCATGAGAGATTTTTTTCCCTCTTTGAGCTTTGAATTTTTCTCATGAAGTTCATATTGAAGTATATCTATTTCTATTTTCTCCAACATTGCTTTATAAGTGGAACCCTTTTGGTCTTTCAATTATTTCTGTAAGTCCATATATTTAAAGACAGAAAAAATTGAATAACTATGAGTTGCTTGCACTTAACATAGCATAAGATTGAGCTTTTTACCTTCTATCTCTTCTTTGTGTTTGCGAAGAAGTGTGTCGTTGTCTTCCACAAGCTTTTCGTAGACCACATCTTGCTCCTTCAGGTCAGATGAAAGCTTTGTATTAAGCTCTTGAAGGTGCTTGCGTTCTGCATGCAGTAGCCTCCTTGAGACTTTCATTTTTTTCTCTAAAGCTTTCATTCTTTATGAGAAGTTGAAATTTATAATCCTTGGCAATATTGTCAGTATGGACCAACTTGTTCTCATAATCTTGAATGATTCGACCAAAGGGTTGTTTTCTTGTTTGAGTTGCCTAAGATAGCAAGAAGTTAGAAAGAAAAGAATTATTCAAGTAATTAAAACATAAATTTATTTAACTTACACTCTCATTATTGCCATCTCTGCATCTCTAGATGTATGCATTTTGGCGAAATTGTTCATGTAAGCTTTAACTATGCCAAGCATTTCATTGGTTTTCTATAAACATGATAATGAGAAGTTAACATTCTCTACTATCCAATCTATATTAAAAAAAAAAGAATTCAGTCAAGAGATTATTACCTTGTTATTCATGTCAACGAGTTGGTTCTCTAGTTCACTATACCCAGGTTCATCTGGTATAGTGGGTTGGTCAACTCTTGCTTTTCCAGAACTGGTCGAAGCATGTCTTAGCTCAAAAGGTGGTCTCCATAACACCATGGCACTAGTCTCAGAGGTAAAAGTTATTCTTGGAGGAGGAATGCTTTCCTATTCAAGAACCAAGATAAAAATAAATAAAAATTATAATTTATCAATCATGATACATTGAAAAGTAAAGATTACTAACTTGATCAATTGGTCGACGAGTTAAATCTTCACCAATATTCTAGTCAGGAATAACTTCAACTGTTTCCTCTATGACAGGCAAAACTTCAGTGGTCGAAACCTACTCAATGATTACTTCTATTTGCCTTGTCTCCTCTCCTATGGTTGAGATCTCCTTGATCACCTTTTTCTATAGCAATTGAGGTCTGCTCAATTTCTTCTCCTGGAGACACTTGTTTTGGGGAGGTTGGAGCATCCTGAACCACTTCCTCTGCCAAAACCATAGGCAGCCAACATGGCTATGGGAGCAGGCAATGGCTCCTCCCGAGCTACTTCTTCTCCTTCAGCTCCAATAATTGGACAAGGAGAAGTGGTCGAGGGGATGATACAGATAAAACATAAATTTATCTGAGTAAACAATGTAAAAAAATCAAATATATAAAGAGTCAAATTAGATAACTTACTCGAAACGGGGACCAATTTCGGTCTCAAAAGAAAAGAAAACATCAGTGGCAACCACTGTACCGCTACCACCACTTGATTTGTCTTCAAAAATATTTACACTAGGACTGCTAATCCTAGGATTTCTCACTAAAATAACAGGAATCTCTTCCTCTTCTTCAACGTCATCACACTCACCCTGAACATATAAGAATAAAGGAAGGTGACGATCACTACTACAGAAAAGGTAATCACAGACAGTTCAAAATCATCATCACAGGCGGATTTTTGAACCGTCTAACTTCATGGGTCAGTGATACTACAAGGTCATCACATACGGTTTTTAAACTGCGTAAAAAAGGCATCCTGAGCGGTTTGCTCGATGGCAAATGCTGTGATAGTCATTGTCTAAATAGTTCTTGTTCAGAACTATCTGTGAAAATAGACTATCATAGATAGTTTTTTAGTAAAAACCGTCTGTGATAGTTTTTCCTATTGCAAAAAAAATCAAATTTTGAGCCAAACCAATCAATTGCTAGACAGTAGTTTCCATATGCTCTTCCGTTAGTTTGTGAGAAGGTAATTAAAAGATACTCTCTCTGTCTCTCTCTCTCTCTCTCTCTCTCTCACAATCAATGGCTCACTCTCTGACGACGACGAGGTCGAGTAGAGGCATCCATCTTGAACCGAATCAGTCTCCCTTGTCAACCACAGATGGGGGGTCCTCATTGAGAACGAAATCTAACATGATAGAGGGGATGAAATCAGAGTGAGAAGGAAAAAACCTGGATGGGGATTTGGGGGCAAAACTTCGTGCTCACCTGAGGCCAAGATGGGGGGCGGCCAGATCTGGCGATACTAGTCAAGCCGCAGCGCGCCGCTCACCGGAGGCGTCGTGAAATAGTCGGCTGCGTCTCCTCGCCGAACCGCGCCGGGGAATCGAGGGCAGTTGCCGGAGCTCGGTGTGGGGAGGAGAGAGTGAGAGACTGATGAAAGACAAGGCGGGGGCGGGTATAATATATAAGGATAATGCCAAAACATTTCGCCTCCCGCGCAAGTGTTCAAAAATTTCGGCGAATCACAGATGGTTTCAAACAAAAACCATCTGTGATGAGCTAATATCATAGACAGTTCATATTAAAAACCGTCTATGATAAGTATCTCCCGATTTTACTTGACTCTATGACATGAAATGTCTAACTCTATGATTTTACCATGACGTGGAATCATTAACACTTTGATTGTACCATGACCTGAAATGCCTAACTCTAATTTTATCATGACTTGAAATCACTAACACAGATGGTTAGTATAAAGAACCGTCTATGATTGTATCATAGACGGTTCGTGATACGAACCGTCTGTGATATTAGCTCATCACAAATGGTTCTTAGCGTATCCAGTAATAGAGACGGTCGCTCTGGGTCATGATTACCATTAACACTGACGGTTTTGAAAAACCATCTATGATGAGGCGTCCAGTATTAGCCGTGTTGTAGTAGTGGATGAAATGGCTTTGAATGTTTATTCTTGTGTTTTCTCTTGCGCACCTAGATTGCTGCCTTAGCTTTGGCAGCCATCACCAACTTTTCCTGCACTTGAGGTCAATCATGAATATGATTCAATAAAATAGCACTATAGCAGTACAACAACCTAGGTACCAGACGGTGCAGCGTTGGTTGGTGCAGCACTGGTCGGCATTGCAGCAATTGAAGCACCCATAGAGACTGCAGCAGGAGCTCTTGTCCTCGTCGTTGGTCTCTTGACCATGACTTGTGAAGATAGCTACAGTAGTCTTAGTCTTGGCCTTTTTAGCTGGTGGAGGTTGGCTACTTGATCCAGCTTGGTCAGCGCCCCTCTTTCTATCATGCATCTAAAGAAAAAGGAAAATTTATCAACTACAATCTGGTGGGGTTGGCTGCTAGATTCAAGATTAAGGCTATATTTATACATATTTTTATTCGTTTATTTATAAACTCTACAGAAGCTCCAATCAAGCTAGAAGGCTAGTCGTCGAAAGAAATAGGCTCCAAGCCATCTTTCACATTCTTCAACATATTACAAGTCATTTCTTTGACTTGTTCCTCTGGCAATTCTAAAGCAACAAAAACAAATAAACTTAGTAATGTGTATGCTACTAAGTTAAACAATGCTTTAAGGAATTTGGGGAGCAAACATACGTCCAGAACCGTCTTTTGTCAAGTCCTCAGTCCCTTGAAGCATCCAAGCATAACAAACCATTTTCTTCAGGGGGCTAATTCTGTGTTGGAGGAAGTCGTTGATGATTTTCCGACCGGTCAGCCCGGCTTCCACGGGAGAGATAGTTGCATCGACCAGTCTTTTCCAAGGTAGTCAGAGTCGAGATCCCGAGTCGGATCGATTTGCCTCTGGTAGGATCGAATCGTAGTATCGAATCGTAGAATCGACGATTCTACGGATTTATAAAAATACACATATTTAACATCTATACTATAAGTTTGTATGATTCTTATAAGGTTTACCACTTACTTATTACCAAAAAAGGAGCAAAACACTTCTTATCACACAACAGAAAAGCATAATGGTACTGACATGATGGGTGATATAGTTCTAAACTACAGGAGAACAGCCAATGGCCTTGACTAGTTTACTACAATTAATGAGAAATATTCACAAGTTTCGTAAATCAATATCTAATTGCAACGCTTGCATGTTCCTTAAAAGCAGCTAGACATACTATAGGAATAAAAATAGCTTATCATTATCAAGCTTAAGATTACTCATGTCATAACTCATAATATAGATATTTGTACTAGCATTGCCACATTGATATAATATTTTGCATACTCCTTATTTATTTATAGTTTTAATCTCAGAAATTAATATCAACAAATTTTGCTCTAAAATAAAATATCAGCAAAACCGGGCCTCTAAAAAAATTGCGAAAAAAAAGAAAAAAAAATTGCAACTCTACCACGATTCTACTCTGCGATTCTACACGATTCTACCCTTTGGATCGCGACTCTACCACGATTCTACCTGATTCCGATCCACAGTGCGATCTGGATCGACGGGTTGTCGTGGGATCGTAGAATCGTACAACTTTACGAGTAGGATCGCGATTTTAACTACCTTGGTCTTTTCTCTTCAGTTGTCAACTTTAAGGAAGCCTTTTCGTTTTTCACATCTTGTGCAGACCACATTGGAGGAGGACTTCTAATGTACTTAAGATGGCTACCTCTAGGGAGTTCCGAGTTGAACTTGACCAGAGGAGGTCCTTGCTTCAAGGGACAGTTGCTGGCGTAGTGTCCCAATTGGTGACAGCTGAAACAGGTGATCCCTGCAGTAGGATTGGTGGTCCTTGGCTGCTGGTTGCTGTTGCCGGGGCTGCGAAAACCTGGGGTAACCAGGCGGGGTGTTGTCGCAGGGGTGGTCCTGGGAACAATAGGAGAAGCAAAGCGGGCAGGAGGTTGTGCACTCATCCTGGCTCTCTGCGGGTGACCTTGGTGAGCACTATGCTGCACCATCTTCCTCTTATAAGATTCTGCAAGCTCTCGACAAGACTCTTCTATGAGCATAGCCTTGTTCACTAGATGCTGGAAATCCTTATAGTCGTTGCCAACGACTTGGACCTTCAAGCTGGGGTTGAGTCCTCTCTTAAAACGCTTCTGACGTGCATCATCCATGGCGACATCCTCTGGAGCATACCGAGAGAGTTGGGTGAACTTGCTGAGGTATTCACCCACTGACATGTTGCCTTGTCGAAGCTCACGGAACTCATTCTTTTTCATTTCCACCTTTCCATCAGGGACGTGGGAGTGGCAGAAAGCTTCTGAGAATTCCGCCCAAGTGATGCTCTGGTGGTCTGCATGGGCGGCACAATAACTCTCCCATCATTCTGCGGCGGTGCCTTCAAGTTGGTGTGTAGCATACAAGACCTTTTCATGGTCATCACACCGAGTGATGGCAAGCTTCTTCTCGATGGAGCGCAGGCAGTCATGAACACCCTGTTCACTTCCCGGACCACTCGTGACCACCCTGGTCACTGCCCAGACCACTCGAAACCAACCAAGACCAACAAGTTTTGAGAAAGTCTACCCCTTGCGTGAAATCACCAGGCATTGTCCATAACCGGGGACACGGCTATTCGAATAGATTTACACTCTACAGAGGTTGTACAACTTTACCCACAAGACCCGACCTCTCTAGTTTGTTTGGCACCCGTCGATGCCCCTGCTCACTACCTTGGGTAAGTAGGCTAGAGCATGTGACAAGGCCTTTACAAGGTTCTGCTTTGACTCGGCTCCGCTCGATAAGGTTTCGCCTTCCTGGCCCCCTCTTGCGCCAAGTGTGCGTGTCCATCCCATGTCTTACACACTTCCACCAAAACGGAACCGAATCAAGCATTGCCAATTAGTTGGCTAGGTCCACCCCACAATGGACTTGTGGTTGCACGATATGGCTCGGATCAATGGCTTATAAGGCTAAATCCTTAGTGGTTGCTCAGGCGAGACTTCCTCATCCCAGTGTGCTTCCTGCACCCCCTTTACTGCATGATCACTCGCCCGAGCGAAAATATTTTGGGTTCAACCCAGCCAATGACCACCCTAGCCATGGCACAACAAGTTTTATTAGCGGCAACACATGCCACAATTCCATAATCTCTTAGTCAAATTTAATCATCATTGAAACAAGTGATCGAGAGACAACGTACAACTAAGCAGGTCTAACCAATATACGCACCCTTATTGGTTATCACAATAAGAATGTCCAACTAAGATTACCCACCTATGGTGTCCAAAGGTACATGTCAACATGTCGAACACAAGTATTCAAGGAGTCATACTGACGAGTAGGTGATTAGCTAATTCCCAAACTATTTTTATACAAATAGCCATGCATGTTGGTATAAAATAATATAATTTTGCAAACTAGGAATGACATGATCAAAGGTCTATGACTTGCCTTCGTTGAAGAGCTGAGATTCATCGGTAGAGGTCGTCGAGTCCAAGAACTCTTTAGAGAAACCGGAATCTACACGTGCGAAAAGAGCCAAATAAATACAACGAATCCAAATAAAACCAAATACTACCAAACTAGAACCAAAAGAAATGCACAGAATTAGAAATGAGCTCTCAGGAGGAGATCCAACGAGAGGGGTCGAGGGAGGTCCTGAGAAGGAGGTCCTAAGGAGGTCAAGGGAGGAGGTCCTGAGGTCCTACGAAGGATACGACTACTCAACGTGGTCGTAAAAGGGATACAATTACGCATCATGGTTGTGAGAGAGATACAACTACACAACGTGGTTGTGAGAGCAAAAAGGAGAACAGGACATAGAGAAACTCACCAGGACAGAGTGAGAGAGAGAGAGAGAGAGAGACCGAAGAAGACAGGAGGAGGACGGCGAACGGCACAGGCGCTCCAGTGAACTCTTTGGCGGCAAGGTGGTCGAAGGCGGCGCAGCTCCGGCGGCTCCTTGGCGACGAGCAGGCGACAACTCGGCTCCAGCGAACTTCTTGGTGAAACTTCAAGCACTGAGAAGCTAGGTGAGAGCAAGAGAATTGGTGAGGAAAAGGTGATGAGAGGGGGCTGCTCAGGCTTTTATAGCCGGGGAGGACGGGAAGATTAGCTGAGAGACTCTGAAGCATACATAATCAAGGGTAGGTGAAGGAGGGAATGGGAGCTGGTCTGGGAGGAGACAAGAGGGGGAAACGGGTACTGCAGAAAAGACAGCATTTAATGCGACACAACAGCATTTAATGCTCAAGGACCTTTGCGTCTGCAGTGATGCAACGGGAGGAAGAAGAAGGTGAATAGAGCTGACAGATGGGGCCAGTCAAAACTCAAAAGGGTGGTCCAACCAAAGGGGAGGTCGAGACCAAGGAGGAGGTCGTGACCCAAGGGGTGGTCGTGACCCGAGGGGTGGTCGTGACCCGAGGGGTGGCCGTGGCAAGTCTCTAGGACCACCCAGAGGTCTTGGACGAGAGGGAGGTCCAAACGAGAGGGAGGTCTAAACCAAAAGGGAGCTCTAAGCCGATAGGAAGGTCAAACGAGAGGAAAGTCCAAACGAGAGAGAGGTCTGGACTAAGGGGGAGGTCCAAACAAATGGGAGGTCTAAACCAAAAGGGTGGTCTAAACCGAGAGGGAGGTCCAATGAGAGGGAGGTCTAAATGAGAGGGAGGTCTGGACTGAGGGGGAGGTCCAAACGAGAGGGAGGGAACGAGACGAAGGAACAAGCAGAGAGAGGGGAGGTTGAACACCCGAGAACTCCAACAAACTCGAAACAAACCGAACTCGAATTAATTGAAGTTAGATTAATTCATATTAAATCGTTGCAAATTTCTAAAATCTCCAAGTTAATCTTGAGCAATTCAACAAAACCAAATGGTTATTTTTATTTTCGAAAATCTCAAAAAAAGCCCAAAAAATTGGGATGTTACAGGATCAAAATCAAATTTGGCCCAAGGTGAAAGAGTTCTATCCTAAAATAATCTAAAACATCTGTTAGAAACTCACTCTCAGGCAAGCGAAAACCTAATTTCACAAAAGAAGCGAAAAGAACGATCCGACATTCTTGAGGAATTGGAACCGTTTTGTTGCCATAGGCAGTCCATCTGATCAAAGACCTAGGCGGAAGATAGCCTTGATTCTCTAGCTCTTGGATCTTGCTCTCTAAATAGGTTGATTTGCTTGAGACCCACAAGATTGAGATCGAAAGAAGTTTGGAAGAGAGAGTTGGAGACGAAGAGCTCGAAGGCAGGAGGCTTGTAGATGAAGACTGCGATGAGAATATGATAAAGTGAAGGTAAAAAGAAATGAGTCTTTTTTATCCATTTTTTACCACAACCATTCAGCCACTTACCGCAATCTTCAGATGTGGTTACCAAGAAGACAGAATCATTTCCTCTCTCCCACATTCTCATTAATGTTTGGAATGATTGTGAAGGAGAAAATCTTCTTGGTGCATGTTTCAAGTTAAAAAAGCCTTAAGTAAAAAAATTTTATTTTCTATTTTGTTAAGCCTTAGGGCGTACCTGACGAGGATCCTTAATCAGGTCAACATTTTTCGGTCAAAATCAAAGTCTCTATGAAAGCATACCCACATATTAAGGGCCCACTTTACAACGGCTATATACCTACGACTAGGATTAAAAATAAGCCTAATCCCTTTTATTACGACTGAACTGGTCGTAGACTAGTTTGAGTCATAAGACGGTTAGTCATGGACACTATACAACCAATCATGGAAACTATACGACCAGTCATACGGTTTGGGCCACCCCTGACCAGAAAAACTAGTCAGAGGACATGGCAGTTTTTCACGTGACTAACGTGAGAGTAATTATTGACGCATCTAACAACTTACTACAGTTGTCTAAGAGACACAACGGTTCAAGACTCAACAAAAGAACATGCGTGGAGACAAAAAGGCACCTTTAGCGACATTAACCACTACCTCTTCAACAGTTATAAATAGGATAGCATGTGTACCTTGTAATAAAGGGTTCACAATCTCTCGTTCTCATCGTATTCCTATAAAAACTCTTACTATGTCCACGGCAATAAATATTTCTATTTCCATCGTGCTCTCATGTTTTATTTCCATATAAGCTCGATAAGGGACCTAGGATTCCGATCATCGAGTCCTTAGTCTTAATTCATTGATTACTTACGTTTCCATGACGTTTCCAATAAGCTAGGTTTGAGAGAAGGTAGCTAGATTAACGGCACTATTAAGAGCATCTACAATAGTTTGTTTCTTAGCTTGTTACTGAGAGGAGAGAGAGTACCCAATCTAATAAAAAGAAACAAGTCTTCTAATAGATTGTTTCTTAGCTTGTATCTAAGACTTTAATTGCTACAAGTGTGCATGATTCTTGATGATCAATAATGAAGTACAACTTTGTGGCCTACATGTTTTAGCTCATTTATCATATTAATAATAAAGTCGGGCTGCACAAATGATCTGATGGATATTTTGCTTTAAGACAGTGGGACACACAAAATGCGTTTTTAGGTAACAAATCTCCAATAGAGTATTTAGTTGTTTCTTGTGTCTTGGTATTAACAATTTGCTAGTTTCTTCATCTAGAAACAACCTCACCTTTTCTCCTCACATTCTCTCCTCCACATCACCTAAATGCTAATGTGGCAACCTCTTAGTAACAGCTAGGGATGAAAACGGATCGGATAGTTTTCGATCGATCCGGACGAAAACGGATTCGGATTGTCTCGGATCAGATTTTTCTCGGATAATTTTCGGATCGGAAACGAATTCGGATTTTTTTTGTCGGAAACGGAAACGAATACAGTAGCCATACTATCCGGCGGATACGGATACGAATACGGATTATCCGGATAAGACCCAGTCCGGATATCCGGATTTTAGCCCAAAAGGAGAGGATTTTGGCCCAAAAGAGATAAGGAGATTTTAATTAATTTCCGAATTTCAAAAAATGCAACAAATCAAATAGCCTTTTAGAAAATAGCAAATAGTGTTCAAAAATTCTAGAAAAAATCACAAAAATTTCTTGAATTATTTTGAACTTAATAAAATTAATTCCAAGTTAAAGTTGTTTTTTATTTTTGCTCATAAATTATTTTTAATTTCTGAAAAATAGGAAAAACCTTTTAAAATCTAGAAAATTTAAGAAATTAATTATTTTTCCTTTTTCACTTTAAATCCAATAAAATCCCAGAAATCTCAATAATTTTTTTTGACATTAAAAATAGAAAATTAAATAATAGACTTTATTTTATTATTATTTTCTTTTTAACTAAGAAAACTCTTTTAAATTTAAAAAATCCAATAAAATAATAACTTTATTAATTTTACTTTTTGGTAACATACTTTGGGATGTTACAGCCATTTGCATATAGATTAACCATCCAGCCTAAGCAATGTTAGTGTGAACTATGTTTTATGTATGTGATGAACTAAGTGTGAATGTGTGATGACTTGTGACTTTGTGAGTTATGACTTATGAGCTAAATATGGTAAACTAGGTGTTATGTTTGTGATGAACTAGTTAATGCAGCTTGCTAGTGCTCATGTTATGTGTGGTTACTGAAAATATGAACAATTCATGAATATTTGCATCAAATAAACTAGTTATATGTTTTCGTTAATTTCTGGCATACAATTTAAGGGGTTTTCATGTTCCGAAAAATATCCGCGACCGTATTCGTTTCAATTCGTATTCGTATTCGATATTATTAGTATCCGTATTCGTATCCGGGGTATCCATATTCGTATCCGGATCCGAAAAAAATATGAAAACAAATATGGCAGAGCCATTATCCGTCCGTATCCGATCCGTTTTCACCCCTAGTAACAGCTGACGTGGACTATTGTAGATGCTCTAATCAAGCACCTTAGTCTTAATTCATTGATTACTTACGTTTGTCTTAATTCATTGATTACTTACGTTTCCAATAAGCTAGGTTTGAGAGAAGGTAGCTAGAATCAAGCACACTAAGTACACCCATGGCATTTTTTTCTCTTTAATTTCTTGCAGCGCTAACTAGCCAGCAGATGTCCAACAGACCGACACGGCGGAGAGACAGTATGTCCAACATATGACACGCCTCTAAAGTCTAAAGTCTTCACCTACCAGTTGATGTGATTCAACTGTAGGACTCAAACATGCAACGTAATGCAAGATGTCCAACATATGACACATGCCCCTTAAGTCTAAATTCTTCACCTACCAATTGATCTGATTCAACTATATGAGCCAGTAGTTTACCATCCATTAATCAATTATTAAGTAGTAGCAATAAGCGTGGACGTCACCGAATACATCAATAGGAGAAAACCTAGCTAAGGCCTCCTCAAATATTAATGTGATGGAGTAGTGGTGATGTGTATACGCCCGATCGAATATTATTCCACATTGACAGAATAGCCATGTTAATGTAGACATGCAAGATCCGGCATATGTGATTTGCTACGACTGACGAAAGGTTCTTTAGCGATAATTCGTTTGTGGTTTTACCTTTTGAATTGATCAAACAGGTTAAGTTAATGTTATGTACTTATTTGCTAGCTACGTATATGTATGGAAGGCTGTAAACTTTCGACGAATGAACTAGTCCGATATTGACCTGATCGCCACAGCATTTATATATCCCAAGCATAAACATTACGTACTTAATTACTTTGTTTACCCACCAAGATATGATCGCACATCCAGAACAACGTTGGAACATTTGCGGCGTTTGACTCTCTTGACGGACATCGATCTCATATTACATTACAAATTTTGGATTTGGTGTTTCCATTCCTAACACTAGAGGAGGCTGGCTCTTTGCCGAGTGCCTGTTGCACTCGGCAAAGGCAGCTTTGCACTCGGCAAAGCCTTTGCCGAGTGCGGCACTCGGCAAATCTGCGTTCTCCCGTCGTGTAAGCATGCATTTGGTCTTGCAAGCAACTGGTCAAAGGTCAGATTCGATCGAGAAGCTGGTAGTAGTACTGTAACAGAGGTACACTACCTTTCGATCGGTCTCTTCTCTTTCTTTTTTTCTTGCCGAGAAAGTGAGAAGTCTTGGTAACCTCTGTTCAATGGCATGGAAAATTAAGCCTATCGAGAATATGTCTCACATTCGTGGTAGTTGCGCTTAACATATCGGACACACTCGTGCGCTTGGAACTTTTTGCTTGGGCAGTATTGACGGCGTGTTGATCAAAACATGTATAATTCGCCATGCATTTATACATGCAAATCTCCTTTAATTTGTCATGCAGAGACTTGCCGCGGATTTGTGGTCGTCGATTATTAGCTGGTGGTAGGTAGCTAAGATAATGACATGATGAATGACTAAAATTATGTCCTTTTTTGTGCATTAATTTCAGTGTCCTTAGGTAACAATGGGGATACGCTAACTCTATTTCATTTTGACATGTAATTGTTATTTAGTGATTTAGTCCATGTTTTGCATGACCAGCAATCGAAGTAGCCAATTCCATATATGCATGCTCGATATATTCAACATTATATCCTGCTTGACACAATTATTCCGAACTAGTACTGTACATCTTGTTTGGCGCAGACTTAGACATTTTTCATGGCATAATCAATTTCATCTTGATTTGTTTTATTTTTTTTCTGGGGTGAGTGATTACGTACGTACTGACCATTCATTGTCCTTCACTGTCTGCTTGTATAATTAGCGCAGTACGGCCAGCGTGGAACTTTTTTTTTATTTAACTTTTTTTAAATTTTATTTTAAAGTTAACATCCCGCGCATTTTATTTTCAATTCTGACCCCTTTGATCACGCCACCACCCGTTACGTGACAAAATAATACTATCACGCGTCAGGATATGTCTCCAAAATAGCACTTTTTGTCATGCCACTGGTTGTGGCGTGACCAAACAATACTGTCACGTCACGGGTAGTGACGTGACAACATATTGCTCAGATACGGGCTGGCGTGACAGTGTTGTTTGGTCATACTATGGGTGGTGGCGTGACCAAAGAGATCAGAATTAGAAATAAAGTGCGTAGGAGGTTAACTTTAAAATAAAATTTTAAAAAAGATTAAATAAAAAAAATCGCCGGCGTGCGTACTCAACTGTGCATTCATCTGTCTGCCATCAAGTTACAGGCTTGCAGCATGCAAAACGTGCGTCATTAATTAGTAGCAATTACAGTTTCCCATGGAGCTTCCGTTGAATAATTAATTTTCAAAACATATTTTTAGTTCTTTCTCTTACCAAAAGATATGCATTTTCTTCATCACTTACCAATTAATTGCATCATGGAGGCGTAACCTAGCACACAAAATTGACTAGTCGATCGACGGCTTGATCTCCAAACCCGTTCGTTTCCTACCAACGTAGTCAAAAGTGATTAATTTATATATAGTCCAGAGAGATAGACTGCCTGTACATGTGAACATTCGTTTGTTATCCTTGATAAAGCTATTGTGCATATGTGACCAAGACTAAGGTAAAAGAAACTTTCAAAAAGCAAAAAAACAAGTACAAAAGAGTAATCTAAACCAAATTAAAGTGGGCTGTATATCTCATGCACATAGTGCATTTGGTGCACATATGCACACACTCTTTGTTTGGGTATCAAATAAGCATAAAAAATTCTGAAAAAAATTCTAGATGTAGTTGATGGTGTTTTGTTCCACCATTTAAAATTTCAAGTTCAAACTCAATGTATGTTAGAAGAAACAAAAAAGAGAAAATTCACTGTGAATAGTATGGAAAGAGAAAACAGGAAAGAGAAAACAGGAAATGTTACTATTCACAGTGAATTTCTTTTTGTTTCTTCTAACATACATTGAGTTTGAACTTGAAATTTTAAAGGGTGAACAACACACTATCAACTACATCTAGAATTTTTTCAGAATTTTTACGCTTGTTTGATACCCAAACAAAGGGACACCAAATACACTATGTGCATAGGATATACCCCCATTAAAGTGTGGTTAATTAAACGGGCCGCCGGCCGGCCGGCCGGTCAATTTGCCGCGTCACAAGCGTCGACAAAGCCATCCATCCATCCATATCGATCCATCAAATATCACCACAATTTCGAGTCGAGTCAGCTTCAATCCTTCACGTGAATGTGTTTTCTGGCAGCTTTGAATTTTATGGGGTGTCGTATTCTGGCTAAATTTCCTTTTCTTCAATCCATTCGTTCACAAACCACATGTACGTATTTATGCTTGCTGAATTGACCGGTTGCCTGCACCTGTATGACTGCGCGCAACAAAACGTCCAGATACATGTATGACTACGCGCAACAAAACGTCCAGATATATATGTACATCAGTTTAATGTTTATGCTTTGCTACGAATTAAAAAAAATCATAGTTACATCATATCGGGTTATCAAACGTCATTATGCTCAGCGACACGATTTGGATTGTTCGTGTCCTGCTCGTCGATCTAACAGACGCCAAAATGGTAAGGAGGACGGACGACCACCAACTCTAATTTTTAAATAGTAGAGATAGTTGCTCGCCTTGTTTCCAAGATGTTATACATGCGCATCCAAAAAAAAACTTTCATTTCTCGGAGAAATAAATTAAAAGAGTTCGCTAGAGAACTTAATTACCTTGCTAATACAGAGGAAGTAATAGCTAGCGCGAGATCGGACTATATATACACTCCACCTAGGAAGCTGACAGGACATAAAATTACTGGTGGTAATTGGATTTAAATTTCGGTTTAGCTAGTGTTGAACCGATAGAGACTAGCTAATTACTCCATTCTTTTCACGGATATATGATATTTTGCATATCGACGCAATCTCCAACACAAGTTTGACCATTACTTTTATATGAATATATGAATATGTTCATAAAATTATTATATTATAAAAATATTTTTTATGACTAATCTAATTATATATACAATTTTCACGTAACCTCTATATATATATATATATGAACGGATGGAGTAACATCACCGGTTGGACTAAAGCTTGATTCTACTGTTTGTAAATAGGCGATGACCCCCAGTGTGCTGGATCGAGAGCTAGTGACCCAAATACTAATCTTTCGTCCGTCCGTTTCGATTTTCTTACAACAGTTTTTTTTAGTACTTGGAATATTCTGATCCTTGAAAGATGCCTTAATATCACGCTTTTCTTCTATCCACCGCCAAAAAAATGGCTAGCTGGTAAGCAGTAAACGGCACGGTTTGAACACGGTACGGTACAACATGTGTCCGGGCCAAGCCAGCACGGCACGAACGCCGGGTCGGACCGGCCTGAGAACGTGGCCTGTTGGGTGGTACGGCATGACACGGCCATTTGGGCCGTGCTTGGGCCGGTCCGGTACGAAAGAAGCCCAATCAACCTATCTCTCCCTGGCCTGGTCCAATCCAATTCCTCCTCGGCTTTGGACTGGCGGGCCCAATCCCTCCCCTCCCCGTCCCAGCTAATCCCTATCCCCAATCCCACACACCGCCTCCACCATCAGTTCCTCTCCACTGCCCGCCTCCCTCCCTCTCCCACTCTCTCCCTCCCCACGCGCTTCCCTCCCTCTCCGGCTCTCTCCCTCCCCACGCGTCGCCTTCCTCCCTCTCCGGCTCTTGTCTGGCCGCCTCCCTCCCTCTCCGGCTTTCTCCCTTCCCATGCGTCGCTTCCCTCTCTCTCTGGCTCTCCCTCCCCACGCTCCCTCCAGCCCGCCGCTCCTCCCTCAACTCCTCCAGCCACCTCCCTCCCTCCCCACACGCCACCGGCCACCTCTCCTCCTTCCACACTCACCACGGGCCGGCCACCTTCCCTCCCTCGCTGTCGTCCCTCTCGTCCCCTTCTTCTTCCTCGGCGGCGGCAGCGGCCGTCATCTTTCTGGACGACATGGTCCTCGTCATCGTCAACGTCGCCGCTCGCTCAGGGCCGAGCCTGGGCCGGCACAGCATGACGGCGGCTCGTCGTGCCTTGGGCCGTGCTTGGACCTCGCCGGAGGCAAGTCGTGCCAACACGGCACGGTATGGTCCGATGCGGTCCGAAACACGATGTGCTTGGTACGGCACAGCCTAACTCCCAGATCTACTCGGGAGAAAGAAAATGCATGGCTGGCAGCGCATGCAGCTAGACAGGAGAAACTGACGTACGGGAAATAAATCCCCAGTAATCTTGGAAACAAAATCAACAGTGACCGGTATTCTTGGTAGGCAGCTGCTACCTACAGGTGCGTAGAATTATTAGCCTAGCTATAGCAGTGGTGACACGACATTGAATAGTAAGATCCCATGGCTGCTTGGCATGCAATTAATGCAGAATTATATATCTTGTTTCTAATATATATATATATATATATATATATATATATATATATATATATATATATATATGAAAATGTTATGGTACTTCTTATATATCACTTAAATCATACATGATACCTCTATCAATTTGAGCATACTCCAATAATGATTATAAGATACGCCAGAGTGAGTTCCATGAAAAAAATCATTAAAGTCCACCTTTTGTAGCAAAATTTGTGTATATACTTCTTTTATATATGAAAAAGGGTATATAGCAAAAATAAATGGCTCCAATGAAATTTTTTCAATCAAGTCGCATCGGAGTATCTTATAATTGGTACTTAAGTATACTGAAAATGATAAACAGTATAATATATTCGTTTAAGTGGTATATTCAAAGTGGGAGTATGTACGCCCGGGAGTACGAAATGACCGTCCTATACTGAATTATCTAGCAGACGTGACACGACATTGAATAGCAAGATTCCCATGGCTGCTTGGCATGAAATTAATGCAAATGTAACACGACAATGCAGACGTAACACAACATTGACACGATATATAATCCTACATTAATTGTATGCCAAGCAGCCATGGGGATCTTGCTATTCAATGTCGTGTCACGTCTGCTAGATAATTCTATGTGTGTGTGGGTGTCTATATATATATATATATTGAATTATCTAGTACGTACGTAGTATCTAGCTAGAGTTTTTGGTCGTATTGGCATGTTTTGCACTCGGATTAGTAAAAATAGCATTTGGCGTGCGATATTTGCAAAAATGGCACCTCCACCGCACGGCCACCGCGCAGGAATTACCAACGAACGACACGTACCTGCTGCTGCACGGCCACCGTGTGGTGGAGGCACTCCTGCACAGCCACCGTGTGGCCCGCCCTCCCCTCTCGTACGGCCATCGTGCGGTGGCCTCACTACTACAAAACAGGCTATAGAAGATGCCTCATCACAGACGGTTCATTTGGAACCGTTTGAAGATTCTTATCACGAGCGGTTCCAAAGGAACCGTCTGTGATACATACCTATCACAGACGGTTTATAACTAGAACCATCTGTGATAATTCACAGACGGTTCTTATTACGAACCATCTGTGATGAGGGTTATCACAGACGGTTCTTAATAAGAACCGTCTGTAATATTATGGCATTATATATAAATGCACCCGACACATGCAACCCCTGCTGCTGGCTCCACTCAGATCTGCTGCTCCTCCCACATGCGCCACCTCCCTACCCTAGCTCCTCCACCCTGCTGCTTCTCCCCCATTGCGCCAGCTTAGAGAGGAGAAGGTCGGGACCCCTGCCCCTAGCGCCTCCTCCACCCCGCTGCCTCCTCCCCCATTGCGCCACCTGCACCTTGCTACCTCCACCCCCATTGCGCCACCTTAGAGAGGAGAAGGAAAGGAGGAAGCTAAAGAGATGAGGAAAGGAGGAGAAGGGGAGGAGGAAGGGATCGGAGGAGAAGGAGAGGAATATCGTGGGATATTTGGTATTTTCATCGTGAGCTCCGAGGGTAACGATCTTTAACCCTTTATATTTACTTTAGGTTAATCGCTAAGCAATTTAAATATGTTTGGTCAATAATTAAGAAGAGTTTGTACTTACGGTTTATTAATGTAATTTGACACCAATTTGTTACATATGTATAGATGGACCGAAACTGAATGTACGGTGAGATCCGTGTGAGTCAAGAGTACATTAATGGCGTGCTTGCTTTTAGAAGAGCTGCCGAGTAGGATATGTTAAAGAAGGGGATAAAATTTATGTATTGTCCATGCATTGATTGTGGTAATCAGAAGATGTTTATCAACCCGGCGCAGATCCAAGCGCACTTGATTCGAAGGGGTTTCAAAAAAGGGTATACATGTCGGACTAGTCACGGTGAAGAGCAAATTATACAGGAAGTGAATAATGACGGCATCGCCGAGGAAGTCAACGATATGCCGGATGTGGACTGTGCTTTTGATGAGGATAGGTCGCACGATAACAATCTGGATCAGATGCTACGCGATGCAGAAGAGAACTACAGTGAGAGAGAGTTTTATAATGGAGGACTCTGTGAGACCTTTGTTCCCTGGCTGCAAGCCGGAATACACAAGGTTGTCAACCATGCTTGAACTGCTGAAATTGAAGGCAAGCAACGGTTGGTCTGATAAGAGTTTCACGGCATTGTTAGGTCTCCTAGCGGACATCCTTCTAGAGGGAAACGTGTTGCCCAGCACCATCTACCAAGCAAAGAAGGTTCTTTATCCACTGGGAATGGAAGTAGAAAGAATACATGCATGCCTGAACGATTGTATCCTCTACCATAAAGAGTATGCAGACATGCATGTATGTTCCGTGTGCAAAGCATCCCGATGTAAGCGTAAGAATACTACTAAGATGAAGCAAGGACCTCCTGCTAAGATGTTGTGGTATTTGCCTGTGATCCCACGTTTGAAGCGTTTATTTGCGAACCCAAAGGAGATAAGATTGTTGCGTTGGCACTCGGAGGAGTGTAAGAAAGATGAAAAGCTAAGACACCCTGTTGATTCTACCCAATGGAGAAACTTCGATCGGAGCTTCGAAGAGTTCGGTACGGAACCGAGGAACATAAGGTTAGGGTTGAGTTCAGATAGAATGAATCCTTTCGGCAACATGAGTAGCCGACATAGCACCTGGCCCGTGAATCTATGTATGTACAACCTTCTTCCTTGGCTGTGTATGAAGCGAAAGTACATTTTAATGTCACTACTTATCCAAGGGTCAAGCAACACAGGAATGATATTGATGTGTACCTAGCACCATTGTGGAAGATCTTGTGATCTTGTGGAACGAAGGGTGCAGTATGGGATGCGTACAAATGAGAGAACTTCACTAACATTAAGAAACTTGTTTCTATGGAAAATTTAAAATTAATTGGTATGAAGTCTCATGATTGTCATGTGCCGATGACACAAATGCTTCCTATTACAATTAGGAATATCTTGCCGAACAAGGTCCGAGTGGCAATCTTGAGGTTGTGTTATTTCTTTAACTGGATTGCTCAGAAGGTCATCGATCCCCAAGGACTAGATGCTCTACAGGCTGAGGTGGTGATGACTCTATGTCATCTTGAGATGTATTTCCCTCCATCATTTTTCGATACCATGGTCCATCTCATTGTTCACCTTGTGAAAGAGATAAAGATGTGTGGCCCTGTGTTCCTACGTCATATGTTCCCGTTCGAGAGGTACATGGGAATTCTCAAGTCCTACGTATGGAATCGATCTCGACCGGAGGGCAACATCATCGAAGGTTATGCAACCGAAGAATTCATTAAGTTCGTGGTCGACTACATGGCTCGTGGAACCGATAGGTGTGCCTCTATCTCGCCATAAGGGAGATGGATGGTATCGGGACCATCTAAGGAAATCAATCACTCCCGATCTGGATATGTACGCTCAAGCCTATTTCACGGTCTTGCAACACATGACCCAAGTGTCCCCGTACATCGACGATCACAAAGACATGGTACGCCAACAGACTGGTCAGAGGTTTGGATCACGGGAAAGCACAATCGTCAGTTCAGCGAATGGTTAAAGGTACGAATCACTGGGAGGTCATCAAGTGATGATACACTGCTATGGTTGGCAAAAGGGCCACAATTTACAATTGTGATATGGTAAGGATACGACATAAATAGGTACACATTTTATACGGCAGCTCAGGATAGGAAGAGCACAGTCCAGAACAGCGGTGTCCGCATAGATGCGTTTCACGAGCAGTTCAATACCGCCGGGGCACATGGGTTGAACTCCTACTATGGGTTCGTAGAGGAGATTTGAGAGCCAGTATTATGATATTCGATATGACATATGCATGCACCATATTGTTCTGCCCTTCCCAAACAAATAGGACTTGGTAATCTCCTTGAGCAACTCTAAGTACGATATGTAAAATGGAAATAGAGCCACTTACATGTATTTCATATTATTGTAGACTTTTGGTGGAGCATTTAACATCATGTAATCTAGTATGCACTTTGCACATGTTCCGGAACCACCACCGATTTCATATACCTGATTAGTGTCGGGATCCATTTCATATGGTTTGGTAATGAAAATAGATATGATAATGTGCCATGATATTGGAATACACATCAAGTGAAATTGGAGCTTCTAAGACGAAGTAAGTGAATTTAAAAGTAAACTATGTGACAAGAAAATGTTAAGAACATACCTTCAACGAGACTGAAAGATTAACTGTACGTAGAATCGATGCAGCTATTGCATAGGCATACCATGGCTGCAGCAGAGAATAAAAACATGCATCAATGGCTAAATGGAAAGAAAAAAGGCACCTCATTCTCTTTATGAGCTAAAGTACAAAAAGAGTACCTTAAAAAGCTCCACTGAGTAAACCAAGCGATATCATGCTTCTTATACAGTACATGGTACATGGGGATAACATTAACACAAACTAAAATATAATCATTTGCATGTCCTTGACTCATATTCCTGTTGCTACGCTGCAAAGGGTAAACAATTTCATTATGAATGAATAACTGAATTGGTGTCATTTCAAAAGATTAATATAATAATGCATCTAACCAGTAAGCAGCATCCATGTATATGCAATACCTGAGCCGATATAACAGGATAAAACAATTTAAAAGCAAGGGAGGGGAGGCCTTAACCAAATCATGGGACATATATTGTAATATGTGTTATCTTTTATGATGGAGTTACAGTGTTTTAGGCCAAGTTTTCTGAATCAACAAAACCTAGCTAGTTTATGGCACTCTTCAACTGTACATGAATATGAAGGTGAAACCAATGTGAACTGAGATTTAGGAAAAGAAAGCTGGTTGCTTCCTTTTATCTCTTATGCCACTTTCGATACAATTGCTCTACAAAAGCGCTGAAAAAGGGGTGGAAAATCAGTCAGTGAGCAATGAATGAAACATTTTATTAGAAGTGCCACTGATTGTATTCCAAACTCTGAGAGGATTAAAGCTCTAAAGCTCGGTTACAAGACCTGCCCGCTAACTCAAATCAAAACGAAAAACCTGTGAGCTACGCAGGAATAACTGGAGATGTTCATACTGTTAGAACTCGAAAATGGTAGTCTATAAATTCATTCAAATGGTTTAGGCTCTAGAGTTTCCATTTTCCAGTACACTGATCATGTGCTCGTATTGGAACTTACTTTGAAAGAAGAAACCCGTAATTAAGCTCTATGCACACAGGCCCATGAGCTATGGTAAACACCACCATTTTCTTGTAACGCCTAGCTTTGGTCTTTTCGCATTGTCATTAATAGGATCGTTAACTGAATGACCAAAGAAGGAAGACAAAGCTTATGTTAGTGCTGAATAAATTAGCTAATATCGACTTAGTTTGGTGCTAAGTGCAAAGAAACTTACAATAATTGCCTTTTTGAAGGAAATACAATAGCCAATAGGTAGCACTTTAATGAGACACCAAATGTTTTATGTTAGCACTTAGATAATACTGAGCAACTTACTCTCTCAAATTGTCTTTCGGTTGCAAGTGACTCTAAACTCATTCAATTACAAAAAAATTACAATTAATAGTCTACAAAGTTGGCCTCAGAATTTAACTAAAAGTTCAATCTCAATCGTAATAAACATCTCTTGCAATTAATATTGAACATTTACTATTTTGCGAGAATTGGAGCTATATAATCACCAATGTAATAGTTCACAGTCGAAATGGTTCCCTCATTCAGAAAAGAAAATTCGAATAGAGTAATGGGCACATAGCTAGGACTACAGGCTAGTTGCAGAACAGCATTCCTTCCGGCTAGGCTTTAGAGATCATGGTGATAGAGGTGGAGAACACGGAAACTAAAATATGGCTGGTATGGTTTCAGAGATCATGGTGTCAACAATAGCATGATCTTGGACGACAGGCTAACAACATAAGTATTTTGGATATATTAACAGCAAAATAAAATGTTGGAATTTTCACGTAAACATCAAATCAAGAAACAACGTTGCACATATGAAAATGTTCCCAAATACCAAGAGCTGGGATCAACGACCAAAGATATGTATTGTACACCTTTATGTAAAATATAAATATACATCGTTTGGTACATTTGTCATAAATCAAATCATTATTAGGACATAACGATAAAGTTCAATTATATGTAAGTAATTAATTGTTGGCCTAGTAACAACATAGGCTTCATAATCATATCATGACCTTGGCATCTATTATAAGAACAACAATGGTAGCAAAATTTGACAAAGCTAATTTAAGAGTTTTACAAAAGGCAAACATGCATATTCGATTACAATTGTATAAATAATCAAGATTATACTAATATGTTTTTAGATTTTGATTCTATCATCTTATACTAATAATCATATCTCTTATTCTTAAGATGGACTATATAGTAGATTTGAAATACAATTAGACTCCAAGAAAACATAAAGCCATCCATTTCGATATGTGGAGGTCTAATCATATCCATCAACACATGCATGCTATCCGGATGAAACAATTGGCGACCAAATTAACTAACGTCTTCAAGTAGTAATTAAGGTCTTAACTATCAAAGTAATTAATGCCTTCAAATCCAATACACTTTCCTCCTCGTAGAAAAAAAACACTTTCTCCATCCATCTATTGTAGCTAACAAATGCATGTATCTTAACTACTTAATAAAAAAAAGAATTAAAATTGATGAAACAAAATCATCAGAAAAGGCTAGAAATCCTATATTAAAATTGAATTGAACTCTATACAGAATTGAAACACAAGTATCTCTGTCTTATTCTTAAGAAGATGGACTACGTAGTAGACATTTGAAATGGAATTAGACTCTAAGCAAAAATAATATCACCGAATCAAACTAACTCGAATAAGGATGTTCGGCAACAGAGAAAGGAATCATAGCTACAGATAAGGAGGAGAAGATTGTTGCGATCGGGAGGAGGAGAAGTGGAAGAAAAATGATTAGTGCAAGAAGAGATATGAACCTTTTATCTTGTTGAAGTAGGCAACAATGAGAGTGCACGCTTGTTCCTTGATGGCAACCGCTGTGCCTTCAACTCGGGCGGTTTGCAAGGAATGTGGTTGCGGTTGGCGAGGGAAATGTGGGTAGCATCACCTTGTTGTCGGCTTTTGGTGAAGCGGCATTGCGGGTGCATGGCGCAAGATCTCTCGATCATCGTCACCGATCCACCGCCGTCACCCTTTCCCTTCCTCCCAAAGCGCCCTTTCCCCTCCGGACGCTAGATCCGGTGTGCTCCTCGCTGGAGGTGCGAGAGACAGACGGTGGAAGCGCGGCGGTTGGAGACGGATGGGGCGGCGGCGGCTGAGCACCCGGCGAGAGACGAACAAGCGATGGAGCGGAGGCCTGCCTGCAAAGCAGAGCGGCGGCGGCGAGGAGGAGCATGGGAAGGGTCAAGGCTGCGTCGTGGCGGTGGCAAGGCACGAAGAGGTGGGGAGAGGCGATCCTCGCGAGGGGCTTGGGGAGGAGGGGAGGCGGGGTGGAGTTACGCAAGAGAGGGGGAGGAGGAGGAGAGGTGAGGTGGGGTGACGGTTTCGATGGGAGACCGGGAGTGACAGCTGGATCGAGCGCAGAGCAAAAGATCTAATGGTTTATGTTTAATGAAGGAAGATGGATCTAATGGCTCATGTCGTACGAAGGAGGACGGACGACGGTAAACTTCTTTTTTTAAATAGTAGAGATAACTATGTAGGTAGGAGAAAATTACGGGAAATTATTGAATCCCCAGGGTTGCTGGAAACAAGATATATACTCCAAAGTGAAACGTAAAATATTAGCTATAGCAGACGTGAGGCAGTCAATTGGTTATTTTAGCGATATGATCTTACATTTTCTCCCATTAGATTGGGATAGGTGTCAACGCACTTCGCGTGGTTTGCATGGTACGTAAAATATTGGCTATAGCAGACGTGAGACAGTCATGCATGCATAAACAGCTAGATCCCCATGGCTGCTTCGCACGCAATCGATAATACTGAATTGTCTTGCTGTATATGGATGTGGATATGTGGATCAGTACGTGCATGCATGCATCACAGATAGGACTTGGAGAATGAATTAATGGGCTCTAATTTTTCATTGTAGGTTGATAAGATAAATGGATGATGTTATGGATGATATGTTCAATGCAAGTTGGAGAATGGTGACATAGGCAGATGATCTTCATTACATTTAGATTACATTCTGTTAGAAAATGATGTTCAAGATCTTTATTACATTTAGATTTCATTCTGTTAGGAAATGATATTAAAGTAAAATATTTATATCATGTCTTATGTGGATGGTTCTCTGTGTAATGCAACAATTTATTTATAATATATGAGTGTTCTTTTTAACGATGCTATGACCGATAATGATTTTTTTACTTTGACTTCTACACATTTATAATCGTTGCAGCAACCTAATTATATCTGTTGCCAAAATAGCAAAACTCATATGTATGACAAGTACCAGCGCTTCTATACGTTGTGACAATATAATTATATCCATTGTTAAAATAGTAAAAGTCATCTATGCATGGTAAATAACAATGCATACAAGTGTAGTTACAACATGACTATATCCGTTGCTACTTCGCAACGCCTTTTCATATCAATTACCAACGCTTATTTATCTATTGTAATAGACTCTCGCAACGGCCTCAATGGCAACACATAGTAAATGCGTTGGTATAGATCATCCCAACACTTATTTGGATTTTTACCAACGCATATATGCGTTGGCAAAGGGATGTTCATCTTATAGTGAATGTATATATATATATATATATATGTATATGTGTACCATGCTAGTTACGTACACAAGGCGTATATGTATGTGCATATACGTACCTGGCCAGCTTTTAGGGAGGGATGTATATATAGATCCTAGAGAGATCGATATAGATTATCGGTGCTGCCTGCCTGCCATGCCTGCGTAGATGCATGTTGACCTGCTGGTCAAGTGAGACTTGTGCTCCAATCATGCACGTACGTGTGTCACATAAAGGAATACTAGTACGAATTAATACAATCTATATATCTATCTATATCTAATATCTATACTAATTAGAGACTCTCCTAGAAGCCCCATATTAATCATAGGAGATAAAAATATAGAAATTTCCATATTAATCGGAGAAAAAAATAAGCTAGAAATTCCCACGTTAATCAGAGAAAAATAAAAAATTCTAACCATCCATATGGTGTTAATAGCTTTTTAAACGGTTAAGATACTATGCGATCAGTTATACCGTTTGTGCCACCATCGACTAGGAAAACTCGTCGGAGGATATAACGATTTCCCATGTGACTAATGTGAGAACAGTTATTGTCGTATCTGGCAACTTATTACAGTTGGCTAAGAGGCAGTATGTGAGTCCTGCATGTGAGTGGCTCATTTACTAAACATATAGTTTAAATTAGATTTTTTATTATCTTTTCAGCCGGTCCCACATGTCATCGACGTATTCTACTTAACCATTGTCATTAGCGTTAAGCAAACCTTAATCGCGAGTGGGACCCACTATCCACGAGAGAAAGAATGAGAGAAGCAGAGCTATGCATGGATATGCATGGGTTGATGACTAGTCAATATAAATATTTAGAAAATAATTATTGGTTCACTTTTCACAACTCCTAGCCCGTATGGAGTACATACGTATATATACACCTTGGTTATAACTTACTAGTAGCCTGTGCGCGCCATTTGGCGCGCTAGAACAAACAGCATGTGTAGTTATACATAAAGAAGCAAACACATGCACATTTATCCTCTTTTCTGCATCTCTTTCAAGCTTGTCTTGTCTTCATACAGATCTTGCATCTCTTTGAAGCTAAGAGTGTAGAACATGCTGCTCAATCTTGCCAATCTAAGATTTTTATGTCTTTGTTGGCCAGCAAAAAAAAGGGTACAGGTTTAAGTACATCAATCCCAATAACCGAAATGAGTATTTTAACACGAGGTCTGAGACAAAATGTAAATAAGAAATGGCATTGACAAACTATGGGATAGAGTAACAGGGAATTAAATTACCATCACAGCGTCAACAGATTGCTCCCAGCAAATTAAAAGATAGTTAGTATTTTGTTGTGTTTTCTTTACTACACAATTCTTTGTTGACAATTCTACTATATCATTTTCTGGAATAGGACGATACTATGTGTAGGTCCTGAGGGAGGTTCGGGGGAGGTCCTGGAGGAGGTCCTAGGGGAGGTCCTGAGGGAGGTCCTGAGGTCCTAGAAGAGGTCCTGAGGGAGGTTCGGAGGAGGTCCTGGGGGAGGTCCTGAGGGAGGTCTTGGAAGAGGTCCTGAGGTCCTGGAGGAGATCCTAGAGGTCTTGAGGGAGGTCGTGGAGGAGGTCCTGGAGGAGGTCCTGGAAGATGTCCGGAGGAGGTCCTGGAGGTCCTAGAGGAGGTCCTGAGGGAGGTCCTAGAAGAGGTCCTGAGGTCCTGGAGGAGGTCCCGGGGGAGGTCCTAGGGGAGGTCCTGGGCGAGGTCCTGAAGGAGGTCCTGGAGGAGGTGCTCGGGGAGGTCCTGGAGGAGGTCCTGAGGAGGTCCTGGAGGTGTTGAGGGAGGTCCTGGAGGTCTTGGAGGAGGTCCTAAGGAGGTCCCGGAAGATGTCATGAGGAGCTCCTGGAGGTCCTGGAGACCCTAGAGCTTTTGGAGGTCCTGGGGGAGGTCCTAAGGGAGGTTCGGAGGAGGTGCTGGAGAAGGTCCTGAGGGAGGTTATGGAGGAGGCCCTTTCAAGGTCCTGGAGGAGGCCCTTTCAAGGTCCTAGAAGAGGTCCTGAGGGAGGTCCTGGAGGAGGCCCTTTTGAGGTCCTGGGGGAGGTCATGGAGGAGGTCCTAGAAGAGGTCCTGAGGTCCTGGAGGTCCTCAGGAGGTCCTGGAGGAGGCCTTGAGGGAGGTCCTGGACACTAACAAAGGACGAGGGTAGAGTCAAGAGAGGAGGTGGCACAAGATAAATAGGCACTTGGCACATGAGAGAGGTCCTGGAAGAGGTCCTAAAGAGGTCTGGGGAGGTCCTGAGGGAGGTCCTGGAGGAGGTCCTGAAGGTCCTGGAGGAGGTCTTGAGGGAGGTCCTGCAGGTCCTCGAAGAGGTCTTGAGGTGGTTCTGGAGAAGGTGCTTGACAGGTCCTGAGGTCCTGGAGAAGATGCTAGAGGAGGTCCTGGAAGAGCTCCTGAGAAGGTCTTGGAGGAGGTCCTGAGGGAGGTCCTGGAAGATGTCCTGAGGAGCTCCTGGGCGAGGTCCAGAGGAGATTCTGGAGGAGGTCCTAAGGGAGGTCCTTGAGTTCCTGGAGATTCTGGAGGAGGTCCGGAGGGAGGTCCTGGAGTTCCTGGAGATTCTGGAGGAGGTCTTGAGAGAGGTCTTGAGGGAGGTCTTGGAGGAGGTCCGGAGGTCCTGAGGGAGGTTCGGAGGAGATCCTGGAGGAGGTCCTGGGGGAGGTCCTGGAAGAGGTCCTGAGGTCCTGGAGGAGATCCTGGAGGTGCTGAGGAGGTCCTGGAAGCGATCCTGAGGTCCTGAGGGAGATCCTGGAAGATGTCCTGAGGAGCTCTAGGAGGAGGTCCTCGAGGTTCTGGAGATCTTGGGGGAGGTCCTAAGGGAGGTTCGGAGGAGGTCCTAGAGGAGGTCCTAGGGAGGTCCTAGAGGAGGTCCTGGGGGAGGTCCTGAGGAGGTTCTGGAGGAGGTCTTGGGGGAGGTCCTGGAAGAGGTCCTGAGGTCCTGGAGGAGATTCTGGAGGTCCTAGAGGAGGTCTTGGAAGATGTCCTGAGGAGGTCCTGGGGGAGGTCCTGAGGGAGGTCCTGGAGGAGGTCCTAGGGGAGGTCCTGAGGGAGGTTCGGAGGAGCTCCTAGAGGAGGTCCTGAGATCCTGGAGGAGATCCTGGAAGTCCTGAGGGAGGTCCCAGAAGAGGTCGTGAGGAGGCCCTAGAGGAGGTCCTGGAAGTTGTCCTGAAAGATGTCCGGAGGAGGTCCTGGAGGAGGTTTTGAGGGAGGTCCTGGAGGTCCTGGGGGAGGTCCTGAGGGAGGTTTGGAGGAGGTCCTAGGGGAGGTCCTTGGGGAGGTCCTGGGGGAGATCCTCGAGGTCCTGAGGAGGTCCTGGAGGAGTTCTTGAGGGAGGTCCTGGAAGATGTCCTGAGCTCCTGGAGGTCCTGGGAGAGGTCCTAGAGGAGGTCCTAGGGGAGATTCGGAGGAGGTCCTGGAGGAGATCCTGAGGAAGGTCCTAGAGGAGGCCCTTTCGAGATCCTGGAAGAGGTCCTGAGGGAGGTCCTAGAGGAGGTCCTGGAGGAGATCCTAGGGGTCCTCAGGAGGTCCTAGAGGAGGTCTTGAGGGAGGTCCTGGACACTAACAAAGGAGAAGGGTAGTCTAGAGAGGAGGTGGCACAAGATAAATAGGCATCATATGATGTTGGCACATGAGGAGTCCAAGAGAGGAGATTAGAAGAGTCTACCTAGCACAGCGCGCATGTAGCAGGTTTTAGTTCTTTTTTTTTCATTACAGGTATAGAAGGTAGATGTAGGATCATTGTGGATGTATTCGTATGTATATAGATCAATCTTGTATATTTTGAGTAATTTTAGTGAGTAAGACATGTCGACAACGATTGTACAAAGGTATTTTAAATTACAATAATAGATGGTCGCAATAGTTAGACAGGTTATGTTTGTAGATGTACATAAGTCAACCTTCTATGATGCAAAATCAATCATGCAAAATGGCTAAAGTCTGATAATTACCATCTGCCAGAACAAAAAGAGAGAAAAAAACTGACATCCTCTGAAATTTTGACAACATTTATATTTTTAGAATTTACTAACGAAAGCATGCTAGACAACCGTTTTGCTCAGATGGAATGTAGTAATGGGTAGTCATGTTACAAATCCATGAAGAGAAATGAATGCTCTATCTCAATACTGCTATACTGGTTGCATTGATCTAGAATCTCGGAATATAGCATCTAGCATAAGCTGATCAGCTAAAGCATGACCTTTCCTATGGAGATGATTTCGTCTAAGAAGTTATGTTGCGGTCTTCATAATCTAATTAAAGATAAATGATATTGGTGCAAGAGAACTGGTAAAAGTAGAGCAACCAGTCAGTACGAATAACATCTCAAATGAATCAATAGTACTTTTTTTATTTTGTGCAGAATTTTAGACTACATGGTAACACACAGACACAATCACACAAAAGGAGTCAAGATTTTACAATAAACTTGCGAAAATCACATATCTTGCATTGCAATACGTCCCTCTGGTGTAACAGTTCCATCAGTTATAATCAAACTGATTCTCATAAAAACAGACCTCGGTGTTTCAGTTTGAAGAGTTGTATACGCATATTGGTATCCCATGGTGCATTTGCGGCATAGTAATGGGATGAACGCATCGGTATTTAGCAACTTTCTTTATAAAAGTCCATAAATCACAAGGCCTATATATTGAGCCATTAATCCTAATTAAAAATAATCATTCGAGGTGAAACTCTAGATTTCACATGGATTTGAGAAGACAAAAGGAATAGCAAAGATGAGTAACACAATAACGTAAATAAATGGCGTTGGATTAGAGATCATGAAGGTGAGAGAAGTACATTGCCATTAAATGTGTACAAAAAGTCGAACTTCATTTATACAAATGTAGCCTACATTGTTGGCCAGAAATGCCTCAACCGATTTATACCGCGTCAACCAATTTATACTTTTGGAGAAACCGATCTACGCAGAAGTAAAATGAGACTACTATTGTTGATATGTAGTGGATCCACATCATTTATTGATCGCTGATTAGTGATGCAAATCAGTGCATATTGTGTTTCTTTGGAGACATTTTATATTTCAATAAGACAATATTTAACCGATATCCAAATAAACCAACCGAATAGATTCCTTGTGTGCTTATGATGCAAACTTTCGTATTTTATCCAGTTAACTTAAAATAAAAACACATATATACAAGCAGGACAAGAGAATAAGCTGACAACATCTCTAAGATGGTTGATCGATTATTTGAATCATGTATACACTTGAAAATCAAAATAAACAGTTTTGTGCTTGCAAGGAATGACCTGTTTAGCATGCCCGAGCTCTTTCAGTAGAAGTTCATTCATAACTCCTTCCCAGATACGCTGGCCTCTGAAAAAGAACTATGCGGTGCATCAGGACATCTACGGTACAAAAGAGGGCTATTTGCTAATTCTGCAATAGTAACTAATGGTATGAATGATTCATAATACCTTCAGAGGCAGCAAATTCTTTTGTGAGTTTGTTTTTTTCATAATAACACTCATTGATTTTCTGGTACGATCAGATTCTAGTGTCACTACTCTCAATGTTCCATCATTGACAGCACCCTTGAAACAATTAAGGAAAATAATTATTCCTAATTCTATGTAAAAGAAAGCTAATAATGCCCTAAGATTAGAATTTAGACTGCACGGCAGAAATTAACATACTTACTAAATCGGATGAATCCAGAGTTGGAGTTTATCCACCAGGAAGCCGCATTTTCTCAACAAAAGCCTGACACATATACATAATCACTGAACAGTCCAAATGATCAAATAATTGTTAATGGAAATAATGTCATCTTAAGAGCATTCCAATTATAGCAATTACAGGTTTGTTTAGGCAATTTCTGCAGATAGTTTTGGCAGGAAATTCTGTTGCATGTTGATCCCAAAGTGTAAGATTAGTTTCAGTGTTTATGTGTAGGAAAAATTCGAATGAAGCGCAGTATACATGAGTACCTTCTAAAAGCGCAGTAGGCTGAAAAATATGACAAATGTATATGAACAGTCAGATGTTATACCAAGCATTCTTTAGTAGAATAAGTCTTTTTGTTGTAGAGTTCTTCTGGTTAGCATCTTGAATGGAAGCAGCATTTGACATGTTCAAAATAATACGCATGACATCTGCGATGAGATAAAGTTAGAATACAAACTGATAGTAAATTTCATGAGTAATGCAGTTCTGTGGAGTATTAGATGAAACAATATAAGTAGGTGAATGGGTAATAGCGTAGCAAGAAACATTTCTGTTCTATCGACATAGCTAGAGAGATTGTCACATGGTATAAGGTTGTACAGATATAGTGGAAAGTCGAATGGAACTTCTGTCTTCTCTTCGATCATGGTATAGTAGGTGAGCTGAATCATGTAGTTACTATTGAATGGTCTTTATTTGTCCTCATTCGTACGGGTGATCGATTTGCTTAATATATATACATGTCGTTTTTCTAATAGAGGCTTCTTTGCTTCTACATGGTTTGCGGGCACTTTGGTATATATAGCAGCCCTCTACAATAAGTAGCAGATATATTAGTGATGCAATTAAAATTGGGAGTGAATATAAAGCTAAAGGCATGTAGTGTTGAACCTTTTTTTCAAGGAAAACAAGGTCTAGATGCTGAATATCAGCGTCGGCTACACTGGGACGATAGTCTCACAATCTAGATATTCTCACGTAGATACTCCAATGTTTGGTGGATGGATGTATCTCTGACAATAGACTATACACCATTTGAAGCATGGTCTAAAAAAAGTCTGACTAATTTATTTGAGGGATCGTTTATTGTAGCTATAGAAGTAGTAAGGTATTATATTTTGGAGCAATCTACAGAAAACGAAGAAAGAGATAGGTACTATTTTGCATGTGGTGGTTGAATTGCAGCAGAAGAGGTGTGAAACTGGCTAATAAAGAGGTTTTTCTTGGGTATCAAACAAAAAAGGAAAGAGTCCTTGTTTGGAAATCTTGAAGCGTAGCATTTTTTTTTAGTGAATGACCAAACGAAATCTAGGCAACGATAAGCAAAGTACGTATTATGTTCGAGAGAATGTGGTCTATGCATCATGTGGAGTGAAGAATCTCATGGTAAACTATGTTTTTTGTTTTTGAGGCTCTGCATTCAACCTGGCTGGATCTATTCTTGCAGCTGGTCAGAAGGTATTATCATTCTCATACCAACTTTCTATCCTCAAGAATTAGAAGAAGTCTAAAGACTGTAATAAGTCGACTAAAATCAATAAGCAAACTAATCTGTACCATACGACGTAGGGCCTAAAAAAATACAATTTCATGTTCTTCCCCATCGAATCAACTCCAATCAATAAGCAAATTCATTTGGACCATATGACCTAGGCACACAAGCAGACGAAGCAATTTAGCAGCAGCAGAAACGACCGAGATATCGCGAGGAGGAAGATGGGCATCGGGACGGACCCGCGGCCTGTCGTCGAGGCGTAGACCGTGAGCGACGCGTCGCAGACCAAAGCGTGGTTGATGCACTCGGAGTAGAGGAAGCGCGACGGCGGGCGGGCGTGGGCGTGGGGCGTGGCGATGGCGGTGGCGGCATGGCGTGGGGAAGGAGGCCAACTATTGGAGAGCGGAGGGCGCGGCGAACCAGCGCGGGTGTGGGGAGTGGGCGGCGTGAGGACGAGGAGATGTGGCGGGCATGGAGGAGAGAGAGATCTGGCCGGGTGTGGAGGGGCGAGGATCTTGGGGGATCGGACCGGGCGTGGGGTGAGGAGATGTGGCGGGCGGGGCGAGGAGATGTGGCCGAGCGTGGAGGGGAAGGGAGATCTGGCCGGGCGTGGAGGGAGAGGAAGCGACGCCTTGGTGGGGGAGCAGAAGGAGCGGCGGCAGCAAGCGGGGCGAGGAGATGTGGCCGGGCGTGGAGGGGAAGGGAGATCTGGCCGGGCGTGGAGGGGAGGGGAAGCGGACGCCGAAGCGACGACGCGAAGCCTCGCAGGCGAGGAAAACCGAGAAAGCATACGTGGAGGGAGGAAGAAGGCTCGCGAAGGCCAGCGCCTGCGCAAGTTTCGCTGCGGCAATCGAGCGGCGAGAAACGGGCGACGTCGGAATCGGACGGGCCAAAAAAACGTGTCGACGTGGGCAGCGAAACGGAGCCTCAATTTTTAGGCTGTTTATACCGGAGGATGCTCCCTCTTAATTTGCATGGCTGATTTAGACCGGTCAAACTTCGTAATCTTCAACCAATAATTATTTTCTAAATATTTATATTGATTGTATTAACATGAAATTGTTAGATTTGCTATAAGAAATACTTTCCTAATATTATACTTCAACGACATTTTATAAATGTATTAGTGTAAAATTAGCGGTCAAAGTTTAACCTTAAAGACCGTGGAAAGTGAAAAGTGAACAGTGCCCAGTACTGTGAAACGGACGTAGTAATTATTAAGCAACTCCTTGTACGTATGTATTGGTTTGTGTGTATATATATACGTACCGGCGGATGAATGCCAATCCAATCAAATTTGTCCTATTCAGATCGGTCGATATACCAAACGTAACGTACGTATAAGGCATACGTACGTGCCATGTAGCCAGCTAGCTTCACCATACGTGCCGTATATTAATTGATCGGTCAGGTGTACGTACGTACGTTGTGTCACGTACTGGTGCAGTGTCAATTTCAGAGAGAATTAACGTGCGTTCCAAGGTGTGTGCGCAGTGGCGGAGGGAGGGGACTGGCAGGTGCTATGACTCTCTTAAGATCTAACAATTTCTAGTATTTCTCTTTGTGTTTCAAAGGATTTTATTTTCATTAATTGATGCTATTTGACTTCCCTTATTGAGTCTAATTATACCATACAGTATATATAGTTGGTCTCTGTCGTCTCTAATTCCTGGGTTTGCCACTGTAGTCCTTCACCGTTTGCCATTTCCCACTTCAGTTTTTCCAGATCGATCAATTAACGCCGAACCCTAGCTAGCAATGCAAGCTTAGCTGATTTCAAGTCAAAAATGTGGAAGCTGAAACCCTAGCTACGACGATCGACGTCGATCAGCTGCTGCTTCTTAATCACTTTAAAAAATGGGTATATATATAATCAATTAATGGAGCAGTACGCAGGTCGTAGCGTATATTCTTAATTAAACATTGCCCATTTCCCACTTCGGCTTTTCCAGATCGATCAAGTAATGCGGAACCCTAGCTAGCAATGCAAGCTTAGCGGATTTCAAGTCAAAAATGTGGAAGCTGGAACCCTAGCTACGACGACGTCGATTAGCTGCTGCTTCTTAATCACTTTAAAAAATGGGTATATATATAATCGATTAATGGAGCAGTACGTAGATCGTAGCGTATATTCTTAATTAAATATTGCCCGGCCGGTCAACATTACTGGATGTCAAGGACGGTAGTTGGCATCAGACTATCAGAGAACGCGAGCTGCTGACTACTGACTAGCTACTCGATCGCCAACGAAATTTCGTACCGACAAAAATCACCTTTTCTGGTTAAGTTTCTCTCATACGTTAAAGAATTACTAACTAGCAGCTAGAAGGTAAGCTTGGTTAGGTTGGATTAACAAGTAATTGACCAAGCTTAATTAGCAGGTGAGCTAACAAATTAGGTCGTCACATGAGGGATTGGTCGTGCCATAATTCTAGCAGGAGCGCTAACAAATTAGGTCGTCACATGAGGATATATGACCGGAGAAAATCACGTGCTCCCTTTCACAAGGACGATGCATGATTTTAGCTTGTTAATTAATTACTTGTAGTCAATCCGTCCGTCCGTACTCCGTTACCGGAACTCATCCAATTAACTTACTATTTAATTGCATGTGCCTTTTGCTTTTTCCTGTCAGATCAAGCAAGCTAGCTCTGGCTGGAAAAATATTATTTGTTAAGTGCAATAAATCATTGACCAGCTATTGGTGTCAGAATTACTAGGGCTAAATGCATGAGCTAGCCAGTTTTTTTTAGCTCAACCATAGGGGCTGTAGCATCGGCTGCGTTCGTCGCATCTTTGGTACTCTCTTAGTACCTCCGTCATTACTTGCATTATAAATTCAGTTAATTTTGTTCTTAAGATTGGTACTTATGTATATTTTTGGGTTTTTGAAATACACTATCTATGATTAAGATACTACATTTAATGTATTTTTCATTTTAATTTTGTTCATCATAATTTATGTATCAATTTGTATTGCATATGATATTTAAATATGTGTTTGTTAGCTTGCCTTATGATAATTTTGTCCCACCAGTACTCGCTCTATTTTCGCCCTGTGCATACCCTGAAAGCAACACAATCACCAGGATCTAGGGCTCATAGTCATAGCAGGCCACTCGATCGATCCCAAGTCTCATTCGAAATAATGCATGCATGCATTATTAATTAGAGTCTCTACGCCTAATTAATATCGAATACAGTATATGTTAAAACATTAGAGGGCCTCCGCAAGAATTGAATATATCAAACTTGGTCACAGAGGAGATGTTGTTGTTAAGGACAAAGTTAAATATTTATAGACGGATCAAACGCCCCAAAAAGAAAAGGAAAAGAGAGACATGACAAAGTATCACAAATTGCTGAGTACTTGGGCCTGTCTACATATGATGGGCCGGGCCTGGTCAGCCCACAATTGTTCATAGGAAGTAACTTGGGACATGTACTACATGTCTACGTACGTACAACTAACTAGCTAGGATAGTCTGGGCTTCGATTGGGCAAGGGCTAGCACTTTCGGCCCATCTAGCTTTCTGGTTCTCGATCACTGGGCCTTAGAGGTAGGCCGAGGCCCAATTTGGCCTCACTGCTTACAAGTAAGATATATGGGCCTAAGTCCAAACCGTAAGATATATGGGCTTAAGGAACAGTGAACAATCACAATCTGATAAACGCTTGCAAGCCTGGATGGAACTTGACTATTCATAAGAGAAAATGCACGATCAAAACATTTTTCAGGTTTTTTTTTTCACATCACGCCCCTGGCATGGCCTGCCTAACTTTGATGGAGGACATATTGAGCCTCCTGACATGTGGATAAAGCAACCAAAAAAAGTTTCTTATTCTTTCGGACGAAAAGTGCAAAAGGTCGCGCGTTTTGTTTGCACCAACAACGGACATGGATGCACAAAAAGAATTAAGAAAAAATGCCCTGCCTTTTATTGTTGAAAAATGCTAAGGTATATACATTCCATTCCCTCTCGAAAGTCGAAAAACAAAAAAGACAAGGTGCATGCGTGAAATTTAAAAGACGCAACGATCAAGCGAAACGGCATGCATTCCCCGGTCAATGTCCACTTGTCTCGAGGCTTTCTTTTCTGTGTTTTGTTTGATGTGCTTATAATAATTGGTACGAAGAAGAGCGAGATAGCCATTGACTCATCACAGACTCGAGAGCTTGTTTGTATCGATCTTCGACTGTTTTATGTTCAATCCACAGTACTTTCATCGGATTCACGTTCCCCTCCCTGCCTTGCTCGACCATCCACTGTTCTCCGTAGACTGAGCCAAATACTTTTAATTCACTTGTGCCTATGGAGAAGAAAAGAAAATACTCCGCAAAATAAGGCTCCGGTCTTGTGAAACAATTCCTACGTTCCAAATAGAGGAGCATGCATGGAAGGAAGGATGTAGCTCAAGGCCAAGTCTACCATTACAGTATATCACAACACTCTATTTGGAACAGGGGAGTTCTGCGAGAACAGAATTTTAAAGGAATTTACTTTGTTTCCTAAAAAAACTGTGTTTCGCATGTGAAGGGGCAAGACAAATTCTCCAGGTCTCCTCGGGTAGCTAGGGACCAGGCACCAGGGTGCTGCTGCCTGCTGCAACTTCAGCAGGTTTTGAAATGGATGTGAGAGCCGTCGTCACGAGCAAACCATATGTACAGCTCCAGATCAGTTTCAGTCTTTAAATGGCTTTTGCTGTCTCTCTTGGAATGGGAGCTCGTGACTCGTGATTCATCCAAGATACTGCTAGTGTATCCTTACGAAGCCAGGAAATTTTTATCTGGTGGGCTATATGGTAAACTAAATGTGGAGTGGTGTCTAATACAAATAGTTTGAGTCGGTCCCTGATCATCCGTGTCTCCATGCATGCTTAGTCCCCTGTCTCTTCCCTGTCCCTGATCATCCGTGTCTCCATGCATGCTCGTCTCTGGTTGTGTGAACAAGTGGTAGTACTGTATTTGTCCATGGCTCTGATGCTCGGCTGCTGCCGCCTGGAAAGCTCCAACCGGGACGCTGCTGTCGCCCGACGTGCTTCACGAGCTCTGCCATTGACCTCTCCAGCGCTAGCTCCTGTAGACCTGTACTACGCCCCACTGCTCCAGCCTGTTGCTCCATCTGCACAGTCCACACCCTTGGTTTCTACTGCCTCTTTCCTACAGCTATTTTTATTTAGTGTTATTTAGCGATTCCGTTTTTCCTCCGATGTCATTGCGCGCGCGTCGAAAGAAACAAAGAAGGTGGTGATTGGACTGGAAAAGTAATCGCAATCCTAGCGTGTTTTAATTGGGAAACGTATGAATACTCTACCGAATAGTCTGAATTTATGGTTAATTATACCAGTACGTATGAACAAATTTATTTGGGCATGGCTATGCCTCGTGCGAATGATATTGTGTCAAAAAAATATGTCCAATTTTTGCACCCGTGGATCTCAATCCAACGGATCCAGCACCTCCCCCTATTCTCTATAACTAAAACCCTAGAGATGAGCCTCCTATGCCCCGACTCTACCCCGCCGTCGACCTACTTTCTCGCCAGCAAGTCTCTGCCGCCTCCCACCATGGATCCTCCTCGCCCCCTCCTCCTCCGCGAGCCTCCGTCGCCTGACTCCTCCTCTCTCGCTGCTGTCGGCCTCCGCCTCCCCCACCCTGCCCTTCTTCCCTGTCTCCGGTGGCTATCTGCCACTACCCCCCTCCGCCTCCAAATTGCTCATCGCCCTGCCGCCGCCCACCATCGGTCCTCCCTCGCCCCAGCCTTCCTGTAAGTTCGGGGGCTCCGGTGAACTCCAAACCCTAAACATAACCCCGACACCAGAGAGAGGAGGAGGACAACGAGCTCACCGGAGAAGATGACCTCGTCGGCCGGAGCACGAATCTCCAAGCACATTGCAAGGTTAGACATTCAAATGATTTGCACAAATTTATCATTCGAATGATATATAGCAATTCTGAATTTATTTTTGCATATATACTAGAGCCACGGTGAGCATGAACCATGACCAAAGATTACTATTAAAGCTTAGCAGTACTATGTTTAATAAAATTAACTCTACATCGGAACCACTTCTTGCTAAGGTAGTGGAGTTGTGGATGTCGACTCTGGTCACTAGGGTTTAAATTCTGGTACCCACCTTTCTAGAAACATGAGGAGTTTTAGGTATTACATGTAATTTTTTTTGTATGTACAAAAATAGATAGCGTAATTTTTTTTCAATGTACAAAATAGGTGCACATAATTTTTTTGTCAAAACCATAACGCTCGATCAAGACGGGCCGCATGGCATGGCGGCGTGCTTGACAACCCGCCACGCTGCTTCTGCCGTCTTGATGGTCTGGATGGTCGCATAGACGTCTTCGCGATCGCCCGCCATACGTGGGTTAGGGCCACAGTGGGTTAGGGTTAGGTTAGGGTTTCAACTAATAATCCGTGAATTTCGTAGCATTTTAAAAATATAGCAAATTAGTTCCTAATATTATGAAATTTTACGTGAATGCTTCTAACACGGTGTACTTTCTTGTGTAATTTTTTCATAATTTTTCTCGTTATGGTTTTATCTCGCGATTCCATTTAAGTGTAATCATTTTATCCTACCACATGTTACCCTTTCCCCCTCCCACACGCATGGCCTCCCTCCTGCCAGCCCTGCACTCCCTCCTCCCACACGGCCCCTCTCCTATGGCCATGTTTTGAACCGTCCATCCTTCCTCCTCCGCACATCTGTCGACTCTGCTATTTGTCCCTTGCCCATGATCTTGCAGCGTGAGCAGTAGATTCAAAATTTTCGCCAACGCAATGACTCCTCCTTGCTCAGCTATAAATACCGAAATCTCGTAGTTGCTCTTCGTTCATCCCAATTGTGTTTCGCTTCTCATTCTAGCACTCGTTAGTGAGAGCTCAGAGAACTTAGCATAATTAATTTTTTTTGGAGATCAAGTATTTGCTTGCTTGCTGTTCATCGCTTGTCGCTCGGGGTTTTTTTTATAGCTTACTGCAAAGGCGGGTAATTTATCGGATGCTTTTGTCGTTATTACCGTAATTAGTTATTGTACTGGTTATGAATTAGTTAGTTTACTCGTAATTAATTAGTTTAGGGGTAATTAGTTAGTTCGCTGGTAATTAATTAATTAGTCAAAATGAGTTTAGTGGTTATCCGTCCTGTATATTAAATTAGTGCGAATAAGCTACTCGTAATTTATGTAGTGGTAATTAATCAGTTGCAATTAGTTAGTTTAGTGGTAATTAAATAGTTAGTTTAGTTAGTTTTTGTCGTTATTACCGTAATTTGTTAGTGCACTGATTATTAATTAGTTATGAATTAGTTAGTCTACTGGTAATTAATTAGTTTAGAGGTAATTAGTTAGTTCGTTGGTAATTAATTAATTAGTCGAAATTAGTTTAGTGGTAATCAGTCCCGCATATTAAATTAGTGCGAATAAACTATTTGTAATTTATGTAGTGGTAATTAATCAGTTGTAATTAGTTAGTTTAGTGGTAATTAAATAGTCTTGATTAGTTATTTTAATCTCTGTTAATTAGTTTAGTGGTAAATAATTAGTTGTATCTAATTACACATATGTAATCCATCACTTGCATGTAATTTGTCGTATCTAATTACACAAATGTACCGTGGATAGGGTTGTTGTGGCTTTAGGTAATGTCAAACATGCAACACTTGTATGTTTTTTATGGCGATGGTCTCGTACGGGTCGGACTCGATGGGTTGGACCTGTCGAGATGCCAATACAAGGTGGTCCGGGCGGAGGGGGCTAGACGTGATGAATATTCACGAGCTTCGGAGTTGCATCCGGAGGGAGTTCGTCGTGGAGGCAACGAGGAAGAAAGTTGTCATCGAGGGGATCGCGCTGCACGAATGATGTGTGGGAGCTCGTTAAGGTGGCTGGCAGCGTAGCATGGAGCTAGTACATGTAGATTGCCTCCCAGCCCGAGGTGGCCATTTACGGGAAGCCGATGGTGTACGTGAATTTTGTACCAAGGGCACCAGGCCACCTTGATGATGCCGGGGCCTCTATAAGTGGGCAAGCGCAGCCCGAGCCTGAAGATGGTAGCACAGAATGTGATGCCTCAAAGGATTGCCCCGCGCATAATTTAGTGCAAAACGAGGGGGGCGGAATCATGGTGGTCGGCCCGCATTGACTGCCACGAGTATCTACCGGACCAGGCTCTCACGTTGAAGTCCGACGAGGACGCCGACCCAAGCTCGGATGGTAGCGACGATGACGCACACCAAGCCGGTGGTCCAATCGGGGGAATTGTGTCATTAGAGGTGCCTTACGTGGCATCGAGACTTGATGATGTCGTAGTGCGTTCGCTTGTACTGCCGCAAAAAGAAGGCTCCCACTGGGGGTTCGATACCGAGACCCTCTTAGTAGGGAAGCGCTTCCCTAGCAAGGAGGCGTGCAACAAGCTGTATCACAATACGCCTTGTCCATCAGCCGTGTATACCAAGTGCACCGGTCCAACCCCGGACATTATGTAGTGAGGTGCGTAGTGGAAGGCTACCCTGGCAAGGTCGCACTCACCGAGCAAAGATCTTCTTCTCGGTATTTGCGGTCAAGGCGGTGACCGACCACACTTGTGAGCTTAGCGAGCCCCCGACACGCCAAGCAGAAGGTCATCGAGTCCATGTACGGGACATACGAAGAAGCGTACAACCTTGTGCCAAGATTGCTTCACCAGATTGCCGAATCAAGTCCCCGCATGTACATAAACAAGCTTGAGCGTGAAGATGCTGAGAAAGGACCCAACCGCTTCATACTGGACCGGGTGTTCTGGGCTTTCGCTCAGGCCATCAAGGGTTTCCAGTTCTGTCATCTCGTGATGACGATGGATGGCACTTTCCTCACGGGGAGGTATAATGGCTCGATCCTCACCACGGTGGCGGCCGACACGAATGACCAACTTCTTCCTGTGTCATTTGCCATTGCGGAGAGCGAGAACACATCCAGTTGGTTGTGGTTCCTGTCGAACATGAAGATGGCGGTGGTGGGAGATCGGCTCAACGTATGCCTTATCACAGACCGTAATCCTGGATTATTGGCGGCCATCAACATCATGCAACACGGGATGCCCCCCTTACCAGTGGAACGACGTGCAATCTAGGTGGTGCATGAGGCATCTTGCATCTAACTTGTTCAAGTGGTTCCACAATCAGGATGTCATGAAGACATTCAAGGCATTGTGTTTGCAGAACTAGAGGCGGAAGTTCAACTCCATCTAGGGAGACCTCGAACGCCGGACTACGAGGCATACAAGGGAGTCCACTCTGGAGGTACTAGAGGGAGAGCAACCCTATAGTGTCATAAGTTTCTCGGAGTGGATTAATGGCCACGCTCAATTGGAGAAATGACCCCTTTTGTATGACACAAACGGTGCGAGATACGGGATTATAACGACCAACATGTCCGAGGTGTACAACAGCGTCCTCAAAGGTGTGTGGTGCCTCCCTATCACCACGATCGTCGATGAGACATGGAATCGCGATGTTGGTTATTTCGTCAATAGAGCCACCACAGCCAAGCGACAGATGGAGGAAGGCAAGCAGTGGTCCGAGAATATGCAGAGACACATGGACAAGAAGATGAAGAAGGCCCGGACGCACGATATCTGGGTGATCAATGGCCTTAGGAGGAAGTATGAGATCAGGCTTTGGCAGACACACATCAACAGTCATGCCAGGGGGAAAAGAAATAGGCATGCGCCCTAGGTGATGTGGCGACATGAACCTGCAACATGCCGAAACTCCTGCACAAGCCATGCTCGCACGTGTATAAGGCGTGTGCGCAAATGAGGCAGCTGTGTACATCGTACATCTCCGAGTACTATAACACGCAGCACCTTTTCGGTACATGGAGTGCAGAGTTTCACTCGTACCGCCTAGAAATGAACTACAAGGATCTTTGGCCAAACATGGTGCAATGGGGCCCGAACAAGGACTTGAAGACAACAGCGAAGGGGCGACGGCAGACGCGGCGCTTCCGGAATGACATAAATGCCAGCCAACGTACTAGTATTAGTCGCACAAGCAAGTGCAGGATATGCAAGACCCCTGGGCACTCAGCGAAGGATTGTCCCAACAGGCCGAGCTCGTCTGGTCATTATTCGGTGTCGTAATGTAATGTTTTATCAACCTTGTTTACTTATGTACAACGAAACTTGTATGAGTTATGCATAATTTGCATCCTTGTTACGTTCTTCACTGTACGGTGCACTGACATCATTCCTACGTTTTTGTTATGTCGCAGGAAGACAACGAAGGTGCTACTAGCTTGAAGAGACTACAAACACCAATCAACTTATTTGAAGATGAATGTGCTTTCTGCCATTCATTTAGAACCAGTTAGGTAATACAATCGAATCATTTGCATCTATCAAGTCAGAGGTGATCTGTTGAAGTCTTCTTAGTTCTTACTGTTATGAACTTAGAGTCAAAAATCAATCGTGCTTCAAAATTCCCTACTTCTCGTCACTACTGTAATGTTCTAACGTGCCTATTTTTTTATGCTATAGGATAATGGTCATGTTTTGTGCCCTGAACATGCATCGATTGTGCTATTATGTGACGAGGTGAGGTCAGCAAGAAAAGATATTCCGCAGAGACTAGTTGCACACACCTATTTTTTTATGCTATAGGAAGTTCTTTGTTAATTTATCAGTTTTCTGTGGATGATATTCTTTAATATTGTATTGTACCACAAGCTAAATAACATTGTGCATGAACCAACTGAGAGAAATATGTGACGTGCAGATCATATAATGATGTACCGTAGCCTTCAAAACACACACGAGTCAGAGATTACGGTACATCGTTATATGATCTTTATGCCACGTATTTCCCTTGGTTGGTTCATGCACAACCTTATCTAGCCTATCGTACAATACATTATTAAAGAATATCATCCACATTAAACCGATATATAAACAAAGAGTATCCTATTTGATCGGGTTACTTGTGATACTATCCCTCCTCCTACATCCCGATTGTAATAAACCCGCGCGTGTTTCATGTAATGCTTGTAACGCTTGAAATGCCAACAATTATCTGTATGAAAACGTACATTGCAACTTCATTGCAAACCCTAATATGCCTTACACGTCTGCATAAATCAACATATTGTACATTATTAACGAACATCATCCACCATTAAACTGATAAATAAGCAAAGATCGTCATATAGCAGTCTCTTCAAGCTAGTAGCACATTTGTTGTCATCCAACATTCCACGTATTCTAGACACATTGCTTTCTCTATAGGAATGCTAATGCAGTCTAGTGTTACTTAGGTTAATACCAGGAAATAAAACTCCAATTGCATCTATACGAATGTTGTGCAGTCCACGTTGGAGTTGGACAGGCTGCATGATATAAAGTCTAATATGGATGTAATTAGAAAATTTATCACATATATAAATGTGACTTGAGGCTATTGCAAAGAAAATTCTTGGGTCAATACACACTTGCCTTACTAGGAAGTTTCAATTGTGTTAGAGCTTCACCATTACAATGCAGCCTGGATATACATACAGGTCAGGAGTAATTATCGTTCACGAACACTAATAGAATATTTGTTGGTGAGTTAGTATCGGAATCTAAGAATGAGCCGTGCTAGAGACACATAATTGGGATGGGCGAAGAGCGACTGCGAGATTTCGATAGTAATATCACAAACGGTTGAAAAGGTGGCCACCGAAGGGGAGGGGGGCGTGCAAGAGGGGGTAGAGCGGGAGGGAGAGGGGTTGACACGTGCCGTGATAAAACCAGAATGAGCAAAATTATGAAAAAAAAAACTTACACAAGAAAGTACACCGTGTTACGAGCATTCACGTAAAATTTCATAATTTTATGAACTAATTTGATATATTTTTAAAATGCTACAAAATTCGTGGATTATCAGTCGAAACCCTAACCCACGTGGCGTGCGCGTAGGCGGCCGCATACGATGGTCGTGTGGAAATGGCAACATGGCGTGGTGGTGGCGTCGACTGACAGTCATCTTGATCGAGGCGTTAGTTTTGACAAAATAAATTAGGTGCACCTACTTTTGTAAATAAAAACAAAATAATGCTAATACCGGCAAAAATTCAAAACATGAGATCGTGAATTTACCTTTGGCATCCGTATTTCTAAAAGTGTGATATATGCTAAAAGAACAAACTAGCGTGTAACTTGTGGTTCCAAAGAAAGTTAACCCTATGCCTACAAGAGTAAAGTTCTTTCTTCACAACGGCACCTAAAGCTTGTATATATAAAAAAAATCTTATTGAAAGCTTTCCATGTCAATGGAGTCAACTCACTGGAAAAGCCTGCATTTGTAAAAGGCAAAGCGCGTGCCCAAGTCAATCCATACATACACATCATCTTTATTTTTGTGCCTAGGGCTGTACTATGGCTTTAGGCTATTGTTGTAGATCATATCAACCCTACAAAGATAGATTATCTGAACTCCCGAATACAATACTTTCACCCTCTAACTTCGGTGCTCTCTTCTCTTGTGCATCCTTGATCATACAGGTTTCCTAAATTTATAGGAAAAAGAGATACTTTTGGTGGAGTTTTTGAAAGATGAATTAGGTACATGTTGTGTGGAGACGGGAGACCCAACGAACTTTTAGTTAAAATGGTCAAATAAAACTAAACTTAAACTTCGCAGGAGACAGCTAGAGAATTTATTTCGATTTTTATCGGAATTAAACTGTTTCCTGTGAAGCTGTCCTTAAATTCTTGCGTTCAAAACTTCAAACAGGACCTAAAGTAAGGACTCAACCACCGCGCCACCCAACCAAAACGTCTGCTACTGCTACTAGGCACTAACCATCATCACCAATCAGCAAACACACGGAGAGGGAGAGAGGGACACGAGCATGATCTGAGAGTATCTATAATAGTCCACGTCATTTGTTACCAACAAGTTACTATATTAGCATTTAAGTGATGTGGAGGAAAAAAGGTGAAGTTGTTTGTAAATGAAGAAATCAGCAAATTGTTAATACCAAGACACAAAAAACATCCAAATGCTCTATTGAAGACTTACTTGTTACTTAAAAACGTGTTTTGTGTGTTCCACTGTTTTCGAGCAAAATATCTACCGAATCACTTGTGCAGTCCGACTTCATTATTGATACGATAAATGAGCAAAAACATGTAGACAACAAAGTTGTACTTCATTATTGATCATCTAGAATCATGCATACTTGTAGTAATTAAAATCTTAGATATAAAAAGAAATAATTTATTGAAAACTTACTTCTTTTTATTAGATTACGTACTCTCTCCTATTTGTAATAGGCTAAGAGATATATTATTGTAGAAGATGACCCCACCGTCCATCCACCGTAAGAGTCTCTTCACTCATCACTCATCACTCATCCATCCATCATAAATGGGGAATACAACAGGCCACTCATCACTCATCACATTGACAATTCTACTGCGCTCACTGCAGTCTCCTCCATCCCAATAATATTCTTCTTCTACTTCTTCCCACTACCACCACCACCACTCGCCCAACCACTCCAAGACTCCAACAAGAACCCCACACCATACGTTCGCCGGCGCCGGACGAAGAGGACGGTGAGCCGCTGCCGCTGCTCCAGGGGGCGGTGACCCGTGGCATGCCCCGCGCCGCGGCGGAGGGGCGCCACCAGCAGCACCAGGGGGAGCAGGGGGAGGAGGGCGAGGAGGCGGCAGGGGCCGGGCGCTGGGGGCTGTGCCGCATGCCGCTCTGGGGACCGCGTCCGCGCCGCCGCCCGTGGAGGGCGGCGCCGGAGGGGGGGAGGTGCCCCGCGCGTCGCCGGGCGGGGGCGCCAAGGTGATCCGGTCGCTGTTGCCCACCCGGCGCCGCCTGCGGCTCGACCCGTCCACCAAGCTCTACTTCTCATGTACGTATGCGCTACGCGCCTATGCGGCGGTTGACTGACTAGTTTTGCTTGCAATTGCAAGGTTGGTTCTTCTTCTTCTTGCGGGGAGGTTTCTGCTTTCTTGGCGGTTAGCCCGTCCAAAGGTGGCTGCTTTGAATCGTTTCTACCTCTACGTTTTGATTGGATTGGATTTGCCTTTCCCTGTGCTTGCCTGATTCTTTATTTGATTGTATTTGGCTCGTCAAGGTGGCGCCTTTGGTGTTCTTCGCATGTTAATTTTGGTTTGCTATCTCTACTTCGTCATGTGAAATCTCTGTTTGGCCTTCTGTTTTAGCGGAAAAAATCGACATGTTTTCTCTGGGATGAGACGAATCGCCTGTAATCAAAACCGTTGTTTTAGGGGAAAAAATCTACTGCCTTCTGCTTTTGTACGACTAATCGTTCGTTCATGGCGTGCATCTCATAAATTTAATAGATTAGATTTTAATGGACATGGTTGATGTAACTTGGTAGATACAGACTCCAATTTGTATCTGACTTAAGTCTCTGCTTTTTTATTGGTAAAGATGAGCCTGGCAAGCAAGTCCGGAGCGCGGTGAGGATCAAGAACATCAGCAAGTCCCATGTGGCGTTCAAGGTAACAACACTTGTCTCCCTCCGGTGCTCTCTTCATTAAATTAATCCCCATAAGTTGATTCTACTATGGGTAGATGATATACGCCTATACCAGTGGTTTTGCAAATGTTCCTGCTTATTAGGTAGGTTTAGTATGATACTACTAACTAGTATAGTGGTTGAATTCCACATTTACGCAATAGTTACCAGCAAAAATACTAATTTTACGCATGTTCTGTGCTCTAGTTCCAAACAACAGCACCAAAGAGTTGCTTCATGAGGCCTCCCGGCGGTATACTTGCTCCAGGAGAGAGCATCATAGCAACAGGTAATGCAAAGCTGATGAATACCATCGATTTTGTTTGGGTGGCCACTTAATTTTGATCAGCTTTGGTGTGCATTCCTTTTGTTTCCTTTTATCAATCTTCTCTCATTGAATGCCAGTGTTCAAGTTTGTGGAGCATCCTGAGAATAATGAGAAGCCATTAGATCAGAAGTGCAAGGTTAAGTTCAAGATTATCAGTCTGAAAGTCCAAGGACCTTTGGAGTATGTCCCAGAATTGGTAAATTCTTTGTCTCTTGAGCTCACGCAATAGCCTAAATTTTTATTATTGGAATTTCAGTTATTCTCGGGTGCGCAGGGCAGAGCACATACGTGGAATTACATCCCACATGCTCACTAGTGCTTCATTACCTTGCTTTAGCTGAATAGCTCTTACTTTCACTGGGTTGATGAAAGGGTTGCATCGACCATTTTCCAAACAGTTGCTTAGGAAACTCAATGCCCATGGTAACTAATGGGCATTGTCAATCCCACATGTACATGTCTGCATCTGCACATATGTAATAGTGACATTAAAGAAAGTCACTTTAGTTGTTGGAAACCCCCACTTATTCTCCATTTTAACCCCTGCATGATTTAAAGTGTTACCTTTGTGTCTCAGTTCGATGAGCAGAAAGACCAGGTTGCCGTTGAGCAAATTCTGCGAGTGGTATTCTTGGATGCTGAGCGGCCTAGCCCAGTAAGTCACAGCAAAGCCTCTTCTTTCCTTCTGTTTCCGCTCTTGATATAATGCAATTCTGAAGAATAGCAAGTTTGCCTTACACATTTCGGCGATATCTTTTTTGAAGCAAATGGACAAACTCAAGCGCCAACTCGCTGAAGCAGAAGCAGCCCTTGAGGCACGCAAGAAGCCTCCAGAGGACACTGGTCCCCGTATTGTTGGTGAAGGTCTCGTGATTGATGAATGGGTAAGATCAGTGCTCTGATGTTTTTAATGACAGTAGTCTAGTCTTTTACTAATCTCTGAGATGAGGCTGTCTCATGTGACCTTATGTTATTTCTCAATTTTCTTATTTCAGAAGGAACGTAGAGAGAGATACCTTGCTCGTCAGCAGATTGAAGGGGTTGATTCGGTGTAGACATGGTGCCGTAAACTCTGTAAACCATTGGTTGCTTGAACATATCATTTTATCGGTGCCAAACGTCGTCGTTCTCACTTCATTTCTTCATGGTTTTTGAGCTTTCGCGAAGGTTCGGCTGGGAACAAGAATGAGGCTTTATGTAATTAGGATTTGAGCTTCATGCTGCACTTCTTTCCTGGGTCTAAATGTAGATAATCAGTCACTGCTTGATAAATATCTTCTGTGCTAAATCATGTACTTGGTGTTGTGGACTGAGACGTGTGAATGTGATACATTCCCTAGCTGCTCTTCCAATCAATATTAAATGTAATGTTATCTGAAAAGGCACTCTTCAAGGTGTTTAATGAAGGTTCTCTCATCATGTTTTCTTGCATCTACATGCTTATGCAGCTAATATTGGAGCTAGATTTTTAAATAATATTATCAAGTCAGCTCAGTACCAATTATCCAAGGAAATCTTCTCTGTAAAGTTTTTAAAAAGATGCAGTGCCCTTTTAGTGCAGCCCTTAAATTTTTTATGTAATATCGAGTATTTGAGTTATCAACTGACAGGTCTTTGAGGAGGTGAAACATTCTGGCTCAGCATCTGGTTCTCATGTTCTTTTGTTCTTTTATTTGTCTGTGATCTGTACTGATATAATTGTTCTTGTTCCTTGGTTCATATGATATGTACTAATATAACACTGTTGAGCTGGAAGAATTAGGTACAAATACACCTATACCTAACCAACCAACCATAGAAGCGAATAATAAATGATGGAACATGATTTAGTCCTTTGTGGTTTTGACAACCTGTTGCTTTCTTCGAATTCATATCGGATGATCTGTTAAGTATTTATTTCCATTTCATAGCCATATAGATGCAATCAGACATGCTTGACTTTTAAAGCTGAAAGGGTGCAACTTGCAGCTTCTCTTATCTTTCTTGAAGGTGCTTTCGTTTTCATGGAGACAAAGATGTATTCTCGGGAATATTTTTTTCATGTGGTATCACCTTTTTTTTTTGTAAAGGATGGTGATTTGTTGGATTGCCTCAAAACCAGTATTTTGCTACCTAGGTGATGATGAAATTGGATTGCTCTGTTAAGGTTATTAGTTGTATTTCCTATTATACTAGAATTTAGTTTTATGTTTCCTCTGTACCCTGTATATATTGCTCATTAGGTCTCTTGAGTACATACACAATATTCATAACATGGTATCAAAACAAATGTTCTAAACCCTAGTCTACAACTTAGCCTTCATCACCTCCGTTGCCCGCTGCCCCTAGGTGGAGTAATCTTCTCTCCTGGGGGTGGCCTCTCGTCGCCGTCCGTGCTCTCCTAACGGGCCTCCCGAGCCGTCACCGCTCTGATCTTGTTGGACTGCCGTTGCCACCGTCCAAATCCGATCTGGATCGGGCCGCCGCCGTCCCCGCTCGGATACCACACCGTCCGCGAGCTCCCGCACCGGATCCAGCGTCGCCAGTGCTCTTCTCGGCCAGATCTGGTCGAATCTGGGTCCGCCGCTGCCGACCTTGGATCAGAGCAATCTAGATCTAGTCGCCACCCCTACCTTGCCCGAGTCCTCGGCGCCGCTTATGCCTCAATAACTGAACCATCGACCTCAAGGCGCCAAGGAGGACTATCGCGACGCTTAGGCTGTCGTGCGACCACGCCCAGCCACCAGCCTCCGTCGTCGCATCGCAAGACGATGCCTCTTCAGCATGAAGCTTGCACCTTCCCGAGAACCGATGGGCCCACGATGGCGACTAATTGGAACGCCCCCTGGACACTCGCCCTCTCTTCCGTGCCATTTAGGGTCGTCTGCTCGCACTGCCCGGCGCCACTCTTCTCTTCGAGGAGATGGTTTTTGGTTTGGTTGGGGAGGAGAAGAGATGTGGAGGTCGCTGTGGGTGGGAGTCAGGTGGAAACGTTCGGGTGGGGAGATGGTTGGAGACTTGGAAGTGGTGTTTGCCGATTGGGATGCTATCAGGATGGCTCGGCTGTGCCTATATCTGACGTAGTACTGCTGCTAATTATATTTTAGTCTTTTCTTCCTTTGAGCCCTTTTTGTTCTGTTGCTTCCATCCAAGTCTGTATCACTCTATCTTTGAGTTCGTCTAAGTCATGCGAGTCCACAAATTTATTGTCAGTCATAGAAGCATATGAATTCCCTTTTGCATGGCAGCAGCCGCCGCTCTTCTCTCCGAGCCACGTGCAGATCGTAGAAGTCGTTATGATGCCGCTACTTCTCTCTTAGCCACCGCCCCGAGCTTCTAAGGCCGCGCTTCTTCCTTCAAGGCCCGTTCTTGCTTCTTGTGTATTGTGTCGTCGTCGTCTTGGGTTTTGATTTGCGCTGCCATGTTTCTATCTATTCCTATTCCTCTTCGGTTTGATTCAACAGCTTTCTTTATTTTTATCAGTTTCATCATCTTCTTTGCCGTGTTGCCGCGGTCGACTTTTGTTGGACCGAAAAGGTGACTAGAGGGGGGTGAATAGGAGCACGATCTCTTTTTCTCCTTGATTGAATTCAATACTAATTTCACTCCTATAGCTATGAAAGCTATGAAGATCAATATACAAGCACAGTGGAAGACTTGTATTGAATCCAATCAAAACCCCGAAGCAAATAAACCAAAGATGCAAAAATCGAAACTACCTCAGTGCAAAGTGTGGTACTACCAATAATTGGAACTACCTCAGTGCAACGTGTGGTACTACCGATAATCGGAACTACCGCTGTATAATGAGCGGTACTACCGATTATACTGGAACTCAGCCCGAAATCCAAACTCAAAATTGGCACAACTTTTGATCCACAACTCTAAAATTTATGAAACTTGAAACATATCCTTTCTAGGATGTCAGAAACCAATTCCAACCAAGGATCGTGAAGATCATTGTCAAAGTTCCAACATTTTTCCGTTTGAGTGAATGTTGCTTCAAAACCGAGCCAAAATCAAACTTTGATCTAAAAGCTTGCTCGTGGGTAAAGGATGATCGAGATGATCTTAGATATATTCCCACATATCACAGCAAGCAAGATCACTAGAAGAAACCAAAGCAAAACCAAGGAATCATCAAAAACCCAAAATCACCAAAAGAGAGAGAGCAAGAACAAAGAGAGAGTCATCTTGAAGAACTTTGTTTTGATTGATTGGAGATTGAAATTAGTTTACAGCCACTCCATCATGGAGGACAAAGACTCAACCCTTGAACACACAATCAATCCAACTCTCTAGAACCCTAACCTCTCCACTTTTCTCTCCTAACCCTAAAACACAAAACTAGGGTTTTAGATATGAGGGTTGGGCAGTGCACAACCAGCACCCTCCCCTATTTATAGTGGAGGCTAGCTTCTAGAAAGAAAACCCTAATGGGCAGCTGTTAAGCCCACACACAAACGAGTTTCACTTACGCACGTATTTTAAAGCGTCATCTTCATCTCCTTTTGACCTAAACCGATTCTCCTTGCGCCATCTTGCGCCGCAGGTTAGCAAAAGGTCACCAAGGCAGTATTTAGGTGAAGATACCAAAATACCCATTCTCGATCCTTCTCCGAAGACCGAGTCCAATCTTCATGAAGCAATCCCATGCTTCGCCACGTGTAGGTTGATCAACGGCTCTCTTCATGTCGGCAAGTCTCTCCCAGCTAGCTCCCACCGAAACCACCATGGCACTTGCACCGACCCCCGTGCCACTTGATGCAACCCGTCGTACCGAACTTTCCGTTCGATCATCATTGTCTATTCTGCACCATGCTTGAATCTATTGACTTCACCTGGTATCCTCGATCGTTCTGAACCTCAGCTCTCAAGCCTAGTCCCGATCATCCTCACCGTTGACCGTTATTGACCTCCAAGCAACCTACATAACAATAGACCAAGAAATCATTTCCAGGAACAAGTTCTTCGCAACTTGACCCACGTTAGTCAAAACATGCATCATGCAATACATATGCACTGAAACCCATGAACTTGACCTAACCAAACAATTCAACCAAGTTGGCCGACAATCAGAACAAAATCGGTCATACCGCCATGTAAGCACCCCAGATTATCAAGATCATAGTAGTACCGCTCCCAAACCTGCGATCATACCGATTTCCATGGAGACCAAAAACTCCCAAAAACACATCCTCTACAAAAACAATACCGCCAACTAAAAGCCGGTATTACTGCACGACGGTAGTACCACCACAACTTGCGGTCATACCGATCTGCGGTACTACCGCTTCAACACTTGCGGTACTACCGATAATACTGGACTTTGCTGAAAACAAAAGATTCGACAAACCTTAAGAATCATTGCAAATTGTTTCATCATTCTAAGATCGTGAGCATATCCCCATGATATCCACAATCTCCCCCCTTGATGAACACATTGGCAATTTCCCTAAAATGTAAGTTTGAGGTTTTAGAAAAAGAAAAACTCGATGTTTTCGTGCAAAGGCACAACTTGGTCCAAAGACAAGAGAATGCAATGGAAGTGACCAAGTTGGCTTCAGAATAGTATCGACAAGTGAGATAAGGCAAGAAAGCTTCAATTTCGAGAGAAGAGTCAAAAATCTCACGTAAGGTCTATATGAAAGAACAATTGTTCAATTTGACCTTTGATCGTTGTGAGGTTCCAAGAATTGCAATTCAAGTTCAGAAATGGCAATAAGATCATAAGAATGCAAATTAAATGCTCCCCTTCACTATGATCATAATTTTTTCAGAAAATTTTATTTTCACTTTTTTCTCCAAATAGCTCCCCTTTTAACATTTTTGTTATATCTTCTCCCCCTTTGACAATGGAGTCATCAAGGAATCACGCCTTCCTCTCATCCAAAGATGACAAGTGCAGAAATGAGGAAAAAGCATAAGAAGGAGCATGCATGAAATGCAATGGAGTGGCTTTATTTTTTGTATTTTTCAATTTTTGAGTACAAGAAGCTTTGGAGATTACCCAAAAGAACAAGCTTGCATTTCTAATATTACTCAATACATATCAAGCCTGAAAGCGCTAGCAAGATCATGTTAAAACATATATATCAAAGCTAAGCTAGAAGGCTCAATATAAAGCGATGAATTGTAACAATTTAAGCAAAGCTTCAAACTTAGCAAGTTCATCAACAGGAATCCTAACGTGATAATAGCCATGTCAGAATGTCAATGTGGGATCAAGAAGCTAACAACGACCATTTAAGAGACAGAAAGTCCCGAATTGAATCATTTTGCTCAAATTGCCTCAATCACCCAAATTTTACAACAGTTTTCATTTGCAATGAATATTGATGTTGATTAAAGATCTATCTTAATGAAGAAGATCCTAGACTAGGAGCCATCCACAAACTCTTCCTAAGCTTCAACCAGGGCGACAAATCTTGAGATTCATGTCAATTTTGACAAGCAGTCCCCATGAGATCGTCTGGATCATCAAACTATCTCCAAGTTCATGTCTTTGACATGCAGTCTCGTGAGAGTAGTTTGGCACAATTTAACCACAAGAGAATCTTGAAATTTGATTTTTTTTATTTTGCACACGAGCAGTTTTAGATTCACAAAGGAACAAGAAGCTCAAGAAATGTTTAATCCTAGATTCAAGAGCTAACAAAGCAATTTTGACAGGGCCAATGTCACAAAAGGATCACTAATTGTGCAACTAGCTAAAAGATCCATAAATTATAATTTTTAGTTCAAGTTGTCTTAAAGTTCTAGCCCATTTAGCAAAGACTTAGCTACACATGTGAGAGCATGATAATTCTAGCAAGTCAAAGAACTAGACATGGAACTAAGCAAAAAGTGAAACACTAACGCTCAAAAGGGTAATAAGCAAAGCTTCATCAATTTAAAAGACAAGCAGTAAAGCTCATATTACAATGCATCTTTTTGTGATTTTCATATGAATGCAATATGATACAATGAGATGCAAGAAAAGCTCAAAAAGCCAAAGAAGATAAAAAAGATCAACAAATTCAGAAAAAAGATCAATTGAACAAGGAAAGCTCAGAAAAGAACCAACTCCCCCTCAAACCAACCCATAGGGGTAAATTACCCCTAACTCACTCCTCAAGGTGGCAAACCTAGTTGGGTCTAAAGGCTTGGTGAGGATATCATCTAACTGAGCCTTGGACTCCACAAATTCTAGCACAATATTATCCTTCTCTACATGGTCTCCAAGGAAGTGATAGCGAATGTCTATATGCTTGGTCCTAAAATGTTGCACAGGGTTCTTAGCAATATTAATGGCAGAAGTGTTATCGCAAAGAAGAGGAACACTATCAAAAACTAACCCAAAGTCCTTAAGGGTGGACACCATCTATAAAATCTGACTACAACAACTAGCGGCAGCTACATATCCAGCTTCTGCAGTGGATTGTGCAACAGATGACTGCTTCCTAGAAGACCAAGAGACAAGAGAAGTGCCAAAGAAGTGACAAGTGCCTGAGGTACTCTTCCTATCTAGCCGATACCCCGCAAAATCAGAATAAAAAAACCCTCGAATGGATAAGTAAGAAGAGCAGGAATACCAAATGTCATACTAGAAGGTAGAGTGAAGGTACCTGAAAATGCGCTTAATGGCTTGGCAATGTGAAGCCCTTGGAGACGCCTGAAACCTCATACAGAGGCAGACCGCAAAGTGGATGTCCGGTCTTGAGGCCGTCAGGTAGAGAAGAGAGCCAATCATGCTGCGGTACTCGCATTGATCCACGACTTCTCCTTCCTCATCTGGATCCAAAACAGTCGAAGTCGTCATGGAAGTAGTGATCGGCTTGCAATCACCCATCTCAAAGCGCTTGAGCAAATCTTTGGTGTACTTCGTTTGATGGATGAGGATCCCTTCCTTGCATCTCTTGATTTGAAGCCCTAGAAAGTAGTTGAGCTCTCCCATCATACTCATCTCAAATTCCCTCACTACAACAGGACTGACTTTATACAACACATTGTCTGCAACACATGGGCTATGTGTTGTAGCTGCAATGTTTTTGCATCACATACTATATGTTGTCGAGGCTCTTTGCAACATATAGTTCACTCATTACGGAAAAGTGTGTTGAAGAGTCTCATGGCATCATATAATATGTGTTGCTCCCATATATATTGGAAATGCAACGTGTACAGTGTGGAAATAGAATCTTTTTTATTGCCATCAATAAAAAAAAGAGGAGCCCCCAACAGGGCTCGAACCCACAACCAACCCAAATTGTGCACAAGCTAGCCCTCATAACCAGGGGAACCAAGCTGCTGCTTGTTTGAGATGGCGGATATTTATTTACTTGACATATATGAGAACCACACCAAAGTAAAACGAGAAGGAAACACCCCCCATCCTCTCGTTCCTCTGCGCCATTCTTGCGGCCACCACGATCTAATCCTCCTTTATCCTTCTCTGCTTCTCCACCGGCCTACCCTGAATCTTCTCTGCAACTCACCGTAGATCTTTTCCTCCATTGCTGCTGCCTGCTACTGTGCAGCCTTTTGGGTAGCCAAGACAGTAAGAGGGCGGCCTAGGAGCGGTGCTGGCGCCAGAGCTGTATGCTATAGCGCGGTGAGCCCCAAGACACCATGCGGCCAGGCACGGTTGGGATCCGGCGAGGGCCAACCTACGGTAACAGGGGAGCCCGCATGTCTCACGGAGGTTCACCAACCCACGACCAACACATCAGGTTCCTCTCAAATCCTATTAGGAACAAATCAATTGATTGGTTTGCTCGCCGATTGAAATTGAAATGGAATGCTTGTCTAATATAAAAGAATATGCAGTGAACAACTGTGGATTAGCTTGATGTTAGAAGAAAATAGTTGAAACTGAGATGAAGATCCAACAATTACCTTAGTTTTAGTATGCCACTGCATTGCACTTGTCCTCTGGTATTTTGTACCAACATGTTGTACTATAGCTCATCCTTCTCAGTTAACTGCATTCTTTTGTAAGTAGTACCATAAAGCATGTTGTTTTTTTAGAAGAAAATTTAAACACCTGCATTTTTTTGTTGTCATAAGTCTTTAAATTTTACAGAGTCCAAGTACTATTTGAAGTTTCTATATCTTGACAGTTAATTTAATTATTCTTTTCTATTTTTATCACAGGTAATTGATGGATTTGAAAGCCATCAAGAAACGGCTACTTTCTGATAGACCAAGTGATGATTACTTAGTTGGGGTAAATCGTTTTCTTGAGTTTGCATATAGGGAGAAAGGTTCTAATGCCAAGATATGGTGTCCATATGTCAAATGTGTGAATAGGCGGTTGAAGAAGCGAGATGAAGTGTATGATCACTTAGTTTGTGATGGAATGCTACAAGGATATACTATTTGGGGTTGTCATGGTGAAACTGCAGCATATATTCGTGCTAACCAAGCATCAGATTCACAACATAAAGGAATAAATAGTAATATGCACCAGCTTGTCCATGATGCTTTTGGGTATGGAGATAACCAATTCCCTAATCATCAGTCTGATGGCCCGAACTCATCAAAAGTTGGACTTGATAAAGAAACAGAAGCTTTTTATAATTTAATTAGAGAAGCGGACGAACCTTTGTGGACAGGGTGTGAACTATCAAGACTTTCATTTCTTGTACTTTTGTTTCACACGAAATCCATTAACAATAATATTGTCAACTTTATCGTAAAGACAAGGAAAATGACAATTTCTGCTCAAAATGTGGAGCTTCGAGGTGGAAAAACATAGCAGATAAGAATACTTTAACTAAGAAGGAAAGAAGGAAGGCAACACCAAGTAAGGTGTTACGTTACTTTCCAATTAAACCACGGCTTAAGAGGTTATTTATGCACAAGGACACAACTATAGCAGCAAGATGGCATGATGAGGGGCGTATAAAGGATGGGGCTTTGCATCATCCCGCTGATTCGGATTCTTGGAAGGCTGTTGATTCGAGGTATCCTGAATTTGCATCAGATTCACGGAACATTAGATTTGGAATTGCTACTAATGGTTTCAATCCATTTGGTATGTTGAGTTCAACTTACGCTTGTTGGCTCGTTGTCTTAGTACCCTACAATCTTCCTCCATGGTTATGCATGAAAGCCTCTTCTCTTATACTTGCTCTAATAATTCTCGCCCATCTTACCTCGGTGAACTTTCATGTATTTATGGAGCCGCTTATGAAGAAATAAATGAATTATTTGAGGTTGGTACACCTACATATGATGCATCTCGTGATGAGATGTTTCAACTTCGTGCATTTGCATTATGGACTATAACTGACTATCCTGGGTTAGGGATATTTGCTGGGTTCAGTGTTAATGGTGAATTTGGTTGTGTGACTTGTCGTGAAGAAACATGCTCTAAACGCTTGAAACATGGGCACAAGTTCTGTTTTATGGGACACCAACGTTTTCTACCTGCTGATCACGAGTTTCGATATGATGCTGCTTCTTTTGATGGGACTGAAGAATATAGATCTGCACCAATTGCTTATTTTGAAGTATCAATTCTACATAAGATAGAAGCAATTGGTGATTTTGTACAGTCACAAACATGGAAGTGTGTTAGTGGCCTAATTCTCTGCCTTATTGGGACTCCAACTTGCTTCGACACAATCTCGATTTTATGCATATAGAAAAGATTGTTTGTGAAAATATGTATGGTATACTTTTAGGGTTGGAGGGCAAATCAAAGGATAATTTGCATGCACGACAAGACCTGCAAGAAATGAACATAGATTAGAGCTTCATCCACAAAAAAAAAGCTTCTAATAAGTTTTACTTGCCTCCAGCTTCTTCTACCATGTCTAAAAAAGAGAAGCAACAGTTTTGTAAAGTTCTTCATGACATAAAGGTTCCAGATAGCTATGCAGCAAACTTCTCAAGACATGTAAATGTTGGTCAAGGGAGAATCTCCGGCTTGAAAAGTCATGATTGTCATTTTCTAATGCAAGAACTTCTACCAGTTGGTGTGAGGTCTTTACTTCTGCATAATGTTACTTCATTATATTTGATCTATGTGCATATTTTAGAGCAATGAATGGAAAAGTCCTCTACAAAAATGATCTTGAAAAGTTGGAGGAGAGAATTATCATGACATTATGTCGTATGGAGATGATATTTCCTCCTGGATTCTTTACAATGATGGTGCACTTGGTTGTCCATTTAGCAACTGAGGCAAAGTTAGGAGGACCGGTCTGTTACCGGTCAATGTACTTTGTGGAAAGGTATTTTTTTTCTCATGACCAAGTACACGTCTTCAACTTAATTGTAATAATTTAACTTACCTAATTGCTCACATTTCTTTTCTTTTGGTTATATAGGTACCTTGGTGAATTGAAGTCAAATGTCCGCAATAAAGCTCACCCTGAGGGATGTATTGCTGAAGTAGGTTTGGCAGTTGAGTGCATGACCTTTTGTTCAAGATTTCTAGATGGTTTTGAAACCAAACATAATCAGTGTTCAAGGAATGATGACACAGATGAGTCACATGAACATTGTAATGATCAACATAGATCAAATCTATTTCCTCGTCATGCTGGAAAACCACTAGGGAAGCTTGGAACTTATATTCTGAGGGGTTTGACAAAAGCACAAGCACGTAGATATGTCATGTTCAATTGCTCAGAAGTCAATCAGTACCTAAGGTAATATGGAATGTTGTACACACTATTATACTAGTTAACCATTCTCTAATTTGACAATGTGTTCTGAATTAATATGCAGAGTGCATGCAGCTGAGATAAAGAGAAAAAATCCTCCGCGTTAGGCTACCCAGAAGTTTATTGAGCGCAAGCAAAATGAAAATTTCGACGAATGGTTTAGAGCTCATGTAAGTACCATATTGGACATCCTCTTCAAATACAACATAAGTCATGAGCTAAATTGGTTCTTACTACACAGATAATGAATTTGGAGAGCAAAAATGGCAGACACGGTATTAAAGAAGATATTAGATGGCTAGCTCGTGGTCCAGTTTTAGTAGCAAAAAGATATCGAGCTTTGAATATCCGAGGCTTTCGGTTCAGGCCTAAACGTTTGGATTGAGTTACACAAAACAGTGGAGTGGTAGTAACTGCTAAAACATCAAGTTATGCCACAACAGGTGATCCAAATCCGATTTTAGGTGATGTCACTTATTATGGGAGGGTGATTGATATTATAGAGCTGAACTATGTCAAATTTTCAACCACACTATTTAAATGTGAATGGGTTGATGTTGTTTCTGGAAAAGGAATTAAGAAAGACAAGTATGGGTACACACTTGTCAACTTCTCGCATTTGATACATACAGGGGATAAGCTAGAGCATGAGCCATTTATTTTTGCTAATCAAGCTCATCAAGTATTCTATGTGGAGGACCAAACAAATCCAGGGTGGTCTGTTGTGATGAAAATGAAACCTAGAGATATATATGACACTGGGGAAGAGTACACAGATGACATAGAAACTGAACCATTCCATGTTTCACACCTTGGGAAGATGTTTAATACTGAAAGGAATGATCAACACTGGGTCCGAAGTGACGTTGAGGGAACAACAGTGGATGCTAATAATAATGAAATTAATGATGGGGTGTAGCACAGGTATATTTTTTTCCTACATTTATCTTATTGCATTAGCTGTTGATTTTTTCTGCTATAGCAGAAATAAAGTGATAATTTCCTTTTCATGACAGGATATTATCTCGAGCAGGTACACTAAGCTCGAATACACTTCATAAAGAGTGGCTCTTCTTGAATGGTGTAATAACACTACCTTTAATAATAGGTTTTTAATTACTCATGATCAGATCATTTTGACTACCATGTGATTGTAATCAACAATGGGCTTTTTCGTCTAATTCAGGTTATCAGAGGAAGAAAGAATGTGTGGGAGGTCGTTTGAAGGAGCGTGTGCAAATGTAGAGATGTGATGAGTTGACTCTCCCAGCTATCCACGAGGAATCGAAATTTTCTGTTGTTTTTAGTCCTTTTTTGCTTAGGCTACTCAACTCTTGGTTGTGGACTTTTGGGCAATGTCTCAGTGTGTAATTTTGGTAGCAATTACTTGGATGATTGGATAAGCAATATGTGCTCAGATATGAAGGTGTTTCTTTGCTAATGATTCTCTTTGCAACGTGAGGCATCCTATGTTATTGCTAATGATGACCCCGCATGTCAGTCAGCTAATTTCGCTCGAATGCGAATATGAATCCATATTTTTAAAACGAATATGAATGCGAATTCGAATATTCTCGAATACGAATACGAATCAAATGTCGTAACGAATACAAATTCGAATCGAATATGTAATCAATTCGGTCGAATAAGAATATCCTACAACTTTTGTGACAAATCTTAATAGAACTAATTTATGTAACGTGTGTACATTACTACACGTCTACAGTCAAGAATCTTGAAGCACTAGCACTCTAGCAGTGCCGTAGTAGTAGTACTGTAGTGGCAGTGTGGCACTAGGCCACTAGACCGAGCCCGCAGTGTAACATCCTCAAGTTAATTAATGAGATTTAGTATGCATCTTATCAGCATGCATGTCATTTTGGAAACTTTTGTGTCATTTATTGCACTTGGAAAATCTCAAATAAAGTTTAAACCTACAACTCAAATATAAGTTCCAAAAGAAAACAAGAACAAAAACTCTTGTTCATCTTCTGGAAATATTTTTTCACATACTATATTAATTATCTTGAATAAATATAATTTTTCCAAAATTTTTGGAACTATTTTCAACTCTCTTAAAATTCTAAGTCTTTTCTTTAACCTATTCCAAGTTTGAATTTAAGCTAAGCAAATAAATCTTGAACAGTGATGTTTAAGATTTTATTTGAGTACTAGGATGTCCCAGGAACCCCTCTAAACATTTTCATAATTTTTAGAATTTTATTCCTATTTTTAGAGCCCCAGTTAAACCCTTTGCTTCTCGGTCAAATCTCGAATTCAAATCCTCTACACTGTTGCTCCACCTGGACCAGAGCCTAGCTCAGACCCTACACCACCTGAGCCACTTTCCAAATGGTTCAACCCAACCAACTAGCGCGTGGGCCATCCAATCTCATGCGGACTGCCCTGATCAGTTGGGCCGATCAGACCAGTCCGATCGGCAAAACGATCCAGGCCGTTTAATCTTGATCGAACGACCCGTGTTGATTGGGCCGTTCGGGCCAGTCCGATCGCCCCGCGCATCCTAGCCATCCATTTCCGATCTAATGGGCCGAGTTTCACACCGCACCATTTACCATTGCACCACTTGATCAAGGCCGCACCTGCTCATCTTTGTGCTCGCCAACTCGGGCCCGCATGTCGTGGTCGCCCCCACGTCTGTCAGCCGACTCACAAGAGAGAGTATGACCGTTGGGCCCCACATGTCAATTAGCTTTAATTTGAAATAGAAATAAAAAGGGGCACTGTGCTTTGGATCCCACCATCAGTGACGGAAGCTAGAATGGGTATCGGTAGGAAAAGTAATAAAAACATTAGAAAATTCGGAATACATTACTTTGTACACTGAAAACGCAAATAACTACAAAAATGCATAACTATTTCATCTTAACTCCAAAATGAGTAAAACTAGTTTTGTTATTTTCCTTTTTAGATAAACTTTGTTTTAAAATAGGTTTCACACTCCTCACTGTCTCAGAAAATATAGTTTGTGGATAGTGATCTATGAACGAATTATTCTTATACTAGAAAATGCTTTTAACTTTGAAAATTCTTAGAAAATGTTTTAGAACTCAAAATGAGATAAAATTAGTTATTTTGGTCTTATAATATTTTTTCTCTATTTATCTATGTAATCCTCTGGAGCCCACTCGGTGGATTCGCCCCTAACAGCCCTTTCTTTCATTACCCTTTTTGGAACACATGAATTTCATAAGAATTTACAAGAATAAGTGTAAATCCAGAAGAAATCAAAAGAATAATCCTCATGTTTAAAACAAGGTTAGTCTAGGATAATTTATTTGCATCTTTTTATTTTGGGCAACAAAACGCGCCAAGCCTTTTTTTAGAGGCCAAAATACGACGGCAAGTTTGGCGCGCTCGGGAACGAAAACGGTAGCCACAATCCATCTAAAAAATGATCCTCTGCACGTCCCTATAATTGTACCCATGCTGCCGCCCCCGCCTCCTTTGTTGTTTCCCGTCGCCTCCCATCCCTCCTTCCCCCTCGTATTCTGAGAGCGATCGACCTGTCGCTGCCTCAAAACGAAGCCACCACGAGACGATTGTTGTCCACGCCGAGGAAGTTCACCAGTTGGGTGCCATCGCCGCCGCCTCTTCAATTTAGAACTGGTCGAGTCCCGCCAACCCAGGTGAGTGCAGTTGGACTTAGGTCCACCGTTGTTATAGATTTGATTACACAAATGATCGAAGTACAAAGAGCCAAAGACCCTGATGATTTGATATCTGAAATTCTCTCAGGGCGTTGTCACTGAAATTGAGATTTTCCTGCCGCCATAATCTGTAGCTGTGTGCAGATGATCTTGCTTCCACGCATTTGGTGACCCTGTTCTCCAGATCCAACGCCTGCACTTGCTGAAATCAATTTACGGTTCATTTTCCTTCCCAATCTAATATGGTGTTTGCCAATTTCCCCTCGTCCATTATGAGAACTTTGTGAAATGGAAATCTAAATCTAATGGTTTGAGGTTGACTCCCTGGTTTAATTTGTGGACCAGATTGTCCTGCCCTGAGAAGGCTCCGTTTGTAAATCCAGATACAAAACCACAGTTCAACTAATTAGAGTTTGTTGCCCTATTCAGTCTTTATTTCCTGTACAGTTGCTGTTATTTTAAATACAGAAACTTGTTAATTCATATTGAAATTGTTTCTTCTTGCTGTATCACTAACAGCGTGCTTCTCTCCTGTTCACATGCTGACATTGTCTGCTTTGTGCTTGTGTTCCCAGCAGCAGTTCAGATTGTAGGAAAAATGCGCAGAAGTGAACGGTTGAATGTGGTACGAATCAATGCTTCAAATGCCAATAGAAGGCATAATAACAGTGAACTTCTTTTGCCACAAGATGAGCCGGCTATTGAAACTCAAACAATTGGAGAAGATGATATCCATGTTGAGCAAAGAAGATTATGACGATCTTAATGTCTCTGCACAATCAGAACTAGAAAGATGTAAAACTAGTTTGGAAATATACATCAATCTATGTTGATCCAAAGTTTAATTAGTTCTTCTCAAATGATTTATAGGTGAAGATGGTGAAGTACAGAAACGTGGGACAACTCTTTTACCTCATGTTTGGGCTCTTCCAGCAGGAGAACATATAGTGGTAAAGTGTAACAGGTTTGGACAACCCATTGGGAGAGAAGGTGGAGTGATTTTTGGGTACAGTGGCAAGAAATGGAGGCTATTGTCTATTAGACAAAAAGGATTGGAGATTAGTCAAACGGAATGGTGGAGACGAAACAATTCTTGATTTTGTAAAGGTATGCCATAAATGTAGTGTTCCTGTAAAGAATTCCTCTTGTCCCAATACTTCCTAGTCATTGTTCATTCTAATACTACATGTCAGTTATAAAAGACACCAAACTTGTGCTTAAGCATTTTTTTTTATAATTCTACATTATTTCAAACAAAGTTTTTGTATCCTCGATCGTGTGAGAAGTGGATACTAAAATCAGTTGGGCGAGATTGGAAGCAATATAAGGCTGCACTGAAGAAAGCTCTGTTTAATGTTAAGAAGAAGAGAGTTGTGTTGTATAGGCGGTGCCCAAAAGATGTTGACGACGATCAATGGGTTGCCCTCGTCAACCATTGGAAGTCCAAAAAAGGCAAGGTAATAAGAGTGCAAATATGTGTACATTATTTCTCCAACTATGATTTTACAATTATTTGAAATTTACATGGTTTGATTAGGTGATTGTATTTTGCTTCTCTAACAGGCACAAAGCGAGAAAAACAAAAAAGTATCTCGATGAAGAAGAGAACACATACAGCAGGGACAAAGAGTTATGCTCGTTGGGCTGAGGACATGGTGAGTCACCTTGTTTTGTTAAATACTTATCTCTAACGTTTTCTTGATATTGTTTATCTCCTTTTTCAGAGACAAGCTGATCCTCAAAAGTAGCAGCCACATAGAGCGGAGGTTTATCTAGCGACTCACAAACATAAGGGTGAACAACGAAATGAGCACGTGGTAGGGAATATATGCACAATTTACATGTATTTGGACTAATTTTGATCTGCGGGTAATTATGCACGTATTTTTTAACTTGTAGGATAAGTTGGAAGAAATAATCCTAAATTAGTACAAAATGATCGAGGAAAAGTTGCGTGGGAAGGTGATGCATTACATACAATGTTGGGGCAAGAGAATCCAGGACAAGTTCATGGCATGGGTTTGTTTCCCGCACCTAAACAAGCATATGGCAAGAAGTCACATATTTTCAAGGACATTAATACTACTACAGTAGAAGGCCCATTAGAGATAACTGTTTTGGAGGAGATGGGAAAGCTGAAGGAACGTATAGAAAAGCAAGATCAAATTATTGAAGATTTGCGAAATAAACAATCATCCATGTGAATAGAGAACTAGAAGAGGTAAAGAATCTTTTTAACCTACATATTAAAGTTTTCCTCAAATCTAAAACATCTTTTGGTAGGTGAACTGCGAAGCAACTTATGAGGATAATTTTTAGCTACGACCTGTACATTCTAAAAGAAAGGTACTATCGAAATGTTGATATAGCATTAGTTCTTTCCAAACACTTGCTAACACATATTTTAATATGTAGAGAATTTAATGTGATGTACCTGTACAAGACTCACTGAGTGAACAGCAAGAGGTAACCATGTGTATGCCTTGTTTTTCCTTCTTTTTTACTACTACAACATTTTGTTCAAACATGATTCAGCATTAGTTATGTAGTTATAAATTAAGATAATAAACCCCAGTGCTGACTCAGCAACTAACATGTTCTTTGTTTACTACACCACTCTTTGAGTAGGTGATTTCACTTTGGTTGTTTTAAATAAAGTTCTGATAAGTAGATTCATAGTACTGGATGCATTGGTGACTCTTTTAATATCTAGCTTTTTGAGTATCTAATGGCATTTAGGTATATTTAATATTTTTAGAATATAATTATTGGTATTATAACCATAGATAGTTAGAACTGGCTTAATGTGCCCTTGGCACATGTCATGTGAGATGACTTTTGATAACTTGGGCATCTAGTATAGTGGCTATTGAACACTGAACCATGAGGTTACCAACAAAGAGGTTGAACCATTAATATTTTTTGTTCTTTTGGCTTGTTAGGAAATAATTAAATATTAACATATTTGATGTGTTGAGTTTCTTTCCACCATTGATTTAATTATCGTTGTTCCATGCATCTTTTGAAACTAGTTACTCTATTTTGGATTTAGATAAATTATGCTCAGCCTATTTATGTGTATGTAACACTTTGTGATCGTGATGGCAAAGTTTGTACTTATTGCAAAATAGCCTAATTAATGTGTCTTCCTCCAACACTATAGTTCACAAAGAACAAGGCGCAAGAACATGTTACTCAAAACAAGATGCCATGTCATGCGAGTTCAAAAAAGGCACATCCTGCTGCAATGACGGTATGAAAGCATAATAGAAGTGTTCTGATTAAGCTGTTACAACTATTTCCTTTTCTTATCTTAATTGCGCTTGCATGTCAATATAGGTTGGTACAATAGTAGTACTGAAGTCCGCCAAATATCCAAACAAAGAGCCTGTGGCATATGCAACTTTCTTAAGATGTGATCCAGATGCAGAAGTTGATGGTGTTAAGCTTGGTAATCAATTTTGGAAACTAAGTATTACTTTTCTAATTGAAGAAAATGAGGTGCTGGTAAGGCCATGGCACCATTACAAGACAATCGATGATGCAAAAAGAAAAACAATAGCTTGGCCTTCAACTTTTGTATGTTTGTCTTGGCTTGCTTTACTTTCAATGAGTTATCTCTATATCATACATACTTATACCCCTATAATTTATTGTTGTCCATACAGGTTGAAAATGGTAATGGTTGAATTTTCTATTTAGATCTATTCCTCACCAACTCATCAAGACAAAGAAGAGACTTCATAAAGATTAGCTAGTGATACTTATGTTTGGCTTTTTAGGACTCAATTTAGACTTATTATCATGTTTAGCATTTTCAACAAACTCCAGTTGACGTATGGAATAATGTGAATGACAATACCTTTATTTATTTCCATGTGAAATGCAATCTATCTTTTCGGTGTTCTCATATTGAGTTGTATAATTTTTATATTCTCAAACATTGAATGAAAAGTATTGAGATAATAGTTTGTGTACTTCCATAAATTGCAAAAATAATTATTATTTCATTATGTTGTTGAATTTGCTACAAATATGCAACTAGCCATAAAAATGTGTTGCAGATAACAAACATGTGTTGCTGACAAGTGTTTGCAGTGCTGTTGAAATATGTGCCACATGTGTTATTATAAATAGAGAAATGTGTTGCATGCCCTATATGTCAGCAACACCTATTCTTATGTATAACAACATTTAATTTGTGTTGCACAGGCTCATCCTAGCAATGCCACCTATAACAACACTTAACATTTGTGTTGCTAGAATCAGCAGCAACACTTTTTTTGTACATACAGCAACACATACCTGTATTGCTATATGTCAGTCCTGTAGTAGTGTCTGGACATGGTCTTAGAAAAACTGAAACAAGAGTATGAGAAGAACCACCAAAGATAATATCATTTACATAAATCTGAACAAGCAAGAAGTCATTGTCATGCCTAAGAATGAATAGAGTCATGTCTACCTTACCCATCTCAAAATTATTCTTAAGCAAGAAGGTCTTAAGTCTATCATACCAGGTTCTAGGGGCCTGCTTATGACCATACAAGGCTTTTAATAGCTTGAAAACATGATGTGGATGTTTGGGATTCTCAAAGCTTAGGGTTTGCCTAACATATACTTCCTCCTCTATATAGCCATTCAGAAATGCACTCTTGACATCCATGTGGTGCAGCCTAAAACCCTTAGATGCAACAAATGCAAGCAAAATACGAATGGCTTCTAATCTAGCAATCGGAGCAAATATTTCATCAAAGTCTAACCCCTCAACTTGTCTAAAATCCCGAGTTACCAACCTAGCCTTGTTTCTAACCACAGAACCATCCTCACTTTGTTTGTTTTTGAACACCTAACGGGTTCCTATCACATTATGACCACTAGGAGGTTCTACTATGTTTCAGACCTTGTTCCTCTCAAAGTTCTCTAACTCCTCATGCATAGCATTAACCCAGCTAGAATCATATAAAGCATGTGATATATCGCGGGGTTCGAAAGAAGCAACAAATGCAGAATGGGAGTAGAGACTCGAATCATGATACTTGGAGCGAGTGACTCACTCATGAAGATGACCAATGACCTAATCCGGAGGATGATGCCTCTGAATGTGAAGTGGAGCGCCTAGGGGAGATAGCATCTCTTCGACCTCCGCAAGTACTGCAGATGATGAAGACATAGCAAGAGCCTCAATTGGAGGTGAAGTAGTCAAGGTGTTCTTGAGCCGAATAGGAGTGTCAAGAAGAAAGGGAGAGCATCATCGACTCCATCATCATCTTCCTCTATAAAAATGCTCTCCGTTATCTGTGTATCACCTGAAACGTCTGATCTAGCACTAGGGCTAGTCTTATCAAAAGTGACATTGCATGTCTCCTGGACAACGTTAGTCTCAACATTAAAAACCCGAAAACCCCTCGAATGTGCAGGATAACCCAAAAATAAACCATCAGAAGTTCTTGATTCAAATTTGTCTAGGTTTTCTATCTTGATAATGAAACACTTAGCTCCAAAAACTCGAAAATGAGAAATATAGAGTTTTCTACCAAACCAAAGCTTATAGATGTCATGCCCAAAGACGGTCTCAAGAAGACACGATTGACAATATAGCAAGTTGTAGCACTAGCTTCGGCCTAAAACCTTCTCGGAGTACTATACTCATCTAGCATTGTCCTAGCCATCTCGACTAAAGTTCTATTCTTTCTTTCCACCACACCATGTTGTTGAGGGACGTGTGGAGAAGAGAACTGATACTCAATACCACGCTCAGCATAGAAAGGGGCAAATGAGGCATTCTTGAACTCCATGCCATTGTCACCACGAATTGCTCTGAAAGCACCAGGGAGTTCAGAAGCCAAGCGAAGAACAAGATCATGAAAATGATCAAAAGCTTCATCCTTTGAAGCAAGAAAGAACACCCAAGAGTATCTCGAAAAATCATTGACTATGACAAGGATATACCATTTGCCACTGACTGACCGAACCCTAGCAGGACCAACAGTATCCATGTGAAGCAACTGTCCTGGTCCGTCAGTCACGACCATAGTCAATGAAAGGTGTGAGGAAGCAACTTGCTTGCCATGCCTACAGGGCGCACATACAACATCCTTGACGGCTTTGAGTTTGGGCAAACCTCTCTTGAGATCAAGGCTACTAACTCGTGTCAGATGATCAAAACCAATGTGCCCCAAACGATGGTGCCAAAGCCAGAACTCAGAAGAATATGTAATTAAACACTTGAGAGATCCAGCAAAAGATTCAGAAAAGTCAGCTCCAAAAATTCTACCAACTCTAGAATCCTAAAAACAAGCTCACCAGTTGAATCAAGCACACGACAAGCATTTTTCTTAAATCTAGTCTCATAGCCATCATCAAGAAGCTGCGAGACAGAAAGCAAGTTGTACCTTAGCTTGTCCACAAGAGCGACGTCCTTCAGAATGAATTTGTTGTTCACCCTGATTGATCTCATTCCTTCAATCCTCCCTTGTGTATCATCTCCAAAGGTGATGAAGTCATCACCCATCGACTACGTGAAGGAGGTGAACCATAATGAGTCTCTGGTCATGTGGCGTGAACAGTTGGAGTCGACGAACCACGTGTTCTTCTCCCTTCCGCGGCGATCCTCATCGGTGTCATCGATGTCGACGGAGCCGGCCATAAAGCACATGCCGGTGAAGTCTTTTGCCTTCCCTTTCTTCTTCTCTTAAGGGAGCTCCTCCTCCTTGTCCTCCTCGCTCCCAGAATCCACATCGCTCATGGATTGCTCTCCAAAAGCGGCAAGGACCCAGCGAACAGCCTTCATGAGCTTGGCAACATCAAACTTGGACTTGTTCCCTTGAGGCTTCTTCAAAGCTGCATTCTCCTCCTTGTGGTTGCCCTTCCCTTTTAGCCTGGGGCAGTTCGCCCGGATATGGTAGAGCTCTCCACACTCATAGCATATCACAGGGCCGCTTCTCTTCTTGTTTCTCACATTGTTGTAGGCCCGTGTGAATTTTTTGGCTGGAAGGGCTAACTCAGCCTCAAGAATACTCTCAAGTTCCTCTTCATGGATTGCAGATAAACAAGCAAGTGAAAATCCAGAGTAAGGCTCAGAAAAATCATCAGAAGTTCTTTTAAAAGGGTCAGCCACCAAAGCCATGTTCTCCTTCTTAGGATAACTACCTCTCTTGATCTCATGAGTCTTGAGCTTGCTATAAAGCAGCTCCAAAGAGAGATTAGAGAGATCGACATTCTCCTCAATGGCAGTAGCCTTCATCTCCCACTCCTTGGTGTTGATTGCAGCCAAGAGGTGAGTGGCATTCTCAGACTGAGAATACTCGATGTCTACTGCTCTCATCTTATTAATCACCCTGTTAAAGCGAGTGAATACATTGTCGATGCTCTCTCCAAGACGCATCTCGAACTTGTTGTATTCTCACTTGTAGACCGTCTGACGTACTTGCTTAATTTGGGACAAACCATCATGGTAGGTTTCGAGGGTGTGCCAAATCCGTGCGCAGTCTCAAGATTGCAAATCCTATCATACTCCTGTCTACCAAGCTTGACATATAGGAGATTCTTTGCCTTATGGTTGTTAGCCAAGAGGGCCGCTGAAGCCGGCGTAGCAATCTCAGGCAAAACGAGCGGGGCTCGAACAACCTTTCATATGGCTGGTCCTTCGCTCTGAAGGAAGACGCGCATGTGATTCTTCCAATAGGCATAGTCAAGCCCATCGAAGATATGCGGCTTGGTGGAGTACTTCTCCATCGCCAAGTTCAGTGACCGGTTAAGATCAAGATTGAACTAACCAAGCTCTGATACCACTTGTTGGACCGAAAAGGCGACTAGAGGGGGGTGAATAGGAGCACGATCTCTTTTTCTCCTTGATTGAATTCAATACTAATTTCACTCCAATAGCTATGAAAGCTATGAAGATCAATATACAAGCACAGTAGAAGACTTGTATTGAATCCAGGCAAAAATCGGAACTACCTCAATGCAAAGTGTGGTACTACCAATAATCGAAACTACCTCAGTGCAACGTGCGGTACTACCGATAATCGGAACTACCGCTGTACAATGGGCGGTACTACCGATTATACTAGAACTCAGTCCGAAATCCAAACTCAAAATTGGCACAACTTTTGATCCACAACTCCAAACTTCATGAAACTTAAAAAATACTCTCTCAGGATGTCAAGAACCTATTCCAACCAAGGATCGTGAAGATCATTGCCAAAGTTCCAACCTTTTTCCGTTTGAGTGAAGGTTGCTTCAAAACCGAGCCAAAATCAAATTTTGATCTAAAAACTTGCTCGTGGGTAAAGGATGATCAAGATGATCTTAGATATATTCCCACATATCACAGCAAGCAAGATCACTACAAGAAACAAAAGCAAAACCAAGGAATCATCAAAAACCCAAAATCACCAAAAGAGAGAGAGAGCAAGAATAGAGAGAGAGTCATCTTGAAGAACTTTGCTTTGATTGATTGGAGATTGAAGTTAGTTTACAGCCACTCCATCATGGAGGACAAAGACTCAACCCTTGAGCACACAATCAATCCAACTCTCTAGAACCCTAACCTTTCCACTTTTAGATATGAGGGTTGGGCAGTGCACAACCAGCACCCCCTATTTATAGTGGAGGCTAGCTTCTAGAAAGAAAACCCTAATGGGCACCCAATAAGCCCACACACAAACGGGTTTCACTTACACACATATTTTAAAGCGTCGTCTTCATCTCCTCTTGACTTAAACCGCTTCTCCTTACGCCGTCTTACGCCGCGGGTTAGCAAAAGGTCACCAAGGTAGTATTTAGGTGAAGATACCAAAATACCCCTTCTCGATTCTTCTCCGAAGACCGAGTCCAATCTTCATGAAGCAATCCCATGCTTCGCCACGTATAGGTTGATCAACGGCTCTCTTCATGTCGGCAAGCCTCTCCCATCCAACTCCCACCGAAACCATCATGGCACTTGCACCGACCCCCGCGCCGCTTGATGCAACCTGTCGCACCGAACTTTTGTTCGGTCATCCTTGTCCATTTTGCACCATGCTTGAATCCATTGACTTCACCCAGCATCCTCGATCGTTCTGAACCTCAGCTCTCAAGCCTAGTCCCGATCATTCTCGCCGTTGACCTCCAAGCAACCTGCACAACAATAGATCAAGAAATCGTTTCCGGAAACAAGTTCTTTGCAACTCGACCCACGTTAGTCAAAACATGCATCATGCAACATATATGCACTAAAACCCATGAACTTGACCTAACCAAATAATTCAACCAAGTTGGCTGACAATCAGAACAAAATCGGTCATACCGCCATGTAAGCACGGGTACTACCGCACTGCGGCAGCACCGCTCCCAAACCTGTGGTCATACCGATTTCCAAGGAGACCAAAAACTCTCAAAAACACATCCTCTGGAAAAAAAAAACCATACCGCCAACTAAAAGCTGGTATTATCGCACGGCGGTAGTACCGCCAACAACTTGTGGTCATACCGATCTGCGGTACTACCGCTTCAACACTTGCGATACTACCGATAATACTGGACTTTATGAAAACAAAAGATTCAACAAACCTTAAGAATCATTACCAATTGTTTCATCATTCTAAGGTCGTGAGCATATCCCCATGATATCCATAACTTTGTTCCCGCTTGCCTCTACTTTCTTAGCTCTGCACCTTGTGCTTTATGGGCTATCGCACGACCCTGGATGGGAGGAAATCTTTTGATACTCGACATATTTTCCAAGAACTACACGCTACGACGACATTATCAAGACTCGGACTTCAGATTTTTCCTATTGTAGTGTCAACCATTTCCAAATGCAATGCTATTGCATACGTCTTGCATTTGAGGGATGTTAAGGGTATTAGTGTTATTTCGTGTTGTACTAGGGTTTATTCTTGTGTCCCCTTTGTACCCTATATATATTGCTCATTGAGCCTCTCTATTTTTGTGGGTTTCATCATCTTCATCGTTATGTTGCTTTGTTCAACTTTGCTCCCGCTTGCCTCTACTTTCTCAGCCTCTGCACCTTGTGCTTTATGAACTGTCATATAACCCCGGATGGGAGGAGATCTTTTAATACTCGATATATTTTCCAAGAGCTACACTCTACAACGACATTATCAACACTCAGACTTCGGATTTTTCCTATTATAGTGTCAATCCTTTTCAAATACAATGGTATTACATACACCTTACATGTGAGTGAGGATGTTAAAGGTATTAGTGGTATTTCGTATTGTACTATGGCTTAATCTTATGTCCTTTTTATACCTTATATATTGCTCATTGAGCCTTTTAAATACATACACAATATTCGTAGCATGCTCCTCCATGTATTATTCTACATTCAGGAAAAATTCTGCAAGTTTGCCCACGCCGCAAAAGTACAACTCTAAAAAAGAAAGGTACAGAAAGCATTTTCTCCGTGGTGCACTATGCAAGTGCAAGGGAACTTTTATTCTTTCCCTAACAAAAAAGAATACATGTGTCTGCAAAAACAGGCTCAAGTGGGAGGCACTAGTGCTGGCCTTAGCTTCAGAATACATGTGTCACAACAAAATCTTTTTTTCTTGCCCGTGTAGCTCCTCGCGGAGTATAGCTCACATCCAGACTATATGCAACTCGAGTCTCTACCGAAGATAAAGCGACGGCTCCAGTCAGATATCACCAGCGCCCTGGTGCGCCAACTGATTTGTTTGCTGAATTTAGAGCAAAGAAGGTGAAAAAGGAGTGTTAGACACCACGGCAAATGAACCGCAAATGGGGCACAAGAGTGACAGCACAATCAAATTTGTCGCCATGAAAAAGGAAACAAACACTTACGTTGCGTACACCGAGTACCAGAGCCACTGTGTGCTGTGGCCAATGGAGATCCAATCTCCGGGGAGCTGTGCAGCAGTTTGCTCCCCTCCCAGTGGAGCAAATTGGCCAAAATGCCTGTACCTGGAGGAATCGGCAAAGTAATAGTATCAGATGCCAGAAAAAAAAACACTTCAAGAATTACGCATATATGAACAGTTTAACATGTATGCACTCTAAATGATTCTGTAGTTAATAGAGGTTTGGGGAACTTACTGTACAATGACACGTCTAGCAGGGTAGTTGTAATATGAAATTATGAACTGCTTTTCAACTACTTTACAGATAATGTTAGATCAGATTCAACTAATATCTCATATGGTGTAAATTTGTAAATCGTAGCTGCTTCATCAACACATGCTACAATGCATTCTGATTAGGATGAAGATCAAGAAACGGAATTAGCAAAGCAAATGAGCGGATGAATGATGAAACAATAGGCACCTGAAGGGGCGGAAGCGATGACGTCCTTCTCCCCTAATGCGGATCGGACCTTCAGGATTTTCTTCAGCATCCTCCATCTTATTAAAACACCGAGCAAGATATTGTCCATGCTGTGAAGCAACCTGACAGAAAAACAAACTAGTTAACACTTAAAAACGACGCATTTTCACTGTAATTGTTACTTTGGAACTTTTAAACCGGTCAAACTTCCAAAAAAAAGAATAAAAGACAACCTGAGCTGTTGCAGGCAGATTTTTGACTTGCGAATCCACAAGTGAAAGAGCCTTCGTAAACTCTTCAATGTTCAGCTCTACAGATTCCTTTTTGGCATCACCTTTGGCAGTTACTAAATCTGCAATTCCATTCATTTGCCTGCTCTTCATGTAAAGCTGTACTTGCGGATATCTCACGTAAATATCATCCAAGACGTCTTGAATTTCTTTCACAGTCAAGGTTCCAGAGTTATCTTTATCAGCAACTCTGAATATTTCTGAGATGTCTTCCTGCAAGCATTACACGTCAAGAACATAAATTCCTAAATGTGCATAGCAGATTAACAAAATCTCTTTGATGCATTGACCTATAGCTTTTATTACTCCAAAGAAGGATATCGTAACACTGGATCTAAACTAAAGAGCTAATCTAACAATTCAAGTATCCTACCAACTGTATCTGATAGTACATATCAAACGAGTTAGTATCATTCATGTGAACTCCCATTGAGCCATCTACTGCTTACGAATCACTGAACAAAATCTTAAGAATATTAGTTGTCAAATTGAACATAGGTGTTTGTGAGGAAACTAGATGAGAATGTTAAGCATGGAAGAAAAGAGATAAAAGGAGTCTTCTTTTGTTAGGCATAATCTTTTTTTAGGCACAACAACTAAACAAATAAATAATAAATCTCAATTGTGTACCATTACTCTCCGCTGATTTATGGTAGCACAGTCACCTATTGCATAGACGCCATCACATTCGCGCACCCTTAGCCATTCATCAGTAGCAAGGACACGCCGATTGGCCTGTATATGTAGAGAGGATTCGTTAGCTAACTGAACTGACAGAAGAATACATAATCAACACTAAATTTCAATCTACCTGGCCAATTTGTTTCATGAACTCCACAATGAATGGACGTGTTCCAATACCAGTGGACCAGACAGCCATTCCATAAGGAACTGCAATATCTCCAGTAGCTGGATTTTGCATGGTAATTGCATCCTTAGAAACCTTCACAACTTTATATCCAGTTTTCACATCAATGCCATCCCTTCCAAACTTCTCCTCAGCAAAGTTAGTTATTCTGTTGTCGAACCTTTAGAACAGATAAACAATCATTAGTCTAGGAAGTAATGTTACATACGTTGTGTTGCCACATTCAATAGTTAATCATGGTAAACAGAGGGGAAAAAAGGAGGCAACCTCTTGTAAAGCAATAGTAGTTACTAAGTCATAAAGCATCAAATGTAAGAGAGAACCAATCTGTCCTTACATAGTCAGTATGTGATCTGCAGCTTCGATCAATGATATCTTGACAAGGTGCTGAATAGAAGGATAAAGCTTGGATAGATCTTCAGTAACAAAATCGTGCAACTCTCCTGCAAATTCCACGCCTGTAGGTCCACCACCCACAACAACAAAGTGAAGATTCTTCTTCCTCTCTTCTTCATTCAGGTATGGGAGGCTTGCCCTCTCAAAGCAGTCAATCACACTCCTTCGGATCTTTTGGGCATCCTCCACTTCCTATGATTATAATAGGACAATATGAACACAGTGGTATGGGTTGAAGTGCAGAAACAATGAAAATGTAGTGATTTTTTTAACAAGCATAACATAAAACTATTTATCTTTACATACAGAACAGTTTAGATGAGGTTCATTCCCTTTCAGATGTGTCTATAAATACTATAGCTGCAGACCTAATATTGGATGACGGATTCAGTTCATGAAAATCATATCAAAGCTTACCTTCAAAAAGTGGCAATTCTCCAGCACACCAGGAGTGTTAAATGTGTTAGACCTAGCTCCAACTGCTATCACAAGATAGTCATAGTCAACTAAGAACTCGCCATTTCCATCAAGATTTGTCCCGATATTTGAGCGGCAATGGATTTTCTTGTTTGCTGAATCAATCTTGAAGCACTCTGCTTCCCAGAATTTGATTTCTCCACCTTTCTGTCAGAGCATAACGAACAACAGCATGAATTTTAGTTCATTTGGCACTGAATTAGCCATCTAATTGAGTTGTGGGCCTATGAATGAATGTAGTGTTCAAGTATGAAGTACGACTATTCCCTAACAAGTCATACTTCTAGAGAACGAAGTGCATGTATGGGACTCCGGTTGGTTCCTGAGCAAGATGTGCAAGGTCAGGAAATTTGTTAGCCTTAGCCTATTGCGAAAACGAACCATTCTAGTGTTTGAAGTACATGGTGTTCAAAAGGTTGTGAAAAAGTAAAAAACCTACGAATTGCTCAACAGTATCTCCAAAATTTCTGGAAGCCATCATACCTTCTCCAAAATCCTACGTATTGGCTCAACAACGCTCCTTGGCTCAACGGTTCCACAGGTGACACTTGGGAGCAAGGGTGTGAATGCAAAGTAGTTCCGAGGTGAAATGACCTGGACATCATACAGTCTGCTATCAAGATTCCTCAGGAACGTGGTGCCACCCCAACCAGTCCCAAGAACCACAACTTTCTTCTTCGGAGGTCCTTGAGGCTTCTCAACAACATCCTCTGATTTGGAGTCCGCGTATGCAACGAGGCCTCCACTACTGCAGATTCCGCAATCAACAATCAACAGGTTTGAAAAATAAGATAGTGGGACTAAGAATGCAAAACATTTAGGAGTTCATAGAATTATTCAATCATCTTAAATAACCTATCTATGTGTTCAAGAAATTGAGTAACTTGGAGCAGACATTGACAAAAATGTTGAGTTATGCTTTGTCAGCTTTGATGCCATTGAACCAAAACAATAATAAAAAAACGAGATCAAGAAAACGAGATGAAAGAGGTGAATTAATCAAATAACCCAATCATGTAACAGTGTCAGCTTCAACATTTATGCGTCTCTAGATCAAATAACATGAAAAATTCTTGTTTTACAGCTTACACCAATATCAGTATGTTGCTATGGCATTGGACCATATCACTGCAAAAGACCAGTCAACCAAGGGCTGCTCTCTAATTTTGTTCTTTCATACTATCAAATAGTCGTATTACATAGAGATTTTTTATTCAGACATTGAATAGATAAATAAATAGCATGCTGTTGTTTAATTATTAGCCAGGAAAGGAAATTCGACTTTGGAGGAAAATGGTACTCCAAGTCCAGCATTTGCCCAGCACTGCAAGACCACTCCACCTATGTAATGACAATTAGCACGTGGCACCGACTCACCTAACCATCATGTATGCACGTTATCGTTCTTAAATCTTTCACTCATTAGAAACTGAAAGTATAAGCTCAATTTTGAAATACAAAAATATTGAAACGTGGTTCGACAGGAATGGAGAAATCAAGGACAACTTTTCTTGTTGGACTCATCACTCATGGACCACGGCGGAATATTCATTCAAAGTCCAGAAGGTCACAACGATGTGGGTACACCTCAGATTCGGAAATTTAGGTGGGAAACGTAGACCCGATCGAAGCAGGTGGAAAGAAGAAGGAATTCTTTTCTTTTCCCTCCTTTTTCTTACATCCGAAAAGCCGGTAAAAGAAACGCCCCACGTGTAAAATCGTCGTGCTGGCTAGCTAGGTGAGCTCTGAATCCTGCACTGATCGACAAGACGAAATGGAGTCGATCTCGAACTGACATGGTGATTTCAGAGGTTCAGAAGAAGAGAAATCGTACTAGCGGTTGAATTTTGACCCCCACGATCCACGGATCGAAGCGAGGGAAGGGGGCAACTCGAGCATGTGTAGGCTTTTCCTTTTCCCCTTTGTATTTTTCTGGGGACCAAGAAAAGCCGGGCATAGCAAGCACATGTAAAGCTTCCAACTTTTAACGGCGCAATCCAGCTCGAGAGTCGAGTACTCGTCCATGGAAAACAACATAGAGCAGAACGAGTCCAAGAAAGCCGCCAGATGAGAGCCAGGAGGGAAAAGACGGCGAAATTAAGTGCAAAAATTAAACTAACGAACTACTAGTACTCCACGGGTAAACAAGATCCCAGCCAACGCGATCGACGAGACGTACACGAGCAACAACCAATCGATCGACGCGTGTGGTAAGAAGCAAGGGGGGACAAGAGACGGACCTTGCGGCTACGACGAGGACGAGGTTGGAGAAGGTGGGGCGGTGGTTGAAGGCCCGCGACGCGCCCTCCCACATGAACGCCGCCCACCTCATCTCTGCTCTCTCTCTCTTCTTCCCTTCCCTCCTCAGTGCTCTCTACCTGCTCCGGCGATCTTGGAATGTATCTAGGCGAAGAAGAGGAGGAGGAAGAGAGAAAAATGGCCCGTGGAAACGAAGGAAGACCCGACTCGGCGGTTATATAACGCGAGCCTGCTGCAATTGTAAGTCCAACCTTTTTCTCCTTCCTTTTGGGTTGGCGCCGTGTTAGTGACTAGCGGCTGGTGAGTGGGCCCGAACGCCCAACGGACAGCGCGGCAGGTTGCATCGAGATGGAACACGTGGTCGGCATGCTAAAGCAGCCTCCTCGCCAAAAGTCTACTTCAGCATTTCTTCCTTCCCATGTCATGTCATGTGTTGGGTGCCCTCTCCCCCGCTTTTTCTATTGGGCGGCTAGCGCTATTTTGGTCCAGAATCTGAAACGTTTGCGGGGGTAGTACGAGCATCGTGTTTCCATCAGAATTTTGGTTATTTTGATCGGAATTTGAGGGCCATGAGAGAATTTCCCCCGCTTTCTACGATAACTAAAGTGTTTTTCTTGAAATTTATGCGAAAACCTTGCGAACTTTTCGAGTTTGAAACGGATCTAAACGAAGGAAGTAGTATGAAATATGCCATGGTTTTTTTTTAGCCATCGATTAACCGATCATCGCATGTTTTCCGATGTAGGAAATCGACTGGAAATTATTTTATTTATTTATGTGCCAGCCTTAAGTCTGATGAGCGGCGAGTATACTGAAAAACACTATACATTAATCAAGCTATAGTACACCACTGGTAATTCAGACCATTGCATGGTCTAGACCAGGTGCTGATCCAAGTGCAATTACAGGGGTCATGTGACCCAGTGATCTCGGTAAAATTAAAGGTGACTCTAATTGCCCAAGTGAGATTAGCACAAGGTGACATCGGTGACTCAGTTTCTTGGATCCGCTACTGATGTGCGTCAGGGCAGTGCACGACGTCGAGGAAGGGCGGCAGCGCTGTAGTGCATGAAATGATGCACAACGCGATGATATGCGGGAGACGATGAGCGGGGGCACGTTGTGGCAGGGCAGATACACTCGAGGGCAGTGCACATCGCGGCGGAGCGAGAGCATTGTTAAGTTAATCACGGCTCATGTCACGTTTTCTTAGCAGTTGCATGCACGTAGAGTCGTGTACTGACTACTGAGTTTTGTTAGTCAGTTTGCATCATTTACGTGAGTTTGTTTGCATGCCGCGTCTGTTCGCATGGGATACGGGTTTAGTTAGCTAGTCTGTTTAAAGTCTGTTAGCTCCGGATATGCTGTTAGTTCTGGATATGCAGTTTGTTGCATGTGCTGGCGTTGGTTGTATAAACATATAAAGCAGTCAAGGAAACAGAGAAAAAACTGAGTTGGTTAGCAGCGCCAAAACAAAAGACTTCCGTCTCTCCTGCGTTGCTTTCTTCTTCCTGTATTGCGTGCGTGAGTTCCTGGTGAAAGGTGTGCCCATGATCGATCGCGTGGAGAAATTTCGCGACGGTCACAAGATTTTGGCAAGCAAAGAAGACTCCGTTCCTCGGGCTTTGTCTTACCGTGCCGAGCGCGGATTGGAGCTGGTGCATGGCGATCTATGTGGCCCCATCATACCTGCTACATTGAGCGGTAATCGGTATTTTTTGCTAATCGTGGATGATCACAGTAGGTACATGTGGGTGGAGATGCTGAGGACAAAGGACGAAGTGTTCAGGTTCTTTCGCAAGATCAAGGCGCTTGCTGAGAACGAACGCGACGTCAAGCTCAAGGCATTCCGCATAGATTGTGGCAGGGAGTTCGACGACTACTGCGATGAGCATGGGATTAAGTGGTACACCACTGCTCCCTACTCACTGCAACAGAACGGTGTCGTGGAGCGCCGGAACCAGACGACCGTCGAGATGGCGCGTAGCCTGCTGAAAAGCATGCGCGTGCCGGCTATGTTCTGGGGCGAGGCGGTGAAGACCACCATGAACATACTGAATCGGGCGCCGACGCGGAGCCTCGATGGCATGACGCCATATGAGGCGTGGCACAAGCGGCGGCCCAATGTGCGCTACCTTCGAACGTTTGGATGCATTGCACATGTCAAGAAGGTTGGGCCTGACGTCACGAAGCTGTCAGACAGGTCAACGCTGATGGTATTCATCGGCTACGAGGAGGGTGCCAAGGCCTGCCGCGTCTATGATCCCAAGACGCACAAGCTGCACATCACCCGCGACGTCGTGTTCGAGGAGGAGAAGCAATGGGACTGGGAGGCGATGTCCATTAATCGTGCTCCCGGCGCCATGGACATGTTCACCATCGAGTACACCACCGAGCATGTGACAGATGGTGCTCCTGTGAACGACGACGACGACGCTGCGTCTACATCAGGTGCAAGTCCAGTGGCACCGCAGACGGCGGAGCCACACATACGGGCCACTCCTCCAGCGACTGCACTAACCGACGTCGAGTGGGTTACCCCACGCACTGGTGCATCGCATATCTCAGAGGGTGCGCCGCTGTAGTACCGGATGGTGTCAGATGTCTACGACACGACATCGGTCCATGACTCGACTACAACAGCCTCTGCATGTTGGCCACCGAGGAGCCCGCAAGCATCGAACAGGCACTCAGGGAGGCGTGCTGGAGGCGCGCCATGGTGGATGAGATGCGTTCCATCTATGAGAACGCCATGTGGGAGTTCGCTACACTCCCGGTGGGACACCGAGCTATCGGGCTCAAGTGGGTCTTCAAGGTAAAGAAAGATCCAGAATGTAACATTGTCAAGCACAAAGCTCGTTTGGTTGCAAAAGGCTATGCTCAGCGACAGGGGGTGGGTTTCAATGAGGTGTTTGCACCGGTGGCGCGCATGGAGACGGTGCGCGTGCTGATCGCCCTGGCGGCACACGGCAGCTGGGAAATCCACCACATGGATGTCAAATCGGCATTCCTCAATGGTGAACTCGTCGAAGAGGTGTACGTGCAGCAACCGCCCGGCTTCGTCGATGACAAGCACGGGCACATGGTGCTCAAGATTGACGTTGAGCACGTGAGTACTGACGACCAGCTCGCCGACATCCTGACGAAAGCCCTTGGTCGTGTCAAGTTCATGGAGATGAGACAGAAACTTGGTGTGGTAGAAGTAAAGTCCGGGCGCTATGATTAAGGGGGTGATTTGTTAAGTTAATCACGGCTCATGTCACGTTTTCTTAGCAGTTGCATGCACGTAGGGTCGTGTACTGACTACTGAGTTTTGTTAGTCAGTTTGCATCGTCTACATGAGTTTGTTTGCATGCCGCGTCTGTTCGCATGGGATGCGGGTTTAGTTAGCTAGTCTGTTTAAAGTCTGTTAGCTCCGGATATGCTGTTAGCTCTGGATATGCAGTTTGTTGCATGTGCTGGCGTCGGTTGTATAAACATATAAAGCAGTCAAGGAAACAGAGAAAAAGCTGAGTTGGTTAGCAGCGCCAAAACAAAAGACTTCCGTCTCTCCTACCTTGCTTTCTTCTTCCTGTATTGCGTGCGTGAGTTCCTGGTGAAAGGTGTGCGTGTGCTAGCTTGCGACAACAAGCATCTCGATGGCGCCGCCTCTGAGGAAGATGGCCTTATCGGTGTTCTGGTTACGGTGTCGAATGCGTCGATGGTGGGATCGGCGATGCGGATGCGGCAGCGGTGACCTCGATGACGGCGGATCCGGTGACGACTACCTCGGGGACGGCCGCCTTCTTCTCTGTAGCCGGGCACTGCGTTGTCTTCTTCCCCGTCGCTGATCGCTAAGCGAGCACTTCGTCGATGCTCCTCGCTTCATCGGATCTTTGCAAGAAGGTTGGCCGCACCGCCTCCTTGCCGATGGTCCACGATGGTGCCACATTCTCAATAACGGCACCACCTCTTCGCCGCCGCTTGCTCCACCCGTCGGCCGCTGCACCACCTCATCCGGTCACCGGTGCGAGGGAGGAGAGAGAGCGAGATGGGGAGGGTAGGATAGGGATGGGATGGTGGGCCCACATGTACTGTTGAGGTGACCCATTATATCCCATCAAGCAGTTTAGAACATAGAAGAGCAAAACGAGCGTAATAATATGCACAAATCTTGGAACATCACCAACGGTACAGATAGTAGGTTCAGCTGAACCTATGCTCATGTATTTCTTATTATGTTTTTAAGAAAACAGGAGTAATTGATCTGTGACCATGACTTGTCTGACAGGAAGAAAGGGCGAGTCTACACTCCAGTATATTCCCTTCTCTCTGTGTAGAAGAGAGGAAAGCCTAGGGAGCGCGTCAGTGTCACCGTGTCTTGACAGCGAAGCATGGAGAGAGAAGACGACGGCGAACGGTAAGATCGAAGGGAGCCAACGGAGCGACAAACCATCTTTGACGTCCGCGGCAAGAAAGAAATTAGGAATCACCGAACAATGCTACTGCTAGACTAGGACACAGGGGGGAAGGACGGACGAATGTTAGGCAGGCAGGCAGGCAGGCGAGTGAGAACTCGTGAGAAGCGGCTTGGGACGCCTTGGTTGGTGGTGCCCGCCTTCGCCTCGCATGTTCTCCGGACACGCGGGAACGTGAATAACAGCTCGCGCACCGCCACCAGCTGCGCGTACGTACGTGCGTCACACGGCGGCATGGACGTTGGTACCGGGTAGTTGGTACCAACTTGTCGGTGTGCCATTTCTAAGCAACGAATCCCGCGGCTCGGCCCGCCGCCAAGGTCCAACGCACCGCGGCGCGCCCGCGCGCACTGGGTTGCTCCCCCTCGCGCGGCGCCGCGCGGCACGTTGGACGATAGACGTGCCGCTCTACGCAGCGCAGGGAGGCCCAAGCTGGCCGGGAGTCCGTGCGTGGCCCAACTGCTGGCAAGCAAAAGCAAATCCTTCTCTGCTTCGTTGGGTGGTCGTGGGCCATGGCGCGTCTGCCTCGGCTTGTTCTCAGGGTGATAGTTCAAGATTTGTGGGCCCCGTAATATTTCCAAGGGATTTCTGCAATCTAATTAATTGATTACCCGAGGCCGAGGAAAAGATTAATTATGTGCTTTTCATCTGTGTTTATCAATAGACTGGATTTGAAACAATCATAATAAACCATGTGATGGATGGTGGTTGTTTTGAGTCTACTGGCCTTAAACAAGATTCCGAGGCAGCATTTGCTGCGCTGGACTCGTTGCTAAGTTGCAAGTGCTGTACTGCCATCCGGGCAACAGTACTCTCAAAATAAACACATTTTGGCTGTATTTTTGTATCTCTATTTATTTGTGGCCTACGTTTGAGACGTCAATGAACCATCTAATGGTCGTTGAGAGTGTGTTGATGCTATTGCCATGGGAGTCTCTAGCTAGTGTACACTATCTAACTATAAAGAAACTTCCTACTTAAAATTTTCAACTTTCAGCACGAATTTGGAGCTTTCAGGGATATTCAATTTTTCAACTGGAAATTTCCAACTATTTCTAGCTATTAAAGAAATTTATAGTGGAAATAAAAACCACCAATCACAAGAAAAACAGCCCACCCCTGCTTTCCCATATATTTTTTTCACTTCATCCAAAGATCAGAACTTGAACTCAAAATAAGATTGAATCACCCCTACATAATACAGGACAGCAACAAGGATATCACAAAAAAGAATTTTAGATTTGTGTGCAACCCGCATCTATTTTGGAAGCAGCAAATAGAATATCACAAAAATGAAAGCGGACTGCCTCCGGGGAATACTTGACCCAGTTCATTGGCTCGACGATAAAACCATATGAGCACCTCATTTGGAAGCCATGGGCACCACACAAATGCAAAAAAATTTTTTTGCATGCATGACTTCTCATTCAACACAGGCTACCAACGTCAGACATTTTAGAAACTTGACACATGACAAATGATTAATGGTGTCTGATGTGTATTAATCATCAAGAGACTATGGTTCACTTATTCACTGCTTGCACCTATGCCAAAAGAATATGGTCCTTGACGACAACATGGGCACAAAAGCCAATTTTGAACTAGGCACAATGGACCGCATATGTGAACATAAGTGACCGGTGGTTGCAAACAACACAATCCGAACGACCAGAAAAAAGACAAGGGCATGCCTCGTTGACCATCCTTGTTCTTTGGGAAATCTAAGGAGAGGAACCGGAGAATATTCCAACACCAAAGGAACGAGTCAATTGGGATGACGCCAATCATAAAAGAAGAGTCCAGAGCCTGGATCTTGAGCGGAGCAACCAAGCTGACATTATGACTCTGTTTGGTATGGCTCTACTCCAGGTTTTTGCAGTTCCAACTCCAACTTCACTCTTGGATCCACTTTTATAAGAAGTTGGAGCAGTTTGAAGAGGTGTTTGGTTAGAAAATTAGCTCCAGTTCTAGGAATGAGAATGATATTTGTAAAAAGACTGTATTACCCTCGTTTTGTTACTTCTATTTTTTTTTTCCGTATTGCATAACTTATAACGGTTTAATAAGTTGATTTCAGTCATGTTGTGCATTTATTTTAAATTTTTTTGGCCATGTGCCATCTTTTTCGTCAACAATCGATTTTTTAAAATAAAACATATATAAACATATGAAGTTCATAACAAAGATTCTAACTCAATGAGTATCATAACGAAAGCGTTGAGAGTTCATGAATCAGAATTACAAAGCTCAAAATCACCACTCATAGCCAATTTGTTACACATAAGTCGATACAGTGTATTATATTACAATGCATACAAAGCATCAGTTGAGAAGTTGTGAAAAACAATTATCAGTTCCTATAGCATTTTATACACATTGCATGACTGCAATTAGGCAGAAATCTTGGTGCATGCCTCCACGCAAATCACACATTCATCCTCCCTTTCCACATCCTTGTTACAAAGACACCCTCCGATCTTCCATGCGCTTTCTATTCACTACGTCTTTGCATTGACATCCTTCCCTTTCATGTCCCTCTCGAGAGTTACCATGCATAGACAAACCTATCAATAAGGAACTGCATGATATAACAATGTAGATTGCAAACAATCAAAACAATAGGCAGTCAGACACTAATTCAAATCCTAACCATTGCTTTCTACAGGAACTTTGTGAGCTAATAGATAAGGCTTGCATACATGCATTTCCTGTGTGCATTTTAGAGTTCAAACAAGGTGAGAATCAAATAATCATGTGCCAAGTGTAATAACGCAAGCCCTTTTATCTGTCTAAAGCAGAATAGCAGATAACTAACTTTGTTTTGGATCTTGTCCCAATTTTCTTCGAGCAAAGATGTAAATGTTCCTTGCTTCAATTGGACACTGAAATATCCAACCGTGTGTCAAACATTAATCTTATGTCACACATAGGTGCATAAACAATTAGGTGCATGAAAAGGCAATCCATATAAAATTGAAAACAAAAAGAAAAAGGAAAGAACATGATAGGTAGCACACTCGAATCAAGAACTTCCACATCATCAAATATGTCAGTCGGCAATTTGAAATATATCATTCTGGAGGCATAGCTTAAGAACAAAATGAAATATTCACAAGACTACTAGACGACAACTATACAAAGAAGTATACCAAAAAGTTTAGTAAATATAATATCATATGGATGATGAGTATTACTTAGGCAAAGATGCACCTTTCTGACGCATCCTCTGTATAAACCATCCATTGTGAAAGCTCCTACCAACAACATCTGAATGAAACTTTTCCAAGGGATAAGAAAGCTTTGTGTTCTTCCCACAACATCCAACAAGCATAAGTGTCATGTATGGGATTATCGCACAACTACATGGTACGATCCCTAGGGCACAATAAGGTAAAAGATATCATTTTTGCCACATTAATTTCATGCCTAATAAAATTATAAGACAGCAACGTTTTTGTTTGACCAGTGCTAAATCCAATGTATCAGTCCTGTAGGCTGAACTGGATACAAAACAAAGGGTGAAGGTTTAACACACTACGATTTTGTCTAGGAGATCTAGACAACCGCAACTCTTTTCTGTATTTTTCATGGAGATCTTTATCTTATGGAAAATTTGGGTCTATACCATCAAAAGATGCCCAATTTAGAAAATTTATCATAGGCTGCTTGGATGGAAATTTTCAACAAAAAAAAAAGGAAAATGAAAGAGTTCAATTAGCCTCAGTCTGGGAACAATCAATTTTTCCAAACAAAAACACAAGAATAAATTTCAATAGATCAACATAGATCTAGCAAAAAAAAAAAACAAATGGGGCCATGGAAAATCGCCATGGGGGCTCACCTTCAAGCCGCGTGGTTAGGGGATGCCGATGCCAAGGCCGGGTGCGCCGGGGAGGGAGAAGCCCAGGCCGGGTGCATCGGGGAGGTAGAAGTCGAGGCCGGGTGCGCCATGGATGAGGAAGCTGCCGCTGCCGGGGAGGAAGATGCCGCCCTCATCGCCGCCGGGGAGAGGGTCATCTCCCAGGTCGCCACCGCTTCTCCTCTCCTCTCTCTAGGGTTTCTCTGGGGCTCGGGCATGGGATGTCTGGGGGTGCGAAGACAGAAGACTAGGGGTGCGAAGACTGGGGGGGGGTGCGAAGGGTAGTCCAGTGGCATATTGCAGGTAATTATCCCCAACTTCTAGTGGTATTTTGCTTTGTTGGCCGGCAACTCCTCACCTGGAGTAAGGTTCCACATACTCTCAAAAATTGCACTACAGGTTGCTACACTCCAGGTTGCTCCAACTCTAAAAATTTTATAGAGCTACCCCGTTTGGCACAGCTCTAGTCACTCTAACTATAAAGCTAGGAGTATGAGCCATACCAAACTGCCCTATGTTTGCTGGGGGGAACACAACCAACCCGCCATCCCTTGCTTGAGCACATATTAATAACATCTTTATAGCGGGTTTGCCATCAGTAGTACAAGGCAAAACGATATGCTTATGTTTTTTTGTTTCTTGTCTAGGGTATTACTCCGCCCCGGCTAAACATTTGAACAGCTTGTTTTGTTTTCTTTATTCCTTGCTTTATTGAAAATTCAGCAGGTCCCTGCTGTTCCTAAAAAAAAATGAAACACGCAATAGTTTGGCCTCACTACTTGCCAACGATCAAGGCTCCCAGATCAAACGCAAGCATGGTCTTGTTCTGATCGGCCGCGTTCATGGCGTACAGCGGCGAGTATTGGAACGCCCACAGCCCGTTCCCGCAGGACTCGACGGAGACCACAGCGTCGACGTAATGCTGCGTGACGTACGTGAAGGAGCAGGCGAAGAGCTGGTTCAGGACGGCGACCATGAGGCTGCGCGCCTTGGCGTACTTGTCCTTGCAGGCGGTGTAAGCCGCCCTCTCGTTGCCGGGGAGCGACCGGTTCTGCAGCAGCTGGTCCGCGGCGTCCATGGTGGACTCGTACGACAGCTGGGCGAACTTGGCGGCGACGAGGGCGTACACGGTGACCTCGCCGGTGGGAGGCGCGTGCCGCAGCGTGGTCAGGCAGAGCTGGTACAGGGGCTGCGTGTTGCACGCCTTTAGGCACGCGTCGTTCATGGCCATGGACGGGACGCTGGCGCAGGCGTCACCGGTGAGGAAGAAGGAGGGTAGACAGACCAAGGCAAGGACGAAGATCATGGCTGTTTCCTTCATCTTCATAGCTTTTAGATGATCGGTGCCCCTCTCTTTTTTTTTGTGGGAATTGTGTTCAGGTTGGCTATTGGATACAAGAAGAATGCCCTTCAATTAAATAGGATGGATTTTCCAATTTGGTACAACTAAGGATCAGAAATGTTTAGATGTATATATTTATTATATAATACAACAAATAAGGCAAGTTTGTAAAACAAGAGGTTTTTTAGATCTTTTCCAAGAGTCATAAATAGCATTACACCTTACTTGACATTTCACATTAATTTAGATGAATCAATGGGATTCATGGGCTCGATTAAAACAGACCAACTGTCCACAACATGGAAAACTTGGGCACCTCCAAAATGCAAGTTTTTGCGTGGCTTGCGATCTAAAATAGACTTTGGACGTCGGATCGGTTGCAGCATCATGGATGGCCAAACAATGGCCATTGCGTCCTATGCAGGCAATTCCTGAAAACAGTGGTACACATCTTCTCCACATGCAGGTATTCCGCACATATATGGAATATGGTCTCCAATTGGTTAGGTTTGACGACTCTCCAACAGTCCTAATAGGCGATACCTTCCACAACCCACGGATGGTGGGCCGCCGTTCTCAATGCACAGGTGGCGCAAAGAAAGGTCATAGCAAGCCTGATTATCCTAGTTACATGGGAAATCTGAAAAGAGTACAATGAGAGAGTTTTCAAAAACAAAAGCATCATGCTGCAAACCCTACTAATGAAGATTAAAGACCAGGTCAGAGCTTGGTGTCTTGCAGGGGCAGCATGCCTACAGTCTGTCATTCTGAGAACTTAGGCGTCTGAGATTCTGTTATTTAAAACCTATGTTCTTGTTTGCCCTCTTTCTTAATTAAACAGGTAGGCAAATCTTTTTCCTGCACGTTTAAAAAAAGAAGAGGAATCCATGGGGGCAAATAAGAAAGGAAGCTAATAACTTAGTCGTATTGGGAAATTGATAAAATGTGTCACTCTATGAAATGTCACTCGCGAGCTTGCAATTGGTAAGGATCTGTCTATATGACAGTCACATGTTTTTAGGGGTGCAAAACAGTTATTTTTCTGGTTGTAGGATCAAAATCCAGTGGACACAGATCCTCCTCTTCTCTATAGCTACCTCCTCCCCTTCCTTTCCTCTCAATTGATCTCCCGATCAACTCAATCCGTAGCGCCACCGCCTTGCCATCAGCGACAAGTGGAGCTCCTCCACGCCGCCCCTGCTCCTCCCGTGCTCGCTCTCTCCACATCTCCTCCTTCTGCGCCCTCCCTATGCCTTCTTCCATCTCCGATGACCCCCCCCCCCCTTGCCTCAAACTCCCCTGCCCCGTCTTCTTCCTCCTCTCCGGCGGCTATCCACCACCGTCTCCCGCTGCCTCCTAATATTATGTTGTCCTTGTTATCAATGGTTTAGTATCGATCTTATGAATGAATGCTTGGGGTTCTCTTGGAGCAAAACCACACGTAAAAGGACACGAGAATTTTATACATGTTCAGGCCTTCTCCCGAAAGAATAATAACTCTACTCCTGCGTTTGCTATATTGACTATGTTTACAACAAGGAGCTTAATCTTCTTGTCTCTCGCTTCTTGTCTGTCCCTCTCCCTCCTCTGTTCACCGACTTTACTCCTTATATAGTGCATGAAGGGGTGACAGTTGTCTACGTCAAGAGGCACATTGTCGTTTGATGCAATGCACACGTTTATGGGTAGTTATTATCAAAGGCACATCCCCCCACACCGCTTTGCGGTTATATCAAAGACAAAGGTTTAATATGTGCAGTTATCTTAGGAATAACGACACATATGAACTACTGTGTGTGTTAAACACAACACACAAATGTCTCTAGTCAATTGAGCCTGCATGTCTATAGGCTTTATCGACCATAGGGTGATCGTAGATAACCTAGTCGTAGAAGAACTTACGACCATGAGGTAATCATAGTAGGACTTATGATCAATAGGTGGTCGTAGAAGAACTTACGACCATGTAGGGTGATTGTATTAAGACTTACAATCAATAAGTGATCGTAGAAAAACTTATGATCATGTAGGGTGGTCGTAAAATAGCTTAATTACGACCACTAGGTGTGTATGATCTCCCTTATTATTAATATGGAGAGGTACCTTTGAAGGTTATATAAAATACATTATTATCTATAAATGTTATACATAAATAACTTAATTAATTGAGGATTATTAGATCCTCGTCACTTGTCTTCTCTGTCGACCTCCACTGCCCACTGCCAAGCTTGCAATCGGCGGTGCCACTACCACCACCCATCGCCGGTCCTCTGTCGCCCCGTCCTCCCTCTAAGTTCGGGGGGCTCCAGTGAACCCCGAACCCTACCTTGCTGCCGTCGGAGAGGACGACCTCGCCGCCGGCGGAGCACGAATCTTCATGCAAATCGCAAGGTCAGAGATTCAATCATTTTTCCTGAAAAATTTTTTTGTCAGTTTTTTAGGAATTCCGTTATTTTTTTTTGTTTATCAATTTTTCCTCTACAAAATGTCGATTTTGCCCCTTGGGTCGGTGCAATCTTGAGACGTCCTTGCGTTATTGATCGGCACCAGACGGATTGAAGATAGAGCACAGGATTGGGGGCATTAATTAGAGCATGATTACTCTGTTAAGATTAGATCGAGTAATGATTCAGAAGTGCAAGCATATATATCACAGCAACATGCACATATTGATGCTCAAGCATGCAATTGTTTTGGGAGAGAAATCACGCAGCTAGTTTTCCCACTGCCTCAAAACCAGGCTTCCCAGCGAAGAGGCTAGCATGGTCCTGTCCTATCCTGGTCAGCCAAGACCATATCGTACAACGGCGAGGGCGCGCCGGCGAGCCGCATCTTACTGGCGCAATCGTCCATCTCACCAACGGCGCCCACGTCCGGTCAGAAAAGGACAAGATTGTTGAGGATCCAATTCATCAACAAGGTGACGACGACAGTCATTGAGGGCCATTCGATCAATGATTTTTTGAAAAGCGTGTACCTTACTAGGTAGCAGTGGCGTGCTATGCTACGTCCGTAAAATTCAACATGAAGTATAAGATGTTGATGTGAAACGATCTGCTGTCACTTTATAGTCAAATAGATGTTGATGTGAAACGATCTGCTGCCACTTTATAGTCAAATATTTTGCCTGAAAGGCCTAATGCCAGCAAAAGGATATAACACACTGGAAGTTACAACAAATTTGCTTAAGTGATCTCAGGAACACATCAACATGTGCTTCAAGAGCCTGCGTGAGTTTTTCAATAAAAATGAGACAATATCCTAATAGAAGAAAGAGTCATAAGCTATATGCAAGACCAGGAGCTAGCGCTGAAGTTTATTATTCTTCCGCATTTGGAGTACACAAATAAATCCCACTGAGCTTTTAGGATGCACAAAGCTACATCATACGCAAACAAGGAAAAAAATCTTAGCTAATCCCCTAAAAACACTTTGTACCGTAATTCTATGATAAATAGATAATATGGTGCAGTCTTCAAAGAGATATTCAAACAACTGAATGCTACATGAGGAGCTGCTGCTAAATCTTATTCTCATCATGTTTGGGACAGACTTTTTGGTGACATACCAACCCCCTGAGCTGTTAGAATCTAGAATATAGAGAGCTGCAACATATGAACAGAAGGTAAAAGAAAATAAATTAGTGGTTAGAACTAAATTATTACTATGTTGTCGCAACTGAAGAAACTGGAGAATGTACTCAGAAACTGGTATCTGCAATATAGTTTTGCCAACTCCGTGTGTGTGTTTTTCTAGAAATAAATGAGGCATTATGCAACACATGATACAGGTGGCAAGGAGGGATCATGAGCTTGTTCAACAGAATAAGACTCAGAACTCATAACAAAAGAAAAATATGCTAAGTCATGCCTGCAGACCAAGTCACTCTAATATTTGATTAATCTACTTTTAGTGTTTTTCACGTTTCGAAGAAGTGCACATGCACATGCGCACAATGAGCTGAAGCAGACACTCCAATATGACACATACCTAAATAAAATCATAATACAATATTAGCTCCAAATAAAAAAAATGATACCGGCGACTGTTTAACCTACAACATCGTTGTACCACATAGTCTCACAAATGTATCTACGAATCATCTGCATATAACCAATAGGTTGACCTCATATAAGGTTTGTTCACAAAAAGGTCATGAATAATATCTTACCAAACAGAAGTGCTTCCATCCACACCAACATTGCTGCACCATCAAGTGTGCACAAAGAGTAAATCACACCCATTAGGCCTAAGAACATATATGAATTGAAGGAACATAATTAACTAACCATACTTCCTAGAATGGAGACCAATGCTACTGTGCTATCTCTACATAGAGATGTGACTGAGATGTATTCGATGAGACATGGAAGTATAGAACCACACTATATAAATGATTAGTATGCAAAAATCTCACTTAAATTTACACAGGAGGGTTCTACAGTTTAAACTTGGAGAATTTGGATGCGTGTCTTGAATTTTTAGGCATGGTTGGTCACCACCTAACCTGAAACAAACAAAAAACAAAGCCACTCTTCAGGCTAGATATTTTAATGCAACCAAACAATTATAGAGAAAGGGAATTCACACAAACAAAATCTAAATGGGACCTTGTACATAAGATATGGTGCATCAGTTCAAACAAAAGGAAATATATCCAGCAAAATGTAAACGATATCCAATATGGGCCACAATTAGGGGCTGTGAAGATGCATATTTTGATCAAAATAATAGTTGCTAAGCTTTAGGCAAAGATGTTACCTTAGACGCAGCACCTTTTGGCCCTTCGTGTATCAGGAATCAAAGGACATTGTCCTTTAGAACGGATCTGGTCAGCAAGATTAACATCCTAGTGTGGCATCTATAGTTGACTTTGGGTACCGAACCTTGTGATTTGCTGGGGAAATTAGCCTATGAAAAGAAACAAAGCAATGGGACTATGTTGATTGCAAGAACCTGTGAGCATCAGACCAAGTTAACTCATATGTTAACTGATGACTAGAGTCTGAAATATACATGTGTTAACTGAAGGCTAAATTTAAAGGAAAGATCGAGAAAGCACCAATAAGAGAGTAAAAGGAGGGATCGAGATGAGGTCGATGGTATTCCCAGCAAAAGATAGATCAACAGTTGCATGTATGTACCTGAGCACCTCAGCTGCTATTTTCTAACAAAAGCTTAAGCATCTTAATCGATTCATGAACATCACAGGGAAATAAAATCCAATCAGTGGTAAAAGCACGAATGAAGCAGCACTGTAAGGGAAAACAAAGGAATAACTATTGCAAACTTAGACCGCTCATAGATAGGTATCATCTAAAGAGTGCAAACGGGTTGTCTGATGTAGATCTTTTTTTCAAACACATGTAAATCTGACCTTACAACGCAGAAGCTGCACCAACCAAAGTATAGCAAAGAGCAAAGAGCAAGGAGCAAGGGGCACACAAACCTCAAGGTGTCGATGTTGGCATAAAATTTCTATCTTTACCAACCAACCTGCGGGCCAATCTCTGAAACACAAGGGGAAATAAAGAAGATACAACTGGGTGAGTTCCTATTGAATCAAACTAAGTCTGGAAACACATGGGTGAGCTCACAAGTGAACCAGCGCGAGGTAGACGGAGAACAACAACAGAACCGGTAGCGGGAATCGGGGCAGAAGCTACCGCATACGCACAAGGTAGGTGGAACAAGGCGGAACTCAGCACCAATCCACGAACCAGCGCGAGCCAAACGCAGAACAACACCAGAACCGGCCGCGGGAATCGAGGGCGGATGGCAGCGTTGTGGAAGACGATCTAGAGGGAGAGGTCTAGGGCGACGCAACGGCCCTGGAGGAAACACACATCTTCGTTGCACATAGACGGCTTGAGCAAGTCCCAGAAGGTACCGCACACACTGATGTCTTCTACCTCATCACCGGCGGCCTCAACGGCAGAGAGGTGAACCGAAATCGAAGGAAGCCTGGGAGCTTCCGAGAGAGGAGACCCAAGGCTTTGCGAAGGCATTGCGAAGCGACCGAGGCGTTGAGCAACAAGAAGACGCCGAACAGGCGCTGCACAACCACACAGGCATCAAGCGGCAACAGAGTAGCAAACATAGGCAGTCAAACGCAGTGAATGAGCCTTCGACCCGGACGCAGGGACAAACCATGTGTGCAGCGAGAGAAGAACCGAGACGCAAAACGCAACACGAAACCGGATTCCACCCAACAGCAGGGAAACGCTTGCATGCGGCAAATTCGGGGCTGCGCACAGGGGGGTAAACCTGCACACACAACATGGGCAACGCATCGAACGGCTGTGACGACCCACGAGCGAATCGAAGTAGACAAGACGAAAAGCCGAAGACAACGTCGACCGGCATAGACGGTCGAGCGACCGATTGACCGGCCAAAGCCTCGCACGAACGCATCTGCGAGCACGAACAGGACCGAGGAAGGCACACAGTGCACGAGTACTAGAGGACTAAACGTACGGAGTTCTCCTCGCGACGCCATTTTCACTGGCCTTAAGAGAAGGTAAGATTAGAGATGCAACAAACAAGCCAAACCATAAATGAATGGAAAATGTAATAAATTCCTCACAAAAAAAATGCATCATATCTTTGTATTTTGTAGTGGAGTTATACATTTCGCATCGTATTAATTTTCTCTGGACCTGTGTACACGACCCAATTGCTCTTTTCTTTTTGCAAAAAATCAGACAAATTGAGGCCATTGGATCAATATTTGCCCTATCCCGGTGATCAACATGTGCCTCCAAACTCTCTCCGCATTTTCCTTTCTGGTTCATCTGTTTCGCTCCCAAATCATGGATTCACTATCCATCAATCGTGCAGCCACCTCACTAGGGGTGAAAACGGATCGGATAGTTTTCGACCGATCCGGACGAAAACGGATTCAGATTGTTTTGGATCGAAAACGGATATGGTAGTCCTGTTATCCGTCAGATACGGATTATCCGGATAGTATGAAGGTCAGATATTCAGATTTCAGCCCAAAAGAGAATCATAAGATTTTAATTGATTTCCGAATTTCAGAATATACAACAAATCAAATAGCCTTTTAAAACATAGCAAATAGTGTTCAAAAATTCTACAAAAAAATTCACAAAAATTCCTTGAATTATTTTGAACTTAATAAAATTAATTCCAACTTAAAGTTGGTTTTATTTTTGCACATAAATTATTTTTAATTTCATTAAATAGGAAAAACTTTTAAAATCCGAGAAAATTCAAGAAATTAATTACAATTTTCTTTTTCACTTTAAATCCAATAAAATCCTAGAAAACTCAATAAATTTTATTTTCAACATTAAAAACTAGGAAATTAAATAATTGTCTTTATTTTATTTTTATTTTTTAATAAAGAAAACTCTTTTAAATCTCAGAAAATCCAATAAAATAATAACTTTATTAATTTTATTTTTGGTAACATACTTTGGGATATTACAGTCATTTGCGTATAGATTAACCATCCAGCCTGATCGATGTTAGTGTGAACTAAGTTTTATGTATGTGATGAACTAAGTGTGAATGTGTGATGACTTGCGACTTTGTGAGTTATGACTTATGAAATAAATATGATAAACTAAGTGTTATGTTTGTGATGAACTAGTTAATGCAGCTTGCTATTGCCAATGTTATGTGTAGTTGCCGAAAATATGAACAATTCATGAATGTTTGCATCAAAGAAACTAGTTACTCCCTCCGTTTTTAAATACATGACGTTTGACCAAGCGTGCGATCAAACTTATATAACTTTGACCATTACTTTTCATATGATTTTGTTAGTAAAAAATTACAAAATTATTATATTATGAAAATATTTATCATGGCAAATCTAATGATATTATTCACTCATGATCAATCTAAATAGTTTTTCATATATTATTAGTCAAAGTTAGATAAATTTGACTGCACGCTTGGTCAAACGTCATGTATTTAAAAACGGAGGGAGTATATGTTTTCGTTAATTTCTGGCATACAATTTAAGAGGTTTTCATGTTCCGAAAAATATCCGCGACCGTATTCGTTTCGATTCGTATTCACTCTGTATTCGTATTCGATATTATTTGTATCTAGATCCGAAAAAAAATATGGCTGAGCCATTATCCGTCCGTATCCGATCCGTTTTCACCCCTACACCTCACCCATCGCACCTCCCTTTGTTCATCGCCTCGTCTCGTAACTCCTCATCTTTCATTGTGTTGCAGTGTCCATCGTGGCCGTTGTCGTCTATGGCGCAAGGATGGCTTGTATTGCATTTTTTTCCCTATTGATGAAAGATCAGATATGGTACCTTTAGGGCATCTCTAATAGTTAGAGATAATATTGTCTCTAACATATGCTACATCATCTTTAGAAACAACATCTCCAATAGATAGTCTCCAACATACTCTCCAACATTTATATTTTATAATTTTTCTTTGAAATGAGCCTACATGTCAACTAAAATATATTAATGTATCATGTCTTGTTTCGCATGCACGACAGTCTCTTTAGGAAGAGACGACCTGTGCTCTCTCTTCTCCCCTCTCTCCTCCATATAGGATTTTGTTGACGTGATATAGCCAAAAAACGACAATAAATATACTATTGAAGATACCCTTATTAGAGATGAAACACACGAGCCAAATTATGAATGCATGAAAAAATATAATAGATTCATTGAAAAAAAAACGTAGGGCATCTTTGTAGCATAGTCATACATCTTGCATCGCATTTATTTTATTTGGGCTACTGGACCAACAATCACCGAATCCGAATTATCAACATGTGTCCCTACCTCTGCCTACCTTTCCCCTTCCCGTTTGTTTGCGTTGCTCCCAAATCGTGTATTCACGATAGCTAAATCGCGATGCCACCTCACCCGTAGCACCTTCCCTCTTCCTTTTGCCTCATCTCGTGCCTTCTCATCTTCCATGGTGTTGTTGTCCCGCCTAAACCTGGGACTTGGGCCGGGTTTTTTTGGGCCGACACGAGGCCTGACCGGCACGGCCCAGCCCATACACGGCACAACACGCCACGTGATGGGCTGGGCCAGCATGGCATGGACGGCAGGGCCTTGCCGGGCCTGAGGAAGGGGCACGACGGGCGGCACGGCACGGCCCGGGGAGTTGGGCCGTGCTCGGGCCGGCTCGGCACGACTGCGGCACGCCGACTCGACGTGCCAAGCCCTCGTCCGCGTCGCAACCCCCGCCGGTCATGAACAAGAACAAAACCCATGACGAACGAATGTACTCCAGCATCAAACTACGCATATACAGATTTTTTGCGACTACGCATATACAAATCACAAAACTGGAGTACCATTTTCAAGAAAAAGAAAATCAAACAGATCCAACGAAATCAAGCAGAGGAGAAGCGTCGACGGCGCCCATCACCAGCCGCCGCCATGGCCTGCGCCGCCTAAGAGCCCCACTCGCTCCTCGCGCTGCTCGAGCTGGGGTTTGGAGGCCCGCCCAATAACGCACTTCCGCCAGCGCCACGCAACCTCGCTTTCATGACGCCCGCACGCCAAGACGCGTGTGCCAAGCCCCGTCCATGGTGGCCTTGAGACCTCGGGCGGCGATGGGGAGAGGGGGGGGGGAGAGGGGTCGAGGGGACCAGGGGTGGTGGGGAGATGGGGACGCTGGCGGTGAAGCGTGGGCCAAAGCAGTGGCCGGTGGGAGATGGGGGAGAGAGGGTCCAAGCCTCCAGGGGGACGCCGGGGCAGTGTGGGAGATGGGGGACGATGGGGGGCGGTGGGGATGGGGAGATGGGGATCTTGTCGGATGGGGGAGACCGGGAGATAGGGGATGACCGGATTGGGGAGAAATGAGAATGGGAGATGGGGGATCGTGTATAATCTCATGGCCTCATGGACTGGGTGTTTGGCGAAAGCATCAAAGCAAAGATCAGAGATCTGCAGAGGTATGGGGCGTGTATGGTCATGGATGGACTCAACTGATTTGACAAAACAAGACGCTGGCCAAAAAAGTCACACCTATGCTAGCCATAATAGCTAGCGTGACTCAGACAAAATTCGCTGGCCTTACCGAGAGACAACAGAAACCAGCAACGGCTCTTCTCCAGACATGATAGGATGTTATTTTGACATGATAAGACACGACGAGAGGGAAAGACAACGGGCAAAACAACGGCAATATTCCTTCTCTCCGACACTACAGCGAACATGCCTATAAAAACGCAAGTTTGCAGCTCATTCGTTAACCACACGAAGCTCTTCTCTTTTGCTCCTATAAAAACACAAGTCTGCAACTCATTCGTTAACCACACGAAGCTCTTCTCTTTTGCTCTACTGATTCTCTGTTATTCATTTCTTCTCTACACGAAACTCAACTCCTCTTTTGCTCTAGTGATTCTCTCTTGCACATTTCTTCTCGCTTCTCTTTTGCTCTACTAATTCTTTCTTTGCTCTAGTGCTCTATTAAATAGAAAGCATGCTACCAAGGAGTCGAAGTATTAAACCGGCGGAGGGAGCGGCGGAGCTCGAGTAATCTTGTGCTATTGAGAAGTCGTAACCTAAAGCAAAGAACAGGAGAGAGGAGAGGCCTTCGATCTCCTGTTGCTCAATCTCCCGTCGCTCCCCTGGTCCTCCTCCCCCCGCCTCTCCCATCCATGCTCGTCAGCTTTCCCCAAGCATGGAGGACTATGGCATGGGTGACCATCATATGGACGGTACGGAGGGATACGAGGAGTACCAACGCGGTTCGGACCCGATGGAGATGCCAGACTTCGGTACCCCATCCACGGATGGCAATATTGATGGGTCCACTCCCGACAGCAGCAGCAGTGTTGCATGAAGGGCGGAGTGCTGGAAGCACATGACCTGGAGCGAGGAAATTCGAGATGGCCAAACGGTAGAGATCGCAACTTGTAATTATTGCAAAGCTCAATTAATCGCTAAATCTGGTGGAGGGGCGGGGCACTTGAACCGCACTACAAAGCATGCTTGAAAAAGATAGGGCGCACACACGAGGTGGAGGAGTCCAGACGCACTCAACCGAGGGTGATGGCTCTGTAAGTACTTGGACATACAACCCTCATAATGCCCGTGAGGAAATTGCTAGATTTATTGTTTCGAGGATCAACCGATTAGGATGGGTGAAAGTCGCTCATTGAAAGAATGATCCAACGCGCTTTTGTCCTGATACCAACATGTTAGTAGGAGAACGACATCATCGATATTTTAGGGATGTATAGTAGAGAGCTAGCAGACACTAAAAGAAATTTTTCTAAAAGTTCAATACTCTTTTGCTTTAACCGGATATTTGGACATCATCGCACTGCAGAACCGCCTACATTAGTGTTGTAGCTCATTATTTAGATGATGAGTATAAGCTAAATAAGAGAGTCATAGGGTTTAAGTTAATTAGTGAATCACACACGGGAGATGCCATTACTGAGCTCATACTGGGGGTAATTGATGATTTTCAAATTGGAAATAAGATTGTTTCTATAACTCTTGACAACGCATTGTCGAATACAACAGCTATGAACATCCTCACCCCAAGGTTGCAGACATATATCGGTGGATATGTTCTCCACCAGAGATGTGTATGTCACATCCTCAACCTCGTTGTGCAAGACGGTATGGAGGTGATTGGCGTTTATTTGAACAATATCCGCGATGCCCTTCGTTTCCTCTCACATTCAACAGTGGTGGCAACCCAGTTTGCGGAGTATTGCGTAGCCAACAACAAGGCCCCAAGAAAATTCGGTCTTGACATGAAAGTGAGGTGGAACTCAACATACATCATGCTGAAGAAGGTACAAGGGTATGAACATCTTATATCTGTCTTTGTCAATGCTAACGCAGATAAGTTGGTAGTTGCTAACTCAGATTGGGAAATTGTTAGTTATTTTCGAGAGTATTTGAGACCTTTTTACAAAGCAACTAAGACTCTATCCGGTATTTACTACCTACCTCTTACTTAGTTATAGATTTTATTTGGCTAATTGCAGACAAGTTTGCTAAATCTAGAGAACATCCCCTTTTAGGCCATGTTGTTGCAGCAATGGAGGAAAAATTTGTTAAATATTTTGGATCTATTTCACACCTATATTGTTTTGCTATCATTTTGGATCCTACAAAAAAAGTTAGCAAGTTTGCAGATGGCCATGGAGGGAATAGGTGAGTGCCTCGGCCTTGATTTCTCCGAAGCTTTCGAACACATCAAAAAAGAGTTTGTTCGTGTTTTCCGCTTGTATCATGACAAGCTTGGCGGCAGCACGAGATCGGAGGCCTCACAGCAGACGCATAAAAGTAAGACAAGCTTGACAGCACACCTGTGGAAGAAGCTGAAGGGAAAGTCTAGTTCTTCACCCTCTCAGTCTCAAGTGGCCCCCAGGTGGAATTCTACCTCCGAGCTGAACCACTACTTGGAGCATGATTTTGCAAACATGGATCCTGATATTTCTGGCGAAGGCAAGTTAGACTTGCTCGATTGGTGGAAGAATAATAAGCGAATATTCCCTGTGCTATGCCATTTCGCACGAGATGTTCTATTAGTTCCGGTGTCCTCCGTCTCTTCAGAAGCGACATTCAGCATGGTAGGAAGAATAATTGAAAAAAGAAGGTCATCTCTCACGCCTAAGATGGTGGAGGCAATCACCTGCCTCAAGATTGGGAATTGTCAAAAGAGCGACAACAACATCAACTAGAGGATGCTGAGATCGTAGATGCGTTAGCCGATCTCAATGTCAAATAGCCGACATGTATGCATACATGTAGTTACTGCACTCTTTTCCTTACCGGGGAAACCCCGCACTGAGGCGTAAGGTTTTTAACGAGGCAGTAACAATGTGTGTGTAAAATATTAATGAAATTTTATTTTCCCCTCTAATTTTAAAGTGTCCATAATTTCACATCATTTAACATTTCTCTTTTCTTTCTCATTCTTTAATAATAATTTAATTATTCACACTCAATAGAAAAACTAATAGTATGGTTATAGTATAATATAACAATTCTGCTAATACTAGCAAACAGCTGTGAGTGGTGATATGACACCACTAACATGATCAAATGGCTATCTTGCGTACTCACTACTGAAATTGGTCCATCGGTTACTTTTGGCTTTCATCGGGGTCCTTGGCTCCATGCTGCACAGCTGCAGGCTGCAGCTAGCTAGCTAGCATTTATTGTGATGGAGACATGGCATGGATCAACAGATGCAGGCTACGATGCAGGCTACGGTAGCTTGTTTGGTGGTCAAGGAAAAGTGGTCACTAAATGAAATGCATCATACAATACCATTAATTCTTGATGCTTGCTAGCTAGTAATAGTAAAGCATCTGTTTTTTAAAGAGATTAAAGGAAGTATTGCCATTAATTACAATGTACAAGTAGAGATAGAGGTTAGCTCAGCTCGTCATCAGTCACTACTCACTAGCTGTCTAGCTCATTGCAACACCTACCTACACCGTGCTTCAACGAGTGAGATGCTTCACCTTGGTCCTTGGTCCTCGGCACCTCCTCACCAAGAACAAGAAGCGCGTGCCCCTCCGACTTTTCCTCTTGAGTCATGGCGGTGGGCGTGAGGTGCGGATCGCTCACGCGCCGCCTCTCGGCGCCGCCCAGCCGACGCCTTGACATCAAGCGCATAAAGTTGGGCTGTCCATGGCGCCATCATGTCTCTCTCTCTCTCTCTCTCTCTCTCTTCGTCTTCTTAATCGCCCCAATCCCTGCGGCGGCAGTGGAAGACAAGACGAAGGATGGTGGCGGTGAGAAGATGGATCCACACTTCCGTAGCTGCTTCCTCCACGTTTTGCCGTCACCTCGACGCCCGGGCCCCCGCCAGCGGTCTGTATTTGCCTCCACGTCGTGCCGCCACCTCGGCGCCCTCGGTAGGGGCCGCCTGCCTTGCCTCCATGTCGCGCCGCTTCCTCGGTTCCTCCTCGACCGAGCTGCGGCGGCCGTGTCGTGCGTGCCGTGCAAGACGCCGCGGCGAACCAGCGTCTTGCGTCTTTGGCCTCGCCGGCGGTGTCCGTGCCAAGACGCAGACGGCCTGGGAGCTTCGCCGTCTTCTTGGCCGTGGCCCATCGTGGCCATGTCCCATCGTGCCCGTCTTGCGTGCGACGCGACGCAAGACAACTCCCACTCTAGTCCCGCTTGTGTTGCGATCTCCCACACAAGCCTCTGGCGACTCCTTAATTTATGTAAAAGAGGGGGGTGTTTGCTGAGTAGCCTTTCATTGAAGGGGGCATTCAGCGGGGATGGCGGCGAGCAGCTCCGCCAGAGGTCACCAAAGCCAAAGGAGGATGGAGGCCACACAAATCTTAAGCATACACACAATTGTTGAGTAAGGTGACTGATCCTATTCTACTAGGACTTGAAGATATGTGCTATAAGGATTTCTAGACTAATTTTAATTGTATTAGGATTCCTACTTTTTTTATAGTAGGATTTCTAATTCACTTTGGAGGATGGCTAGATGGGACTATATAAAACCATGAAGTGTGGTCATAGAGAAGCTAAACCACAAACCAACTCATCCAAAACAGAGGGTGAACGAGAGGATTAGAGGCTATGTTATTCTTTAGCACATGATTCTTGTATAGGGCAAGGATGTATAGGGCAAGGATCCGAGAATCCTAAAAGATTTGATGTTGTACTTACGGAATTTGTACATGGCTTCGTCAAATCTTTCTCTGCTGTCGTGATTGTTTTGACGTCGTTATTTCGGTTCTCTCTATGAGATCCATTTACTTCGTTCTTAATACCATGTATGCTTGTACTATATCTCGCAACTCTGATTTGATCTGAGGATTACTGCACATAAGAAGGGGTATCAAAGTATAAAAAAATGTTAGTAAGTCAACTAATTTTTAGAGAATTTTTACTGGAGTGCTGGATAACAAATCCAATTTTCCTGTAAGGCCCTTCTTCACATTCGAGCTTGTCTGCATGCGTTTGAAAATGGATGGAGTCCAACCCAATCCTTAAAATCCATGTGAATTGGGTCAGAATCCTAATATGTTGAAACCATCCAAATGACGCATGGACACGAAAATCACGATACGCCGAGGAATACAAGCACGGGATGATCGACCCCTCTAATTAAACTCGCCTAAAACTCTCTCGACTCATCTAAACCTTGTGACTACAAGGGTAAATATATAAGGGTAGGAGAAAGAGTCCCAAAGAAGAAACCGAGACGAAGTCGGTTTGAAGTGGGCTGTCACGTATGATGGTGCAGCCTGGCTCTCCACCCGACGCGGCCCAGTGCTCGTGCTCGACCTAGGCACTGCTAGAATTATGTCGCACTTTAACAATCTCCATCTTTAGCCGCATTCCTCCTGTAGCCGAAATATCATTGATCTCTTGCAAAACAAATCATTACCACCAAACATTGTAATATATCACTTAAACAAATATACTATACTTTTTTATCATTTTTAGTATACTTAAATACCAATTATAAGATACTCCAATGTAACTTGATTGAAAACAAATCGTTTGAGCCATATATATATATATATGAAAATGGTATGATACTTCTGGGAGTACGTACTCCCACTTATTATATACCATTTAAATCGTACGATAATACCTCTTTATCTATTTGAGCATACTCCAATAATGATTATAAGATACCTCAAAGTAGAAACTTTCATTAAAGTCCACTTTTTATAGAAAAATTTGTGTATATACTTCTTTTATATATGAAAAGGAGTATATAGCAAAAAAAAAAAAAATGAAGGCCTCTAATAAAAACAATTCAATCAAGTCTCATAGGAGTATCTTATAATTGATATTTAAGTATACTGAAAGTGATAAAGAAATATAATATGTACGATTAAGTGATATATTATAAGTGAGAGTACATACTACCAGGAGTACTGAAACAGACGTCTATATATATATATATATATATATATATATATATATATATATATATATATATATATATATATATATATATGTGTGTGTGTGTGTGTGTGTGTGTGTGTGTGTGTGTGTGTGTCTACACATATCTGAGCGCTTATTCATTTTGAATAGCTATTCTACGCGTGGGCCATTTACTTGACGACGCCAACCCACGCTCCTCACGCGCTATGCGAGGCTCGCCAGCTCACGCACTTCCCACGTGGGATCGGCAATAAAACACACACACGCGTTCCAGTCGGCGGTAAAAGTCTTGGTATCGTCCAATCTGGTAGGAAAACCCATGCGTATCCTTGTTTTGTACATAAATGTTTTTTTCTTGTTTTAGCAATAACTTTTGATTGGAAGTTCTGATTCATAAACGGTTTACACCGGTAGCTTGCTAACGATGAGGGTAACATAATGATATAAGTTTCGCTTATAAAAACCTCTCTATGAGTTTACTAAAAAAATATTTACTGCATCGCTGAAGAATCTAGACCCGCCATTATGTGTTAATGGAGTTTTGGTTATTAATGACAAATCTATTTTTGAGACTAACACTCTTATTGATATATCTATTGTTTAGTCTCAGCTTGGATATAAAAGGAAAAATCCAAACAGGTATGCATTCATTTTGATAAATCTTATTGTGAGACTAACATGTTTATTGATATACCTATTGCTTAGTCTCAAATTGGATATAAAGGTGAAAATCAAGCAGTATGCATTCTACATTATATTTCTATATATTGTTGCATTCCTCGGATCCAAAATATAAGATGAATTCCACCAAAAGTCTAACTTGAATATGTGCATATGTTCTTATTACACATTTGTGTATGCACACCTTTAGGGGAGTTCACACTATGTTTTGTGGTTTCATTAGTATTGATCCATATTCGTTTCCACATATATTAAGGATCTTTACTTTGAAACATATCCTTGAGTATATATAACTTGTGTAGTTAATATATTCATATGAATATATGAGACTTGTGTAGCTCATACATGCTCATATATCCTTTGAGTATATACAACTTGTATAGTTCATATATACTCATACCAATCTACATTCAATTATTTGTAATTGAAGTGGTTGTCATCAATTACCAAAGAGGGAAAGATTGTGGTATCTTGTCCCCACCATTATGAGTTAATGGTATGTTGTGGTAATTAATGACAATCACATTATGGAACTAACATTTTCCATGAGTTGGATGAATAGGTTGTGTTCCATGAGGATGGAGACTTTGGATGACATCATGAGTTGATTGTCATCAAGTCAAGACTCGAGATGAAGGAAATCATCATGTGTTGATGATGTTCAAGTCAGAATACCGAAGTGAAGAAAAACATCATGTGTTGATGATATTGAAGAGCTTGGAGTAAAGGATGCATCATGTGTTGATGTGTATCAAGTTCAAGAAGAGGAGATGATCATGAGTTGATCATCAAGTCAAAAAAGACCCATCATGTGTTGATGGAAGTCAAGTAAAGGGTGCATCATGTGTTGATGCATATCAAGACTTCGGGATGGAGGATGTCATCATGTGTTGATGGCGTCAAGTCAAGATCCCGAAGCGAAGCTTCATCATGTGTTGATAAAGGCCAAGTGAAGAACTCATCATTTGTTGATGAGCATTCAAGTCAAGAACCCGGACTTGAAGTGAGGATGTGCGTCATCAAGCTTCAAGTGGTTGCTCAAGGCAAAGGTATGACTAGCTAGGGCTAAGGATGTGTTCCTAGTCTTTTACCGGTCTCGGTGGTTGGTTGGGAGACCGGATTGCTAGTATAGGTTTGCCGTACTATTAAGAGGGGTCTTGTCTAGTAGCTTGAGTCTTATCATGTGTTGATTGCTCAATCTTGCTTGCTCTAGCTCTCCGTGGCATGATGCTATTATTTGCGAATGTGTTTTGCAAATAGCCGAGGCTCATGCATTTAATCTTTGTAGCATGTGACTATACTTTGCAAATGTGTTTTGCAAATGGTTGAAGTCCATGTACCTACTCTTTGTGGCATGATCTAAGTTTGCAAATGTGTTTTGCAAATTGTTGGGTTTCATGCATTTTCCCTTGGCATGGTCTAAGATTGCTTGTTGCTAATACTTTGGACTTAGACCATGGTAGTGGCTCTTTGGAGTTGTGCTTTTTGATTTGATAAAATGTGTTTGAGATCAAATCAAATAGGTGGGTTGTGTAGCCCTCTGAATAAGCTTTCTATAGAGTCCAAGATCACTCAATTCCGACATCGAGTCAAAAGTTATGACCGTTTTTCGAGTGTCTCATGTGCTGAAATCCAGGGCGGATGACCGCCCACATGCTGTGGATGACCGCCCACATGCTCATGGTGACCGCCCTTGTAAGGCCGGTCAACATTTTCAGAGCGTATTTTTCGGTTTTCTTGCTGGAAGGCCGGACTGGCCAGGGTCGGTCGATCCGGACCTATGGATGGCGGATGCTGAGAAATTGCATCTAACGGCTATTTTATAGCCGTTTGCCTTTCAGAACGGTGACCGGCCCTATGCTCATGATCCGACAGGGTTTCCCGATTTTTCAGCAGATTCTCCTCCAACGGCTAGTTTTTGTGTGTGGGCTATAAATACTCACCTTGGCCGGTTGGAGGGCAACCTTTGGCATCTCATTTCACTCTTTTGAGCTAGTGTGAGCTTCTCCTCTCCATTGTGCATGTGGTGCACCTTGTGAGCAAGGAGAGAGGTCTCTAGTTGCATGTGTTGCATCTAGAGGTGGATTTCGTATCCACTTGAGCTTGTGCATTCGTTGCACATGGTGAGAGTCAAGCAAGGGGCTTGGCTTATTACTCTTGGTGTTTGCCGACACTTAGACGGCGTGGAGGCGTCGTGGACCGATGATCTTCTCAAGAAGCTTGTGAGAAGGCCGGCGTGTTGTGAAGGTTGGAGCTCACCTACCGGAGGCGGGAAAGAGCTACCACTAGTGGAATCGAGGTGTTTGGCTTAATTCGTGGAGCCGGTCCAATTAGTTTGGGCTTACCTCAACGTGGATTAGGGGAGACCGGCAAGTCTTCGATCACCACGGTAAAACATCGCCGTGTCAATTGTGGTTTGCATTCTTGTGATTTACATATTGCAATTTATATTCCTTGTATTAAATTGCTTATTTATTGTGTATGAATGCTTGCTTGCTTTGTGCTATTCATATTGCTAATTGAATTGATTACAAGTCATATGCTTAATTGTTACTCTTATCATTAGACTTGTATTGTTGGTGCACTTAGGTGAACCTAGTTGATTTAGGCTTTAATTGTGCAAAACCGAATTTGTATTAGCTTCCGCATTAGAAATCGGTTTTAGCCAAAGAAGTTTTTAAAACGCCTATTCACCCCCCCTCTAGTCGGCCTCCTCGATCTTACAATCGCTAAAAGAGATTCACTACCGCCTCCACGTGACTTTACTGCTCTGTTACAAAAAGATTTACAACCTCCACGTGACTTTACTGCTCTGTTACGAATTTTTTTTTATTAAAACCTTCAAGTGACTTTACTGCTCTGTTACAAAAAAGATTTACTGAAACATCCACATGACTTTATTGCCATCTTAGTCAACTAGTACAGACAAGTAGACAACCAACTAGCAAACAATCGGTAACTTGTTTTGTATACGAATGCTTCTTTTTCTTGTTTTCGCAATAACTTCTGATTTGAAGCTCCGATTCCCGAACGGTTTTCACCGGTAGCTTGGTGATGACGAGGGTAACAGAATGATATAAGTTTCGTAAATAAAAACATCTCTGTGCGTTTACTAAAAAAGATTTACTGCATCGCTAAAAGAAATTTACCACAATCTCCACATAACTTTACTACCATGTTTGCCAACTAGTACAGATAAGTAGACAACCAACTAGAAAACAATCGGTTCCTTGTTTTGTACGTGAATGTGTCTTTATCTTGTTTTAGCAATAACTTTTGATTGCATGCTCCGATTCATGAACATTTTTCACAGGTAGCTTGGTGACGACAAGGGTAACAGAATGATATAAGCTCCGCAAATAAAAACCTCTATGTGCGTTTACTAAAAAAGATCTACTGCATCACTAAAAGAGATTTACTACTACCTCTAGATGAATTTAGTGTTCTATTACAAAAAGATTTACTACAATCTCCACATGACTTTACTACTCTGTTACAAAAAAAGATTTACTAAAACCTCCATGTGATTTTACTGTTCTGTTACAAAAATATTTACTAAAACCTTTACATGACTTTATTGTCATCTTAGACAACTATTACAGACAAGTCGACAACCAACTAGTAAACAATCGGTTATTTGTTTTGTACACGAATGTTTTTTCTTGTTTTCGTAATAACTTTTGATTGGAAGCTCCGATTCACAAACGGTTTTTACCAGTAGCTTGGTGATGACGAGAGTAATAGAATGGTATAAGTCTCGCAATAAAAACCTCTCTGTGCGTTTACTAAAAAAGATTTACTGAACTATACTTGTAGTTTACTAGCACATCCAGCCATACGCGTATGAAACAATCATAAAAAAATATAAACGCGATGATACATGCGGCAGTAAAATTGCTATCACAATTACTTTCAACCTCGTCATAACGCGCACTGAACGTGTGACGCCACGGGTGAAGGATCGTGGGCTTCCAGCCACCTGTCGCCATTTCAACTAGTGACAGGGAGATGTGGCCAGTTGAACTGGCGACATGACCCTAAACCCTAGACTGGTTGGTGTGTTTGTGATTTTTGTAGATTATGAACGGTACAGATATGTTAGACTCACAATAATATTTTATGATCTTCGTATGTTGTTGTAATACAATGAATTTATGAAGAATTTTGTGAGGACGATTGAGGTATTAATGATTCGTAAGTAGGAAGGTAAGTTATATTGCGTTGCACCAGAGAATTCACACACGGTGCACAATTTTGAACAAATGACGCAACGATAACAACACGACGGTTGATCCGACAAGAGGGGTTACATGGTGCTCAGGCTAACGAACCAAGGACGGTACACGCATGCCTTTAGGGAATTAGAAATACATGGGACATATGGACGAAGAGAGTCGGACTACTGCGTGGACCAGGGCTATTTGCCCTTCCTTGCGAGCTCGGCGTTGTACTTCTCGCCGGCCACCTTGGCCTCGGCTGCTATTTCCCTCTTTTTCTCGTGCTCCCTCTCGCGAGCCTTGCACTTCTGCTACCTGCATGCCTCAAGATGGTCCTGCGTCTCCCGCCAGATACGTTGGTTGTGCTCTTCAGTGCGACACTCCTTCTCCCTCCTCCCACGGTCCCTGTTGGCATCCCACCCTTCGCAGTCAAGAGTCCACTGGTCGTGTGGGTGGATCTCTAGGTCGATCCACTTGCGGTAGCCACATAGTGGATCCGGGAACTACGGCTACACGTGAGAGGTTGTTAATGCGGACTTTGAAAGAGAAATGGTAAGGGAACATACTGTTACATGTCCTTACCGGCTGCCGATAGTGGCTGGTATCCCAACAGTGATCGGGATAGTCGTAGGAGTAGTTCGCACAAGCCCAGTAACGCATGCTAGGCTGAGCTAGTGCTTGGACTTGAAGAACTTGCATTTTTCCCTACACCAACAGATGGGCGGCGCCTCCCTCTCGGGCGGGTGTTGCGGCGAATGCTCAGTTGGGATGTTCTGGTAGGGGTTGCTGCTATGGAGGGCGGCGTCATTGCAGGGAGGTGGCCTCCTAGCACGCTCCCTTTGTTCCTCATGGGCCGCATACTCCCTTTGCAGTTCGCGAATCTCCTTCAAGTGCTTCTCCATCTGAGCGAGATTGTGTTAAAGTCTGAATACAGAAGAACCCAGCGTGGAAGGGGTAGTACTTATATGCCGAGCCTGCGCTGCGTACGCGACTGAATTATAATTCGGTCGAAGAAAAATCGCGTCTGCGAGGCAGTGGTCCTGACTCATTGGGTCACGTCGCTACACAAAGCTGAGTCGTTGGGTCACGTCGCTTCGTCAAGTTGACTCATCAGGTCACGTCGCTGCGCAAAGCTGACTTGTGGGGTCACGTCGCTGCGCAAAGCTAACTCGTTGGGTCACGTCGCCGCGTAAAGATGACTCGTTGTGTCACGTCGCTGCGCAAAGCTGACTCGTCGGGTATGGGGTGTCCCGATGCATAATCCCTCACGAGGTCGCGGTTTGCACGCAAAAAAGAGTTATCGAAACACGAAACTAGCATAATAATATTTGTACAGAAATTAATATTCACATGGCATGACTGATATTTGGAGGAACAAATATCTACTAGCGGCCCCTCTTGGGGCACAACCCGCGTGTCGTCCCTGGTCTTGCCCGGCGATGGTTCGAGTACGTCAGAGGATCAGGCCGCCTCACTACCCGACCGACGCGAGTAGCATGAGGTGGTGTTGTGTGTGTGTGTGGGGGGGTCATGCGTCGATTGGGTCGATCCCCAAGACCGTGCCGAGAAGCCACAACGGAGAGCTGGATGCCACGCTAGTCCAAGAAGAAGTCCCCGGAGCGTGCCTCATCGTGTGATAAGTAATCGTCCTCCCAAGACGGTGGTTGACCTATGAAGCATGACATTACGCATGTAATCATGGCGAAAACCACGAAAAAAGATGTTACGCAAGCAAGCAAGGTGGTCATACCTAGTGGCGCGAAGGTGTGCCCCGACGACTCTGCGTACTCCTGTCCTGCTTGCCAGTGGAGCTCAGGACCCGCAAGAGAAGATTGCCATTAGTAACTAGTGGGATTCGAAATAAAGAAGCATTACATTACGCATGTAATCATGGCGGTAACCACGAAAAAAGATGTTACGCAAGCAAGCAAAGTGGTCAGACCTGGTGGCACAAAGGTGTGTCCCGACGACTTCGCGTACTTTAGCCCCGCGTGCCGGTGGAGCATAGGACCTGCAAGAGAAGATTCCCATTAGTAACTCGTGCCATTCGAAATAAAGAAGTGGAAGTGAATGTCTCATGCTCACCTCCAAAATGTCCACTGGTGCTCCCACCACGGCGCCACGACGACACGCCTGCAACGTCCGGGGTAGGAGCCCATGGCCGTGAACCACCTTGGCTAACCCCTCGTCCTCGCACTGGTCGGTCCACCCGGGTCCTTCAGCGTGCGACAAGTGGTGATCTGGATGCCTCCTCTCGCCTTCTCCATGATCCGCTGCAGGACCCCTCTGGTGTCCCCCAGCGTCATCTGCTGCGCAGAGGCTGCCAACTCAAGAACCTCTCGGTGTAGATACGTCTGCACAAGTAATCAACAAATTGGAAACCTAAATCTGGCAAATTAAATATGAATTAAAGACTATTCAATGCGTATGGAGCGGTGGAATACGAAGTCCGGCTGGGTGGGGTATGTGTCGGACATCGTAGCCTCGTGTCGTGGTGGGTCGATCACGACCCGGACGCAATGAAGCCTCGTCCGACTGGTGTACCACCCCATGTACTCCTCGTACGTCCCGGGGTCGTAAGGAGCATCCTCCTGGACGAGGTCGTCGTAAGCCCTGAGCCAAGCCGCAACCCAACAGGACATCTTGTCCAACCAAGAGCTCGTGCCACGTACTCCCTTCCTAGTGTACTTTTGGACGGTAAGACAATTATTTGGTCGGCACGTAACGCACATTGTACGAAAGAAGTAAAGCGTGAACTTACGTATGGATGTGCGCCAGCACCCGCGTCCCCCCACAGGGCTGGAACCTCCTGTCGCAGATGAACTGGCGCATGACCCACTTCACCTAGTACTCCTCTATGAAGACATCGTGCACCAAGGCCCTCCGCGTGTACCAGTACACGTAGTCTCGCGTGCACAGGCTCGACAGTCCTTCGGGCATGTGCGCGTGCACCCTCTCCTGAGTGTACGGTGTCCATATAACGCGGTCATCCATCAGCTGATTGAACATCGCAACGTACTCTAGGTAGGACCCCTACGAAGTGATCGACGTTTAGGTGACCTGTGGAATATAACAACGGAAACTTATCACCCGAAATTATGATTACATTACGAAAAATAATAAATGATCATGAAACTAACTCGTCGGTGGCACCACACAGTGTCCATGGTCGGCCGGTCCACTACATCATCCTTGGCGTATAAGTGGACCACGTATGCTCCTAAGTTCAGCTATAGTCGTCCGATCTGGAAGCGCTTGAAGGACCATAGCTGCAGAAGTAGCGGGCATCCAGAGATGATGGAGTTGTCTTCGACCCAGTGGCATGCGTCACATAGTGCACAGTACGCCTGCGCACAACACGACTGGACCCCAGGCGTAGGGCTGGATCTCGGCCACGACCAGTCCGCTAGCTCACGTGCGTACCGGACGTAGTGCTTGTCGACGCTATTGCCATGGGACCCCAAGAACATGACCCACCCGAACAGCCACAGTAGGTAGGCCTCGAAGTGCCTCATAACAATGACATCGCCTGTGTTCTCCACCATACGCTCGGGCTGCAAGAAGACATGTACACGTCAGCAAGGTTCACATATGAATTGACACGAGAGGACAATAGTTACAAAGACTTACGTAGAACTGGCAGATCCACCTCAACGCCGGCCCGTGCGGGCTACTGAACTCCATGTACTCGTTGCTCGGCGGCAGCACATCGTGGAACCTCACTAGGAGGTCTGTGCGCCACGTGGCTGGGGTGTCGTACACCGCTATAGGGAAGCCAGTACAAGGCAACTCGGTAAGGAAGGTGACGTCCAGAAGGGTCGATGCCATCTCTCCGCATGAAAGATGGAACGTGTGCGTCTCTGGCCTCTAGCGATCAACCAACACCGTCAATAGGGCCCGGTTGTATGGAAAACGCCGAGACGTACGACTAGAACCGTGGTTCTGGTCGTCCTCCCACATCGCCTCCACCATCCTCGCTAGTGGAAGGAGGTCTACCGCTCTCAACTTGTGTCGAAACGATTAAGAACAAACGTGACTGCACGCAAATTAGTCAGACCGCGATTGGGTGTATGAAGGTCAAAACTACATGTACCTCGAAACCCAGTCTGGGTGCAGCCTCCATGCCCTGATGGGCGTGCGCAGTTGTAACGCGCTAAGCTCAATCGGCGCCTCGCCCTCTGGGGGAGCATGGTACTAAGGCGGCTACGGTGATGCACGTTAATCATCGGGTCAAGCAACTCGTAGTGGCCTGCATCCGCCATACCTAAAAAATAAGTGTATGCATTGTCAAGACTACGAAAATTTACAAAAACAAAATTTCCTACTTTAAAAATAATTTTCGATGTTAACAGAATAATTACCACACAAAAATGTAAACCAAATTTAAGCTACTCAGCAATTTAAACAGATTTGTAATACGGTCTTCCAATTTAGAGGATATTTTTAAATATTTTCCAAGTGCAAATATAAACAATAAACAAAGTTCGTCCTATTTTCCTATTTTCTAGTTTAAAATTAATTTTTGACATTAACAATATAATTACCACGCACAAATGGGAAGCTAAATAAAGATGAAATTATTTTTTACATATTTGTAATAGGTGCCATCCTATTTTTGCAGATTTATCCTAAATCGTTCGAGTACTGTAGCATTCATAACATGTGTACGACGAACTACACTATACACAACTCAAATGATGTAGTACATAATTTGACTACAATTATCTAATCTACTGAATTCTATGTCGCTATTCTACTGAATTCTATGTACTTAATTCTACATACTTCTACTCGCTATTCTACTTAATTCTACTCGCCACAACTCAAATAATGTACTTAATTTTACATAATTTGATATATTGTACAAAGTTTCAAAAAAAAATGTATCTGCAAGATGGCCGACTGAATCTGATGCTCTGTCAATCTCTCTCCTCCGCGATGAACTAGCAGAGCTTCGCTACCTTTCTTCTCTCCCTCTCCTCCTCTCTTCTGTTTTTTTTCTAGAATTAAAATGAGAATTGGAGTAATTTTTTGAGGTTTTTATACATGGGATCCTGTCGCCAGTTGAGCTAACGATAGGTACCTGGCGATAGAAAGATTGTTCACTTCCTGTCGTCGGTTGAATTGGCGATAGGAAGTTGACCGGCGACAGGTGGTCAACAAGGTCTCTATCGCTAGTTCAACCTGCGACAGCTACCTATCGCCAGTTGAACTTGCGACAGTGGACCATTTTTGTAATTTTTTTAGGCGGCTATTTCTTTTTGTAATTATCTTTTAAAATAATATTATTAAAAAAATTCGAAAGGCGAAGGGGTACGGTCTAGGGTCTCGTGGTGGGATCGGAGAGGGATATGTCGATGGCATTTGCGGGTAAATAGAATCAACTTTAATGGGTATTTTCTCTTCTACAAGGTTGGCTTCCAATAAGAATCCACAGAAAGGCTGCTACTCGTTGTTAGTTTATTTTCGAAATAGCTCATTGCGAGAAGCAGAATTCGATGATTTTAAAAGACTGCATGTTTAGTACTGCTCCACAAGGATCCAAATGACACCACCACGTAGGGGTGTTCGTTCGGTTTTTTCGGTTCGGTATATACGGTAAATACGGTGTTTTTAAAAATACGGTTCGGTTTCGGTAAATCCCAATTTATTTTGGTACGGTATCAGTAAATACTATATTTATCAAAGTTGACGCGAATTACGAATGAGTAATGATATTGTGTGGCCGGCAAGTTGCCTTGACTATTGCCCCTAACAAACCACCGATGGCATCCAAAGATACTTCCTAGTGTAGTGAGCTCTCACTTCACAATATTAGCTGCAGCAGGTTTGCCTTCATTTCTCAGGAGACTGGAGTTGGGAGTTAATAGTTTGGACCAACTTGAGTCTACCATGCTGCACATGCACATGCAGATTCGAGATGTTGATGGTCCAGTCAGCAAAGACCCATGAGTCAAGACATGTATGTCTGTAAATCATCAAGGAGAATTAGGCGAAGAAGAGATCAACACGCGACTGACCTTATGACGAAATGGGCTGATGCAGTCATGCACATGCACATGCACATGACCATGCACCAATGGCGGGATGAGAGGCGGTCGGTGAAATTTGGTCGGTGACCGGTGGATCCGGATGGGTGATCGCGTGTGATGAAATGGGGTATTGGAAATTTGGCTGGCGGTGGATGGTCATGGACCGAGCGAGCGCCCGAGGCCCGAGCCAGAGTTAAGCGCAGCGCGCACCGTGTAGACTAGTCCGAACATTGCCGATTTCGGTTTTTTCGGGTTTTGACCGGTTTTTACCGAAAAAACTGAATTCTGAATACCGTACCGAATACCAGTCAAACCGAGTTGACCAGTACAGTTCGATATTTTTGGTTCGATTTGATCGGTTCGATTTGAAAATGTACAGCCCTATACGTTTACCTCGCCCACCACGTATGTACACCTCGCCGACGAGCGTGCCTCCTAGCACACACCAAGAATTGCGGCACGAGGACACGCTTTGCGATCGAGGGATGGTCGCGTGCGTGAAATGATAGGCAACCAAGATTTGGACCCTCGATCTGGATGATGAAGTACACACGTTTGCACCAACCCACCAACAGATTTTCTCCTATCAACGTTTCCGGATTGGTAACAACAATTATCTACTCATCATGCAAACAACGCGAAGTGCGTTGACACTATGTCCCAATCTAATGGGAGAAAATGTAAGATCATATCGCTAAAATAACTAATTGCGTTCTTTCAGAGTAAAGATGATAATCACAGAAACAATAGTACTAAAATAACCCTCCAGGTATATATATATATGTGTGTGTGTGTGTATACACCACTTAGGCAAATAATGAAACTGTAGGGTGATTTGAGGCTACTCAAGAGTCAGATGCCCATCTGGAACTATTAGCCAGATCATGGCAGAAGGAAACATTGTGTCTGCAGTGAAACTGTTCATGGCATAGCATCCAAGTTCTAATCTACTCAACTCACATGGCTGACATGTTACGGCGGATCTTAGTTGCCGCCCATGTCTAAGTTTGTACGCTACAGAAAAATCTTGGGTCTACCAGCAAGACATTTCAACCTAACAATAAATGCTTCTGTTCAATGTGAGATTTTGATGTTCTTGGGGCGCTGCAGCCTTTTCCTGGCTTTCCGAGCGCTCAAGATGCTAAAAATTAGGGAACTACCTACATCGGATGTACTGTCGTAACCCATTAGTTTTACACTAAGATCTTTGCACAACAGTGCTAACCTAGTTCTATCATCGTCACCTGCCAGTTGTAGCTGATTCGCCTGCTCTCGAGAGATGACAGCATACAAATGGAGCGCTTCTTGATCCGTCTTCTCAGCTGCAGGGTCTTGATCCTTTTGATCATCGTCCTTTAAATCGTGGTTCTTGGAATGCAGAAACAAATGTTTCTCAAGCATAATCCTAACCAACCCCGCAGCCTGTGGATCATCAGGTGTCATAGAGGAGAACACGAGCGAGAACCTCCCAAATTCGAGATCTGGCTCCATGAAAAGATCTTCCAGTACTCCATTGGGAGGTCTCACGCTTTTCTGCAGCGCGTACTTCTTATGATCAGAATTCGCTCTACTTTCTGAAGCACGGAGAATTCTGGAAGCTTCTCTTAGTCCACTTAATAAGGCTCCATGCATCGTCGCAGGGTATGCACGGTTTGTCGCTTCTCCAGCAAAGAAGAGTCGGTCATTGACACTCTCAGCAAGAATATCGTAGTCAGCACCAGAAGACCCGACTCTGATGTGAGAGTACGAACCCGAGCAAAGAGGATCACTGCCCCATCTCGTGCAAGCTGATTGAAAGGGATCAGGCACAGTAACACCTTTTGGGCCATATATTCCTGGACAAAATCATAGATAATACATTAAGTGCTTATTATAATAGGAAACAAATTAATATTTCAAGATACACAAAATTATATGTATCTCCCCTAGTTATTTGCTTATCGCATCCCATGTTTCTTATTTACATTCCACCCTTGTATTCGTCGTAATATGTTTATTCTTCCCCCTTACACTGGTGGACTTCCAAAATGCACTGGTAAACATCCAACTGTACAATCCCTTCTGTGGATATATGAGTAAAGCAAAACTAGAAGTCTCTGTTAAGTTTGACATTTATAACCCATGAATCCAGTTTCAAATAAAAAAGTTTTTCGTCTATTGGGCTGAGCCATTATTCAAGGGGATCAAAGAATATCATTGTCCTCTGTTTTTCTCTTATTCCGCCTTTCCATTTCTGTACTCTCGCAATTTAAAAGGAACATTTGTGTTATCACCTTGTACCTCAGTCTAGATAAAGAGTAGTTACGCAATTAACATCTCGAAATTATTGATACCATTTTTCTTCCTTTTTGAAGAGCAGCTATGCCTACTTTCCGCATACTAGAGCAACCCACTTCGTCATGCATTGTCTAGACAATAGCTCAAAGAATAAATGATAATTCACATACAAAACAGGAAGATAAATGCCGGTTTGAATCCATGACCAAAACTAAATAAGATCTACTTATTAATCAAGGAGCTATGCGGTAGAGAGGAAAGTAATTAGTAATACTGCTATTTTTTACTCAAATTGTCTCAGGTCTGAACACTTTGAATTTTATGAGTTCTCCCCCAAAAAATAAATATGCCCAAGCTCAAAGATCATTGACCCAGCTCTGCCGATCCACATTCATAACTCTAATGAATCCATTTTGCTCTGGACTAACAAATCCACAGTTAATGCTTATTAGTTACTAGTAAGTTGAAGAGTGTAGATCATAATGCAAGTACATACAAATAATTGCCCATTAGTCATGTAAGATTGCATAATGAGACGTTTAACGTGCAAATACTATAAAATTCGTTGAAATGCTTTGAGTTCCTACTATAGTTTCGAATCAATGTTCCAACCTTGATGGAAGATTGTAGTTAAACTTGTGAACATGCATGGGATTGTTAGTTTTAGTAGTGATTACCTCTAAGAATACCAAGTACCCGGTGAAGCGCTACAACAGGATCAACCTTTTCAAACTCCAAAGCAGCCTCTCCGGCCACAAGTGCGATAAGTACTGCGCCGCCAGAGACAGTATGGTAGCTGTAGAAGAGAAAGAACTCCCCACGCTTGCTCCTCTCCTTATTCAAGCAGCCAAATGTGTCAATTTCCTCATCCCAAAATACATAAGGAAACACCATGGCCACTTTGTTCAACAACCCAAAACCCAGCCCCAGAATCGCCCCAAGCTTGCTCTCAGGCAACTGTGGGTCAAACACGATGCTCCCACTCTTGAGCACCCCAAGCGGGACAGTGCAGAGCACCATGTCGGCCTGGAAAATCTGCCCTCCTTCCACGATGACGCTCACCCCATCAACTCCATGCTCAATCCGCTTCACCGTCTTCTCATACAACACTGGTACACCGTCGCACAATGCTTGTACGAGCCTCGAATTCCCTCCAGCCAAGAAGCAATGGTCTCCACCCATCTCATACTGGTCATCCTGGTCCCAGTGTGCGAGCGAGACCTCAGATAGGCAACCAGCATTGGAGAATTCAAGGTTGGCCAAATGCCAGTCCAAAACCTCCCTCTCCTCCTCGCTTTTCGCCACATTGTACAGCCTCCTCAACCTCTCGATCCCTTCCCCCAGCGAGATCTCCTCTGCGGCCTCGATGAGAGACTCCCGCAGCATGGTGGCGTGGTCGAGAAGCGTGTTGAACACCAGATCCATGCTCCTGTCCAGCTTGGTCCCCACGGTCCGGCCGTCGGGGTGGTACAACGGGCAGCGATCCCGCACCTTGTGAAGAGGAATCCCGAGCTGGCGCGCGAGCACGCCGAGCGGGTTGGCGTGGATGCCGGTGATAACGCTGCCGCCGAGCTCGACGGCGGCCTCGCCCCCGCCAAGGCGGGAGGTGAAGACGCGGCCGCCAGGGCGCGCGCGGCCCTCGAGGACGAGCACGCGGAGGCCGAAGCGGAGAAGCTGGCGCGCGGCGGCGAGGCCGGCGAGGCCCGCGCCAACGACGAGGACGGAGGCGGCGGGGGCCTGGGGCGCGTCGGGGGAGGAAGGCGGGGAAGGCGGCGGAGACGCCAAAGTTGATGTGGCCCTCGCGGGAGAGGAACCCGTGGGCGGCGGCGACGAGGTGGTCGTAGCTGGAGGCGACCGTCTCGAGGACGCGCGCGCGGGGGAGCGGCTGGCGCGGTTCGGCGCGCCAGGAGGCGAGGATGTGGTTGCGGACGACGAAGTAGTCGTTGGGGGCGGCGGCGACGGGGGCCGCGAGGAGGGGCCGCTCGTCGGGGAGGAGCTTGTCGATGGGGAAGCCGAGGGAGAGCGCGATGAGCGCCTCCGTCTCCGTCTCGCGCTGGCGCTCGTCGGCGGAGAGGCGGCGCAGCCGCCGGATGCGTCGCGACGGGGAGTTGCCCAGGTAGGCCTGCAGCGTGGCGTCCACGAGCGACTCGTCGTAGGAAGACGCCCGAGAAGACGCCGCGCGCCGCGGTGGGCGGCGCGATGACGGCGACGGCGACATCGAGTGGGGGAGAGTTCGGGGTTTGGTTTCTGGTTCAGTTCGGGTTGGGGAGAAGGAGGTGGGAACCGGGAAGAGGACTAGGACGGTGGAGTATGACAGGTGGGTCGGGGTGGCAGTGAGAGGGGCGGAGCTGCGCGTGTGGACTAACTTGGTGACGTGGGATCTGCTGAGTTGTGCCCCACATGTCAGTGTGAGGGTCAGGGATTAGGTGGTGCCGTGACTGCTCGTACCAGGTGAAACTAAGAGCTGCTGACCTTTCGAGTAAATCGTTAGTATATCATTATATGGGAATGAAATGGGGACTCCAGTCGTTCTTGGCCCACAAGTCAGTGACACAAGTGTGGAGTATCTCCTGTAACTTTGGGTGATGCATCATCCACCTCATCACGGGGCCACCGGTCAGCCGAAGATCTTACCATTTGGGCTTGGGCTGGCCCAAACTCGGAAAATTTTAGTACTTTTTTTTAGGGTTAATACCTCATTTGCCATTGGAAGTGGGTAAACTTATCAAAATGCCATCGATAATTTACTTATCCCTTTTTTGCCACTCATTCTCAACTTCTCTCTCTTTTTTAGCTCGGTCGGTTGACCAGGACTTGGCCGTTGAAACTGGATCTTGAAAAGGCGATTTTTCTTCTAAGTGTATTATTTAGGGCTGAGATCTTTAGGAAATTATTTGACATAGTAATATAGTTTCAAAATTATAAAATTTTTAAGAGAAGTTCCTGAAATAGTGTAGATTATTGTGTAATTTTATAGGGTTTTATTTGTAACATGTTTTTGTCTAAAATCTTTAAAGTTTCGGTTGTAATTTGAAAGATTTTTAGAGAAAAATATATTGCAAATAAAACCCTACAAAAATTATACAATAATATACAGTATGTCAGAAACTTCTCCTAAAAATTTCATAATTTTTGGAACTATATTACTATATCAAACAATTCTCTAAAGATCTCAGCATACTTAAAGGTAAAATCGTCTTTTCACATTCAAGTCAACGGTCAAGTAAACAGTCAACTGACCGGAGTGGCAAAAAAAAGAATAGAAGTTGAGAACGAGTGGCAAAAAAGGATGAGTAAATTTTTGATGATATTTTAAGAAGCTAGCCAACTTCCAATAGCAAATAAAGAATTAACTCTTTTTTTACTCAAGTTCGTCTCCGTTCACCAAGCGCTGCTGCTACTCGGCTTGGTTGCTGTTAACAGCAACCACTGCTTGCTACCACCTGCTTCCGCTTGGATCTCATCTCGCCCTCCTCCGAACCCACTCTTCTTGCAAAGACCCTGCGGTTCCTGGGCCTGGGGCGCGCTCGAGCTCGAGCTCGGATTCCATTCCGCTTTGTGGCTGCTGACTTGGTGAGCACAATAATCTCTCTTCGAGCCCTCAGACCCCCGTTGGATTATGCTATTATCGCTGCATCCGAGCTGTAGATCCGGTTTATCTGTGCTCCCCTTCTTGATTTCTAGCGACGGACGCTGCTATCTTCCGAAAAATTGCATCTTTTTTGCGTGAGGATCAAGCTGCCCACCTGCCTAGGGTGAAGAAATGGTGGGCACTAAGCTGGAATTTTTCTGATATGTGTAATCTTGGTTTCAGTGAAATGGGGAAGAATTGAGCTGAAATTTTACCGGTTTAAGGGTTAGTTGCGACGAAATGAGGAAGAATTGGGGGCTCAACTCGGGACCCGGGCGGTCGTTCAGTGACCGCCGGTGGCTGCTCCCCTTCCTCGCGAGCCTGCTCGTCTCGGTCACCCTCTTCCTCGCCGCCGCCTGCGGCCTCTTCTCGCGGCCCTACCTGGCCGGCGGCGACTCCTTCCTCTTCGATGTGGTCTCCTTCACCAACTGGGACGACGACTCATCGTCGGACGACGGCGCCCGCTTTGTCGAGTCTGAGATCAAGAACCGGCTGTTGGACGACGACAATGACAATCCTGACAATGCCGCTGTGAACTCAGATGACTCCGACGCCGAACCGCCTCGGATAGCGTACCTCCTCGAAGGCACCAAGGGTGATGGCCTGCGGATGAGGAGGACCCTGCAGGCGATATACCACCCGCGCAACCAGTACATCCTGCATTTGGACCTGGAGGCGCCGCCGCGGGAGAGGATCGACCTGGCGATGTACGTCAAGGGTGACCTGATGTTCAGCCAGGTCGGGAACGTAAGAGTGATTGCCAAGGGCAACCTGGTGACCTACAAGGGGCCGACCATGGTTGCATGCACGCTGCATGCTGTCGCGATCCTCCTCAAGGAGGGGCTGGAGTGGGATTGGTTCATCAATCTGAGTGCGTCGGATTATCCTCTCGTGACGCAAGATGGTCAGTGTTCTTGAACTACTCTTCCTTTTGTATATTCTGTCATGAGAGGCGAAGGCAAACTAGCAGTTATACTATCCCAATTTCGCTGATTTACCTGCTGAAACTTTAATCTTGTCTGATAGAGAGCGTTGCAGATGGAAACACTATCGTGTTTCATAAGATTAAAATCATAATATTGGGCATCAGAGTCACATAGGTTGCACTATCTCTGCATTGGCTTTAGATTCTTTTGCATAATCATCACTTATGTAGAGGATAACCACCTATATTGAAGATTACTAGTATCAGCAAGCATCCCTTGTGTAGATGTCTAGGGCCCCTAGGTAGGTTCTTGGTGGTGGAGTGCCGGGGTGAGCGAGTGGTTGGCACTGTGTTCGATCCAAGCCAGTCAGAGGTGTAAACACCCTATTTCTAAAAGGAGGTCACATATGTGGAGGATAGCCCCCTATAGTGAAGCTTGAATCTTCATTACCTAAACCAGCAATATTACCAGGGAAGGTATTGTACTTGTACAGTTAACTGTTATATTTATGTTCAGATATACTTCATGTGTTCTATACTTGTATGGTTAACTGTTATTATTTCTGTACAGATATACTTCATGTGTTCTCGTCTTTGCCAAGAAATCTTAATTTTATAGAGCATATGCAAATATCTGGATGGAAAGTGTAAGTTTCCTTGATGACATCAACATTTGTCAATTGGTTCACATTATCTAGCTCTCTTTCTCTTTTGGATTATCCCCTATTCCCCTTTCCTTTTTTGATATTTATGTGGTTTCCTCACAGGATTCAAAGGGCAAGACCAATTGTTCTGGATCCAGGGCTCTATCTGTCAAAAAAATTTGACCTTACTATGACTACTGAGCGGCGAGAACTGCCAACTTCTTTCAAGTTATATACTGGTAGGCCTGGTTCCTGATTTCAATATTTGGTACTTGGCATGTCTAGAAGCTATTCTATACATAAGGCAGTGTGATACATCATACATTCATGTAGGGGTGAAAACAGATCAGATAGTTTCCGACTGATCCGGATGAAAACAAATACGAATTGTGTTGGCTCGGATTTTTCTCGGATTGGAAACGAATACGGTTTTTTTTGTTGGAAACGAATACGAATACAGTAGCCTCAGTATCCGTCGAATACGAATACGATTCAGAAATTAAGAAGGCCGGATATCTGGAGTTCATAACCCCTTCAAGGCTTCAATAGTCCAGCCCAACCCAGCCCGTCATCATCAACACACCTTGCCCATCATCACACAACACATCAAGTTCAGCCCAACCCAGCCCATCATCATCAACACACTCGGCCCATCATCACACAACACAACCCGATCCCCATGCCCTTGTCACTATTGTCGCCCCTTGTCCAATCATCGACCTCGCCGCACACCAGCTCCGCCCGTCGACCCCACACGGCCGGCTCGGCTCATCCACCCCGCCGGCACCGCACTCCGGAGTCTAGATCTGCCCGTCGTCCTTGCCGGCGCCGCACAACAGCTTTGCTCGTCGGTCCCGCCGGTAGGCTCCGCCCATCCAACCTGCCGGCCAGGGGTGAATCCACCAGGGGGGCTTGGTTGGGATCGAGCCCACCCTCCACCGGTGCCGGTACAACCCCCTGGGTGGTCATGAGATTAGTCGAACCGGAGCCACGGAGAGAGAGTAGATCGTGTTTTTGTTGGTGAAGAAATGATCTGTGTTGGTGCTGGTGCTTGATGTCCATGGCGCTTGTGTGTGTGTGTGTGTTTTGGACTATAATTTCCGGAGAAGCCAAGAGAGCACCAAGCACAAATGAAGTGAATGGTGGATGTGGCGGCGACAGGAAGGTAGACGAAGACTTTGGTGGTGGCCAGTCACTGTGGAGTAGGGTTTATTTAAATGAATGGTTAGGATTTTCACTCCATCATTTTGATAAGAGTACTAGAAAGCAGTCTTGGATACACAATTAAGGATACATAATTAAATTCTTTTATTTCTGTAACGGTATACCGGAATGATCCAGCACTGAAATGTTCCATTTCAATAGCCAAACTGTAATGGCCTCCGGAGCGGCATTGACAAGTCCGCCTCGTCGACCCCACCGGCCAGCTCCGCCCGTCCACCCATCGGTGCCGCACTCCGGAGTTCGGATCTGCCTGTCGACCGCATTGCTTGCTTGCTTACTAAGTTGCTTGCTTGCTTACAAATCCATTAATAGCTGTGGTTAGTAAGTCAAGAGACAGAAAGTTGGTTTGTGAATTGTGATACTTATACCAAAGTGTCCAATGTGATTATGCATAAATGTTGAACCATTCAATCAAAGAGAAATTGCCATGATTAAATCAGAGAAAATTGCACTGTAGGTCCCTGAACTTGCGAGGTTGTGCCACTCAGCTCTCTGAACTTGCATTTTACCTTCTCAGCCCTTTGAACTTACATTTTACTTTCTCAGCATTTTGAACTTGCGAGGTTGTGTCACTTAGTTCCCCGAACTTACAGTTTACTTACTCAGACCCTTGAACTTGCGATATTGTGCTACTTAGCTGGTTGTGCCACTTAGCTCTATGAACTTGCATTGAAGCGAAGTTCGTCGGATGCGATGCCGGCGACTTCATCCCCTCCGAGTCTGGTGGACTCGTCGCCACCCCGTTTCGGCCGTGTTCATCGCCCCTGTCACCTCACGCTAACAAAAACGGATTCTTTGGGCCCGAGAACGCATCGTGCTCGCATCTTCGCCGGAGCTCCACCATCGCAGCTTGCCGCCGTCCTCGCCCTTGCCTCCTCTGAGTCGGTCATGAGAGAGAGAGAAGTACATTCCCAATGCTAGAACAGAAGCTACTCACCCTGCACGAAGTCCATTTGGCCGTTTGCTAACAGAAAAGGCTAAGCTAGCGAATCACCGCGAGAGACAGAGAAGTGTTGTGTCCCTGCTCTGGCACTGGAAATATGCTTCTCTCTCTCACGGCCAACTCAGAGGAGGCGAGGGCGTCGGCAAGACGCGAGCACGTTGCGTTCCTAGGCCCGAAGAATCCGTTTTTGTCGGCATGAGGTGACGGGGACGATGAACACGGTCGGAACGAGGCGACGACAAGTCCACCGGACTTGGAGGGGACGAAATTGCCGGCATCGCATCCGACGAACTTTGCTAACACAAGTTCAGGGAGCTAAGTGACACAACCTCGCAAGTTTAGGGGGGAGAGAAAGTAAAATGCAAGTTCAGGGCGCTATGTGGCACAACCTCGCAAGTTCAGGGAGTTGAGAAAGTAAAATACAAGTTCAGGGAGTTAAGTGGCACAACCTCACAAGTTCAGGGGCCTACAGTGTAATTTTCTCATTAAATCAGAACCACTAAGTTGACTTAGATAGAAAAGTACACTTGAACTCTTATTAGATTTGCATGTGACATTCAGTTAGTACAGAATATACTTGTACTCGGCAGTATTTCATCAATAAACTCTCACACTGTTTCTACTTAGTGCCTTACATGCTAATCATTTTGCATTTCTAGAGCTAGGTTAGTGCCTTACAATTTAAGGGGTTTTCATGTTCCGAAAAATATTCGTGATTGTATTCGTTTCGATTTGTATTTGATATTATTCATATCTGTATCTGGGGTATTCGTATTCGTATCCAGGGAAAAAAAATGAAAACAAATATGGCAGTCGCAGAGCCATTAACCGTCCGTTTTCACCCCTACAGTCATGTGGTGGTCAGCATGCGTGTGGCCAACTATTTGACATACTACTTTCCAAAATAGTTCAACCTTCAAGACCCACTGATTTGTAAAGTTCAACCTTCAAGACCCACTGATTTATAAAGTTCAACCTTCAAGACCCACTGATTTATAAAGTTCAACCTTCAAGACCCACTGATTTATAACCAGTTAAACCACAAAAAAAGTTTGAGCACATTAATTCATGTTAGCAGATCCCAAGCACCTCTTAAGCAAGCAATCTATTGCTGGCTGATCACCGTAGAATCGCAGATTATTAATTCATCTTGAACAAAATAACAGTGGTCCTTTTTAATAAATTTTAAGTGTTTGCATCTTATCCATATTTTTTTCCTTGTGGACTCATCAGTTTTCCTTTCAGATTATTGCTATCATCAGTAAATGTGGTGACACAAAAGAGTACTTGAAAGTGGAGAGCAGTTTTTGGATAGACACTACATATTTTCTGCATTGCTTCTTGCTCCATGGTGTACCCATGCCCTCCTAAGTTTGTACATTAGTGACAACCTCTCCTTTCAAGTTGTACATTTTCTGCAAAAAAGAACGGTAGCTGTTGTATTCAAGTATCAGTCTGGGGTTTTGTGGTCAAAATATTTGAACTAAGCCCTTAAAATGTAGTTATGGCGTTGTTTTGAAATTATCAGCTTTTTCTGGTTGACTATGCTTATAATTGTCATTTTCTGCTAGCTTCCTATCGTCACTTTCTGTTAAACTAGAAATAGCTTTCCCAAGCAGCAGTGTATGGAATAATTCTTTGTCGTTGACAAAATAAGTACAAAATTTACTCTGCTGAACATGCCTAAAATGAATTAATAGTAGTAGAGAAAAATAAAAGTTTGTATATAAGGTGTAAGAATGTGGTATAGATCATTCTGTCCTGTAAGTAAGGCATGTTTTCTGGTTCAAAATACACAACTTTTAATGCATCTTAACATCACAGTCCTCCCCTGTTTGATCCCCAGGTTCTGCTTGGATAATGCTCACAAAAACCTTCCTGGAGTACTGCATATGGGGTTGGGACAATCTCCCGCGAACCCTCCTGATGTACTATGTCAACTTCATCTCCTCACCAGAAGGTTATTTCCACACTGTGATCTGCAACTCCGATGAGTTCCGGGGCACTGCAGTTGGCCATGACCTGCACTACATTGCTTGGGACTACCCTCCAAAGCAGCATCCGCTGATCCTCTCCATGAAGGACTTCAACAAGATGGTCAAGAGTGGCTCACCCTTTGCACGGAAGTTTCCCAAGGATGACAAGGTCCTGGACAAGATAGACCGTGAGCTTTTGCACCGCTCTGAAGGGCGGTTCACTCCTGGAGCATGGTGTGATGGTAGCTCTGAAGGAGGGGCTGACCCCTGTTTGTCTAGGGGTGAAGAGACTGTTTTTGAGCCTGGTCCCGGTGCCGAGAGGCTGCGAGGCCTGATGAAAAAGGTGCTCTCATGGGATTACCGCAACGGGAGCTGTTCGTCACTTGCTTATGATCAGACAAAACGAGATTGGTATGTTACTAAAAGTAAAGGATAATTTTGATGTCCAGCTATGTTTTCTTGTAAATGCAGACTTGACCCCTTGTATTGAAATGAACAACGCTGATGAATGCAACATTCTGACCAAGAAAAATGCTGAAATGGTGCAATTCATACATACCAATATGCCAACTTCGATAAAAAAAAGGGGTCATCTCAAGGAAATTAATTTAGGTGAAAGACTATATTTTCAGTTTTGCAATCTCGCTTTCGTCCAAACCAGAAAGGAGTTCTTCTCTCTTCTATTCTTTTTTGTGGTCAAAAGTTTACTTTCCATGTGCTCTTGTACCTTGCTCACCACCAAATTGGGATATATCCAAATTTGGACTGGGCCTGAAATATGAAAGAAAAAAGGAAAAGAAAGTCTGCCGAGAAACTTTCCTCCCACAGACTGAATCACCAGAATTCAGAGTAAATTCAGAATAAACTGCTTTTATTTACCGGAGATAATTCTGTCTGTATGGTTGACAGCATCATTCATAATTCATATACAATTGTAATACCGTACGTGCTGATAATAACTTGAAATGTTCAACAGATGAAGAGATTTGTTTGTCAATATCCACCATGAAATCTTCAACAGAATTATTTGCTGCTCAATTCCTTGCAGGTTTGGTCGCTTAAAGGACTATGCGACTGCTGTACACACACAAATACTTACATATTTGTCGGCAAAGTTGCATTACACGAGCTGATCTGCAATCTTTCTGGCTCCAAAATCTCTTGGATTCGCCAAGGCCTAGCACTGACGACCCGATAATATCTTTGTCGAACGATAAACACAATTTGCAGTTAATTTTTTTCATTATTCGGCTGTTCCTTTTTTCACCTTTGGTCACACTTGGCACAAGGACAACGTGTGTGAAAAAAAAGATGCTGGGTACGCGGCACATCGACCGTTTGGACGCAAGGATCGTGTTTTGGCTGACCGTAACTTTCCGAGTTTTTGTGAGTGGAGACGTCAAAGTTTGCAGGATCTCGACGGCCATTGGCTCCTGATTGACCTATCTGACTACTGAGTAGCTAGTGATTGGTTCAAGGAAGTTGTGAGGATCTTGGGATTCACTAGGAGCCTAACCTAAGTTATGATTAGTTAAGGAGCACTTTATTTTTATGTATTCACGCGCAACTATATTAGGATCAAATTTAAGAAATTCGCATATAATCCACTAACAAAAAACACATGCAATTTATTATCATCTCTCTTGCTCTCCTATTTTCTTTTCTTTCTTTCGCCGGTTGTTGACCCAGCACCGCCGTGCCATCCCATTGGTCCAATGTGGATGGGGTGCTGGAGAGAGAGTGAGGGGGGAGAGGGTAGGGGATTTTGTGCAAAATATCCAAACGGTACTGCAAAGTGAAAAATCATCATAAGTAGTGTTGGGGGATTGGGATAAGATTTGAGGTATATATTTTAGATCGGACGGTCCATAACGAAGATTCATTCTCCTAGGAATTGGGTGATTTCACTTTATATTTTGTGGATATCATGGGGATATATGCATGATCTTAGGATGATGATACAATTGACAATGACTTTTGCGGTTTGTCGAATCAAGCGTTTTCGGCTAAGGTTCAGTTCTGTCAGGCCTCTGGCGGTCTAACCGGCCATACCTCGACTGGAATTTTGGCTAAGTCCCAGGTGCGGTTAGACTGGCATGTTGAGAGCGGTCAGATCGGCCTTGTCTTGATCTAGCTGGCGATTGAGCTATGATCGAGCCGGATTTGTCTTTGTTCATCGTCAAATTGTTGGCGATGCTTTTTGGATAGGTCAAGTTCATGGGCTTCAGTGCATATGTGTTGTATGATGCATGTTTTCACTAACGTGGGTCAAGTTGTGAAGAACTTGTTCTCGGATTCGATTTTTTTTGTCTATTTGTGTGCAGGACGTTTGGAGGTCAACGACGGTCAACGGCGAGGATGATCGGGACTAAGCTTGGAGAGCTGAGGTCCAAAACGATCAAGGATGCCGGGTGAGATCAATGGACTCAAGCATGACGCAGAATGGACAAAGGTGACTGAACTAGCAGTTTGGTACGACTGGTTGGATAAAGCGGCGCGGGGATCAGTGCAAGTGTCGTGGTGGCTTCGGCGGGAGCCGGACGGGAGAGACTTGCCGACATGATGAGAGACGTTGATCTACCTACACGTGGCAAAGCAGGCGATTGCTTCACCAAGATTGGACTCGGTCCTCGGAGAAGGACCGAGAAGGGGTATTTTGGTAATTTCACCAAATACTGCCTTGGTGACCTTGGGCAAACCCGCGGCGCAAGACGGTGCGTTGGAGAAGCGGATTAGGTCAAGACAAGTGAAGACGACGCTTTAAAATACGTACGTGTGTGACCCGTTTGTGTTGGGCCTTAACGGGAGCCTATTAGGGTTAACTCTTCTAGAAGCTAGGCCTCTCTATAAATAGGAGGGGGTGCTATCAAGCAGCCCTCAAGTACTTCATTTGCAGAACCCTAGTTTGTCTTAGGGTTTAGAGAGGAAATGAGAGACTTAGGGTTTTAGAGAGATGGATTGATTTGAGTGCTCATGTTGTGAGCTTTGTCCTCCTTGAGGGAGTGGCTATAAACCAGCAACAATCATGAATCAATCTATGCAAGATTTCTCAAGTTGAGTTCCTATTTGTTCTTGCTCTCTATTTCTTGATTTTGGGCTTTTCTTTGATCCTTTGATGCTCTGTTGGTTTCTTGCCCCAATCTACTTTGCTATGACATGTGGGAATACATCTAGGATCATCTTGATCATCAATCACCTACGAGCAAGTGTTTGGATCAAGTTTTCGTTCTTACCCGGTTTTGAACCAATCTTCGTTCAAATGGAAAAAGGTCGGATCTTTGACGTGGATCTACTCAATCGTTGCTTGGAATAGGTTCCTAATATCCCTAGGAATGTGTGTTTCAAATTTGGTCAAGTTTGGCCGTGTAGATCAAAAGTTAGACCGATTTTCGTTTTGGTTCTTGGCTGTCAGCACTGTTTCTAGTCATGTCCGGTCAGACCGCGCTTGAGCCGCCGGTCAGACCGCCCGCCGATTTGACCACGTGATAGCTGTCGCTCGTCGGTCAGACCGGACCCGAGGGTTTGGATTTCCAGTTTTTTGTATTTTTCTTGGGGTTTTGATTTGGATTCAACACAAGTCCTCTGCAGTACTTGCTGATTAATCTTCATAGCTTCATAGCTATTGAAGTGAAAGTCGTGTTGAATTCAAACTTGTGAAAGAAGGATTCATGCTCCTATTCACCCCCCCTCTAGTCGCCTATTCGGTCCTACAAGTGGTATCAGAGCCCGGTTAGCTCTTCTTATAGATCTTAACCGGTCTTTGGAGCCATGGCGACTGACAAGTATTCAACCAAACCACCTGTTTTTGATGGAGTCAATTTTGCTTACTGGCAGGCTCGCATGCATGCCTACATCGAGGCTCAAGGGCACGCAATATGGCTTAAGGTCAAAAATCCCTATGTTGTGCCAGCCAATGACGATGTGATCACTCCAGATGTTGAGGCTAATAGCAAGGCTCGAAACTTTCTGATTCAATGGCTTAGTCGATCTGAGTTTGAGCGTGTTGCTTATTTGAGGTCTGCTCATGAGATTTGGAAGACCCTCTGTGACTACCACGAGGGCTCTACTGCGATCGAGGAAGTGAGACAGAACTAACTCAAGAAAGAATACTCAAAGATCGAGCAAAGGCCTGACGAATCTTTAAATGAGCTATGGGGGAGGTTATCCAAGATTCTTCATGACCTACGTGCAGTAGATCTTATGTTCACTGAATCTGAGAACGCATGTCAGCTCTTGGGTGCTCTTGATGTGAAAGTCTGGGGGGATGAAAATCACTTCCATCAATGACAACACTGTAATGAGTGAGCTTACCATGGATAAGCTCTACTCGAGGTTGAAGACGCATGGGATTGACTTCATCTCGCGTCTCCCTAAGACAGAGTCGATGGCTTCAGTGACTGACCCATCTAAGGGTAGTTCTTCTTATTCTTTGGATTTTGGCTCATCTGGGTTTTTATTGTTCGCTTTACACTCTTTGAGCGATGAGCAGCTAGAGAAGCTACTTGAGGATGATTTAGCCCTCCTATCCACAAAATTTTGAGAGTTTACAACAAGGTGAGGAGTAGAAGAAGAGGTGGCCCTGTCACTTGCTTTGAGTGTGGTGAGCCAAACCACATTCGTGCTAGGTGCCCCAAGCTGAAGGGCAAGGAGGAGAAGGACTCCCGGAGGCGTCCTCAAGCTAGGGATGCAAAAGCCAAGAAGTCCAACTATCGCAAGTTCGTTAGCCGAGTCCTTGCCGCTCTTGAGAGTGTTGATATGAGCGATGTGGACTCGGGGACAGAGGACGGCGACAATGATTCTCATGTCAAGAAGAAGACCCATGATTTCACGGGTATGTGCTTCATGGCCAAGGACATGCACGATATTGACTCCTCCAACGATGATGACCCTTTCAGCGATTGCGATGAGGTATGTCCTTCACTCAATGATATGAAACGTGCTTTGGTCGTCACTGAACAAAAACTAAAGAAGCAAGCTAAAATGGTTAAGAGACAGGACACCATGATTGATAATTTGAACTTAGAAGTTATTAGGCTCAAATCCATTAATCCTGTCGATGTTTGTGATTCTTGCTCTAGCTTGCATAATGAATTGACCAATCTGAAATCTGCTCATTCCTCTATTGTGAATCAACTTAAAGATGCTCTTGATAAACTAGAATCTCTCAAGTCTAGTCCTGTGTGCATGAATCCTATTGCTCTAGACGTGACTGATGTAGATGCTATTCCTTTACCTTGCTCAAATTGTGCTTTGCTTGAATTAAAATTGGACAGCGCTACAAAAGAATTGCTAAAATTTGATCCTAGTCACACTTGCTCTCATTATGAGGATAACAAGATTAAAATCAAAGGAAATGTCTGAAATGATTCTTTATTCTAAGACTGCTTCATGTGAAAACTGTCTTAAACTCACAATTGAGAATGATGCTCTAAACAAGACTCTAGAGGAGAAATCTAAAATTGAACAATCTATGTCCATGAATGCTTCCAAGAAAGTTGTTGATTCTGCTTCTTGTGCTTTTTGTACTGAAGTTGGGACAAATTTAGATGAGATACAAGAGGCGTTTAGAGTCAAATTCAAAGAGCAAGTGAGTAGGATTGAGAATGCTTCTTGTGTGTCTTGTGAGGCTTTAAGGGTTGAGGTAGCTCTTATTAAAGAAAAGCTTGCTAGGACAATCAAGTCAAATAGGTGTGTCACCTGTAAGGACCTAGCCAAAGAAAATGATTACCTCAAAAAGACCCTTGAGAGATTTTCTAGTGGGAAGAAAAACCTCAACATGATCCTCGACCAATCTAAGGTGAGTATGAAGAAAAGTAGCCTAGGTTTTAATTCCCTAGAGCATTCCAAGAACCATCCACCTAAGATTGTGAGAACTGTTGAGAGTGGCATGTTCGAGGTAGAACCCTCTAAGGTAGTTTTTAGATCTGCAGGTTTTACCCAAACCCCTTCAAGCAAGACAGGTGCTTCTACTTCATCAGGTTAGACCCCTCATAAGGTCAAGTACCATTACACCTTCTGCAAGAAGGATAGCCACATTACTGAGTTTTGCTTCCGTAGAGCCAAGATTGAGAGGAAGGAGAGGATGAGTGCTTTGAGGTTCATTAGAGGAGTTCCTTCATCTGCTATAGTGTCTAAAGCCAAGCAGCCTGTCGTTCATGCTAAACATAAGCCTAGGTTTGTAGATGACTTCTTTGACTCCTTTGGTGGCTCTAGGCAGCATTTTGGTTTAAGGTATCGTGAGGAGAGACCACGGGTAGCATCTAAACAGGGGGAGTACTGACCTTTTGGTAGGTTGATTCGGAGAGGTGTAGGTGTTTCACGAGTGCATTCTTATGATTTTACTCCTAACCATTTTATTGTTGCTTCTACTGTTTTGCCTAAACATCATGTGACTCAGTACTGGATTCCCAAGTCTCTTATCACTAGCCCCAGTACTGAGGCACAGATGTTTCCTATTCGTGCTCTCTAGGTCTGTCATGCGAGGAAGGAGGTTAGATGGCTTGTTGACTCCGGGTGTTCTCGACACATGACTGGAGATTCTAGATGGTTCTCCTCCCTCACATTTGCATCCGGCAATGAATTGATCACATTTGGGGATGCTTCTAGGGGACCGTGATGACCAAGAGACACGGTCTTGGCGTCAACAACAACTTCATGCTTAAGGGCGTCGCTTTGGTAAATGTCGAGGTATAATTTGCTATCTGTTTCTCAGCTTCTTGATGAGGGTCTGGAAGTGAGGTTCAAGAGTGGTGAGTGTAGAGTTCTAGACTCCTCGGGTGAGCATGTTTTTGGGATCACTAGGTTTGAGAGGATCTTTTGTGCTGATTTCAGTGTCTCTTCTGCTTCCAGTCCTAGATGTCTTGTGGCTTCTGACTCTCATGATCTAGTTTTGTGGCATTGGAGACTTGGACACATAGGCTTTGACCATTTGACCAGAGTCAGTTGCAAGGACTTGATTAGAGGTTTGCCTAAGCTAAAGGCTGTTAGAGATCTTGTGTGCACACCCTGTAGACATGGTAAGATAGTTTTTGCTTCTCATCCACTTCTTACTTTAGTGATGACTGATGAACTAGGTCAGCTCTTGCACTTAGACACTGTTGGCCCTTCTAGAGTCTAGTCTGCAGGTGGGAAATGGTATGTGCTTGTGATTGTGGATGATTTTTTCAGGTATTCATGGGTTTATTTTCTGGTTTCTAAGGACGAGGCTTTTGGCTATTTTAGAGAATTGGTCTTTAGACTAGCTGTTGATCTTCCTAGAGCCTTGAGAGCCATTAGGAGTGACAATGGGACAGAATTTAAGAACTCTTCCTTTGCCACTTTCTGCACTGATTGGGGACTTGAGCACCAGTTCTTTTCACATAGAGTTCCCCAGCAGAATGGTGTTGTTGAGAGGAAGGACATGACCCTTGTAGAGATGGCCAGGACCATGCTAGATGAGCATAACACACCTAGGAGGTTTTGAGCTGAGGCGATTTCTACTGCTTGTTATGTGTCCAACAGGGTGTTCTTGAGATCTGTCATAGGAAAGACTTCTTTTGAGCTTAGATTTGGTCATAGGCCTAAAGTATCTCATTTCAAGATTTTTGGTTGCAAGTGCTTTATTCTTAAACATGGCAACTTGGATAGATTTGAATCAATATGTTTTGATGGCATTTTTCTTGGATATCTTGCTCATTCTCGTGCTATCGCGTGTTTAGTTTGGATACTAACAAAATTGTTGAGACTTGCGAAGTCACTTTTGATGAGGCTAGTCCTGGTACTAGACCTGATGGTGCAGGTACACAGGTTTCTGAAAGCATCTTCATTGACGACGACTCTGAGGATGAGGACCCAATCCATCCTCCAATCACTTCTGAGATGATTGGAGAGCCCGTTTCTACTTCTCCAGTTTTAGCTGAGCAGCCTCCTCCTACCTTCACCGACGATGTGAGTGGCTCTGCTTCTACCTCCACAGTCTATGAGGTAGAGGCCACTTCTGCACCAGGACCTCCTCTTCACATTCAGCGACAACATCCATCTGAGCAGATGATTGGGGATCTGCATGAGCGAGTTACTCGCTCCAAGTTTATCTCTCCAAATTCTCATGCACATTCTGCTTTTGTCGCGTCTTTTGAACCCCAAGATGTCACCCATGCTTTATCTGATTCTTCTCGGGTCAATGCCATGCATGAAGAGCTTGAAAATTTTGAAAGAAACAAAGTTTGGACCTTAGTTGAACCTCCACCTAATCATAATGTAATTGGAACAAAATGGGTTTTCAAAAATAAACAAAGTGAGGATGGGTTGGTAGTTCGCAACAAGGCTAGACTTGTAGCTTAAGGTTATTCCTAGGTAGAAGGCTTAGACTTTGAGGAGACCTTTACTCCTGTAGCTAGATTAGAAGTCATTCGCATTTTGCTAGCATTCGCGGCATCTAAGGGCTTTAAGCTTTTTTAAATGGATGTCAAGAGTGCTTTCCTTAATGGTTTCATAGAAGAAGAGGTCTTTGTCAAGCAACCTCCTGGTTTTGAAAATCCTAAATTCCCAAACCATGTGTTTAAGCTCTCCAAAGCCTTGTGTGGATTGAAGCAAGTCCCTAGAGCTTGGTATGATAGGCTTAAGAGTTTCCTGCTTAAAAATAAATTCAAAATGGGAATGGTAGATAGAACCTTGTTCCTTTGTCGGGCATGGCGGTGATTTCTTCTTGGTTGATTTATGTGGATGATATCATATTCGGTGGTTCTTCTCATGCTTTGGTGTCAGATTTTGATTCTATGAGCGAGGAATTCGAGATGAGCTTGATGGGCTAATGACCTTCTTCCTTGGTCTTCAAGTCAAGCAAGCGAAAGAAGGCACCTTCATTCATCAAAGCAAATACACCAAGGACCTTCTTGGTAACCGATATGGGAAGCGATGAGGCCAATGTCTACTCCCATTGCCACATCCACCATCTTTGGATCGATGAGGATGGAGAGCAGTGGACGGAAGAGTCTGCATGACATGATTGGCTCTCTTCTCTACCTCACGGCGTCGAGGCCGGACATACAGTTTGATGTGTGTCTGTGCACTCGATTTTAGGCTTCCCCTTGTGCCTCTCATCGTCAAGCAGTGCGTCGCATTTTCAGGTACCTCCAGGACACTCTTGACTTTGGACTCTGGTACTCTTCTGGTTCTGCTCTCTCCATTCGAGCTTTTTCTGATGCTGATTTTGCGAGTTGTAGAGTGGATAGGAAGAGTACTTCTGGCACTTATCATTTTCTAGGCATATCTCTTATCTCTTGGTCATTTAGGAAACAGTCTTACATTGCACGATCCTTCTTAGAAATTTGAGTATGTAAGCTATGACGATGGTTGCTCTCGGAGTTCTCTGGATCTTGTCTACTCTGCGGGATTATGAGTTGTTTCTGGGTAGTGTTCCTCTTTTCTGGGACAACACTTCTGCCATTAACATTGCCAAAAACCCAGTGCAACACTTACGGACCAAGCACATTGACATTCGATATCATTTCTTTAGAGACCATATAGAGAAGCGTGATGTTGCGCTTCACTTTGTAGAGTCTGAGCAGCAGGTTGCAGATATTTTTACTAAGGCTCTTGATTCTTCTCGTTTTGCTTCTTTGCGGGGAGAATTGGGGGTTATTAGTCCTCTTGACCTGTTTTGAGGGGAAGTTTGCTCTTTTGCATTCATTGTATCATATTGTATTTTAATTCAGCAACTTGCATTGTAATATAATTTCATGGAGCTTTGATTATTATCCTTGTATGACTTGATTTCATACTTTATACCTTGCCATGTCTTGTGCTAGGTTGCTAGATTTCTCTTATGGCTTTTCATGTATAGCTTAACTTTTGTCATGCTAGCTTTATTATTTGTGAGAAAATTAAATCAAAACATGACTTGTTGGATCTTGTGACTAGTTTTGCCATAGTGATCCTCTCATGATTCATGCCATGTCATATAGGCTAAATTGAGTCTTGAACTTACTTTGAGCTTTAAATTGAGCTATGATGGTTCTTAAGTCAAGCAAATAAAAAACGAGTTTTTCTGTGCGAAAAAACTGATTTCACCAATTCTTTCTTATGAGACGGCTTGCGATTGCACTAGACTTGAACTCAAGGGGAGTTTTGGATGACCTAGATCACTCTCTTAAGCTTCTTGCTTGAGATGGTCGCAACAAGGCTTGAGATCTAGCACAATGCTAAGAAAACAAAATGTCAATTGGTTGAAACTTAGGAGACAGTTGTGAATAGCTCATAGTTCAGGACTTGTTTTACTAAGATAAAACCAAAAACTTTCAACAAAATGCTCAATGTGCTAAATTCCAAATGCTTGAACAAATTGATTCATAATTGAACTCATAGCGCTCAAAATTGACTCATTTTCTAGTTTCTGGGCTCCATTTTGCTTATAGACATGGCTTGACTCATTTTTGGATATCTTTAGTTAAACTATGATCTTGAGCACCTTGTCATGCTACCAATTCATTTAGTTTCAGATTATTGCTATTTTGGCCTTGGCTTTGCTGTACATGTTTTGCCATGATAGAAATTAGTTTCTTCACATAATATGGCTTGGTGTAATACTTGTATAGTCCTCATGGATAATTTTCATGGCTCTCTGTGCTAAAAATGAATTAATTGCAGCCATTCCATGTCATTCATGCTCTATCTTCCTTTATGCACCTTGATGAATCCATTGTCAAAGGGGGAGAAATAGTAAAAATGAAATCTTCATGAGGATATGTCTGGACCCAAAATATGCAATTCTGGACCCTCTATGTATATTGCACTAGTCCAGGATCACGCTAGTGTACACAGTGGCAACATCAATGAAATATCATTTCCATATACAAAGATAACTAATAAATAGGCAAATAACAATAAACATCAGAGTAAAGACCTTATGGTCAAAGCTTACAATTAATGCTTCAGAGGGCAGATAGCTTAATGAAGGCTGCGGTGAGCAAGCAGAATAACCGGTGATGCCCATCCATATGCCCACGAGCAATCAATTTGGGGTCTTGCGACCTAGTTCTCCACGATCCTTGAAGTAGACCTTGTTGGTGGTGATTCCTTCACCTCTGCTTGATTTATTAAAGCAAGCATGAGTACACACCCACTCGCAAGTCATACCACATAATGCAAATTATAGATGCAGGCTTATTCCAAAGGAATGGCTTCTGTGGTTCTTTTGTAGAAATGCGACATTTGCAATTTGAATATGGATAATAGATTGAAAGCATAATTCAAAACAAATAGACAATAATAAGTTTTATCATTTGTTTTCACAAAGACACATAGCCTAATCAAATTATTCACACAACTGCATAAGTTATCTTACATTTGTCCCATCCCAAGTTTTATGAAAATCTACCCTCGTGTGAAATCCCGAGCATGTCCATGACCATGGGCGTGGCTATTGAATAGATTGATTAACACTCTGCCAGAGGTTGTACACTTTACCCACAAGATACGATTAACTCATCATATGCGCCATGACTCGCCATACTGAAGTATGCGATTGAGCAATCATAACAAAACCTTTGAAACTTCATCTCAACATTGACACTCCGGTATGCTTAGCGCCGAGGCCTTTACCGTTGGACAGGGAAACGGCGAACCGCCCCGTGATGCGACTACTTGGTAGTACACACCTCTACCCAATCCGACACAGCTAACCTACAACCTAAGTAATCAATGTGAAGACTCCATAACTTACTAAGTTAGGCCCGTCCCATACCAGGCATGTGGTTGTACGAGAGGCTCAGTTCAATGGCGCACAAAGTTAAGTCCTTAATTGACCGGGGCAAGACTTCCAAATTCTAACCTATCATTCCCGCCAACACAGATCCACCATAAAAGTATACGGACCACTTGCCCCGTCAAAACCTTTTCCCACCTGTTGGTTAAGTGCAACATATGCCATCAATGAGTAATAGCACATAGTACACATAGTTTTTATCACATAGTTCCATAGTCACTTAGTCAAATTTATATTTGCACTTACAAGAGATGATGACTCGTAGCATGGCTAAGTAATCTAATCGCATCTAACCATCCCACGTTGGTAATACAATAGCACCAACTAAATAAACTAAACTAGGGTGACAAAAGATTATGGCATACAATTAGACAAGGAGGTCATAACAAACTGGATATTAACTAATCCCAAAAACATTGAAATAAATAATTAAAGTAAATGCAATAATTTAAATCAATATAACTTTTGAAAACTGGGTTTAATATGATCAAAGGTATAACTTGCCTTACTATAGCAATAATGATCTTTATTTATATTTAATCTTCTACTGTCTTGATCTTCAGCTCCTTCTTGATCAACACTTCTCGTAGTATCCACGTCTACTCGCAAATAAGCAAATAAACTAAAACAAATAAATAACAGAAAGCAAACAAACTCCAAAAATAAAATAATAATCTCAGATAAATAGATATTGAATTGAGATGAATTTAGGAATTTGAATGGACTCAATCGGAGTTCGGATGCAAAAGATATGAGCTTTGGAATATCACATGAAATGATGAAATTGATAGAGAAAACAATATTCAAAGAATATTCCTTCGGATTAAAATAAATAAACAGAATTGGAGACTTACAAGTGGGGTCCACTGGTAAGTGAGAGAGAGGAGATCAATGGATGACAAGGGGTCCCACATGTAAGTCACTTGGTGCATGATGGACTGGATTCATGGACCTTTTGGATCGGGTAGACTTTTGGGTGTACCACATGGCATTGACTAGGATGCCACCTAAGCAAACAAGTGAGGTGGAGGGATGAGTTGGAGTGCCACATGACATAGAGAGAAGCCAAGGGAGGAAACAACAGAAGATGACTGAAAGGCGACAAGATGACCGGCGACTTGATGGCGGCGTCGACGACGAAGGCAACCGGCGACAAGATGACTTCGGGGAAGTGGCAAAACGAGCTCCAGAGGGTACGAGGATGCTTCTGGAGGTGATGGCTTGGCAACTCCGGCGACGAGATGACGGCGGCGGTGACTTTGGCGGCGGAGTGGTCACGGGTGATGGCGATGAAGGCAAATTGGTGACCAAGAACAAAAGATAAAGGGGGAGATCAGATGAGAGGCACAAAACACACAATGACGTGCAAGGATGGCAACAGGCTCACCAGACAAGTAGGTTGACAAAGGAGCGGCGGCGGCCGGATTTGAGAGGTTGGTGCTACGGCGACTCGGTGCTCTCTGGGGATAGATGATGAACGCACGGCGAAGAACTCGTTGACGCGAACCCGCAGGCGAAGACGGCACGGGCGGAGATGCACCGACGACAGCGAAATCCGACGATGAAGGATGGTGGCGGCGCTCAGTTCTTCCAGCAAAATCCGACTGCCTTTACACCTGAAGCGAAATTACCTTCTTGACCAAGTCTATTTCTGATCAAATGAAACAGTAGTCATAAAGGTTTTACTTCCGACTACAACACTGCGACCACCTTATGGTCGTAAGATCTTCTACGACCACCTTGTAAGTCGTAAGATTTCCAACACCTTTGTTGACCAAGTATATTTCTGGTCAAATGAAATATCAGTCGAAGAGGTTCGACCATCATTCTACGACCACCTACTGGTCGTAAGATCATCTACGACTCCTTTCCAAGTCATTTTCACTTGAAGCTGGGGGGCTAGATGACGAGGATCTAATAATCCTAATTTAATTATTTTTCTGTAATTCTTATTATGGATAATAATGTCGTCATGTGGTTCTTGAGTATACCCCTTAATATTCATGAGGGAGAAGCTGGTGGTCGTGAGTCCTTCTACGACCAACCCAAAGTCGTAAGTCCTTCTACGATCACCCCAAAGTCGTAAGTCTTTCTACGGCTATCCCCTGATCATAAGTCCTTCTACGATCAGTCTGTGGTCGTAAGCTTTACTACGATCACCACCTGGTCGTAATCTCTTCTACGACCAGTCCCTAGTCGACGGGACTTACAGACATGTGGGCCTAGTCAATCAGGGAATCTTCTGCACCATATCTAAAGATATGGGCAGTTAATTACGCTATTATTCTCTGTAATAATAGCATGATTTAACTCTCTGACCTGGTTATAACTGTCTGGCGACGTGGGAACGTTGTTACTCCCATAATAATCTCCAGTAATGGCTCCATCATCTGAAGTATTAAGGTGTCCTTTGAACTGGAGAAAGCAGCGACCAGCGAGTCTTTGTATAAAAAGCGGAATCATCGAGAGAGAGAGAGTGTCGAAGCACAAGACATCACACTCGAGTCTTTATGTTGATTTGTAATCCAGCATACTCAATACATACACACAGGAGTAGGGTTGTTATTCTCTCCAGAGAAGGCCCGAACCTGTATAAAAATCCCTGTGTCTTTCTCTCTACGTGATTTGAGTCTTGGAGACCCCCTGAATCAAACAATCAATACGTAAGATTGGTTCTAAAACACCGACACCCACAAATTTCCTCCTTATTTCCTTCCTTCCCTTCTTCTTTTCCTTCTCCTCCCCCCCCCCTCATTGCTCCTTCCCTCCTTGCTGACCTTCCTCTTCCCCTTGGTAGCAGCCACCCAGGCAGCAGGGCAGCATGGCGCGGTAGTGGTGGAGGCGGCGCACAGGAGGTGGCGGCAAGGGAGGGGGTTGTGGCTAGGGTTTGGAGAGCACACGGGGGCACCACTGGGGTCCTATTTAATGGTCAAGGGGCTGGAGGGTCGTGGTTTGGACATGGTAGGGTTGGAAACAACTGACATTGAATTTGATTCGGAATACACTTTGAATTCGAATCGGTTTTTCACTTTTCTTCTGTGCAGCGAACCTTTCGAAGGTCATAACTAACTCATAGTAATTCAACTTGCTATTAGAGGAGCTTATCTGAAAACGCCATCTTCATTGCCAAATTTTCTTTGGAAGTTGACTCAGTTGCAGACTTTGATTCTCTGTGCAGCTTGCCTTACGGGCCTATCGGAACTCCAAATTAGATCATTGACTCTAAATTAGACTATGCAAATAGATCCAGGGGCGAATCCACCGTGGGTGCTTATGGGTGCTCAAGCACCCCCTCCTCCCACCGTTGTATCCCAGTACCCATCGAGCCATCGAGGCCTGAGCACCGGCGAGCTGCTTGGAACCGTGGAAGAAAGCGGGAGCGGAGCCGCGAAGGTTGAAGAAACAAGAAAAGAAAGTTGTCTTCATGTTGCTTAAGGGCTAAGGCCCACTAGCCCAGTCCCCAGTCGGCCCAAATAAAGAGAGAACATGAACATCCATCGGTGTCTCCCCCTAATTCGCCCAGTCCCAGACGCCGCCCAGTGCCCAGATTCGCTTTCCCCAAATCGAGAGAGGAGAGCAGGAGAGAGACTCATTGAGGTCGGCGACTTCAGCGCGAGGAGAGGCGAGAGGCGGAAGCGATCGGCGATCGGCGCTCGGTGGGCTGGCGCGGAGGCGGCGCGGTCGGCGTGGAGTGGAGAAGTATAGCCGTCAGCCGTGAACCGCAAATCGAGGCGGTTGTCGGCCACTCGGCAATCGGTGGCGGCGGCCGAGTGGTGGCGTCGCTGGCGGCATCGGCGGCATGGAAGCGGAGGAGGCACGAGGCGGTTAGCGACTTCAGCGATGGAAGGCGAGGCGTTCGCGATTGGCGCTTCAGCGGCGGCGGAGCGTATGAGTGGAGAGGTCGGCCGTCGGCCCGAAGAAGCGGTCATCAGCGGCGCGTCGTGTCAAGATTTATGTGGCGACTTCGGGCTGGCAAGCAGCGAACGAAGAGGGGTAGAGCCATAGAGGGCCAAGAGGTGGAGGCGGAGGAGCGAAGAACGAAGAGGGCGATTTTTTGAAATTTGTCTTGACCTTCTCTGACTTTGACTACTTATCTTTGCTTTCTTTTGTGATTTGTGAGGACTGAGGAGAGTGAGGTGATCACTCATCAGCTGAGCTGGTGAGGCAATGAATATGTGATTGTGAATTTGTGATTTGTGAATCCCTATTTTGTTTTGTTAGATTATTGATGCAAATGTTTAATTAGTTGTTGTTGTTTAATTTGTGATTGATGATTTGATGCAAATTATTGTTTAATTGATAGTAGTTATTAGCCGATTAGCCAATTTATTTAATTTGTGAATGTCATGATCTTGCAAAGGTTGCTCAAAAGATGGTTGAAACCGAAAAAAATATAACTTTCGCATTGGTGTATCGCCTCATCAAGCTCACATTGATCCTTCTAGTGGCAACAACATCAGTTGAAAGAAGTTTCTCAACAATGAAGATTATTAAAACAGATTTGTGCAACAAAGTATCATATGAATGACTCAATGACTTGATGGTGTGCTACACTGAGCGAGAGATATTTAGAAGCCTTGATAATAAAAGAATCATTGAACGCTTTCAAGACATGAAAACTCGTAGAGTGAAATTGCGTCGTAATCAGATTTAGTGACTTAGTGGCATGTTTTCATTAAAATTTTAATGTTTATGAATATTCATAATTTAATATTGTATCACTAAATTTGATATTTCTTATCTACAGATCGGTACTCACATATTTATGAACATTTGGGGGCACATTATCCATTAGCAAGGTATTAAATTTATTGTATTGTACATTGTCAATTTGTTTTCTTATTTATGTATGAATTTGATATTCCAATGGCAAAAGACCAGTAGATGTAGCTTTGTTATGCTTATGTTGTGCTATAGCCTCAACAATAGAGCCCCTCCTCAATTTTCATTCTGGATTCGCTACTGAATAGATCTACAACTTTATAGTTATGAAGTTTTCCATTCGAAATCGTTCTAATCATGAAAATCACGTTGCCAGATGATGAAAGATTATATCTCGTTTCTTGGCAAAGCAAATAAGGAATCTTCCAATATCCTTATATTCTTTTTAAATAAACGGGATATGACATAAACTCCAAAGCACTTTTCTTTTTATCCAAATATAACAGAACAACGACACGGTACTATAACGTATGCATTACTACATAACAACGGTAGGTGGTATGAATCTCAGAGGTAGACTCGACAATACAATAATGTAAAGAGTATTTTAAGTTACGATCCCCGGTGGATATCGATCGGACTGACGGCTTTGACTACAAAAACTTGTTCGTGTCTATTGACAAATCTGCCGCACGAGCATAGCTGAATGTCGCTTTTAATTGTCAGGGACTTTCTGTACTTGTAACGAAAAATCTACACGTATTTTTGTTCCTTTACATTTTTTTAAAGAAAAGAAATGAGCATTAGTAGTAATACTTTTGTGAACTTTTTTTTTTATTTATTAACCTTTTTTAATTTTTATTTTAAAGTTAGCCTTTGACGTACTTCATTTCCATTAAAACCTTTAATCACGCCATTCTCGTGGCGCGAATAAAACATATTTGTCATCTTTGGGGCAAGCTCTTGTCACGCTACAGGTGGTGGTGTGATAGTGTTGTTTGGTCGCGCCACCACCAGTGACGTGATCAAAAATGCTATTTAGCGGACTTATTCTATAGCGTGACAGTGTTGTTTTGTCACGCCACGGGTGGTGGCGTAACCAAAAGAGTCGGAATTGGAAATAAAGTGCGCCGGGTTAACTTTAAAATAAAAATAAAAAGAGTTAATTAATAAATAAAAATTCTACTTTTGTTGGTACGTTCTTTTTGTCTTCTCGTGCTAATTGAAAAGCAAACCCGGCTTTTCCACGCAGATCCGAGTGTCAAACTAGCTTATGTGTAGTTCTTTTAGGTATTGACAAGTGGCAACATGTTGCCAAGGGTGCTATATTTCAGGGATTAAAGCTGGGAAAATCATAGCGATAGTCTACACAAATAACTCACCTAACGTATGATCGGTGGGAATTAAACTCTGATCACCAATTGGAAATCAACGTGCAGCACCAATTAAGCTATGCACCGGTTGGCAGAAAATAATGTGAATCAGATCTTTCTTCGATATGCTTAGAATTTCTTGATTTCATCTGACTGCTCCACAGCTGCTGATGTGTGGGACGATTTTTTTAGAGTGCCATGAGCTTATAAGGATTTTCTCCTGGAAAGATCTATATAAAGAGAGAAAAGTAGGCGGGTGATGACTATAGGTAGCAAATCATAAATCCCAATCCCACTAACCAGCAATTTTTCTCAGCCATTCAATCCCCACAAGAAATGTGACAAGGTATGCAGATGGCGACACACCAGTAAAGCCTCACAACCATTGCACAAAGCAAAGCGACAACGTATGCAGATGGCCACGTTCCAAATTCACCCTGTATTGACTTTTGGATTTTAAAAATGGCTTCTTTTTCCTTTTGTTTCAGTAGGAAAGCGAGTTCTTCTCCTTTCAATTACTAATTAGGCAGTTTTTTGTGTTCTTCATGAGCCACCAAATTCCTACTTTTACAGGAGAGAATCTAAAAAAATCCGAGTCAAAACATGCTGCAATCTTAACGAGATTTGTTCCTTTGCGGAAAGATGGTGATCTGCGTGTCTAGTTTGGCTTCTGGCCATGGAATTCGACCTCTAATTTGCTGTAAATTTATAGTGACTACTCGTCAACCCGTGCGGATGCACGGGTTACATTTGTTGAATAATGTTTCTTAGTGTCAACAATTTGTGACAATTTTGATTTCCAGTTCATATCATGTTTGATACCAAAGTGTTATTTTCAAATTTTAGTTTTAAATTTTTAACGTTTTTATATTTTGAAAATTCGTAATTTTATTTTCCCAAATTCAATTCAGAATTTATTTAATCATGGATAATGCATTTTGGGGGATTTTTAATAGGGAATAATATTATTAAACTTCATAATTTTGGGCCAAATTATATGTATTTAAATTTATTACCCATGCTATTTCAATTCAAACTTATACGGACACTTCGTGCATGACATGGGCTCAATATATATTACAAATTTTATGGGACACTTAGGTGGTTGTTAATTCAAGGCATAATTGGAGGGTTTATTGGGTTCACCTGTTACCTCATTAACCAATGAACATGTTTTGGCTCACAATCGGGTAGAAAAGTTGATTTCACATTTTGGCTGACATCTCCTTTGTACCTTTATTCCTGCTTCCGTTAGAGATAGCAATAATGTATCATTCTATTCACTTAATTAATTTGCACGGTCCATTATGTTTCACTTAATTAATTTGCACGGCCCAATATATACGTTGTACTACATCAATATTGAATGATTTGTTCCATAAATTAGTATGCTACCTTGTTCCAATTGGGGAAGCAAACATAGCTAGCCCACAGGGGCGACAGCCTCCTCTAACCCTTGCGGTCACAGGAGAAAGAAGATTGAAGTTGTTCGGGCCGAGAAGATGGCACCCAAGGGGTTATCGTAAAATTGTTCAAAGCGTGCGTGGGGTAAAAAAAAAGCAAAATAGTGTAGAGTATGCGCAGAGTAAAAAGCAAAATAGCGCAAGTGAGATTAGTCCAAAGTGAGTTTGTTCATATGTCCATAAATTAGGCACAGATATGACGCTGAGAGAGCCTTGCAACCAGGCGCTCTCTTTTTCTCGCTCTTTTCTCCTGGTTTGGAACAAAAAGTTTTGAGTGCCACGATCACCCGTGGGTAAATACTTGCACGTTTTGATTTTCTCGGTATCTCCTACCTAGAGCTGAGAAGTTCACCATGTTAACCTATCACGTAAGATTACATTGCTGACGCTTTTCCCTTTTCAAAACTAGGGAAAGAATTCTCCTACAAAAAATCTGTGTCGGAAAGTTCGTACAACCTGCGGCTCGAGCTACCAGCTTGACGACTACCGTGTTGCGGTTTTGCCGACCTGCCAAGCTTGTCCACGTCAGCACTTTATACCTTACAGCTGTGGACTCTCTCTCCCCTGACTTTTCGATGCTCTTCTTCTTCGACTCCGTGTCTCACTTCTGGATGCAATGCAACAACGACGAGCACGATCGTTGACAATTAAAAATGCGGCGCTTCCATGTACTACTATACTAGTAGTCTAGGCGCGTCTTTGGACGCACGTGTATTGATGATGCTGAATATATTTGGCTGTTACTCTTTGTTTTACTTGTGGAAAAATGTATTTGAGCATGTTCTATGAATTTTCATCAAAGGTAACAATGCATTTACATAAAGATATAAACTTGTAAGAATTTTCGAGAAAACCACGTAGCGGATAAAATCATAAAAAAATACATAAGAAACTGCAGTCTCATAAACCTACACAAGTTTTTTCATAAATTTTGGAGTTATATTTCTATATTTAAGAAACACACAGAACCACAGCACACTCAGATAGCATTGGTAGACTTTTGTGAATTTCTCTCATGGCCTATTTCATTTGTGCCCTCTGAAATACATATATACTTTCTGCATACACCATAATCGAAACAAGATCAGATGACTGCTGTATTAGCAAGTGTATAATAAGAAATAGCATAACAATTGAAATTCTTCAAACACAAGTTGAGAACATAACATTGTTCACGATAAGTCACTATTGATGCTACATGCTCACTCAACTTGCCATATTTTTTATGGTAAGATCCTATGAATTAAATTATACCTATTTGTTCTGTTGAGACAAACAAGACAAATGGATATAACAAACACAAAAACAAGTAGATTAGAAAATATTGGTCAACCGATGGTTAATATTACATGCTCCGGCAATTACGTTACAATAACAATTGGGTGAATTCCTTATTTTCCTAAATTTAAAGAGAACTTCGATTTTATTGAAAATTATGCGTAGAGTTAGATAGCTAGAAGCATGGAAGTAATCAAAATAATAATAAATATAAAATGCTTCCAATTTTACAGAAGCTTATCAGCAAATGTTTCAGAGAAACTAACGGATTTATGTGAATAGTCCAATATGTCCCGTTGTGTTCCATAACTAACCGGATTTATCTCAAATAAACACATCCAAACTCACAATATATAATCCACAATAAATACCTGACATGATTGAAACACCTATTTACTCCCTCATCCATTTAGTATGCAGAGATGACTGAAAGTATTGTGCTAGCATCAATAAACTTTTTTTAAAAAAGCATAGGAGGGAAGGGACAGAACGATATAGCAGATAATTCACAAACCTGAAGAACCCAAATGCTCACAAGTGTCTCCAAGCAAAACAATGCAAATCCGACAAAGTAAAAAATCTGAAAGAACAAAAGTTGATCTTAAATGTGATATACATACTCATCTTTGATCTTATAAAATCTTACCGAAATACTTCATAGACTAAAAGAGTAAAAGTGATAGTAGCAAAAATTTTCAGTTGCTCATTATATATATATGAGTTGCAGAAGGATCAAATAGCATCTAGAGATCTACTCGCCCCAACTATTACATGATCAGAGAAGGTGTCCATTGCAGTCAGTATACCCCTAATGACAAATAAAATATGTTTTGTTTAGCAATAGAAAAACGAATCTACAATCTTGTGCATCAAAATCTTGCAGTAGTGGTAGTTCATAATATATATAAAAAAATATTGATAGCAATGGCTTCAATCAATGCATATTGGGATAAGGTAGCTTACGTTAATGACTTCCCACGAAATACAATTGGTGGAGCAATTGCAGTAATTATGCAGAAGCCAATGTGGAGCTACACTCATACAAAGATACATAATGTAATTCAATTAGGTTCATACCATAAATAGAATTTCAATGTCAAGAATGCCGAAACCACGAATCGATCAAGACCTTACCAGGTAGCTAAGGGAAAACCATCCACAGCTGAATGCATTGTTAGTTCTGTTCAACGTAATGCCGACATAAAGAGCACCTGGCCGGCTATGACAGAGCAATTGCTCTATTCGGCCAACAAGGGGAGAAGGGAGCAAAGGATAGGAGATCAAAGGGAGAATGACCTAACACTTATTCAAGCCATCAAGCATCTCCTAGTCACCATCATCACCAGCATTTCAATTTGTCTCAAACATCAATCAACATCTTAGCATTTCAGTTACTCATTGAAATCAAGGTAGGTTGGTCTTAGATTTATTATCATCATGGAGCTAGAGCTATAGATCTGGCATAGTACCATGTTCTAATCATTTTTGGCAATGAGTTCTAGCAATAATCCATTATCTGTCATACGAGAATAATTAGCATATATAGGATATCTACATTCAGCTCTTGCGATACAACAATAGTACTGAAGGTTGTCTTTCCATAGTGCATTTTGGTAGCTCATCCAATGTATTTTCATATTATACTTTGCAGTATAATAAGAATGGTTTGTTGCTATGGTTCATATACAAAGCAACAAATGAAAACATTAACATTCAATCATCATGCAGAACCTTAGAGCACATCAATCATTTACAACACACTTTAGTTCCCTTTATGAACATTATTTAATCAAATGGAATAGGTGTCACTTATATTTGTACTGAGTGATCTCTTTTATTGCAGCAGCCACAAGTGGCATGTGCAATGCATCCTGTCCTAACAAATACTATTATACTAATGTCTGCAACTCTGCATGCAAATACTATTATACTAATGTCTGCAACTCTGCATACACCTGAGATGCATCGTTATAGAATTTTCCCAATGAATTTCCCCACTGTGGAATACCCAAATAATACGTGCCTAATAAATTTCAAAAGACATGACCTGACAGAGTTAACTGACAAACAGTCATAAAGCTATGCATACTTTGAGCACATAAACATAAGGAGCTTCAAGACTGCCAGCCAAAAAAATACCCATCATAGCAGTAGATGCCCCTAGTGTCAGAGCCTTCACAATATGTCCAGAGTTTGAAATTCCACCATCTGCAATAACCAGCACATCATGATCCTTGGCATAATATGCAACATTGTAAACTACAGTAGCCTATCACAAAAAAGGCAACAGCGTAGTGAAATTCAAGCTGCACATTAAGAGAGAGAAAAGGGACGATAAAGTACAAAAGGGGGGAAATGCTGGCCTTCCAATACAGGCTAATATATATGAACATCAAATGTTCAAGAAACTCTATAGGATATCGTTTTCATCCACTGTTAGAGCACTAGGGCACTTTGTAGAAAGTACTTGTTGTAATATAAATAGTGTGCAACTAAAGATGCAGCATGTTCCCTTAAAAAAGAAGAAAATAAAAGCATTACACAAAGCATTCTTGTAACCAATTCTGAAAACATCTTTGGAGGACAATGGAACTACATAATTTTGCCACCAAATAGCAGGTGTTTCCCCAGAACTTTAAAAGGCACTTATTATTAGAGAGGGGGTACACTGCTTTTGGTTCTACTTTGTCCTCTGTTTTAATACATCATGCCCTCGCTTCATTTGGAAAAATGCAGTTCCCAAACATCATCAGAACTTTATTATGCCTACTTGAACTACTATTCAAATACAAATATACCACCACAATTCAGCTGCTCTCCTCAATTCAACTTAAATGAACTACTCAGAGCTTTGGCCACTTACTATCAATCAAATCAATTCAAACAGCAAGCAAATTTAACTTGATCTCAACCAAAACCTACCACATGTACACAATCACTCAACAGTGCAAATGATCATGATCGGCGAGGCCGAACCTGAGGCACGCGCAGAGCAGGATGCTCGTGCAGAAGAGGTCGTGGGCTAGGCCACAGCGGAGGGAGAGCGCGTGGAGGGCATGGAGGTGGGGTGGGGAGAGTGCGGACCTATGCGCGCCATGTGGCCGAAAAAGATTGATCTCCACCGCGCCCTCCTTCCTCATCCACCGGAAGCACTCCACGGCGCGGTCGAAGCACCCGAGCTTCACGAACCCGCTAATCATCGCGTTCCACACTACGATGTCGGTGGGGCAATTGTCGAGCAGCGGTGCGCATGGTCGGCGAGGCCGAACTCGAGGCACCTTGTGAGCAGGCGCCTGCAGAAGAGGTCGTGGGCGAGGCCGCATTAGAGGGGCGAGGAGGTGGGGTGGGGAGCGCGGACGAGACGAGGAGGAAGGAAAATCGTCGTGGCGTGGACGAGGCGAGGAGGCGGCGGGAGGCAGGAGGCAAGCGAGTAGGGTGGGGGAAGCCTTGTTGAAGCAGGGGAGTGGGGAGGAGGGGGAGAGCAGGAGCGGGAGGAGTGGGTGGAGTGGGTGGAGGGTGGGGATGCGTGCATAGAGGGAGACGAGTGAGGTAGGCGTGGCTAGGGAGGCGGCGAGGAGGTGGGCGTGGAGCAGTAGGAGGAGGCGCAGGGTGGGGGAGCCGGGGAGGGAGAGGGGGAGGCGGACGAAGGAACGAGAGGCGGGGAGGATGAGGGGGAGGTAGCAGAGGGAACGAAGAGGGGGCGTGCAGAGCGCGTGGAAGCAACGAGGAGGGGGCTTTCGTGGGGGCGAGGAAGGAGGCGGGGCGGAGGAGGACGGTGGTGAAGAAGCAGGAGGGAAACGGGAATTGGGGAGGGAGAGGGGGAGGTGGACGAAGAAATGGGAGGCGGGGAGGAGGAGGAGGAGGCCGCGAAGGGAACGAAGTCCAGAGCAGAGAAGAGGACATGACGGGAAGAGCAAAGACGCGAAGCCTCGCAATCACGCAAACCCAAAAAAAATCCAATGGCGAGGACGAAGATCCGTCCGGGATTGGACGCGCAAAAGAATCGAGGCAACGTGGCGTCCATCTTTGCGCCCCAATGCTCCCAGGATTTAACCGGTAGGATTGGAGATGAAGCAAGGGACGGGACAAACAGAAAGATCCTTTGTGAAACTGAGAGCACCCCTGAATTTAACCTGTAAAGTGTAATGCCCCTATTTTGAACAGAGGGTTTTTAGCAGGCATTTTAATTAAGTAGCTATTTTCTGTCAATCTCTTGTACCTTTATTTTTTTTTGTCAAATCCCCGTGTTCCAAACAGGTGATACGTTTGAGTGGTAGTTTCAGATAGCTAGCGAGGAGCGTGTCTGTGGATTAATGTATAACGAAGAATTCACTTTGGATATACTTATAGTGTGATCCCTAACTTTCTGTTTTGGCCTAACTCTAGCTTCCTCTGTTATTAAGCTGAAGCTTCCTAATTCCTAGACAAATGCTAAGCAGACGATTTAGATTGGTTGACGTCCACGAGCTGCATGGGAGGATTTGGCAGGGTGCATTGGTGCAGCTAGGCCTGCTAATGGTACTCAACCCACATCCAACCAAGACCAGAACAACAACTTGCATTATCCCAAACCAACCCAATCTACTAATCATCCATCAAGACCCAACCCAACCCAACCCACATAATACTTCAACTCAAACCAAACCAAACCAATTCCCTAGTATGGGTTCAACCCATTTTCCCAACCCATTTCAACCCATGTCCAACCCATACATCAATATATGCTACCTGTTGTTGCAGCTTCAATCTGCTCCAGCTCCAGGAGGTGGAAGATGATCGGGTCCACCGGCGCTGCGACGGAGTGCCCCTCCAATGGCCGGCTCGGTGTTATCCACATGAACCAGCCGCGCTCCAGCACCGTCTGTAGGTAGCTGTACTCGAGGTCTTTCTCTAGCGGCACCGCGGGCCTCGATGTCGTCATGCCATTATTTTTTGCGGGAGCTCAACAGTGGCGCGGCGGCCAGAGGTGGTGTCGGCTGAGCCTGCTGGCTTGTTGTCGTTGTAGCCTTCTTGATCCAAGTCGCGAAGCACTCGCACCCGTTCGGTCTCTTGCACTTGACGCTCGGCGGCGACACCGCTCTTGGTGGCGGGTCTAGCGGCGGAGGCGGTGGCTGTGATGGCACCGCTCCTTTGCGGCCTCCTGTTGCAGATCTGCTGCCAACCAGGCACAAGCCGGCTGATGGAGCAAGACGACGAGGTAGGTAGATGGAGCTAGTAGATTCGTCTCCAAGCAATGCAAAATCATCACTGAAAAGATATAGTAGACGGAGCAATATATAATCAAGTCCATCACAAGAGTGGATGGGGATCTCAAAACAAACAAGCTAGATCCAAAATCGGAAGCAGGAATCACCAGAAACTCAACTGTTAATCTGACATAGAGAAAGAAAAAGGAGATCTAGAGAGAGATCAGTGCGAGGGTAGCTAGGACGTTCGTACCTCAGAATCGATTCTTCTCCTACCTCCAATCGGGTCAGTCGCCGTCGGTCGGGCAAGCTTTCTGGTTCAGGGATGTAGGCCGAAATGGGCAAAGCTTGATTGCGTCAAATTTCCAGGGCACTGATCCGCGGCCTTAATCACTTTCCTCTTCTGCAGCGACATCCGCGGGTGGTCCATGACGTCCCACGACAACGGCGCCCTCGTCGACAACGATGTGGATGCCCGTGGCGTGTCGAGGAGGGACCGCGCCTCGTCGGGGCTAGCGGAGACATTGCAGCTGAGGCTCCGCAGCAGCTACCGGAGCTCCCTATTCATGGACTCGGGAATGATGCGCTTCTTCTTCTCCTTGACCATCGTCGACTGATCCTCCTTCTCAGCCTTGCCCGTGGAGCTGTTGGACGCTCTCGGCTCAGGGAGGCCATCGATTCCCATGAGGCGCGCGATGAGGCAGGGCATCCTGGGCGGCTGGGCGTCTCGGCCTCTAACGACGGGGCTCTACTAGCTACTACTCAACCCACCACAGAGAACACATGGGTTCAAACCGAATGAAACCGAAAATACTCCACCCAAACCAACCCGCTTCACAAGCAAACCCGACCCAACCCAATCCGTTTTGCTCTTCAACCCATTTGAATCCATCCAATTGTACCCATTTCTTGAACCCAACCCACTCAATCCATTTGAACCCGAACCATTACTAGGCCTAGGTGCAGCTGCACCCTAATTTTTTTGGTAAAAAATCAGATATATGATAGGTAGCAAAAAAATCCTAGATCTGCCACTGATGGGCTGGAACGAATTCTTGGTAAAGATATAATCCCATTTTACAACTTTAAACTATCATGTTTGTCTAATTTTTAACCTCCAACTATGAAACCGGGTAACAAACCTACCTCAACTATCAATACCGCTCAATTTCCCCCTCAACCCAAACTGGGGTGGTTTTATCTGACGTGGCAACCTAGTTGGGCTGAGTTATCACCTACGTGTCAATCATTTGGCAAACATGACATCCACCACATCCCCTTTGTCCTCTCTATCTATCTCTCTCTCTCTCTCTCCACACCAACCGACAGTCGCGCCGTCGAGCCCCCCGGCCGCAGCCATGCCGCCGCCTCCCTCGATCGCCCTCCTCCACCCCACGCCACCCGTCTCCCTCGGCCGCAGCCGCGACTCCCTCTGGTCTTGGAGTGCCGCCACCGCACACGCACGGCTCACGTTGGCAAAAAAAACCACATCACAGCCTCTCGATTAAAGGAGTGCATCACAGTTCCCTCAACCTACTGATACTCATCCACGGTCCAATCGTGCTTCCTTGCCGCTAGAGGACCACCACCGACAAACTCTTCTTCCCCGGATCTGGTCCACCGCTGTCACGCTATCACAGACACCATAGTGCAATCAAGCGACACAAATGGATTTTCCCTGTCCTGGAACATCTCATGCTCACTTTACCATCACCAGTTTCCCACCATAGTTCACCGCCGGTGGATTCATCTTCTTTGCAGTTGTCGGCTTTGCCCACCTAGTTGCAGCCATCGCCATCATCCTCGTCATCTACCACCGAAAAAAAGGGATTTCCTAAGATCGGGAATGCGCCATGCTTGCTTCTTCACTGGAGTCCGGTCGCCCTAGCTCGCTGTCGCGCCTCCCCTTGTTCTCCTCTATTTTAACCGGAGAAGAAACACATTGCCGAGCCTAGCGCTATGCTTTTGTGGCTAAGATTGCTGATGAGGTGATACATTTGAGTGGTAGTTTTGGATAGCTAGTGAGGAGTGCGTCTGTGGATTAATGTATAACGAAGATTTCACTTTGGATATATGTATAGTGTGATCCCTAACAGTCTGTTTTGGCCTAACTCTAGCTTCCTCAGTTATTAAGCTGAAGTTTCCTAGTTCCTAGACAAACGCTAAGCATATTGTTGAGTTTAAGTGTGATACAAATTTTATTTTCTACTTCAACTCATAGCTCTATTCCTACACGGAGTCTTTCATTTACCACTATAAAATATATCCCTGTGATCTATAGAAAAGAGTAAGAGTTTCATTGTAAACATCTCATCATTTAATGATATTGACTTCACGTACTACTATAAATATATACACATAGTCCATAGTGAAGAGTAAGAGTTTTATTGTAAATATTTCCTCATATAATTGTATTATCTTTGTGCGCCCATGATTTTTTTTAAAGAGTTTTTCACGTAAAATTTATGTTGCTCGTCCCTATTTTTCTATGCATTATTTACGACGCAGACGATTGAGATCGGTTGACGTCCGAGACAAAGGGCTGGAACGAATTCTTGGTAAATCAAGGGCACCTGTCATCAGATTAGTCGTTGCGCGCTCAAAGTCAAGTCATTGATCAACGGCAGGGTGCACGTACGCAAGTTACAGCATGCCATCAAGGCCATCAATTCTCGCTGGCCAAGGTAGAACGAGAGTGATGCTGATCCACTGTTGACATGAGTAGTCGGAATGCATGCAGCAGTGCAGGACGCTGTAGCATTCTTCTGGAAAAGATGAGCAGTTGCCACGCACCTTCCTTTGATCTGAAAAGTAGGGAAATGTTTGCTTCTGCTACTTGTCGAACAAAGGACAACTTTCACAGTGTTTAATTATTAGGGATGCTTGGTCTAAGTTGAGTTCAAGTAGAACTTCAGTGCATAATAACATCGCTTGAATGGTACCCCCTCCCGTTCACACAAACGAGCTGTTTTGGAATCCATACGGTCAAAATTTTGAAACTTTGACTATCAATATCTTTTCAAATATTTAGATTAGATATGTAAAAATCATATATGTAGATTCGTCTCGAAAAGTACTTTCATGATATTATAATTTTATTGGATTTTATAAATACATTACGATAGTAATTAGTGATCAAAGTTGTATTTTTGGGACCGTGTCGATATCCAAAACAACTTATTTTTATGAACTAGAGGGAATAGTACAATCTAGTGACTAGTCCATGTCCAAAACAGGGGTAGGGGTGTAGCCATGGGTTAATTGTAGGAGGAACGGCAAAACTTTCAATCTGTTTGTGCATAGTGCACAAGCTATGATCAGTGAGTTTTTGGCTCATTTAGCACATTTTAAAATAAAAATTGCAAAAATAGCCCCTCCTCCACGAATGAAATGGCAAAAATAGCACTCCACCGCGCGAAAATGCTACGGGACCTGCCGTGCATCCAGAGCGTGGCAGGTCCCGTGGCGACCTCCCAGCCGACGGCAAGCGGCCTGCCGCACACTGTCGAACCTGGGAGCGAAGGATCCCGGATTCTTTGTGCTTCATACACTAGTCTAGAAACAGTTAGTGTACACATTCAACAAAAGTTGATAGCATAACTATAAAACGTCATTCAATGATAATAATTAAAGTCTGTTACAAAAGGGGCATAAAACCAACAAGCAAAATACGGCGGAAGTAAAGCGGCAAGGTAGACCACACGATTCGCCGCAGGCAATCGTTTGGAGGGTGTAGCCTAGTCTTCCAAGTTCTCGTTCTCCTCGTAGTACTCTTCTCCTGATCAATGATTTATTAAGCAAGGTGAATACAAATGAATATACTCCACAAGTTACACCCAATAACAGATTATGATGCATGCAAGGATTCGACAAAGGGTGGCTTATATGGCTCAATTTGCATAAAGCGACATTTCACATTTAAATATTTATACTAAGTTCTAAAGCAGTTTACTCTGTACTACAATTCATTTTCTAAAACTCAAGTTTTAAAGTCGGACAACATTCATCAACAAGAGGTGAAGGATATCCTCCTATCACATGGCTACCCGCCCAAATTTTCCAATTGGATAGAAATCCAAAATCATTTAATAATGCCTTTTGAAATCAAAACCAAAATCTAACTTGGAGTGGCTTTGCTAGTATGTCCATGACCGTGGACACGGCTATTTGAATAGTTTTACACTTTGCAGAGGTGTACAGCTTTACCCATATGACACGACTTCTCTAGTTTAGGTATGCAGTCTAGAGCACGTGACAAGGCCTTTACAATGCGTCATCCCACCGTAGTCCCGCCTCGCTAAAGTTTCGCCCCCTTTGGATAGAAACCCGCTGGGCTCAGGCCACCTCTTACGCCAAGTGGGAATACATGAAAGTAGATCATAAAAGACACCCACGCAACCGGATGGCACGACCACGATGGAACATTGCAAATTAGTTAGCCAGGTCCTGCCCATTCAGGACATGTGGTAGTACGGAAGGGCTTAGCAAAATACGCTCAAAGACCGGTCTTTAATTGACTTGGACGACTATCCAAAAGAAACCTAGACCTCGATCATAGAAATGAATCGACCCTGTGCATGAACATGCACTCTTCCAAACATCCATTTCGCCTAAGTCAAAACCACTTTTCATTTTATTTAACAGGTTAAATCATTTCACAAAACTCTATGGTATAGATGATCATACCATAGTATCATTTTAAATCATAGTTGAACTTTTGGCCAAATTCTCCAAACTAAATATTTTGAGCTAAGCTTCGAGTAAGCGTAGAGTTTTGCAACATGTTCTAGTTCATACTAACGTACTAACTAGATTTTAACTATGGTTTTAAGGATTGATTGATTTAATAGCAAAGTTTGGCTATACAAAGAAATATGGAATAACTATAAAATTTGAAACATGAATTTAAATTACTTGAGTTTAAATAAGGATGTGTTAATGATTCAAAATGGAATTTAAATTATTTTAAAATAATGGGATTTAATATGATCAATGATGTAACTTTACTTGCTCAAATGCTTGAGTATCTACTTCTTCGTAATATTCGGGTTCCCCGGAGTCGTCGAAATCTACACGCGAAAAGGAACCAAATTCAAATAATACTCAAATGAATTCAAATGAACTCCAAATCAAATAATTTTAGTGTAGATAGGTAGATCTTGATTTTAGATTAATTTAGAAATTCGAATCGCTCGAATCAAAGTTCAAACGGAGGAGAACGGGCTTCTGAAAGATTGAAAATACATGAAATGATAAAAAAAAAGGATTTTCGGATTTTTAGAATTATTTTTAATTGGAAAAAGGGGCTGTGCAGCTGACTTGTGGGCCCCACGGCCGGTGGACTGGGTCCACGGCACATGGTGGTCCACGGCGGACCCGGCGCATGGGAACAGGGCACGCCACGCAGGCTGAGGCGGCCGCGGTGGCGCTGAGGTGGTGATGTGGTGGCGGACAGGTGGCAGCCACGTCACCCAAATGGCGACGGCGTCTCAGTGCGATGCTCGCTGGCGCTGTGCGCCACGGCGAGCAACAGTGAGGGCAGCTACGGGGAGAGGGGAGCGAGGCGGACCTAATGTGCACGATTTTGGTGACCAAGGGCGAAGAGATGGCCGGCGGCGAGCGGAGGAAGTGGCGGCGGTGGCGGTTGAAGTGGGCGACGACACTCTGGTGGGTTCTGGGTGGAGTGAGTGTGCGTACAAGGTGCGCCATGACGAGGTGATGCCGACGGTGGAGGCGGCAGAGGCGGAGAGTCGACGGTGGCGAAGGAATCGGTGGTTGAAGGAAGCTCGGACGGTGAGGGAGAACTTCAGAATTCTAGCGACCGGGCGAGAGAGAGATGGGGAAGTAGGGGGAAAGGAAGAGGCGAGGGAGAGGTCGGGTGCGCGCTTTTATAGGCGGCAGGGAGGAGGAGAGAGGCGGGAGCGGCATGGGCGCACGAGCGAAGCTTGGCCGCCGCAGGGCATGGGGAGGCGAGGAGGGAATGGGAGCAAGTGGAGGGGAAGAAAAATGGGAGGAATGGTGGCGGCGGGATTCGTGGCATTCAATGCATGCGACTTGGAGGGGCAAAGGTGTCGAGGTCGACGACTTTCGCGTGGCGGAGACGCCACGATGCGTGGCGTCATGGGCGCATAAGGCGAAGCATAAGAAGACAATGGGCGTGGTGTGGTGACATCTGAGCCCCTTTGGCGACTAAGCGAGCAGAGGAGAGGCACGATGTTTGGGGCCGTTCGATTTTGATCGGACGGTCCACCTTGAGAAGTGCGGTCTTGTGTGATGTGGCGTGTGGGCATTGCGTTAGAGAGAGAGGAGCGACAGCAGTTCGGCTAAGTGAGTCGAGTGGCACATGAGAAATGGGCCGTCTTGTTGGTAGGACGCGAGGAATAGGAGCGAGTCGGAGGAATTCAGCCCGAAGGCAAAGAGAGAATTTAAAATAGATTTTTTATTTAAATAATACAAGAAAGTGAAAAGGCTTTTTAGAAAATAGTTAAATAAGTCCAAAAATTTCAAAAAAATACACAGAAATTCCTTGGATTATTTGGAACTTAAAAAAAATTATTTCAACTTAAATTTAGCTTTTAATTTTGCAATTAAATTATTTTTAGCTTTTGGGTAAAAAGAAAAACCCTTTTTAAAATCCAGAAAATGCAAAAAGGTACTTAATGGACTCTTTTTGACTTTAAGTCCAATAAAATCCAATAAATTAAGATATACCTAGTTTTATTTTAATTGAAGTTTGATTAACTCATTTTAAATTATTTTTATTTTCTAAAATTTCAAGTTTAAGCTTTATTAATCCAATAAACCAAATGGCTAATTTTTAATTTGAAAATTTTCAAAAAGCTCTGAAAATCGGGATGTTACACACACGCAGACTGCGACAAGTGCCGTGTGTTGGCGACTTGCTGCGGATTGGGTTAGCGGCAGTCGCTTGCATGGTGAGTGTCTGATGGCGGGTGTCGTGCACAGACCACTTCAAGTGGGGCTGGGTGCTTGGGCGGCCCTAACTGCGGTGTTTTCGCGTGGTAGGATGTCATTTTTGCTATTTTCATTCCGGATGCTACTTTTGCTATTTGGCTTTAAAAAGAGGCTGAATGGGCAAAAAGACTCTTGGTCGGTTGGGGGCAAAACCAGTACAAACACCTTACGGCAACCAACATTTGCTAGGAATATGTGTAGGAGGAAGTATGACCAACTGCGTGAAGTTACGTCGGTTAAATTCAAAAGTATGATCGCATTAAAGCAAGCTCGGCTTACTCCAGTTCCAGAAATTGACCGCCATTACAGTACCCAAAGCGAACGCCACACAATAGGCAGTTCCCTGTCAAATTTGCCACTTGTTCTGGCTAGCCAGGCTGTCAAATTTAATCACTGACCAATGCACGCATTCCAAATTACAAACGTCATAGGCAACAACACATATCGATACAAGCAACAATATTTATACCTAAGCACAGAATGTTTCTTACTACAAAGAAGTCAAGAATTAATATGAGTAGTCTTCAGTTAAAACCTATGGTGTGTTTAGTTCCATGTATACTTTTAATCTGACTTGTAAGGGTCATTCAGGCTGAAGTGAGTCCGGCTGTGTGGATGCAATATGAATTGTTTGGTTGGTTGTTTGTTCTAATATATTGTTTGGTTGGATGCATAAAGATGTTAACCGCAAGCGTAGATGCAAGAGACGGTAGAAGGAAAATGTTAGCATGACTTTAATTTTGTCTTAATATATTCTAATAGCCCTCATTTTATCTTAACCCACTTTAATCCACTCTAATACTACCTAATATGCACTGATCACCTCTTAATAATGTCATTAGCAAAGCCTGCATCCGAAGAAACGGAGAAATTAGGGGTTCTAGCCTAGCCTGGCTCGAAGACACCTTTTGCATCTGCTCAGTCAGATTGCTTTACGTGTGCAACCATTTAAACAAACAAAACCCAAAAAATTCAAACCTGGCCTAAGATTATATACCCTACCAAGCACATCCTACATGAACGAGGGCATGCAAGACGCAAAGCTATATGTAAAAGTCTGGTCTCTCGTGAGAGGAGGAATCAGAATCCAGCTAAGGTAGGGTCATCTCGTCAAGTAGTACATACAGGTAGAATTGACCAAAAAATTCATATCAATTTTTTTTGAAACTATAAAATTTTGCAACATAAAATACGTACCTTAGCGCTTGGACATTTACCGAGAAAGACATACACTGCTATTAAAAAATGGCGGCTAGGTATGGTCGAAGGTTGAACTGGGGGGGTGGATGGAGAAAATATTGGAGATGGTTAGGTGTTGAAACTTGATCAGAAACCCTTTGCTAATCACTTGACCAAGCCAAGTGGACTGCATTGTACCAATAATAGTCTCCTTGTCTTCAAGACTACTACGACTAGTAGTATTTTTGTAGGACCTATCCATATGAACAGTCCTAAGACCAGCGTCAAGTCCTGCAAATGTATAAAAAGATTTACTTGAGAAATTAAATAATCCTCTTGTCATGTGCAAAGTTCAAATACTTAAAGGCTAGCTATCTAACTTCAAAGCTATTAAGGAGGAAATGCTTAATTTAATTACCTAAAGTTAACTTGTTCTTGGATATAGGTTGAATTCAATGGCTTGATGATGTAATCTTTCTTTTTTTGTTCAAGAAAGGTTTTTATTACTAACTATTCTCTTGTACTTCCCCGTTCGAAATATATGATGTTTTAGAAAGTGTGCGGTCAAACTTAGTTAACTTTGATCACTAATATATAAAATATTATTTTTATTGGTCATATCAAAATGGTATCATTAAATTAGTCATGACAAATATTTTTATAATATAATAAATTTACATTATTTTATGAATATATTCATATAAAAATAATGATCAAAGTTGCATGTTGAAAACCGTACTATCGGTGTCTAAAACGTCATATATTCTTGAACATAGGGAGTAGTTGATATTTTGATTACGCTTTTGGACTTGCCTGTGTAAATGGGAAAATAACTATTTAATAGAATAATTAGATGGCTGATACTATCACTGTACATTATGTATAGTGCAGAATATATTCTTATAAAATAAAATTATGTAAGGTACATCAACACTAGAATTCAAAGGAAAAGGGAGTAGTAAGATCAAGAGGTTCGTGGAGGCTGGACTAAACGTCTTCTACTTGGATCTAGCTAGAAAAGTAAAACCAAGAAGGATAATATATATCTCACATTAGCTGGGAAGGAAAGGGTGCCAGGGACGTGTAACTGTGTAAGCCAAGAATTCCTAGGACAGTGACTGAAAAATAAAAAGGAAATCTAGTAAGCACACCCCACATGGCACTACGAGAAACATGGTTTTTCTCGAGTGCCAAAATCGCGCGGGAAATGAGGCAAAACACTCGGGAGAGATTTTCCCAAAGGCCAACACTCGGGAAACAGCACTCGGGATAGATTAGTCGGGGTAAAAACATTTTCCCGAGTGTTACACTCGGAAACTATTACTTTCCCGAGTGTATACATATACACTCGGGAAAGGAAAACACTCGGGAGAAAACCCTCCTCAACGGTTTCTCCACCCGTAACGGAAATCTTTACCGAGTGTGGACACTCGGGAATATGCTGAAGAAACACTCAGGAATGTTTCCAACGTTTGACGGACGAAACTAGGGAAAATTGACATGTGTCGATTTTTCCCGAGTGCATGGCAAAAATGACACTCGGAAAAGCTTCCGACAAAGCCCAGAGAAAATTGCCACGGGGCACATTTTCCCGAGTGTCGACACTCGGGAACTTTCCCGAGTGTCGACACTCGGGAAAGTTTTGACACTCGGGAAACAATCCGAACAGCACAAACCCATTTTTCACAAATTCAAGAAAAATCCATTCCACAGCAATCAAATAATCTATCCATCCATTCCACAGCAATCAAATAATCCATCCATCTATCCATTCCACAGCAATCAAATAATCCATCCATCCATCCATTACACAATATATGTATATATATGTATAGATCGAACAAAAGACATGATACATATAACAGTTCCCGAGCTCACAACATTCAAGTTCAAGTTCGAAAATGTAAGCATAAGGCATGATACATATAACAGTTCTAAATAGTAATTTCATAGTCTTATAGACATCAAACAAAAGCACGTATCACTGCTACCATTTGCATGCACAGAATTTCCTGCTTCAATCTTCTGTGCACAAAGCATCATTTTGCGAGTTCTGCAGATACAGCAAAACTTAATATTAGTGTCGTCTTACAACAAAAGTAAGGAATTGATATTACATGAAAAGATAATTAATCAAACTATTGACAAAGCAAAAAAATTCCTTTAAATCATGATGAGCAACATAAAAACATAGCAAATCGATTAAGGGCATGCACAGGGGTGTGGGCGACTAGCTTGTGGCCTAATTGATCATTTACTTATGTCATCTACACACATGCAAGAGAAATTTTAGTATAATGATGTACTCTTGTAAAAGGAATGAGCTGAAACTATATATGGGCTTAATTAAGAGGTGCGAGGAGTGATATTTTGTTAGATATATAATTACATGCATGGTATCCACTTGTATTATGTACCTTTTAAAAGCTCTAGCAAATTCATATGTTGGCGTGCTTATTAGCACCTAACAATATAGAACATGAAAAGCACAGTGCTAAAATGTTAAACTCAACTCTCAATATTTTGTCATTGTGAACTACTGATCAAAGTCAAGGCTAATTATCAAAATTTCCAGCATCCAGAAAGGTCAAATGATCCTCGCAAAAAAGGTTAAATTAATGTTTTCTAATATTGGTATCCTTTTAGTAGATCATGAAAATAGCAAGCACACAGTGGTGGCCTCTCGGCGATGGGCGCATTCACATGATCTTCAACATTAGCACCGACATCTTTAGCATTAGCGATAGAAGCAAGCGATCCATTGTTCCCTACATTTTCATAAGAAATCGCATTATAAGAAATTTGCGATAGCGACCAATAATTACATTGCATGTCATTTAAATGTCTTACGAATCAAGCACTCATAAGAGACTAACAATATAATAATCGATATCACGATTACTAAAGGAAGCGGATAAGTTAGGCGATGGTTCCCGGTGTAGGGCCATTAAGTCGAGTCCGGTCGAGTGCTGCGCACATTGCCATACATTAGCCAAGTACGAATGTATATATTTTTTGCATATTACTTTGTTATTGTACTACCACGCTCCAACTAACTGCGCAGGAGCATTTGCTCCAAGCTAACGCCTAGCCTCATTTTCTGTGCGACCGCTGAAGCTCGAAACACGAGAATATATCACATGTGATGGTCGTGGTCAACTTTGAAGGTGTACTTCATCCGTTGATCACGATGCTCGTGGTTCGGACCTCAAGAGGGTTGTCGGTGTGCTAATGTAGCGGCACCCATGAAAAAACGACCATGTATCTTCCCCTTTCTAGCCTTGTACACAGCAGTCGCGTCTAGTGGTGAATTCATTACGTCGTAGTCTGGGCCATGAATCTCCTTAGCAACGTCAGTATATGCAGCCTGTTGGACAAAATCATTAGGGAGCGAAAATCATCGAGGACTAAATCATCGAAATCGTACCAAGTTCTCATTGCGTTGCGTTGGTCGCACAAGGTGCCCTCCTTATCACCCTCCTAGCTTCTACATATGCCTCCATATCGAGAGCAGGCCTCTGCTTCTTCTTTTCTGCACCCAAAAACCATGGCGGTTAATAAATATGTATCGCAACATACAATCAATATGAACATGTTGACCTACGGAGTTCTTCTTGTAACGAGCCATGGAGGAGCCGCCTTGACGATGTGCTGCCCCGTCCATCAATAATCTCCGCTCCCTAGCAGCATGAGAGTCCTCTAACCATCGTTCGTTGCACCACCTCTCTTGGGCAATCTGCTACCATGCATCTTCACACTTAAGGGCCCACCAAGGTATTGCTTAAATTAACCAAGTGTTAAATATTAATAAACTAGAATTGATTGTAATCAAGGACATCGTTTGTACAGTTGGTTACCTGCATGTACTCGTCCAAAGTAATATGCGTTTGGCAAGCCTCATCCCTACGAATTTGTTGTCCAAGGACTTATGTGTAGTAATAGATCACCGCTTGGATGCGTGCTTCGTAGATCATCTGTGGGATCAGCTTCTTAACACAATTCTGTGACACTCTCCTAGAATCAACTTCTGTCCCTCGGCCCATCTAAACCACCACTACAATCCAAGCATATATTGGAAACAAATAAATGTGTAAGATTAGCCTTTGTGCATACCAATGTAGTAAAATACCGGTATCCAAGTAATTAATAATGCTCGGACATACATTTTGTTCACAATATAATAAAGTTACAGGGAAGTTACTGTAGTAGTTGTAAATCAAATTCAAAGATGTCAAGGAGACTCTTTGGTATTTTTGTTATTAGACCAAATGCTATGTTTAGGAGCTGTACACATCTTGGTATGAAAATTGTTCATAAAATTGATCAAATGTTATACAAAATCTAGAGATACACACAATGACCGTGGAGCTGACAATATCTTCATGATTTCTAACAATAATACTATGCAAGAGAGTGCATTAACACATTACGGAGGTATGGTAATTGCAAATCATATGTTGGCAAAAAGAATGTGTGATTGTGTATGGATTTGAAGTTAGACAAAATATCAACAAGTTTAGCATTGGCTTAAGTAGTTCTCATCATTTTCTTTGGAAATACATTTTTAATTTCCTTAGTTAATTGTACTCAGGTTTAGTGACTATCTATGTCTTTGTTAAAGTTCCTTTAATTATATATCTTGAGTTTGTTATTTTCATTGTTTTGGAGCAGAACATTTTCTGGTACATGGAGAAACATTATCATCGTGATTGTGTGGTGCATGTGATCACATATATGTTAGAGGACATATATATATATATATATATATATATATATATATATATATATATATATATATATATATATATATATATATATATATATATATATATATATACTACAAACATTATTTATCTAGGTGCTACCTTGCAAATCACTTTGGCTTGAGCACCAAATCAATATTGAAAATCCAAAACAAAAATGTGAAAACTGACTCTTAATTTACCATGCCTACTGATTAACATTGTAGATATTTAGATTTTTTTGAGAATCCGGCTAAGGTAATCGCTTTTTATGTACAAAGAGATAGCTAGGGCCCATGATTATAGATGTATATATATAATAAAGAGTAATGAAGGTCATTTCAATAATATCACAAACAGCGTACATGATCAGTTGCTAGTGGTATCGCCCAAAATCTGATATTCACTATAGGAAATGAACAATTTTGTAGACCATATTTTAATCATGACATGAGAAATGAACTAAACTATAGGAAAATACTAATTAACCCAACTAAATGTGGAATATATGGAGTGATAGTGGTAGTAGTCTATCTATACATCTGGAAGCAATTTTGTAGAACATAGAAGCAGATTTGAATATTCAGTCACTTACCCAAAAACTTTCCTCCACCCGTTGCAAACAGTTGTCAAATTGTATTTCTCCTTGGTGGCGGTATCTTGGCTGACCTTGTAGTGGCACCATGTCCATGCAGCTCCGCCTTTCTCTGTAGGTGACCAAACCAGGAAGTGCCATCGAATCAACACGTCAATTATGCCGTTCGGAAGTCTACATTTCTCACCCCCGCCTTCTTCTCACTATTGCCTGCATATTAGTTTTTTTGAGGTATGCAAGTAAGTGGGCTAAATTAGTGAAAATGTAAGATTACTACGTGTCGCCAACAGAACGATGTGATCTTCTCCTCCTCTCGGGTTGGTTGTCGTGGCAGGTTCGCAGGTCCTCGCAACCAAAATTCTTATGCTGTAGTACTACCCTCCGCCTCATGGTGCTCATCCTCCTCACCCTCCACCTCAGGGTGCTCTTCCTCCTCACCCTCCGCCTCAGGGTGCTCATCCTCCACATCATCAGCATGTGAGAGCTATGGGGTACAAGAGCCTGATCTACTAGAGGTAGACCCCGGTGCCCCTCGAGGGCATGGTGCCCTCTGCCTCCTCGAGGGGCATGGTGCCCTCTGCCTCCATCACGTGTTCTTGCCACTTTGGAAAACAAGCGTCTGCCTCGACTAGAGTATCTTGCCTCTTTTGCGCCACTCATTTTTGATGTCTGAAATGAAATGAAATTAAATAAATCAATTAATATAGTGCAATGAAGTAAGCTCATGGAAAGATGTAATATAAGCGTAATCAAGTAAGCTCATAGAAAAATGTAATATAACGTAATCAAGTAAGCTCATACAAAAATTAAAAACATGCGACAAATAGATGAAAGGCGTACAAGATCATGCTTAGAAGTAGTCATCTACAATGGGATCCTCATGAGATGGGCCCTCTAAAAGTCATCTTCACTATCATGAGGTGTTGACTCAACCTCATCCCCTTGATTGCCATCAATGTCTAAGCGATTAAGTAGTTCCAAGTCCTCTTGGTTTACAACCTCATCGGCATCGATTTGAATATCATCTATGTGATCGTCCTCTTCCCCAATTATTATTTGAAAAGTCCCTGGTAACCCATCTTCTTGAAAGAATAGGTCAACACCATTATTGGTCTCCATGTTGTAGTCCTGCTCACTAGGGGTAGGTAGTTTACCATATGGTTGCACCTTATGCACTACCCATCAATCCACTAGACTACTTATAGTTTTGCATGGGTACGGGATGTAGTATACTTGGGTGGCTTGCTGAGCCACAATAAATGGATCATTACCTGGTAGGATTGATTGATGTGCAACTTCAACCAGCCCAAGTGATGTATCTCGTCTGACTCCCCTAAACGGATGGAACCAATAACATTTGAATAACATAAGTTTGAGAGGTTTGCTACCATAGAAATATAGTTCAATTATTTCTTCAGTTACTCCATAGTATTCAACAGGTGTATTGCTCCCATCTTGTCCTATAGTCACCAATCCACTATTAATTATTGTTGCATTAGGCCGTTCCCTCTCATGTGTCGATGTTAGGAGCGGTACCCATTCACATCGTAGGTACTATAGGACTGACACCGAGTGTGGCATCCTTGAGCAACTTGCCTCAATTCATTTGCTCATAGACTTGTCCTTCAAACTCTACAACATAAATAGAATGTGTTTCATGTATTAGTTCATCTTTACTTAGTAAATATTATGTGCAAGGGGGACTAGCTAATAGAGAAGTTACTTTCTGATAAAACCAAGTCGGAAAATTCTGTTTGCAATTCCCAGCACCCTTCCTAAGAAGGGTCTCAATTTTTTTTTTTCGGATGGATCTCGATGTTGCTTCCACTCGCTCCTAACAAATTCCCTATAGGCAACAAAACAAGTAGATTAAAACACTCATGCATCAATTATTGGAAAAAATAATTGTTGCATACCTAATGTAATCATCCACTTGGAGAGGTTGGTAAAGACATACAACATCACGATCAACCACTCATCCCGCGATAAAACATTGAGAGTACCACGCTTGAAGTGTCACCTCTTAGGTGAAGAGGCTAAGTTGGCAATTATTTTGAGGATGCCAATATTGTATCGTGAGGTTTGATTGTGCCGTCGCGAACATTGTCGAAGAAAGTATATTGATGTGAAATGGGAAATTTCCTCAATTATATGCGCCTCTGCTATGGATGCTTCAACACGTGATCGATTTTTTGCTTTGCCTCGTAGTTCCTTTTGTTCCTCTCAATTGGATACATCCACGGTTTTGCTTGGTCCCCCATCCTAGCTTCATAGGGAGATAGAGAATCAAATGTTGCATTGGATTGAAGAAGCCAGGTGGAAAGATCTTTTCCAACTTGTAAAGCAACACAGGTACTTCACGCTCTATAGTTGACATTACCATGGGATCTATCTCTTTCGCACATAGCTGTCGATAAAAGAAGCTCAACTCCGCCATCACTTGCCAAACACACTCGGGGACGTAGCCACGAATCATCACAGGCAAAAGACGTTCCATGAATATATGGTAGTCATGGCTCTTTAGGCCATTGATGCGCATGGTAGCTAAATTCACTCTTCTCCTTAGATTTGCTACATACCCATCAGGAAACTTTAGGGTTTGAAACCATTCCAAAATCTTCTTCCTCTGAACCCTAGTTAGGCAATAACTAGCTCTTGGCTTCTCCCACTTGCCAGTAGCTGGCTTATGGATCATATTCAGAGAGGGCATGTTGCAAAGCTCCTCCTGATCAAGGTGAGCCTTCACATTGTTCTTCGTCTTGTTTGAAATGTCAAAGAATGTGCTAAATATGGCATCTGCAACATTCTTCTCATTATGCATTACATCTATGTTATGGGGAAGAATGAGCTTATGGAAGTATGGTAGCCGCCACAAACTTGGAATGTGAGTCCAATTGTGCTCCTCGCCATATTTCTCGAACCCATCACCATCATCAAGAGGCTTCAAAGCATCTAGCCGTGCACGAACCTCCTCACTTGCAAGACGATGTGGTAGTCCACTGCGAACAGCAATATTGGCCCTAAATCCAGTTGTGTCACTTCTGAATTCGTGGTCAATTGGAAGGAATTGATGATGACAATCGAAGGAGTGCTTGCGACCATGCTTTAGCCAACAGCCACACAACGTCTCCCTACAGATTGGGCATGGCATCTTCCCATGTACACACCACCCATGAGAATATCCGTCTGCGGAAAGTCATGCATGGATGTGTGGTACACGACCCACATGGTGAAATTCTGTTTCAATGCCCGATCATATGTCACTATACCTTGTTCCCAAGCATGTAACAATTCATCCACCACCGGCTCCATGAATACACTCATATTCTTCCTGGGTATTGGGACCGGGGATTATCAAGAAAGGAATATGTCTTTATACGCATGCAAACGGTGGGAGGTTAAGGGAATGACAAACACAGAATAACAATTTGTATGGCGTAGCCCCATACCAAATGGGTTAAACCCATCGATTACAATTGCAATTGAGCGTTCCAAGGCTCATGGCAAACTCTACATAGTCTCGATCAAATTGCTTCCATGCTTCACCATCGATGGGTGGACCATCTTGTCATTATGGTACCAACGACCATACTTGTGCCATATCATTTGTTTGGCAGAAACCTCAGACATGTATAACCGTTGGATTCATGGCACAAATGGTAGATAGCGAAGTATTTTTACGCCAATAGGAAGTCGCCTCTTGACCATCACGAGTCAACCTCAACAAACCTAGACTCACCACACTTATCACGGTGATCTTTGTCCACATTCTTATTCCTAAATAGCATGCAATGATTTGGACAACCATCTATCTTCTCATATGGCATATTTAGTGCGCTTATCAATTTCTTGGCCTCATACAAGTTCTTTGGGCGGTTTGTGACCATCGGGAGAAGGGTGCTAAACACGCTTAAGAATGCATCAAAGCAAGCAATGCTTGTCTTTGAATCGAGACTTGATGACAAATAGTCGTGTGATGGCATCTAGTTGGGACACCTGTGTTTGCCCATGAAGTGGTTGACTCGCTGCGGACAACGTATCAAAGAAAACCCTTGTTGTAGGCTCCGGTTCTTCCTCAACAGGTGGCCCATATGCATGACAAACATCATCTAGCATGTCTTCTATCCTACTCTCATTGTGGCCACCATCGTCCGTTTCTTCCCTTAGCACATCTGATCTGCTACGTTGTGACTCGCCGTGATAGACCCACACGGTATAGCCTGCCCTAAATCTGTACTTGCACAAGTGTGCGATCATTATTGCCCTCCTTTATGGCCGTGTGTTCGAACAACGAGAACAAGGGCACAACACACCCCGTCTATTACTCCTAGCAAATGCTCGATACACAAAATTTGTCGACTTTTCCATCCATTCTTGGCTACAGTCACCCATCGCTCTATGCCCAGTGTACATCCAACTACGATCCTCAGCCATCCTAGTGTGCAAAACATAATGCATATTTTAATCCAACTTTTATTTATGTCAAAAATTACAACTATAGAGCTAGCTACAAGCTACCATAGGATGCATGCCCTATATATGTACACTAAAACAGATTGACATGAAGATAATATACATGATCAACGGAGTATAAAAACACTTTCTTTCAATATATATGAATACCATTATAAAATGAATATCATTATTCATTAACACGTTAATGTAGCATTGTAATGACAGCATATCAATCCACCATAAATAGACAACACAAAAGAAAATAAGCAAACTTTATTTCTTTTCCACTTATCCACTACCTTACTGATTACTTCTTGAGCCGAGGAGTCGAGGGGCTGCGATGGGGAAGATGGGCTGCAATTGTGTGTCGGTGGAGGCGTTCGGCGGAGGAGGCGTGAGTAATCAGAGGCAAGTGCAAAACAATCAAGCCTCGTGAACTATAGTATCTACTGACTAGGGACTGTATTGAAAACCATGAGCTATATTAGGACAGAATCGACACTTAAGCATCGAAATTTAGACAAAACAAAAAATCCTTTAAAATGGACAATATCTATAGCACTGCCACAAATTTTCTGTAGCTTGATAGACTAGTTGACTTCTGTTACGAGAGAAGTAAATAAAACACATCTCTTTCTATAAGGAGTTTTTGTTCCTCTGATAGAAACTTCAAATAAATAGAACATATTCTTAGTGAAGTATTTTCTCTCTACCGGTTAGAAGTAAAGAAAAATGCTTGTCATAGAAGCACTAACCATGAAATAGCAGTACAAAGTGTCAACTGAAAATAAATAACAAACTTGCATGCATGAGGTTTCTCAGAGAAGAACCTAGACATAAGAGATATTTAGCCTACACAATCTACTCCTAGAAACAAGAAATGACATCTTTTGCTGCTTAAAATGGACAATATCTATAGCACTGCCACATATTTTCTAGTTAAAGATTGACAATGGCGGCACAAAAAAGGTATATAAGAATAGAGTCAAAACAATGGACTAATGCGGTATCTACACATGGTATCTAAGGGATGTATATATAGCTTTTACTACTAAAAACACTAGACTATGATATACATTTAATCATTTCCATGTATTTTGCAGTGTTGACACTTGGCGGTGATAACCATTAATCACAATTGGAGCAAAAAGGAAAAATAGGCATTACTATAGTTACCAATTGGATAACCCCTACTCAAATTCCAAGGAAGACAAGGATGCTACCAAGCGTGCATTGGACTTCATGTATGGATGGTGAGTTTTCATTAAATCCAATACGAGATGGATTTCAGGTTCATCCTTCAAGTTTGAAGCTATTACCATTGGAAAAATTCTTGTTAACTTTTTTAGACACAGCTTAGTAACAAATTGAACAAGTTCATGGATCCTTTAAACAAGGGAGACTATCCACTCAAACATGAGGACACGATTGGTAATAGATTACCAAGATTCACAAAAGAAGCGAGCAAAAGGCGTAAATGGATCATTCGACTTTATTAGCCTCAATTACTATCTGACAAGATATGCTCGAATACTAAACACAATAGCAATAGTAACAAAAGCTACAATCTTGATTCACTAACCAATCAGAGAGGTAATCATGTAAGCTATCTGATTTGTGTTCTATATTTGAATAACTTGGGTGAACTAATAGTTTTCTCTACATGCAACAACAGTGGAAAGAAATGGAACAGATATTGGTCAAAAGGTATGACTTGCTCACAGTGAGATCATCTTGCTACATGTTTGATAGTAGAAAGCAGGTAGATAATTAAAGACCCATTTTATAGTTAATTTAGCATAGAAAGAAATTCCAAAAGCATGCTGAAAATAACATTGATTTATATTTGTATCCAGGCTGGTTCTTCTTGTCTCTACATCTATCCAAAAGGAATAGAAGAACTCTTGCTATACACCAAGAAGACATACAACAACCCTACTATCTACATCATATAAAATGGTACAACAGCCTAACTGCAAAGTATGACAATGTATTCCATCTTTGTCGTTGAGATTTCCCACAAGTTTGAAATCAATTACCTTTTTAAAAGTTAGAAACAAAATATATCAGATGCACTGAGCAATGAATAAAGAGCATCAACTAACAATGAGCACACACCATCATCATCACCAGGCTGTACATGGAGTGTGCATATCGTCTGAAACCAGCACCTGGTGTTGCCATCTTTGTTACTTTATCAAGAGTTTAGTTGTCTACATTATATCTCTTGAATGGTTCACAACCAAGCATCTATTTACAAGGCATTGGGTCTAAAATGGAATCAATGACACCTTGCGTGACAAACAAACCAATGCGAGTCCTATATTTGCGAACTTCACAAGCTAGAAGCTAGTATCTTTGCTAATAATAACAGCAACACAATATGATAGTATTTGTAAGGCACACATCACACTGCCACTCCCTAGCACATACATCGACCAACATACTATTGGCACTAATTCTATAAATATTCATCAATAAAATTATCTTGCAACCTAATAACTTGAGCAGATGACTGATGCAATCATTCATGCACACCTTAAGGGCAAAAGACTAGTTCACTAACCGAAGATACTACCTAATTTGAATGGGAGGCGAGGAGGCAGCAGACCGGAGGCGGTGGAGGAGTGGGAGGCAGCGGATCACGGTGGATCGGCGAGGGAGAAGGAGGATGAGGACGGGAGGCGGCGGATCTGCAGCAGTGGAGGAGGCGGCGGGGTCGGGTGTGGCGGCAGGAGACGAGGGGGAGGCGTCGGGTGCGGCGGCAGACGAGCGAGGCGGCTGCAGAGTGGTGGAGGAGGAGGGAGGCGGCGGTGGAGGAAGAGGAGGACGGGGAGGCGGCGCGGTCGGGGAGGTGGGGAGAGACGAGAGGAGGCGTCGGGTGCGGCGGTGGCGAGCGAGGCGGCTGCAGAGTGGTGGAGGAGGGAGGCGGTGGTGGAGAGGAGGAGGAGGGGAGGCGGCGCCGGTCGGGAGGAGGGGAGGAGGCGAGGAGGCGTCGGGTGCGGCAGCGACGAGGAGGCGGCGATTCAAGTGCTGAGGCAGGCTGCGGCGATGGAGGAGAGGAGGAGATGAGGGAGGCGGCACGGTCCACAGAGGTGGGGAGGAGCGAGGGAGGCATCGGGGCTGCGGCGAGAGAGGCAGCGGCGATTTTGATCGTCGAGCAGTGCAGAGGCGATGGAGGAGGAGACGGCGCAAGAGGCGGAGGAGGCGGGGAGGCGAGTGAGCGATCGTGGGAGAGGGAGCAGCGATGGAGCGTCTTTGGGAGAGAGAGAGCAGCGGATGGGAGCGGCATTGGTGGAGGAGAAGCGGGGTTAGGAGTTAGAAAAGCAGGCGAAAAAAGCAAGTAGCGGTGTGGGAAAAAATGGCGCGACCTATTTTTCGCCCGAGTGTCAGAATTTAACGACACTCGAGAATCGATTCTCCCGTTGAGAACGCCGACTCTACTCCGTCAAAGTTTCGAGTGTCCGATCGGACACTCGGAAAATGTTAATTTTCCGAGTGTTTTATTCGCGCCCCGAGTGTTTCATAAGGCATTCGGGAAGTTACCGAGTGTATTATTCAAAACACTTGGGAAACTTCTGAGCACTCGGGAAAATAGACGATTCTGGTAGTGCGGGACTTGCAAACCAAGTAGCTAGTTCTTCTTGCCACGGCATGTCGGAGAGATCTTTTGAAAAGTAATTGTTGAGTTGTAATAGAACTTGACAAGAGAATGGATCAATCGCTGTTTAACTGGCAAATTAACTGCAGACAAAGTGGTCATTTAGTCCAACAAGTAACAACCACTGCTGTTTACTGAATCTACTCAAGATCACAGTTAACTAGGTAGTGCGACAGATTCCCCATGAATAACAAATATTCTAAATAAGCAGCCATTTTCTATAGAGGAACTGAAACTCGGTCAGATACCATACCACATCCAAAAAACTTAATGCAAAGCAGAAAATAATCACTTCCTAGCAGCCTTAAACAAGACAGGATGGGGCTGCTGTCAAATTGAAGACAAAAACAAGGACATGCGGCTGAGATCACTGAATTGTATATGCTTCCAAATATATAGGATTATGCTTTTGCAAATGATTGAGCTTATTTTCGTATAATTCCATTATGTAAACAACGGTGACATCTTAGAGTTGTCACTATTAAATTAGGCAACCACCGCAGCGTAATTTAGATGAGTGTATGCAAAACCATATTTCGTGATGTGAGCCATCCGATCAACGTAGCTGAGTATGGCTCAGATCCAAAAAAACACTGTAATCCACAACTAACGGCTCGAATATGTAGCCTGATGCGATTGCAGCCTTAACTCTCTCAAGCAGCCGTCGGTGTCCTGTCCGTACCGCGCCCCCCAACCTCGGCTCCTCAACAAACAACCACCTAAAAACCTCGTGATTTTCTTTTGAAAAAAAAAAGATCATCACATCACCAAATTTAAGAGGAAAAAGCCATTTGCATTCCTTGGGCGCCACTGCGCCAGTCGATGTCGCCACTTCAGTCCACGACCCAAAAGCCAACGAAAAGAACAGAGGAAGTTTCGCGTTGACGCAATCCAAATTCCACCGTGGCAGCGTTCCCGCCTACAAAAGCAGCTCGTGAGCTCATCCCGTCGATCACTTCCTCCTCCTCGCCGCCGCTTCTTGCAAAGACGCAGCAGACTTGTATGCCGCTCCGTTGGGCTGGCCACCACTGACTTGCATGTCCACATCCGCGGCACAACCACCATCGCTGCTCCGGCCGGCGGTGACCACCCACGGCGCCAGCAACAGGGTGCATCTCGCGAACCTCGACCATCTCTTCCGGAACCGCGGCGCCGTTGAGAGTGGGAGTGGTGCGCCGTCGGCGCCTGTGCAGCCGGTGCCGGCGCGGAGGAGGCAGCAGGCACCGCTGCTGCGCCTGCCGTCGTTCCTCGCGCGGGGTAGGGGCGAGGCCGTGAAGGAGGAGCAGGTGAACCTGTCACCGCGTTTGTTCCAGCCGGTGCCGCCCGACGGGCCGTCGCCGCGGGGGAACATCGCGGCGGCGTGGCGGCGGCTGCACGGCGAGCACGACTGGCGCGGCCTGCTCGACCCGCTGCACCCGGACCTCCGCCGCGAGATCGTCCGCTACGGGGAGTTCGTCGACGCCGCGTACGGCGCGTTCCTCGCCCGCCCCGACGCCGCGCCGGGGGACGGCGCCGCCGTGCGCGTCCCGCTACAGGACGCGGCCTACCGCGTCACGGCGCCGCTCTTCGCGACCTCATCCGTGGGCCTCCCGACCTGGCTCGCGGCCGCCGCGCCGTGTGCCGCGCAGCGCACGAGCCTCGTCGGGTACGTCGCCGTGTGCGACAACCCCGCCGAGGTCCGCCGCATGGGCCGGCGCGACATCGTCATCGCGCTCCGCGGCACCTGCACGGTCCTTGAATGGGCCGAGAACGTCCGCGCTGGCCTCGTCCCGGCCACCGACGGCGCCGCCTCTCCGGGCTCCTCCATCCCGAAGGTGGAATGCGGGTTCTGGAACCTCTACAAGACGGCCGGCAACGGCTCGCCGAGCTTGTCGGAGATGGTCGTGTCCGAAGTGCGCAGGCTACTCAACAAGTACGTAGCCTCTCACGACCCATCTAAACTAATCTATTGTACGTGACATTATTAATAAGACATTAGTCTTACTAATTACTCTAAAAACTGCTAATTGCTCTGTTAATTAATTGCAGTAATCAACACTTAAGTAATTAGCAATTGATGAAGACGTGTGTGTTGGTGCCTGCAGGTATAAGGGCGAGGAGGTGAGCATCACGGTGACGGGGCACAGCCTTGGGGCGGCGCTGGCAGTGCTGATCGCCGACGAACTGGCGGGGTGCGCCGGCGCGCCGGCGCCGGTGGCGGTGTTCTCGTTCGGCGGGCCACGGGTGGGGGACAGGATATTCGCGGAACGCGTGGAGGCCCGGGGCGCGCGCGTGCTCCGCGTGGTGAACGCGCACGACGTCGTGCCGCGGTTCCCGCCGCCGCTGCCCGGCCGCTACGCCGACGTCGGCCGCGAGCTGCGCCTCGACAGCCGCGCGTCGCCGTACCTCAGGCCCGACGCTGACGCCGCGTGCTGCCACGACCTGGAGGCATACATCCACCTGGTCGATGGCTTCCTGGACTCGAATTGCCCCTTCCGCGCCAACGCCAAGCGCAGCATCCTGCGGCTGCTCAAGAACCAGGGCGGCAACGTCAAGCAGCTATACATCAGCAAGGCCATGGACATGCGCATCCGGCTCGACGGCCGCGCCGATATGCCCGGCTCGCCGCTCGGCCGCTGCGTAGAGGTGGCCGGCGCGGCGGGCACCGTGCTTGAGTGCGTGCACTGACGACGACGACAAACCGACCGGCGGGAAATGTCGGCGATGGGAGTTCGTTTGTTTGGTCAAGGGTTAGTGGAGGAGTTGACTTTGGATTTTTTTTTCTCTCATTTTTCTTTAGTATTTGGTCTCAAGTTTTACCAAGTACAAAAGATGAGGTGTTGTTTAATTAGGTTGGTAGATAGTAGATACCAAGGGCGCGCTCGGACTTACAGACCGAGCGCCAGCATCGTACAGTCCTCCCGTCACAATCACGACATATTTTTTCACTTGATGTAACATAGGAATATTTATATGTAACATTTCGAAGAAGGATATCTCACAAATCTCAGAATCAAAATAAAATATATGAAAAAGGACGTTAACATATAAAAAAAAATGCAACATCTCATAATTCATATGCAATATTTTTTTTTCAACGATTACAACATTTTTTCAACGATCGCAATATTTTTTTTTCAACAGTCACAACATATTTTTTTCAACTATTGTAACATTTTTTTCAACATCGCAAAAGAACTTGAGGGCTCACAGATGCAATATTTCAACATCTAAAAAACAAACAAGAGAAACATCTGAAGAGACTCATTTTCAATCATTTGTTACTACAACACTAACAAATACAGTTCCTAACATCTCAAATCACCTGTTGCAACAAAAAAAACTCTAACAGCGACAAACAACCAAATCACCGGTATCACCCTCAACGATGGTGTCGATGCGCTCGGCCTTAAGCTCCGGGCAGCACGGCAATCGCGACGGAGGAGGTGGCTAAGCGGAGGAGGCAGGACTGAGGGAGGCCGTGCACGCTGGTAGTGGGGACGCTGTGGAGGCGGCGGGCCTTGAGGGCGGAGTCTTCTTGGGAACCTGTGAGGCGGGCCTGCGGAGGAGGCCTGGACGTGGAGGCTTGGCGGGGAGGCGGAGTGAGGCTAGAGCGCGGCGGAGGGGGCCAGGGTACGGAGGCGAGACGGTCGGCGACGGAGTGAGGTTGAGCCTTGGCATGAGTGGGCGATGAAGAGGCAGGGGCATGAAGGCGAGGCGGCTGATGGCCGCGTGCGGAGGCGATTTGGGGAAGAAATTTTGGGGAAAGGAAGAAGAACGGTAGAAACGAATGTTCAAGTGGATAAGAAGTGAGAGGTTCAACTAAAAATGGCTTGGACTAAGCAACTCAGGTAGTGGACGCCGTCCGATGCGTTGGACTGCCGAGCGGTACTAATACCCATACACCAAACATGCGATTGATATGGTACATGAAGAAGACTTGTATAGCTGAAGATTATTTATTCATTAATTGGTACAAAAATATAGTGATGTCATCTTGTCTTACACAGTTACACTTACATGACTTATATATATATATATAATGCAAATCTCCTAAAAAAATTATGTTTGCCATCACCCACTCTAAACCATTGTACAATGGACGGGGAAAAAATCAAAATGAAGTAAATTCTCCTAGTCTTGCCGATCGAAAAGATCTTCACGGGGGGGATGATCTCCACAGAAGCCGGTTGCTTCCGACAGCGGGAGGGCCCCTCCAATCCGAACGCGAAGAATGATTCTGCATACAAGGATGGATGAACGGATGCTTCATCCATCAGAGAGAGAAACTGAGGCCAAGAAGGCTGCAGAGGTGCAACGCAACGGCGAATGACATTGATTTTTTACTTACCGGATTGACGTCCCTGTAGGAGTGCGTCCCTCCCCGGGAACCGCATTTATTTCTCTCCGCGAGAGACCGGCTAGTTGCCGGTCAAGCTGGACTCCAAGTTAGACACCAAGTTAGTACTACTAACTAGCACAGATGGTAGCTGAGCTGGTTGGACCAGGCTCAAGCAAGTACTCCCTTCCTCACGACTGGATCCAGTGTAAGGATATGGATGTATAGATGTACACATATATTTTTTTTTAGAAAAACCTAGTATTTATAAGGTATATTAGATATATAAACTAGTAAGTATACTGAAAATACATTTTTAACTGTACACTGCACTGCAGATCGCGATTCACTGATTCAACCCACTACGGCCCATCTCCAAGCGTCGCGCACGTGACCAAGCCGGCAGCCCAAACATGTGCCACTGCCCGCCTGCCCCCAACCCCATCCATAGTCTGCACTCCCCACTCCTGAGTCATCGAGAGCTAACCTTTCCTCCCCTTTTTCGCTCTGTGGCGGCGGCAGGAGCCTGAGACCTGTGATGGCGGCGGTGGGGCGGTGAGCACCGAGCCGGCGGGATAGTGGGCGCGCGGCGTGGCTAGCGGCAAGGGAGGAAGCCTGCGGTGTGGCGGCGCCGAGCCGAGCTCGAGCCCGCGAAGCGACCAGCCGCGCGAAGGAAGCGGCAGACGCGTGGCGAGGTCAAGGTGAGCTCCTCTGTTGTTTTATTGCCTCGTCTCGTCTCGCGGCCTCCTCCTACTCGGGCTGGCTCCTCGGTCCCTAGGGGCAAGGTTGGCGGCGCTCGCCTCCCGCGACCGCTCCTCCTTCGCCGCCATCGCCGCCGTGATGCCGTGATGGGGATTAGAGAACAACCGAACAGGGTCGGGGACTCGAGGAAGCTGGAAGGCCGAGGCGGCAAGATCAACACCAAGCGGGATGGATTGGATGGGCGCCTCCCATTGAAGTCGTTTTGGTATTCTTTGTTGGACTCATGGACTGGAGTTTGGCATAGGAGAGAGATGCGCATCTTGTGTTTGATGAAATGCTACGCTTGATTGTTGCGGTCCTTGTGGAGTAGCAAGCAGGAGCATGTTACAGTTGTTTTTTGCTGCATGGCTGCATCCAAAGAGGCTCCCAATTAGTTCTGACTTCTGATAAGTGATAAGTGGATGTGCATTGGCAATTTGGCTCATGCCTCATGGAATCAGAATGGCACTGACCACTGATCGTTACTTACCTAGTTACTTGTTAGCTACTTAGCTTTATAGCTTAGCTTGTATGTATACGTCAGTGAATTAGATTGGCACAATGGCACTGATCGTTACTTGTTAGCTTCTTAGGCTCATAGCTTATATGTATTAATGCATATGCCAGGGGATAATTTCATAAGATTATTCTGTCATAAATGCCCAATTATTTATGTGAAACATTTGTTTTTAATGTAGACCGCAGACCATTCAGTTGCAAGTGCAAAATGAGAGTGACTCCGAACACCCATTCTGAAAAGGAATAATTGAGTATTTTCATCAGCTAAAGAAGTGAAATTAGATTTTTATTATTGTGAGGATGACATATGACCACATGTCATCCTCACAATAATGCAATCTCGAATTTCACATCAAGATGATGGCAAATCCTTGAATCTCCCGGCTATATAAAAATTATATTATTAGATTTGTTGTTAAAAATACTTTTCACAATAGTGTAATTTTATTAATACATCTTAATGCAAAATTATAAAAAGTAACCGTCAAAGTCAAAGACTATGAAAAATGAAAAACGTCGAGTAAAAAAGAACTAGAAGAGTACAACGGTGCGAGTCCTAGCAACAGAGATGATCGATGTCTGCGTGGGAGCTCGACGTTCGAATCCGTATTCGTATTTGTGCCCGTATCGGCGCGCTCGATCCATGGTCTAGCGGAGAAAATGATCGATGCCAACTTATAACAACTCTGATTGTACCCAAATTCAGCTGTACGACCGTGCACGGATCGTCAACTCTGAGGAAACGGAGCGTAATTTTATCCAGCCCGGTTCGACCCCAAACATTCGAGGGATACCACCGTCGTGCCGCACGTACGTACGTACAACATACACGCAAGGCCACGCAGCAACAGCGTAAGGATCTGCGCGCCGGCCGCGTGAATTGATCTGCTCAGTTGGTCATACGCTCAAAGCCTCGTACTCATCTGCCAGACAAGCGCTTCTGCGTGGTGAGTAGAGCACATATGGTCAGCATACATGGTCGTTTCAGGGAATTGAACCATATTCCATATCGGGAGACCGAGAAAGTCAGGAGTTGAGCACGTAGGAACATCTCATACTCGATCGATCTACGATGGCTGCTCGTTATCAGATGCTTCTTCATGCGTGACCGGTTTCCGTCTAGTGTGCGTGCCGACGCGAGCAAGTCTAGTGTGCACGAAGCCACGAACGACGGCGACTTTGTGTCAGCTCGCGTGCGTCCACAAAAGCTGCTGCTAGCTGGCTGGCTTCTCGGGCCATTCCGCACCATATGTTTCTGGGCGAAATGCTGCCGGTGTTTCGACGTGGTGAGCTCGGCGGCGACGGCACGCTGCTCGTTACGCCTATGGACGGCGCAGTGTTGCGGCGCGATTCGGCGGTCATGTACGTGTGCACTAGCCTACCGCCAGACTCGTGCCGACATGCATTGCACTGCTTTGCCTTGCGTAGGGTAGCGCACATGTTAACCAAGCACTGGCGTGAATTTGGGATCAAAACTACGCGTGCTACGCTACAGACGCAATCACATCCAGATTGTGGTCAGTCAAAGCAATGTACTTTTGGAAGTGCTGTGTTCGCATGGAGATTCAGAAGAACAAATCGCAGACTCCGGGCATGATGAGGGCAGTTTCTCTGTAATAATGTACACTTCACTATATTATTATACTGTGGCACTCTGACGTACAGTTTTAATTATGCAGCATTAAACAACAACACAAGGAATTACCTGAATCTATTTTTTTCCTGTAAGCACAACAGCCTCTGCACTCTGCAGGTTCATGTTGCCGTGCATATGCATCCCGGATCAGTATGCCAAGGAATGCGTGTATCAGAAAACTATACAGTGGAAAACTCTCAGACTTGGAAGTGATCTATTATGTGTTGTATGACATCGGCACCTTCGTTCATAAAGGCGTACTTAACCTGCAGAAAGAATCAGGAAAATCAAGAGTTAACTTCATCGTAAATTCGTGATGCAAGAACACACGTTTTAATGACAGGAAGAAGGCAGATAAGAAACCTGAATAATACTGTGTGCTGCGAATTTCTGTCTGCTATTACGGAAGCTAACATCAAACTTTTCCCACGAAACTTGTCGAAGTCCTGTCACCATTTTCTCTGCATAGTAGCACATTCAGAAAATGAAAATAGTGTCATTTTAATTTTTAAGGAAAATATTTTCAAGTACTTTCAGAAAATGTTAGTGTCTGAGATACTCCACAGGGCTTGCTAACTTCTACTAACATGGTCATGTTTGTTATCATTTCATGTCATAGAACAACGATGCCTCGTCTAGGCCATTGGTTCCAAGAAATCTGTAAGCACATCGAAAGCATTTGAACGAAATGCTAAAAACAATGAAAAATTGAGCAAAAAATCTTCATCAGTTCCATCACCAGAAAATCCCCCGGCTTTTCCATATTGAATTCGAACAGAACAACGGGATCAATGACTAATGATGGTACTTTGTCTATTTTTCACGTCCTGAGTTATATAACCCAGTCAATAAGTATGGTGAGAAACATCAGACAAAACGGCCTTTCTAATGCACCACCAAGATTGCAGTCATCCAGTTGACTGTTGAATGCGAAAAATGAACCTACTCGTTTTGAACAAAATAACTTGCTTGCCAATTAGTTATGACTAACTTTTGGAGTCCTAACTTTTACATTCAGAAGTCAATAAAACAAGATATCAGATGAAAGTCAAGATGTAGTGAGAAACAATGAATTGCTCTAAATAATGAAGCTTGTTACTTACCTATGTGAATCAATGGACTTGTAACAACTAACAAGTCATTCCTTTGTTTTCTTTAAGGTTCCCAGAATAAAAAATAGAAATAATATGAATAAAATGTGTAACATACAATATCATCTTCAAAATACTTGCTAATTAATAGGAAAATAACGGCAAATGCCCACAGGTAATTGCATAACTAATCATGTGAGCTAATTCACAAAAAAGGCATCAGCAAAGGACATCTATGTTAACAGGGTTTCATGATCTTTGTGTAGATGCAACCCCAAAGTTCGACAAATTATATTTCTAGTCTTCAATGGGATCCACAATACAGAAAAGCATAGTTTGATGAAGCAAATATACACAAACTCAAGCTCCATTAAAATATTATGGTGAGTAAGACAACGCCTGCATGTTGAATATGAAGTAAAAAAAATGCAGGAAACATATATTATCTGCTTTTTGTCAGGTTCTGAAAAATTGAGTACTCAGTTTACTCCTAATCATATAATAATTTTTTTCGGATGCATTCATACTCATGTTGAAGCTGGACAGAAATAAAGAGAAATGGTGTCCAGACTCCAGAACTGTGATCAAAGGACACCCTGTACACATACCCAAGAAAAGGATGGCCCATCTGCCCAAATATTATAGATATTATATCAATATCCAGCCTACTTCGAAGATGTTGTCTCTGTATATCTCTCAGGAAAGATCAAAAGCACTCCAGTCGTACGCAAATCACATGAATGAAGGATAATTTCCACGAAGGAACCAATTTGGCAATTTCAGACTATACTGTTCAGGAACTGTGCTAAAAAATGTGCAAAACTAACTACCATATGATCCACATATACTCCATACAAACACTACAAACATATAAAGAAAGGCATATATTCTTGCAGCATATCAATTTGGTTGTTAGGTGCTAATCAGTAGATACCTGTGTGTGGCAACATGTAAGTCTATAAACAATCCTAATTCAGAACAAGGTTTTCATAGACTTTACTATGTAAACTGTTCCACACATAAAACAAGTAGACCACATCCCTAGTTGTCAAATTATGTTTGGTGCTGCTTCAGTCCGAAACTTCAAAGGCAAGCCAACTTTCCCTGGGCCTTTCATTAACAACCTAGCCTGATTGTCAAATGAGCAACCTTTGGATGCGGAACCACACATAATCTCACAAATCATTTGATTTTTCTATTCAGCACACCATGTGGAATATCACAGTTCATATGATACGGGGTGGAATCAGAATAATTTGATGACATTGTTTGCGTAATTGTTCCATCCAAAATGTTAATGAATGCCCAGTGGTAAGACCAAAATAACGCACTACAAAATCTTAGTAACACAATAGCTTGTTGTTTCAAGACTAAAAAAGAACAGGTGGTTCCAGCTAGATACCGTCAAGAATTCCTGTTTCAAGACTAAAACTGGTATAATTGATTTCAGAAGTGTTGAATTGGTTTATTCAATTACGTAGTATGCCAAAGAATTTTCTATGACGGAAAGACTAAGTAAGCAAGATCATATTTTGCATATAGCACTGAAGCATCATTAGAAGCTAGTAGCTACTAAAGATACATGAAACAGGCAAAAAAGATAGCAACATAATTCCTTAAAAGTAGAGACAGAAAAAATAACATCATGCATGCAACATTGTAAACTGACCTTCCAATATGTCCAAATCGCAGTCTATTGTCGAATCTTGACACTTTTCATCATCAATTACTTCTGAGTGTTCCTCATGTACAATGTGGGGGTACTTCTCACACAAGGATTCCTCCCACTGCACATCATGAAGAAACAAAAGGGACCTTTTTATATGAGAATGGTGCTATGAGCAAATCCCGTTGTCCTTCCTAGATAATAGGCCCAGAAGGCCAGAACAATCAGAAATCAATAAAAATACCTTAGGCAGCTCAGTGCTTCTTCTAATAGATGATGTTCTCCAGCCAACAATGTCTGAATGTAGTTAAAAGAATTGATGAGTAGGTATAAAATAAAAAAAGGAACAATTTGAATGCTACATAAGTACATAGAAAACCAAGATATTTCAAATAACAAGGATACGATCACAGTCAGCATTTGCATATGCCACTCGTCGTTTAAATGCTCGCAAAGCAGATCTAAAAAGGTGTATTAACCAGAGTTAGTATAGTTATCACAAACTATGCAAGCCAGAATGAGCGAAATATTATTTGGAACAGAAATAGACAATGAAGGGAAATAATCCAAAAGAAACTGAAGGTAAGATAAACCTTACATAAAGTAAAGATCACCATAATCTTCAACCATACGCTGCAACAGTGGTGGTTCTCCCTCATCATCGTCTGTAAGAAAAAGATGTTTCCCAGTTCTCCTAAATATCCAATGGATGACCCGACAAGCAACTTTTTCCATTGTAATGGATCCAAAGAGGAACGGAACCTAATTTGTAACAGTGAAGAACATTCACATCAAACAAAGAATGGATGCGGTTGTTATGCAAAAAGCTCATGGAATATGGTATATAATCTGGAGCGGAAAAAGAAACAAAAGGAGTTTGTTTATCCAGTAATATCTGATCACTAGATATATGACAGTAAAATGACTCACCCGAACAAGTTAAACAAAATGAAGGAAATTTTGAAGTCTTTTTGGGAGGCAAATTTTGAGATCTTGGAGGGGCAAGAGCCAAGAAGCATGACAACAACTTTGTAAGTTTCTTATAAGAAAAACACTGTTCTTTTCTTCCTCCAAAGTTTTGGAAGATTTTGGCCTCCCTATGGGGCCCTTTTATGGGTATCAAATGCTCTGAAGCCAGTGAAAACAAAACTATGGACATCTAGTACTCAAACATTTTTTCTATATTTCCAGACAAACTATAAATGTATGAACTATGAAGCATGAAAGAAATATCAGATTTGACACAGCGGAAAATTGGATTAATAAAAGAAATGAGCAAAAGATTCTGTATTAGTTTCAAAACATTTTAATAAACATATATACAATATAAACTGTCAGGTACCATCCTCATGCTACTAAATAAACAGATTGGAATTCACATGATCGTCAAAGTGAAAAAAGAAAAGGAGATACAGGTAATAAAAAAGAGTGCTCAACAACAGTACCTGCTTGTTCCCTTGAGAACCAAGGTGAGGCGTTGCTACGGTTATAAAGTTCATTGCTTCCAGCCCGCAGATTGTCCCTTTGGTTTTGCCATCAAACATGTCATTTGGATGTCTGTAAAGTTTTGCGATTGCATATCTTGCTACTAATCCACCAACGGAGTGTGCAAGAAAGGAAATTTTCGTGAGTTCTGGCTTTCCACTGATTACATCAAGCACCTGAGTAAGAGAATAGAAATGAGGATCATACTATTAATATGTATATCACTATTGTGGACCAGCTAGCCTCTAAAGTACAAACGATCTGCCACCTGTGGTACTTACCTCATCTGCTAAGCGTTCCCCCATAACATCAACACCATCTAGAGTCAAGGTGTACATGTTTTTCTCACTACCTGTAAAATTGAAAAAATAAGTCTACATAACACAAGCTCGATAAATAGACTACCCAAACTTACGGCTACCTTCAAAGTTACAAATTCAGAAAGGGGTTATTGTATATCACATAGCAATACTCAAAGTTTGTAACTGAACCGTGTGCAACATAATAGTTCTATCTAGATTTTTTTTGTTCTCTCATAACAAACATGGTCATATTTATATTTGTAGTTCTGTCATATACATATTTCAATGCAGCATTCTCAAATTTAAGATCCCGGTACTAGAATATCAGTTAATTAGTCTTTCCAAATAAAAATCCCCCCCCCCAAAAAAAAGAAGGCTTTTTTTTGTAATAAAAAAGAAGGTACCAAACCAAACCAGAAGACACACACAGAGCTTACCAATTATGTTAACCAATTCTAGGTGATCCTCTTAATATTCTTATCCATAGTTAAGAATTGATCAAAGCTAACAGATCTCATAAAAAAAGAGACTGATTCACTCAAGTTTCAGCTACGTTAATGTAAGAATCAACAATAATGCCCTATGGTTTCTTACTTGTTTTTTGTTAAGCAGACAAATATTTTCATTAGATCAGTTTCTAAAATGAAGGAAACAGAATGACAATTCGTGTGGAATAAGAAATTGAAGCATAAAATATTGAAATTTAGTAGAAAACTAGTGACTGTCGTTTGTAATGGAAAACCAAAATGCCACAACTTACAGTGCACAATTACACCGTCAGGAAGTTGCTCTACAAATTCGTTAGCTGCGTAATGCCAGTTAGCAGTACTGCTCAAAGAAAAAGGAACAAATTGATCACTAAGAGAAGATTTGAGCAAAAAAAGGTTATCAGTTCAGAAATGTAACTACAAACTTCGAAACTACTCGCGAAGAGGCACACCTATATGTCATTTGATAAATAAATAAGATCAATCATCAGCTGTAATGAAGAATTAGACTGCATCACCAAATAGCATGCAATCAATCTTGCATATGACAATTCACACTAGATTTTGCTAGGGTCAAATAATTATTTCCCTAGTTTTTGCCTTCTTGCAGAATCTTCATCCTTGCCTAGATCGCTACGGGGAAAGTTTAGGTTTGATGTCAGTTGACAACTTGACATGGATTCCAAACATAGAAGGGAACAACAAAAGGGAAAATACGGGCAGAGACAACTGAACCATCAGCTGTAATTCTGTAAAGACCTTCTTGGCCACACTACAGCTGTAGCTTCACTCTCAAATCATCCATAGCCAGGGACGAGTGCTTCATTATGTTGGGACTTGGGAATTTTCGAATCAGTTGCAACCGGCCTTACAATTGGATGCAGGTGCTCATTTCACCAAGTGACATAAAGCTTCCAATGTTCCCGTAGGCGCTAGGCGCTAGTCGGGCGGCAGACCAGCGACTAGCGTCTAATCGTCGCCTAGGCGGGATAAATCGGGTAGGCGGTCTAGGCGGGAGGGCTGCGCCTAGCGTCTAGGCGGACGCCTAGGGGAACACTGAAAGCTTCTCATATAAGTGAGAGCAATAACCTTAAAGTTGGTAGTATTTAGAGACCTTAACCAATATCAAATGCAAATTGTCACATTGGTCATTGGGAGTCAAGAGGTGGTGGGCCTAACATAAGGGATAAATGGCGGGTGATTGGTTGAGACTTGAGATGAATGGGCAGACAAAACTTTGGTATAGTTTCTCTTTTGTACAATGACATTATGTTTAAGTTTTTGCACAAGCCAACTGTTGCACTTTAGAAGCTACAAGCCTTTCATTCTCGCCTGCAGATATGGCCAAGCTAGGCTAGACAATCCGAAGTTCCATCTCATAGAAATATAGAACCGGCATTGGCAGAATATCAAGTATAGCAAAGGTAGCATCTACAGTGATCCCTCCCCGTTCACTAAATGCATACTGTCTACGACAGTGACGTGCTGTTCAATCAAATTCTGCAATAGAACCAAGATCACTGTCCACATGGGTAAACACTAGCATGAGAAGCCAAGATTGTAGTAAGGTTATTTCAATCCAATTCTGCATCGGCGCCTTCCTATTCCAAACACAACCATCAGCCGCTTGATCAAATTCCGCACTGAACAACACAATGCATAGGCATAATCATGCACAGCACGACCCAATTTGACAAACCCCAGTATCTATCTGTAAACGCGGGCCCAACTCACTCCACGAAATCCCACATTTTCCAACACCACCAAGCCGATGGCACGAGCAATGGGCGTCCTCGACCGCCATTCCGCTCCCTTCCAAGTTCCAATCCATCGCGACCCCAAGCTGCTCGACTCGATTCCACATCGGCGTCCTCTAATAAATTAAGATTTCCAACCCAGCTAGCTCCCTGGAGAGGAGAGCGGGCGGCTATCAACCGACGAGCGTGGGCTGATCGATGAAATTCCTGAACCGGCAAGGCATGTACGTATGGAAATCATGCGTGCGGCGGAAGGTACCTGCCGAGGATGCCGTGGACCATGACGAGGAGGTGGTCCGGGGCGGGGGAGGAGAGGGCGTCGCTCCAGACGTCGACGCCGCCGGACGGGGACTCCTGCGCCCTCATCGTCTCGTCGCCGCCGCCGCCGCCGCCCATGGCCGTCTACTCGGGTGCGCGCGCGCGTGGCGCTGGCGGTGTGTCGAATCCCAGATCTGAACAGAGGGGGAAAAGTGTAGGAGAATTGAGGATTTGCCATTGTACTTTCATGTGTAATTTAGGATTTGCTATTTTTGTGAGGATGATATGTGGGTTTTGACCATACGTTATCCTCACGCGCGAAAATAAATCACAGATATCACTTTTTAGGAGTGGCAAATCTTTAATTATTCCAAAAGTGTAATAACAGACTATTTCTGTGAAAGAGAGCTAAGACTAAGTTTTCGGTGGAAGCAAATCTTTTGTCATTACAAGGCTGTGTCACGGTAAACAGTGTCGTAACATTGTTTTGTAGCTGCCGAATCGAAAAACGACGGTGAGATGGAGAGGGGCACTGTAGCAACAGTACTTACCGTTTGTAGAATCAAAGATAGCCGATTAAAGGAGGCTGAATATGAGGTTTTTAAAACTTTTCAACTAATTAACAATTTTAAATAAGACTATCTTAATAAAGCTTCCCAGCACAAATATAATGACGAAACTTCTATGATATTTAAGGCAATTATGAACTTATGTCAATACTAGATACAATTCTCGCTAAGTAAATCTTACACAAGTAATAAGCTATAAATGTAAATGCGGAATAGTAAAGACAAGAGAAAACCACAACAGAGACAATGATGTTTTTCTCGTGGTATCAAAGACTTGTCGGCCTTCACTAGTCCACGTTGAGGAAACTTGAACGAATCAAGTTGGCTCCACGAATTAAGCCTTAACCCTCAATCACTATCATTGCTCTTCCACTTCTCCGAAGTGAGCACGCAACCACTTCACAATCCATTGTTAGGGCTCTTCATAATCTTCTTTGAAGAGCTCACCGCGCAAACTTCCTCTAAAGCCGTCTAGGTGCCGGCAAGCACTAAGAGTAATAAACCAAGTGTTTTGCTTGAGGAAAAATCAAGTACCGACAAGATCAACTAATGATGCAATGCACTTGAATGCTCTCAACTACCTCAAAAATGGGAATTCTAAGCAAATGAGTAGTAGATAGTGTCTAAGAGCTCAAGAGTATGCAATGAGAGTGAATATGCTTAACAACAACCAGCTAGAGGCAGGTGGGGAGGTATTTATAACCCCCACCAACAAAACTAGCCGTTTGAACTAATTCCCTGAAAAAATCAGCACTTGCGGTAATACCGTCGTTCAAACCAGGTATTACCAATTTCAGGAGTAACGGTAGGAACAATCGCATTTAATGTTTTGAACTAGCCATGATAGGAAAAGGTGCGGTATTACTGCCAACTAGAATTCGGTATTACCGCACAGAGGTAATGCCGCTCGGCTATATCGGTGTTATCGATTTCCAGATAATCAAAAACTCAAGAAAACACCCTCTTTGGAAAAATCGTACCGCTATTAAAATATCGGTAGTACTGATCAGCGGTAGTACCGCTCAGATTATGCGGTCATACCGATTCTCAGATAGAATAAAAAAACACTTAAAAATGAGCTCTCAAGTCCGGCCGTCCACGTGGTCCGACCAAATCAGTTCAAATGTTTGGACCACATGATCGGACCGTCCGATCGGTCACCTGACTTGCGGTAGTGCCGCTTCTCACTTACGATCATACCATTTTCAAGTTTTAAGAAAAAAAACTCTCAAAAACATGTTCTCTGTTAAAAACATACTGCCATTTCTTTCGGTATTACCGACCTGCAGTAATACCGCTCAACAACTGTGGTCATACCGAATTTGGGGTTTTATGAAAACCTTCCAAGACATGCTCTCTGAAAAATACATACCGCCAATATAAATTTCTGTATTACCGATCTGCGGTAATACCGCTCAATACTTGCGGTCTTACCGATTTTCAAAACAATTTTCCAGAAGCTCAAATCAAAGCAATGCATGAACCCTAATTGATCATTATGGCACAAAAAATAGTCTCTCAAGCTACTAGCCATGATCCCTTTTTATAGTACGGCGTTTATCCTATAAATCCAGTCTTTTCTCCAAACACCAAGACTGGTAAAAGCTATAAAAGGGTCCTTAGGCTATATAATACCTTTGTCTTGATCCATATTGATCTTTCATTACATTCGCATTGCCAATAGTCTTGTCATCATTCAATCATTGGGACTTAACCTTTAACATATCTTAGCACATATGGTAGTCCCTTAACATAATGTTGACATTAATTACCAAAAACAAATCTGAGGGCCTGGATACTTTCAATCTCCCCCTTTTTGGTAATTGATGACAACACAATCGATATAAAGGATATGAAAGATTTTGAATATGCGCAATGTTGTATATTCTTGTTTTGACATTTGATAAGCAAGAAATTTTTTATTTGAGTTCAAAAGAGATGAAGAATTTGTTGCTTTCAAAGTCAATCAATAAATAGAGAAAGCCCCCCCCCCCAAAATATGTGCATCAAGGTTCATGAAGTAATTTTCATGCACATTTGTAGAATTTGAAAATTTTGACGGAGCTTCCTTTATTTATTGGATATGTGGAACAATGTGAACAAATGATCATTCAAGCAATAATAGAGGATAAATAATAAAAGATGCTTGAATTTATAAATTCCATAACCAAAGATATTAAGCATCATTCCAAATTGCATAGACTTAAGAGACATGATGCGATAAGTTTAAACTAGACTATTACAAGCACATATGTTCCAAGTATTTTAAGCATAATAAAGACATTACAAACCACATCCAAGGCCAAAACATTGTTCAAACAGAGACGATAAGATAATAGATAGATAGATAGATTCCCCAAGAGCTAAGCTCCCCCTTAATCTTTCAATCTTGATCTCCAAACTTCTCCCCCTTTAGCATCAAGAACCAAAAGGAATCATTCAGCTAGATCTTGAGAAGGTGGTGGAGCTTGAGAGGTTGAAGCTTGAAGTGGATCTTGAACCAATGTGTTGCGGTGACGGCATCCATAACGAGCTGGAGTAGATAAGGCTTACTCAAGAGCATTCACACTTTCTGTCAATGCAGCCAACCTATTGTTGGTTTTAGATTGAAATTCTTGCTGAGAATTTCGAATCTTCAAAATAGCTGAATAGATCTGAGAAAGAGTGATTGGATCTTCAGCTGGAGCATTTTCTTGCGCCAGTGGGGGAATTTCTACAAGAATTGGACCCCCATCCCTTGGCTTATGGACTCTTGGACGTCCATCTCTAAACTGGATCTTTTTCATGATAAGAGCTATAATGTAAGGAGCAAAATAAATTCTTTTGAACCGATCATTCTTGGAAGCTTCAATTTCCCTGATGATGAGATCAACAACATCAAATTTCCTTCCATTCATGATATTCTCTATGATGTTCCAAGCATGTCCTCAAATTACATTGAAGTTGCCACTTTTAGAAAAGAAAGTGTGATTGATGATCCGGTTGATCAAGCTTGGTAACTGTCTCAGTCCTCCAATTCTTCCAGGCACAAAGTTTACATTTTCATTATAGAACTGACACAAGCCTGGATTCTGAGTGCTCCTTTGTCAAAGATCTTGTCTTGAGTACCTAAGTATGTCCTCAGAGCTCGCTCAAACTCAGTTTTTGTAGCTTGCAAACGCTGAGTCCCTGTCATCCATATTAAAAGATCAAAGTATGGGGATGCAAAGACAGTAGCATAGAACTGTTGAATCACTTCTTCATTGTAGTCACACTTAAATCCCACTATCTCTTCTAGACCAGCTCTTTGAAACAGACGGTATGCTCCAGCAAAATGGTCAATTTTCTCCAAATGTGCCCAATCTATATATCTGTGATCAACAAATTGACAATGATGACTATAGAGTTGAGCATAAACTTACTACTGGAATCTGGTATGAAACCTTGAGTCTGTTGAGTTAGCTGGTTTTTTAAATTGATTTGCATGATAAAGAATTGCTGAATTGTCGCTTGAAATCTGTGTGAGATCAACATCAGGCTCTTCGGCCTCTGCCATATCCTCATCACCGCCCTCTTCCTCATAAAAATCCTCATCCTCTTCATCATTGTCACTTGATTGTCACTACGGATTTTCTTAATTTTGAAATCAAATTCATTTTGAGCCCTTTCTGCAAAAATTTTGAAAATGCCGGAGGTTTCAGCTTTGTCATCTAGGAAGAATACCCATGTATATCTAAAGTAATCATCCACAATGACTAAACAATAGCTATTAACCCCCATACTCTTATAGGTTGTTAGCCAAAACAAATCCATATGTAAAAGTTCTAATGGTCTAAAAGTTGACATGATACTTTTAGAATGATGGGAATTAGCAACTTGTTTACCGTCTTGACAAACACTACAAAGTCTATTTTTCTTAAACTTCACATCCTTCAAGCCAACAACTAAATCATGTTTGAAAAGCTTTTTAAGTTAAATCATACCAACATAAACTAGCCTTCTATACCAAAGCCAACTCAAAGAGGTTTTTGCAATTAAACAAGTTTTCAAATATAAATCATTTGAAGAAAAATCAATCAAATAAGGATTTCCAAATCTAAAGCCTTTGAAAGCTAAAGAATTGTCTTTTTCATTTAAAATTGAAACACCATTTTGAGAAAATGAACACGTTAAACCAAGATCACATATTTGAGCAACGGATAACAAATTGAAATTTAGTGATTCAACTAAAGATACATTAGAAATAGAAAGGTCATTAGAGATAGCAATTTTACCCAATCCTATTACTTTTCCTTTGCTATTATCACCAAATGTGATTTTGTCAATTCCTTTTTCATTCTCGAATGTGGTGAATATTGTTCTATCACCGATCATATGTTGAGTGCATCCACTATTAAGCACCCAATATTTTTCACCAGTCTTGTAGTTCACCTACAAAACAAGAATTAAGTTCTTTTAGGTATCTAAATTTGTTTGGGTCCTTGGAGGTTAGTGACCAAGGTTTTAGGCATCCAAATGGCATTCTTTTTTGTACCTAAAATTGAAGTGTCAATAAATTTTACTGCTACTTTGCCATCTTTAGACTTTCTAAGCATGTAGTAAGAATCGTAAATGTCATAAGACTTAGTATTAGCAATTGAGTATGTATTTGACAAATGTCCTATATTACGACATTTATTGCAATATTTACCATTTTCTTTTACAAACCTTGCGGGCTTGTAAACTTGCTTCTTACCCTTCTTGGGAATAAACCTAAGTCCTTCCTTATTGAATGGGTACCTTTGCTCACTCAATAGCTTGTCAAGGGTTGCTTTACCATTGAAGCATCTTTCCAAGCTCTTACTTAACTTGGTGACTTGCTCTTTTAGCTCATGATTTTCAACAATGAGCAATGGATCACATGTATTAGCTATATTAGCAATTGAATCAATTTTAGAACAATATGGCATAGATAATAAGTCATCACATGATGTAGAAGAGCTAGACATGGATATTGCATTTGAAGCAACTTCTACTCTAGACATCTTATTCATTAAATTGCAAGTAATTCCAACATTTGAATGTGATTTTTCAATATCTTTTAAGAGGAGAATCATGAGCTTCCTTTAGCTCCTCATAAGTGTCTTTTAGAGAGATGTACTCTTTATTAATGATCTTAAATTTTGACATCTCTTTTCCAAGATATTCATTTAATTCTTCAAGTATATCCATTAATTTATCATATGAAGGTTTATTATCATCAATGGATTTTACCTTATATCCTTTTGCCATGAGACAAGTAGGAGTGGAGAAGAGCGATGACGCTTCCTTGATGGCGATGGCAATAAGTTCTCTTTTCTTGAAGGACCCTTCATCATTTGAATCATAGTCAGAATCCGAATATTTTTCATTGGAATCCCATTCTCCAATATAAGCTTTATTTTTACCATCTTTGTGAAGCTTCTTGAAAAGTTTCTTCTTGTCATTGTATTATTTCTTCTTTGATGATTTGCCCTTATCATCCTTCTTATTGGGGCAATGAGAGGCAATGTGCCCTTTCCCATCGCACCCATATCAACGAATATTGCTATAACGCTTGTTGTCATTTGAGGATTGCCCTTACTTGCTCTTGTCAAAGTTAAAGATTCGATATGGGCGTCTTCTCATGAATTTCTTTATTTTTCTCACAAGAAGAGCAAATTCTTCTTCGGAGTCTTCTTCTTTATTCTCTGATTCTTCACTTGATTCCGCTTTTGCCTTGAAAGCGGTAATCTTTTTCTTGGAGGAAGATGACTCCAAAAGTTCTTTCTTGTCCTCCTTGTATAACCCATTGGTGATGAGATTGTCCAAGAGACTGGTTGGAGTCATTCTTGGCAATTCGGAAGAGTTGAGAAATTAAATCACCAATGTCTCATATTTCTCCGGTAGAGCCCTAAATATTTTTCTCACAATATCAATATCAAGAAGGTTAGTGCCTAAGCCCATGAGCTCATTTACAATGTTGTTAAGACGAGAATACATCTCATTGATATTTTCATAAGGCAACATTGCAAATGTCTTATACTTAATCCGGAGCCTATGTAATTTGGCCTCTTCGACCGTGGATGTTCCCTCATGGATTTTCGAGAGGGTAGTCTAAATATCATGAGTGGTTTCCAAATTATTCACTCTATTGAACTCATCCGCGTTCAAAGCACCAAAGAGAGCATTCATTGCTTGAGCATCTAAATAAGCATTACGCCCCTTAAGTTCTGTGGGATGTAGTGGATCAAGAGGCATAACGTAACCCTCATTTACGATTTTCTATATGCTCGGACTCATAGCCTTTGAATAAATAGACATCCTAATTTTCTAATATTCATAATTTGAGCTATCAAATAAAGGTGTCTTTCCTATAGCAATTCCCTCACTAGCCATCCTTTTATCTCTTAGACGGTTAAGTCTAAATTAATGAGAGACCAAACTCTGATACCACTTGTAGGATCAAGGATAACCGACTAGAGGGGGGGTCAATAGGAGGTTTTTTAAACTTTTCAACTAATTAACAATTTTAAACAAGATTGTCTTAACAAAGCTTCCTAGCACAAATATAATGGCGGAACTTCTATGATATTTAAGATAATTATGAACTTATGTCAATACTAGATGCAATTATAGCTAAGCAAATCTTACACCAGTAAAAAGCTAGAAATGTAAATATGGAATAGTAAAGACAAGAGAAAACTACAATGGAGACAATGATGTTTTTCCCGTGGTATCGAAGACTCGCCGGTCTTCACTAGTCCACGTTGAGAAAACTTGAATGAATCAAGTCGGCTCCACGAATTAGGCCTTAACCCTCAATCACTATCGTTGCTCTTCCTCCTCTCCGGAGATGGTGAGCACGCAACCACTTCACAATCCGTTGCCAAGACTCTTCACAATCTTCTTTGAAGAGCTCACCACGCAAACTTCCTCCAAATCCGTCTAGGTGCCGGCAAGCACCAAGAGTAATAAACCAAGTGTTTTCCTTGAGATAAAATCAAGTGCCAACAAGATCAACTAATGATGCAATGCACTTGAATGCTCTTAAATACCTCAAAATGGGAATTCTAAGCAAATGAGTAGTAAAGAGTGTCTAAGAGCTCAAGAGTATTCAATGAGAGTGAATATGCTCAACAACAACCAGCTATAGGCAGGTGGGAATGTATTTATAACCCCCACCAACAAAACTAGCCGTTTGAACCAATTCCCTGAAAAAAATCCGCACTTGCGATAATACCGCCGTTCAAACCCGGTATTACTGATTTCAAGAGTAACGGTCGAAACAGTCGCATTTAATGCCTTGAACTAGCCGTTACAGGAAAAGGTGTGGTACTACCGCCAACTAGAATTCAGTATTACCGCACAGAGGTAATATCACTTGGCTATATCGGTGTTACCGATTTCCAGAGGATCAAGAACTCGGGAAAACACCCTCTCTGAAAAAATCGTACCGCCATTAAAATATCGGTACTACCGATCAGCGGTAGTACCGCTCATATTATACGGTCATACCGATTCTTAGAGAGAATCAAAAAACACTTAAAAATGAGCTCTCAAGTCTGACCGTCCACGTGGTCCAACCAGATCAGTTCAAATGTTTGGACCACACGATCGGACCACATGATCGGACCATCCGATCGGTCACCTGTACCGCTTCTCACTTGTGGTCATACCGTTTTCAAGTTTTAAGAAAGAACTCCCAAAAACATGTTCTCTGTTAAAAACATACCGCCATTTCTTTCGGTATTACCGACCTGCGGTAATACCGCTTAGCAACTGCGGTCATACCGAAATTTGGGTTTCAAGAAAACCTTCCAATACATGCTCTCTGAAAAATACATACCGCCAATATAAATTTCTGTATTACCGATCTGCGGTAATACCGCTCAATACTTACTGTCTTACTGATTTTCAAAATAATTTTCCAGAAGCTCAAATCAAAGCAATGCATGAACCCTAATTGATCATTAGGGCACAAAAATAATCTCTCAAGCTACTAGCCATGATCCCTCTTTATAGTACGGTGTTTATCCTATAAACCCAGTCTTTTCTCCAAACACCAAGACTGGTAAAAGCTATAAAATGGTCATTAGGCTATATAATACCTTTGTCTTGATCCATGTTGATCTTTCATCACATTTGCACTACCAATAGTCTTATCATCAATCAATCGTTGAGACTTAACCTTTAACACATCTTAGCACACATGTTAGTCCCTTAACATAATGTTGACATTAATTACCAAAAACAAATGTGAGGGCCTAGATACTTTCAGGCACGGCAATGGGGAGAGGCAGTGGAAAGGTAGGGGATGGATGGGATTATGGAAGCGTCGCGAGAGAAAGGGGCCTAGCCCAGCAAGCAAGGAAGCGTGGATTTTGAGGAGACGCGTGGTTTTGCACTCCACACCCTGAGCTGTACAGATTTTACCAACTTGCTCAGGTGGTTTGTGTGCTCGCTGCACGCTGAAGTTGAACTGTTGAAGAAGAGAGCGAGTATACATGTACGATTTTTTTAAATAAACCATTTTAAAATCATTTTACACAAATAAATCACAACTTAATTTTTTTTTACAGAAATAACCATTAGCCACTGGCCCATAGATGATTAGACCCTATCACGCAGTGGCCTGCGATTTGAGCTTAGTTGGTCCACAATCGCGGACTCGACCTCAACCCAACAAAGAGTCAGAATATCATCACTACGTTCTTCACTCTAAATTTAAATGATAATTATCTAATAATTACAACAACAAATACATAAATAGAACTCTACAGCAAGACATCCTACAATAAACATATCAATATAATTGCGATAAGAATAAATGCTCACACATAACTTGGGACCTCGCGGACAAGAACGTCCGGAACCATACGCTCAGGGGCATTGACTAGCAACATTACCATTAAATAAATCATTACCATAATGTAATCATAACTAATACTACTCATGATCCACATAACTATAATAGTGAATCCAATATCCACTAATAAGTTCTAAATAAATGAACTAATTATCTAAGGTTTAATTGAGGTAACTAAATAGGGATGAATTAATAATTGATAGCATGTGATGTGTAGGTACTACTCCTATTCATGCATAGCGCATTTAATGTTCGCATAAAAACAACAACAAAACAAGAATAAGTCCAAGACATATCAAGTACATAATAGAATAATAAACATATACATAAAAAGCTTATCATTCACCTATTCCATCATCAACATCGTTCATGTTTTCCATTATCATCATCTTTTTATTAGTACACTGTAATTCTACACGACATGTTATTTTGTTTATCTCATAGCTTATACTAATATAGTATGAGTGAACACTTGTCGGTGTTCACCCTATCATTTGCCTATCCTCCTCGGACTCAGGATCTCTCCGCTTCCGTGGAGGCCTACCATAGTAGGTCTTAAATAGTTAAATGCCCACCGAGATGGGTCTTTCTCTTTCATGATATAAATGTGCACATGATGCAAATGCAATTGTTCCATTGTCCAACATTAGCATATCATCATCATCATTGTCATATCATCGCCATCATCATTATCATATCATGGTCATCGTTATCAGATCATCATCATATAGATATTGTAATAAGTATTAATAAAACATAAATATACCATATCAAATTAATCATTAAAGACAAACAACACACAAACCGATGTGTACCACTCTATCATGCACTTATCTTTTAGCCACAAGAAGTGGAACGATGCGAAGGCGGCACCGAATCTGAAGCAACATCCCCTAGACAAAGCCAATACTCATATTAAAAATATGCAACAACAATACAAGAGTATAAAACAAATTGACATTGCTCCTACGTGCAAACCCGACATAATTAACCCCCTTCACCGGACAACCCACCCACTGCCTCGGTGATCGAACAACTATAACTTCTAATTCTAGAATCCAAACATAGCACCATACGAGTTCTGGAATTTACATAAAATTTTCTATACTTTCTTAGTTATACAAATTTTCTAATTAAGTTGTCTAAGCCATTGTTTTTAACCCCGAATGTCAATATGATACATTGCTGAACAACAGGTTTATCAATTTCATATCTATTCTTCTACAACATAAAAAGTGACAGACCACACCACTCTTGGAAACTTTGGAAAATTATTTAACTTTTTCTAATTATGATCATAATTTAATTCGACCACCTATTGTATGTAATAAGGCAAACGACACGATCGGCTGCTACCAATGGCAATGGAATTATGAACAATGGCACTCCTGTGGCCATAATTTTACACCCCTTGTCTAAAATTAGTGTTCTTGCACTATATTGAAAGATTAAACAATAACATAAAATATTCATAATATATAAAAGCTATGAAATAAGACTTAGGTACCCCAAAACCTCCTCACAAACCTTTACCAGTTGGAAACCTTACTCAATTGGGAGTGGGGAAGACAAGGGAAATGCATCGATGGTCCCTGATGTCTCTGTTGCACCGAATATTATTTTGGATAAGAACAAGCCTGAAGGTTTGTGCATGTAGCCATTTGTATTGTAGGAATAGACAGGCAAATATATGCACCTAACTATACCCTACATGACATGTAATTCAGACCTTCATGGTCAAGTGTTATGTTGGCTTGCAATCTCATCTTCGTTGCTCCATTCTCATCTCATTCACATCGAAGTTTACAAAATAATTTGCCAAATTTTGAGTTATTTATGTAAAAACTTAAAAGGGTGAACATCCACATCAAACGACTAAAACATAATTTATGTAGAAACAAGTGCAACCAGTAAACTCCTGCTTTTTTATCACTAACAATTATTCACATTCAACTCTTTCAACCATTTAATTTTGTAAAATTAAAGCTAAGTTTATTTAAATTATTTCTTAAAAAAATTTAGCCTACTGCCGTTGGGCTAGAATGTGACTGGGCTCATTCGCTAGCCTAATCTATGACTAACCTCAATCGTGTTCTACCCCAACGACTGAGCCTAACACTAGCCTTAGTCGCACCAACTTGCGACTGAGACAATTGGCAGACCAATGCCTCAGCCGCATTTCCGTCGTGCGACTGAGCCTCAAACATCAGTAATCGTTGGGCCACAGAGCTGTTGGGCATAGTCACGCGGTGACCTAGCGATTGTGGGTTATTTTTGTAAAAAAAAATATTTTTTTATTTTTGTAAAATAATTAAAATAGTTTTTTTTTTTAAAAAAATCATATATGTATGATCCAATTCACTATTACTGTCGTTGTTCTTCTCAGGTGCATTCTTTTCTCAAAATAAAATATACAAGCGTCGGTGTTTTAGAATCAAACTTACGTAAAGATTGTTTGATACGGGGGATCTCCAAGACTCAAATCACACAGAGAGAGGCGACACAGGGATTTTTATACAGGTTCGAACCTTCTCCGGGGAGAATAACAACCCTACTCCTGTGTGTATGTATTGAGTATGCTGGATTACAAGATCAAAAGAAACACTCGAATGAGGCGTCCTGTGCTCCTGATTCCTCTCTCCCTCTCCTTCTGATAATTTTGCCCTTTATACAGTACTCAGAGCGTACTGCTGTTCCTCTAGTCCAAAGGGCACTTTAATGCTTCAGATGATGGGGCCATTACTGGAGATTATTGTGGGAGTAGTAACGTTTCCACATCGCGAGACAGTTATCACCATGATAGGGAGTTAAATCGTACCATTATTTTAGAGAATAACATCATTGTTTACTGCTCATATCTTTAGATATGGTGTGAAAGATTCCCTGGTCGACTAGGTCCACATGTCTGTAAGCCCCATCGACTAGGGACTGGTCGTAAAAGAGCTTACGACCAGATGGTGGTCGTAGAAGAGCTTACAACCACAGACTGATCGTAGGAGAACTTACGATCAAAGCATAGTCGTAGAAGGACTTACGACTATGGGGTGGTCATAGAAGGACTTACGACCTCCAGCTTCTCCCTTATGAATATTAAGGGGTATACTCAAGAACCATATGACGTCATTATTATCCATAATATGAATTACAGATAAATAAATAAATGAGGATTATTATATCCTCGTCAACAAGTTATTCAAATCCTAATAAAACAACAAAGAAAATAGCATTTACTCCCATCTCTGCTTTGCTGTCGTCCTTCACTGTCTCACGGAAAGTAGAGACATACAAAATTTTTCCTCTCTACTGCCTCCGTGATGGAAATGGCAAAGTGGTGTGCATTAGAACATTTGCGATTTCACTTGCACGCAGTGGCGGATTAAGGATTTATCAGATAGGTGTTTGGAGTTAATAAAATTTTGTTCAATAGAAAAAATTAAAGGTCCACAATAGCAGAAAAAAACAAAGTACAAATTTTCCATACTAGAGATAACACCACAAAGAATTTAGAGAAATTACAAAAAAAAAATTAAGAAAAAATTGTTGAATTGGGAATTTATGATTTGGGACCGAGGAATAGGGATGCACATGTAATTTTGTCCACGTGTGCGGCCTACCTCGCTGGCCCCAGGTCTACTTGGCACCAAATTGCCTTGCCCCGTGGACTTGTGCGCTAGCGCTGCCTAACAGCTTGAGAAAGAGATGTTAGAACTTGGTTTGAGGAGGAGGGAGTCTCCGAATGAGCTGAAAACTATTGGGTTGATGGGCTAAGCCACACTACTTGAGACAAATTGGAGAGAGGTGTGGGAGTGAGCTGAAATCTATTAGGTATAAATGTGAAGTATTTGATCTAATTATCAATATATATGCATACTATATCTACTAAATACAAATTATTTTACAAAAAAATAAAATTAGGTCACCCACGGGCTTATCGGGTCCGCCCCTACTTGTGCGTCTACATGCCAGCAGAGCACTCCGGAACTCAACTGCGTCACCACGTACAACATCGAGTGGGCCGTGGCTGCGCTACAGGACGCGCTCTTGCAGTCTTGCCCATTACCTACTATATATTCCTAAGAGAAAGCACTACTTCCTGCACCATCTACATCACCCCTAAAACTTCAGCCGTTGGATCGCATTCGGCTTGGTTCATGACCGTATGATCGGGGCTGCGTGCGCGCTGCCTGGTCTGCCGTCAGATCACGCCTACACATTTCTGAGCTGTTCGATCGGGACCTTCAGCCCCGACCCTAATCCCAACCACCCAGCTCTCTCCTTGCTTGATCCATCCTGTGCACCGCTCCTCGCCTCGCTCCATTCCCCTCCGCCTCCTAGCCCCTCCCTCTTCCTCTCTCGCCACCGCCCGCTGGGTTTCCCTTGCCAACCACAGCTGCTCGCTACATCTTCCCCACTCCCTCCGCCGTCGCCCCCTCAGTCTTCCTCCTCAGTCGCCTCGGTGCCTCCCTCTTCCTCCCCCGCCGCCCGCCTGATCTCCTCCCAGCCGCCACCGCTCCCTCCCTCTTCCTCCCCCGCCGCCCTCTCGGTGTTGCCCCTCACTAGTGACGTCGGTCTCTCCATCTTCGTTGCGATGCGCTTCTTCTCACACGCGTCTGCGCGCCTCCCGTCGCGTCGGCTCTGCTCCGCACTCATGCCAGCTTCTTTTCGTGCGATAGACCTGCTCTCTAGGGTATGTATTTCTTTGCACCTCCTTGCCTCCCTGCTAATGCTCGTCTCCTACCGTGTTTTCTCCTTGGGATCGTCTTCCTTTCTCCTTGCTCCGGTTCCCTCTACCTGATTCGGCTTCTTCTGTCCCTGCGCCTAGGAGGCCCGCGGCAGCGCGGAGGGAGCACGTGTGCACAGCCGAGGAGCGGATCAGCCGTATGCCACCCTGCGTTGCTAGGAAGCACAGCTCGGTCTACAGTGGTGTCTCCTGGTACATACGCTGCATGCCTTCCCTGTGTCGCTCTGTGCATATATGCTAAATCTGATTGTTTGTCTAGGATCCGTCGCCATGCTTTACCCGCGATTTGGGATCTAGGATTTGCTTGAGATTTTTTGGTAAACATATGGTTGGATGGGTTGCGTGCGGAGGTTTATCTGGTATGGAATCATTCGCTTTGGCTGGAAATGAGTCGATTTCGAATTCTGAAGGAACCTGCCACATTTCGTATATTGAGTTCGACTTCATTTGTGTATATGCTCGGTTGACAGGGTTTAGCGCTGATTAGCAGGTAGCAGAGCTCGACTTGATTTGTGTATATACTCGGTTCACAAGATTGAGCTCTGATGGAAGGGTGAACAAGGGTGATCAAGAACACCCAAATTTGTAGGTTGGTGATAAACCCTCATGGTAAGTAAGTGGGGAAGATTAAGTTATGTCATGTATACACATATACAATTAAATCTGAACAATTACATTTATAATGACTAAGAAACTTCAACTATTCTTTACTAAGACATATTGTACATCATCTCTAACAATTAGAAGTTGTCTTTAGCAACAAACATAGTAAACCATTTGCAATGACATGTGTGGTATGAGTTAGCAAGTGGACAGTGGTACATAATGAAAACAGGCTCTTCACGTATTTTATTGTTAATAAGAAAAATAGAGAAATTAGTGAAAAAAATCTATATGTAGAATTATGAGTCATTTTTTAGGCCATGTTTATAGGAAGCATATTAGGTGCACATAGGCTATTGTATGAACATATGCACATGAAGCATCCTGGCCATCCATCCCGAGATCAGCGGCGTAGGGCGAGCTAGCGCCGGTGGGCGAACGTGAGCGAGGGATTCTGGCTTTTTTTGCGTTCCAACCCCCACCCCGCCTGAGCATTTTTCCATGGCGCGCCTGCTTCCACCCGCGGCGCCGAGCTCCCCACGCTGCCCCCTTGCACCTCGCTCCCCTGACCTCCACAGTTCAAGCCGCACCTCGTGGCGCCCAGTCTGACCTCCTCCAATCCGTCCCCTCCTCCCCATCGCCCTCTAGACAGGAGCTAGGGTTAGGGAGAGCCGCCGCCACGCGTCGCCCGTGGCCGCCTTCACCTCTGCGACTCCTCCATCTGTGCCCTGCATCCGTGGCGAGGAGGCCCTGCATGACGCCCTCTGCTCTGCTTGGCCGACCCCTCTGACACGCCCCGCTCTACCAGCTCTACGAAATGAACCCACCCAGCTACCACTAGTTCTACAAGTAAGAAATCTATCCATCATCCGATCTATATATGTAATTCTAGTTAAATTAACTTCTCTTTCTAACAGTTGTATAAATCTGTTCTTGCTTCCTCGTCAGCTTTGTTGCTGTGAACAAGCCTACTGAGGGCAAACTATTCCTTCGTGCTCTTAGCAAGGTAAATGCGTCCATAATTGATGTAATTTTGGAACGAACTCAAATTAAGATCTTCTTTGATCTACTGTAGTAGTCTATTACTCTATTGGGCAGCCTGTTGAGTTTAGCTAAGTTCTGAACTGAAATCTGCTTCCGTTTTAATTATCAGAAATGTGACCATGCAAAGTTGTATGAGAAGATATCTTAAGAGAACCTGGCGCTGATGCTAGAGCGGCTCATGGAGACTGTCATTTGGCCAACAGATGACACAAACACAGAAAATTGGTTGATGCCTGGCTGCCTATAGCTGTGACATTAGTACATTCTTTTGGGTTTCTAAACTTGGCTTACTATAGGTAGAGATGGAGCATTCTGATTTCTGCACAAGTCAGATGTATATAAAGTGTACAATGTACTAGTGTCCAATGCAATATCGAGTCAGATGTATGATGATCTAGCAAATACTTATACTTTGTAATTCATATGTATAATGAAGCTTTGGTTCATTTCAGATTGTCTTGATTCATTTTTTTCAATCCTTGGTTCATTTCAGATTGTCTTGATTCATTTTTTTTGAAAGACTCATATAATGTGCCAATTCAGTCACCAGTGGAAACAATTCTTTTGTGCACTCTCTAGGGTTAGTTTCATGAGATTGTTGTATGAATGCGAATGGAAGTATGAACTTATCCATGTATGGATGATTGAAAGTGCAGTTTGAATCACATAATTCCCATACTGATCTAGCATGATATGCGGTAACTTGGGATCATTCATAAGTTCATCAATGATTCTATCACGCTCGAGCTGTGATGTGAGCTTCACGCATGACTGCAATATTATTCAACAAGCTGTACTTCTGCTCATCATTTGAATGTTCAATACATTTTTGAATGATACAACAGCCTTGGCGATCTTTTGCTAGTTTAAGACAGTGCAATGTGGCAACATCAAGAAGGAACTGCAACAGTATTGTGCATCCACAACTCAGTATAAAACGGAGGACAAGAATTTTTATGCATAAAAAAAATCAAATTCACAATGCAAGATGCTGTAATCTTGGAGAACATTTAACTATATCAAGCAGAATTACAACATTACACATACTAAGAAAATTATGCTCATCTGCACTCCACTACCATTCTTGTTGGCCTTCAAATGGATCAGCATTACAAAAGTTCATGGCCTTCCAACGGATCAGCATTATAGAAGTTCATACTTGCAAACCAGCAGATGACAAAGCCCATAGCATCAAAGCCAAACACAAGGACTAGCATAAAATGACTGACCATATAGCAAGAAACTAAACACATGCTTTGACAATCATTCATTGATTTCTGGTACTATTAACCCAATAATTTCTATGTAGCATCCCCTGCGGTGGAAAGAGCAAACAATGAAACAAGAGCAAACCAGTTTCTGCTGGAAATGCATGTGTACTGCTTCAGAGCTGCAGGTTTCTGAACCGATGAATCATTTGAAATTCATCTGAACACGAGAATGAATCAATGAACACTCACAGCAGCACATTCAGAATGAGGCAAGCATAGATAATCACTTTTAGCCAGCACAAGAATTTTCAGGTAGAAATCATTGCATTCGACAAAGCATCCAGAAATCACAACCAGCTATAACAAGGTTCCATTCTTATACTCCAATCTATTCCAACCAAAATTCACTGCAAACTACTCATAAATTTTCTACACAGCAAATCTTAGAATGCAGTCTTCACAAAAACCTAATCTAATCACCTAAAACAAGATACTAGTAAAAGGAGGCCTCAAATCAAGAGCAGCTAGCCATGCTTTGATTTGGGTTTGATTCAAAGGCAGCCTAGAACTCCTAGGAGGCGGACTCGATGTCGGCCTTGTCCTTGCTGAAGCTTCTTGGGGGAGCAAAGAATGGTGGCCAGCAGCAGTTGGCTCGGCTCCTCGTCGTTCGTTAGCAAGACCGCCATTTGGATGTGCCATGATCGATCCCCACGAGCTCCAGCACCTAAGAAAAGCAAGAATTGCCATGAGATTGAGAAATCCAGAGCAAATTTGGGAACAAAATGCGGGGAAAAGAAAAGAGAAGGCGGGGAATCGGCAAGAAAGATTGGTTTGGTTACCTCGGTGAGGTACTCCAGGCGGCGGAGAGGTGAGACAGAGCGCGGCGCAAACCGCTTCGAGTACTTGCCGGCCTTGAGGTACTGGCGATGCGGCCGACGGAAACTAGAGCCCGCCTTGGATGACCGCGACACGGACTTGGACCCTTCGACTTTCCCCTCCGCCGCCTCCGCTTGTCATGGAGAGATCGCTGAGTTGAGGACGAGGAAGAGGTGGAGGACCAGCGCCACCACGGTAGGGTTCCTTGGCGGGATTGGGAATGGAAACACAAAAGTGTTCGAGAGAATAAAAGTGGCCCTCTCACACAAGACGCTCGTTGCAGGCCGTCGGATGCGCCACGGAGAGCCCAGATTGAGTATGTGCATATGTGCACGGTTTGCACCATGTGCGCCTGAAATGTCGCCATGTTTATATGCAACATATATTAGTATTGAGTTTACATAGAATTGAGAAAAAAGATCACATGTCAGAGACAGGTAGTTGCATGGAAATCTTGATCATATATTACACTCATATATCTTTATTTAGTATGAACATTATTATGTAGCATTAAAGAGATAAAAATACCTTGAACCAATGCCTTTTCTTTTTCTGTAATTTTTTTCCCAATTTGATATCAAAATAATACTTAGCCAATTCTTAACTTTTACTTGCAAGCCGAATCTAAAAATACTTACATAAAAGTTGCACAGAATAGCGATACCTAATTCATTAATTTTTAAAATATGTGAACAAAGATGAAGAAAAAGTCGTATTAGGGTACAAAAATTTTCTGTATTAACAAAGGAATTGGAAAAACTACACAATTGATTGTTCAGCAGTTAAATATGAGCCATTCCGTCTTCATACTTCAAGTGAATTTTAATTCATAACACCTGAGAATTTGGACCGTTACATGTAGGTTGTTTTATATTTACTGAAAACAAAAATATAGCTGGCAATTCCAAGAGAGTAGTCCATAATCGTTTTATATGATAAAAGGTATCATTGAATAGCAAGGGCATAAATAATTACTTGGACTTGTTCTCCATGCAGAGAGAAGCAGCATAATGGCGTCCTATTGCTGCTTTTGGAGGCCAAGGTGGCCAATGGATGTGGAACGTGTGCAGATGGTGACATGGGATCCGTTGATTTCAATCCAAGATATGCTCAGGATCCTTGTGCGTCCAGAGGTTGGATCAGTCGTCATCGAAGGCATTGGTGGCTCAGGGAAGACATGGGCTGCAAAGGCTGCATACCAGATAGCTAGAACCTCAAATCTCTTTGCTCACCAGTGCCCAGTTACGGCGCCAAAATCAGCGGACACTCCTCCAGCCGTTAGTTAGGCTTCTGGGTTATGGTGAATCAAATGTCTGAGGAATTATGTACTACATATGAATGGTTGCTAAAGGTAGAAAAGAGACTAAGTTACGAGGATATAACTATATAAAGATTTGCAAGAACTGCTGATTCCACCTTCATTGACAATATGTTGCTCTTACATGTAGCCTACAAGTGGGTTGTTAATATTTTTTGATATATTGAATATGTTGCTTCCTGTTCGTAGACTTACATACCATTTCTTTTTATCATCACTCCTCACTGCTATTTTCATATTACATGGACTTTCGATTTATACATATTTTTCTTGGGTTCTGACATTGTTGTTTTAATCATTTCTTCTAAACTCAAGTGTGAATGATTAAGAATATGTATAAATTTTTTATACTGTGTACATTTACTTCTCTCTGTCCAAATTTAAGCATGAATCTTTTAGCTTAACCTGCCTCCATTGTTTCCTTTTAGGACAACAGATCAAATGAAATCGTCATCAAAGCTATGGGGAGGATGATAAACACCACTATTGCCATTGTGGAGCTTCTTAAGGTAAAAAATTCCGATTCACTACAATTAGTGGTAAGTAAATACTATTAATGCAAATGTTTTAGTTTTGTGGCTCATTAAAGCATCTATGAGGAGAGAAGGATTGTCGGCCTCCATCGGATACAACAATAGAGTTAATTGGTATAACTAACACTTGAGGACCGTTAGAACTTGGAAGAAGGTCTACTACCATGAGGAGAACTTTATATTTTCCTTTATGCCTTTATCTAGGATGGTGTTGTACTGTTGTTTATGACATATTATGTTTGATATGTCAGCCTTCAAACTACTCGCCATGTTTTGTTGATTTCAATTACATTGCCAAAAAAGGAATTGGATACGTCTTCCCTTGGGTAAGTACAAATCTATGTGTTGTCTGCCTTTTTATTGAATGTCTGTTCAATAATGTTGCCTGGGTACTGCTAAGAGAGGAGAATTTACTCCCACCATGAATAGGCATTTTTTTAAAGAAAAATAATTGCTTCCACTAGAATTCATGGAATCAAACCTGTCTCATATATGTGCGAAGTGGTTATCTAAACCCAACAAATACAGAGCATAAGTCCTATTTGTTGTGTGAATTCCGCCTTTTTGTTGTATATATGCTCCAGTGTTTATACGCAGTTGCTATTTTTGACTGTGTTTTATCGTTTTGCCTTTTGCTTATGTGCGCTTTTATTTTACCGGACTGTCTGGTCTCTTCGGATAGCGCAGGTTGGCATCTAGTAGATAGTTACAACTAAGAAACCATTTTTTTTTGTCGTTTTGGCTCTCTACAGTGAATAAGATTCATCGCTAGTCCTGTCACCACCAGAATCAACATCACCTGCCTTCCCAAACAAACAAAAACACGATGCAGGCCAAAAAGATCCCCTTATCCGATCCGTGGAACGCATCCATCCAAGTTTTTCCCAACGATATCCCGAAATCGGGGAAACCCTCTCTATCAAGGGACGACAGCAAAAGTCCTTCCGCAGCTCAGCACAATCGATCGATCGGTTGGTTGGTTTGTGGCCGATGTGTGTGCCGTCCTCCGCTCACCATGATTCATTGATCCAATCATCCAAATTATGATTGTGGTCCAACATGAAAAAAGAAATGTTAAAAAAATTATCCAAAAAATATTGTACAATAACCAAGGTAAAAATCCCGGAAAATACTCCCGTATCCGGTATCCCAATCTGAAGCCAAATATTATGGCCACTACATATAAGTTGTTTTTTTTTTCAGATAAGAAAAATCCAGGGAAATTCGAGCTCATCCCTCGCCGTTTACTTCTACACTTTTCTCCCACGCAGATAAATACACGACACCAGGCACCAACCGACGGGGGAAAGAGAGAGAGAGATAGAGAGAGAATATAAAAAAGTCAACTAACCCTAGCCTCATGGACGGCGCGCTGCCGCCGCCGCCGCCGCCGCCGCCGGCGGCCGGCGGCGCGGGAGACGGGCCGAGGCGGTGCTCGCAGTGCGGGCACCACGGGCACAACGCGCGCACGTGCACCGCGCGCCCCGTGAAGCTCTTCGGCGTGCGCATCAGCGACAAGCTCATCAGGAAGAGCGCCAGCATGGGCAACCTCGCGCAGCTCGCCGAGGGGAGCGGCGGCGCGAGGGACGAGGGGTACGGCTCCGAGGGGAACGACGACAAACGCCAAAGGAAGCGAGGTGTGGTATTTTCTTAGTCTCTCGCCCTCTTTTGCCTACGAGAAGATTAGATTTTTTTTAATGTTTGGTAGTAACAAGGATAAGAGAATTTCTACTAGTGTGTAAATGTATCGTTTTGATGTGAATGTGTAATTTTAGTTTTGGCTTTCGGTTGGCCAGTGGTAAAGATTGGATTTTGCTGCGCCGATGGAATTAGTTTGTGGTAAATTCGCAGAAAGTTCTGCTTTTTTATGTATGGTTTGGTGGAAGGTTGGTTTTTTTTATTGGTTTGGGATGCCTTGTGATGTGAAAAGTTAGGGAATTAGATAAGAGTCGCTTGAGAAGAATTTGAGAGGCTTAGTTCTTGATTTGATTCCTTTATCGAAGGATTTGGGGTTTTACAGGTGTTGGGTGGTTAGTGATTTTAACTTTGAAAGGTTTAGAAACTGACATAGAATTGTGAAAGAAGAATGACTGCGTTTTGCTGGTGGTTCAATTTGGTTGGTTAACCATATGAGGTTATACTGGTCTGTGGTGATGTCAAAGAATTGAAATTTTGATGTGAAGATGTGATTTTGATGCTTCATGTTCGCAGTTTTTGCACAGGTGTTTGGGTTTGATTTCCTATTTTATTTGCTTAGTATGTAATTGAGTTTATGTTGGTATGGGGCGTTGATGATATGGAAGTTTCAGGGGTAGACTGTTAGAACTTTTATAGTTAGATCTTTTACGACGTCTTTGTTACAGCAATATTTCAGGTTTTGCTTTTAGCAGGTTGCTTAATTAGTGCAAGGCTTGTGCTGATGTAACAATGGACAGTATTATCAGCAAGGGATTTTAATCTTAGGTCAAATCAATTAAACAAGATTTGATCATTGTAGCTTGCAAGTTTAAGGTGGCCGTCTCGTACTCTCATTTGAACTATTCTTATAAATATACCTATGGATTATGGTGACTCATGACTTATAATTGTACATTTGGATTGATTATTTCGGTACTCAATTGCAGATTTTGGAACAATTTTATTTTTTGGTTTGGATTTTGTTGTTGCGACTCAAGCTTGTGGCACTTGTCATTTGTCACTTAATTGACCAAATGCTGTGTTACACCCCACAAATAAAATTATTTTTATCCCCTGTTTTATTTGGTTACACCCTCGTTTTTATCTATGCATGCACATTCATGTAATCATGTCGTGTGTGATTATATACCCTTGTATGCCCCTGAACACTGTTAAAGTGCTCTTCCATACTTCTACGGTACTGTAATCTTTTTGTAAGCTTCCATGTACAACTATACTACGGTACATTATGACTGAATTTTTTGTCATTGTCATTCTTCTTTGTGTTTGATGTAAGCATTTGGTTGAATATTTTCAAATTGCATGAAACAACGGCATTTTTTGTTTTGGTGACAGGTGAGGCATGGTCAGAAGAGGAGCACAAAAGGTTCCTACTTGGGCTGAATAATTTAGGAAAAGGTGATTGGCGCGGCATATCCCGTAATTACGTTGTTTCGAGGACACCTACTCAAGTTGCTAGCCATGCTCAAAAGTATTTCATTCGCCAAACAAACATGCAGAGGAGAAAGAGAAGATCAAGCCTATTCGATATGGTGATAGATGATGTAAGTCTCTCCCTCTCACTCCCTCTCTTTGTGTGTTGTATGCATGTGGTGCGTTTTGCAGCCTAGTGCAGCTGCTTGCGCTTGCCTAAACATGTTTGCATACGTTTTTATGTGATATCAGTAAGACTTGTCAACATTTTATTTTTGAAGTATTTATTCCTTGTCTCTCCAGTGTACCATTTGCTTATGTCTGTTTTTATTGTTTTTAACCAGTCTGCTGATCAGCCACTCTCCTGTACATCTTCACAGGAAGTAGAAGAGCACCTAGAGGATCCACAGCCTGTTACTGGACCCGAGGCCCAGCCTGCTCCTGGGCCTGTGCTTGCATCTGTTTCAGTCCCACCAGTGCCAGTAATGGAACCACCTGCTCCTGTGCCCGTGCTTACATCTGCTTCAGCCCCGCCACCAGTGCCCGCAATGGCACCTCAACTTGAGGAAAAGGAATCAGTTGCCTTTAGTTCAAATGCCGGAGAAGCAGGGATCGTGATGCCAGAAGTCATACCCCACCATGGTTATCCAATGATGCTTCCTCCCCCATACTACCCCTCAGCATTTGTTCCGGTACCATACTACGGCTATGTTCCTTTTTTCTACGGGCCACCAAGTACAGTTCAAGCACCACATGAGGTTGTCAAGCCCGTGGCTACTCACTCAAAGCCTCCGGTAAATGTGGAAGACCTTTACAGCATGTCTGAGCTGAGCCTGAAGGGTGACTCAGATACCAACAGTGTTGCGCCTAAGTTGCCCTTGGCTCCAAAACCAATTGGTAGACCAGACAGGCAATCTGCTTTCCATGGAAAAGGACCTGCTGATGGCTCGTCAAATGGACTAATTCCAGCAAAGTGATTCTGTGGCTAAACATCCTTTCATGTGTATGTAATGCTTAGAAGATAGTAAATCATAATAGCCCATGCTACTAAAGTGGTGTTGTAGTACATGGAAAATGTTTTTACTGCTCATTTATCTTTCATGTTTGGAAGTCAATGTTCTGCGAGTAAATTTATTGTTAGTTTGTCATAAATGTAGCATTTTTGTTTTGTTTCATTGATTTTCCCAATTGACTTCAAAATCTCCGGAAGAGAATCCTACTTAACATAGGAATTGTATTGTTTTGTATATTGCCCTTTACTTCCTGTGAGAATTTTGGCGACTTCTTTTTCACCTTGGATATCAAGGAGCGGTCAGTCATAACTCATAAGCTGTATGGTTATATTTGTGGGTCGTATTTTGATACTACACTCTTGACTGTCCATTTTGACTTTTAAATCATCAGTTGGCCGTCAGTTGCAAAAGTTCATCTTACAGCTTACCTATACAAAGTTATCTGGGTCTTCTTTATTCTGAGTGCATTAGTTTACCTTCACAGCAGTAGTAGTAGCTTATTGCGTGGCTCCGCGTATTATTTCTACTGAGTGCATTATGCGTGTAATGCCAGCACTGTGGCAATTCAACAAGCCAAGTAAGCATTTCAAGCCCCAGGTAATGGCTTGCATTCTATCTGTCTGCTCATAATGCCAATACTGGTTTCAAAGATGCCTCCAAAGCTAGCATATGGTTGGTGAATCACTTGTAAGTATGCCATGCACAACATGTCTGCTTGAAGTGTTCATATCGGGTCACATAATGAAAGCATACGAAGCTAAACCATAATTGCTAGATAAAAGTCTGAACTACCTGGTTCCAAGACTTTTATTTAGCAATTATGGTACAGCCTCATATGCTTCTATTATATGACCAGATATGAACGCTTCAAGCGCTTGGTCATAGACTTTAGTTACGGATCCGTGTTCTCATAAAAGAAATTTTAGCAATTGTAAAGGCAAAGTGATTGTCGACAACTTTTCTCCCATATCCTCTAACTTGAGGGTATCTCGGTGTTAACCAGATCTTTGTTATCTTCCAAACAAAAGATTCTTGGTCGTTTCACATTTCCAGTATTGTAATATGTGCACATTAAGTTGCTGGGGTTTTCATCTTCACGATGAACATCTTCATGAGGTATTTCACCTTCAAGGTTGATTCTCTTTAGGGGAGTTAAAGGAGTGGTTAATAATTATTTTGACTAGTGTCATTAGATCTTAGACACAAAGGCGTCCTCACATATTTTAGATCAAGAACCAATAAGTCAATTTCGCAGAGATGGATATTATTCAACCCGTGGTATTCCACTCTTAGCGACGTATTTACTACAAGTAAACACTGTGGTAACTCCTCCATAGTTGAAAAGTATCTAGCAGGCTCCCCGCTTCTAGCGTACAGGAGTATAAACTAAATCTTAAGTTTAACTTGATTAGCATGTGTATCTTAGTACTAAATATATTTTCCTTATGAAAAATACGATGACATTCCAACTTTTGGAAATTTCTCCCCTTAATGTCAAGATTCGATCTTTATCAATAGCATACCACAAAATTCCCCTATCATGGGCACATGATTGATTGAATTTCAGATTCAACATGATCTCCAACAACTGGTGGCGGCCCAAAGGTGTATGCTACAGTGGTGATAATATGTGATAAATGTTTGATTTCCCCAACACGCACTTATTTTAACAAGGGGTTTGATAATTATATGCAGCGAGCTAGACTTTTATCATTTGCAGTGGCACGAAAACCACATGATCCTAACATTTTGTAGGATATTCCAACTTCTGGTTGGTTATTAATCTACGACGAAGGTCCCATACGGGGGTCCGAGAGTTGGCAGACTTATTCTATAGACTAGCTTCTTTATTATTTGCCCAAGTTTTGATCCAATTACTCATACCATATTTTAAATAATTTGGATTATTAAACTTGAAGTTGATAATTATACAATATATTTTCTTATTGTCATGATCAATATGTTCTAACAGCATAAAACTACAGGATGTTCTTTAGGAACATAAATATAATGCTGGAACATAAAATATTTGACCATAGTTAATCTGCACGAAAATACTAGATTTTCTTCTGTACTTCAAATATAGTTGAATCACCCAAATAGTATAACTATTCGACGAGAATATTTGTTGTTAACCATGAACACCATATTTAGTTAAGGGTGGTAAATTGTATACCTGATTTTAATTTGTAATGCCATAATCATCATGGCCAAATTTAGATCATTCAGGATCAACAAAGTCTAATATGTTATTTTTTCTTTCGGGAGCTATATTTGCTCCAAGTAAGTGATATGGTTTCTGGTGGTGACGCAGTTGCAGACCGCACTTGCCAATTTATGCATGTGTCATTTTCGATAAGTATGGCATGCTTCAGTGCATAGCCAAACATGGCATATGTGCGACTGCGTCAAGCGGTTGTTGATTTGCCGTGTACATTCCCGCATGGTGCCGGTTAACATATTGCTGAAGACACAAATCAATTTCCCTTCACGGGCTGCAATGATTGTGGTTGCCAACAGCATGGGTATCAACAATGGCGTGAATGCCATTTTTCATATCAACTGGATAAGGATAATAGTCATGCAATTTTTCATATCGACACTGGTGGATCGACCCAAGGAACACAATGTAATTGGTACAAAATGGGTTTTTTAGGAATAAGCAAGATGAGAACGGTATGATTGTAAGAAATAAGGCAAGATTGTTCGCTCAAGGTTATTCACAAGTCGAAGGTTTGGATTTTGGTGAAACCTTTGCTCCCGTAGCTAGACTTGAGTCAATTCGGATATTACTTGCTTTTGCATCATGCTTTGATATTAAATTATTTCAAATGGATGTTAAAAGTGCATTCTTAAATGGTAAAATATCCAAACTTGTCTTTGTTGAACAACCTCCCGGTTTTGAAGATCCTAAAAATCCAAATCACGTCTATAAACTTTTTGCGAAGAGCATGGTATGAACGCCTTAAAGATTTTCTAGTCTCAAAAGGATTCAAAATTGGGAAAATTGATTCAACTCTATTTACTAAAGTCATAAATGATGATTTCTTTGTTTGTCAAATTTATGTCGATGATATCATTTTTGGGTCTACTAATCAAGATTTTTGCGAAGAGTTTGGTGATATGATGTCTAGGGAATTTGAAATGACCATGATTGGAGAATTGAGCTATTTCCTTGGACTTCAAATCAAGCAACTCAAAGATAGAACCTTCGTGAGCCAAACCAAGTATGCAAAGGATTTGATCAAGAAGTTTGGCATAGAAGACGCAAAACCCATCAAGACTCCCATGGCAATCAACGGTCATCTTGATCTAAATGAGGGAGGTAAATCGATAGATTTAAAGATTTATAGATCCATGATTGGTAGCTTGCTTTATCTTACCACATCTAGGCTCGATATCATGTTTAGTGTTTGCATGTGTGCACGTTTTCAAGCAACTCCAAAAGAGTGTCATTTAATGGCCGTTAAAAGAATACTAAGATATTTAAAGCATTCCTCTAGCATTGGGTTATGGTTCCCCAAAGGTGCTAAAATTGATTTAATTGGATATTCGGATTCCGATTATGTGGGTTGTAAAGTGGATAGAAAAAGCACCTCGGGTAGTTGTCAATTCTTAGGAAGATCTTTAGTATCATGGTCATCCAAGAAACAAAACTCCGTAGCATTATCCACCGCCGAAGCCGAATATGTTTCCACGGGAAGTTATTGTGCTCAATTGCTATGAATGAGGCAAACATTGATGAATTATGGAATTAAATTTGATAAAATGCCTCTTTTGTGTGACAATGATAGTGCCGTGAAAATTACTAATAACCCTGTTAAACACTCAAGAACTAAGCATATAGATATTCGCCACTATTTCTTGAGAGATTATATGAGCAAGGGAGATATTGAAATTAGCCACATAAGAACCGAAGACCAATTAGCGGATATTTTCACTAAGCCATTAGATGAAGGCCGCTTTTGCAAATTGACGAATGAGTTAAATGTCATAAACTATTCAAATGTTGTTTGAACTCTTGCCTTATGTATTGTGCTTCATTTGATGTTATTTGACTATTTTATGAAAGTATTTTTTATATCTATTTAGTAAAGAATGCTATGTTCATAAAAATTATATTCTTAATAGACCGTTCTATGCATAATGATCCTTAATGATATTTATTTGAGTGCAAAACTAAGGATCGTTTGCAAATATTTCCAATTCCAAAGAAAATTCAGAGCTGTTCCTTGAAGCTCCAGGATAATCGGAACAACCGGCGTTATAAGCGTGGTACGACCTACGTTATAAGCATGGTACTACTGCCTGTGCGGTACTACCGACGGTTTGTTCACGGTTCGACCGCATCAGTTTCAAAAGGGGCAGTAACTCCCTGCGGTTACTGTTCACCCGAAACTTTACCCTCTCGCAACGGTTCAACCGAAACCCACACCGTTTCATTTCCTCTCGAGCGTTCTCTCTCCAACCCGAGGACCTCTCAAAACCTCCACTCAAATCCACTCAGATCTTCGGAATTTCTTCGCATTTTGGTTGATACTTGCATCTCTAGGGTTCACCTCCTCCAATTCTTAAGGTAAAATCTCTTTTATTCAAGTTTTTACCGAATTTGAAGCCCTAGGTATCCTTTTAGGGTTAAATGGAAATGTAGATGATTTCTGTAGTTCTAATTGGGCAAATTGACATATTTGATGTCTAATGATGCTTGCGCATCCGTACCATGGATTCATTCCATGAAAAATCATCAAAAATTCGATCTAGCGTTTGCCCTAGAACTCGGTCAGGATGATCAGTACAACCGGTTCTTGAGCGCGGTTCAACCACAGTGCGGTCGTATCGGCCATATAACGGTAGTAGGACCGATCATCCTGACAGAAAAACAGAAGTTCATCTCTTTTCACTTAATTCTATTTTGATTGATCCTTTGAACTCCTTTAACCTATCCTATCTATGTGAAGATGCCTAGGACAAGAATTTTGACTCGAAAGTCGCATGAACCACCAAGAGGAGGGCAATCTTCATCTCAACCTCCTACAGCTCCATCCCAGCAAACTCCAAGAACTTGACCTGCTGCTCTAGTACAATAAGCTTGATCAGTTCGACAAAAGGTAGTTCATAGAAAAGGAAAAATGCCAGCACCTGAACCTGAAACTAAAGAAAGTGAAGAAGATGATTCTGAGTCTGAGACTGAGTTAGAGCAAGAAACTCAAGCTGGTACAGATGATGATTTGGGAGAGCCTCTAGAGCCTCCAACTGACTTGAGACTTCTTTCGCCTGATGATTACGCAATCAAGCGTCATGTAAATCAGTATCTTTTCAAATCAGACTCATTAATCCAAGATTCTATACTATTTTTCAAGAACAAGTTTATGAGCAGCTATATGGAAATCACAGGAAGTTTGCAGATCACAAGTGGATTAGGTGACCTCACATAAACTCTTTGGATAAGTACAATGACGTTTACCAGCTCTTTCATCGAGTGGGTCTTCATGACCTTGTGGCACTAAAGCAGAATTATGATGATGAGCTTATTAGGCAGTTTTATGCCACAGTACATGTCTCTCCAGACTTGACCTCAATAAGATGGATATCAGTTACCAGAAATGTGGAGAGTACTAAGGAGGAATTTGAGAGAGCTTTAAGGATACAATCTGGCTCTTGGGAGAAACTCTTTGACATGCCTGCTTTACTGGCTCTTGTTTGGGCTGACTATTATGATTCCACTGTCAGGAATAAGCTAGGAACAATTACTGGACTTAAGCCTATTCCAAGCATGATTAACAGGATTATTAATCATACTTTTTACCCCAAGAGTGGTAGTTTTGATGTAGTCAGAGGCTATGCTTGGAATATTATTGATAATATTATGAAGGGGACAAAATTTGATGTTGTGGATGTGATTCTCCAGGGCATAGTTTCTTCCAAGAATGATAGGATTAAGAGGATTTACTATGCTCCATACATCATGGCATTGATTATAAAGAAAATTGAGTATCACGGTGGATTGGGATCAGTTCATAAGTCTTACAGGCCTCGAGACGACCTTCCTCCTTGTCATGGTGGAAATGAGGATGATGCCGATGCTGCTGCTGCTGCTGATGCTCCTGCTGAAGGTACACTTGCTCAAATTCTTCAAAATCAGCAATTGATCATTAGCACTTTGGCAGAAATGAAGACAACCCAGATAGAATTTTAAAATGAGACTCACAACAAGCTAGCTGACCTGGAGTTGACACATAATGATTTCTTTGATGAGACTCATAACAGGATTGCTGCTATGGCAGAAAGCATTAGCGAGATGGAGCAGATTTTGAGGACTCCTCAGCGATACTCTCGTCGTCCTCCTCCACCTTCAGGGGCCTCTACTTCCTCTACTGTTCCTCCTTTGGCCCTAGTTTCAGTGCCTCAGGCCTCAGTGCCTCCAGCTCCTGTCTCAGCTCCTCCAGCACTGGCTATAGTTTCAGTGGCTCAGGATCAAGCACATGTTGCTTCAGTTCCTCAGGATTCCGCACCAGTTCCTGCTCCGGATCAGGCCACAGCTTCTCAGGACTCAGCTCCTCTAGCCCCAGTTCCAGCGTCTAAGGATTCAACTGCTCCAGCTCCAGCCTCTCCAGTTCCTCAGGCTCAGGACCCAGCTTCTCTTCCTCCTCAGGACCCAGCAGTCTGAGATGTTTTTGGTACCTTGATGCCAAAGGGGGAGAAGTGAGAAGAAATAAGATGACAAAGATTTAGAGGGAGCAAGTTCTTTTGCTACTATTACCATATATGGGTGTTTTGTAATATGGTTTTATTGTTGAACTTGTACTTGTAATAGTTTAAATCTATGTTGCTTATTATGTTGAACTTGCTGGATGTTGTTTATGCTTATGATATTCTCTTGAAATGCAATCTCAATTATTGTCCTATCTCATTATTGCATTTCCGTCAAGTTCAAACATGCTAAAGAAACTCCGCAAAAATTTCAAAAATTTCTTCATGTGCTTGCAAAGATCTTATATCATTTATATGCACATGTTTAGGGGGAGCTTTCTTTAAAATTGGATTTAACAAGAAAATAATTCTCTAAACTCTTTTGAACCCATTGCAAGAATTATTTTATTGTTAAGTCATCAAAAGAATATACACTCTTAATATATTCAAAATAATCTTTCTCACATATTAGTTGTGTTGTCATCAATTACCAAAAAGGGGGAGATTGAAAGCATCTAGGCCCCTAAAAATTGTTTTGGTAATTAATGATAATATGTGAATATGGGATTAACGTGTTTATTGAGTATTTACAAGGTTAAGTCCCATTGGTGGTTTTTTGATGATGTAAAGATGCATGCTAAAGGATACATGTAGATCTACATAGCTTAAAGACAATGTACAAGTAGTCTAGGATTCTTTTATTTTACCGGTCTTAGGAGAATTGGTTGGAAGACCGGATTATAGGTTAAATGCCGTACTATTAAGAGGGATCATCACTAGTAGCTCGATAGCATGTTCTTGTGCCATATGGATCAATTTAGTATCTTGCATGCATTTGAATTTGAATTTGAAAGCTCAAAGTGCATTTGTCAGAAATCGGTCGTACCGAAGTTAAACTGGCGGTTGTACCGCTTGGTGCGGCATGACCGCATTTTACTTGGCGGTACTACCGAATTTTGAACGCTTCTGCCAACTGAGCACTAATGCGGTACGTCCGGCTCTTTGAGCGGTACTACCGCATTGCGGTCATTCCGATTTTTAGTTGGCGGTTTAATAAAACCAAAACAGATGCATTTTGGCTCGGAGCTCTCTTCGATAATCGGTCGTACCGCATTTGAGAAACGGTCGTACCGATCTGCGCTTGTACCGATTTTTATAAGGCGGTACGTATTTTTCAGAGAGCATGTCATTTCGGCGAATTTGTAAACCCTACAATCGATTGTACCGCTCCTCGGTGCAGTATGACCGAGCGATGCGGTTGTACCGCGTTTTGGTTGGCGGTCGTACTGCACCGAATTTTCAACGGCTATGTCTGAGCAATTAAATGCCTCTGTTCTAGCCGTTTCTGCGCTCTGATATGGATGCGGTTGTACTGCACTCTAGATGGTGATCATACCGTATTTCGCTGAAAGTTGGGGTTTCCCTCCCCAACGGTCATAATTGTTGGTGGGGGTTATAAATACCCCTCCACCTGCTCAAGGACTTGTAGCTAGTGTTCATTTAACATATCTAGAGCCTTGAGCATTCACTCAACACCAAAATTCCCTTGTGCATTCATTGTGAGGTGGTTGAGTTCATTCAAGTGCATTCATTCATCCTAGTTGATCCTATTGCACTTGAGCGCCGTCAAGCGAAGGTCATCGATTTGTTACTCTTAGAGTTTTGCCAAACTCCTAGACGGTCTTGGCGGTGGAGTACGATGATCTCTTCAAGAAGATTGTGAAGAGGCCCGGTGCAAGCTTGTGAGTGGTTTAGTGTTCGCCATCTTCGGAGCGGAGGAAGAACAACCATAGTGATCGAGGGAAGGCTTAATTCGTGGAGCCGGCTTGAGTTGTCAAGCTTCCTCAACGTGGACTAGTGAAGACCGGCAAGTCTTCGATACCACGGGAAAACATCATTGTCTCATTGTGGTTATTTCTAGTCTTTACTATTTCCGCATTTACATTTCTAGCTTATTTCTTATGTTGAATTGCTTAGCTAGAAGTGTAACTTGTTTAGACCAAGTTATTAATTGGCTTAAATTGTTAATTTGTTAAAAAGTTTAAAAACCTCCTATTCACCCCCCTCTAGTCAGTTATCCTTGATCCTACAACCGGTACTACCGATTTCTAGAGGAAAAACTCTCCAAAACATGCTCTCTGGAAATAACAAACTCCCAACTAAAAATTGGACCTACCGCACCGCGCACTTCACGTGCGGTTATACCCCAAGATGGTAGTACCGCAGTTATACTTGCGGTCATACCGGTTTTACTAACAACTGCAGTTCAAGATGCATGCATTACTTAGTTGATCAGGATGGCATAAAATAAATCCTCAAGCTACTAGTCATGATCCCTCTTTATAGTGCGGCATCTAGCCTATAAACCCGATATTTTCACCAATCACCGAGACTGGTAAAAACTATAAAAGGGCCCTTGGGCTACATAATATCTTTGTCTTGAGCCATGTCGATCTTTTGTCATCTTTGCATGCCATTCCCATGTCGTCATCCAAAATCCGGGACTAAACCTTTAAACCATCTTAGCACACATGTTAGTCTCATAACACATTATTGTCATTTATTACCAAAATCATTTTTAGGGGCCTAGATGCTTTCAATCTCCCCTTTTTGGTAACTGATGACAATCTAGGCCATGTGAATGAAGTAAAAGATTTTGAAACTACCTCAAGTTTGAACACAAGATATATTTTCTTGTTTTGACTTTTGATTTGTAATTAATTCTTGAGATGGGCTCAAAGAAGGTGAAGAACTAGTTACAACAAAAATCGATCGACAATAATACCACCCCCGAAACATGTGCATATGAGTTCATGAGGTGATTTTCATACACATGTGTGAATTTTGGAAATTTTGACGGAGTTTCCTTTATTTATTGAATTTGTGGAAGCTTGTTAAGTAAAAAAAAGTTTAGCCATATGATAAACGAGATACTTCGCACAAATCAGATAGCTGTTGCAAGGATAATAAAAAACCATTAACATGACTATTACAAGATAAGATTGTCATAATGCATACATCCAAGGAATGAGTTCAAACATATCCAAAAGTCCACACAAATAGTTAATAGTAGTAGATAGATAACACAAATAGCTAATAGTAGTAGATAGATAATAGCGGTAATAAGATCACTTCATCTTCTTCTCCTTCTCCCCTTTTGATCTTTTCTTCCCCCCCCCCTTGGCATCAAATACTAAAAAGAGTCACTCCTGAGGAGAGGCGTCGCTTGGTCTAAATTCCTGATGAATTTCATCACATGCATAGATGTAATCAAGCTTGACTTGTATCAGCTTCATGATGTAGGGAACATAATAGATACTTTTCTCCGTATCCCTCTTTGATAATGATATTTCTGCTATGATAAAGTCCACAACATCAAGCTTGGTGCCTTTCAAAATATGGTTGATAATATTCCAAGTCTTCTCCTGAATCTTATTAATGTTTCCTCCTTTTGGAAAGAAAGTTGCTCTTATGATCCTATTTATGATGCTAGGAAGAGGTAGAAGTTTGGTTGCTCTTCCACGCACAAAGCTATGCGTAGCATCATATAGCTCATCTATTAGAGCCAAATCCCAAGGATCCTCTAGGTGTACCTTAAAACTTTGGGCTTCAGGGATGAGTCAGGATCCATGACAATTCGTCTTTGAGGCACTGAGTTGTTGTGTGGCTGTCATCTAGGTGAGAGAATCAAACTCAAAAGAGACATGAACTGTGGCCTAGAATTGCCTGATGGTTCTAGAGTTGTAGTTGCACTTTAAGGTCACAAAGTTGTCCAACTTCACTTGCGAAAAAGATAAAGGGGTCCATTGTAGAGAGGATTCTATTCGAGATAAGTCCATGTAACATATTGATGATTTGCAAAGTCCCTTTTTCCATACACATGATAAAAGACATCCTCTTGAAACTTAGTATGGAAGAATGCTTCATATGCATTTTTTGGAAGAAGAAACTGATTTGTATGCCTCAAAGTCGTGTATCTTTCACCTCCGATTTTTCTCTCATCCATAACAAAGAAAGGGGTTGGGTTTGGTGAATACTCCTCATCACTAGTCTCATTGCCGGTTGCTTCTTCTTCAAACTCTTCTTCACATTATCTTCAATTTGCGCTTTTCTTTTTGACGAAGAGGGGAGAGTAGGGTTGCAAGACATTTTTGCTATAAGAACGAAGCAGATTAGAACAAAATGTAAAGGTTTTGAACTAATTAGCATAACTCAGTTAAAATTCTTCAGCAAATGCGGTAGTAACGCATGCACATGCCGGTACCATCGGCCTATGGTAGTACCGCATGGTGTAGAGCGGTAGTACTGCATCCATGGGGAACTTTAGGGCTCTTTTCGAATCTCGATTTCAACTAATGTTCGGCAAGGGTTAATCCATGAAACATATATAATAGGTCACCAAACACTAGTTTCTACCAATTTGCCTAAAAGATTTCAACCCTTTTATGCACATTATGCTCAAACCCTAGAAATTGAGGTAGATACCCAAAAGAGAGTGAGGAGATGATTCCAAGGGAATTTACCTAGAGGGATGGATGAGAAATGATCTGAAACAGCAAAGTTCAGTCAAAGATCCAAGAAATCTCCACAAACTTGAAAGATTTAGAGAGGAGCTTTTGTGGGGAATGAGTGATATATATATATATATATATATATATATATATATATATATATATATATATATATATATATATATCGTTCTCTTGATATCAAAGACTTGGCTGGGGTTTGAGGAGAGGAGATGAGAGAGAGAGAGAGAGAGAGAGATAAGGAGTCGGTAACTTATGATTTTGGAACCACCTGGCGGGAGGTGGTATTACCGCACTTAAAAGTCGATCGTACCGCTAGGCGGTAGAACCATATGGAAGGAGCAGTAGTGCCATTTTTCTGAGGAGGTTCTGAATTTCGATGAAAATGCAAATGATCCTTAAGTAAAATACTCAAATAACCTTCTTCACTATTATGCATGACAACAACCAAATAACATAGTTTTTAACAATGTAGAGATTTTTGACAAATAATTTTTAAATTAAATTTTCTTGAGAATTCCAAGAACTCTAAATAAGAGCAAATGGCATGACACATGCTTTCAAGCAATATTGAAATAATCTATGACATTTAATTCATTCCTCAATTTGCAAAAGTGGTTTTCATCTGAAAGTTTGGTGAAGATATTGGCTAATTGGTCATCGGTCCGTATGTGGCTAATGACTATATCTTCTTTGCTCACATGATCTCTCAAGAAATGGTGGCGTATGTCTATATGCTTGGTTCTTGAGTGTTGGACTGAGTTATTTGCTATCTTCACAGGGCTATCATTATCACACAAAAGATGCATGTTATCAAATTTAATTATGTAATCCATCAAGGTTTGCCTCATCCAAAGCAATTGTGCACAACAATTACCCGCGGAAACATATTCGGCTTCGGCGGTGGATAGGGCTACGAAATTTTATTTCTTGAATGACCATGAAACTAATGATCTTCCTAAGAGTTGACTACTACCCGATGTGTTTTTTCTATTCACTTTACAACCCACATAATCAGAATCCAAATATCTAATTAGTTCGAATTTAGCACATTTGGGATACCATAAGCTAATGCTAGAGGAAAGCCTTAAATATTTAAGAATTATTTTCACAGCCACTAAATGACAGTCTTTTGGTGATGCTTGACATCTTGCACATATGCAAACACTAAGCATAATATCGGGCCTAAATGCGATAAGATAAAGCAAGCTACTAATGATTGATCTATAAATCTTTAAATCTACCGATTTACCTCCCTCATTAAGATCGAGATGACCGTTGGTAGCTATAGGAGTCTTGATGGGCTTTGCGTTCTCCATGTCTAATTTCTTGATTAAATCTTTCGTGTATTTTGCTTGGCTCACGAATGTCCCATCCTTGAGTTGCTTGATTTGAAGTCCAAGGAAATAGCTACGTTCTCCGATCATGGACATCTCAAATTCCCTAGACATCATATCACCTAATTCCTTGCAAAATTCTTGGTTAGTAGACCCGAAGATAATATCATTAATATATATTTAACATACAAAGAATTAATCATTTAAAACTTTTGTAAACAAGGTTGTGTCAACCTTCCCGATTTTAAATTCTTTTGATAGTAGAAAATATCTAAGACGTTCATACCATGCTCTAGGAGCTTATTTGAGATCATAAAGTGTCTTGGAGAGTTTGTACACATGATTTGGATTCTTGGGATCCTCAAAACCTGGTGGTTGTTCAACAAATACAAGTTCAGATATTTTACCATTTAGAAAAGCACTTTTGACATCTATTTGAAATAATTTAATATCAAAACATGATGCAAAAACAAGTATTATTCGAATGGAGTCAAGTCTAGCTACGGGAGTGAAAGTTTCACCAAAATCCAAACCTTCGACTTGTGTGAATCATTAAGTGACCAATCTTGCATTGTTTCTTACCACCACTCCACTTTCATCTTTTTTTGTTCCTAAAAACCCATTTTGTGTCGATGACATTATGATCCTTGGGTCTTTACACCAATATCCAAACATCATTTCGAGCAAAGTTATTTAGTTCTTCATGCATTGCATTTGCCCAGTCTGGATCGTTGAGTGCTTTATCTACATATTTTTGCTCAAAAGAAGAGACAAAAGAGTAATGCTCACAATAAGAAGCGACACGAGATCGAGTTTGAATACCCTTACTCACATCACCCAATATTTGGTCCATTGGATGATCTTTTGCAATTGCGTTGTGAATATTTTGGAGGTAGGTTTGGTGGTTGTTCTTCCTTTTCTCTTACTTCATCCACTTGAGTTTGATTTGTTGTGGAAATAGTTGGAGGTTCAACTTGAGTGGTGGATGGCGAGTCATACAAATTTTCTTTCGGCTTGATGTCGTCGATTTGCATGTTCTTCATGGCTTTCCTCAATCCTTCGTCACCTACATCATATAAATTTTCTTGCTCTTCATGAGAGCCATTAGTTTCATCAAATTGCACATCACAAGTTTCTTCAACAAAACCGGAGTTTTTGTTGAAAACACGATAAGCTTTACTATTTGATGAATAGCCAAGTAAAAATCCAACATCACAACGAATTTTAAATTTTGAAAGACGAACACATTTTTGTAAAATATAACATTTGTAACCAAAAAACACAAAAAATAGGATATGTTAGGTTTTCTTCCAATGAGAAGCTTATAGGAAGTCTTTTTCAAAATACGATGGAAATAAAGATGATTTATGATATGACAAGCGGTGTTGATTGCTTCTGCCCAAAAACTATCGAAAGTGTTATACTCATCAAGCATTGTCCTAGCCATTTCAATTAATGTTCGATTTTTCGTTTCTACAACTCTATTTTGTTCCAGAGTGTAGGTTGTGGAAAGTTTATGTTTTATTCCAAATTCATCACAAAAATCTTCAATTTTAGTGTTCTTGAACTCGGAACGTTATCACTATGGATTTTTTAAATTTTGAAATCAAATTCATTTTAGCCCTTATTGCAAAACTTTTGAAAATACCGAAGGCTTCGACTTTGTCATGTAAAAAGAAAACCCAAGTGTACCTTGAGTAATCGTCCACAATGATTAAACAATAGCTATTGCCCCCGATGCACTTATAGGTTGTTGACCCAAACAAATCCATATGTAAGAGCTCTAATGGCCTAGAGGTTGACATGATAATCTTGGAAGGATGTGAATTTGTGACTTGCTTTCTGGATTGGCAAGCGCTACATAATCTATTTTTCTCAAACTTCACATCTTTCAAGCCAACCACTTAAACATATTTGGAGCATTTCTAACTTATATAGCCCTTAAAATCCAATTTTCAAATAGTTTTTATAAATTAAGCTTTTGTTTTCGCAAAAAGAACTAGTTTTCATGGAACTTCTCCAAAAGTGCCAAATTGAGTATATGATGGAATCTAAAGTATCCAATTGGTTGCATGAGTCATAAATACCATTATTGACCTATTCATATAAATAAATTTGACTCAAATAACAAAACTCACTTAAGTGCTAGAAAGTGATCACTTAGATCAAAATAGTATTTTGGATGAGTTTCAAAATCAAATAACTTTTGCTTGGTTGGCCTTTTTGAAATATTTTGAATACGTAAAAGGTTTAGAATAGCCAACTCTAGGATATTCCTTTTGGGATGGTTTTCAAATTTCTTTTAGAATAGATTTTACATAAAATCTAGTTTATGTCAAAAACAAGATACTATGATTTAGAATTTTGGCTAGAAACTTTTTTTGGCTTAAAATAGGGTTTTCTTAAGCCAAAACCTTTGAAAAGGCTTTGAATAGCATTTGTATATATTTTACAACTAGTTTTTCACAATATTACTAATAGTTATGATTTTTTTGACTTTTGGCTAAAAATCTCAATTTTGAAAAACATTATTAGCACTTAATTTATTTGGGTAAACTTAGGGATGTGAAATACATGTATATGACTTAGCACTCTTCCTTAATGTGCCTCTCTCATCTTGCTCAAGATTGCAATAATGAAGATTTTGAACATAAGCAATAACACATTTTTGAAAAGGATTTTCGTGAATGCATCCTATATACCTCTCCAAGTACCTATTTAGCATTTTGAGCATATTTTGGTAACCAAACTCGGTTAGGTCCTTGAATGTTAGTCACAAGAGATTTAGGCACCCAAATGGTCCTAGGAATAACCTTTGGTGGACTAACAAGTCTAGCAATCACCCTACCATTTTTTATCTTTCCTAAGCAAATAATTATCTTTATAAAGGATAGGCTTAGGAGTATTACCCAGGGGACAATGTTTACCAATATATCCCTTTTCCTAGCAATTATAGCAAGTTGGGCTTTCACTTCCCCTTATTGTCTTCTTTTCTTGCTCCTTGTCGGTTTGCCTCTTTCTTGATGACATTTGCTTATTATCAACCTTGTTAGGGCACACCAAGGCAAAATGTCCCTTCTCATTGCATCCAAAACACTTGATATTATTCGTGTGTCTTGCATTATGACTTGTCTTGCTATTCTCATTCTTCTTGGGAACAAAGCTAATTCCTCTCTTGTGATTCAATATTTGTTGCTTGCTTAATATTTTGTCAAGAGAGACCTTTCCTTTGTAGTTTCTTTCCAAATAAATCGTCAATTTCTTGACTTGGGCCTTAAGCTCTTCATTTTCCTCTACAAGATTAGTCTTAACAGGCAAAGAGGAAATAGAAGTATTTTCACTAGAGCTATGAGGCATATCTAGCAAGTTATCATAAGAAGTGGATATGCTAACCTTAGATACAATGCAAGGGTTAGCAACTACACAGGGTATATCATCAAATAAATCACATGTGATGCCTATATCCACCTTGGATTTATTGAGCTCATTGAGGAGGAGAGTTTCACGCTCATCCTTTAGTACATCATAATTTTTGAAGTGAGACGTACTCTTTCTTCAAAACATTAAATTTTGATTTCTCCTTTTCTAGATACTCATTAAGCTCCTCAAACATTCCATCAACTCATCATATAAAGGTTCATCATCATCATTTACCTTCTCATTACCTTTGGCCATAAAGCAATGAGGTGATGAGGATGGGGTTGAGGGCTTCTCATTGTCGAAGCTAGAAGTTGAGCATTTTTCTCCCGACGTCCATTCTTTTATGCAATCATCATTAGTAGATGTGGACCTTCATAATGATCTTAAAGATGGGTCCATATCTTAAGAGCGTTCTTGAGATTGCATACTTCATTGAACACCTCTACACTCAAAGAAATAAATAAAGCGTTAGTTGCTTGAGCGTCGAGATGTAATCTTTTCTCTTCCTCACTTGTTGGAGCTAGAGGATCCATTGGGGGAGAAAAACCCACATCTATAGTCCACCATATTTTTTGGCTCATGGTCTTAAAATAACAAGACATGCAGATTTTTCAATGAGCATACTTTGTACCATCAAAGAGAGGTGCTTCACCGAGGTGCATTATATCACTAGTGGCCATCCTTTACTCTCTAGATGGTTAAGTCTAATAAATGAGAGACCAAGCTCTAATACCACTTGTAAGATCGAGGAGACCAACTAGAGGGGGGGGGAGCTTGAATAATATTTTCTAAAAATCTTTAAGGCTAAAACCGATTTCTAATACGAAGAGAAAATCAATACGGTTTTGCACAATTAAAACCTAAAGATTCTAGCTTCCCTTAAGTGCACTAACACCCTAAGTCTAAGTCAATGTTTGCAATCCTAGTTTGACATGCAACCAATTTAATTCTAGGAATGTAAATTGCACAAAGTAAATCATAAGAGAGCAAACCATAATGGCACAAGGATGTTTTACCGTGGTGTTCGGAGACTTACTGGTCTCCCCTAATCCACGTTGAGGTAAGCCTAAAAGAATTGGACCGGCTCCATGAATCAAGCCAACACCTCCAAGGTAAGTCCAAACGAATTGGACCGGCTCACAACTTGAACCAACATCCCGATCCACTCGGGGTTGCTCTTCATCTACTCCGGAGATGGTGAGCACCATACCACTCACAACACGCCGGAGAAGATCATCGGACCATGACGTCTTCACACAGTCTAGGTGTCGGCAAACACCAAGAGTAATAGACCACAACACTTGCTTGAAGGTTATCAAGTGCCAAAGAGATCAACAAATGATGCAAATGCACTTCAATGCTCTCAACTACCTCAAAATGTGAAATATGAGCAAATGAGTAGTAAAGAATGCACCAATGCCTCTAATGTATTCAATGTGGTCAGGAGTTTTTAAGCTTGGTGCTGGTGAGGGGGTATTTATAGCCCCCAACCACAAAAATGACCGCTTGAAGAAATTCCCTAAAAAATTAGCAGGTGCGGTACTATCGCCATTGATTGGCCGATACTACCGCATCTACTGTTCAACGATCATATTGGGTTCATTAAATGCTTTTGAACTAGCCGTTATAGTTTGGTGCAGTACTACCGCACTCACATGGTCCGGTACTACCTCTTGATGGTAGTATCACTCGGCTCTACCAGTACTACCGATTTCCAGAGGAGGAAAAACTCTCAAAAACATGCTCTCTGAAAATAACATACTAATGCACTGCAGTAGTACCGCACTTCACATGCGGTTATACCGCAAGATGGTAGTACCGCAGTTATACTTGCGGTCGTACCGGTTTTACTGACAATTGCGGTTTAAGATGCATGCATGAATTAGTTGATCAAGATGGCACAAAATAAATCCTCAAGCTACTAGCCATGATCCCTTTTTATAGTACGGCATTTACCCTATAAACCCGGTCTTTCCACCAATCACCAAGTCCGGTAAAAACTATAAAAGGGTCCTTGGGCTACATAATACCTTTGTCTTGAGTCATGTCGATCTTTTTATCGTCTTTGCATGCCATTCCCATGTCGTCATCCAAAATCCGTCACTAAACCATTAAAATATTTTAGCACACATGTTTGTCCCATAACACATTGTTGTCATTTATTACCAAAATCATTTTTAGGGGCTTAGATGCTTTCATTATCTCCCCAAAATAAACTATATTAATTTGCTTCTAGCTTTGACCTATGATAGGCCACTGTGCCTTCCATGACTCTTGTTTTGAATATTTTTCTATGCCTCTTAGGTTCCAATATCCCACACGAGCCAAATATCCTCCCCATTTTCATGCCAACTATAAAAATCTTGAGTGATAGCCTGCGCATTGGGCATTTGCGTGAAATCAACTCGGAGTTTTAGCAAAGATTTGCAATCATACTTCAACACGAGTACAATTTTGTTGGCGTGAAACAAATATATACTCTGTAACATTCTGCTTACAAGTTATTCAATTAAGAAATCAGTGTGGCTGAGGATAGTGTTATATAGATTCCAAGTCTTAGGTCTTAAGTTATTATGTACTTATTTGAGGAATATGGTGTTTTCTAGCCAAAGTTATCCATCAGATATCAACATATGACTAGGCATGGTCCGGTGCCACTGAGAAAAATAGTTCCCCTTTTGCCATCTGGGCATCCGTGCACTACAAGCTAGTGAATTGAGGCTTATTAGATATCAATAGTACATGTCCAATATTTTGTTAACAAGGCATGCCAACATATTTTCAATTTTCAGTCATACTGTTTACAAAATTTATTACATGCAAGATTAATTTACTACATGTAAGGTATGCTACTGGCAATATGTTCTATTAAGTAGATTTAATCAACTATTCAGCAAGAGATAAGGTTTGAATAGAACAACTTAGACCATTATTTTATTTATGGCATCTGGAAAGTAACAATCTAATGTATAAGGTTTCAGTCTAAAACAAAAGATAAGATATACTCTTTATGAGCAGGGCCAAGCTCGACATGAGCTGAATCTATACTACTAATGCGACTTGTGCAGGAAAGAGACATCTTTACAACGTTAATGGATAACTAGGAGATTTCTACAGGTCTCCATAAAACATGTCATAGGCTTATCGTTGCTTTTTACAGACTTCTAGTCCTAGGTACGTGTGTCTACAAGAGCACTATTGGACTTTACAGACGTTCTTGTAGAGAAAATCATAGAGCCAACGGATCACACTTAGTCACTACGTCATCATTCTTAATGGCAGAGTAGAGACGATACCTCATAAACTGCAAAGTCTTTGCCTTTTCAGCGGCAGCAGGTTCAGGTGTGCCAGCGGCAAACTTGGCAATGGTATGACATGGAGATAAACCAATGTGATATAGTTGCTGCCATCCAGGGAAAAGAAATTTTTATTTAGTGATGTCTAACATATCCCACATAATTTATGCACTTTTTTATATGTTTACAGCTGGTAAAACATTTCAAATGCATGAAATGAGAGCAAACTAGTAAAGATTAATTTTGTCTATTCAGTAGATAATTTTATACATTTTCTAGAATTTTCCTAGTATTTTTGGGATTTTTCTGACAATTTTAAGGTATGGAAGCAATTTTCATAATTGCTAAACCCATTAAATAATTTCCCAAACACACAATACCAGGGACAATAAAACAATAAAAATATAATGCTTCGAAGGTGTACTAGGTCTAAGGTTTCATAATTTATGGAAGCTCATATACCTTAGAAATTCAGTTTCTAGGATGAAATGAAAAAAATTAGATTTTTCCAATCAGTCCAAAACGCAAATTTCCATAAGCTGCACAGAACAAAGGCTATTTATCATAACTTCAAGGATTATTCTGCAAGAATATATAAAAATCTGAAATCCGTCATAATTTCCCAAACTCTAGAGTTTTTTGGCAAAATTTTCTTATCCACGAAAAATCCTCGCAATTTTTTGAATTTTCGATGGTCTATTTGCAAATTTTCAGGATTTCTAATTTTTTTTCTTTCTCCTATTTTTTTTTCCTTTTTCCTTTTTTCAGTGGACCAGGCCGGTCCATAAGGCCACCTGGCCTGCTTGCAAAAGAGATGGGGGATTTAGGTTTCCCTTGCCCTGAGAAGGTGACGACGACGGCAGCGTGAGCTCTGGGCGGCGGGGCGTGGCGCGAGGTGGGCGACGTGGCGGCACGGGTTCTAGTGGTGGGGCCACAAGGGCGGCAGGCGCGGAGCGGAGGCGCGATGCGAGGCGGTCAAGGCGCGATGATCTTGGCAAGAAGGTCTGAACGACGGCGAGCAAGAGCGCACGGGCGCGACGTTGTGCACGTGGAAGCGCAGCGGACGCAGCGGCTTCAAGCCGGCGGGGTTGCACACAGTGGGCACCAGCGTCAGGTCAGCTCTGGGCCGGTTGATTGATCGCAAGAATTTTTCTTCTTCTTCTCGCGTGAACAGTAAATATGAATAGAACAGATTCAATCTAATTGCGACAATTAGCAGTAATTAATCATAGATATCTATTAAACAGATCTAGATAGATTGAATCAAAATTAATCTACCAGATGAATTCATATCGAAATTTAGAGATTGAAAGATGGAATCTCGACGACATACCGATTTAGCTGTGTAGAGTAATTCATGTTGATAACGTGTTGAAGAGTGTAGTAGTCGCATGAAACAATCAACCAATCACCAAACAATAGTCAAACGACAGAGAGACAAATAGATGAAGACACAATATGGGGAACCTCTTTATTCATTGATTAATATCTTTCTGAGTACAAAGAGATCCTATTTAAAGACAAACCCACCGGTAGTAGTTTCGGTATTATGTTCATCAACCCTTAATCCGGGGTTTCTTAACACTCAAGACCTCGACTACAAGTATCAAGCATCCCTGAGATTTCTAGATATCCTCCTCCTAAAAACCCTAGCCACTGCCAAACAAGCCCCCCTCGCCTCCTCCCTTCCTCCTCGCCGCCACCGTTGGCGGACGCCGGCCGGACAGCGGTGGCGGTAGGGCTTCTTCTTCTCGGTGGTGGCGCCTGATCTGCATCGCACTCCCGACGCCTGACGTCTATCTGCCGATTTCCAACGGTGTGGACTTTCGTCGGGATTGGATCTGGGGCCCTTCTCCGCCAGCTTATCTTCGGGCGTGGCGATCCGGGGCCCTTCTCTGTCGGCTGGCATGATGACGGAGGTGGCACGGTGCAGATCCAGATTTGGTGCAGTTGGTAGAGATCACAACGGCTCGGTGGCGGTGGCTTGTGCGGCGCTCGGCTCCTCCCTACTGGACGGTTGTTAACCGACCGACGCGTGGGCTGCGGTGGTCGTCGCCTTCCTTCGTGCTGGTGGCGGTTGGCCATTGGGGATGTTGCTGCTGTCGTCTTGGCGATCTAGCCTTCATTGGTTGGATCTAGCGACGAGGTCGTGCTATGGCGTGGTCTTAGAGCGCTGGTACCTTCGATCCAGGGTGAAAATTCTTGATCTGGTTTTCGCTGGTTGGATCTGGCAACGATGTCGACTTGAGCGGCGTTACCTTCTTGAAGGTGTTGCTTTGGAGCACCAGTACCTGAGCTCCGGAGTGAAAACTCCTGATATGACCTTCACTGGTTAGATCCAGCGACGACGACGTGAATCGTATCCCTTCTTGGAGCCGTTGCTACGGAGACTGGCCCATAATCACCTCTTTGCTGCGCAACTGCTGTTCGCGTGTGGACGATCTCCTGGTTGGTCCCGGAGGCAGAGCTAGGTGGTTTTTTTAGGCTAGCCTTTGCATTACAATTTATTTTTCATTGTTGGCTTTTGACCGTTTTTTGTTTAAGCTTTTAGCTTATGGTAGTGTAATGGCTGTGTGTATCCCTAGTTGGTACAGAGACCGAAAGTTGTACTTTTATTATCTAAAAATGTATTAAGCATCCCCATGGTGTATCAAGCATCCCCATGGTGTATGGCCAAGAACAGAAATCATAGGTGGCTTGTATTCCTATCTATCGGGACCATCATTATCAATTTGAAGACATTCCGGTTCTCTCTTGATCTTAAAATGAAATAAATTCCGTAATGGTAGGATGAAATAAGCAGAAAGAAAATTAAAAGGAGGTGTGGAATGAGCCAAAATAGTACCGTCAAAGGTTCACCGTAATTATTCCGTATTGTACATGTGGAATGATTTTTTTTCCCTGTAATGATTCTGTAATGGTTCTTTCTTCCAAGCGCATTATGGCTGTAAATTAAGGCTGTAAGCGACAACGTAAGTAACTTCAGCAGTGGTGTACAGGCGCAATTAATAACGGGATCAATGAGCGTTTCTAGTTTGGCTGGGAGCACCGAAAATGTTCTCTTCTACTGGGTACTGGTCCTAAACGAGTCTTGGTCTTAATGAAACATTCGATATTCAGATGTCTTACAGACTTGCAGTTTGCACGTAAGTGGTTGGTGAATCACCTAAAGTTTGTTTGGATGGGTAAAGAACTAAAGATTAGGCCAATGTCTTTTGGATGAGCAGAGAAATTGAACCCATCCGAATGTGTTAGGCTACTCTAATCTCTGCCCACGCAAACAAGCCTTTATGAGTATGTATGTCATGGCCGCACGCCTCAACTATAAATATAAAGCATCCCCGTGGTATATGTTTCAAGAACAAGCGTGGCTTTGTATGTAGATATGTAATAGAAAGAACTGAGGACGATGAAGATGAATGTGCAAACGGCACTACTGTAGGCTGCTCATGGGATGAGAGTGTAGATGGGCCTGGCAGAAGGCTCTAGCTATAAGTTGTTTGTAGCTGTTCAAGTGTGGCAAAGTCTATTTAGAATGGGCGGCACTGGGAATTCAACATGTTCATTCCTTTTACAATGCTCTAAAATTTTCTTTGGCTGGTCCTTCAAAATAGTATCTTGACTAACGACATTTTACGGTGTAGGGGTTGGATAGGAGACTTGAAATGTCAGTTTTGTGGATCAAACTAATCTATAGATCATTTGTTCTTTAAGTGTCCTTTGGCACGGTTTATGTGGAATATCATTGCCTGTACCTTTAAGTGCAGTAACATTCCAAATAGTGTTTGTCATTTGTTAAATTACTGGATTGACAGCTTTGGGACTAAGCACCGGAATCTGGTGTTACTTGGCGCTGCCGCAATGTTGTGGGATATTTGGAAAGCACACAACAGAGCTTGTTTTCAACATAAATGGCATACTGACCTGACCTTAGTTGTGTTTTCTGTTTGCTATTGGTTGGAATCCTGGTATGTCTTACAAAAGGACATACAATGGGGGCAAAACTGGTGGGACAAGTGGCGCTGGAGATCTTCAGCACTTGCAGAGGATGAGATCCTACGGTGAGAAGAATCAAGTGACCAAGGGGGAGAAGCTGAAGGCATGCGCTTAAAAAAAACAAGGTGATGAGAATCTGATGTATTTAGGGAGGAAGAACGCTGAAGCCAAGCAGCAGAATTGTATGTTTTGCGTTTGTTTCGTTGTTGGTAGTCCGAGTAACTGATAGCCTGGTGTGGTTTAGAGACAGTGGTGGAGCCAAGATTTTGACGATAAGAGTGCGAACTTAAGACACATCCGTTCCAACACAAGTTCAAATGACATAGTACATAAGTTCAAATGTGTCAAATTACATATTCGCACTATAACCAACATCACAAAATATTTAGAAAATTACAACTTGATACAGCGTTCCTTCATGCTTTGAAAGCGATTTATGACAACATCATCACTAACTTGTAAGAAAAATTCATGCTCAATGTACATAACTAAGCAATCATTCAAGTATTGCTCACCCTTGCTATTTCTTAGCTTATTCTTCACATGATTCTTTGCCGAAAATATCCTCCCTACCCTTGCAGTAGCCACAAGAAGGATCAGGGGTGGAGATGGGCCTCGGGCTGGTTGGGTAATGGCCCGAGGCCCGGAGGGAATAGCAGTAGGATCATCTACTGTTCATTAATGCCATTTTTCATTTGCCAGCAGCCTAGCCCGAGGCATGCAACTCCCCAGCCGGCCAGCCGGCCCAGTGGAGCGACCCAATGCCCCAGCGCCTCCCTCACGGGCTCACCTCACGCCGGCTCACGCATCGCAAGCAGCCAAGTGCCCAAGCACGCAAAGACGGCGGAAGAAGACTCAAGACGCAAGACGCCAGCGGCAAGCAAGAAGCCCTAGCTTCCTCCTCGCTCGGGTTCCCCCCATGGCGCGCTAAGCGCCACGCCTACGCCTCCCGGCTTGGCGGCGTGCCTGCTCCGCGCCGATGGTGGTTGTGCCTTGTTGCTCCCCGCCGCTCCGGTTCATGGCGCCGCCGCCTCCAGCTCCTTTGCCGCCGCCGCCGCCATTTGCCTGGCTGCCCACGCCCAATGCCGCCTCCGCCACTGGTGCTCGCCTCAGCCCGCCCACAGTGCACCTAGCTTCAGCTCCCTCTGGCTCACTCTCTCCTACCCTCGACCCAGCACCACCCCCGGCCGCTGCCCTACGGACCTAGCCACTCTCGCGCTGGCGCCTCCCTTCCTGGCCGGCTCGGCTTGCTGCTCGAGCCTCAGTGCCTCGCCTCTCTCCCATTTGCCACTCGAGCCTCAACAAAGGTGTTTTTTTAATTGATGTATTTGTATGAGTAAATAGTAATTGAGTATGACTATAACTTTTACTGATTTGTGAAACTATGTCAACTAGTTTTTCTAATTGATGCATTTGTATGAGTAAATAGTAATTGAGTTGTATGTCTTGATTTCATTTGAGTTGCTACTTGTCCAACTTTAGGATGGAGTGGGTTGTAGAATGGAATCTAAGATTCATTTTGTTGATTAAGAGTTGGTTGTGCATTTGATTGGTGAGGGGATCGTTCAAGTTGTATGTCTTGAAGGTGATGGTGCATGTTTGCATGGAACCGTGATCTTAAAGTGATAGAAACAAAACAATAATGACGTGATCTTAAAGTGATAGAAACAAAACAATAATGATTGTGAACTATAAATCTTTAGCAACCCGTGAGTTACACAGGACAAAAACATTATGTGAATCTTCTTTTGGAAAGGTAAGGAGGCTTTTGATGATTAAGTGCACTATATTACAAACTAGTGCTTGGAACTATATATCAACATCTTCCCTGCAAAAGATGTCATTTGATTAATATTATTTGATTTGATTCTATTTGATGTAATAGATATACATGATGAAGAGGAGTAGAGGACAAAGACATTGGCATCTTATTTTCCATCGTAGTCCAATCAAAACCCTCCGGCAATAATTAGGTATTAACTTTTGTACCACTCCACTATATTTTTTTGCCATGTTTTAGCTATTTTGTCGTATCATTAAACATGGAATTCAAATTTCATTTGAGTTGCACATTTGTGTTGTACTTTTGTTATGTCTCGGTGTGAATAGTATTTAACGTTAGTTATAGTCACTTAGTTTTGTGCCCGAGGCTTTGTGGAATCCTGGCTCCGCCACTAGGAAGGATCAATACCAATTTGAGCAGCAAATAAACAGGTTTATAGCGATCATCCTTCTTTGTCTCAACAAGTTTAATAGAGAGCTCACTGAGATTCTTCACTTCTCGAAACCTTATATCTTGATGCATGTCAGTGATAAACATATTAAGTTGCAAAGAAAGTTGGATCAAATTTGTATTTGAGAAATCTTTAGGATACAACTTAGCAAGTTTAAGAACTTTATCCTTGTCATATGAATCAAATGAATAAGCATGATGCAAAGATGCCATGCAAAGAAATAGCTATGTATTAACTTCATCAAACATGTCATAAGAAGCAAATGTGTTAGTAGGAATCAAAGATGTCTGGATGGGCAGATGACACTTAGGCCTGACGCCTCCTTGACTAGTTGACTTGGGTTTGATTCTCAGATTCTGTTGGGTCTAATGCTAAATGGGCTGTCAGGATTTGAGGAGTATGTACGTTAGTATGTGTAGTATATACTTAATGTATTGGGGGGGGGGAGGTATATACCAATTTTTTGTGCAAAAATTTTGGGGGTGCAACTGTACCCTCATGCATCTACTATAGCTTCACCTCTGTTTAGAGGAGTGTTGATCTGTTAGTTGCTGGGATCGTTGATGCTAAGATGTGGATGTTTGTGTCCATCTCCTTTTGTTGTTTACCTTTCTGCAGAACCTTGTAGCTGTGGTTTCTGTTAATGGAAATCGAAGTATTGCTTTGTGTAAAATAAAATAAAATCTGCCAGTGAACTCTCAGCCGCAGCAGAAGGAAGGATTCTGGGAGGTGAGGTCTACGGTCTACCAGGAAGGATAGGCGCAAGGAGTTCAGGATGTAGAACAGATGACTACTGTGAAGCATGCATAATTTCAAACGTGATTTTCATCTGTATGTAGCTCTAACACGTAACAGAAGTACTTACAGTTTCAAAGGGTTATGATCGGAATGCTAAGATACTGATGAGGATGAAAGAAAAGAATAGGTTGGAACAGGGGAGAAAATTCTGAAGAATCATTCATGGATGAAATCTTGTGAAACATTTTTCCCCACGTGGATTTTCAGCTATAGTAGGTGAGAGGATACATGTACACTTATCTCATTATTTTTAGAGTTTCGAACCGAAAATAGATAGACTCTGAAAATTCCAAAGAAAGTGCAGATTTTCCAGGTTAAAAATTTGGCTAAGTCCCTGGCCGGTCTGACCAGCCACTAGTTGGCAGTCAGACCGGCTAGTCGGCAGTCAGACCGTCCATGGGTGGTGGTTTAACTGGCCAGGCCCTATTCATGTGATGGGGCAACGGTGAACTTCGTGTATTAGGTAAAAGTCATGGGTGTTGGTGCATATATGTTGCATAATGCATGTTTTGGCTAATGTGGGTTAAGTTGCGAAGAACTTTTGCCCAAAAACGATTTCTTGGTCTATTGTTGTGTAGGTGGCTTAAAGTCAATGACGGTCAACGGCGAGGATGATCGGGACTAGGCTAGGAGAGTTGATGTCCAGAACGATCAAACACGTCGGGTGAAGTCATTGGACTCAAACATGGCGCAAGATGGACAAAAATAACCGAATAAGAGGTTCGGTGCGACGGGTTGCATCAAGTGGTGCGGGGTCAGTGTAAGTGCCATGATGGTTCCAATGAGAGTTGGATGTGAGACATTTGCCGATATAAAGAGAGTTATTGATCAACTTACATGTGACGAATAATGGGATTGCTTCTCAATGATTGAACTTGGACTTCAGAGAAGGATCGAGAAGAGATATTTTGGTATCTTCACCAAGACACCAGGTTGGTGACCTTTGGAGAAATCACAGTGCAAGACGGCGCAAGGAGAAGCGGTTTATGTCAAGTGAAGATGAAGATCACGAAGAGACGGGTTCGAGAAACCTGGTTCGTCATCCATTTTAAGAAGCGTGTATGAGTGTAGGCCCGTTTGTGTGTGGTCTTAACAGATGCCAAATAAAGTTTTATCTCTAAACCTAGCCTCCACTATAAAAAGGAGGTATGTAGGATTTGCACCCTCATCCATCAAGCCTCAAGTCTAGGAAACCATAATTTGTGATTTAGGGCTAGGAGAGGAAAGTGGAGAGGCTAGGGTTTGTGAGAGATGGATTGATTGATTACTTAAGTGTTGAGATTTTATCCTCCATGGTGAAGTGATTGTAAACAAACAATTTCTTGAATCAATCCAATCACGATTTCCTCCAAAATGAGTTCTCTCTTGTTCTTACTCTATCTTTCATGTATTTTGGGATTTTGTGTGTTCCTTTGGTTCCCTTGGATCTTTTGCTGTGATCTAGCTTGCTAGAACGTGTGAGAATCTAGCTAGGGTCATATTGACTATCATCCACCCACGAGCAAATTTTTGTATCAAAGTTTGAATTTCCTCGGTTCTTGTGCCTACTTGATCTCATCCAAGAAATTCGTGGAACCTTAGCTTCGATCTTTCCGATCGTTGATTGGAATAGGTTTCTGGCCTTCTTGATAAAGTATGGTTGAAATTTCAGCGGATTTTGATCATGGATTTTGAAGTTATGCCATTTTGTGATATTTGAGGGCTGCTCTCAGGCAATAGTCGGTCAAACCGGCCATTGGGACGGTCGGACTAGCCGGAGCTCGGTCAAATCGACCAGATAGGCAGTCAGACCAGCCCTCTGCCGTGTTGAGTTGTTTTCCCTTAGGGTTCGTCGGTTTCAACACAAGACTTCCGCTGTATTTGTGTTTCTGATCTTCATAGCTTCTATAGCTACTGAGAAAAAAAAAAAGAAGTTAAAATTGATCGGGGTCGAGAAAGAGCAGTGCTCCTATTCACCTCCTCTAGGTCCAACAAAAAGATTCACTTCTGAACATCTGTTGTGAATAGAAACTGATCAAAATGAATGAGACTGGACCACTGGACTGCCGCACTTGACGCTTGAATGGCTTGATTGAAGACAGTAACAACAGATCGTACAATGATTTTTTTTTTTTGATAAAGGGAGAGCCCCTGCTTTTGATTGAAAGCAAATTCGTACAATGATTTTACGTATGCTTGTTGAATCACTTATGTGTATGCGTCATGCACCAATGTCTGCTTCTCAAGACCTCAACAATAAGTATCAAGCATCCCCATGGTGTATGGCCAAGAACAGAACTCGTCATCATCTTCTTATTATTCTTCTTGTTCTACTTTTCAGACTCCTAGCAGTAAGACTGCTGCCAAGAGTTAACTCATCCTTTTTTTCCTCTTTAGAAACCTAGCAGCAAGACTGTGCCAAGAATTAAGGAAGGTAGGGCATGCAAAAATGCACTAGCTAGCTATTGTAAGCTGCTAGCTTGTAAAGTCTACTAGGAATGGGAGGCATCGGAAATTCAAGGTGGAGTTCGTTGACGAGCACATGAGTGTGGAGATAAGGTTGGGAACGGATTGAGCTGCCGTTGAGGTGAAGACAAAGGAACACGATGGAACGGATTGAGCTGTAGTTGAGGTAAAGACAAAGGAACACGAAGGAGCTCCTCCATCATCTGACAAAACAGTGTTGTGGCTCTAGGCGTTTCTTCGTTTTGACATGCAGATGGTCCTAAGTGAAAACAAGGACTGTACTGAAGATTCAGGTTGGGTTAAACTCTAATGCATCCACTTACATTAGGAATATAACGAGTCAAAAATGTATCTTTAGCCCACTCCTAAGTTGTAACCCAGTTAAGGCTTATTAGGAATATAGTGATAGTTGATTCTGCACAGGTTATGTTCTCTCAAGGAAATTAGTTTCACGTACTCTTCCACCAACGGAATGGATCTTACAATCACACATTTTGTCCTACGTGGACCATTAATTTCAAACTGTGTTATTTGAGAGATGACATGATAAGTTTCTATGTCGTGATATGATACTGGTTCATCTTCAGAGTTCGTACGTAGGTGGTTGGTGAATCACTTATGTATGTCATGGTCTACATGTCTGCGTCTCACTGCCTCAACTATAAATACAGAGCATCCCAGTGGTATATGATCAGAAAACAAAGCTCAGAAGTGCAGCTTTGTATAGAGATTTAGTAGCATGAATTGCAGAAGATGAGTATGCAAGAGGAACTAGTATAGGCCGCTCATGTGGTAAAGCATACCAGGTATGAGAGGCTAGATGGTTCTGGAAAAAAAAAACTACCTGTAAGTTGTTCACCGCAAAGTAGACAATTAAGATCAACTTGGAACAGGAGGCATCGGGAATCCAGACCGCAATTAAGACCAACTTGGAACAGGAGGCATCGGGAATCCAGACCAAAATTCGAGAGGGGTACTCCAGATAAATGTAGTCTTAGAGAGAAAAATATGAGCTGGAAGCTGACCAGTGGCCACATATGGTTAAGGTGCAAGTGTGTACCTAGTCTATTAGTGTTCAAGTTCAGATTGAGTTTTTGGTTGTATTGACACGTTTTTTATTTGCAATAGAAAAGGTAGTATCCGCTCGTATGAAATTACAAAAATATTACCACGGTAGGCACCTATCGCGCTCATAGAGTGTAGTAGGCCACCTACCATGCTCCTAGTCTGCGGCAGAAACGTGCCTACCCACGATGGAAACATGCGCAGGCCTATCTGCTGCGGTCTGAGAGTGCGGCAGGTGTCCTGCCACGGTCTGAAAGCTGGGTAGGAGGCTTCCTCGGATTAAGAGCATGCTAAGGGTGCTAATTTTGTTATTTCGAGTGTGAGGTGTTTATATTTGATATTTTGTTTTTAAAAAAGGCTAAACGAGGCAAAAAGCTGGCCAAGACTCGGCGTTAGTGTCTACCATTTAAACAGAGTACATATGCGTGAGTGTTTAGTGGTAAATACTTATATACAGTGATAAATTATAAAATTCACTCTTTTGCAATAGCAAATAATCAATTATTTCTAAAGAAATACGTGTCTGCCTTTTACTCTAAAAAATTTGTGAGCTCCGTTCAAACCAAATGTCCGAGCTTGATTCTCCAGGTACTTCTGAAGAGGAACTTTTTTTATTAATTAATCTTTTATTAATTTTTATTTTAAAGTTAACTTTGGTAATCACCGAAGGTTTACTTTAACATAAAAATTTAAAAGGTTAATTAATATTAAAAATCTCTTAAGAGAGGTGAGAAGAAGCTGCACGAGATGGCCAAAAAGACCAAAATTTTTTTATAATAATTACAAAAGTGAACAGGAAACTTAAGTGCCGCCGTTTGGATCTTTGGTCGTTAGTTTTTCTAGTTTACTCCGAAGTCATGCATGGAATGTTAGCTGCTTACCTTGAAATTGTTAAACAAGCAGTGACGAGGATCTAATAATCCTTATTTATTTATTTGTAATTCTCATTATAGATGGTAATATCTTTATATTACCCACAAGCAGTGACGAGGGGTTGATTCCTGCTGATGAGAATCCAACTGAGGACTAGTCTTTGGCTAAAAAGAAAGGGGGTAGAAGCAAAGTTAAAGAACCTTTAATGGCTACTAGGAAGAGTAGTCGCATTCAAGATCAAGGCATTCTTATGCAAGAGAAAGCTGCCAAATTAAAATCTATTCAGAATCTGGAAGCTCAAGGTACTTCTCATAACCCTTTTAATATTTTAAATAATACTTCTGCTTTGTATCTTGAATCCATAGCTAGTGCTTGTGATATATCTCTGGGTACTTCTTCTGTTACCTCCAAAGAGGTTATTTCTGCCATGCAAGCCTAAGAAGTGGCTAGATTTGCTATTGCTCAAGCTGAGTTATCAAAAGAGAGTGAAGCTGATATACAAAAGGAAGAGAATGTGAATGAAACCAAGAGGGGTGTTGAGCACCTAGATGGCCAGAGGGTGGGTGTGTCAAGGGGTGTTAAGGGGTTTAACATGTCTTCTAGATTGAGCTGCAGATTGAAGAAGGATGGCGGGTCCTTGAAGAAAAAGTGATTTATGAAGTTTCTGTTTTGGAATATTAGAGGTCTGGGGAAACCAGATTGGAGGAGACAATTAAAAGAGATTATCATTAAAGAGGGGTGTGATATGGTTGGGATCATGGAAACCATCAAGAAGGATTTCACGGACAAGGAGCTCAAAGCTCTAGGTGGTTATAAGGATTATCACTGGTGCTGGACTGCTGCTTGTGGTTATTCGGGAGGCATTTTGGTGGGGGTGAGAAAAGACCTTTGTGACGTGGAGGACAGTCATCAGGGTAGATTTTTTCTAAGTTTGAGTCTGAGACATAAGATCAGTAATTACAGATGGGAAGTCATGACGGTGTATGGGCCTGCTAATCATAGTTTGAGCCAAGATTTTCTGATAGAGCTGCATGACTATTGTCAGGGGGTGATGATTCCTTTAATTATAGGGGGAGATTTCAACTTGATTAGGAGTGCAGAGGAGAAGAATTCAGACAATGTTAACCAGGGGTTGATTGATAGTTTCAATGGTTTTATTAATGATAATCAGTTAATGGAGATCAAGAGAGGGGGTATTCGCTTCACCTGGACTAATAAACAAGCTAATCCTATTATGGTTGAGCTTGACAGAATCCTTGTTTCTACTAGTTGGGAGGCTCGTTTTCCTTTATGCAGGGCTCACAGTTTAACAAGAATTGGATCTGACCATTGTCCTATTATTTTAGACTCAGGGGAGACAGCTGCTAGGAAGACAGGGAGATTCTTTTTTGACAAAAGCTGGTTGGATCAAGAGAATTTTCATACTAATGTGACTGAGAGGTGGCAGTGTTATACTTCCAAGTCGACGAGATAATATGTACTCGATTATTTCTTTGAAATGGGGTTTAGCTAATCTCGACAGTTTCTTAGAGGTTGGGGTGCCAATTGAATGGTCAATTCAAGAAAGATAAGAGACTACTGTCTGGATCTTATTCGCTCCTTGGACCTAAAGTTTGAAGAGCAAGGTTTATGTGAGGATGAATGGTTCACCAGATATAAAGCTGAATCTGAGTTGGAAAAGTTATTTACGATTGAGGAGAAATATTGGCAGCAACGAAGTAATGCAAAGTGGATAGCTCAAGGGGATGCTAATACCAGGTATTTTCATAGTTGTTAATGGCAGGAAAAGGAAAATTTTCATATCGAGTTTAGAAGCTGAAGGGGGTATTTTGACAGATGAAAAAGACATAGCCAATCACATCTATCAGTTTTATAAAAACCTTTTTGGTCAAGATAACAACATTGGAGTAAAGATTGCTCGTAGCCATTGGCAGGAGACTGATAAAATTTCTTCAGATTTGAATGATAGTTTGCGGTTTGACTTTACAGAGGATGAAGTTTGGAATGTGATTAATAGCTTCAATACTGATGCTGCTCCTGGTCCTGACGGTTTTCCTGTTTGCTTTTATAAATCCTTTTGGGGTAGCATCAAACCCTATTTCATGAGAATGGTTAGAGACTTCTTTGAAGGGAATTTAGATCTTAAACGTTTGAACTATGGGGTTATTACTTTGATTCCAAAGATAAAATATGCCAACTCTATTCGTCAGCTCAGACCTATCTGCATGCTGAATGTGAGCTTCAAAATCATTACTAAATTGTTGGCTATGAGGTTTGGTAAGATTGCCGATCAGATTATCAGTAAAAGTCAGACGGCTTTTATTAAAGGTCGTAATATCCTTGATGGGGAGGTGTCTCTCCATGAAATTTTACATGAGATGAAAATTTCCAAAGCGAAGGGCATCATTTTGAAGCTAGACTTTGAGAAAGCATATGATAAAATTAGCTGGGATTTTCTTGAAGAGGTGATGATGGGAAGGGGTTTTGATCAAACCTGGATCAAGTGGGTGATGAGCTCTATTAAGGGTGGTAAAGTGAGTATCAATGTCAATGGAAATGTAGGTAAATATTTTACTACTCAAAGAGGTTTAAGGCAAGGTGATCCCCTTTCGCCTCTCATGTTTAATTTGGTAGCAGATGCTCTTGCCTCTTTGGTTGCTAAAGCCCAAAAAAGTCAGCTCATTAAAGGGGTGATCTCGAACCTGATTGCTGATGGGGTTCCTCTACTACAGTATGCCGATGACACTATTCTCATGGTTGAATACAATGAGGACTATATCTTGAATCTCAAGTTTCTACTTTATTGTTTTGAATAGATGTCAGGCCTCAAGATTAACTACTACAAAAGCGAAGTTTTTGTTGTTGGGGTGGATATTTTCGAAGCTCAGAGGGTGGCTAAGATGATGAATTGCAAATTAGGACAATTTCCCCTCACCTATTTGGGGGTTGTTCTTTGGTGTGAAATTATTAGAGAGAAGGTCGCTAGTAATATCATAAGCAAGCTGGAGAAAAGATTAGATAATTGGAAATGTAATCTTCTTTCCTCTGGAGGAAGATTAACTCTGGTTAACAGTTGTCTGAGCAGCATCCCTACCTACACTATGGGTTTCTATAGACTTAATGGAAAGATGCATGGTAAAATGGATAAGATTCGTTCTAGATTCTTCTGGAGGGGTGTCAATAACAATTTCAAATATCGTATGGTGAACTGGAAGATAGTTTGTAGGCCTAAGGATTATGGTGGCTTGGGTGTGATCAATACTAAGCTCTTTAACGACTGTCTGCTTTGCAAGTGGTTCTGGAAGATGAACCAGAGACCCAATGATTTATAGTACAGAATCCTGAAAGCCAAGTATTTCCAGGTGGGTGATCTGCGAGATGTTAATCCCCATATTGGCTCCCAATTCTGGAGAGGTATTAACAAAGTCAAGCATTTGTTTTTGTGTGGAGTGAACCATATTATTGGCAATGGCAAATCCATTAACTTTTGGTTAGATGTTTGGATTGATAAGTGCTCTTTTAAAATTCGGTTTGATAAACTGTTCAGAATTTGTGGCAACCCTTTTGTCAGAGTGGATGAATGCTCTGTTAATGGGATTTGGAAGATAGATTTCATCAGAAGTTTTGGGTCTAAGGAAAAAGAGCAATGGGAAGAACTGAAATCCATTCTGAATGGGGTGTTTCTCACTAATGAAAGTGACAGTATGACTTGGTGTCTTGACAAGCAAGGCCAGTTTTCGGTCAAATCTTTGTATAGACACCTTGCTTTTGGTGGTGTGATGAACTGGAGACTGCAAAAAATCTGGAACATTAAAACTCCTTTGAAGATTAAGATTTTTCTTTGACAATTGTATCTGAACAAAATCTCTTCTGTTGTTCAGCTTAGTTTAAGGGGTTGGAAGGGGGGAAATAATTGTAGGTTGTGTGGAGTGGATGAGGATACCAATCATATCTTTTTTAGATGCGTTTTGGCCAATTTTGCCTGGTGTAGTCTGAGAGAGGTTTTCCACTGGGACAGAAACCCTGATTCTGTAGAAGACTTGTTTGATGGTTGGCTTGTAGATAGGGGTGCTAATAATTACAATCTTGGTTTATTTAGCTTTGCAGCGTTGGCGTGGACTCTATGGAAAATTCGCAATAAAGGAGCTATTGAGAAGATTTATCCTAATCATCCTATTGAAGTCTTGTTCAAATTCCTGTACTGCTTGCAGCATTGGCGCAATCTATCCAAAGGAACTAACCGCCGAAAGATCGACAATGTCTTGAAGAAGACTGAAGGGTGGCTGCACCATTTTATAGCTCTTAGTAATTCTGGTTAGGATCAGTTTGTTGCCTTATCCCTTTTGTTGGCATCTGGATGTTTTGCTGTATATCTGTTGCTGGGTAGCTGATTTTAGCAGTTCTCTCTTTCGTCTAGCTCTGTATGGTTAGTTGGCAACCCCAACATCACTACTCTCTGTGTTCTTGTAAGAATCCTTTATTAGCTTTATGAAAAGCTGGGCTGTCATGCCTGTTTGGAAAAAAAGTATACCTCTTATTGTTTATAAAGGAAAAGCTTTATGGAGTAGTCGTTAGTCTTACTACGGCCACCATCTGGTCGTAAGTTTTCCTACGACCAATCTCTAGTTGTAAGCCCTTCTACGACTAGCCATTTGTTGTGAGTCTTGTCTACGAGCACCTCCTGGTCGTAGACTGCTCTACAACTTAAGGGATTACAACTATCCTATATTGATGGAGTCAACAGACATGTAGGCCCAGTCGGTTAGGGAGTATTATGCATAGCGTTTAACATATGAGGTATTTCATATACGATGTTACTCTCTGTGAGTAACCGCATGAATCGCCTCTGTCTCTGACAATAACTACCTGGCGACGTGGGGATGCCACATCCTTGACGATAACTACCATCAAGCGGTTCATCACTTGGAACATTGAGGCGTCTCTTTGTCTGAAGAAACTGTCATCTCTTCGTACACTATATAAAGACTGAAGTCAGAAGGCAAAAAGGGAGATAGATTGATCACGAGCACAAGACATTAGGTATTAGTCTTCCTTTTGATGCCAATTATCACACTCAATACAACCATACAGGATTAGGGTTATTATTATCTCCGGAGAAGGTCTGAACTTGTATAAAATCCATGTGTCATTCTCTGCGTAGCTTTAGTCTAGGAGACCCTCCAAATCAAACAATCATACGTAAGATCGGTTCTAGATCACCGATGGTTGGCGCCGACCGTGGGGATTTTTCTGGTGATTCCTTGTCAACAAATTATCTTTTTTCCTAATGCTTCCATGGTAGGAGAGTAGAACGAGAAGAATTGGTTCGACTTGGCCGATTACGCAGACATCGACATGGATGCTGGCTTCGACTACGAGCCGAGTATCATTTCATCCGATGGTAATACCGCCTCCAGATATCATTCGCCAGATCCAGGAGACCATGCCACCGATGGAGTTGAGGAGGGATCCTTTTCCCCCACAACAGCACGTCCAAATGAGGGACTAGATTCCTCAAAGGACAAGGGTTTATCCCATCACAATCAAAACTGCACCAAGGCAGGCTCACAACATGACGAGGGTTCTCCCTCCAAATGCTCGAGTCCGCCTGAGGTAGTCTGACCTGGCGCAGCAAGTGCTGGAAGCCATTATTCTGGGACTCCATCAACATCTGGTGGTCGTAACTCTACGGTTACCCCCGCAGAGGATATGGGGAGCTGCTTGTTCCTCTGAGTTCGACCACACGTTAAGTAGAGCTCACTGCTTGAACATGAGCGGTTATAACCTAGAGTTCCCTTTCTTGGAGGGGTTTACTCCAAGTCGTCCCAACGGTCTGCCATGCCTACTTTCTACAAAGGTCAGAAAAAGAAACATTATTTTTTGATTGTTTCTTACAACTACGAGGGCCCAAAGACGAAATTGATCATTGATTACCTTTAGGCGCTCCTCCCTCTCCTTTGCAGATACGACCGCCAGGATTCGAGGAGCCATTGTGTCAGGTGGCGGAGCTTTTTCACAAACGTGCTTGACTCGGATGTCAATCCCTATTTGTAAGAGATCTGCTCAAGCAGATAAAACATTCAGTGGTTAGGCCTGAGATTAACCAAAAGAAAGCTAAGTTTAGACATTACTTACCTTTCTTGTAATCTCTGGTCGAATCCTTAGCCCCCGAGTACCTCTACATGGGATGTGCTCGTTTCTTTAAAGGGCTGATGTGGCGCGTGATGAAATCCTTCACCACGTGGCATCTGGTGAGCCCCTCTTCCTTCAAGTCTTTTATAGCTTGAATGTAGGGGGTGATCCGACCAAGATCCTTGGGAGTCAAATCCTAGGAAGAAATCTTCTCGGCGACCTTCCCTACGAAGGAGAGGTTGTCTTCCCTGGTCGTCTCGCAGTAGAACCACTTCTTCTTCCACCCCGACCAAGACGACCGGGTAAACATTTGAATGTACTCCATGGTCTTCCCATCATGGAGATTCAGACCGCAGCTCTTGGCGATTCTAGACTGTCTGCTCATTCCATAGTAGTATTGAAAGAGCTCCAAGTCTGAAAGGATCCTAAGGTAAGCCTCATACAAGTACACGAATGCACTTAACATTGTAATAGATTTGGGAACAAGGTTCACCAACTGCACCCCAAAGTTCTCGAGTACGGGTGTAAGGAAGGAATGAGCGGGCAGTCGAAGGCCACACTCGTGGTACACCTAGAAGATGGGGATATACCCTATCTCTCCCAATAGCCAATGTTGCCCAGCAACCTCAATCCACTTCACAAATTCTTCCTTCGGGATCTTCTCAGCGGCGATCAAAGCTTTTATCTTCATCGAATCCATCTCCGATTCCGCCCACTTAGAAATGGCTCTGGCCATCTTCTCTAAGGCAGAGTGATTTGGATTTGGAAAGATTTCAAGAAAACATACGATTTGGTTGGCGGTGGAGAACGCAAGAGCTCGACGAACAATGAAAGTAAATGGAAAAAAGTAAAAACCCTAAACTACGCCTGCGGTGTCTTTTTATAATTGCACGCTTGAGTTAAGAGGTCGTGGCAACTCAACAGTTGCCACCTCTTCGGGAACCGTTCCAACGGACAGATCTGTGAGAGTCAATATGAATTCTTCAATGTGTCTGTTCAGAAAAACCAATTATGTCTTTACACCTCAAGCAAAATTACCTTTTTGGCTAAGTCCATTCCTGATCAAATGAAATATTAGTCGAAAAGGCTTTACTTCGACCATCTTTATACGACCACCTTAGGGTCGTAAGATCTTCTACGACTCCTTTTCTAAGTAAGTTACTTTCAACTGAAGCTGGAGGGCTAGATGATGAGGATCTAATAATCCTCATTTATTTATCTGTAATTCTCATTATAGATGATAATATCTTTATATTACCCACAAGTATACTCCTTATTGTTCATAAGGGGGAAAATTTATGGAGTAGTCGTAAGTCTTACTACGACCACCCCCTGATCGTAAGTTTTCCTACGACCAGTCTCTAGTCGTAAGCCCTTCTATGACTAGCCCTTTACTGTGAGTCTTGTCTACGAGTATCTTGTGGTCGTAGACTTCTCTACAACTTAGGGGATTACGACTACCCTATATCGATGGAGTCAACAGACATGTGGGCCTAGTCGGTTAAGAAGTATTATACGCCGTGTTTAACACATGAGGTATTTAATATACGTTGCTAATCTCTATGAGAATGCTCAAAGAATGCTGGAGATCAAGTTCATCTCTTCCCAGGATAAGATTGCAGACAATCTGACAAAAGCCGCTAGCTAACAAGCAATTCTCATCATTGAAGTGCAATCTCAACCTGGTTGAACTAGGTTGTGATTGAGGGAGGCTGTTAAACAAGTAGATATGTTGTATAATATCTCCTCGATATAGTTGTTAGCTAATCAATCTATAAGAACCGAACTGTTGTAACTGAACTTAACCGAATTCTATAATCCATATTACCGAGATACTACTCTTGCATATCTGACAACGCTTATATATACAAGCATCCGACTTTGATTCAGAGCACGGGAAACCAAATTAATCTCTTCATACAGTTTTACAGTAATCCCGATTACGTGCGTCGCTAAACTCATGCATTGCTTGACCTTCTACCTGTCATTTGCAGAGCTCCAAACAAGCTCCTTGGTCAGTTTCCTTTCATACAAAATCTATGTGAGGCCTCGTTTGGAAATCCCATATTCCCGTTCAATCCCTGTGAATAAGCCGGGGATTTTAGTTCTGGCTCATATCATATGAGCCAGAACTAAAACCCCCGACAACGCTTATATATACAAGCATCCGACTCTGATTCAGAGCACGGGAAACCAAATCAGTCTCTTCATACAGTTTTACAGTAGTTCCGGCTACGCGCGTCGCTAAACTCATGCATTGCTTGACCTTCTACCTGTCAATTGCAGAGCTCCGATCATGCTCCTTGGTCAGTTTCCTTTCATACAAAATCTATGTGAGGCCTTGTTTAGGGATCCTAAATTCCCGGCCAATCCCTGTGTGAGCCGGAACTAAAACCTCCGGCTCATTTAGGGTTTGTTTGGATACATTATGATTCGACTCAATTCATTCAGATTGACTCGAAATTTGAACTTAAATCTCTTCTACTCCGAAAAGATTGGCTCTAATCCTTCTCTATCCAAACAAACTCTTACGGGAATAGATCGGAAACTTAGGCTTCCTAAACAAGGCTTAGGTGTATTTCTTTCTCTATTTTTTTTCTTCCCCTGAAGACTAGCTAGCTAGTGTCACGTACGACTCGCGAGTTATCGTGCATGCCATCTCGTAGACAACATATAAAATTTGACATTAGTAATTAATGTGGTGAATAGATATGTGTTATACTATTTGCTTGGTGGAACTTCCCTAGAGTGAACATATCCCGTACAGAATTAATACAAGCTGAAGGCCATAGCTAGCTAGGTTACATGAAGGAATTTTTTTTTTCAAATAATTCATTTTTTATTATTAATTACAACATTATACCTGCAATAATATTTTTTACAGAAATATACTCATGTCGCTCAACGGTTGGTATTTGGGACACTGTCACCCAACGAGCACAATGCATGCCCCGCTAGATAAGTGAGTGCACACTAGAATCAACCGTTGAGCGACAAGTGTCCCATCGCTCAATCGTTGAGTTATCGATCGCTCAACGGTTGAGCGGCGAGTATATTTTCAGAAAAATATTATCGCAAGTATAATGTTGTAATTAATAATAAAAAATAAATTATTTGAAAAAAAATTCTTTCATGAAGTGGGAAAATGTTTATCGGCGATACCATAATTAATTCAGAATGTACGTACTGCCTTTATATTGGTTGTTCCACTCCTTAAGAAGTTAACCGTTTTGGAGGCATCACCGCATCAGACATACAACTGGGTGCATTTTCATTCCATTCCTTCTTTTCTACTAAAATGCATCATTGTTTAGATAAAATCATGAAATGTGTGTTATTAGGCGAAAATGCATAATCATGAATGTTTTGCAGAAAGAGTAGATATCAAAATCAGTGTTTCAGACTAACCCGCGACATAATTCATTTAATTAGCCATATCAGCCCATTAACCCGTATGTCCAGCGGCCCAATATAGCAGCCCAAAAAAGAGCACATGTACTGATAATCTCTTGCATTGCCCTCAGCGGAACCCTGGCCTTCTTGTTATTTAGGGTTCATTCTCTGTCAAATAGAAATAGATGTAGACTTAAGCTTTTTTTCTCTAAACAAGACGACGAAATCGGCAGCTTCTTTTTCTTGAATCTGCTGGTATGAGTCTTTATTCCAAGCAAATGCAAACTATGTCCTTGAGTAATTTAGTTTCTTGTATCTTAACAACGGTTTTCTTTTATGATTCTGGTACCTTAACGAGAACGTTAAATAAATTAGGCACTTGCATCATTTCATCGCAGCAATTTTATGACTTTACATATATATTTTGTTGTTGTTGAGTTTCCTACATTGCGGAAGAAGAAGAACTAGGCCAACTACAAGCTTGAATTTTCAGAATATAGCCATGCCATAACAGAAGTGTGGTATGTGTATGTTTAGTAATTCTAGCAATATTATGTGTTTAAATACCTTTAGGACTAGTATTATCATCACATACATACATATATAAGCAGAACACAAAATTGTCCGCATAATTCCAATTAATCGTCCGTATTCCGACTATTCCCTTGAAGGTATCTTGCCCATCTGACAAATATATTCTGTTTTTCACAACACCGATCAGAATTGAGAAAAAAAAATACTATAAGATTAACATCGACTCTTCGTCTTTTGTAGTATTTGCTTAGTTTCATTCCTGCTCGACCAAGGGCACACTGTTACACTTGCGTCCATGGCTCACACTCTTTGTGGAGTCTTTGACTGGATCGGTACGTTTTTTATTTGTAATAGTAAAAGTGTGCCCTTGGTCGAGCCACAGTGGGCAGCTACTGTGCTCCCAGTCTGCAGAAGCACCTACCGCGCTCCCAATCCGCTGCAGGCCACCTGTTGCGTTCCCAGTCCGCAGCAAGAACGTGGCTGCTCGTGGTGGGAACGTGTGCATGCTATCCTACCGCGGACCAGAAGCGCGACAGGTGACTTTCGCAGACTAAGGACGCTGTAGAGGATACATGTCGCCTTCCTAGTTTACCGTAGTGCTAATTTTATCATTTTGGATATAGGTGGCTATATTTGCTATTTTGATTTTAAAAAATGCTAAATGAGTCAAAAACTAGAAAGGTGGTTGGCATGTTGACTTCCCGATGCCTCTTTCCCCGAGAGACCTCACCACTGAACAATCTAGAATTTTTTTTAAATAATCTATTTTTATTGAAATATCAAAATATTCCAGCGATATTTTTTTACAAAAATATCGTCTGTCGCCCAATGGTTGGGCGACAGGACCTATCATATGATTGGTATTGCAAAGCTTGTCGCCCAACCGTCGGCTTTAAAAGCGCCTGAGGAGGCGGCGGTTGGCGTAATTATTGATCGCCGCACGGTTTGGCGATAGGATCTGATCGCCCAACCGTAGAAGCGATCACATGTTCGATCATGTGGTGCGGCGGTTGGATAACCTATATAGCCTCCGCTGCGGTCCTATGAGCGATTCGTTCCTTGAGAGGTTAAGCAGATTCGTGACGGAGAAGAAAGAAAGGGAGAGGGAGAAAAAAAGAAGGAGAGGAAGAAGAAGACAAATTTGGATTGCGAGGAGGTAAGTTTGATTTATTTTGTCTTGTATTTTTTAAGTAGGTATTTAGTTAATTAAAATACTAGGTATAAGTAGCGTTAGATGAAAACTATAGTTAGGAAAAAAAAAAGTAGATTTGTTGGTTTGTATGTAAGTAGAAGCGATAAAAAACTTTAGAAAATCCTCAAACACCAAGCGCATAGTAATAAGATAAAATAAATAGATCTTGCGGACATTCAACTCTGATGGCCTTCACCAAAACGCAAAGATACAAATAGGAAACAAAAGGTAACTTTGGAGCATAATGACGATGAGAGTTTTTAGCACCGATGAAGTTACGATGCGAGATTCATGCAATCCATTGGATTTATGTATGTTTAGGAAATCATCTATTGACTCCTAAAATGTGATATAATATGTGTTATCTTGTCTTGTGACTAGCATTTGGTATTTTAGATTTTAATTATTAATAATTTAAGAGTCATTTGAGGTAGAGGATACTTATAGATAAATCTAAGGGCTGTTTTGCATTGGATGATTGAAACTATTTCTCTATTAAAAAGCTTAAATGGCTTATGCATGCTATGAATTGCGGAAGCAATTGATGCATTTATATATTAAATCAAATGTACATGGAACACAATACGGTACTAATGCTAGACTAATACAATTTTATATCCTTAACAATGCACAAGTTAAAGAGTCTCAACTTTTCCAATACGGTACTAGTGCAATACTTTCCTTAATGTATCAAATTCCAAAAATGTAAGCATTCAAGTCATAATCAAAATAAATAGTATATGTAGAATTTCAGTTTGTAAATTCTCTTACAAAGGAATTTCAGTTTCATATCTTATTTGAAAAATAATATTTTTAATTTCATATAATGTAGTTTTGATTTTTGAATTGTTCAAGGTGCATAGATATGAAACGTCCTTATGTATGTACCAAATATTTCTATAGATATGCTCGATTACAAAAATGTAGCAAGATATCACTGCTTCTTTGTCGAGGCATTAGAATTTGGTTTGTCTTTTCTGATGAAACATAAATAAGAGAAATTGAATGGTACCAACGGGTTGTGGTAAAAGATGATTAAAAATTAGGAAACAAATAAGCAATGTTGGTTGATATTTAAGAAACAAATAAGCAATTCATGGATTCATTGGATTGAGTTTTGGACGGTCATTGAAATTGAAGGATGAAGGGGTCCGATAATCTCACCTTTCAATATGGGAATCTTCTCTGGAGCCTTCACTTAATCTTTTAGTTTTCTAAAAGTTTATTTTGAGTCGCAGATTGCTTAGGCGCCAACTTCAAACAATACCAACACCAGCAGTTAAAGCACAATCATAGTTAATATTCCTATCATGTAGTGCATGCTTCCATGATATAATAACCGATTCAATTTCATCCAAAAAAGCGACATAAGGAGGATGAATACTTTGTATAAACTAATTAGTAGAAGTAAATTAGTACGAACTAAGCGACTTAGGTAATTGGTAGAAGACGGGATGCCACTTGTAGCATTTGGGTTGCAAGTTAGCGTCCGAATTGGATAATGCCCGCTATGGAATAGCTCGGTTTTAGGTTGAATCTGAATATGGTACCACACGTTCATTGCGGCCTCTGCCTTAGGGAATGAATGATGTCTTGATCATCTTTGTCGTGTAGTTGTCGACGATAGGCGAAGGGCCTTACAAATGTAAATTACAATGTAGCGATACTTGCATATAAATGCGTTGCGGTGACTAATTGCAATGTTGGAAATATTTGCGACCATACAATAAGTCATGCTGTACCCACTACATTGAAAGTGCATTACGGTGTTGGCACCGTTCGTGAAGGTCCGTCGCGGTGTTGACTTGAGCAGTTTTGACAAGCCACTCTAGTACACGGACGGCGAGAATGCACTAATCGAAGATGTGAAGCCTTGGTGACCGCAGACTTCTCTTTGAACCACGAGGTGTGCAAAGGCGTCGACATACAAGGGCTTTGGAGCGGTCTTCCACGAACATCGGTGGGAGTTGAGAAGGCGATCGCCGCGGCGATGTGGAAGGCCTTTATAGAAGGATGTCGGCGCCGTGGATATGAGTGTGTGATACTTGTGCAACCATGCCCAAAAGAAGCATGCAGGGGCCCCCTGGGATATAATCCGGGTGTTGCGGCGGCTTCGGTTGCGGCATGTTGGTGAAGAAGAGGACCCGGAGGGTCTGTGTTCTGAAGAGTTCAGAGAATGTTGCTTGTGATGAGCCCGACGCGCTACATATAGGAGAGGAAGATCGGGCACCACATGATGAGCCTACTGAGACGGTGATGAAGGAGAGCATAGGGATTACATATTGCATCAAATGGAAAGCGATGACCGGATGGCCTTGGTGAAGAGGACGCTTTACAAGAAGACGACGAGGCGATTCCGATGAGGACGGAGCTCCCATCCTCAGGAATGGAGCAGTTGTGCCGAGGGTCTATATGCGCGACGACGAGCACGAATCGCCGTGGGAGTACCATGCCACGGAGGTTCGGTTGCACTCAATGTTTCTCGATAAGACATCCTTGCGAGGATGCCATTAAAAGTTATGGGCTATGTCTATGCGGTGGACGTTTGGTCATCAAATCTAGCCAAGAGCAAGATAATCAAAAATGCGAAGCGATCCGGTTGTCCTTGGCGAGTGCACGCCGCATAGACCAAAGTATGAGACTCCTTTGGATTGTCTCGAAGGTGGAGCCGCACTCGTGCATGCTCAGCGTTGTTTTGTGCGGAACATCGTAACATAACGTCGACATTCATAGCTAATTTGATGTATGGAGAGATAGTGGAGAAGAAGGATATGGAGGCCGGGCACATTATGGTGGCTATTGAGAAGAAATTCAAGTACAAGATCAGCTATGGGAAGGCGTGGCGTCGCGAAGCGAAGGCTATGGAAAGACGGTTTGGATCTTTTGAGGCGGCGTCGACAACCTTCCTCGTATGCTTGAGGTCTTTGCAGAGAGAAACCGAACGCGTACATTCTTTGTGAAGGACATGCCATCTAAAATTCGCGAGGTTTTTAGTAATGCATAGGGCCTTCGTAGCCTTGATCCTACATCGAGGCTTTTAGGCATATCTGCCCGTGATCTCGATTGACGGACTTTTTGGCCGGAAATACAAAGGCAGATCCTTACCGCCATAGGCGTTGGCGGCAACAATCAAATTCGCCATTAGCCATCGCATTTGTCGAAGGTGAGAATTTTCACGGTGGTTGTGGTTCCTTCAACATCCGAGGTGGGAGTTGTTGGAGCTAAATCTGGTGTGTGCGTGATTCATGATCGGCCGCCAGGATCTTTCAAGGCCATAAAAAACTTCAGAAGACCCGAGGAGCCGTTCCTTGGCGGATATGACGAGATGGTGTATTCGCCATTTGGGGCCAACTTCTTCAAGAAGTTCGAAGCAACCCTTGGTGAAGCTATTCAAGAGGTGGCTATCACAGAACCGGCCAGTATAAATTTGACGCTTATGGGCGCCGCCGACTAACACTGGCAGAAACACGTGGACACGAGGAACCAAGGAGCAGAGTCTCGAACCTTTGGTCCGAGGCAGAGGACCTCGAGGAACATCGAGTGCTTCTCCCCTGGATCGAGGCACGACCATTGGACAAGTGGTCTCGCCGCATGACACGGACGGGGCAAGGTGCGGCATAATGACCACTAACCTTGCGGAGGTGTACAAGCTGGGTTCTTAGGGGCCTTCGTTCTCGGCCTCTCGTCGCCATCGTGGAAGGTGTTACGCACGGCTGTCGGGTATTCGAGGAGAGGCATGCAAATGCCGCACTTCATGCCACGAACCCTCAAACACCGTATTGCTCGAAGATTACGGCATACATGCGGCGAAGACACGAAGGGCTGTCGCACACGGTATGCGTGATGGGCAATATGGACATCGCTTCGGCGTGCTCTTGCGGGATAGAGCCGGATTTGGGGCGGCTCGTTCTCTTGTCACCCACGAGGTATGCCTTGGAGATCATGTCAACGAGCCTAGCCAGACGTGCAACAAATGAAGCTCTTACACAAGCCATGCTCTCATGTGCTCGCCGCATGCGGCGGGGCGTGTCGTTTGGACCCTTTGAACTTTGTGTCCGAGTATTTCTTGAAGGAGAGGTGGTGCGGCGTGGTGGCGAGCTTAGGGGCTTGGGGTTGTGGGTAACCGCCACCTTGGATATTGCAAATAGGATCTGGATTCGGATATTGACATCTTTGAAGGGCAACAAGGGTCGTCGGCAGAGTCGTCGATATCGAATGATATGGACGAAGCACAAGCGAGGCGTTGGGTACACGCTGCGAACCTTATGCGGGAGGCTACCTGACCCAGACGATGCAAGGCACCACCGGGAGTAAACCATTGCTATGGAAGGATGTCGGCACTTCTTCCGGTGTGAAAGTGGGACCGAAATGGCAAATCGATTGCACATTGTCATTTGTACTTTGTATTGTTTATGTAGCTGATACGGTACTACCCAATTTTCATTTGATGTACGTAATGCCGTAAGACATGTATCGTATGTTGCACGTAATGTTTATTTAAGTGTTGTCTTTGTTGTACTCTTTTGATTTTGTTTGTTTGCAAGTTAAATTTACTCATTCGTTACACTCGATGTTTTATTTCCGCGTGTTGCTAACTTAAAGTTGTTTTGCGGTATGGATCACGGATCCATTGGAGTTTTGGCCTCCTTGACGCGCGATCGGCCAAAGTACATCGTCGTCGCGTCGTGTCCCTCATCCCACGGGCCGCCGACGCCTTGTTGTGTTGGGGTGATCCGCACGCGGACACCTCGGGTGGCTTGGAGGCTAGACCCACGCCGACAAAGCGAGTTAGTATCGTCCACACTATCTTCTCGCGAATCGTACCTTCGTCTTGACCTTTTGTTCCTTCGCAGTTGGCTTCTTTGGTCTACTACCTATCGCCGGATGGTGCGAGCCACGGACGAGGACGAGCCGGCGGCACCATGATCGGCGGCAGCGGAGACGTCCATCTTTGAGCAGAGCGATCCACGACGCTTCCGTTCGATCGCTCCTCGCCGCGGCTCTTGTAGACCGGTGGCGACCAGAGACTCACACTTTCCATCTCCCATTCGGGAGATGGCCCCTACGGGGCGTCTCCTGCTTCTTGGCCTCCCTATCGCGGGAGGTGCCGCCTTCCCGAGAGCCTCCGGATAATCGGGCGCGAGACCTTGGCGGGTTTCGTGGAGTCCTCCCACTGTGTTGGCGGCGGGTACTACGTCATTCCGGAGGCACAGAGGCACGGCCGCCCTTGCGGTGGTTGTCGCGATTCGGTATGTGTTCCACACCGCACTTTCGTTAGTCTTGTCGCTTGTCCTTTCCGTAAAGGGACTTACTATTTTTCCGTTGTACGTGTCGGCGGATGGACCCTCACGCGGACCGGCGGCAGTGTCACGCCACCGAGGCGTGCTTGTTGTGGCTGTTTGGTTGGGTCTTTGTACACGGCGATCCGCAGCGACACCGTCGACGCGAGGCTCATCGCGTCACGCTAGAACCATCGCCGACGGGAGGGCCCCAGATCGATTGGGGTTGGTTTGCTTGCCGCCACCTATCGCGGCTTGTGCGTCGTGTCTCGAGTCCGCATCGAACTCCATCCTCGCGGGTGTCCTCTCTCTCTGCAGTTGTGGTCGTTTGGCGCTTTAGCCTCGGGCGGCCTGTTGAGCAACGGCGCGACCGCACGGGTGGAGATGTACAACGAGACGAGGTGGACCGGCCAAGCGATGGGCTCTCTCGGTGCCGGCGGCGGCAGTGCGTACTCTTTCCGTGACTCATTTTCATATTACCGTCGTCCTACCTAATATCTTTGTGTTCGTTGCGAGTACGATTCGCGCCGTCCGGTGACACGGCGTCTGAGCCCTTCGTGGAAGCGATTCGGCCGCCTCACGGCGGGCGGCGTTCATTGAAAGCCATACTACGCTGAGAGTTACTTTCGCGCTCCCCGGCATGTCCTCGCTGTGCTTGCGAGGCAAAGTATTGGTGACCGCAGGTGCTTGTCTTCGGCGTCTTCATGGAGGACTACGGGCGCATCGTGTGATCGCCCGATTAGCCGCCTACGCCGGCGAGTTCGATACCGATTAGGCATGCGATGCGAAGCGTGCACTCGTGAGTAATCGGCATCGTAAGTTGTTTTGTTGTCTCTCTTACACACGGCTAACTACAAATTCGTCTTGCGGCTTCGATGGGAAGAGTCCGCGCGGCCTGGCCCGGGGATTAGGATGGGCCCGTGGGTAGCGCGATGGGAGGGCGCACTACAGACCGTGTGCGAGGAGGATATCCCCACGACCACACGAGCTATGACCAAGATATTATTTGATGCGCTCCGCAGACACGCATCAGCTCGTGCTCGCCGCAGACGAGCCCGCACCACGTGTCCAAGACCGACCGACACGTACCACAATGCATTTAGCGCGGGGCGCACTGCGATGCGTTACGTGCAACACAAAATTTGGCTTGTGTTATCCGCCATTACGCTTTTCACCGTGTCTTCTTTTTCGATGTGGCGGGCATGGTTCTTGAGCTTGCGGCGAGTGCGACTCTGGCCGCAGAGGTTCACGGAGGTGTGGAGGGCACGCGCGAGGCGAGAGTTTTCCGTCGTTTTCGGCTGCGGTCGCGGACGTATTTTCGACTGTTGTCGTGCACCGTGCTCCGGAGGTTGGCACGCTCGGCTGGTCCACACTCCGTCCGTCCTTTGCCCAAAGAAGAAAGCGGCAAAGCGGGAGGGTCACCACACCACGCCCGACATCAGCGCTACGACCGGTAGCTCGGCAGACCACCTCCGACAGCGACGCCGTTACGAGCTAGCTCGAAAGACCACCTCCGACATCGACGCGCGTGACGGTGGCTCGAGCCACAGCACCTCCGACAGCAGCGCGCTGGCGCAGATAGCTCGGCGAAAGCACGTCCGACACCGCGGCGTCGCACTACGTCGTGCCACCTTTCCGTGTGGAGAGCTATGTACACGCCATGGCGCTAAGCCGAGGGTATGTCACGTCTCTGCTGGTCATCACGCTTAGCGTTTTTTATTAACCAACAATATTTTCTTTGTGCGGTACATTGCCCTATGACGGCGTGGACGCGCATCACGTGGGCGCAGCGGGGCGTGGGCGAGCCGGGCGAGGACGCGCAGACTTTTTGGTGGGCGAGGACCGCACCGCCCACACCTCAGCCCACACCCGCCGAGGTTCTCGTCGGCTCCACGGCTTATCGGTGCACCAAAGACCCACACACCAGTGTTGTCCACCCCTTTGCCGCATCTCGGTCCTCGTCGATCGGGGCTCGCACCGTCTTACTCTATCGGGCGAGGCCCCGACACCAGCCAAGCAGAGAAAGGCGCCAAAGCGAGCCCGTGAGGGAGGCCGAGGAGGTGGGTAGGCGGTGACGACGCGAGGAGGATGGGGGGTGCGGTTGGGGGCTAGTAGGGCCGTCTTGACAAGACCTTGGCCGCACATTTGTTCTTTATGTCATACTTTAATTTTGCACTTAATATATGATGCGGGATTACTTTTGCGTTCTTGTGTATACTCTTTCATGTAATGCATGTTTGTTCAATGCATATCAACGCCTATAGCTTAATGCACACGACTACTCGATGCAAAAGCCAACTCGATAAATGGCAAGCGCAATGACGCGTCCACCATTCACTTACATACGTTACGAGATTGAGCGTAATTGCGACACATCGATACAACATGGCAACTCGATAAAAGGCAACCGCAAAAACGCGTTCACCATTTAGTTACATGCTTCATGACATTCAACATAAGTGCATACTGAGCGGGACACTTGCGACGTCGAGCTTCTCCGCCTCCCTAATTGTAGAAGGTGCCTCTCGCAACCCACATAGAGTGTTCTCGGTTAGGCGCCTCGGGCGTGGTCAATTTGTCGTTGTGGCACGCACATATGCGACTAGGGTTGGCACAAAGACATCTTGGGATCATAGGAACTTCCTATGTTCACGACCTCCTCATTGCCCCTCATGGTTGCATCTGTTGGCGGAGGTCGTCATTTTGCTCGTCTGATCGTCAATTTGTGCCTCCAAATGAAAGATTCGGTTCCACAATACATCCAGTACCGCTGTAGTCGTTCATGGGGAGGATCGATCCGGCGGGTGAAGTTGCATTTCGCCATCTGCTACAAGGGGCGGTTAGTATGGTCGATGTATTACGATAACATAAACAAAACTACTTACCCCGAGTATGGGCATCGAAGAAACGTCGTCCACCATCGAAGGGCCGTCTATGGCTCTGCGATAGCGTCCTCCCGTGTCGCATTTCGCCACTTAGGTTGAACACGCTTGTTGGGCATCAGCGGTGGTTAGGGCCAAGTCCTCCATCCTTCGGGAGAAGGTCCGCGGTGAACCGGTTGGGTGGTCCTGGCGTCTGCCATCGTATATTCTTGTAAAGCGGAGAAGGTTCTTCCTCCTACGGTTTGAAGGGTCGAGTGGTCGTAATCGGAACGCGTGGGCGTGCATTTTATAGGCCCGCGAGACTAACAAAGCGGGCGGCTTTATGCGATAATAAGACCAAAGGAGCGACTTTCTGCGGTGACAAGACCACAGGGGTAGCTTTAAACCGAGAAGACCACACGGGGCACTTTGCGATGATAAGACCGAAGAAGACGACTTTTGCGCGATGACAAGACTACGGGTCGACTTTGCGCGATGATAAGACCGAAGGAGACGGCTTTGGGCGGTGACAAGACTACACGGGCCAGCTTTTGCGCGGGAGAAGACCACAGTGCATGACTTTGGGCGGTGATAATACCAAACGAGACAGCTTTGCCCGGTTTAGGGTTTAGGTTTAGGGTTAGGCTTTTGATTGACTTGACAACCCCGACCACCTCGCCGACTTTTAAGACCGAAAAGACAAGACTACGTAAAGAAAGGCGTGAAAACACTGTCTGCTCGACTTTTCGGACCGATAAAGACACTCATAAAGCAAGCCATGACTTCTCATCTTGCAAAGTAAGGCGTGACAACACTATGCCTCCCTCGGCTTTTCGTAATTAAAAACAAGACTCTCTACTCGCATGAAATTAACGACATCATGCCAACCATGGAGCTTATAAAGAGGTTGAACCAAACCCAACTCTCCACACCACTACATAACACATACCCACTATGGACTCTTCGCAAACTTCTCGCGAGGTTGTTGAAGAAGCAAAAGTGGCTCAAGCGAAGAGGGAACAGCTACAATACCCGGATAAATCAATGAAATATGCTCCAATACCACCACGTTTTCCGATCCTTGGTGTGTGTGTGGCGAACCGGCGAGAGATCATTGATCCACACACCTGAACACACGCGCAGGCGTACTACACATGCGGGCATCACCCGTAAGTGTTTCTTTTGCGCGTGTCGATTTTCCTCTCCCAGCGTTCAATTTCATAAATTTTAACTTCATCCCCGTAATGGCGGCCGAGATCGCCGCCACTTCTTCGATGGATCGGCGGCCGGAGATGTACGACAGGCATTCATCCGGCCAGGTACATCTTTGAACTACTCGGTGCGGGCGAGAACTTCGTCGCGGTGGAAACCCTCGTCTGGGACCTGTTGAGGAGCGCGAAGGCGAGCCCGATACTTCGCCCGGCGTAATCCATATCGATGGCGTCCGTTATGAAGAGTTTACATCCTTATTACGTAAGGTTTCCCGTCACGGTGCACTTACATCCGTCATACAATCGCGGGACATGCACAACTTCCACATACCGGCCCGGCGCGTGCGATCCCGCGACAAAGGCAAGGAAAGGCTCATGCGGTTGACCCGCCCACAGGCGTATCCGATCGCCAAGGCGTCATCCGTATGGACGGCGTGAGTTACAAAAATTAACATCATTCTTACGATTTTCACTATCGGTGCCCTTACATCACGGAATCGCGGGACATGGGCGACTTGACATACCGGCCCGGCGTGGGCGATCCGCGACAAGGGTAAGGAAAGGCTCATGCGGTGAGCCGCCGCCCAACAGTATCCGATCGCCGGGTGTATGCGTATTGACGATGTGAGTTATGAAGAATGTAAATCCTCCTTACAATTTTAAATATCGGTGTACTTACATGAAGGAATCGCGGGATATGGGCGACTTGATATACCGCCCGACGTGGACACTCCGCGACAAGGGAAGGGAAGGCCGGCGAGGAGTTCAACGCCGAATTTGCCAAGGAAGGAAAATGGCCCGGTCCACCTTGAGCTCAGTCATTACGTAGTAGTCCCGTCCTACCCCATGTTTTTACTATCCCTAAAGGCATGTATACTTACATAGTCAGGATGCTTGTGTTACAATGTCTTAGTAGTACTACCGAGCATGACTAAAGCAATTAGCGAACCATCATGCCATGTGACTCGTGTAGCGTGCTTCCGTCTGTGATTTGTAATGTAGTTACGGTTAGGAGACCCATCAAAGCAAGACTATATTGCAAGTATGCCTCTTCTCGCAATCCCGAAAGAACCATTCGCACCGACATTGAATCCTCCATGTTTTAGGCCATCGTCATAATCACAATGGCGTCCTCAACCCCTTCACTCATATTCTCGTATAAGCTTCATAAAGTGCGACATCGACTACGTGCCTACATACGCATATCGTTCGAGACGACTTCATCGTGATATCACTTACCTTTGTACTTACATATCATTCTTGTCTCAATCGTCCTCACAAAATTCAATGAAATTTACCGACTACAACAATATACAACGATCACAAAATGTTATTGCGAGTCTGACAAATTTCGTACCCATGATATTCTACGAAAATAACAAACAGAGCAACCAACATCGTGACAACACTATTATTTTCAAAATAAATAACATGGATTTGCTAAATTTAATTAACCTACAAAATGTTATTCATTAACTCAATTAAACAATAATTAAAAAGGCAAAAAGGAGCTCCTGTCGCCATAGGGTTGGGCGACTAGCTCCTGTCGCCCGGCTATTAGGCGACTGAAGACCAGTCGCCCAACCCTATGGCGACAGGAACCAGTCGCTTAACCCTACGGCGACAGGACTGAAATCGTCCAACCATTGGGCGACAGACGTATATTTTTGTAAAAACAAATATCGCTGGAATATTTTTGATATTTCAAATAAAAAATAGATTATTTAAAAAAAAAATTCAACAATCTAGACATCGTATAGCTAGTTCTTTTCTCCGTTCTCATCCCCATCCAGTCTTGTTGTTAAGACCTTATTTAGGAACCCCAAATTCCCGGCCTATCCACCACATTTTGCCCTAAGAGTTGTATACAAACATGAGCTTTATCCACCACATTTTTTTCGAAAGCGTAGCAGGAGCACTGCCGAACTTTCTGGACGAAGTAGAGAAGGTCTACAAAACAAAGGGGCAGAGAGCCCTACGACTCAAGGAGCCACATTAAGAAGCTTTACAGGAAGGCCAGCACAACAACATAGCACCCAAAAATAGGAACTACTGATCGACAAAGATGAGCTTCATCCACCACATGAATTTGTAGTCCAGGTAGCTAGCGTGATTCGAACATGTGCCTTACATTTGACGTAGTCATAAGTGATTCGCCAGCCGTCTGCCAAAATTTTGGAGGCCTGTTGAGCCGCAGTGTTCCAAATAAGAGTTGATAACTAGCCTGCATAGCATTTGATTGCAACACCCTAGGCCCAAAATTTGATCAAAGCCAAGCCCCTATACGTGCGATGGCACACATGCGTAGCATTTTATTTGGGCTTTTCTCCTTACTTGGCCCAAAAGGTTTTACCTAAAAGTGCTACTATTTGAGTCAGTACAGAAGCTAGAAAATTTGTGTTGGGATGCACCGTCGATGCTTAAAGATAGGATAAAAGAACGATTGTTAAGTGATTATCGGCTAATCGAATGTTAACACCATGTAAACCATGCATTATGGATATTGTATTTATATAGGACTTAACGTTCCTACATAATTAGTTGGGCTTTCTTTCCAATTAATTGGCTAGCTTATAAATTTAGTTGTGAAAACAACTTATTTTAAGGAGTGATAACGATAACAAATACTAACATTGATAAATAAAATTTAAATATGTGTGAAAATATTTATTAAAATGTATATCCGTTCCATAGATTTTATCTCACATGTACTTTGAGAAGTTGAGCAAAAATAAAAACAAAAAAATTATATACCAACAAAATATGGTAATGTGGTGAACCCATTATGTTCTTCACATATATTTTAAGAGGTTGAGCACAAAACAACGACAAAAAATAAAATTATATACCAACAAAATACGGTAATGTGGTGAATTCGTTATGTTCCGAATAAAAATCATAATAAATTCGGACCTAATTCAATGGATGGAAAAAAGTGTAAATCTCAAAGCATATCGGACGAATGAAAATTCAACTATTATGATTTTTTCTTCTGACATATCAACAACACGAATCTTATAGCACATCTAACGAATGCAAAAGTGACACACACACACACACACACACACACACACACACACACACACACACACACACACACACATATATATATATATATATATATATATATATATATATATATATATATATATATATATATATAGAAGCCTTTTTCCTACTCAGGGTGTATTTACTCCTATTTAAGTATCTCACAACATAGGGAGTATTTTATAACCGAGAGTATGTATGTGTAGTATCACAGTATATAAGACCACCTAGGTGGTATTCACACCTTTTAGAGGGTGGTATGTACAATTTTTAGACATACTCCTTTTATGTGACATACTCATTTTTATGTGCGAATATGAAGGTATTTACAAAATATGCTAAAAACTATAGACTCTCTTGCAATTTTTTAGTGTGGTTCACATTGGAGTATCTTATAATTAGTATATGAGTATACCTAAAGTGATAAAGGGGTATGTCAAGTTCTTTTAGGTGGTATATCAAAAGTGAGAGAATACTTCTAGTAGAAAGTATTTTTCCTATATATATATATATATATATATATATATATATATATATATATATATATATATAGAGAGAGAGAGAGAGAGAGAGAGAGAGTTTTAGACCACATGTTGTTTCCATGGGACGTCCACCGAACGCGCTCGTGCGATCGCCAAAAGTGGCAATGAGCTCAAGCTCTATAAACAACGGAAGTCTCGTTCCGAAAAGAATTATTTGGCGCGAAAGAAGGAGCAGGGCTAACAATGGACACGGAGCAGAGCGTCGCAGCGGCGGTGAAGCCGTCGCTGTCCAAGGCCCCCTCGGCGTCGTTCCGGCTCCGCAACGGCAGCCTCAACGCGGTGCGCCTCCGCCGCGTGTTCGACCTCTTCGACCGCAACGGCGACGGCGAGATCACCATCGACGAGCTGGCGCAGGCGCTGGACGCGCTGGGCCTCGTCGCCGACCGCGACAGCCTGGCCACCACCGTGTGCGCGTACGTCCCCGAGGGCGCCGCGGGGCTCCGGTTCGAGGACTTCAACGCCCTCCACCGCGCCCTCGGCGACGCCCTCTTCGGCGCGCTGGACGTGCCCGAGGAGGACGGCGGCGGCGACGAGGAGGAGGATATGAGGGAGGCGTTCAAGGTGTTCGACGTGGACGGCGACGGGTTCATCTCGGCGGCGGAGCTGCAGGAGGTGCTGAAGAAGCTAGGGCTCCCCGAGGCCGGCAGCCTGGCCACCGTGCGGGAGATGATCTGCAACGTCGACCGCAACAGCGACGGCCGCGTCGACTTCAGTGAGTTCAAGTGCATGATGCAGGGGATCACCGTCTGGGGCGCATGATCCCACCCACCCATCCATCCGTCGATCCCAGCAGCCCACGCACGCACGCACGCATCATCTGAAAATGGAGGCCCAAAAGATGGCGATCAAGATCAGTAGTAGGTTTCCTTAATTTAATTCATTCGAAGACTCCTAATTAATTTCGTGAGTACAAAGCAGTGCACGATCTTATACTGGTTACGTACATGCACGTTTGAGCATTGTTTTTTTTTTCTTCCATTTTTGTGTTCATTTGTCCTCAACTACTTTTTTTCTTTTCTCAGAGGATGTCCTTGAGTACTTCGTTTAGGGATCGATGTGTGCGTCTTGTATCGACTTTCCATGGGCCGCAAACAAAAATTGCAAGTGGCAAGAAAGTTACAACAAATACTGCAATACCGACCTGGGCCGCAAACAGAACCTGGAATTGCAATTATTTATTAAAATCTAAAAATTTTCACAAGCGGAAAAAATGGTTGATTAATCGTTTGACTCCGCTCAACGCTGGTTGTCAGAACCTTAATCGTTAGATTCCAGACCTATATGTATTTATTGTGCTAGTCCATGATCCCATGGCTTATATACCTATGCTGTTCGAATTTGATGAGCCGTGCAAGCATGTTTTGACGGCTGACCTACACAGATGACTTGAGGTTCCATCTCTTATATGACGTGGAATGCAAGCTCCCGATGCCTCCCATGCTGAATCTCATTGTCTCAAATATGTTAGTATCAGGCGGTGTTTGGCATTAAAATCCCTGTGAATTTCTGCTATTTGAAGCACAAGGGCTCCTCTACATAATTACTGAGGTTCGTTGTTGGTTCTGCGTATATAGACATGCTAGTTTTATTTAAGGCTAATGCTATGACTCTTACGTCTGAGCGAAACGGGCGCTCCGAGCACTGATGTGGCTCTTTCTCGTCCATATGAGCATATCCAACTCCTCTCCCCTCTACAACTATCTAGATCATGGCTATCTCTCCGGTCTTCTTCTGGCCTGCTACTCTCTCTCTCTTTCTCTTCCACCACCTCTTTGTCTAGCGCACATGGCCGTCTTCTCCCTGCTATTCTCTCTCTCTCTCCCTCTTCCACCACATCTTCTCCCAGCTACTCCCCCCCCCTCCACCACCTCTCTGTCCAGTGCACATAGCCATAGCCAGACGGAGCTCATGCTCATGCCAGATTGAGCCCATGCTCATGCTCAGTAGGTACGGTTACCACTTACTACTTACACTCACTCTCTTTCAGATCTCGCATTTCCTGTGTTTTGTTGTGACCTGTTTCTTTTTCGTATGTTGTGATCCGTTGAAAAAAAAATATTGCATATTGTTTTTTTGAGATGTTGCGACCGTTAAAAAAATGTTGCGGTCCGTTAAAAAAAATATTGCGATCGTCGAAAAAAATGTTGCATTATGTTTACGTTGATGTCGCAAGATTTTTTCTTGTGTTCGAACTATACTTCATGTTCTTCCCTAATCTCTCTCCTCCTATACTTTCTGTTCTTCCTTAATCTCTCTCTCCCACAAAGAGGAGATAATGTTCAGATAATATTGCATATATTTTTTCCTTTTATGCCTGAAGTTTATGGACATGCAAGAGGCAAGACGATTTGAACCGATCAAATTGAAGAGCTAATACGTGCATGACTTTGAGCACGCACGACGAGCAGCGGCAGGATATCTGCGGGGCCAACGCGCAGGCAGGAACGCTTGAGGTCGATGGCCGGGCAGCAGTGCAGCGGGAGCGGCTCGTCCACCGTGAATCGCTCGGTCAGCTCGCATTGCAACCCCGAGCGCAGATTCCGAGCGGGATGCTAGGGAAGTATGCAAATGTTGAGCGGTATGTCACATTACACCTTGGACATGGATTCCCAACCAAACACAATGAGCTATTGGATCTTGAAACTGAATTCCCAGTGCCTCCCATGTCTAGATATTTGGAAAGCTGGTGTCATTTGCCATTGGCATATGTACTTCTCATCTCTAATGGAATTTTTGGCGCAAATAACAGTTTGCGATGTTTTATTACGGAAGTAGTGGCCGTCGCAACGAAATAGCAATTCTGAAGCTTCGTCCGCACGGTCACCGGACACCGGTTGAACATGATGTCCGCACGACACGTCACCTCGTCCGACCGGTCACGGGCCGATGCCCCTCCACGTCGCTCGTCCGGCCGGTCACAGGCCGGACGCCCCTCCACGTCGCTCGTTCAGCCGGTCACAGGACAGACACCGCTGCCTCCACCATCTTAATTAGCAATCGTCTTAATTAGAAGCGTATTAGCCGTGTTAAGCCACATCCAGCCCGTGGCCGGCCAGACGTGTCGCTGCCCCCGACACGCACATCCCTTCAACCCTCTAATCTGTCCCCTCAATCGCGTCTTTGTCTATATGCATGTGCATGCATGCAAGAGATTGGTGTGGAAGGGAATCAAATTCCCTCCTGTGCCATCCTCTCGGCGTCTATTTAATCGTATGAGAGTGTGATTTCACTTCGCTCTCTCGCTTTCTCGTTCTTTCGGTTTTCTGGTGACTTATTATTATTTGTTGTCGTCATTAGGAGTTATTTCAGTAGGTATGTCTATCCTCGTACGTTATTTATTTTTTAATTTTGTGGTTAGTAAATTATTCATAGCGAAATTAATCTTACTTCATTTATTAGTTGTAATTTTTAGGCGTAGTTAATTAGTTACCAATTAATTATTTAGTCATAAGTACCTTGTTTTGCTCAATTCATTAGTCCGAAATAGGTAGCCAGAATTAAGTATTAATAAATTAGCAGTCGTTAATACTTTAGTTGTAATTTTTTTACGTGATTAATTTGCTTTCATAAATTAGTGGTAATTAATTTAGTACTAATAAATTAGTATTAAAGGACTGAAGAATAGAGAATAGCAAGATGTGCCAAATATATTAACTACTTGCACTAGTAGAAATTAATACAAGTAGTGCTGTGATTTAAAGACTTGTTTCTCTATGAAATGACAAACTTGAAGCAACCTTCTGAACAATGAAGTTTCGACTTTGACATAAAATTGACCTTAATTGCGGAGCAACATGTTTTGACTTTGACATAAAATTGACCTTAATTGTGGAGCTTAGGCTTGAAGCATTGATTTACCACAATGCATCTAGGTTATGAGTTGGGATATGAGATTTCATGTGATTGTGAGAATTGTCCCCATTCGTCTGATTACAAATGCCATAAAACCTAGAACAATGAAGTTTTTTTTTTGTCCAAGAAAAATAGAGGGACTAGAAGGTGATTGTTGTTGGGGCTTTTCACTGAATGGTTTGGATTAGGATGTTTCCTTACAGTGAACTGTTGTACACAGCAATGATTTCGTTGAACAGTATTTAGATATTGATGCATCTAAGGGCAAATTCTCATTTTATCTTTGTTGTCCATCCATGCATGCAAGAGATTAGCCTTAGTTATTTTAGTGGTCTTAGTTAGCCCTAATAATTTATTTTTTCACTAATAGTCTGTTTGTTCCATGTCTTGCAAGCCATGCCTCTACCAGGGCTTCTGGAACACTTCTACGATGAAAATCACCGGTGCAAGTCGTAGATCCACCCCTGGCGCTTCGGGCCGGGAGGGAATGCTGGGAGCTGGACGCTCGCTACTGTCACGCCCTAGGTAAGCAACCCCCGAGACCCACTGTGCAAACAGGACTAGTCCCACGATCGGTTGCTAGTCTGCACAGTTCAACAATGATGTGATCATAGCCATACAACAAACTATAGATGAAGCAGACAATTAACAATAATAAAAGCAAAAGACCTTATGGTCAAGGTTGTTACAGAGGTCTACCACATCGGGCTAACAACAAAAGAGCTTACAGCGGAAAGCAAAGTAACACGTGGAGATCATTCGACATGCCCACATGCAATCGAGTGGAAGACGTCCTAGCACGCAGGGTCTTCGAAGACCTCCTCTTTGAAGAGGTCAGAGCATCTTGGGTGGTCTTCTTCAGCTGCTGATCAACCAGAGGGCACAAGCCGTGAGTACTTTGAATGTACTCAGCAAGCTGTAGGAAAATATATGCAAATAGTATTCATGCAAGGCTTGACAAGGAGGTTTTTATGGTTACTTTGCAGAAAGCAATATTGATTTGAAATACAGTAAGTATATTGCAAAACACAAGTTGAAAGATTAATACATAAGTAAACAAGTTCTTTGAAAACAGCTCATGACCACCCTGGTCACTTCCCAAACCTCCCGTGATCACCCTGGTCACAGCCCAGACCACTCACGACCACCCTGGTCATGAGCCAGACCACTCAAGTTTTGAGAAAAGTCTACCCTTACGTGAAATCACCAGGCATGTCCATAACCGAGGACACGGCTATTCGAATAGATTTACACTCTGTAGAGGTTGTACAGCTTTACCCACAAGACACGATGATGCGGGGGGAAGCCCGATCTTCACGACGTAGGATCGATGATAACTTGGATCCGTGCAACCTGACGAACCGATGGCGCCAACCACTGTCAAAACAGCAACCTGCGACAAAAGAATTCGCCCAACCACACGCTCGTGACCCCGTCTACCCGACCACACAAAGTAGACGTGTCGCCGCTCCTGCAACACACAAGGAATCACAAGAACAACGGGGTTGAGAACGCCCAATTCCCCTCTAGATTGTACTGTGTGTCAAACCCTAGGAAGAACAGGCGTATAGCTCTCTCTCAAAATAATAGATTCATATTCGTGGTACCTTTTACATGTAGTGGTGATCGGGTTATTTAACTCCCATACACGGCCAAACCTAGGGCCGGCTACGTTCTGGCTTCGACCATCGAATACGCAACTGACTAACTTACTAAATAAGAATTACATGACCGATTCGGCCCAAGTAATTAAAGCACGAGCTAACCAGCTTCCAAAGACGCTGCTCGCCTTCTCTGTCTATCACGATGTAAACATACAAGTAATCACTTTAAATTGATTCGGCCTTCTCTGTCCATCACGCTGGCTAATTCCTCTCTTTCTTTATTTATCTTGACCACCATGCATTCTCTTTCTTCCTTTATGTGCATGAACAGCACCATGCATTCATGCATCTTTTTAGTCAAAGCATCTCACGTAACACATGCATTCCAACTCTAAGCCAACATAAAAACAAGGTGCAGCAGCAACATGTATTAATCCCTCCTGGCCAATGCACTCCTTTATTTCCTTTCAACTCATGCATTATCTTCTTTTAGCGTCCCTGTTGATAAATCTTTTTAGCTCGTGCTCATGTAATAGGTCCAATCAGGATGTCCTCATCATCCTTCCCCACTCGAAAAATGAGTCGTCATCAACTTTGATTGTTCGGGTGCACAAGATGAATCCGATTGCTCCTTCCGCGGCTGAACTCCGAATATAAGAAAGGATATATGTATTCCTTCATTGTCTTCTAAACGCATCTTCACTTTAGGCTTGTACAGATCATATATACGACTGCATATAATTAAATAAAATAGTAGTAGCTCTGTGTCTCTAAGTATGATAATTAAAGACCAAATTAAATTAGAGTTCACCTGGTAGTATTTAATGCAGCTCAATAATTCTTTCCAGTCAAATAATATATTTAACTGAAAAGTACTAAGTGTGTCTGTATCTGTATCACACGACCTCTCTAGTTTGTCTGGCACCCGTCGATACCCCTGCTCAAGACCTTAGGTAAGTAGGCTAGAACATGTGGTAAGGCCTTTACAAGGTTCTGTCTTGACTTGGTTCCGCTCGCTAAGGTTTCGCCTTACTAGCCTCCTCTTGCGCCAAGTGTGCGTGTATATCCCAGGTCTTACACACTTCCACCAAAACGGAACCGAATCAAAGCATTGACAATTAGTTGGCCAGGTCCACCCCAGTATGGACTTGTGGTTGCACGGTATGGCCCAGATCAATGGCTTACAAGGTTAAGTCCTTAGAGACTACTTAGGCGAAACAACCACATCCTAATGTACTTTTAGCACCCCCTTTATTGCACGATCACTCGCCTGAGTATAAAACATTTGGGATCAACCCGGCCAAATGACCACCCTGGTCGTGGCACAACAAATTTTATTAGCGGCCACACAGGCCAGGGCAACGCATGCCAGGACAACACATGCCACAATTCCATAGTCTCTTAGTCAAATTTAACCATTATGAAACAGGTGATCAAGAGACATCGCATAACTACACCAGGTCTAAGCAATATACGCACCCATGTTGGTATCACAATAAAGAGGTCCTACTAGGATTACCCAACCTATAGTGATCCAAAGGTACATGTAAACATGTGAATCACAAGTATCCAAGGAGTCATACTGTCGAGTAGGTGTTTAGTTATTTCCCAAACCAGTTTTATACAAATAGCCATGCATACTGATATAAAATAATATACTTTTTACAAACTAGGTTCAATATGATCAAAGATCTACGACTTGCCTTCGTTGTAGAGCTGAGGTTATTCGGTAGAGGTCGTCGGGTCCAAGAACTCTTCGGAGAGGCCGGAATCTACACGTGCGAAAGAGCCAAATAAGTACAACAAATCCAAATAAATACCAAAAGAAAAGCACAGAAATAGAAATGGGATCTCGGGAGGAGATCCAAAGGATGAGGTCTTGAGGAAGAGGTCCTGAGAAAGGAGGTACTGAGGAAGTCTTGAGGAAGAGATCCTGAGGAAGAGATCCTAAGGAAGGAGGTCCAAAGGAGGAGATCCTGAGGAAGAGGTCCTAAGGAAGGAGGTCCTGAGGTCCAACGAAGGATACGACTACTCAACGTGGTCATACAAGAATACAGAAAGGGGAATAAGGAGGATGCAACTGTGCAACGTGGTTGTGAGAAAGATACAAGTACGCAACGTGGTCGTGAGAGAGAAAAAAAGGAGGACAGGGCACGGAGAAACTCACCCGAGAGAGAGAGAGAGAGAGAGAGAGAGAGAGCGGAGATGACAAGAGGAGAATAGTGAACAGCGCGGGCGCTCCAGCGAACTCTTCGACAGTGAGGTTGCGACGGCGCATGGCTTCAGCAAACTCCTTGGTGATGAGGTTGATGAAGTCGGCGCGGCTTCAGCGGATACACGGTGAAACTGGGTGAGAGCAAGAGAGAGTAGAGGAAAAAGGAGATGAAAGAGGGTTGCTCAGGCTTTTATAGCCAAGGGAGACAGGGAGAGTCACAGATAGACTCAGAGGCTCATGAGTTCAAGGGCAGGTAAAGGAGGAGATGGGGGCAGGTAGGGGAGGAGACAAGAGAGGGAGCAGGTACTACAGAAGCGATAGCATTTAATGCGCTAGGACCTTTGCGTCAGCAGTGACGCAACGGGAGGATGGAGAAAGTGAACAGAGTTGACAGATGTGGCTAGTCAAAACTCTAAAGGGTGGTCCAACCGAATGGGAGGTCGTGACCAAAGGGGTGCAAAGGTGGTCTTTGCAAAAAGACCAAGAGGGGGTGGTCTCGACACAAGGGGTGGTCGCCCAGGACCACCCGGAAGATCTCCCAGGACCACCCAGGAGGTCTCCCAGGACCACCCAAGAGGTTTGGACAAAGGGGGAGGTCTAAACCAAAAGGGAGGTCTAAACCAAAAGGGGAGGTCCAAACCGAGAGGAAGGTCTGGACAACAGAGGAAGGGGAGGTCCAAACGAGAGGGAGGTCTGGATGGAGGGGAGCGCGGCAAAGCAGGGCCGTCCGATTTTGATCGGGCGGTTCAAAAAGGATTGGACGTTCGGACTGGCCGAACGTGCCAACAAGATCAGGCCGTCCAACACAGATCGGATGGTCCGCGACGATAAGGAGGCGCGGAGCTGGGCCGCGCGGGGAGAACGGAATGAACAGAGAAAGGGAAATCAACACCAGAGAACTCCAACAAACTCAAAGAAAACAACCTCATATTAGTTGAAGTTTGATTTAGTCAAATTAAACTTTTAAATTTCAAAACCTCAAGTTAAGCTTTAGAACTTCAACAAAACCAAATTGTTATTTTTATTTTAAAAATTTTCAAAAAGGCTCAGAAAATTGGGATGTTACAGCTACGTCTCCATCCTCCAAGACACGGGCTTGTTGCCCTTCGCGAGGTTGGTCTCTGTCGGACGCCAGTTTACCCTGGACGGCAGCTTGCTGTCAGTACTTGTCGACCGGTGGAGGCCCGAGATGCACACGTTCCACTTTTGGTGGGGTAAGATGACGGTCACCCTGCAGAACGTCTCATTTCTGATCGGTCACCCGATCCGGGGTGAGCCACTTGTTGTAGGCCGTCCGTCGAAGGATTGGAAGGCCAGGCTAGGGAACAGGTTCGGCATACCTGTGTGGGACAATGCTCGTGGCATCCTTCAGACTTGGCTGAGGCTTTTCAGCTAGTGCCCGGATGATGCACCCGACGACATTGTTCAAACGCACCACGTCGCTTACCTTCTATATCTTTTTGGTTCGGTCATGTTTTCCACGTCACAGGGTGATTGGGTGTACCCCAGCTTCGTTCGCATCGTCGAGTCTTTGGCTGACGCGGAGACTGGGGCGATGCCTTAGTACAGCTGGGGATCAGCCATCCTTTGTGCCACATACAGGGGGTTATGTGACGCTTCGAGGCGCGACACCAGTGTCAAGCCCAGCCTTGCCTGTTGCTACATGCTCCTGCAATTGTGGAGTTGGGAGCACTTCCCTGTTAGGCGGTCGTCCTTTCACAGAGCAGTCCACTCGTACCCCGCGTTGCAGGACCCGATAAACGGGCTCACCATGGGCTCCCAGTGGACTGTCGATGTCCTACGCTGGGCGAAGGACAAACCAACGAGGTGCTACTCGTTGTTCCACAACGAGTCGTTGCATGACAACGATATCATCTGGGCTCCATGGACCCCCGACTTCGTGACCTCAGTAGCGCTACATGGGCTATCCTTGCAATACACGCAAGATGCCGGACTTTGGGCGACGACATGCCACTTGGTGTTTACACATATGGTGGAGCCTTACACGTCGCAACGCGTAATGCGGTAGTTCAATTTGTACTAGGTCGTGCCCCCTTCTGACGCCAGGATGCTGCAGCGAGCCGTCCACTTGTGAGTCCAACTCCCGTCCAAGTAATATTTACACTTCATACCTATATCATCTATTCTAACATCAATCCTTTCGGAATACAAGCAATCGAGGTTGGGCCGACATGCTGAGGACTGGCGAGCATTCTAGCACGAGTGGATTACGACCTAGACAGAGGCGGCGCACGTCGAGTTCTTGTTGGATACACGATCGTACGACGTATAGACATACTGTGAGCACGTACCATGGTCACACACTAGACTCACCCGCACTCCGCCAAAGTGTATGGAGCATGTGACGCACCAGGAGAGCCTCGGTCATTCGTATGATCGATACAACGCTTCACGGCGTGACGACATCGTGAGACACTTACAACCTCCGGTCATTTCATTGATGATATTTATACTCTTCGTTACTGAACATGTTTTGTATATCACTTCAGTTGGAGCGGGCGCAACGCATTGCAAGAGCATCGAAGACCGCCATCCACAGCCCAGACAAAACACCGGGGCTGTTGAAAACTTTGAAGTACATCTTGGCGAAGTAGAAGAACATAATAAAGAATATGAGCTGCGGCCGTTCGACGGACGACGTCCTATGCACTGGGCAGCAAGTGGGGGGACCGTGCTCATCTGCCAGGTCATCATGACCCAGCGAGACCGGCCGGCGTCGTAGCGCTCCACGTCGGTCATCTGTGGGCCAGATCGGTGGGGAGGTAAGTTATGTACAAATCTATGTTCTGTTTTTTGGTTATGCCTTATGTTCCACTAACATCATATCGTTCTCATGTCGCAGGTCCATCGGGATACAACACTTCTGCTGTTCTTCTATCTAAGCCACGTGTAAATCGTAGAAGTCATTATGATACCGTTGCTTCTCTCTTAGCCGCCACCCCGAGCTTCTAAAGCCATCGCGCTTCTTCTGCACTGCGCCTCCGTTGCACTTCTGGTGCACTATGCCGCCACCGTCTTGGGCTTCGATCTGTACCGTCATGCTTCTATCTATTCCTCTTCAGCTTGATTTGACAGTTTTCTCTATTCATGCTGGTTTCATCATCTTATTCGTCGTGTTATCGCGGTCGACTTTGCTCCTGCTTGTCTGTACTTTCTCAGCCCCCGTACCTTGTGCTTTATAGGCTATCGCACAACCCCAGATGGGAGGAGATCTTTTGATACTCAACATATTTTTCAAAAGCTGCACGTTACGACGACATTATCAAGACTCGAACTTTGGATTTTTCGTATTTTAGTGTCAACCATTTCCAAATGCAATGCTATTACATACGTCTTGCATTTGAGGAGAGGTGTTAGAATAGAAACTCTTTTGTATTTCATTATCTGTCTTTTATATTTCCTTATATGTATATGGCATATCACACTTGTACTCCCTATATATATTACTCATTGGGCCTCTTCAATATATATACAATATTCATAACAACAGAGACTATGACTTTGACCGAAAAGGTTGATTAGGTCAAGAATCATCGTCAGGGAGTAAGTACGTACTGCATGAGAGTTCCCCTGTATAGAATATAGAGAAAATTGCACTGTAAATCCCTGAACTTACGAGGTTGTATCATTCAACTACCTTAACTTGCATTTTTCTTTCTCATCCTCTTGAACTAACGAGGTTGTGCTGCTTAGCTTTCTGAACTTGCATTTTACTTTATCAGCTTATTGAACTTGTGAAGTTATGTCATTTAGCTCCCTAAACATAACACAACCTCACAAGTTTAGGGGGTTGAGATACCGTGCAATTTTCTCAAAAAAGAAAAACAAGTACGATCATTCCTCGATAGTGCAGTGCACAAGACAAGGAATTACTCAATTCATGCCATGTTCAAGAAAATTATCTTCTGCTATTACAAGTGTACGTAACTGTTGCAGTCTTTCTTGAGTCGAAATACCAGCTGGTAGCAGAAGGCCGGTGAATTTACAGTACATCGACATCAGTAGTTGTGCGCGACCGAACTTTGCTGTGAATTATGAGCCGGCTAAAACCTCTTCAACGGTGACGAAACGCCCTTTCTCAATTGACAATTGGCCAGCCACGCCGATGGCAACAGATAGTAAACCGTCATTTAAGTTTACAGATGGGCCAGAGGCACCTTGAGCCCTGATGGCAGACAAGAAATTGAGGTGCTCCAAGTAGCTGGACCCATGATGAAGCCCTTGGTACCTAAGAAATATATAGTCTGTTAAAATACAAGCTAAACCTTCTTATCTACCTCAAACAAGTATTTTGTGCTTTTGTCTGTTATGATCCTTAGATTATAGGTGTAAACATCACCGGGAGCATAGCCGGGTAGCGTTAGCTGCTAGGAGAGAGAGAAGACTATAGATTGAGGAGACAAAGGGGGTTAGGACTTAGACTATTGTATTCTCATTGCTTAGTGTCAACTATTACAATAAGCCTTTTTATATAGAGGACTCTTCTAACAAAGTAACAATTATGGATAAAATCAATTTAAATGATGACTTTCCTATATATGATCTTGTAGTCAGATATTAAACATCAGATTTAAATTTGCTACTGAAACAGGCACCAAATATGTTAATGTTGTAAAGCAGATCCTTCAAGAACAATAAACAAGACAATGTGATATCCACAGATAGTGAAACCATTTCTATTTTTCCGATAATCACTTTTATAATGGGTGTTTTCTCCAACTAAAGAAAATTAAGTTTTTGTCTTAAAATTCTACTGTTTAAGTGTTAAGAACAAAATGTTGCTACGTGGTGACAATTAGAACATACTTGATCCGTTCATCTTCAGCCTTTATCGTTACAACTCCATCTCTACCTCCTGCTCTGTTTCCAACCTTGACAATGCTCTCTGGAACAAAAGCCTCACCCTGTTTGAAAATTTCCATTACAACACATGCTAGAATTCCATAATTTGACAATTATAATTTGAACTGATATACAAACCTTACATATCTAGAGTGCCTAAACTATGCCCCTTTTTATACTAGACATGCAAGGAGAATTCTAAAAAGCTATGGCCAGCACACATGTTGAAGGACGGGCAGGTCCACTGCTCGAAGAAGGAAACATGCTTATTGCTTGCCCTTAACTCCATTGCAACAATGAAAGCTATGAGGAGCAGTTTTCTTGAAATCTTTTCTAGTGAGCGGAGAAACAGAGCATGGAGATCTTTTCGAACTTGAAATTCATTTCCCGACACCTCCCTTTCTTATTTGATCCCACATGTGATAGTTAGATCATGGCTCATGATATTTGGAATCCATCTTTCCCCTTTCTTGCTCTCAGACTTATATACACAAAGCTAACCTTTTGTATTGGTGCTACGGCGTAGAGATGCATGCCATTTATATGGAGTAACTATTGATAATTCATTCGTAAATGATTCACCAACCAGATGCAGCCTTTTGGAAGAGCTGACAGCTAGCATGCACCACACCTCACCTAGAGGATGTAATATTACCCAGATAGGCTCCACATTTGATACGGGTTGCAGTACACGTTTGCAAGAAGATATCACCCTGGTAGGCTGGTGGCACTAGGAGGATGGCAAACGGATATTACGTTGTGAGTTGTGACAACCAGTATATGAATCGACATACTAGTTTCTTGGCTGTAAAATTGTGCAAGCTTACACATTTTGTGGCTGGGAAACGTGTTATGTGCCTCCAACAACCATGGAACAGTATATTTCAATTCTTTCCTGAATGTGACCAACTTGGAATTTAACAAAGGACTGCTTGTAATTAGTAGCTCAACCATATGTGTAAGACATACACGTACTATAAATCAATATTCAAATTGCTGCTTTCAAACTAACTTATTATTACGTAGGTTAACAAACGCTATTCATAACCCCTGAATCATTATTTTTCTTGGAAATTGATTAGTGTATTTTGAGGAATAGGTACCTGCACTGGTTAGCAAGCATGTCAAATTTAGGTGATTTTCCTGAAGTTCAGTTGACTATTTTTTAAGTCAAAATGCACTTATAAACTAGATACTCTAAAGATTAATCATATAGGAAATATGGGGGGTGAAGAAACAAATACAGGAAACCAAACTGCAAACTGACCATACAAGACAAGGCATATCTGGAGTTATTTGGTATATGCATCCAATTTGGAAAATAAAAAATAGCAAAAGAACCATCTAGTTGTACCTTTCCAATGTCACCAACAACAGAAATTTCCTGCTCATTTCTACTGCCTTCAGCAAACATGCAGAGATCAAGCATTCCACGAGAGTCATTATCAAATTCTACTATTACATATGCATTATCAATTATATCTGGCACCTGCATTGAAAGAGAACTTTTCAGGAATCAGGCACCATTGTTTTAAGTTTTAACTGAATAGCATCTACTATAATCAGAAGAGCTCAAAAGTTGCTTCATGGCATGAAAATCTATTTATCATTATCACTTAAGGAATTCAAATGACATCCAGCATTCCATAAATGACAGAACAGAAAAGATAGACGAGGAATTAATTCACTCCACTATTACTTCAGCATGCATACCTTTTGACTTGCAAGACCACAATGAGCTGTACAGTGCAGAGAGAGAGAGAGAGAGAGAGAGCTTGTAGTGAATCAACCTGACCTTTCCATCATAAATCTCATCCTTGTGGTTAACATCAATAGCTCCAGAGGCCATCACACGAACAGGGTTTGCAGCTGCAAACAATCTCATCAAATCAAAAAAGTGGCAGCACTTCTCAACAAGAGTTCCCCCACTGTTGCAATTGAACCTATTCCAGTTGTTCACCTGCAAGAGTTTTAGCAGTTACAGGCAATAGGAAATGAGTAATTATCACAAGTATCACAGCCTTGGGTTCTTGTACCTTAACAAGGAAAGGAAACCGGTGTTCACGGATTGCCACCATTCTGACTTGCCCTAGTGCACCGCTTTTAACAACATCTATCAGCTTGGCCACCGGAGGCATATACCTGTATTCTAATCCAACTTGCACAATTATGTCCGGTCTCTGTTTAGCAGCTTCTATGACCTACATGGGAACATAAAAGTTTCGGATATCCAAATGAAGAAGCTTGCAGGCATTCACAGAACTGAAAGATCAGATGCTAATCAGAGAACAAATGAACATCACCTAAGGCCAGTTACACTTCATGACAGAGGAAACAAATACACAAGATCCATCCATGTCCAACAACCTTGCTAGCCTACATTTCGCTGTGGGGTGGGGGCGTTGAATAGGAGCACCTACTCTCTTTCACCACCTCGGTATTCAACTTCTTCGTCGCTCCTATAGCTATGGAATCTATGAAGAACAGAGGTACAAGAACACGGCGGAAGTCTTGTGTTGAAACTGAAAATCCCTAAGGTCAAAGACCTACGGCCGATCTGACTGCTTGGATGAGCGGTTTGACCGCCAGCAGCTGCAAGAACAGCAGCCCGAACTGATCTCTAAACGACCTAACTTTTGATTCTGATATCCAAATCCCGTGATATTTCAAACATGACTCATTAAAAAGATCAGGAACCTATTCCAATCGACGATTGAGACAATCGAAGCAAGAGTTCAACGAATTTCTTGGATGAGGAGAGCACGAAAATCAACAATTGGGGCAATCGAAGCAAGGGTTCAACGAATTTCTTGGATGAGGAGCACACGAAAACATGAGAAAATCAAACTTTGATTAAAAAAAAAGCTTGTTAGTGGGTGAAAGATGGTCAACATGACCCTGGATCAATTCACACAAGTCCTAGCAAGCTAGATCACAGCAAAATACCTAATCAAAACCCTAGGAAGACAAAAATTACAAAAGCATCAAAGAGAGAGCAAGAACAAGATAGAACTCATCTTGGGGCAAACTTTGCTTGGATTGATTCAAGGGATTATTCGTTTACAGCCACTCCACCATGGAGGACAAAAGCTCAACACTTGAGCATTCAATTAATCCATCTCTCTTAAACCCTAGCCTCCTTTGTCTCCACTTTCTCCAAACCACAAATTAGGGTTTCATAGGCTTGAGTTGGTTGAGTGCAATTCCTGCACTTCTCCCTTTTATAGTGGAGGCTAGGTCTAGAGAAAAAAGACCTTATCAAGTACCCGTTAAATCCCACACACAAACGGATTTACACATACGTATGCTTCTCAAAGCGGATGATGAACCGGGTCTCCTGAATCCGTCTCTTCGTGATCACCGTCTTCTCTTGACCTAAACCGCCTCTCATTTGCGTCGTGGTTTCTCCAAGGTCACCAACCTGGTATTTTGCCAAAGATACCAAAATATCACTTCTCGATCCTTCTCCAAAGGCCGAGTCTAGTCAACGTGAAGCAGTCCCATACTTCTCCACATGTAGGTTCATCAATGGCACTCTTCATGTCAGCAGGTCTCTCCCATCCGACTCCCACTAAAACCATCATGGCACTTGCACCGACCCCCAAGCCACTTGAAACAACCCGTTGCACCGAACCTCTCATTCGATCATTCTTGTCCATCTTGCGCTGTGTTTGAGTCCAACCACTTCACCTGACATCCTCGATCGTTCTGGACATCAGCTCTCTTAGCCTAGTCCCGATCATCCTCGCCGTTAACCGTCGTTGACTCCAAGCCACCTGCACAACAATAGACCAAGAAATCGTTTCCAAGCACAAGTTCTTCGTAACTTGACCCACGTTAGTCAAAACATGCATCATGCAACACTTATGCACTGACATCCATGTCTTTGGCCAATTCCACAAAATTCACCGCCTTCCCGACGCATGAAACCCTTCTAGCCGGTCTGACCGCCCAGCAGTCTAAGTCTAACCACCGGCAAATGGCCGATTAGACCGCTCTGGAAATTTTTGCATGCCCCAGATTGCACCTTCTCTGAAAATTTCAAACTCTATCTAGTTTTGCCTCGAAACTCCAATTTCCATGAGACCTAGTGCAAACAAATCACCTCACATTCCTACACAAGTGATTTTCTGCGTTTTCGAAAATTCCACTTTTTGAACTCGGTCGATCAGACCGCCACTTTTGAATGGTCTAACCGGGCTGGGCCTGGCCGTCGGCCGTCACTCTAGGGCAGTTAGGACCGCTACCAGTAGGTCAAACCACCTCTTGCTCGACAACAACAGAACTTCGTGAAAACCGGGAGTTTGAACTCCAAACACCTCGACACCATTGCTAATTGTTCAACACTAAGATTAGTATCATATACATGATCTCCACAAGATTAATGTCATTCTTTTCTTTTCACTTACTTTTGCTAAAATCACAATTAAGATGTTCAACAAATTTCTAAGATGTGCCAAAGAAGGTAGCAAAAGCCTAACGGTATCACAAGAAACAGAGTCTTCCAAGAGAGTATCCGATGTTTGCTGCTAGAAAAAAGATTACAAATAAATAATGGCAATGGGTTTCTAATAGGTTTCTTGAGAACTTGGGTCCAGATAAATAAAAGCTTGTAACCCTGAAGGTAACTTAGTAATTTACTCAACAAAACACACGTCATTAGTCATTATGATCTGAGTTAGTCAAAGGCAACTTAATACTTATCTATGGTATTCTAGAGTATGACTGCTGAGCCCTCTAAGACAATGAAAACTACACAGCAATCAGACAGCATTGAGATAATATACATAAAGAAAGTAGCAAAGGTATTTATCAGAGGCAATTGTTCTTCTCGATGCCATGTTTTACTCAAGTATCACATAACACTTTCTTTTTGAGAGGCTGTTGCTGTAAGTTTGAGCACGCTGTATGCCTAAATGGCATTTGTGTCGAGCACATTTGAACTCCTGTAATGGTTTCTCCTCCTTTATCGAAAAAATATTTTGCAGCACTTAATGAATACTATATCGCATAACTCAACTCTGACCAAAATATGGCATACCTCACCTTCTTGCAGTCCTGTACCGTGGTGCACAAAGGCTTCTCGACAAGAATGTGGTGCGGCTTGGGGTGGTTGATGATGTCCATGAGTATCTCACAGTGGGTCATGTTCGGAGATGACACTACGACGGCGTCGCAGAGCCCGCTGTCTAGCAGCTCGCGATGACCTGAAAAGGTCTTGAAATCTTCTAGTTGTTAAAATTTTGGTAGAGATTGGAAAACACACACAATTGCACAGTCCAATAGTCTATCTATCATCCATAATCTGAATATTTGTGGCACATCTTTTGAATGGAACTGCCAAATCTAATAAATGGGATGGAATCAATGGCCAACAAGATACTTCAGAACCTAGCTGATTGTTACTTCATTACAACCAGTAAGGCAGTGACTATCATATTCATATACGATGGATGTGGCGTATATATACCTGGGGCGCCGGGAGGCCGAGCTCATCGGCGAGCCGGAGGCCGAGAAGGAGGGACTCCGGGTGGGGGTCGGCGAGGCAGGTGACCCGGACTTGGACGGACTGCTCCCGCTGGGCTTCTCCGGCGAGGTGGGCGAGGTTGTGGAGATGCTCCCTCCCCATCATCCCCACCCCCACTATACCGTACCTCGCCGCCACCGCCATGGGCCCTCCTCCTCCTCCTCCCTCTCGCGCCATCCCCTCTCGATCTCGCAGTCGTTCTTGGAATCTGGACGGGTTTCCAGTGAGAAGAGTGGACTAGTTGTTGGTTGGTTATCTGTTTCGCTATCCAAGTGTAAGAATTGGGATTTCTCCCAGCCGTTGGATCAAGGATGGTGGGCGCGCGGACGTCTCTGACTCCGCGGGGTGGCGTAACCCAGACCTTGACGGCCCCATGAATGGAACTGTGACCCCAGAAATTGTTATATGATTGTATAATGCAGATTGTATGTATGAATTATTGAATGCTTCAGCACACTCTGGTTGAGTGCAATCTGTCAAACAAATTGATGTATGAACTTCTGGCTGAGTACAATCTGTCAAACAAATTGATGTATGAACTTCTGGTTGAGTACAATCCTTGGCTATGTTCAAGAAATATGATCTGAAGTTCAAGTCTGCAAAGAAATTAGGGCAGAACTTCAAAACTGGTGACAATTTGATTGAGATGTATAGTTAGCTTTGTTCAGGTATCACTTGTTCGTGGATTGACATGTTTTGAGGGGTACTTCTTTTGATTTCATGAAGCTCATATTTCTTCTTGTGAGCAACTTTGTATGAAAAGGTGCTTGTATGAAAGGTGCTTGTCGGATACTTGTTTTATATGTGTCTTGTTGCATATAAGACTCCTCAGTTGTTAGCATTTTGTTAATTGTAAGCTAAGCTGAATGGTCTAAGGTGCTACATGTAAGAACATATGTGTGATGACCATCTGAATGCATGTGCCGTCTGAATGGAAGCATGGACTTGTCTGAACTTAAAACTGATCTGAGAGGACATTGTATTGTTCTCTCGGTTGTGCTAAATAGAAAGATATTGCAAGCGAGACTGGAAACAAGCTGCTGCCATTACATTACTACCATAGGTGCTGTGCTGAATATGGACACTGAGCGTTATGTGAGGTTATTGTTTGAGATCATTGTTGATTGTATGAGATGGACACTGAACACAAGATGAAGTTGAATTCCTACCCAAAATTTACCTGATACTGTTTATGAATCATACATTGTCATTCTCATGAATTCCAGGAATCATTTTGCATTCAACAATTCATCAATGACAGAAACTTTCATCCATTTGAGATACTTCCCACGAACAATTTCAGCCTTCAACATTATCTCACAGCTAACTCGGTTGTCTTTGTTTAGCCAGCATTTACGATCAAGCTTACTAGTTTCGACTGCTGCTCTAGGGATCTAGGAGTCAGAGGCGATGGATATATTTCAGATCAAAGAATACTTACTAGCAAGAGTTACAACTGAATGATAGCATCAATCAACACCTCATTTCACCTGAATATAATTTGAATAAAGAATATAAATGACCTCAATTCAGAGATTCCATCCACACATACACATTGAATATAAATGAGAAATAACAACATGCTCATTTTTAATACAGAATTTAGACCTCATTGTTACAAAATTCTGAATTGTAACAATGAACATAATTCAGACCTCATTGTTACAGAATTCTGAATTGCAAAACTACAAGCTCTCAACAACATAATTTATCATTGATAACCACATTGAGGCCCATACTTCCATCCACATTCATACAACAAAAACATAGTTCATACAACCGGGCGATGCAAATGCAAACTACAAGCTCATCAAACTAACCAAACACTACAAGGTAAATTTCTATCAATTTTTGGAATCACAATTTCACTTGAGAACACAACCATACAATCTGCAATGATACATTCATGTAACACATAAAAAAAATCCACAAATGCTCCTCCACCGTCGTGGCTTCGAGCGAATTGGTGCAGGGGGCAAGAGCAGTGGGCGACGCAGGGGGCGGGAGCATGGGGCCAGCACAGTAAGCCAGGAGCACACGGGGCCGGCGCAGGGGTGGCCAGGATGACATCCCTACGAAGATGGTGCTGGCGCTGGAGGGGAAGGGGCTCGCTGGAGGGGGAGATGGCGACTGGAAGGGAGGTCCTGGAGGAGCAGTGCCGCCAGCGTGGCGATGGCTGGAGGAGGAGGCACCATGGATGGTGGCCAGGAGCGTCGCCCTAGCTCACAAGGCTTCAAATTAATGAGGGGGATTGGGGAATGGAGGAAGGGGCGAGATGGCGATTCCAGAAGGCGATGGTGTTTCTACAAAGTGGCAGCGGGTGGGAGGAGCCTCAATCCTGGTCGTTGAATTCATGATGGACGGCCCAGATTAGCTATGTCTATATGTTCACAAATATGGTCATGTCCACCAGATATGCTGCCTTGGTTAAGAGCTTCTTTGGAACGCAGGGGCGCATGGATTTCATCAGAATTTTATATGAAACAGCATGAAATTCTCACGTCCAGTCATCGTTATATACTACGTGTTACTAGAGGTCACTGTTGATGGTTCTAAAAGTTATGAATAACGCTTGTATTCATTATGAGGCCAATGGGCCAATATATATACAAGTACAGGTGTGGTATATATGCAACTAACCCCTTATACAACGGAAAAAATACATATACATCTAATACCCCCCTCAAACTTATGGTGGATCAACAACATTAAGTTTGGAGAGATAGAAGCTATGTTGAGCTCGTGCGCGCTTTGTAAAGAAGTCTCACACCAAATTCAAGACACATCTTCAAGAGCAACAACTGTCTCAGTACATGTGTCCGCATGTAGGAAACATCAACATCAATATCCTTTGTAAGCTCATGCTTCACTGGATTGGTAGCAATGCTAATAGCCCTTGTACTGTCAGACGAAAGAGGAGTAGGTGCTGAAACAAAAACACCAAAATCCTCAAGTAACCACCGTAGCCAAGTAACTTCCTCAGTCAACAAAGCCATAGCTCGCAACTCAGCCTTAGCACTCAAATAAGTCACTGCTATCTGCTTCTTAGTCTTCCAAGCAATGAGAGAGAGAGAGAGAGAGAGAGAGACCAGCGATCAGAGTGATCACTAGCCTAGGTGGCATCAGAATATGCCTAGAGCTGTAAAGAGCTGAAGCAAGGGAAAACATACGACGAGTGATGGTTCCACAAAGATATCGTATAACACGAAGAAGATGACTATAGTGGAGCTGAGTGGGAACAGAAATAAACTAACTCAAGATATGCACATGGTACAAAATATCTGGACGAGTGACACCTAGATAAACAAGACTCCCAACAAGGTGACGATAGCGAGTAGAATCAGCAAGAGGCTCACCATCAGTGGGCCGAAGATGAACATTAAGCTCCATCGGAGTCTCAGCAGTGTGCTGATCAGTAAGAGAAACATGATCAATAAGATCCTAAATATACTTTTCTTGGGACAGATAGAAGCCCTCAGGTGTAGAAGTAACCTCAATGCTAAGAAAGTAGCGAAGAGGACCCAGATCAGACATGAGAAACTGCTCATTAAGATGCTCCTTCACAAAGGTGATGTAATGATCATATCATCAACATATAAAAGGAGAAGCGTCCGACCACGAGGCGAAGTGTGAATAAAGAGAGAGAAATCATGAGCACTGGCAAAGAAACCAGTTGCAGTGACAATAGAAGAGAAACGATCAAACCAGGTACGAGGAGCTTGCTTGAGGCTGTAGAGAGATCAGCGAAGGCGACAAACCATACCCTCAGGAACAGAATACCCCGGTGGTGGCTGCATATAAACCTTTTCACACAGCTCACCATTGAGAAAGATATTCTTGACATCAAGCTGAGAGATGGACCATACCCGAACAGACGCCACAGCAAGAAGAGTGTGAATAGTGATCATGTGAGCCACATGAGCAAATGTCTCATCATAATCATGACCATGCTCCTGCTGAAAACCATGTGCCACAAGATGAGCCTTGTAGCGCTCAAGAGAACCATCAGAGCGGGTCTTAATCTTGTATACCCACTTGCACGTGATAGGAGTAACACGCGTGAGAAGAGGGACAAGATCCCACGTGCCAATACGCTCAAGAGTAGCAATCTCCTCTGCCATCGCATGCTGCCACTCCTGATGAACAACAGCATCACGATAAGAAGTCGGTTCAGCAAGAGCCGCTAAACAAAAGTGTGCAGGAGGCCGAATAGACTGGCGATCATGAAGAGCATATCAAGGAGAGACCGAAGAAGATGAACCATCAGAAGAAGATGGTGCATCAGAAGAATCCTCAACTCGCGGACGACGAGTGTAGCAGAGATGATAAGAAGGACGAAGGCTGGGAGGAGCCTCTGGAGAGGGTGGCGGTGGCGAAGGAGACGGTGAAGGAGGAACCGAAGAGGCCAAAGGCCGTGATGGAGGTGTGGTGACTATGGGGATAGCAGGAAAAGTTAGGAAAGAAAGCGGCTCGACAAGAGATGTTGGAGTGGTGGAAGGAGAAGGACGAGGGTAGAAAGGACGAGACTCATCAAAAGTGACGTCTCGAGAAACCCGCATCCGTCGGCCCACAGGATCCCAACAACGATATCCCTTATGCTCAGCGCTATAGCCCAGAAAAACGCACTCCACGTACTGAGCGGTCAGCTTGGTGCGCTCACGAAGGGCAAGAAGAACATAGCACACATACCCAAAGAGGCGAAGACTAGAATAGTCAGGAGTCTTACCACAGAGACGCTCAACTGGGATCCCACCCTGAAGAGCAGAGGAAGGCTGAATATTAATATAGAAAGTGGCAGTGGAAACAGCCCCAGTCCAGAAGTGTGGTGGGACAGCAGAAGTAAGCATAAGAGCACGGGCTGTCTCAAGAAGATGACGATGCTTCCGTTCAGCCACACTGTTCTGGGCATGAGCACCAGGGCAAGAAAACTGAGAGAGAGTGCAATGCTCAGCAAGAAAACCACGAATGACTCCTGACAACTATTCCCCAGCAGAGTCAGCATGAAAGACACGAATAGGAGAATCAAACTGAGTACGGATCATGGTGGCAAAAGTCTTATAGATGGATAAAACCGCACTACGAGATGACATAAAGTATATCCATGTGTGGCAAGAAAAATCATCAATAAAAATTATATAATATCGATGACCTCCTTTCAAAACAAAAGGAGCTGGACCCCATACATCAAAATGAACAAGATCAAAAGGACGCTGTGACACTGACTCACTTGAAGGATAAGGAAGTTGAAGCTGTTTACCAAGCTTACAACCCTAACAATTTAGAGAAACATCACCAGACACAGATCCTAAAAAACCACGATGAAATAAAGAAGATAGACGCGACCCACAAATATGTCATAAATGATGATGCCACTGAGCAAAAGACACAGTGGAGGATGCAGCAGAAGCGGCGACAACGGTGGAGGCGACAAGACTGGCAGGGGCAGCGAAAGGAAGGCGAAACCAGTCAAGCTTCCAGAGACGCTGTGAGTCACGGCGGCAAGGGCCAGTACCAACCAGAGTCCCCGTGCATCGATCCTAAACACAACAAGAATCAAAATCGAGAATAACATGACAACCATGATCAGTGAGTTGACCGGTAGATATGAGCTGCATGGTTAGTTTGGAAAATGAGAAACAACAGGAATATAAAAAGAGGAATTCGAAAGAGTGCCTCGTCCTGCGACAGAAAGAGGGGTACCATCTACTGTCTGAATAGTGATAGGAGCAGCTAAAGGACGAATGGAAGTGAGACTGGTGGAATCAGATGTCACATGAAAGAGGGGTACCATCTATTGTCTGAATAGTGATAGGAGCAGCTAAAGGACGAATGGAAGTGAGACTGGTGGAATCAGATGTCACATGAAAGGAAGCATCAGAGTCAAGAATCTAAGGTGATATACCTAAGGAAGAAGTAGAAGGTGGTCTCTCACTAGAAGACTGTGCAGCAGAACTAACAGAACCAAATGGTGCAAGAGCAGCCATGCGACGCAGCAGTGTGAGAAACTCTTGAGAATCAAAAGCAACAGAGCTCCTCTGAGAGGAGGAACCACCAGTTCCTTATGGAGGACGGCTACCACGACGTAAATCCTTCTTCTTCTTGTAGCAGGTCTGTTGTACATGGCCATCCTTGTTGCAGTAAGTGCAATATACTCCCTTACCAACAGCAACTATCACTGGTGAAGGAGTAGCTGGGGATGTAGCAGGTATAGAAATTGGAGGAGCTGCCAGAATCGAAGGAAACGACGGTGACGGCAGCAGACCCGCAACATGAAGGCGAATCTCCTCAGCACGAACATCAGCAAGGGCCTCCAACAAGGTCACACGAGGGTGGCATGCCAGCAACTAAGCATGAGTCTGCTCATACTTAGCCCAGAGATGGATCAAGAAGTCGTAGATACGACGAAGCTCAGTGAGATCGCCGACATCGACAAAGACCGACACGTGTGGCAAATATCTCGTCCCAAAGAGTCAATCTGACGCCATACCGCAGACAATTGGGCATAGAACTCGTCCATAGTGGCATCTCCTCGCCGCTGCGATCGCTTCCCGATGCACAAATGTAAAGATACAATGAATCACCAGACGGCCAGAAGCGGTTTGCAGATGTATCCACTTCAATTGCACTGAAGCCAAACCAACCACATCCCCAGTGAATTGCACCTCCATGCTAGCAACCAGAATAGCATAGGCACATGCATCATCATCAATTCATGTCTTGTAGGCAGCATACTGAGTCTAAAAAGTCTCAATGGCATCCTCAAAAACCTCAGATGCCTTTGTATGAACATCTTCGGAAGCATCCTTTGGGAGTACAGGCTTAGCAAGCGGAGTAGGACGAAGAGGACAAGGCAACTCATCAGTAAGAAACTCCCAAAGACGCTGACCACGTATGTGGAGGCATATATGCTGAAACCAGTCCCGATAATTGAGACCATTGAAGATCACCAGCAAATGAGGAATGTAAAGCAGTGCCCATTGGTAGGCGCGGCCGACGGCGCAATGATTAAGGTAATGAAGTCTAACGGTATTACCGGCGGCGCAGCGGTTAGAACGATGTACTCATTTTTTTTACTCGGGCCGACTCAACCGCTCAAATAAAATAGCCCAGCCTGCTTAAGTTGAAGGCCCGCATCAAGATAGAAGAGCGCCGCTCAGTGGGGAACCCTAGCGGCGGCGGCAGTTCCCGGCAAGCGGCGGCGGAAGCGAGCGCAAGTGGTGGCACCGCATGGCGGCGTCAAGCGTCGATGTCGGCTCGGTGGATCGGTGGCAAGGCCGACGATGAAGCAGCTCCCGGCAACGGAGCTGAGCTCCAAGCTACTCGACTGATCCGGCGCTGGAGGAGCAGATATGGGCGATCCGTCGACTAGGCGACAAGCGGGTGAAGAGGACGGCCGGTGGCAACCGCCGAGCGAAGCAGCGCACGACACTGCGCGGCGGATCAACGAAAGCACGACGACGACGGCGGTTTCAAGAGCGACGACGGCGGCGTGAAGGCGACACCGTCGAGCGAGCGACGACGGGCGGCGCGGAGGCGACACCGTCGGGCGAGGAAGACCAGCGGAAGACGAGGCGACGCCGAGAAAGACGGAGACCAGGCGATGTCGAGGAAGACCACCCTGGATGGCACCGTGTAGAGGACGACAAGCGAAGCGGCACAAGCCAAGCAGCGGTAGGAAAAACCAGCGGCTCGACAACAAACTCTATGTTTGCTCTAATACCATGTTATGAATAGCGTTTGTATTCATTATGAGGGCAATATATATACAAGTACAGGTGTGACATATATGCAACTAACTCCTTATACAACGGAGAAGATACATATACATCCAATACATCTAACACTGAACACCTGCTTAAAATAGCTGACGCAGTTTCATGCAACACCTGATTATCTATTGGTCCTTTTTGCAGAACAGTGCCATCCATTTGCTCCTTCTAACAGTGGAATCGTCTGCATATTTTACCACTTTAGCACGCCTAGCCTATCCATTCAATATGCATGCAATTTGTTATCTTCAGACTTAAATCAGGACAAATTAGTAGTGACCTCCGTCTACTGCACCAATAATTGCAATCTGCGCTGTGCAAGAGAGTACCAACTCTGAAGAAGATAGTCGCAGTATCAGTAGTAGTCGAGCGAGCAGCGGTAGAAAAGAAGCTTCTCTTTTGGTCGAGTCGAGTAGGTCGCTTTCCGCCTAAATTTTCGCAAAAAAGCGGCGCGAGATCGAGTGCGAAACAATCAACGCCGCTGCAGTCGCCGGCACGCACGCCTCCAACCCAACCCAATCCAACGCATGTCTCATGCATAATCGATGCATCCTACTGGAAAATGGTGGAAATTTCATGCATGCTGCTGCCCCCTACCTCTGCTTTAGCCACGCCAAGCTCCACTTGATGGACTCCTCGAGGTCCAAAGGCTGCCAAACTCCCATCATTCATTCCCCTGAGAAATCAACAGGCCCAGCTGAATTCTTCGTCCATAATGCAGTTGCAGTTGCAGTTATACTCTCAAACACAAAAAGAACATCATTGCACAGTGCTTCCATGCCTAATTAACCTTGTAAAAATCCTCTCACAAAACTTGAAGAAATTAGCATCTATGTTCCATTTGTTTAGCAAAGTGCAATGGTTACATTTCAGTTCTGTTCTGAATATATATATTGGTTGTGTTTAGCAGTACGATGATGATCTCAAAGGCATGTTTATTATTTTAACCCAGATGCTGTGTTACATCATGCTTAGTGTTTCTTGCATCAGAAAGCAATGTTAGTGCGAGGTGATCATGATTCATGACTGCTGGTAGCTACTGGATATAGCGAGGTAGGTAGGTAGTGCAACTCACTGATGATTCTATCTTTTGGAAATAAAGACTACTATTAATTATGGTGAACATTAGCATCGCCTTTTCGATTTGTTTAGTCTTGACACACAAGGGATTGGAAAGGCTGATGCATGAGCTTCTAATCATCACATTGTCTAGCTAGGCCTCTCATTCAGTCAATTCTTTTTTTTCTGGAGAGAACTACTTTATTGTTAGGAAAGCATACTAGTAAGTAGCAATCATAGTACAACTAATACTAGTATACTACAGTGAAAGGCAAAGGGTTGCAACAAGGATCAAATGAACAAGAAATGGGTTTACATCCAAATAAAGGGGAAAGAAATTAAGGAAGACCAATGACAGTCTAAAGAAATCTTTTGCACCATGCCTTTAGGCAGTGATGAAGCTCCGTTGATACACTTTTGTGGCCCACATTGCCAATGGGTCAGTAAAAGCTTTCCATCTCTGAAATCTATGTGTGCATCCCTAGGTAAATGTTCTTGTTTCCTACTCCATGTACGCTAAAATTACAGTAGGGTAGTGACAGTTCTCACAAGTTGCAATGATGCTTCAAGTTCTTGGCAGGATTAGTACTATCAAGTATGGTTGGTCCAATAGGATTTAACAACACTGTGGTCCAAGAAGATATCTTTTCTACTAGGGAACTGAAGCTGCTTAGTTCAGTATTACTACAACTATTTGCAGTGAAAAACCATGCAGAGTCAGAATTGCGATGTATTCAAATGATAGCAAATAGTAATGTGAGTGTTACGATGTTGCTGTTATTTCTTTGGATCTCATACATATGTATACAAGCATTCATATAAGTTTTGTGCCAAACAGAATTCAGATACCAGATTGATTACAAGTACTAATTATCATATTAGTCCCAATCATTAGATAAATAATTAACTAGAGTAATATACATTCAAAACTCCCAACTGATTGTTTGTCTATATTAAACTACCGCTTCAGTTCAAAAGTTGGTCAACTTTGCTGTAGAGGTTTCAAGTCAGCTTGCTTGAGTTGCCAGAAAAGCTTTCTCTTCTTCTCACACTGCTGACTCGTTTGGTTTGTTTCTTTGCTGCCGCATGCAGAGGCTGCAGCATCCATTTTGCCGCGCACCATGCAGACAGGGCGCGTCAAAATGAGGTCAAATCTGAACCTTATTTTACTGGGTTCAAGAAAACAAGATGAGTGTTTGTACACTAGATCGATCTACTTAAGTTCTTGGATCAGCAGTGGTCGATCTGTTGCGAGCTATGATTTGCCTTGATTTCTGCACCCACAAATGCATCAAGAACAAAGGACGGGTGACAGTTTGTACACTTGAGTGCTCCATCTGGTATCTGGTAAGATGAGTAACTTTTACTTAATCCTATGATATGATTATTATTAGTATTGTATAATTTTTTCATGCAGGTCAATGCTTGGGAATGGGTATTGATCAGAAAATTAGTGAGAGTAGAAGTCAATATTTGTATCATGATTATGATATTATGTACACTTGGTCACAACTCACAAATGCATGTCCCAGTGTACTGAGTACTGACCCAATGTAATCTTCCCCTCTTGCAGAATTTGACTGCCCTAATTCTGATGAAACGTCTCCTCTTCAATTGGGAAGTAATTAACTAGCATAGCACGCCCTTGTAACTAAGCATCAGGAAGAGATCCCACATGGATCACTCACTAGCTAGTAGCGAGAACTAAAAGTTTCAGGCAACAAACTGTGCAAAATTCAGAGAAAGCGGCAAGAGCTTTGAGCATAGGTTGCCCCACTTGGATATATAGGATTCTGCATGAGCATGACCTGACACGCTCACTCAACTGAGCTACTACTACTATTTAGCTTCCATTGCATCAAAGTTACGAAAGAGAACAGCAACAGCAAGGATCAAAACCTTGGCAAGCTATCGAGTACATTCCCCCATGCCTCACTCAAAAGCAATCAAAGCGCCATCATCACACTCACTGCCACTGTGGGGCCCCCCACGCATATGCATGCCATGCCATGGCCACCAACGAAGCTTTTTCTTCAGCTCTAGCTAGCTAGCTCATCTTTGAAAATGGAAAGGGAAAGGGAAAGGAAAGAAACAGATCACAAACCCTAGCTAGATCAATTCAAAAGGTGATAGAGACAATTAATGCCAGACAAAAGGGATTGTAGATGTTGCATTGTCGTCTACAACAATATCAGCAGCTATCCATCACGGTCTCACAAAGTCCAAAAGCTCATATCCGAACACTAGCTAGTTCATATTCGCCTAGGAAGACGACAAGGGGGGCGTAGTATCAAATGCACACCGTTCTTTCGGTGCAAGCCTGAATATGGCCATGTTTGGAACGCGGGAATTCCACATAAATCTAGCGGGAAGTGTATTGCATCATGTGAAATTCGTGTTGCTGAAATACTTGTACTAATAAAACAGTTTAGGAGTAAACAAAACCCATGATTAAGCCAATGGCATATTAATTCAGGAAACACATGCAAGAAATATGAGAAAACAGAGTAGTAACAGTTGTAAGCAGAGGCATATGCATGGCACAAAGGAAAAAGGCTAGCTAGCAATGGTTGCTGCAATAGTGGGTTCAGCAGCAGGCAAAGTCGTCGCTTGCAAAGTCAGGCCCGACCACCGCCATCATCACCACCTCCACCACCGCCTCCGCCTCCTCCTCCTCCCGCGCGCGCTCTCCACTCCACTCCTCCTGTCGTCCACCACCACCACCACCTCCTCCTCCTCCCTCCAAGCTCCTCATCATGACATGCACCAGCGCACCACCACCACCACCTTTCCCCACTCCATTTTATCACCCCCTCCCCTCCTCCTCACGCCACCACCACCTTCACCTCCACCTCCATGGCCGCCATGGTCACCTCGGCGCCGCTCCCCTTCCATGGCCTCCTACTGCTGCTCCCGCTGCTCACCATCACCTCCGCCTCGTCGGCGCCGCTCCCGCTCCTCGCGCTGCTTTCTTTGAAGGCCTCGCTCAATGACCCGGCCGGCGCGCTCCGGCCGTGGATGTATGCCGCAGCGGCGACAGCAGGCGCCACCCGGTCGCTCGCCCCGCCGTGGTGCGCGTGGCCTGGCGTCGCGTGCGACGCGGCCACTGGGGACATCGTCGGGATCGACCTGTCCCGGCGTAACCTCTCCGGGACCATCTCCCGGACGGCGGCCAGGCTGCTGTCGCCGACGCTGTCATCGCTCAACCTCACTGGGAACGCGTTCGCCGGGGAGCTCGCGCCGGCCGTGTTCTTGCTCAGGCGGCTCGTGACGCTCGACATCAGCCACAACTTCTTCAACTCCACCTTCCCCGACGGCATTGCCAAGCTCGGCTTCCTCACCACCTTCGACGCTTACAGCAACTGCTTCGTGGGTCAGCTTCCGCGCGGCCTCGGCGAGCTTTGGCGGCTCGAGCACCTCAACCTCGGGGGCAACTTCTTCAACGGGAGCATCCCCACGGAGGTCGGGCAGCTTCGGCGGTTGCGGTTTCTGCACCTCGCGGGGAACGCGCTCTCTGGGCAGCTGCCGGCGGGGCTCGGCGAGCTCACATTGCTCGAACACCTTGAGATTGGGTACAATGCCTATGACGGTGGGATTCCGCCGGAGCTCGGCGGCCTGACGCAGCTCCGGTACCTCGACGTCGCCACGGCCAACTTGTCCGGCCAACTGCCGCCGGAGTTCGGCGAGCTCACGCAGCTTGAAGCGCTGTTTCTGTTCAAGAACAGGCTGGCCGGCGCGATACCACTGCTATGGTCTCGCCTCCGAGCGCTACAGGTTCTTGACCTGTCAGATAACCAGCTCACCGGCGCGATCCCGGCCGGGCTCGGCCATCTGGCCAACCTCACCACGCTGAACCTCATGAGCAACTTCCTCTCGGGCACGATCCCCGCGACGATCGGCGCGCTCCCGAGCCTCGAGGTGCTACAGCTGTGGAACAACTCGTTCACCGGGAGGCTGCCGGAGTCGCTCGGCGCGAGCCGCCGGCTCGTCCGGCTCGACGTGTCGACCAATTCCCTCTCCGGCCCGATCCCGTCAGCCCTCTGCGCCGGCAACCGTCTTGCCCGCCTCATCCTGTTCGCCAACCGGTTCGACTCGGCCATCCCGGCAAGCCTCGCCAACTGTTCTTCGCTGTGGCGAGTCCGGCTTGAGTCGAACCGGCTCTCCGGCGCGATTCCGGCCGGGTTCGGCGCCATCCAGAACCTGACGTACATGGACCTGAGCTCCAACTCGCTCATCGGCGGCATTCCTACTGATCTGGTTACTTCCCGAAGCCTCGAGTATCTCAACGTCTCTGGCAATCCGATCGGCGGCGCGCTTCCGGACATGGCGTGGCGGGCACCGAAGCTGCAGGTCTTCGCGGCGAGCAAATGCTCACTAGACGGAGAGCTCCCGGCATTTGGCGCATCCGGGTGCGCAAACCTATACAGGTTGGAGCTGGCCGGAAACGGGCTGAACGGCGCAATCCCCAGCGACATTGCCAGCTGCAAGCGGCTGGTGAGCTTGAGGCTGCAGCACAACCAGCTCACCGGCGAGATCCCGGCGGCTCTCGCCGCGCTGCCGTCGATCACCGATGTCGACCTGTCCTGGAACGCGCTCACCGGCACCGTTCCGCCGGGCTTCTCCAACTGCACGACGCTGGAGACCTTCGACGTGTCCTTCAACCATTTGGCTCCGGCGGAGCCGCCCTCGGCGTCACCAGATCATCCCGGCGAAGGCAGTTCCGAGAGGCACACAGCAGCAATGTGGGCATCCGCCGCGGTGGTGGCGTTCGCCGGGATGGTGGTGCTCGCGGTCACCGCGCGCTGGCTGCAGTGGCGGGAGGGCGGCACGGCAGCGCCGAGTGGAGGCAGCGGCAGCAGCGCACGCCCCAATGTCATCCTCGGACCATGGCGGATGACCGCGTTCCAGAGGCTGAATTTCACAGCCGACGATGTGGCGCGGTGCGTCGAGGGGAGCGACGGCATCGTCGGCGCCGGGTCGTCGGGAACAGTGTACCGGGCGAAGATGCCGACCGGCGAGGTCATCGCGGTGAAGAAGCTGTGGCAAGCACCGGCGCAGAAGGAGGCCGCTCCAGACCAGAAGCAGAAGAGCCAAAATTACAGACAGGACAGCGGCAGCAACAAGAGGATGCTCGCCGAGGTGGAGGTGCTAGGCCACCTCCGCCACCGCAACATCGTCCGGCTGCTCGGGTGGTGCACCAACGGCGAGACGACGATGCTGCTCTACGAGTACATGCCCAACGGCAGCCTCGACGAGCTCCTCCACGGCGCCGCCGCGGGGTCAAAGGCCAAGGCGCTGTTGGAGTGGGACGCGCGGTACAAGATCGCCGTCGGCGTCGCGCAGGGCGTGAGTTACCTGCATCACGACTGCCTGCCCGCGGTGGCGCACCGCGACCTCAAGCCCAGCAACATCCTCCTCGACGCCGACATGGAGGCGCGCGTCGCCGACTTCGGCGTTGCGAAGGCTCTCCAGGGTGCCGCGCCCATGTCCGTCGTGGCCGGCTCCTGCGGCTACATCGCGCCAGGTGAGTCTCAGTCGTGCATTCTTTGACCGTGACATTCGTCATCTGTCCACCGTTCACAAATCACGATAGGCGAGATTAATTAATTAAAGTTTTTTATTTGTCTTTTCAGAGTACACGTACACTCTCCAAGTGGACGAGAAGAGCGACGTGTACAGCTTCGGCGTGGTGCTGTTAGAGATCCTGACCGGACGGAGGTCCGTCGAGGCCGAGTACGGGGAGGGGAGCAACATCGTGGACTGGGTGAGGCGCAAGGTCGCCGGCAGTGGCGGCGGCGGCGGCGATGGTTGCTTGCACGACGTGATGGACGCGGCGGTGTGGGCGGACCAGAGCAGGGAGGCGCGGGACGAGATGACGCTGGTGCTGAGGGTGGCGCTGCTCTGCACCAGCCGGTGCCCACAGGACCGGCCGTCGATGAGGGACGTGCTGTCCATGCTGCAGGAGGCCAAGCCAAACCGGAAGCCAGCGGCGACGAAGCAAGCGGAGTAGAGTAATCTGAGCAGTAACATAACAACGGTATCGTGTGCCTACTAAGCTACTTACTCGTGTGCACTGTGCTGTATCTTGTATAATTAATTTCTTTACTATCACGAATATGATTTTCCCCGGTACTGGAGCTAGCGTACATTCTCCCCCCAAAAAAAAAAAACTGGAGCGTATGTATTCTTACACCAAAGCTGCATGGGCTCGCCGGACATCATGGATCACCTCCCTCTTTATATTCAATCTTCAGGCGCTTAAGATGCTCACACTCACACCGAAAGGACATGTCCAGAGGTTTCAAAGTCTTCAGGGATAACTAATAGAGATGATAGGATTGATCATTAGGTAAACTTGACATAAATAGCAAATATTTACCTTCCGGAGCATAAGACTGAGCTTCTCAAGAACAGGGGCGTGCACAAGACATTGTCACAGTGGTTTGCAGTCCACACCTAAGCACCCGTCATCAAGAGATAGAGCTTTCAATTTGCCAAAGGCGTAGCATTGGGCTAGATCCCTTCGTAACAAACAAACCCTTAGGAGCCTGAAGATTAGGTAAAGAAGTCTATGAGAGGTATACTTTATACAAACTCGTTGTTGCAATACAACAAATGCAATAAATCTTCAAAGGCACCAACTGAATTGCCACACATGCACATGTACACGTTATTTGCAGCCTCTTCAGTGATTACAAAAATGGTTTGTTTGCAAGCTACAATGTGTCATATCATCCAGTATCTTGTTGGATTAATTGGGCTTGGTCCATTTAATTTAGCAATTAATCAAATGAAATTCCTAGGCCCACTATTAATGCTAGGTGTAAATCTGTTTAGTCCCACATGGAGGGATTAAGGGGAGTTACACCAGTTTATAAGGTGGAACGTGTTAGCCCCCTTGTGGAATTGGAGAGAGCCAAGAGACAACACACGCGCGCTCGCTTCTCGCCTCGCCGAAAGCCGTCCCGCGTGCCGTCTGCGTGCCGTGCGTGTGTGCGTGCGCGCGTGCGTGCGCGTGTCGCGTAAAGCGCGCAAAGCGTGTCAGCGTAGCGCGCGCGCGTGACAGCGTCAGTGTGTCAAGTCGGGCGCGATTTTCTTTATCTATTCAAAATCAAACGCACCGATATTGATAGCGATCGTCGATCGATGGTAACGGCGCCTCCAGTGTCTCTGGCACTGGCCCCGCCCGAGGGTATAAATTGAAACCTTTTCTGGTGTATTTCTTTCTGTGCGCTATGAATATGTTAATAGATGTTTCTGTTAGCTTGTTCGTTAGCGAATATGAATACATCGTTGATAGATCTCTCATGCATGTTTCTGTCATGTTTTATATACTGAATTTCTGGATTAAAATATACCGAAAATTGACTAGATTTCCAACAATCCAAAAACTTGATAGGTCTTTTTCGGTAGTTGGCTTTTTGCGCCGCTTAAGCCACACCCTCCGCTTGATGGTTCAAATTTTAAGAGATGGCGTGCCGCGCGATCACGTGGTTTCTCGCCATGGAATGTTTTCATGTTGCACAAGGCAAGCCCGCCGAGCCTCTGTCGATGAGGATGAACGCAAGTTCAATGCAATGGATAACTTGTTTCGAGGTGCACTTGTTAACATCTTGGCGGACAACATTGTGGATGTGTACATGCATTTGCCTACTGAGCATAGAGATGTGGAATGCACTTGAGGCCAAGTTCGGAGTTTCGATCTTGGTAGTGAGTTGTATGTCATGGAGCGCTTCTATGACTACAAGATGGTCGATGACCGTTTCGTAGTAGAGCAAGCTCATGAGATTCGTGCATCGCAAAGGAGCTTGAGAACAATAAGTGCGAAGTTACTGGGACAAGTTTGTGGTGGCGGTATTATCGCCAAGTTACCGCTTTCTTGGTCGGATTTTGCTACCTCTCTAAAGCACAAGAGGCAGGAGTTCGGTTTCTTGATCTCATTGGCACTCTTGGTGTTGAAGAGAAGGCGAGAGCAAAAGATACTCGTGGCAAGAAAGTTGTCACGAGGAGGTTCTAGTGCCAATTTGGTGCGTAAGAAGAATCCCAGTGCTTTCCACAACAAGAAGAAAAATAAGCCTTTTGTCAAGCCCAAGGCTAATACTGAGTTTAAGAAGAAAGGCAAAGGAAAGGGTAGCTGCTTTGTGTGCGGTGATTCTGGCCATTGGGCTAAGGATTGTCCAAATCGCAAGGATAAGCAGAAGAAGTCTGCCAACATGGTTATTAGTGACGCTCGAGGAACATCGGGGTACGGTAATTATTTACCTACAGTTCTTTCTGTTTGTCAATCACCTGAGTGGTGGATTGACACTGGTGCTAATATTCATGTTTGTGCTGATATTTCCTTGTTTTCATCTTATCAGGTCGGTCGAGGTTGCTCCTTGTTGATGGGGAACGGATCGCATGCAGCTGTTCATGGTGTTGGTACGGTCGATCTGAAGTTTACTTCGGGAAAGACCGTGCAGCTGAAGAACGTGCAGCATGTCCCCTCCATAAAGAAGAATCTCGTCAGCGGATCTCTACTGTGTAGAGATGGTTTTAGGCTTGCATTTGAGTCCAATAAATGTGTCGTGTCTAAGTATGGAACATTTGTTGGTAAAGGCTATGAGAACGGAGGTTTGTTCCGTTTTTCTTTGATGGATTCCTGTAATAAAGTTGTGAACCATGTGTGTAACGATGATGATGAGTCTAATATTTGGCATTCACGACTTTGTCATGTTAATTTTGGGTGTATGACGCGCTTAGCTAATATGAGTTTAATCCCGAAATTCACTTTGGTCAAAGGTTCTAAGTGCCATGCGTGTGTTCAATCGAAACAACCTCGCAAGCCTCACAAGGCAGCAAAAGAGGCGAGGAATTTGGCACCGTTAGAACTCATTCATTCCGATTTGTGCGAGATGAATGGCGTGCTGACTAAAGGTGGAAAGAAATATTTCATGACGCTTATAGATGATTGCACTAGATTTTGCTACGTGTACTTATTAAAAACAAAAGATGAAGCGTTGGATTACTTTAAGATCTATAAAGCTGAGGTAGAAAACCAACTTGAGAGGAAAATCAAGCGGGTAAGGTCTGATCGTGGGGGAGAGTATTTTTCAAATGAGTTTACTTTATTCTGCGAGGAATATGGAATTATTCATGAGAGGACGCCTCCCTATTCTCCCGAATCAAACGGGGTTGCCGAAAGAAAGAATCGCACTCTAACTGATTTGGTTAACGCCATGTTAGACATCGGGACTTTCTAAGGAATGGTGGGTGAGGCTATATTGACCGCGTGTCATGTCTCGAATAGAGTTCCTACAAAGAACAAAGAAGTAACACCATTCGAGGAATGGGAAAAGAAGAAGTCGACTCTCTCATATTTGCGACTGGGATGTTTGGCCAAAGTTAACGTACCAATTATCAAGAAGCGCAAACTTGGACCAAAAACCGTAGATTGTGTATTCCTTGGTTATGCTATGCACAGCGTGGGTTATAGGTTCTTAATTATAAAATCTGGAGTACCTGACATGCGTGTTGGTATAATCATAGAATCCAGAGATGCTACATTTTTTGAGAATGAATTTCCTATGAATAGTGTTGTACCTAGCTCATCTAGTCAAGAACCTATAATTTCCCTTGATTCTTTTCTGCCGATAAAACATGTTGAGCAAACGCCTGTGGAAAATCCTGAGGAGGATAATAATGAAGTTACTCGAAAGAGTAAGAGACAAAGGATTGCAAAGTCTTTTGGTGATGATTTCATTGTATACCTCGTGGATGACACTCCAAGAACCATTGAAGAGGCATATTCTTCTCCTGACGCTGATTATTGGAAGGAAGCAGTACGGAGTGAGATGGACTCTATTATGTCTAATGGAACTTGGGAGGTCGTTGATCGTCCTTATGGGTGTAAACCCAGAGGATGTAAATGGGTTTTCAAGAAAAAGCTTAGGCCGATGGTACAATTGAAAAGTACAAGGCAAGGCTTGTGGCCAAGGGTTATACCGAGAAAGAAGGCGAGGACTTCTTTGATACTTATTCACTGTTCTGATTGACCACAATTCGAGTACTACTTGCCTGGTCGCTTCTCATGGTCTTCTCGCTCATCAAATGGACGTTAAGACAGCTTTCCTAAATGGAGAGTTGGAGGAGGAGATTTATATGGATCAGCCAGATGGGTTTGTGGTAGAAGGTCAAGATGGAAAGGTGTGCAAGTTGTTAAAGTCTTTGTATGGCCTAAAGCAAGCACCTAAGCAATGGCATGAGAAGTTCGACAGAACTTTGACATCTGCTAGCTTTGTTGTGAATGAAGTCGATGATGTGTGTACTATCGCTATGGTGGAGGAGAAGGAGTGATCTTATGTTTGTATGTTGATGACATCTTGATTTTTGGGACAAACCTCAATATTATTGAGGAGGTCAAGGACTTTCTGTCCAAGAGCTTTGAGATGAAAGATTTGGGAGTGGCTGATGTGATTCTTAACATTAAGCTACTGAGAGGAGGTGATGGTGGGGTTACACTCGTGCAATCCCACTATGTGGAGAAGGTCTTGAGTCGCTTTGGTTATAGTGATTGCAAGCTGCTTCTACTCCTTATGATCCTAGTGTGTTATTGAGGAAAACCGAAGAATAACAAGGATCAATTGAGATACTCCTGAGATCATTGGCTCATTGATGTATTTAGCTAGTGCTACGAGGCCCGACATCTCGCTTTTGTGAGCAAGCTAAGCCGGTTTGTTTCAAATCCGGAGATGATCATTGGCGTGCTCTTGAGAGAGTAATGCGCTATCTAAAGGCAATCGTGAGCTATGGCATTCACTATCGGGTACCCAAAGGTACCGGAGGGCTATAGTGATTCAAACTGGATCTCGATCTTGATGAGATAAAAGCCACAAGTGGATATGTGTTCACATTTGGAGGTGGTCTTTGTTTCTCGAAGTCTTGCAAGCGCACCATCTTAACGAGGTCAACAATGGAAGCGTAACTCACGGCATTAGATACCGCCATCGTTGAGGCCGAGTGGCCGTGAACTCCTTATGGATTTGCTTGGTAGTTGAAAAACCGATACGGCTATCCGATGAACTGTGATAATCGATCGTAATTATCAAGGTGAATAGTTCTAAGGACAACATGAAGTCGTCTAGGCATATTAAGAGGCGGTTGAAGTCTGTCAGAAAGCATACGTGATCGGAGATCCCGTGAAGTAGGATGGTGAAACAAGCTGTTGGTTGACTGGGAGGAGAGACCTTTACAAGGCTCATTTTAATGATGCACTTCTCTCCTATTTTGTATGGCAAAGTTGGTTTTTACCTTAATGTGATCCGAGTGGCTTATTTAAAGCAGAGATGTCGGCCTACAAGACATCTTAGAAGGAACACACCTATATGAGTTCGATTTGGTCACGATCTATGAGATTTGGGTGATTTCTAGATACTCATGAATAGGCATGGAGTATGACTTATATGCTCCAACCGAGGGATGCTTTAGGCAAACCTAGTACTAGTAAAGGAATTGGACAAAGCTTGTTCGCACAAAACTGTCAATTCAAGGCATAGTCCATTGTTCAATTGTGGATGAGTGTAACTCCTTTCCTAGATGGTTGTTCAACTTAACAGTCTCCATCGAAACACTGGTATATCAAACAACAGCAGAACTGAGAGCATTTCTCGTGTGCCTTGAAATTTGGTGGGGATTGTTGGATTAATTGGGCTTGGTCCATTTAATTTAGCAATTAATCAAATGAAATTCCTAGGCCCACTATTAATGCTAGGTGTAAATCTGTTTAGTCCCACATGGAGGGATTAAGGGGAGTTACACCAGTTTATAAGGTGGAACGTGTTAGCCCCCTTGTGGAATTGGAGAGAGCCAAGAGACAACACACGCGCGCTCGCTCGCCTCGCCTCGCCGAGCCGTGCCGCGCGCGCTTGCGTCTTGGCGCGCGCGCGCGCGGTCTTGATGCGTGTGCGCGTGCGTGTGCGCGTGCGCGTGCGTGTGCGCGTGCGTGCGTGTGCGTGTAGTGCGGCGTGTCAAAGGGCGCGCGATTTTCTTTATCTATTCAAAATCAAACGCGACCGATATTGATAGCGCATCGCTGGTCTCTGGTCTCTTTATTTTTGGCTATTAAAAGAGAGACTTCTTCATGGTGATATTACCACCGGGTCCTTCATGGTGACCGTTACCACCGGTCCTTCATGGTGGTCATTACCTCTGGTCCTTTATGGTGGCCGATCGTTGGCCTTTGGACTCGAAGTTTTTGGCTATAAGAGGAACAGATATCGCATCTTCTCGTTACTTCCACAATACTGATTACGTTGTTGTTGTTCTCTGTCATCTCCGGTCCGAGCCTTGCGCGCACAAGTTTCGGGCGAGTAGGCCTCCGAACTTCGTCCGTTTGTGTACCGCGGGTAGGCGGGCGATCAAGTTTTGGGGAGCGCATCGTAGCGACTACTCAATCTGCGACGTCTACTTCGGTGGTGAACCGTTCACGGATCGCAGCTGCGAACATCTTCTGCATCAAGCTTCGCCCCGCTTCACGCCTCGATCGACTACATCGAATAGGCCATCATGTCGATCGATGGTAACGGCGCCTCCGGTGTCTCGCATCGCCCCGCCCGAGGGTATAAATTGAAACCTTTTCGTGTATTTCTTTTCATGCGCTATGAATATGTTAATAGATGTTTCGTTAGCTTGTTCGTTAGCTTAATATGAATACATCGTTGATAGATCTCTCATGCATATTTCGTCATGTTTTATATCTTGAATTTCGGATTAAAATATACCGAAAATTGACTAGATTTCCAACATATCTTGCATGCAACGGTCCAGGTTCAGGACCACGGCGCATCAACAACTTGGTGAAGTTAGTGAAGGACTTGTTAGGGAACTCATTTACCAAATGTACATGAAGTCTCCCAAAGGTGTCACCACCGTGGTGACAACATGTTGTAGCAGCTCAATCTCGTGTCAGATGTGCCTTTCATTAGTATGTTTCCTCGGTTTAAACCTTGAGGACAAGGTTCCGCTCAACGAGGGGGTATTGTCAGACCACTAAAGTTCATAAAGGAATTGGGAGAAGACAACAAAGCCGACAGCGCAGCGCAGGGGCAGGCAGAGAAGGGATGGTGTTGAACATTAGGCCCGGCCCACAGACTAGTCTGCTCAGCAGGCAGAATATTTTTGCTTTTACGCAAGCCATAAAAAAGGCGATTCCGGTGGATGGATGCGACTTGCGAGCTTCGGCCTGCATGGCCTAACCTTGTCTGCAAGAAATTTTTTTATTAATTAATCTTTTTTATTAATTTTATTTTAAAGTTAATCCCGGCGAACTTTTTTTTCCAATTCTGACCTCTTTGATCACGTCACCATCTGTGGCGTGACAAAACAACACTGTCACGCCAGCCCGTATTTGGGCAAGTTCTTGTTACGCCACGATCAGTAGCGTAACAGTGTTGTTTGGTCACGCCACGACCAGTGGCGTAAAAAAATGCTATTTAGCGGGCTTATTTTACGGCGTGACAGTGCTATTTGGTCACACCACGGATGATAGTTTGACCAAAGAGGTCAGAATTAGAAATAAACTTCGTTGAAGGTTAACTTTAAAATAAAATTTAAAAAAAGATTAATTAATAAAAGAAAGTTCTATCTGCAAAGGTTTAGTTTATTTCTTGGTTCGAGGTTTCCATGGCTTCCATATATTGCTGGAAGTTAGGCAATATCATATTAACTCATTTGTTGATCAAACAACATATTCTAATCAAAAGAACATTTCCTGGATGTGCAAAATATAGCTTGGTTCGCAAGTCGACTAGAGCTTTTTAACAAACCGAGTCGAGCAAACTCGTTAACTTAATGAGCCAAGCCACTCCTGAGCCTTTGTCAAGCCGAGTTGAACCCGATCGGTTTCCATCCAGAGACGAAGCTGAGTTTCGGACCTCCGATCAAAAATGCCACATGATTTGAGCCGGAGGATGAGCACGGCTGGACCAGTCCGAGTCCTGGCCATAGGCCAGCTACGCAACTATTTCTAGCTCTATGTCTAGACGTGCTAGACGTGCTAAACGATCCACGATGTATATGATCTTCTAGGGTGCCAAGATGGAATCCACATGAGGTGATCTGGCTTGGTATATTTTACTCTAACGCGTAGGACCTATGGGTGGGACCATGCCCATTAAAAAATAGAGGAAAAACCCTCTCACCCTCTCTCGTTAGCCCCCACACGTGGTTGCCATCTTTTTCTCCCGTTCTCTCTCTGGTTCCTACCCGTTCTCTCTGGTTCCTACATGGTGAATCGATCATGTCCATCCTTTGTCCCACCCTCCACTCCATCGTCGGTTTCCATGGCAACGAAGATGTTAAAAAAATAGGGATAAAAAAAACATAAATTTTACGTGAAAAACTCTTACGAGAAAAAATCACGGGCGTCAATCGGCGATGATCATTATATGAAGAGCGATTACAAAACGCAGGGAATTACAATGAGACGTCCCTCTCCCCGTACGACTTACAAGAGGTATATAAAGGGGTAAAAGGATTTAGAGTCCAAGTAGAAAACTAATCCGCTAATATGGCATATTCCAGATACTTCCATATTAGAAATTCGGATCACATACAGATCCAAATATTAACAATCTCCACCTTGAGACGAATTTCCTCTCGTAGCAAAACAAAGAATCAACAATCACTAAATGATTCCCCAATAAGATAAAAATCACCGTGCGCCAACTAGTCACTAGGACTAAACTTTAACACCAACTAAGTTTGAGCAAAGCTCAAACTTAGTAACAGGAACTGGCTTTGTCATCATATCAGCAGGATTATCATGAGTACTTATCTTGCACACCTTGACATCACCTTGAGCAATAAAACCTCGAATAAAGTGATATCTCACATCAATGTGCTTTGTTCTCTCATGGAACATCGGATCCTTTGTAAGGCATATAGCACCCTGACTATCACAAAATATAGTAGTGCAGGAATTTTCTCCACAAAACTCAGTGTACAAACCTCTCAACCAAATAGCTTCTTTACAAGCTTCAGAAATAGCCATATATTCTGCTTCAGTGGTTGATAAGACAACAGTAGTTTGCAAACTTGCCTTCCAACTAACAGCACAACCACCAATGGTGAAAACATAACTTGTTAGAGACCTTCTCTTGTCCAAATCAACAGCAGAATCAGAATCAACATAACCAACAAGTTCATCTCTAGAATTCCCAAACTGCAAACAAGCATTAAAAGCGCCACACAAATATCTGAAAATCAACTGAACTGCTTTCCAATGCTCTTTTCTAGGATTAACCATGTATCTACTGACAACACTCAATGCATGAGATAAATCAGGACGAGAACAAACCATGGCATACATAAGAGAACCAACTGTACTGGAATATGGAACTCTAGACATGTCTCAATATCATAATCTGACTTAGGACATAAGGCTGAAGATAATCTGAAATACGAAGCTAATGGAGTACTCACTGGTTTTGCATCATGCATATTAAAACGACGAAGGACTTTCTCAATATAACATTTTTGACTAAGGTATAACTTGCCAGATTGCCTCTCTCTAATAATCTCCATGCCAAGAATTTTCTTTGCTGCACCTAAGTCCTTCATCTCAAATTCATTACTCAATTGTGTTTTCAGTTTTGCTATTTCTGACTTATCTTTTGCAGCAATCAACATATCATCAACATAGAGAAGCAAATAAATAGCTGAACCATTAGCAGTCTTTAAATAAACACAGCTATCATAATCAGACCGCTTAAAATCATGAGAGAGCATAAAGGAATCAAATCTCTTGTACCATTGCCTAGGAGATTGCTTCAAACCATAAAGATACCAGTGGATCATTGGATGGAAATAGATCGTAGGGCTCTGCCGTACGTCGCATGGGCCACTAATGGGCTGATTTTTTTCCGTGGGCCGCACATGGGTGCAGGTATCGACGTGCCCATCCTGGAGCCACCGCGAACCATCCAATCGTCTTGTGTTGTTCAGATCGAGGTGCGTGGTCCAGTAGATGGAGTTTTCCGCACGGAACCCTTCGGTTACTCTATAATTATGCTTTTCCGCCCTCCGGAGTTGGATCGCAGATCTTAATTGCAATCCAACCTCAAGTTGCAGACTGGGGAGACACCGACAAATGGAACCCAGGTGAGCCTCGCCCCGCGTGTCCAGAGTACCGCTGCATCTTGGATGAAACTCAGAGAAAGCCTGCATTTGACTAGCCGCTACTAGCATTTCTCTTCATTAAATGGTGCGAGTTACAACCATGTTGCAGCAAGAAGCAAAGGTGCCGAGTTATTGGCTAAAATGCCACGCTTTCGTGAAGAAATAGCAAAAATAACTCCCCGGTGAACGAATTGACAAAAATGGTACTCGCGCTGCGCTCAAAATAAATGGCAGGGGAGGCTACCATGTCCTCACCACGCGGTAGGCCATGTGTAGGCCTCTCATTCGTCAACAGCCGGCCTACTGCGCACTAGGGCTGTTCATTTTACCACCATATACCGAAAATACCATACAGAAAAGTCAAACTATACCGGTGTAAGATCGAGGTGGCCGACTAGAGGGGGGTGAATAGGCGTTTTAAATTCCTTTAGGCTCTAAAACCGATTTCTAATGCGGAAGCTAATACAAATACGATTTTGCACAATTAAAGCCTAAATCAACTAGGTTCCCCTAAGTGCACCAACAATACAAGTCTATTAATAAGTATATCAATTAAGCATATGACTTGTAAGCTAATCAATTCTAGCAATGATGAATAGCACAACGAACAATTGCAATCATACACAATGAATAAGCAATTTAATACAAGGTATATAAATTGCACCATGTAAAGCAAGCATTCATACACAATGAATGTAAATGCAATAGTAAGGCACAAGGATGCAAACCACAATGGACACGGTTATGTTTTACAGTGGTGAATCGGAGACTTGCCGGTCTCCCTAATCCACGTTGAGGAAACCCAAACTAATTGGGCGGCTCCACGAATTAAGTCTTCCTCCGAGGATCAAACACCTCGCCCACTTGGGTTGCTCTTTCCTCCACTCCGAGATGGCGAGCACCACGCCACTCACAAACCGCCTGGGTCTTCTCACAATCTTCTTTGAGAAGCTCACGGCCACGACGCCTCCACGCCGTCTAGGTGTCGGCAAACACCAAGAGTAACAAGACTCTAACTCTCACTTGAACCAATCAAGTGTCAAAACTCTATGGATACGAAATCCACAACCTAAGGCAACACATGCACTTAGGGTTTGCTCTCTAACCTCACTAAGTGCAACACATGCACAAAAGAGTATGAGAGGCTTGCACTAGCTCAATAGAACTCAAAGGGCACCAAGAACTCTCCTCACACGGCCAAGGTGGGTATTTATAGCCCACACAAAAACTAGCCGTTGGGAGAAGTTTGTCAAAACTCACCGAGGTCGGACTAACCGCAGCAAAAGCCCGGCCATCCGCACCCTCCAATGGTCGAAAACTAGCCGTTGGGGCACGGCCGGTCGACCCGCAGTAAAGCCTTGGCCAGACCGCTCGGGACGGTCGACCGCTCAAAACACGCCGGTCGACCGCTCAGCAATTTTCGAAAAGTCGCTCTCTGGTAAAAGCCGCCGGGTCGATGACCCGCAAGGCCGTCCACCAAGACTATAATCGCGGTCGACCCGCAGCATATGGGCGGTCGACCTTGCTTTCAAGCTGCGGTCATCCGCACCTGAATTTCAGCATGAGCGACACTCGGAAAACGGTCATAACTTTTGACTCCGATGTCGGAATTGAGTGATCTTGGACTCTATGGAAAGCTTATTCAGAGGGCTACACAACCCTCCTATTTGATTTGATCTCAAACACATTTTGATCAAATCAAAAAGCACAACTCCAAAGAGCCACTACCTTGGTCTAAGTCCAAACAATTTGCAACAAGCAATCTTAGACCATGCCAAAGGAAAATGTATGAATCCCAACAATTTGCAAAACACATTTGCAAACTTAGATCATGCCACAAGGAGTAGGTACATGGACTTCAACCATTTGCAAAGCACATTTGCAAAGTATAGTCTCATGCTACAAGGATTATCCACGAGCCACAACTATTTGCAAAACACATTCGCAAATATTGGCAACATGTTAAGGTGAGCTAGAGCAAACACAATGAGCTATCAACACATGACTAACTCAAGCTACTAGTCAAAGACCCCTCTTAATAGTACGGCAACCTATACTAGCAATCCGGTCTCCCAACCAAACACCGAGACCGTAAAAGACTAGGAACACATCCTTAGCCCTAGCTAGTCATACCTTTGCCTTGAGCAAACACTTGAAGCTTGATGACGCACATCCTCACTTCAAGTCCGGTTCTTGACTTGATATGCATCAACTCATGATGCATCCTTCACTTGACCTTCATCAACACATGATGAAGCTTTACTTCAGATCTTGACTTGATGCTCATCAACACATGATGACATCTTCCATCCCGAAGTCTTGATATGCATCAACACATGATGCACTCTTCACTTGACATCCATCAACTCATGATGGGTCTTCACTTGACTTGATGATCAACACATGATCATCTCTTCTTGACTTGATGACTATCAACACATGATGTCATCCCAAGTCATCAACCACCGAACATAACCTATTCATCCAACTCATGGAAAATGTTAGTTCCACGATATGATTATCATTAATTACCACAACATACCATTAACTCATAATGGCGGGACAAGATACCATAATCATTCCTCATTGGTAATTGATGATAACCACTTCAATAGCAAATAATTGAATAGAGTTTGGTATGAGTATATAAGCACTATATAAGTTATATATACTCAACATGAGTGTATACTGAACTACACAAGTCGATTAACTCAAGAATACATGAGCATATATAAACTACATAAGTCTCATATACTCATATGAATATATTAACTACACAAGTTAAACATATTCAAAGATATGTGAGTACACATGAACTACACAAGTTATGTTCTACTCACATATAAGTATATATAGACTACACAAGTCTTATACACTCTTATGAATAGATTAACTACGCAAGTTAAGCATATTCAAGAATATGTGAGCACACATAAACTACACAAGTTATGTTATACTCACATATAAGTGTATATAGACTACACAAGTCATATATACACACTTGAATATACTAACTACATAAGTTATATATATTCAAGAATGTGAGCATATATAAACTACATAAGTTATATATACTCACATGAATATATTAACTACACAAGTTAAATATATTCAAGGATATGAGTATATACGAACTACACAAGTTATATATATACTCATATGAATATATTAACTACACAAGTTAAATACATTCAAGAATATATGAACTACACAAGTCTCATATACTCATATGAATAAATTAACTATGCAAGTTAAATATATTCAAAGGACATGTTTCAAAGTAAAGATCCCAATTGTATATGGACAAGGAAATATGGATCAATACTAATGAAACCACAAAACATAGATTGAGCTCCCCCTAAATGTGTGCATACACAAATGTGTAATGGAAACATATGCACATATTCAAGTTAGACTTTTGGTGGAGTTCAACCTATATTTTGGATCCGAGGAATGCAACAAGATATATGAATACAAAGTAGAATGCATACCTCTTTTGATCTTTATATCCAAACGAGACTAAACATGATATAACAAATATAAATGTTAGTCTCACAAATAGATTCATCATTATGAATGCATACCTGTTTGGATTTTCCTTTTGTTTATCCAATGAATTGGATTTGTCATTAATCACATGCATGCCTTCATGATTATTACCTTTATATCCAAATAAGACTACACAATATGTATATCAATGAAAGTGTTAGTCTCACAATTAGATTTGTCATTAATCACCAAAACCCCATTAACACATAATGGTAGGTCTAGATTCTTCAACCGGTGAACTCGGTTTGACCGGTATTCAATATTTGGTACGGGATCTAGAAATCAGGTTTTTTTTGTTGTTCGGTTTTTCTGGTAAAAACCAACTAAAAACCGAAAAATAAACCCAAAAATGTCGATACAGCAAGTATTCACCAGATCACCCACCACACAACCTAGCGGCCAACCCAACCCATCCCACACTCAACTCTTAACCCTAGCAATCCCTGACCAGACCATTGACCACCCATCTCTCTCGGTGCGGTCCTTGACTGCCTAGGCTCGATCGCTAGCCGTATTTGCCTGCTGCAAGTTTTTTTTCTTTTTTTTGTATTTTATCAAGATATGGCCAATCTGATTAGTTTATCATGGACCAATCTTACTTTTGTTTAATTTTTATGCAAGGACCAAACAATCTGATTATTTGCACAATACTATCAACTCGACATATGGCTAGATTAAATGTGAAAAGATATGGGCCAAGGCACATAAGACACTCTTAGATTTTTTTTTTTAAAAAAAAACAATACAAGAATTTGTACTCTCAAGTTGGAAGCCAAGGTGATGGACAAGCATCATCACAAACTAGTGGTAGTGGTACTGAGCATTCAAAATCTAATTCTATAAATATTATGAAGTCTTTATACAACAAGAGAATGAAAGTTTCTAGTAGAGGTGGTGGTAAATCTGAATTGGACAAGTACCTTGCCGAAGATACAGAAGATAATGTTAAATGTTTTGACATTCTCTCTGGGTGGAAATGCAGTTCACCTCGTTTCCATATCCTTTCACGCATGGCTTGTGATATTTTAGCAATCCACATATCAATTGTTGCTTTTGAATCAGCTTTTAGTACCAGTGGTTGTGTTCTCGATAATTTTAGAAGCTCCTTGCCTCCGTTAACACTCCAATGCTTGATATGCGCACAAGATTGGTTGTGTGGTTCAAAGCGTATAAATGTTAAAACCGATCTAGCAGATTTGTCTAAATTTGATGGTACTATAAGTCTAGACATTATATTTCTATTTATTAGTGTTACAAATGCTCAACTTATTATCTTCTTTTTTGTGTCATGTAGGTATCGGGAAGATGGTAGGCCAAGATGTGGAAGATATTCCAGCAACAAGTGTCTTCTCCTCAGATCCAACGTTGATGTTTAGCTTTGATGCTTGAAAAACTATGAAATTGGACTATGTAGATTATAATATGAGTAATCTTTTGTAATTGTTTATTTACTATTTGAACTATTGGATTTGTATATTGAACTGAAGTTTAGAACTATGGACTAAATTACTATGAGATTGTTTCCTGGTTAATGGTTATTACTTGTTAGTTTGTTGCTGTTGAATGATTGCACTGTGAGTTTGCTCCTGACAACTTGTTAAAAATACCAAACTCAATTTACTGAGAAGATGAATGATTCAATTTATGTTTCACCAACCTTCATTATTTATTCCATGGACCAATTTTTTAAGCAACATTGGTTGTTCGTTGTTTTTAGAAAATAATTTCATTGTGCCGTGAAGAGGTGATAAACTGATTACATCACCATCCCCATGACTTACAACAAAGTTATAAAGTGGTTTCTGACTTTCTGCATTGCTGGCTGCTGTGCTGTGCTAATGCTACACTGCTACTGCAGCAGCAGTACTGCTGCCGCTGGGGCTGGCCGGCTGGGCGCTGGTGGCTTGCCTCTGACAGTGCTGCTGCCGGCTGACGCTGGGCACTTGGGCCGGCCGAATTGTTGTTCGTAATTCGTGTTACCTTTGATAAATATAGTGTTTATCGATGTTGAACCATATTCGTTAATTTTAAAATCGCGCTAAAAATTCCTCATTCCACATGTGCCTGGGTCGACCAAACATGAAACTAGTTGGAGAGGCTTGCCGCCTGTCGTTGCATCTTTCCACTACCTTTCATGGAGTCAAGAATAAAGAAACGCTAGTGTCTTGTTAAGCCATGCCTTAAGCTAGCACGTAGATGAGCCGCCGAATTTACACCTCGGCGTACAAAACAATGGTGAAACTCAAAGAAACCCTTGCGTTTTAATAGGCACTGCTAGCAAGACATTTTCTGGTCCAAATTGGCCTAGTGGCCAACACAATTACAGAGTCAAACAATTATGATGCCTTACATAAAGGATCATGAGTTCATGATGTATGATGTGCGTACATCCACGGATTCATGGACGGCTATTTCTTCTGTTATTTCTCTCCCTGCTCCTGTTTCTTGACTTGGATAAAATACACTCGGGTTGCTTCCAAACACAAGAATTAACTAGATTTTCGCACACCTGTAGTAGCCCATCCAGGACGACCAATCCTGCTCAATTTGCAAAGCGCTGACCTTCCTATTTTCAAAATACTACTAGCTGGTGTCTTGTACTAATAACTCCACGATGCATCTTACTACTCATTACGTTTCACTATATTTATCTATAGCCTAGTGTGCGCACAGAAGAACAATGAAGCACTAAATCTCAGAAAATAAAAAATAACCATACATATCTCTACTAAATAACATACAACAACCACTTAACCTCTTTAAAAGTATTTAAGTAGAGGTAAAGAGAGAAAATCACAATAACTATACACTAGATTCTCTCGATGCACAAATATAGCAAAACAGGTGAGCAGTAAATTGCGAGCAGCAGTGCCACACTGTAGCACACATCACCCTCTCTCTCCTCTGACCTTGATCGCGAGTTGTGTGAATGCGGAGGCGTCGCCATTTGATTATGTTCCCCTTATGACGTGAATCTTGGCCGTCAGGTTCAGTTCAGACACGGCTAATTAATCAAGCATTATTTTGGTATCTGTCGCGTTCTGTTCTATACCACAAAAAATACTAACCCTGCCTGCAACCACCAGTTGCTTGTTCAATGTGAATCTGGTGTGATGTGCATGCGATGCGGTTGGTGATAGCACGCGCTTGGGGAATCTTGCTCAATTGTTGCCTGAAAACGGGGAAGGAGAGTATCTCCTCGGCCAATCACCCTGTCTTCCTTGCAAGACTTCGCAAGGAAGAGAAGAGTTGCTTCCGATTGCTGTATTGCTCCACCAACTTTGCTTGCTAGTTGGAATCTCTTCATTTCGAGATTCTTATATCTTTTCTTCTTCTTTTAATTTTTTGGCGAGGAGCACTTGATCACTCAATGCTAGGATCAAATACTTTGTAAACAATGGCGGACCCAACACGGGCTAAGGAGGACAAAGTATCCCCTACGCCCGGCCGGACCATGGGTATCCCCTCTAGCACCTCCACCCATCGAACTTCATGGCTTGAAGCTTCGATGCTCTAGGGGTAGAAGGAGAACAAGGAAATAATTTGGGTCGGAATTCTCTTTTATGGACAAAGCCAAACCGAAAGTAATTGGTCGTTCTTTGTTTCGAGCCAACCGCTAAGCGCACCAAACTCATATATCTCACTCTGATTCTGCTCTCTCTTTCCACCAGATATGGAGTCCTACTCCAATTTCTAACCAATTCTCCAATCTCCATCATGGCGAACCCTAGCGACTAGCGCCGCGGCCGTGGGTTTGGACGTGGTGGGCAGTTCGCGCAAGCATGAGGTGCGACGACGACCGAGCAACGCCCGTGGCATAAGCAGGTGTGCAGCACGGCAGCTGACAGGACGGGTAGACAGCGCCAGCAATCGGGCAGACAAGCAACATGCGACCGAGTAGGTAGGCAACAACGCAGATAAGTATTAGCGTTCCATTAACAACTCTAAATTTCAGCCGTGGGTCGCTCGTAAATTCACAAGTTTGGTTAGCATGCCTATGCTATCAAACAGTATATATAATTGTTTGGAGTAGACAAGCCGCGAACAGCAAGGACGAGAGAAAAGAAAAAAAAATTGCAATAAAAAATCAACATCTTTAGAACTGTAGAACGGCGTAAAGCCCTTGCTCATCTTCCACGCGCGGTCGCCGCGTGGCGCGGATGGCGTCGGTCTGGCACAGTTAGGAGAATAGAAGGGAGACATAGACTGCCCCTGCACCCATACGGCGCCTGCGGTGCACCGAGCGGAACGGCACCGCGCTGCGGCGGCGAGTTTTTCCCGATGCCACCGTCATTCGTATGGCTCAGAGAGAGTCTCTTCTGTGCCATACTCGGTGCAGAACAGAACGGTCCGGGCATAAACTTTTCCTCCTCCTTCTCTTCTGCTTCTTTCTTTTTCTTAATTATACAAGAACGTAATTAGCGTTCGAGCGTATGATCCAAACACTAGCGTCGTACGTTACTTGTATAATATCTCAGTACAAAGCGTGCAACAAAACAATTGAAAAAAATGTTACGCATGTTGCAGCAACAACAAAACAAAAAAAGATCCCAGCACTTCTCTATACATGAAAACACATATGCAACATTTTGAGGAATAAGAATTTATTTGCATTTCGGACTAGACTTATTTTATTCAGTGGACAAAACATCCGATACAAGCAAAGCAAAGACATGGGACGTAGGACACCTAGAGTTTCCCATTATACAAAGATGTGCATATCTTGACCAATGGGCTCTGATGCAGCGAGCGGTCGTTATTGGTATGTTTTTTTTTTCTTCTTCTTCTATGCAGCATCGTCGCTATTGGCCTATTGCTGAGCTGCCTCGAAGTATATAAGGTCTTCCTGGATGGTACTGTACATGAACAGAGCACATACTCCATTTATAGGGCTTACTTCTTCCTTCTCCTATCCATCCATGAATTACTACTAGTATCTAGCAGGATTAAGGAGAAGTTATTTTAGTTTGGGCCAGACAGCTGAATTGATCCATTATTACAAGATTCAAGAAGCTAGCTGGCAGCATGGCCGCTACTACCATGGCGGTGGTGGAGGAGACCCAGGTCGGCGACCTCCCGGAGAGCTGCCTGGCCCACGTGATCGCGCTCACCTCCCCGCGCGACGCCTGCCGCTGCGCCGCCGTGTCCCCATCCTTCCGCCCCGCCGCCGAGTCCGACGCCGTCTGGGACCGCTTCCTCCCGCCTGACTACCACGCCATCCTCCCGCAGGCGACCGCCCCCGGCGGCGCCACGGCGTGCTCCGGCCATCTGTCGTCCAAGAAGGACGCCTACCTCGGTCTCTGCCACAACGCCGTCCTCGTCGACGACGGCAAGATGGTAAGTAAGATCATCATCAACTTGTACATCCACGTCAACACAGAAGTGATCATTTGAGACGCATAATATGTGTGATGATCAACGGAGCAGAGGGTGTGGCTGGAGAAGGAAAGCGGCGTCAAGTGCTACGCGCTGTCGGCGAGAAAGCTGAGCCTGCCATGGGAGGACGGCGAGTTCAGCTGGAGATGGACACCTCACCCTCTCTCCAGGTTTTTCCCTTTCTTCCCTTGCTTTCCTCTGATTTTCAGCGTACATACCACGCACAAGGCCGGCGGGCGTTGTAATTCATAGCTCACACACAGATCAAGTGATATACCCAAAAACGACAGATCGGTCATAATTTGTTTGGTTGATTAATCGTCACGCATCGATCGAGCACTCCTCTCCTCTGCAAACTCTCGCTGTCGATGCAGCAGCCATGGACCCCAAGCGGCCAAGCGTCCGCGTCAGCGTCAACTTATTTTCCTCTTCTACCTTTGATATAATATGTGATTGCTTCCAACTTCCAAGCAACCTAGTTCCAAAGCGAGATTTTTCACCCACGCTCTTCCTCTTCTTGTGGCACGCACGCACGCACGAACGCACTACTCGTCTCTGTCTTGGACCGACTAATTCCGATCGATTACTGCAGCAAATCAACCAGGCCGTGGAAAACCGGTAGAAAATAACTAGCAGCTAGCGCCGGGTAAATGGAACCACCAGGGCTACTAGTATATAGTATAACTGCTACTAGTATGTGGCAGGCACAGGCAGAGAGAGAGGCGCTGCAGGAGCAAGTCAACTTCCGAGACAATTCTGCTCCCCAACAGCAACCTCGCCCGGCGCTGTCTGCTAGCAGCTGCAGAACGCATCAATAATTCAGGAATCTCGCGTCTGATTCGTCAGCGTGTCGCCGTTGACAAAAACGTTACTATCCCTGCGCTGCGTTTCAACGTCGATGTGTCGATGCTGTTTGCAGTTGCGCATCGCCATCTGCGTCCGCGTGCATCATATATTTTAATAATAATTAGGGTAATGGTACGGACTGTGCGTTCGTCCCAAGCAACCGAAAAAAATCAGACCACTGCTCCATTCAGCTGTCCTGTGCTATTCTACCAGGCTACCACATGAGTTCACCGCAAACACTCGTTTGCAGTTGCTTGCTTTAATCCTATTAACCTGATTCATCTCCCCCCACCCCCCACCATCTAAGGTGCTACCATTCCAGCTCGCACGAGACCACCATGGCTTGAGTTCACGGGTTTCCCTTTCCGCGAGTTGCCACAATTCACCTGATTTGTCTTCATCGCGGCCGAAGCTCGCCGGATTTGGTAGGACCAAGGCCGGAGAAGCTGTAGCTCGTGCGCCATGCCACCAACAGCAGCATGAGGCGGAGACAGGGAGACATGACGCCGCCACCGGGGGTCGCGTCGGCGGCGGCCATGTTCACAGTGCCTCCCGGGCTCAACATTAGGGTATGATTTGTCGCAGACATTTGCTAAATTTATTGCAACAATTGTCTCGAAATGTTACATAGGGTATTTTTTATTGTTGCGATGTTGTTGCATCAAATGTTGCGGCAAGAGGTATTTTTTTATTTGTTGCACAAGAGTAAAACATTTTGTTGCAGCCCCTTCACCATTTAATTGTTGCACGTATTCTCTCGAATTGTTGCAGCAGCTTTTCTCCATTGTTGCAAAAAGTGATTTGGTTTGTTGCAATACAATCTTCCCGAAATTTTGTAGGAAAAGGGTTTTGTTGCAACTATTGTCGTCGATTGTTGCACGTATGAAATCAAAATGTTTCGTACGTAAATTTTAAATGTTGCAAATTTCTTGACGTTGAAACAATTATTTTCACATATTTCCATTGTTATTTTTAAATGTTGTAATGTTGTAACATCGAAATTTGTTTGTTTTGGGATATTTGAACTAGTTTTTAAAAGCACAATCATGTTATATACCGATGGTTTCATGCATTTTCAATGAGAATTTTGATATTTTTCCTTTTTTCTGGGCATTGTATTTATTATTTGTGTATTTTGTTGCACACATATATTATTTTTATTGCAAACGTTGTGTCCGGATGTTACGTCGGAGCGTACGATGGGAACATACGTCCGAGGGCTAGTTGCGTCCTAATAATTATACAATTTGGGAATTTTTCTGTGGGTCGATTAGTTCAGTTCCTGTGTGGGACTGACTGTCCTCTGTGTCCTTGTCTCCATCTGATCATGATCTCGCAAATCTCTAAACTACTATTAGGTCAAGTACAATGAGCTTACATCAGCTGTCTACAACCTCTGTCACGTAGGATTTAAGCTAATGTAGATGAAAGAGAATAAAGAGAGAGAAATGTGTTGCCTACAATCCTATAGCCGATTGTAGCACCAGAACCAAGAAAAACATTAAAAGATTATGTGTTGTCTACAATCTTTGTAGCCGACTGTATCACCACAGTCCATTGTATAAGCTATCTTTAGTGTTGTCTACAGATGACATGAAGAGTTACTATAGACAGCAGCTGTCTGTACCATTGTACATGCCCTTAGACGTTTGTGAGGCTAGTCCTTACGTAGGGATCGATCATCAACCTCGTAAATGTTTTCTTTAAGGAAGCAACTATGGCTCAGACATACGGTGGGAGGCTTCCCACCGTACGATCCGATGCAAGACCTGAGAAAGAGCAGTGCAACATTTTTTCCCCCCTCTTGTTGCAACATATAAAAAAAACATTCTTAGAATCAAAACAACACAAACATTCTCCGAATCAAACACACGAGGACGCCAACATATATAAAAAAAGACGCAACATCTCATAAATTCGTATGCAACATTTCTTTCCCTTGTCTGCAACATTTTTCCCCTCGTCTGGAACATTTTTTTCATCTGTGTCGCAACACTACGGGAGGCGCCTGAGGATTGTTTTTCGTCTGTGTCGCAACAATTTCGGAACCGACGGCAACCCGAGAGCACCAACAGGTACAGTAGGAGGAGGAGGTGTCGAATCTTCTTCGTCTATCCAGAGGGCGCTGCGAGCTCAGCGGCGGCGCTGGGCTCCCCCGCGACCACCTTCCTCTCCAGCGTCTCCTCCGCCTCCGTCGCCACCACCACCACGTGCTCGCCGCCGATGGTCATGCTGCTCCTTGTCGCTCCTCTCGCTGCTCGCTTTTGGGAGGAAAGAACCGAGTTTGTGTTTCGCTGTGCGATTTGGGGATGGATTGAAACAAAGTGAGGTGTTGCCGACGGTAAAAATAAGTGAAGTGAATTGAAGTGAGAGAGAGAGAGAGTCCGGTGGGGAAAAAGTTGGAAAAGTGAGCAAACGAGGAAAAGTGGGAAGGTGAAATGAGGTGTGAAGTCGCATCCGATTTTTTATCTGTTTCGTACGTATGCACAGTAGCATTAGCATTTCTCTAAACTTGTAGGAGTACAGGTATTTGATGCCCTACTGAAAAAAAAAAGATATTTTTGCATGGTCAGGTTTGGAGAGGTGGCCCAGCTGATGGACTGCACGTGCCTGGACATCTACGGCCGGCTGCCAACCGCCGCGCTGACGCCCGGAACGGGCTACGCGGCGTACCTGGTCTTCGGCACGGCGGAGGGGCACCGCGGGCTGCGCTTCCCGGACCAGGAGACCACGGTGGCCGTGGGCGGCCGCGTGGCGTCGCGCCACGCCGTGTGCCTCCGCCCCGACGACGCCGACGCGCACAAGTTCAGGGGCGTGGGCCTGGGCGGCGGAGACGACGGTGGGCTGAGGCGGCCGACGCGGCGGGTCGACGGGTGGTCGGAGGTGGAGATGGGGCGGCTGCACACCGACGAGGCCATGGCCGTGGCGAAGGGCGACGAGGTGGTGGCGAGCTTCGAGGTGTTGGGGTGGTACCCCAAGCGCGGGCTCGTCGTCGAGGGCATCGAGTTCAGGCCCGTCTCAATCGCTGATCGATTTGGCCACTCTAAATTAATTATAGTCTAATCTTCTTCATGTATCACGCATTATGCATCGTACGGTCTGGGCTTGTAGTGTTCTTGAATTGGTTCATCTTCTGGATGAGTTATATATAGGTGCGTGGATGCACGCACCCCTTGCAGTTTGTACATGCACCGTTGAATCAGATAATTAATATTGTAATTGGGCTTTTAGAGCCAGAAAGAAGAAGAAATAGGTAAATGGTGGGGAGAGTAGTGGCGATTTCCCACGGGCCGCGGCCGCGGGCGTAGCATAGTCGTAGACAGGACGATGAGCAAAGGGCAACCGTGGGTGAGGTTTATCGTGACACCAAAATCGGGTGATCCTAATTTACTTGGGAACAATTTAGCGGCATTCTATTAGGCACCGTTTGTAACGGAGCAATTTTTCTACGCCAATCAACAATAGTGATTTATGATCGAGCGCCGCCGCCGAGTGGAATCTTCCTTCGAAAACGAGTATGCACCATCTATCCTCGCCAGTAGCCTAGCGGTGGCGGCAGCAACCGATGCGATTTCGCCGCGCCCAGGCCCTAAGGGAGAGGAGGAGGTCGCCGGCAGCCCAGCGGAGCGGAGAAGAAAAGGAAAGAAGGTCCGATTCACTGTCTAATTTATTGTCTCTCAACTATTTCCCCCCTCTATTCATATGTTGTTTGTTGTGCTTAGGATTTGATTCCTTCCTCTTCTCTTATGATTTTTACTCCCTCCTCGAGGTCTCCTGTGTGTGTTGCTAAGGTTTGCTGCTGATCCAGGTGGTACGACGAGGTCCAGCAAGAAGATCTTCGTTGCATGAGTTCTTCTCTCATTCCTTCTCTATGGGAATTGACTTCTTCCTCCTTTCTCAGGGTTTGGGTTTGGCTCATTGTTGTTTCGTCTCCCCACGCACAGATTTATGTTGTTTTTTTTATGCATTATGCAGGATTTTGCGAGTGGACAACGAAGCAGATAGAATAGAAGTTGATTTCGAGTTTTCAAGAGTTGCCGTCGAATGAAGGTGTAGGTTACTACCTTTGTCTCATCTGTTACATGCATGAATATTAATCTACAATCTATGAGAAGTCGCCATTCCTCAACAGAGCATATACATTGACGATAAGAGTATGTTGTGTAGTTTACCATGTCATATCACTGAATATAGTTGTTTTTATGAGAACATATTTTGCAGTTTACCGTGTCAGTATATCTATCTCTATATCTTGTTCTCTCACTTTATTAGACTAATTTCACTACTACAAAACAGGCTATAGTAGACGCCTCATCACAGACGGTTTCTTTGGAACCGCTGCGTGTTGGGTCAGTCCGGACCTGGGTGGCACGGGCGACTATCACGACGGTATTTTGTAGAACCGTCTCGTGATAGTCATCTATCCTGCATCGTTCATTAATAGAAATGTCAGGAATTATCACTGAGCGGTTCTATTCACAAACCGCTCAGCGATAATTCACCAATCACGAGCGGTTCTCAATAAGAATCGCTCAGGATATCTACGACAGCTCAATAAGAACCGCGTAATACTAGTTATCACGAGCGGTTCTAATTAAGAACCGTTTGTGATATCTCGCTATCCTTTGCCGCGACCGCCGCGCCGCCGCCAAGACCGCCGCCTCGAGGCCTGTGTCACGAGCGGTTCTTTAATAGAACCGTCAGAATGATCCTGACGGTTCTATTAAAAACCGTCAGTGATAGGTGCTATCTGCAGCGGTTCTTAACAAGAACCGTCTCGATTGTTAGGCGGAAACGAAAATTTAAACATAATGGGCGTCGTCAAACTCGCTTTATATAACCTCCATCTCCTCCTCTGCGGTCTCTCCTCCTCACAGCTCATACCTCCATCTCCTCCTCACACGGCCTCCTCCACTCGCCGCGACCTCGTCGTCTTGGCCTCCTCCACTTGCCGCCCCGGCCTCCCACGACCTCACTCTCTACTCCCCTTTGCTTTGTGATGTGGATTACCGAGTTGATGCTCTTGTGATGTGGGTGATGCTCTTGTGATGTGTGTAGTTCATGTTGAGTTATTTGGTTTGGGCAAAAATATAGATGGTAGATTGCGACCGCTCAAGAAACCATCATAACTTTTGCACCGTCGATTCTCTTCGCGAGGTCTCAAAAAGTGAAAACCCCAAAAAGGTCGTTTAGGGCCTCTAAACGGCCTCCAAGTTTTGGCTGCCGTTTTTTGCGCAGAAAAAGGCTATCGCTGACGGTTCTAAACAAGAACCGCTCAGGAAAACTCATCACGATGGTTCTCAACAAGAACCGCTCAGGAAAATGTCATCACGACGGTTTGTAAATTAAACCGTCGGTGATATTCTCGATCACGCACGGTTTTTATGAAAACCGCTCGTGATAATAGCCTTCATGCTGAGCGGTTTCAACAAAAACCGCTGCGTGATAGTCGTATCGCGAGCGGTTTTGAACCGCTCAGTGATAATACTGTTATCACAGACCAACAAATATAGACGGTTCAGAAACCGTCTGTGATGAGACTTCCTATAATAGTGTTTGCTCCTCTCCTTCGCCCACGCCATCGCCTTCCTTCTTCCCTCCCCGTCGATTGTTCACATCTGATAGCCTACTTGCATAAGAACTACACGCCAACATGCAAAGATGTATGTACACACACATACACACACACAAACATGTGTGTGTGTGTGTGTGTGTGAAGCCATGAAACCTTTTTTTCTACTCCCGGAAGTAGTTACTCCCTATTTCGTATCTCACAACGTAGGGAGTATTCGGCACAACCAAGAGTATGTTTGTGTAGTATACAAGTATATAAGACCACTTTGTAGTATTTACACCTTTTTAGGGGTGGTATGTACAATTTTTTACATACTCTTTTTTATATACTAATATGAAGGTATTTACAAAATATGCTGAAAAATATGGACTCTTTTGCAAATTTTTCATGTGGTTTGCATAGGAGCATCTTATAATTAGTATATAAGTATACCCAGAGTGATAAAGGAGTATATCAAGTTCTTTTAGGTGGTATACCAAAGGTGAGAGTAACTACTCCCGAGAGTAATACACACACACACACACACACACACATATATATATATAGGAAAATGGTATGGTACTCCTAGGAGTACGTACTCCCACTTCCCATATACCGTATGATGATACCTCTTTATCAATTTGAGCATACTCCAATCATGATTATAAAATACCCAAAGTGAGTTCTATGAAAAAATTCATTAAAGTCCACCTTTTATAGCTAAATTTGTGTATATACTTTTATATATGCAAGAGGGTATATAGCAAAATCTGAGGCTCCAATGAAAATTTTTCAATCAAGTCATGAGAGAGTATCTTATAATTGGTATTTAAGTATACTAAAAATGATAAAGAAGTATAATATATTGATTTTGGTATAGTGGTATATTCGAAGTGGGAGTATATATATATATATATATATATATATATATATATATATATATATATATATATATATATATATATATATATATATATATATATATAAATGACCCAAGATTATCGGGAGTGCGTACTGAGTTCCATCCACTATAGACCTCCATCGCATCTGTCCCACGGGCTCGCTATTGGGTGTTGAAGAGGACCGCGCTTACCAGGTGCCAAAGAGATACCGTTTTGCGTTTTGCTTTAATGAAAATTATCTAGTAAATATGCCCTTCGTTGCTGACATCCTTCGATTTGCCTGGATGGATCTGGCGCTCCACACCACCTCAGAGATATTCAGTAAATCTTTGATCCTTCTTTAGATCCTCCGATTTTCCTGGGCGCTTTTCACCTCGATTTCTCCGGCGGTGTCGTTCGATTTCCCTGGCCATTACTAACATTGGTTTTTTGGGTGGTGCTGCTGTTTCGATTTTGGCTTCGGCGGTGCAAGTACTCCAATCGGCAGCCACCCCATCCCTCACATCAAGATTTCGGCTGTGTGGAGCTCCCGAGGAAAGGATTCGGTGGTGCGCTTCTCTGGTGGAGTTCCTGAGGAAAGGATTCAGATGGAGGCGTCGCAGCACGTCGAAGCTAGCGAGGGCGTCGCGATGTCGACGGAGGCGGAGAAGAGCGACGACGCGCCCACCCCGGTGCGGTGCCTGCGGATTGGCTGCGACACCATGTTCACGGACGACGACAACCCCGACGACTCCTGCCACTACCACCCCTCCGTAAGCTCCCCCTCCTCTCCCCCCAAAACCCTACTGGATCATGGAAGCATGCGGCGCCACCCTTCTCTGAGTTCGTGTGCCCAGCCCTGCGGTTCCAACCCCCTAGGCCTACTTCCTCGATCTCGCCTCAGAACCTCCCAAGGTGTATGCTAAGTCTCCGGGTGCATCCGGTGGTTAAGGGCTTTTAGGTGTCTTCGGAGACGGCGTAAGAGTCGATTTTGGGTAGTTGTTGTGCTGTAGAAATTGAAATCCGTCCGAATCATTGCGTAGCTGCGTTATGTATTGGGAAATATTTTTTTGGGTTGGGGCATTAATCCTTGGAAGTTGTCAATTGATGAAGCATCGTGTGCGGTATGCTGTATGCAGAGACATATCTACATTTCTTTGTCTCTCTTGTTGTGTATGCAAGCTCTGTGATGTCAAGGTTCAAGAGTTCAGTTCAAGAACCCACATCTAAATATGTATGCTTATCAAAATTTGCATGAAGATAGACATAGCAAGCAAGATGGAAGTGCAGTATATCTGTTTTAATCAGCATAATTAAATAAACATGGAACTTTAAGGCATACTTGCAGGTGCAAACAAACCATTAGGTCTTATTTCTTAAGAGAGCAATAAATTTCCCAAAACAAATACCAGGCATGTATTTCCATCGGAGAATGTTCTGATCAGATTTGGGTATCAAGAGTAAAAGAACATCACCAATCAAGAACTTGAATTTTTAACATTTTTGTGTAGTTCAATTTTCTTAAACATTTTGTGATATAGTGTAATGCTTCAGCTTAACCATAAGTCAACTTAGCAATAGAATAGGTTAGCAGAATTTTTTTTAAAAAAATAATCCATTTTTTATTCGAAATTACAAAATTATACCTGAATTTTTTTTTTTACAAAATTATACCTCTGTCACCGAACCGTTGGGTGACCAGCTCTAGTTGCCCAACGGAAAAGCGACACCAATATAGTAGCTGTATCGTTGGACGATAGAGTTGAAGTCGGCCAATAGTTGGACGACAGGTTCTATCGCCCAACTGGTAGGCGACTGCATCCCAAGTTCTGTCGCCCAACCGGTAGGCGACTGCACCCTAGGTTATGTTGCCCAACTAGTTGGCGATCAGATCCTGCCGCCAACAAATTTCTTTGACGGGACGATGGTTTTTATTATTATTTAATCCTTTTTAAAAATATTTGAAAGTTAATCCCTCTCGAACTATCCATAACTTAAAAGTAGAGAATCTATCTGCGAACCATATATAAGACCATCCTTTTAACTGAACGTAAATACATATATGGACTGAAAATCTTTTTGTGGATTGATAACCTTTGACACTTCAGCGTATATATCCTTCACAAACAATTGCACAATATTTTCAGGCATTGCCCAGAAGTGATACATGTTGTTGGGTGCCTTTATAATGAAGCTGGGAATAACACTGAAGAATTGAATGCGAAAAGACGAGGAGATTTGATGTTGTGAATTAAAATAGACTTTATAATGAAGCTAGGAATAACACGACATATAAGGTTTGGTTACATGCATAAGAAACAGCATTATGCACGATGCAACAAACCGAAGTACTCCTACGATATATATGCGTCTTTTTGGAATGGAAATAGATTCGGCCTTCGATGGGGGACTAGTACAAATGGTCCGACCTACTGCGTGGACCGGTGCCATTTTCCCTTCCTTGCTAGCTTGACGTTGAACTCCTCACTGACCTCTTTGGCCTTGGCCGCCATTTCTCTCTTTTTCTCGCGCTTCCTACACCTACACGTGTGAGGACCCCGGTTTATTAGGCTTGTAATACTTAGTCATCCATTGACTCTAGCATTACAAACATAATAATCCATGTCTTCGAGATATGTATACTTACCAGAATGCAGTATACATACCCCTTTACAAAATCATGCATCAATTCCATTCAAACATAGAACCAAAGCACGAATTAGATTAAAATACATACAATATATAGAGTTATTACAAAAGGGGCCGACCGGCCAAATACAACTAATAAAAGTAACACAGCGGAAGCAAATGCCATAAGATGACGATAAACAAAAGAGAACCACAAGGTTTGCCTTTAGCCCACAAGGCAACCAACCAAGTCGCCTAGCTCGATTCCCAACCACCGCACATCTCACAAAAGTAAAGCCCTTTGGACCCTACCTCTCTGCAACAAAGTTATTAAGCAAAGCAAATGAGTACAAAATGTACTCATAAGACCGACGTGTAGTATAACAGAACTATAGTTTAACTACATGCAAGCTTTATTTGAGTGGATGAGGCTTTGGACTTATTTTAGCATAAAGCAAGTTTTCATTTGCAATATTTAAATAGGTTCCAAAACAATTTTGCAATTCATTTTTCATTTGCAAGAAACAACGAGACAAGTAACAATAGTAACAAATGGTAGATGACAACAACAATCCTGGAAGTGACTAACCCAATAGCCACCACAATAGTATGAACATCCATTCATACCAGCCCATCAAGTTTTAATTAAATGTTGTAGTCTAGTTCTTGCACGACCTTACCAAGCATGTCCATAACCTAGGACGAGGCTATTCGAATAGTTTTAACCCTGCAGGGGTGTACCAATGTACCCACACGTCAGACCGCCTTTTCACCAAGCTATTTAGCACACTTCATTTGGTGTGCCGGCGCGGCTAAGTCCTACGAGGCATTTCCAATGAATAATGCTAATTAAGAGTCGCGACAACCCGGAAGGTAAGAGACACCGGCCCAGCCGCAACAACTGCGGGTGCTCTTTCCCTTATAAAACAGTTTTACTCACCTGCGACCCCGAATTAACACCTCCCAAAGTACTTAGCCAAGAGGGGTCCCATATCCCCCTCGTGTGGTTAGCACGCATAAGCGCTTGGCTTAGTGACACAAGTAACTCGGTCCTTGGGGACCTGGGCACCATTCCATTCACACCCAACTTATCACACCAACATCCATTGTGCCCAAGTCAATAACAGCCTTGTTTTCATTTTTATTTTGTTTGCTTACAAAGTAACAAAGCACAAGAGGGACATAATGGAATAATAATTTTAGTGTGATCAGGGCCATCGACATAATGTCGACAACCGCCCATTTCTACCGTTATCTAAGCATTTCTAAGCATTATCAACGTAACTACTAAGTGATAAGACTCCATCCATCGAACTCTATATCACAGCAAGATAATCCTAGGCTTAGTAGTAGAGAATGAACATTTTACCTACAGGAGATGCATCCATAGGCGCAACTAATCGATAATTTAACACAAAGTAGCAATGCATACATATAAGTGAAACAAAGTAATAAACTTTAAAGTAATGGGACATTAATGGGACATGATCAAACTGCTTGCCTTGCTGTGGCTGGTCACTATGCTGCAGAGAATCACTCACGGATCAACCCACCTGCCGGCACCTAAACGAAAAGGCGAAAAGAATCGATAAGAACAGCGAAAACCACAAGGACAGCACAGCAAACAAATTCCAAAAGCTCTGAAATTTCTACAGCAGCAAGAGGATGATTTTAGGAATTTAGCAACAAGAACCAATTGATTTGGATTCTCAATGCAAAAGATATGAGCAAAACAATTCTGCTCACCCTAAAAATACCAAACTGCTACTATTCACTAATTTAATTATTTGGCAACATTTTCTAGAAAGGTGGTGCAGCTGGGATTTTTACAGTAAAACAAGCACCTCATGAGATGAATAACCCAATTGAGTTCACCTCATTTGGAGCTGTTATGCATGTTTTATGATTTTTCAAAGACAAGAACTTGAACAAAATTAAAATGCACAAGAAAGCTTTTTGAAAATAGTGACATGCCTAAATACTATTCTAACATTTAGAGCATTAACAGGGTAAGCCAACAAAGTTGGATTCACTCAAAAATAATCTACAGAGATTTACTTATGCATTTTACAAGTTAAAGGAATTTCTAATATAACACTTAAAGCTAGTTTTGAAATCTATTTGCAAAACCATGTTCTGGAGCTGAACTGGGCTCATAACCATTTTTAGATTGGAGCCCAGGTCAAGCCAGAGCTGCAGAAATTTGAATCATCTAATTTGGATTTAAAATGAATTAGTTATGCATTTTTAAAGTTCATACCTTTTTCAGTTCATGAAATAACAGTTCTCTGGAATTTCTTAAAAACCAAAAAGACAGGGGAGGACATGAGCCCTAGATCTTAAATCTAACGGCTCAGACCTCCCAGCTGAACAACGCGCACGCGCGCTCGTGAAGGTCCAGAGGACATGGGCCGTGGATCTTGGATCCAACAGTCCATGTCCTCCCAAAGAACAACAACACGCCATGAAAGCAGGGGAGGTCATGGCCGTTGATGCTATATCCAACAGACCACAACGAAAGGGGGAGGACCGGAACGGCCCAGATAAAGCGAGGGAGGTCCTCAACGGTTGAGATCTTCCAAAAGAAGATCTAAATTATCAAGATCTCCCCAAGGAAGATCTACATCGTCAAGACCTCACGTGGGAGGTCCTAGACGGTCCAGATTTTCCAAGGGAGGACCTTAATGGTCCAGATCGTCCGAGGGAGGACCTTAACGGTCAAGATCTACCCGGGGAGGTCATAAACGGCTGAGATGACCTCGAGGAGGTCCTATGCGGAGATCTTGCGTCCGCAGCACCTCCAGGGAGGTCCGGGCGACCAAGATTTCGCAAGGGGGAGGTCCTGGACGTTCAAGATCTCCTCGGAGGAGGTCTTGGACGACCCAGATCCAGCGCCATCGCGCTCGCATGCGCGCACGCACGCGGACACTGAGTTAATGCGCGCGGGACACAAGGAGGTCCGCGCGCGAGGTCTTAAATGCGCGACAAAGGACAGGGTTAAAGGCATTTAAGGCTAACCCTATGATTAGCAATGATTGAGGCATTTAAAGCGGAGGATCTTTGTCCTAAAAATGACAACAGCGCTGCTGTTCTTGTCCGACAAAAACCCGAGCGCAAAGAGGTGGTCCTCGCCGGCGACGCAGACCTCGCCGGCGACATCCAATGGTACCATTGGGTCCGCAATAGCCATGCGCACCCAATGGACCTACTCTCAACGGCGGCGGCGGCCTAAAACGCCGATGAGCCGGAGATGGGCGGCGCAAAAGCTTACGGCTAAGAGCCAAACTAAAAATTAAAGCTCCGCAACTTCATACATGCAGGTGCCCAGCTCCTAGGGATTACCAGGGAGGTTACCTGGAGGTCCAGAGGTGCTGAGGAGGTCGAGGAAGGTGAGGACTGGAGCTGGGGAAGACAAGGAGCTCCACTGCCAACTCCAACTCCAAGCTCCACTTTGGCCACCCCTGTAAATGCCCAAACTAAACAAGTTAGGACTTGTCACAAAGGGAAATGGCACAACATGAAGAAATGAGAGGGATAGGAAAAACTCCAGGGACCCTTGTCCACCGAGGAGCTCCAAGGTGCTCCAATGGCGGCCAAGAGAGCTTCGGGTGGTTTTGAGCTCGCAAGCACAGAGGTGCAAGCAAGGCAACAATGGTGTGTAAAGGAAGCCAAGGCAACAGTGGGGGGGTTTTATACCTGGGGCAAAAGAGGTCATGGACCACGGGTTAAGCTCATGGTGAGCTTAGCCCATGGTGAGCTTAGCCCATGGAAGGTCCACGGGAGGTCCATGGCTTGGACAAGATGTAAAGGACAGGGTAGGTTAGGACAGGGCATGGTCTAGGGGGCGGAAAGGGGCTGACACGCATTTAATGCGCCTGCACAGAGCTGTTGGGATGTGACCGGCTCTGACCTTCTCCACCGCCATAGCTCTTGCATGCGAGCCCAAGCTAGGAGAAGAACAGGACCTCAAACCCACCGTTGGATTAAGATGGATGGGGAGGTCCTGGCCCTCGGATGTGATTAGAGTTTGAAACGGTAAGTTTTTAAGTGACTGGAGGAGGTCACAACCCTCCGATTTGGACTGGGGAGGTCGTGGCCCTCCGATTTGATTGCGCGGATGCGCAAGTGGAAAAGGGGACAGGAGGTCCAAGGCGTTGGATCTAAATCCAACGGTGCGGACCTCCTGGGAGGACTTAACCGCACACGACTTTGATAAGTGAGGGGGAGGTCATGGCCTTTGGATTTAAATCCAAGGGCACACAACCAAAGGGGAGGTCCTGAGCTTGCGCATAGCGCACAGGAGGTCATGGTCTTTAGATTTAGATCTAAGGGCTACGACCTCACAGGGGTGGGAGGTCAGAGAGGTTAATAGCGAGGGGAGGTCATGGCCATGGATCTTTGATCCAATGGCACAAGACCTCGATGGGGTGGAGGACCTCGCTGTGATGGTTTGCAGAGGAGGTCGTGGCCTTTGGATTGAATCCAACGGCTACGACCTCAAGTGAGTGCAAAAGGAGGTCTGACGCGCTTGATATAGAGGGGAGGTCGTGGGCTATTGGATCTGATCCAATGGCTACGACCTCAACAAGGCGGGAGGAGGACTTTGAGGTTTGATAACAAGGGGAGGTCATAGCCATGGATCTTTAATCCAACGGCTATGACCTAGATGAGGTGGGGAGGTCCTTGCGGTGTTGACCGCGAAGGAGGTCGGGACTGTTGGATCTTGATCCAACGATTCATTCACACCTCCACAAGGTGGAAAGGAGGTCTGATGGGGTTGGGTTCAACCCAGAAAGGAAAGTGGCTCAGCCCAAGGAACAGTGTATGGTTTTGAATTTTAAAATTTTTAACAGCTGAGCCTTTGCAGAATTATTTGGGATATCAAACCAGCTCCAAAATTTATGAAATTTTAACTGGAGCTTGCTGACATTAAGATTAACCTTACATAAAATTTCCAGAGGTTTTTATGCAATGCATTTTTCTCAGGAAATTCATTAAGGTTGTTCAAGGAATTGTTTTACCTCTAAAAATTATCAAACAAGTTTGAAAACTCATGATATGTTTCAGAGAGGTCCCACATCAACTCAAGGACCAAGGAAGATTATTTCCAAAGGTTTGGCACATGAGTTGTGACAAATGGAAAATGAGTTTGACTTTTGGTCAACAAGAACTTTGTGTTTTTGGATAACACAACTCTTGGACAAGAATTACATGTGAGTTCCGGGGTTTCAAGATGTGAGAAAAAGTTTTAATTTCTACACATTTAAATACATTTGAAACAAACACCGGTTAAGGTATTTGGGATGTTACAAAATCTCCCCCCTTACAGAATCTCGTCCGAGATTTTGGCTCGCTTTAAAAGAAAAAGAAGGGTAGTCTCGCACGTAAACGATCTTCCCTTTCCCAAGTAGCCTCATCCTCTAATGGTTCGACCACTGAACTTTAATGAACTTAATGGAACGATTCCTAGTTCTTCGCTCACCTCTTCGAGTATGCTAGCAGGTGCTCGCGATAGGTCAAATCGGGTTGGACATCGAGAGTTTCCAACGAGCTACCTCGGTTGGAACACGGAAGCACTTCTTCAATCGGGACACATGGAACACATCATGTACCCCTCAAGTGCAGCAGCAACTCCAACTTGTAAGCAATACTCATTTCTTCTCGATAACGCGGTAAGGACCCACATACCGAGGAGCTAACTTGCCCTTGACGCCAAACGTTGATGGCCCTTCAAAGGAGAGACTTTGAGATACACAAAGTCATTAGGCTCAAAACTCAACTCACGACGACGGCGATCCGCATAGCTCTTTTGCTCGGATTGAGTCAGGCGAAGATGCTCACGAATAAGTTTGAACTCGACTCTCGGCCTCATTGATCGAGTCCGGACCAAAGAAAAGTCTCTCGCCGGTCTCAGACCAATACAACGGGGTTCTACACTTTCTAACGTATAAGGCCTCGAATGGTGCCATGCCGAGACTGGCCTGAAAGCTGTTGTTGTAAGAAAACTCGGCAAATGGTAAGCATTTCTCCCAATGCTTCCCATAGGAAAGAACACAAGCAAGCATGTCTTCCAAAACTTGGTTGACCCTCTCGGTCGACCATCGGTTTGGGGATGATATCTTCGAAATGAAGCAAGACGAGTTCCCATAGCCTCTTGCAAGCTATGCCAAAACGAGGCGTGAAAAGGATCCACGATCCGACACAATCGTCTTCGCACTTCGTGCAAACTCACGATGCGACGATGTAGAGTTACGCCAAAAGACCTACCGAAGGTCGGTCTTGACAGGGAGGAAATGTGCCACCTTGGTCAATCGATCGATGACGACCCAAATAGCATCATTCTTCTTCGGGGACGTGGGTAGACCGGTGATGAAATCCATCCCGATCAAATCCCACTTCCACTCAGGAACTGGCAAGGGCTGAAGCAAACCGGCTGGTCGCTGATGTTCGGCCTTCACACGACAACATACATCGCACTTGGCAATGAACCTGGCAATTTCCCTCTTCATGCGGGTCCACCAAAATCTCTGACGGAGATCCTGATACATCTTAGTGGCCCCGGGATGAATGGACAAGAGAGAATCATGGGCTTCGCGGAGAATCAAGTCCCGCAAATCCTTGTCCTTAGGAACCACAAGGCGCTGCCCGAACCTCACAACACCATGCTCATCATCAGAGAAGCACTTGGTTGTTCCGTTCTTGACATTTTCCTTGATTTGGTTCACTCCGGGATCCGATTGCTGAGTGGCCTTGACACGATCCACCAAGGTTGGTTGCACAACCAAGGTAGCGAGGGAACCATGTTCAACCAAACCCAAGTTGAGACGTTGAAACTCCTCAAGAAGGGTGGGCTGAAGCTCCTTGAGCGATAAGGCATTACAATGCGCTTTACGACTAAGCGCATCGGCAACGACGTTAGCCTTGCCCGGATGGTAGTGAATACCCACATCATAGTCTTTGATCAATTCCAACCATCTCCTTTGCCTGAGGTTCAGATCTGGCTGGTGAACAAATACTTTAAGCTTTTGTGATCTGAATACACTTCACAACGATTACCGATAAGATAATGCTGCCAAATCTTAAGTGCATGAATCACAGCAGCTAGCTCCAAGTCGTGGGTAGGATAGTTGAGTTCATCAGGTCTCAATTGCCATGATGCGTAGGCCACTACCTTGCCTTCTTGCATAAGGACACAACCGAGGCCTCGACGAGAAGCATCGCAAAAGATATCGAAACTCCGATGGATATTTGGAAGAACGAGAACGGGAGCGGTGGTCAAACGCTTCTTGAGTACTTTGGTCTTTTCGCTGCGCAAAGTTGTTCTGTCTTGTCTTTTCACTACGCAAAGCTGCCCCGTTTGGTCTTGTCACTGCGCAAAGCTGTCCTGTCTGGTCTTGTCACTGCGCAAGGCTGTCTCCTTTGGTCTTATCACTGCATAAGGCTGCCCCGTTTGGTCTTGTCACTGCATAAAGCTGCCCCATTTGGTACGTGCCTGGGTTTCTCTCCCACAGCACCCGAAGCATACGAGAAAGGTTGTCGTACGCCACCTTAAAAGACCCGAACCATCTTTTCAAAGCCTTCTGCTTCGTACGCCACGCCTTCGCGTAGCTGGTATTGTACTTGAATTTCTTCTCAATAGCCACCATGATGTGCTTGGCCTCCACATCCTTCTTCTCCACTATCTCTCCATACGTCAAATTGGCTATGAAGGTCGACGTTAGGTTACGGTGCCTTGGCAAAATACTGCTGAGCACCCAGGCCTTCGAGACAATCCAGTGAGTCTCATACTTCGGTCTATGTGCGTGCACTCGCCAAGGACAACCAGCCTACTCGCACTTAAAATTGGTGTTTTATGATGATTATACATCTAATCTATGGATTCAATCCATAAGAAACATAAAAAATTTCATTCAAAACCATGCCCTATAATCTGTTCAGTAAAAGCGGTACTACCGCTCTTTTGAGCGTGGAACTACTGTGATGCGATTGTCTTGGTTCGGCAATGGCGGTACTACTGGGATCCCAAAGATTATCGCTCAAAGAAGCTGCAGATTACCGATTTTCTGACGTAACAAAGAAAGATCATTCCATTCAAATTAAATATATTTTGGTTGATCATTTGTACTCTTTGTAACTTATCCTCTCTATGTGAAGATGCCAAGGACAAGAATTGCCACTCGTAAGTCTGTTGGACCACCTCGAGGTCAATCTTCTTCAACTCCTGCAGCTCCTGTTCAAGGAAATCGAGAGGTTCGCTAGAAAGACGTTCATGATAAAGGCAAAGGGCCAGCAGCCAGTGAGTCTGAAAGTAAGGAAATGTCCTCACAAGCTGAGTCAGGATCTGAGTCTGAATCAGAAACAGAAACAGAAGTTTGTGCAGGATCAGATGAAGAGATGGGAGAGCCAGAAGAGCCTCTAATTGATTTGAGAACTATTTCTGCTGACGATTATGCCATCGTGCGTCACATTAATCAATATCTTTATCCTTCAAACTCCATAAATCCAAGGTTCCATACTAAGGTTCCGGTTCCATACTAAGATTTAGGAACAAGTCTATGAACAGCTCTATGGTCCCCACAGGCAGTTTGTAGACCATAAATGGATAAATTGGCCACACATTAACTCCTTGAGCAAATATGATGGAACTTATCGACTTTTTCAGCAAGTCGGTCTACATAACCTAGTGGCTCTCAAAAACAACTATGATGAGGAGATTATTAGGCTGTTTTATGCCACCTTGTATGTTTTTCCAAACTTTTCTAAACTGCAATGGATGACAGTGACCAGATATGTGGAGAGCAGCAAGGAAGAATTTGAGCGTGTCCTGATAATACCGTCCAACAAGTATGAGAAGGTGCTTGACAGACCTGCTCTGCTAGCTCCTGCTTGGACAGACTTCTATGATTAAAATGTCAGGTATACACCAGAGAAGATACATGGTCTCCAACCCATTCCTAGTCTGATAAATAGAATCATTAATCATAATATTCTTCCTAAGAGTGGGAACTTTGATGCTGTGAGAGGGCATGCTTGGAACATCATTGACAACATCATGAATGGGAGAAAATTTGATGTAGTGAATGTCATAATTAGGGGCATAGCTTCATCAAAGAATGACAGAGTCAAGAGAATCTATTATGCTTCCTATATTATAGCTTTGATCCTCAGCAAGATAGAGTACCATGGAGGTTTGGGCTCTCCTCATAAGGCATACAAGCCTCGAGAAGGTCATCCTATTCGTACTGAGGATGCTCCAGGGGAAGCTGCTGCCCAAGAGGATGCTCCTGCAGAAGGTCAGGTATCTTTGGCTTAGATTCTCAATAATCAACAGATGATTCTCAACAGTTTGCAAGTAGTTATCTCAAATCAGCAAGAGCTCAAGGATACTCAGCAAGAAATGAAGACTGCTCAGATAGAGTTTCAGAATGAGACCCACAACAGGATAGCTGCCCTGTCAGAGTTTGTCTTTTCTATGGAGCAGATTTTGACTACTCCTCAGCGTTTTGGTCGCCGTCGCCCTAACACACCTTCTCCTCCACGGGCTTCTACTTCATTTGCTCCAGCTATTCCTCCTCAGGCCCCAGATACTCTTCCTCAGGATCCAACTCGCCATGACCCAGCTACTCTTCTCCCTCAGGACCCAGTTGTTTGATGTTTTTGGTATTTTGATAACAAAGGGGGAAAAGCCAGAAGAGAAGCTTAGGAGAAAGATCTAGGGGGAGCAAGTTTATGCTATTATATACTCTATGTGTTTTGTGGATTGTTATGTCTTAATGTTGAAATGGTTATGGTTATGTGCTTGTGCTTGTAATAGTTTAAAACTAGTTGCGTTATTGTTATCTTGTTGAACTTGATGATTAATAGTATGCTTATGATATTCTCTTGCAATACAATCTTCATTATGGTCATTTTATATTGTTGCAATTTTCCTCAAGTTCCAATAAGCAAAAGAAACTCCGCCAAAATTTTAAAAATCTCTACATGTGCTTGCTAAAATATTCTCTCTTTTATATGCACATGTTTAGTGGGAGCTTTCTTTATTTTGGCTTTAACAAGAAAATAATTCTCAAAACTCATTCGAGCACATTGCAAGAATTCTTTTGTTGTTAAGTCATCAAAAGAATATACACTCGCTTCGCAATAAGTAGCATATTCAAAACAATCTTTCTTACATATTAATTGAATTGTCATCAATTACCAAAAAGGGGGAGATTATAAGCATCTAGGCCCCTAAAAATTGTTTTGGTAATTAATGATAATGTGTGAATAGGAGATTAACATGTTTATTGAGTATTTACAAGGTTAAGTCACAATGGTGAGTTTGACAACTTGAAGATGCATGCTAAAGGACAACATGAAGATCAATATGGCTCAAAGACAAGGTACAAGTAGTTTAGGATCCTTTTTATATTTTACCGGTCTTAGGAGAAATGGATGGAAGATTGGATTTTAAGTTACATGCCGTACTATTAAAAGGGATCATGACTAGTAGCTTCATAGCATGTTCTTGTGCCATTTGGATCAATTTAGGATCATGCATGCACTTTGAATTTGATTTGGAAAGCCAACTATGCTTTATCTTGATAATCGGTAGTACCGACGTTAAGTCGGTGGTACTACCACTCAGCAGTATGACCGGGATTGTGGTGCGGTATTTCCGCAACCCGGTTGTTCCAAACTTTAGTTGGCGGTACGTAAATTCCAGAGATACACCCTTTTGATTCGATGCCTCACCCTAGAGCGGTAGTTCCGGGCTTTACTTGGCGGTACTACCGCAGTGCGGTATGACCACATTGTTCAGCGGAACCACCGCACCTCGGTTGTTCTGAAAATAAGATAGCGGTACTTTTTTTTCCAGTAGGTACCCTTTTGGGTCCTTTGTGAAACGGTAGTACCGCTCTCTATTTATGGTATGACCGGCCAGCGGTAGTACCGCATGTTGGTTGGCGGTAGTACCGCTCTGGGGTTTAAACGGCTATGTCAGAGGGAGTTAATGCCTCTGTTATAGCCATTACTGAGCGGTAGGTGAGGTGCGGTAGTACCGCATGATACATGGCGGTAGTACCGTATTTCGCTAAAAAGTTGGGATTTCACTCCCAACGGTCGTATTTGTTGGTGGGGGGGTACAAATACCCCTCCACCTGCTCAAGAACAGTATGCTAGATCTCATTTAACATCCTTAGAGCCTTGAGCATCCTCTCAACACCTACAATCCACTTGTGCATTCATTGTGAGGTAGTTGAGCCAATTCAAGTGCATTCATACTAGACTGATCCATTGCACTTGAGTGTCGTCAAGCGAAGATCATCGGTTCATTACTCTTGGTGTTTGCCAAACACCTAGACGGCTTGGCGGAGGTAGCACGGTGATCTCTTCAAGAAGGATTGTGAAGAGGCCCGGTGCCAATTGTGAGTGGCTTGGTGTTCGCCATCGCTGGAGCAGAGGAAGAACAACCACTAGTGATCGAGGGGAGGCTTAATTCGTGGAGCCAGCTTGATTTATTCAAGCTTCCTCAACGTGGACTAGTGAAGACCGGCAAATTTTCGATACCATGGGAAAAACTTCTTTGTCTCAATTGTGCTTATTTCTTGTCTTTACTAATTCCGCATTTACAATTCTAGCATTTATCTTGTGTTGAATTGCTTAGCTAGAATTGTATCTAGTTTAGACTTAGTTCTTAATTGGCTTAAATTGTTAATTAGTCAAAAAGTTTAAAAACCTCCTATTCACCCCCCTCTAGTCAGTTATCCTTGATCTTACAACTCCCATCTAATGTCCGTGGGAGACCGGCTCCAAAGCCCTTGTATGATGACGCTGCACACCTCAGGGTCCAAGGAGAAGCTGCGGGTGAGCCAGTACGTCACATCTGCGATTCGTGCATTCTCACCGTCTGGATGTACCAGAGTGACTTGCGGAAAACTGCTCAAGTCAACACCGTACAGACTGTCACGAACGGTGCCATCACCGTAATGCACTTTCAATGTAGTGGGTACATGCATGACTGATGTTTGCTTGCAAATATCTTCAATATTGCAACTAGTCATATCGCAACTCACGATATGCAAATACTGTTGCACTGTAATTTACATTTGCACGGCCCTTGGCCTATCGTGAACAACTACACTACAGCATGGCCAAAACGTCATTCATTCCCTAAGGCAGAGGCCACAATGAACGTGCAGTACACTATTTTGATTCAACCTGAAAACCGAGCTATTCCATACCAGATATTATCCGATTCTGACGCTAACTTGCAATCCAAAATGCTACAAGTGGCGTTCCAGTCTTCTACAGAGCTATACCTATTGCCTAAGTCAATTGGTCCATACTAATTAACATGTACTAATTAGTCCATACAAATAATTCATCCTCCTTATGCACTCGACCAGAGTACCCACTACTACTTACCAACTTTCTAATTATTCACCGAATAATAGTCGGTCATGCATGCACCAACACAACTACAATACTTCTCACAAACAGCACTACTTCTCCCTCCCGGACTACTTTTTTCTCTATCTAAAGTTTTCTACCAGTGCTACTTACATATAAATTAACAACATTCCGATTTTCTACTTTTTTTCTCTAACTAAAATTTTCTACGGGTGCTACTTATACTACTATTTTAACTACATAAACTATTTACTTACTACAAAGAAATACACTACAAGATAAAAAAAAATTACCTCACGGACGAATCTTTCCTCCTCCTCTTCTTCTTCTCTCTCCCTCTTCTCCCTCTCCCTCTCCTCTTCTTCTTCTCCCTCTCTCTTTTCCCCTTTCTTTCCTCTCCACTCCGCTCTTTCTTTCTTCCTTCCTATTGCTCGGCCGGGGACCGAGTGGCGCGCCCTTTATATAAGCCATTCAGTCGCCCAATGGTTCAGCGACAGAGGTATAATTTTGTAAAAAAAAATCGCAGATATAATTTTGTAATTTTGAATAAAAATGGATTATTTTAAAACAAATTCTAGGTTAGCAATAGAATAGGTAATACTAACAGCAGTAACAAGTTGAATGTACATGTGATTTTTCCTGGGGCAAGATATCCTTTTGTCCCAGCTAGGCCTGTGTATTTTGATGCATCCACATTTAACATTTTAGCTATACCAAAATCAGAGATGCAAGCTCAAAATTCCAGATCAATCAGAAATTGAAATCCGTCAGGATCATTGCGTAGCTGCGTGCTGTCGATGACATTATTAGAGATGAATTGGGTAGTAGGGATGTATGCTCTAGACATTAAAATCCATCTGAATCATGGTATAGAGATGGATAGATTCCACCGGATGATGGTAGATAGTATGTGCCTGGGGGATGACATGGTTCAGTCGGAAGATTTAGTTTTCTTCTTTTCGAGATGGGTCACGTGATTATACAAAAAAAAAGGTGATGGAAAAAGGGGCATGGGAATACCTTTGCTTTCATATATTAGACAAAGCTAATTCATAATAATATGGAAAATCTATCTTTATTCCATTTTTCTTTGGGCATGTCTAGGGCTCAGGTACCTTCATTTTTCTTAGGAAACAATCACTTGACCCGCTTGTTGTTATAGTTATGTGCAATATATTCATAAAAATGGACTATATTCATCTGAAATAGGAGTACATACTTATCTGAAGGAGTATAATACTATTCTGAAATAGGAGTATATTCATCTGGATGTGCAACCTCTAGTCCTCTCTTTAGGAGTATAATTTAGACTGAATGATAATATGTGTATTGTACATTTTACAGTTATACTGATTTTATCAAACACATGCTTCTTTGATACTTTGTAATATATAATATTTAAGGCTTTGTAAACTTTACTAGTTAATTAGTTACTTATCAGATAAAATATGTTTAACATGCACCCATATGGTACCAGGACAGCGACCATGCTGCCATCATCCTTTAATTGTGCCTTGCTGCCTTAAGCACAACCCCTGAAGGTTGGGGTAGTGCTAATGATTGTCTTGTATTATTTTTTGATAGCTTATTTGTCAATTAGCAAAATTTGGTATGATTAATTAAATAGTGATTAATGATATTATCTTTTCTTGCAGATCATGCTAAGATCAAAAGGCTTTTTTCAACCTTCAGAAGGATCTCCTTTTGGTTTATCACATGGATGTGATTCTCAATATGCTACCAAACATTGGAAGCAGCAGCTTGGGAGATGACCCTATGGATTATGGACGACAAAGAAAATACTGCAAAATAAGATTAGGAAATTAAGAATAGATTATAGTGATTTGCTCGCCGTTAGGCATATTTTCCCCTATTATTGTGTATACAAGTGTGATGAAATGATGGTACTGCTTAACTATGCCTAAATGAGTGTACTCCTTTTCTTTCGAAAGTATATTATAAGCGTCTTTACTCTTTCATTTAGAAAAAAAGGGGTATACTACCTCTTCGATGGTATATACCCAAAAAGAGAGTGGACTACTTATTCGATGGTATATACCCCAAAAAGGAGTATACTACTTTTTCAATGGTATGCACCCCTCCAAGTGTCAAATACTTCATACCTTTTTTCTTTTGGAAAGTGCAAAATACTTCATACTCTTTTCATGGTATGAGTATATATGTACCAACAAACAAGAAGCATGAGAATTCATCATCGGAATAAATCTCATTTTTCAGTTGTAGCATCTTAGATAACTAAAAAAACTCTAGCTCTAATTAATGTTATTCCCAGTGTCATTACAAAGAATCTATATATGGAGTGTATACCTTGCCATTTCATTAGAGTAATGATTTGTTTTCTCCTTTGGTAAATAGACAACAGGTCTTACAATTCTACATAGCCCATCATGCTTTTCGTACCTCATTTTGTTGCAATGTCTTCGCCTCTACCTATTGGTTTACTGCTGTTGTTATTGCTAGCATATCACGTTTTGCCTAAATATTACATTCGTACACTGTATGCATGTGTACAAACCGTCTTTTTCTCCATTGTCACTACCTACCTTATTAACCTGACAAATAATATTAGGTTAGCCCCTTATTTCAACATAATATGTTACACAATTTTACTAACCAAAATTTAGTCGCCTCTTCTTGTCCCCTCTATGTTATTAACACGTTTTATACCTCATCTTCCATTGGTTATTCTTTCTTGTACTAAGTATATAGAATTGTGTAATCTGTGCGTACAAGAACAACTACTTATTTGTTCCTTTATTCGCTTATAGCCATAAGTGTTCCTCACAACCTTTTTTTTTTTTGCTCTCAGCCTTTCCTCTCCTTCTTCACATACCACATATATAGTAGTGTAAACATTGTTTGGTAACATAGTCAGCCATGTGTTTTTGTACTTGAAAATTGAAACAGTAATAGTCTTTTTATGCTTTTGTAGTGAGGTTATTAATGTATGATTCCTCATGATAATGTCATAACCAGGTTCAAGTAGGGGCTAGAGGCACTGAGAGCATGGATTGGTCTGCCATGGATATGAACATGTATAGATCATGGGCTCAACGACGGGGATATGCTATCACTGTGGTAGAAGAAATGGCTGGTGAACTAGCAGGAATCAAGGTTTACAAGTTTTCTCATCAACTCACATAAGTGAATCCACCACATTATACAGAAGTAGCGCCAGTTATGATGAAGTTCCTCTCTCTTTTACAATGTGTTACTTTTTAATTTGAGGATTATTTTAAGCAAAACTGTTGGTCTTATACTGAATACCTTCTATTTCCATAGGGAGGGCTACTATCAAAGCTGACGCTGAATATGCATTTGGATATGCCAAAGCTGAAGTAGGAGTTCATATACTAGTGCGGATTTCTCCATTTGATAGTGGAAAGCGGCGACACACTTCCTTTGCTGCAGTCGCTGTAATACCTATTCTTGGTGATGTGTCGGGGCCTAAATATATAAATTTGGGCCCTCTGTGTACACTTGTCCAGGATCACGTTAGTGCACACAGTGTCAATATAGATGAACATCATTCCACACAAAGCGAAAATAAGAATAAACAACTAACTTGATTAATAAATAACGGTTGTAACCTTATGGTCGAGATTACACTTATTAAGCCACACAAAGCTGATACTAAATAAAGAGACGGCAGCAGAACAGAAGCAACTCCAGTGAAAACCCATCGACTTGCCACAGACAACCAACTGGGATCAAGACCTAGCGATCACCCTTCTCGTAAAATTCATCCTCGAAAGCAGACGAAGATTCTCCCATTTCAGCTGAATGGTTGTAACAAGAATGAGTACTCCGAGTAATCAACAAGTTATATCGCGGAATGCAATTATAGATGATGGCTTATTCCAACAGAAATAGCTTCTATGGTTATTTTGCAAAAAAACAATATTTGCAATTGAATACAATAATAGATTGAAAGTGTAATCTAAAACGAATAAACAGTAATAGCTTAACAATTATTTTCAAAGAGGACACGGGGCCTAATCAATTTCTTTCACACAACCATATGGGTTTAAATCACACAGCTACCCCTTCCCAATTATTTTATGAAAATGTATACCTCGTGTGAAATCCCTGAGCATGTCCATGGCCGCGAACGCGGCTATTCGAATAGATTGATTAACACTCTGCAGAGGTTTGTATACTTTACCCACAAGATATAACCAGTGTAGCTAGCAACAATCATAACAAAACATCTCCGAAACTTTATCTTGACAATTGACCCTCCTGATGTGCATACCGTCGTACCAACCCTGACGGAGTGATTTGGTCTGACACACATCGTTGGACCTGGAGACGACGAACCGCTCATAAGTGTGACCCGCCCACAGTAGTACACACCTCCGCCCTCACACACAGTCTAATCTACATGCCTGAGTAGTAAGTCACAAGATTCCGTAGCTTACTAAGTTAGGTCTGTCCCATACCAGGCATGTGGTCATACAGTTATGACTCAGTTGAATGACACACAAAGTTGAGTCCTTAATTAACTAAAGCGAGACTGCCCAATTTCTAAACAAATTGCCAAGATTTATATTTTTCCCAAGCACGAAGTTCCACCATATCACAATTCTTTCCACTCGTCTCAGTCTAAATATTTTCCCACCATGTTGGTTAAGTGCATCACATGCCATCAACGAGTAACAATATACGACACACAGTTTTTTCACAAAGTTCCATAATCACTTAATTAAATTTAGATTTGTAACTCAAAATGATATCAATAACCTGTTGCATGGCTAAGCAGACTATTCGTGTCTAACTAATCCACGTTAGTGCTATAATAATACCAACTAGTAATTAACTAAGCTAGGGTGGCAAAAGATCAGGGTAATACAATGAGCAAAGTGGATATAATCAAATGGGTGCATAGCTAATCCCAAAACAATTAAATAATTGAAGTAACATGCAATAATTTGAATCAAAGTAGTTTTGAAAAACTGGGTTCAGCATGGTTAAAGGTACAACTTACCTTGAAACAAGTCTAGGTACTGGTCTTGAACTTGATCAGTTCCTCCTTCCTCAAAAACTTTAGAAGTACCAACATCTACTCGCAAACCAAAGTGAAAAACCCAAATAAAAAAATAGAGCAACAAATAAACTCCAAAAAATAAATAAAAATCACAGGAAGGTAGGGCTTGAATTTAGATGAGTTTAGAAACCTGAATATGTTCAATCGGAGTTTGTATGAGGAAGAACAGACTCTCAGAAGATTTAAATATAAGAAAAAGAGAAAGAAAACAATATTTCAAATTTTTAGAATTTTCTTTCTAAAGGAAATTTCGAAATCTTGCATCAGCATGACTGAAGAATCTAGACCTACCATTATGTGTTAATGGGGTTTTGGTGATTAATGACAAATCTAATTGTGAGACTAACACTTTCATTGTTATACATATTGTGTAGTCTTATTTGGATATAAAGGTAATAACCATGAAGGCATGCATGTGGTTAATGACAAATCCAAACAGGTATGATTTCATAATGATGAATCTATTTGTAAGACTAACACTCTTATTGTTATATCATGTTTAGTCTCGTTTGGATATAAAGAATACAAAGTAGAATGAACAAAGAGGTTTGTATTCATATATCTTGTTGCATTCCTCGGATCCAAAATATATGTTGAACTCCACCAAAAGTCTAACTTGAATATGTGCATATGTTTCCATTACACATTTGTGTATGCACACATTTAGGGGGAGCTCAATATATGTTTTGTGGTTTCATTAGTATTGATCCATATTTCCTTGTCCATATACAATTGGGATCTTTACTTGAAACATGTCCTTTGAATATATTTAACTTGCATAGTTAATTTATTCATATGAGTATATGAGACTTGTGTAGTTCATATATTCTTGAATGTATTTAACTTGTGTAGTTAATATATTCATATGAGTATATATATAACTTGTGTTGTTCGTATATACTCATATCCTTGAATATATTTAACTTGTGTAGTTAATATATTCATGTGAGTATATATAACTTATGTAGTTTATATATGCTCATATTCTTGAATATATATAACTTATGTAGTTAGTATATTCAAGTGTGTATATATGACTTGTGTAGTCTATATACACTTATATGTGAGTATAACATAACTTGTGTAGTTTATGTGTGCTCACATATTCTTGAATATATTTAACTTGCGTAGTTAATCTATTCATAAGAGTGTATAAGACTTGTGTAGTCTATATATACTTATATGTGAGTAGAACATAACTTGTGTAGTTCATGTGTACTCACATATCTTTGAATATGTTTAACTTGTGTAGTTAATATATTCATATGAGTATATGAGACTTATGTAGTTAATATATGCTCATGTATTCTTGAGTTAATACGACTTGTGTAGTTCAGTATACACTCATGTTGAGTATATATAACTTATGTAGTACTTATATACTCGTACCAAACTCTATTCAATTATTTGCTATTGAAGTGGTTATCATCAATTACCAATGAGGGAAAGATTGTGGTATCTTGTCCCGCCATTATGAGTTAATGGTATGTTGTGGTAATTAATGATAATCATATTGTGGAACTAACATTTTCCATGAGTTGGATGAATAGGTTATGTTCCGTGGTTGATGACTTGGGATGACATCATGTGTTGATAATCATCAAGTTAAGAAGAGATGATCATGTGTTGATCATCAAGTCAAGTGAAGACCCATCATAAGTTGATGGATGTCAAGTGAAGAGTGCATCATGTGTTGATGCATATCAAGACTCGGGATGGAAGATGTCATCATGTGTTGATGAGCATCAAGTCAAGATCGAAGTAAAGCTTCATCATGTGTTGATGAAGGTCAAGTAAGATGCATCATGAGTTGATGCATATCAAGTCAAGATCCGAAGTAAAGCTTCATCATGTGTTGATGAAGGTCAAGTAAGATGCATCATGAGTTGATGCATATCAAGTCAAGAACCGGAGTTGAAGCAAGGATGTGCGTCATCAAGCTTCAAGTGTTTGCGCAAGGCAAAGGTATGACTAGCTAGGGCTAAGGATTTGTTCCTAGTCTTTTACTGTCTTGGTGTTTGGTTGGATGACCGGATTGCTAGTATAGGTTTGCCGTACTATTAAGAGGGGTCTTTGACTAGTAGCTTGAGTTTGTCATGTGTTGATAGCTCATTGTGTTTGCTCTAGCTCACTTTAACATGTTGCCAATATTTGTGAATGTGTTTTACAAATAGTTGTGGCTCATGGTTAATCCTTGTAGCATGTGACTTAAGTTTGCGAATGCGTTTTGCAAATGGTGTAAGTCCATGTACCTTATTCCTTGTGGTGTGATTCTAAAAGTGTGCAAATGTGTTTTGCAACTTGTTGAGAATCTCACTTAAGCCCTGTGTGCATTAAGCATCAAATTAGCAAATGTGTTTTACAATTTGAGTTAAAGCGAATGCAATCTGTGTTTTTCGGGAAGATCGGATGAACCGAGCGTGTAAAGAGCGATACGACCGTGGCTGCTGTATGACCGGCTCTTGTCTGTGATCTGACCGCACCTATTGAGCATGTGTTGCTCTGTTTGTGGAGCGGTAGTACCGGCGCATGTCGAGCGATGACGACCGAGGCCGGTTGTTCCGATTATTTGTTAGCGGTACGGTTTTTCCAGTAGCGTTGCAATTTGGTTTTGGCTCGCTCTGGGGTAGCGCGGTAGTACCGGCGTTGTGCGCGGAACTACGGCTCATGAACTCTGTTTTTCCATGCGGTATGGAAATTCGGTAGTAATGCATTCGGTCCTTAGCGGATTTTGAGCATGTGTTGCTCTCTTTGGCTAAGCGGTAGTACCCTTGATGTGTTGTCTTGGTATTACCGATTTAAGAGAACTACCGCATATATGTTGGCGGTAATACGAATCCTTTGCAACGGCTAGTTTTATAGCCGTTACCCTTAATCTTGCGGTAGTAAGCCTTATAACTGGCGGTAGTACCGATTGTCCCGTTTTTGAGGACTTTGCTTCCAATGACTATATTTCGTGTGTGGGCTATAAATACCCACCTTGGCCGTGTGTGGAAGGTTCTTTGGTGATATTGTGAAGGGCTTTGCATGTGTTGCAAGTTCCCTAGACATTCCTTTGAGCAAAAGAGCAAGCCCTCTCTTCCTTTGTGCATGTGTTGCACTTAGTGAGTGATTGAGAGCAAACCCTAAGTGCATGTGTTGCCTTAGGTGGTGGATTTAGTATCCATTGGAGCTTAGACACTTGATTGGTTCAAGTGGCGTTGGAGTCTTGTTACTCTTGGTGTTTGCCGACACCTAGGCAGCGTGGAGGCGTCGTGGTCGGTGATCTTCTCAAGTGAAGCTTGTGAGAAGGCCGGTGTTTGTGAGTGGTGTGGTGCTCGCCATCTCGGAGTGGAGGAAAGAGCAACCCAAGTGGAGCGAGGTGTTTGATCCTCGGAGGAAGGCTTAATTGTGGAGCCGGCCCAATTATTTTGGGTTTCCTCAGCGTGGATTATGGGAGACCAAGCAAGTCTCCAGACCACCACAGTAAAACATAATCGTGTCATTGTGGTTTGCATTCTTGAGCTTTACTATATTGCAATTTATATACCTTGTATTAAATTGCTTATTCATTGTGTATGAATGCTTGTATTGCTTAGTGCCATTCACCTTGCTAGAATTGATTAGCTTACAAGTCCATGCTCAATTGTTATATTTACCAATAGACTTGTATTGTTGGTGCACTTAGGTGAACCTAGTTGATTTAGGCTTTAATTGTGCAAAACCGTATTTGTATTAGCTTCCGAATTAGAAATCGGTTTTAGAGCCTAAGGGAATTTTAAAACGCCTATTCACCCCCCCTCTAGTCGGCCACCTCGATCTTACAATGACGTCAGCAATAATTTTTGGAATTAAAAGAAAATCCAGAAAATAGGAATAGAGACTGACAGGTGGGACCCTCGGTCTATGGACTGAGTCCATGGCTCTAGTCTACTGGTCTATAGCTCATCGGTGCATGGAACAGTGGACCTGACATGCGGGGTCCACATGTCAATGGGTGGGTCTACCGTGGACGATGTCTATGCTGACTTTGGAATAGGGTTTGAACCAGTAGAGATGATGTGGCGCACGCGTGTACAGGAAGCTAAGGTGGCGCTAACGTGGATGACACGTGACTGACACTTGGCTTCCACATCAGCTCGACGGTGACGTGGCTCGGGTTCCGATGGTCGGCGGCGTTCTGGGCCACGGTGAAGCAAGCGGAGGTGTGCAATAGGTAGTTGGTGCGACAAGGAGCTCGATGGTGCACTCACGGACCCGAGGGAATGACGGAATTGGACAGCGACAAGGTCGAAGCGGCAGAGGCGCACGGTCTTCAACGGAAGTTGGGTTCCGGTGTCTGACGACTTCGAGGTGATGGCGGTCTAGATCTAGTCCTTGCGATCCCAACGGTGGTGATAATGAAGCTCAAGGTACACTGACGGTGAAGACTTCGGCGGCGGTTTTTCTTTTCCGAGCGATTCCTTTGGCTAGGGTTAAGGATTTTGAGTGCCGGCGGTGCGGTTCGGATGCGGAAGCCGAGGGCAACCTCCCCTTTATAGTGCGGCGGCTAGTAGAGTCCTTGGCGCGAATGCCAAAAGATCCGAGCGACGGCAGAGTCCAAGTCGTAACCAAGTCGGAGATGATGAACAGTACAAGGGTGGGCCCACAATAGCACGAGGAGCGGCGGCGCCCGCGTCCAGGCGCAGCTGCACCGTTGGTCTCGTACCATGACTCCATGTGGCTTACTAGTGCCATCGCCATTGGTGTGGGGGAGAGGAGAAGCTACCGTGCGTGCTAGTGTCGGAGGCCGTGAGCGTCTTGCAGAACATGTGCGGCAGTGCGACCAATCTTCAAGTCGCCCAATGGAACGACGACTAGAGCGTGGCTGGACCTAGTCGCCAAATGGATGTGCGACATGTGTTGGAATCGCCCATTTGTAGAGCGAGTTTAGTAAGTCGCGTAGTGGTTGGGCGACTTAGTTCAAGTCGCCCAACCAGTGGGCGATTTTAGCTAATAAACCTGGAATTATGCAAATCTAATTGGAACAATTGTGTTAAAATAGATATTACATTTTTTAGGTATTGTATTTAGCAAATCGTATTATATGATGTTATTTTTTAAAAAGATAAAAGTATGGTGACAACGTTGGTTGGTCTGTTTGTTATTTTTGTAGAATATGAAGGATACGAAATTTGTCAGACTCGCAATAACATTTTGTGATCGTCGTGTATTATTGCAGTGCGCTAAATTTCTGTAGAATTTTATGAGGACGATTGAGATAGTAATGAGTGGTAAGTAGAAAGGTAAGTGATATTACGATGCATCAGGGAGTCTCTCCTCGATGAAGCTGTTTGAACGTATACGCGTATATAGGCAGGTAGTCGATGAAATACTTTATGAAGCTTATACAGAATATGATTGAAGATGCTGAGAACGCTCGTTGTGGTTATGAAGATGCCATAAAACATGGAGGATTCGATGGCGGTGCGAATGGTTCTTTCTGGGATTCCACTAGAAGAGGCATACTTGCAATATAGGCTTGCTTTGATGGCTTAGCGGAGACACGGAACGAGAAGTACATTCAAATCCGCGGACAGAAGCACATTACACGTAGTCATATGGCATGATGGTTTGACTAATTTCTTTAGTCATCCTCGCTACTACTACGGTACACTGCGACACAAGCATCCGAACCATATAAGTATACATGCCTTTAGGGGATAGTAAAAAAACATGGGGGGTAGGATGGAGGACTACTACGTAATGACCTGACCTACTGCGTGGACCGGGGCCATTTTCCCTTTCTTGCTAGCTCGGCGTTGAACTCCTCACCGGTCTTCCCCTTCTCCTTATCGCGGGACTGTCCACATCAGGCTGGTATGTTGAAGTCGTCCATGTCCTGCGATTCCATGATGTAAGTGCACCGTATAGTGAGAATCGTAAGAAGGATGTAAATTCTTTATAACTCAAGTCGTGGATACGGATTACGCCCAGGCGACCGGATACGCTGTGGCGGCCAGGCTTAGCCGTATGAGCCTTTCCCTTACTCTTGTCGAGGGACTGTCCACGTCGGGCTGGTATGTTGAAGTCGTTCATGTCCTGCGATTCCATGATGTAAGTGCACCGTATAGTGAAAATCGTAAGAATGATGTAAATTCTTCATAACTCACGTCGTCGATACGGATTACGCCCGGGCGACCGAATACGTTGTGGTGGCCGGGCTGAGCCGCATGAGCCTTTCCCTTGCCCTTGTCGCGGGACTGTCCACGTCAGGCTGGTATGTCGAAGTCATCCATGTCCTACGATTATATGATGTAAGTACACCGTACAGTGAAAAATGTAATAAGGATGTAAATTCTTCATAACTCATGTCGTCGATATGGATTACGCCCAGGCGAGTATTGGGCTCCTTCGGTGCCTCCTCAACAGGGTCCGGTACGTAAGGTTTCCACCGCACGAAGTTCTCGGCCCGTACTGAGTAGTTTAGCATGTACTTATGCTGGATGAATGCCCTGTTGTATATCTCTGAGCCGTCGATCCACTGAAAGAAGTGTCAACTTATCTCGGGCTACCATTACATGGGGATGAAGTTAAAAATTTAAAGAATTCAACGTTGGGAGAGGAAAATCGATGCGCGCGAAAGAAACGCTTACGAGGTGGTGCCCGCACATGTAGTACGCCTGGACGGTGGTGTCTGGGTGTGTGGACTGAATGATCTCTGCCGGTTCGCCACACACACACTGCGGGATAGAAAAACGTGGTGGTACTAGAGCATCTTTCATTGATTTATCTGGGTATTGTAGCTGTTTCCTCTTCTGCTTAAGCCACTTTTGCTTCTGCAACATCCTCGCGTAGAAGTTTGCCGAAGAGTCCATAGCTGGGTATCTATTGTGTAGTGTTGTGTAGTATTGGGTTTGGTTCAACCCCCTTTTATAAGACCCATGGTTGGCATAGTGTGGTTAATTTCATACAGAGTCCTGTCTTTTAGTTCCGAAAAGCTGAGGAGGTGGAGTGTTGTCATGTCCATCTGAAAAGCTGAGGAGGCATAGTGTTGTCACGTCTTACTTTGCAGAGAGAAGTCATGTCTTGCTTTGCAGAGTGTTGTCTTATCGATCACGAAATCTTTGGCGAGGCGAGTGTTGTCACGTCTTTCTTTGCAGAGTCTTGTCTTTTCGGTCTGAAAAGCTGGCAACCCCGACGTTGATGTCTGTCTGCAAGGAGTATGTCAAAGCGTCAAACCTATAATTCAGGTAACAGTATTCAGACATTTTCAAACACGATTTTACATACCGCAAGGTGCACGTTCTGCGCTACGTGCAGAGAGTAGGAGTCGGTCGGTGCTGGCACGCGAGCAGGAGGAGGGTCGACGACATGCACCAGCCTGGTGCATGTCTGCGGGGCGTACCAGCGAAGGTACTCGTCAGACGACTGGGTCGACTGGGCCGTCCTTCCGCACTTGATCCTCGTGGGCGTTGCCCATCGTGCACCCACGGCTCCATCTTGCCTGGCCACTGCGTCCTGGTGCCACCCCTCCTACTATGCCTACGAAACGTACCACTGCAGTTAGAACCACCGTTACAAAAATATCAAAAACATATGTGAGCATGTGTTGTATGTAAATCACGCGTGGGTCGAGTCAGGCACCCTCATCCCGACGGGAACTGGAACAACCTGGCGGAGGCCAAACTGGCGCATCACCCTGTGCATTGTGTAGTCCTCGACGAACACGTCGAAGACGAGCTTCCTCTGCATCCGCCAGTACGCCCGGACAAACCTCTCTACCCAGCGTGGGTCAAGTCTCCAAGCCCGTCGAGGTGTCCGCGTACGAACCACCCCAACTTAGCTGCGTCGTCCCCACCAACCGGATGCGGCACACGACGGCTTGCGCGGTGCTGCACGTCGACCAACCGGTCCAGCAGACCGAAATGCCAATTCGAACCACCAGGGTCTTGAGCCATACCTGCAAATTAAGAAATTAAAAGCATTCATATTACTTAAGCATTTAAATTATATTCCAATGGGAAATAAATCATATTTGATATGTTCTTAGTGGCACCTAAACACTTTGCTCCAACACAATGGTAATACATATACAATTTCATGAAATCCATGTGGTAAAGACATAATTTTTCCTACGAAAGGCTATATTACGTTAACGCCTGTACCGGTTGCTATGGATTGCGAAATATTTGATACATCATCGTTACTATGCATATTTATAATGGGTGAATCTTTCAGGAAAAAAACAAAACTTCACATGTTTGATAATCCTACGTGTTTGGAACCATGTATCTGTGATTCCTTAATCCAACCAAAACTATGAAGTAAATGTTTTGAATTCTTTATTGTACAAAAAAAATACATGTATTTAACATTCTATAAACTAGCATTTGCGAATGCACGGGTTATCGACATGTTTATATAATAGAAAAATAACATGTTATCATTCATCTAGCCTGTACGCAATTAGCGCAGCACGCGGAATAGTACAACTAAATTTATTTTCACTAACTCATTTTTCCTTCATACGAACTTCTAAACTAATTGTATTAATCATGATATCTCTAAACATTTGCTAACAATATGTCACTACACACGATGTTGCTCGCTAACGTACCATGGTTACTAATTAATCATGCCATCTCTAAATATTTGCTAACAATATGTCACTACACATGAAGTTGCTTGCTAACCTACCATGGTTTCAAAAATAAACTTGTACAAAATAATACTACAAACTCACCGTCCTAGTTGTCGATGCGAAACGAAGAACCTCTTTTTCCTCCTCCTCTTCTTCCCCTCCTCTTTTTTCCCTCTCCTCCTCTTTTTCTTTCCTCTCGATTTGGATTTCGTCGATTCACTCGGTGGAATGGCGACGGTTGGCATGCATGGTTTTATAGCCACCCTAAGTCGCCATACGGTTGGGCGACTTGGGTTGAGCTGCGACCTATTCGCTCGACCGTATGGCGACTCTCTCCAAGTCGTCATACCATAAAGCGACGACGCCTCGAACCTTTAAATCGTCGTTCCATTGTGCGACTTGAAGATTGGTCGACCATGGTTAGGCGACTTGCACGACTACCATCCAACCGTGCGGCGACACGGGATTATTTCTGTAAAAAAATTAAGCGGTATTATTTCTGTATTTCTGAATAAAAAATAGATTATTTTTAAAAAAATCCGAAGATAGGGGAGCAGCGGCGGCAACCGATTTGTTGGGAAGGGTGAGGGGGAAGGGAGCGAACGAGAAATCCAGCTCGAGCTAGGCTCCGCATGTCGGTGCCGTGGAATATGTGAGCAAGTGTTCTTTTTAAGTAGTAAAGATTACCGTATTCAACATGATACTAATGCGGTATAGATTTTTTTGTCCGATTAACAAATTCTCTCCTATTCATATTCATATCCGAACTCGCATGTAAAACATGGATGTGAATATCACAAGGACTTTTTCCCATCCAAAATGTTATTTTATTCAAACTATTCGATTCAAATTTGATGAAGCATTATACATATTTATTACCATATTCCTGGTTAGTTGGAAGAGTTTTTTCAATTTCATGTGAATTCATGTTCCTTTACATGAAATGAATAAATTAGAATGGTTAAGTTGGACTGCACGAGGATAATATGCCATTAATATCTTCACATTACAAGTTAGGAGGATATCTGACCGAATTGAGTATATATTCGATTCGAATTTGTATTCGTTGTGATATTCAATTCGTTTTGGATCCTTTCCACTCCCTGCCTACCAGAGGAGAGATAGTGCAGACGGGGAATCCGATCCGCACCCTCGCTCTCCTTACACACACGCCGCCAATGGTAAGTTCGCAAGGTGTTGGGTCACTGACATATGGGGCCTCTTTGTCGGCGGCGTCCCAGCCCACAATGAGATTTTTTATCGCGAATAAAATCCGCGATCCAAAACCGAGGGTCGGAAGCTCAACTACATATAGGGGTGGAAAAAAAGCTCGTTAGCGCGGCTTAGTGGCTCGGTTCAAAATCGCTCCAATTACATTCGCTAATTGGTTAAACATTTAAATGAGTCAATTTGAAATGAAATTGGATTTTGCTTGGGCTCGACTTGTTAGTTCGGTTCTAACAATACTTTCAAACTATAAAATAAAATGGTATTAAATCAAACTACATCAATTTCGAGAAAAAAAAGTAACCGGAGGGTCCTACGTGCAAAACTCCACCTGCTGTAGCACGATTCTCGATCTGAGCCGCACAAAACGATCGGACGGCGCGCGACCCAATCCGGAGGGCCACAAAACCCTAGCCGCCCGCCTCCAAAGCCCAACTAAACCGTACTCATCCGCCACCGCCACCGCCACCGCCACCGCCACCTGTCGTCTCAACTCACCCCGTGCGCCGCATCCCGTCGACATGGACGCCCCGCCGCCCTCCGACGCGGTCACTGACATCCCCTCCTCCTCCGCCGGTGCCGCCGAGGACCTCGAGAGGGGCGTGGCGGCGATGAGCCTGGAGGAGCGGTTCGCGACGCTGCGGAGCATCGGGGAGGAGTGCATCCAGGACGAAGAGCTCATGCTCCTGCTGCGGAACAAGCCCGTCCCCGTTTGCTACGACGGATTCGAGCCCTCGGGCCGCATGCACATTGCCCAGGTTCGACGAACCCACCACCCCGCCCCCCTCTCTAATCGATCTTACTTTCCTCTCTAACTTCGAATCAACGTGGCTCGTGCTATTGTTGTTGTTGCAACTTGAAGCAGCATGTAGGAGGAAATCGAATTCCACTATCAGTTAGAATTAGATTGGTCGTGGAGGAGATCGGGAGTAGCACAAAGTCCTATCTTTTGTCTGCAAGCAGGAACTAATTTGTCACCAAAATTCCTGAGTGCAATGCGAAGAAGACGTGTTTTGCTAGGGTTGTATTACCATCTAAATGTGCTCATATGTACCTATTCAGTTTCTTTATCTGCCGTATGATATTCTAGGTGAACTGCTACTTAGTGACCAGTTAATTTGATACCCAAATGAAGATTCAAGAGGGTTAGCATGATAGCACCTAGCTGGGGTTTTGCATTTTGCACTAGATATGCCCCGTTTAGGTTCTCTATGCTAAAAACATAGATGTTATCATGTATTCGCAGGGTGTTGTGAAGACAATTAACGTTAACAAGATGGTCAGAGCTGGATGCAAAGTGAAAATCTGGATAGCAGATTGGTTTGCTCAGCTAAACAACAAAATGGGGGGTGACCTTAAAAAAATACAGACCGTTGGGCGCTACATGATTGAAATATGGAAAGCGGCTGGTATGAACCTCGATGGCGTGGAATTCTTATGGTCCTCAGAAGAAATCAATAAGCGTGCAGGTGAATATTGGCCACTTGTAATGGACATTGCCAGGAAAAATAATGTCAAAAGAATAACGAGGTACTCACTCATTTAGATTGCATATGCATGTAAAGGATTCTTCACTTCCAAATCTTGAACTTGAACATAGTAAAGTTATCTCATTTTTCTATGCTTATAACATGCAAGTGAGTCTATTTTTCTTTACTGCACAGGTGTTGTCAGATTATGGGTCGAAGTGACCAGGATGAATTGACTGCTGCCCAGATCTTCTATCCTTGCATGCAGTGTGCTGATATATTCTTCCTGAAGGTGAGTGCACTTAAATTTCATTGCACACCACCCTCTGTAAAAAGGAAGTCTATTTGATTTTTTTTTGCAAGATAAAGAAAGCTTTTGATATTCTTTCTGAGTTTACTCACTCACTATTATAGGGTCTACCTGTAATCTAGAATTCTGGACAGTTATGAATTTGCTCTAACCCTTTTCCTTTTGTAGGCAGACATATGCCAGTTGGGTATGGACCAAAGGAAGGTTAATGTGCTTGCCAGGGAGTACTGTGATGACATCAAAAGGAAGAACAAACCAATTATTCTGTCACATCGTATCCTGACCCACCCTGTTCATGCTTTTTCTTTGAAGTTCTTTTGACGTCTGTTATGGAACATATGTCTCAGTGCTAGTGCTGTTAGAACTCTCAGGTGGTTGTTCATTGCCAGGTTTTGTGAACATATTTTTCTCCCTTAACCCGAATTACAGATATGCTCCCTGGTTTTAAAGAAGGTCAGGAGAAGATGTCAAAGAGTGATCCATCCTCGGCTATCTTTATGGAAGATGATGAGGTTTTATATGTTCTTTTGTTCATTAGCAATGTTTATTCACTTCCAAAGCTTGTTGATACCTAAAGTTGCTATGTAAACACCAGCTTTATCATGTAATAACCTTCTCAACATACGCCAATGGTTGTCCAAGCGTGCTGTGACCTAGTTTGCATCGGCGGTGGAGATGGTAGAATGGTGAAGGGTATTTTACTTGGCTAGGATGTTGTAACCTGTAAAATATGGTCCTCATCTGCCACGCAAGAAAAGGAATCTGTAATCACTATACTTTCATGTTGAACATGTGATTTTAATTTAGCTCTACTCTCCTAGCTGTTGATTAACAAGTTCATATTAATATTTTGATAAGCTTATGACACTGTAGCTTACATGCTGATTTGCAGTGTGTTGTATTTGCGTTTTCAAGTGTATAAATTGGATTCTCACGTATGTTTATCATTTGCATGGAGTGTCTCTTTGTTGTTGACTTGATTTTATAGGTGGCATCCAGTCATCAGTTATGATTGTAATAAGCTGTAGTAATTTGCATCGACAAAATGTCTTCTATAGTGACTTTCTGTTATGTCTCTATTGTCTGCCTGGTGCCCTATTGTGTTTAGTTGATTTTATATAGCAGCATCTATATGCCAATGTTTTATCCTTTTTCTAGCTGATATTGTTTCATAACCAACTTCTTTATTGCAGGCTCAGGTAAATTTGAAGATAAAACAAGCTTTTTGCCCTCCCAAAATTGTTGATGGAAACCCATGCCTGGAGTACATCAAGTACATTGTGTTCCCTTGGTTTGGACGGTTTGAGGTGGTTCGGAAGGAAAGCAATGGCGGTAACAAGTAATATTTTCCCCGGGCTACCAAAAGTTTGATTTTCCTATTTACTGTCAATTATGTGAATGGACTGCATAATTTATAAATGAGCACAGCCAAATAAAATTTTGAGCTTCCAACATGACACGACTTATTAAATTTTTGTGCACTTATATCAGTGGTTGCTTTTAAACAGGTCATTTGCAAACATGGATGAACTCATCACTGATTATGAGAGTGGTGCTTTGCATCCTGCCGATGTTAAACCTGCTCTAGCAAAAGCGATAAATGCAATATTGCAGGTAAAGTTTTCCCCATTTGGCCTAACTTTTTTTTCAATAACTCGGTGCAGTATTTCAATAGTCATAACTCATAAACCAATATACACTCAAGCCGTCAAGCTTACCCATTTTCCAGTCTTCTGTATATTGCGATGCTTGTGATTTTTTTCTTCTATTTGTTGTATTGGTTCATTCCACCATTGCATTTCCCCCTAATTTTGTTGTATCCTGGCAAAATGAATTGAAACCTTTTTATTGCTGTGGTATCAATCTTGTGTGGTGTTAATGCAATTTTGTATCGACCTGTTTGTCATTGGATACCTATGTTGTTTTTGATAAGTTATTGCACTGTTTATTTCCAGTGATTGTTCGTATTTATTCATTTGTAGCTTTTTTGTCTTACTAATGTTGCCCTTACCAATTTCCATTTTTCAGCCTGTTCGTGACCACTTCAACAACAACAGTGAAGCCAAAGTGCTGCTTAACACTGTCAAGGTACATTTTTTAATCCACTATCATGAATGTTAAAAAGAAACTCTGGTTGTTGTCTGGCTACACTCTCTTCACTCACACGGTAAGACTGAGTAACTTCTTCCATCCTCATGAGTCATGCCTCATGCTCCCACTGTGTACTGTCTCGGATTTGATTTTAACAAAGCGATTTCTGATCTCTATAGTATTGATATCATGAGTACTGCATTTTCTTGATATCTGCTTGCGCCTCAAGCATATTGTCGGCACTTGATTCAGCAGGCATAACTGTGCAAAGTTCGATTAAGATAGAAGAAAACGGACTTGTCTAACTTGAATTTCAATTTTGTCACAGTTACTCTTAAGTCATAATAATAATATGCGTCTACTGATGATTGTTACTCCCTCTGTATTAAAATACATGACGCCCCTCTGCATTGTTTTGCTCTCAAGAGCGTCATTTATAAAAGAATGCAAAACAATGGAGGTAGTATTGCGTACATTGTTCAATTGCGAGGAAATTAATGGGAACATTTACTCTTTTGCAGAAGTACAGAGTAACCAATTGAGGAGCAACCAAGAACTTCAGGCATCCTGATCCATATATACTTAAAGCTATTTCCTGGGGAATTTCGCTGGCGCAAATTTTTTTTGGCGGACCGAATACTGATCCATTGCTAAGAAGCATCTTACAAACTCTGTTCGAATTATGTATCGCTCACTGTACAACCTGTCTGTTATAGTGCTGTGTCTTGTCAAAAGTAAGACGTGCTCCATTGCGAAACCTTGTCTCCTCGCAAGGGCTCCTACCCTTGTGAAAATTGGTGGAATTGTTTTATCGTGTGATTCTTGTGAAATTTCTTGTTGGAAGGGCATGCGTTATCTGCTCCAGTGTAGCTAAAAGAAATGAAAGGGTGTGAAGATTGAAGACTGAAGATATATCGTGAGGTTAAATCCAATGTATCGATCGGGTTAGCCAGAAGCCAGCTGAAACCTGTGGTTGACTTCTGGTGGATTTTTTTGTCTATTTACTCCGTGCATTATCCATGTGCCTAACACAAGCTGCAATGAATCGTTCCAGCTACAATGTAGCCATCACGAAGAAGCTGAGACACCCAAGCACACGCAATATCCAAGCAGGTAGTTCCTGAGCAACTGCAGCAAGTTCATTAATTACATGGTTTCGAGGTTGCCCATGGAAAAAATGGTGGTGGCCCGCGAGAAATATGAGCAACAATTTCTTTAGCTTAATGTCATCCTCATTCAAAATCGACTAGGAGCCTCCGTATCTTGGTCTTGGTCCAACGGTACGAAAATACAAACCTCTCCGTGGTGTTAAACCGTCTGTAAGCAAGAAGAGACCAGCTACGATTTTAAAAGGGAAAATTTGCTCAACAATATTACAATGATGTATAAATTTGAAAATAACATCCAACGTGAGGATGGTAGGTGGGTCATAGGGTTACATATCAGTGACAAATCGATGTTATTTTTTAACCCGTAGTATCTGTGTAGTGTTACTAAGCAAATTATCCTATTTTAAAAATGTTGATGTTGTAGCAAGACGATTCAGGTCATCGATGGAAAAAAAAACCGACGGTCCAAATATAAGTTGTACTTGTAGGCAATGTGAAATCTAAATTCATTTTCTTCCAAAAGATTCCTACACTTATTTGAAATCAATTCTAGACGACGTTCTCTTGATCTAACGGTACAATAATCAAAACCTTACAAACCATAATAACGATGACAACATGTACACTTTCTCTTAGTCTAACGTTACAAAATTCAAAACCTTACAACTGTCAAGTCACGATAACATTGACAATCTCTATACTAAAAGATATGAGGTGTTTCCGTCGAATCATAACAACGATGACAACACGTATATTTTCTCTCAGTCTAACGTTACAAAAATTAAAACCTTACAATTGTTGAGTCACGATAACATTAACAGTCTGAAAGACATGGGATGCTGAAACACGCGACGCGAGGATTAAAATCGTGAGCTCCAAAGGTTTCCAAGAGGGATGGTGATGCTAAAATAAAGCGAGAGAAACCCGAAAAAAAACCTCTCTATTTGTTTGTCCGATAAAATGCCACTTGCCAGGAGCGTCTCCATTCTTCCCCTCAGACACCTTCCAATAAAACGCCACCGCCCCACCCGTCGGAGCCGGCCGCCGGGATGCCTCAAGATTCGCGCCCAGCCGGGATGCGCCTCTTCGGCGTCACCATCGCGCCGGCGCCGGCGCCGGAGGCGGATCCCCCCGACCGGGATCCGAGTCCGAACCCGCCGGTGGCGGTGAGGGAGGACGTGATGCGCAAGTGTAAGAGCATGGGCAACCTCGCCGCCGCCGCCGCCTCCGCCTCCGGAGACGCTGGAGGCGCCGGCGACGGGTACCTCTCCGATGGCGGGCTGCTGCAGTCGTCCGGGAAGCGGCGGAGGGCGCAGGAGAGGAAGAAAGGTGCCGCCTTTTCCCTCTTTCCTTGTTCTTAAAAATCTCTTCTTTGATGCATAGATAAATACAAATAGACAAAGATCTGGTGATGAATGGTCTCGTTTCCGTCGTAGAAATGTTTAGTTTGATTCTAGCATGTTTGGATGTAGAAAGGCGCGACCTTTCTTGTTTATTTTTTTTGGGTACGTTTCCTGGATTGGCTGGACGCAGAAATGCTATTCCTTTGTATCTGTGCATGCATTAGCTGGGAGAACTAGCAAGGATTGGCTTCATTTATAGCAGAGTCTATTGATTTAGGTATATTGATGTGGTAGATTTCGATACCGTGGATGGTTTGTTCGTCGAATGGGGAAAGTTTATTCCCTTGTTTTATACTTATGTTGTAGCTTAGCTTGCATCTACCATCCGTTTCACCGTTCTTTGCGTGTTGATTCATTGAATACGTAATACGCAAACCTCTTTCGTTGTTGTTTTGTGCTTTGTTTGTATATAGACTCCATGTGGCTGTTCTTGCATGTTGGTTCATTGAATTCGTAAAGCTCCTTTATTTGTGCTCCAGCTGTAAATATAGCTTTGCCTTTGTACGTAGCCTCCATTCTGCAATTGTTTGCGTAGCGATTCTTTTTTGTATTTGATCCAATGATCTGGACTGGTTGGTTTGTCTTCTTCCATAATAAAGTTTGGATTGGCAGTATAGTCTGATGGATGGTTGGGAAATATTGAACTGATCAGAGAGTCCCTGGTTGGAATTTGTATTTGTATTGATATTTTGTGATGTACACTAATTCATCATATAAGGATTAGGTATGAGCGCCTTTTAGTCATTCAAGACAGGAGGTCGAATAAGACAGTCATCAGACCTGTGCTTGATTTACGTCATGGTGTGCGGCCATGTCAAGGCAGTGTATTGCTTGCGTACTTGTGTTTACACCATCACAGGCTTAGGAAAGAAAAAAGTTTTGATATGTTAGCTCTGGTGAATGTTGTGGAATTAGAGATAGGATGGATTCTTGTTATATTGTGCTCAGGAAAGACAAGGTCCTTGTCTTTTGTAGAGGAAAGTGATGACGTGTGCTGCCGAATGCCTGTGCCGGGTTGGCTCATATACTGTTAACCAGACAAATATTTCCATGGTCTTCATTCCACTTGTCAGGGACACAATTGTTCTATTAGTGAAATCCTCTATGCCTGCATCGCACTGATGCACACAACCTTACTTCATTCCATCTTGTGCAATGGCGCTTTCTCATAATGCATGAGTTACCAGGTTAGGTTAGGAAATTTTTTAGGGCCTCATTTTTCTAGTGACCAAGGTGATATAATGATACCCACACTGAATGTTATTGACTGCCTGCAGTTATTGTTATATTTGATCGGTTATTAAAATGGCTAGTCTGATTTATCTTAGATATATATTTGAGCAACTATTATGCATGCATGCATACCTAGTGACTGTTTAGATGGAAATAAAATTCAAAGCCAATTAGGTACTTATTTGTCAACATGGTTTCTAATTTTGTACTACTTGACTATCATTTTCTGCTTGGTCCCGACTAAAACCTTCCATATTAAAGCATCAGTTTAGACTTTGGAATAATATCCTGCACTGCAATGTTTTTAATCAAAGCATGGCACCATGGTTGGGAGTTGAGGGATGTTTTTGCTCAATAGACTTGAATGGATGACGAAGTAATTCATATATATCTGTACTTACTCCTTATATAAAACATATAGTAATCAAGAGTTAAATGCAACTTCTATTTGGATGCTAATACAACTGCAATGACCTCAAATATCAGATGAGTGTAAACTGATTAAAAACACGTGAATATCAGCAGGACAATAGAAAAATGATTTCGTAATATTCTTTGTGCAAATCGGTAAGAAGGATGATGTACAGTTGCTATTCAGGTTTTGGATTCTAGTAAAAGCTAGATTCAGGAATTGCTAAGAAAGAAGCTTTTAATGAAGCTAAGAAATGTTGATTGTTCTAAGCAGTTATGGAGATTTCATTGGAGCTTTTGCATAAGATGTTATTTATTTGTGCACTTAGGCTTATCTCTGCACTGATCCCAGTTTAGCAGTGTTGTTGATAGTGGAACTGTTGAAGTACTTCAAAACATACCGTGATAAGAGTTGGTCCCTGCAAGGATTAGCTCACTGTCATGAACTTTAGTTCATGACGGGGTAAATAAAGCACAGAAGAGGGTCGGGACGACTCTGCTTGAAGGAGATGAGATACTAGAATAGGGAGAAACAGACCATAGATGAGAGACAATCCTTTTGATGAGACCAACTCTTATCTCACAAATTACAATGTGTAGTGTGGTAGCAACAAAACTAGATAGTGGGTATGGGGTACCCTTGATGAGACCAACTCTTATCTCACAAATTACAATGTGTAGTGTGGTAGCAACAAAACTAGACAGTGGGTATGGGGTACCCTTTAGTCATGGGAGGACCGAACGGGAGAGGAGCCAAAGGCATAAGATGTGTGAGTGTGTTGTATTATTGTTAAGAATGAGGGAGCCCCCCTTTACATGCCCATGGGGGGCCATATATATAGGGGCCCCTTCTTGCTCTTACCTTACATTGAGAGAGAGAGGGGGCATTTAGGTACATTTATATAGATACACCATATGGACTTACCCCACACACATGTAAGATTTTCCCTAGGGCCCACTAATATTCCTGACGACTCTAGGGGGTGGGGTACTCTTGGGGCACTCCTCCGACATGTAGCCTTTTATAGGGCTGAATCGACTTGTCCCATAAGATTCAAACTCTATATCTAGCAGTCCAGTCTAACTCAAACTCTTAAGAATAACTTCCTAATCACAACTAACATCACAACTGGAACAAACTAATAGATATTGTTGCTCGGGATTTGCGTTTCAGTAATTCCTTTGCAGCCGCTGCCACCTATGTGGCCCACTCCCATGACACTTGCATATTGATCTATTTGGTAAAACTTTACGTACATGAAGTGGATGCCCCCACTCCACTATGGTTAGTTGGTTACTGTAATTTATTTGTAGAAGCAGTAAAATTTCCCTTACTGCATTTGTTTTCCTTGATGTTTTTGCTGGTTATTCACTTTTTCTGCAAATTCTTGTCTTATAGTTCTCTTTTAGACCATAGGAACATCCCCAACTTATATTGACACTTGACAGCAACAAAACCGGATAACGTCTTATAATTCGTTTGGCACAGTTCTAGTAGCAAATTGTTCTCACAGCTAACTTGAGAGTAGGTTTTACCATATTATGTTGAAGAAGAGAATTAGAGAAATATTGATGTGTATCTGTTTTCTAACTGCAAATGCATAACATCTTTGTATATCTATTGCCATTCAGTTAATAGTTTTGTTGCCACTTTGCAGCTGTTCCTTGGACTGAAGAAGAGCATAGGACATTTCTTGCTGGTCTTGAAAAGCTAGGGAAGGGAGACTGGAGGGGTATAGCAAAAAAATTTGTTACTACCAGGACACCAACTCAAGTGGCCAGTCATGCTCAGAAATATTTTCTCAGACAAACTAATCCAAACAAGAAGAAGCGCAGATCTAGTCTTTTTGATATGATGTCCAATGATCTGGTACTTCTACTTTCTGCCAACATATGGAGTACTGCACTGACATCTGAACATTGTTTCTAATCAATGCTTTGTGCACTTGTGAATGCAGTCACCAGGACCAAATTGCCCCATCTTACCACCATCAATGGCAAAAGTACATGAGATGGTAGCTATGACTAAACAACTCCAGAGCAGCAGCTTGGTGAGTTCATGATACTGTTTAATTTTAGCACTCTAGTTTCAGTACTGAATTGGATATGGTAACCTCATTTTCAGGAAGGAGTCTCATCTTCAAACACAGCTAATCTAGCACCTCAAGTTGCAAGAGATCTTCCTCCTCCAGTCCCATCTTTTAAGGCAACAAATGTAGATACGAGTCTCAGCAAAATGAACCACATGGTAATGCTAGTATGATACTATACTATTTACCATTGTCAAAATATATTAAATGTTAATCTACTCCAAAGCGAGGTCCTAAAAGATGGCTAACAGATCACTACTGGTTTTTCTTTGACATATTAGATACTATCATACTAAACATCTTACAATATGTCAGGTGGTTAATTTTCATACTGACTCTGGATATTTTAGGTTTTAATTCAACTTTGTATTGTCCTTGGTATTCATTCGCATGTATGATTACCAATTTTATATTACCATATTGCGACTATGACATGGGCATATTTGGCTCAACATAAAGCCACAATTCAGCGAGTTATTTTGCTAATTGATCATGGAAACCAAAATAGTCAGTCATATTATAGTCGCTGAAAGGATGAATCGCGGGGAAAGTGTAGTTGCATTTTGGGGTTCACTACCAGACTCGGGGTTCGGAATTGCAGGGCACATTTGATATTCAGTGCTCCCAGTTACCCTCCATTGAAGAACCATCCAAGTCATCACCAAAAATTTGAGATTGTAGGGGCAAAGTTACCAATCCATATACAAAATATTCAGGTTCAAATTGGAAATAGACATGATGAAGAACGAATGGAAAAATAACCAGTAAAGAAAAATAAGAAAAAAAATGACTGTTGAGTGAACTTTTGTCTTTTCTGTCACTTGTGTGTAGTAAGACCTGCAATTTTGTTGGACGCTAGACCACCCTAATCCTTACCGTTTTTAAATTTTTGTAGAATCTTTTGCGATGATTTGGATGGTCGCTTGTCGGAGAGTGTTGGAGCATCGAATTGGTGGGCTGCACTGGATACCCCCTAGGAGTTATATACCCTTCCGCACTTTTAACATAAACTTATTATCCTAGTATATTAGCCCAAGTAACAACTAAAATATGTAAAATGATTCTGTTGGTGCCATCACTGTTCCAAAAGCTTAATGGTACAGTTGTTTCCAGAATAGTAGTCCCAAGTACCAACACAATCATTCTGTGTAATTAGGAGTTGGTAGAGTTACTTTTAATATTGAAGCATATGTGCAAAAATATGAGAATTATGATAAAACATTTGTAACTTCTAATATCAAGGTTATTTGGTGCCACAAGCACCACCAACAGTGCTACTGGAGGGGACTAGCTGGTATTAGAACAGTAGTCTTATTGGCAAATGCATGAGCATTTCTTACTTTATTGTTCGGTGTACTTGGTACCGAATGCCAATTACCACTACTACGATCCATGGTGTCAGCAACCGATATGAAGAACTTGGGCTTTTGTTCCTTCTTTTTATAACTCATATCATGAAATGCATATTTGTTCTTTTGCTACGTTTTTTGTGCAACATTTCGAATGTAATTAGCCACTGCCATGCTTATTGATTAGCTAACCTTCATGCCTTCATCCCCCTTGTCAGGAGGGCATCTCGAGGACACCCTTGCCGTTCAGACCGATTCCAATAATCGCTGAAGGGACATCTTCACCAACTCCCGCGACTGCCTACATAACAGCCCCGGCATTTCAAGCTAACCTGACTGCATGTACTACCGTTTTCCTGAGTCCGCAGAGTTATCCTTCACCATTTCCCCCTTTGAAGGCAGAGCCTCCAGCAGAGAAGGATCTGGAGCTGACAGTTGCCCCACCTTCCCAACAAACCATGACCAATATTTATTCCCAGAATGCGGTAGGCGTTATTCAAGTTGTTTAAACTATTTTTTTTGGGGAGTTACTATGTTATTGATAGTTGACGAAATAAACCTTAACATTTTATTAGTGATACATCAATAAAATCATGAATTAAAGACAATCATCGTCTGTAACTTTGTATGCTCCTCCCATCATCTCATATCTGCTGCCTTCTGTTCCAGCCGCCTAGGTTCTTGCCCATGTTGATGTGGAGCCCCCTTTTGCTGTTTTGATGTCACTTCCATATATGTTTTAGGAACTGGCATGTGCCTAACTGATTATTCACTGTGTTGGTATACCGGTTGGAATTGATCCAAGTTCAGGTGCATGCATGGTTCTCTGCATTAGGTCCAGGCTGATGGTAGAGCATGTTATCAGTGGAGAAAGTGACTGGAAAAAAGAGGAGAAAACAGAATGTTGTGGGGACTGTAGCATAATTGGCTCTGCACCTGAGCCTTTCTCATGGTCATGGGTTGGTAGCTTGGTACTTCAGTACTTGGTACTATGGTAGAAGAAAAGCTCGCCATCTGATTGGTGTAAATGTGCAAGGTTGGTTAAGAATCTTTTGTGAATGAGAGGCGTGCTTGGAAGGATGTATTCTGTAGGCATCTACAGGAAGAATACTAGGAAGATATACTTCGTTAAAATGCAAGATTGGGCATTTCTGGATCTTCCCTTTCCTATTTCTTCCAAGTGTTTTGACCATGAACAAATGGCGAATATCGCGCAAAATCCATGAACTCCACTGGAGATGAACTGTTGGGGATCCTAACCCTGCAAACTGCGCAAACCATTTGGGTAGTCACGCCTTTTCCACCTTCGACACTAATTCAGTCATTCTAAAAACACACACACACATACACAAAAGACGACAGCAGCAACAACAACAAAGTCTTTGGTCCCAAACAAGTTGGGATATGTTAGGAATAAAACCTCCTTAAGGTCAAAGAGACAAGAATCTTGTAAAAAAAACCCTATAAAGCTTATATGCCTGCTGCCATCTGAGCCGAGAGCCTAAAACACCGTCTCTAAACCTTTTTATGGTTCCGCTACGTGGATCATTAACTTCCATGCGCTCCTATCCAAAGCTAATTCTTTAGCTATATTCCAATCCCTCAAATATCTTTTAACTGCTTCCTCCCACGTCAGTCTTGGTCGACATCTGCCTCTTCTTACATTTTCAGTACGTCTTAAAATTCCACTACGTACCGCTGCCTTAGAAGGCCTTTGTTGGAGATGTCCAAACCATTTCAAGCGATGTTGGACAAGCTTCTCTTCAATTGGTGCTACCCCACCTTATCACGTATATCATCATTGCGGATTTGATCCCGCCTTGTGCGGCCACATATCCACCGCAGCATCCTCATCTCCGCTACACCCATCTTCTGTATATGTTGTCTTTTAGTCACCCAGCATTCTGCTCCATATAGCATCACAGGTCTAATCGTCGTCCTATAGAACTTACCATTTAACCTTTGAAGGACTTTTTTTTGTCACACAGAACATCCGATGCTTGGCGTCATTTCACCCACCCCACTCTAATCATGTGGCTCACGTCTTCATCAATCTTGCCATCCCACTGTAGCACCGATCCTAAATATTGAAACATGTCATTTCTAGGCACTACTTGTCCGTCCAGACTAACATCTCCATCATCTGCCTTAGCACCGTTGAAATCACACTTCATATACTCAGGTTTAGTCCTGCTAAGTCTAAAGCCCTTTGATTCTAGGGATAATTGGCTACAGGACACTGTTCATTGACCACATTTGCCATTGGACACTGAAAAAACATGCTGCAGCCAGATAGCACTCCAAAAACATGTAATTTGGCCCTAAGACACTGAGCCGCTTATTTTATTATTTCCCGGCCATAGTGGAGAGAGAAAGCATGCGAATTGTCCTTTTTGCCCTTCGGTCAGACTTGGTTGAGACGGACCATTTAGGCCCGCTCGCTCCTTACCCGGCCGGACTCGTTCTCTCTCTCGCCAGTCGCACTTTGACTCTCTCTCTCTCTCTCTCATGCTGGCGGCGGCGGCGGCGACTGGGTGTTGGTCGGCGCCGGGCATGGCGGGTGGTTCATTCTCTAGGTCTTCTTCCTCGCAGGAGGTGAGGCAAGACTCATGGAATGATAGACTCCCGTGCAAGGTGGCCCTTTGCGGACTTCTGGTGGTGAGCGCACCTCTTAACGACCTCCAATCCGGGCAAGAAGTTCTTCAAGTGCCCAAAGAATGAAAATGTCGGTAGTATTTGGTGTTTTGTTTGTACTTGGTTATGCATTTGTGTTGGAATTTGTCGGATTCAATTGATTGGTTTTGTACATTAGTTGATTTTTAGCTCCCGAACCATTGCAAGTTTTTCATGTTGGAAGATAAGTACGAAGCCTATTTGGTTGATAATGGTTTGTTCCCTTTTGACATTGGGATTCCTGATGATGCTATGACCCGAGTCTTTGGCGTGGCGGCCTCCATGGAAGCCCTCCTAGATGAGTTGAAGGTGGCTGTTAAGGAGGTCCAAGAGACCATGGAAGAAATGAAAGGTTCCATTGTTGCAATTCCTCCCGTTTTGACTGCGATGAGGAATACTATGAATGGAATGTATGGTGAGATGAAGGGACTGAGGTTTGGGATGGCTGGCAATGTGGTGAACAAGAACCGTCGCTTGCGTGAGAGGATGATGATGCTTGGCTGGTCGATTGTCTTCCTCCTTGTGGCTATCCTGGTAGTGTCTCTTATGAAGTAGATTTAGATGTGAATGTTAGGAATATCATAATGTAGATGTTAGGCATGGCACTGAAATGGTGTATGTAATGAGGAACCCAGAATTTCCCCTATGTATTTTGATGACAATATTATGGCTTGTAATGCTGAAATGGTCTATGCAATGAGAAACCCAGAATTTCCCCTATGTGTTTTGTTGACAATATGCTGTCTTGTAATGCTGAAATGATGGTCTATGTTGTAATGGAAAAACTTCAATATTGACATGACATAACCATGGTAGAACCATACCAGAACTAAACATTGAGATATTCCATACCAAAAGTACTGGATTACATGACATATTCAGATGTCCAGAATTCATGTTCAACTCCAGAAGTATTGGATTACATGTTCAACTCCTCAACTCCAGAAGTACATGCACTAGCTGTCATTACTCTTACAAAAGCCACTAGAACTCAGTGGATTACATGTCCATAATATTCTATATCCCTAAACAAAAGTCTTCCTTCTTCTCCCATCCATGCCAAGCATTCCCAGAACTACTTCAGATTGACTTGCCTAGCTTCCCAGGACTGCTTCGGCTGTTGATGAACAAAATGTTAGAATGCAGTATAGACATTTACAGACTAGTAAGAACCTTACAAGATGGGAAGACACAAGATTTTTACCTCCTTGTTACTGGACCAGGGACTGTGAGGTATTCCAGACAAAGGATTGGAGGAGCATCTGATTCATTCCTAGCGACTGCTTTCTTAGCTACTTTGCAAGTCTTTCTCTTTGGCTTTGGGGGTGCAGGTTGAGGAGCATCTGGGTCATCAACAGGCTCATTGCATGTCTTCATCATGTACCCAAACTGTCCACACCTCTTGCACTTGGTTCTCCTTTTGCCAGAACCTCCTTCCTCAGATCCTTTGTACCTTCTTTTTCTTGGCCTTCCTGCTGCCCTCTTGAGTATAGGTGGTCACAGCCTGAATCCTAAGTCAACCTTGGGCCATTGATGCTTGTCTGTCATTGGCATCACTAAACCTGCATATGTTGCCTTGAATTTGTCCACACTATAGTATTCATGCATATATCTCTCAAGTTCTTCATTTCTCTTGAACAAGATGAGGCAAATAGCATGAGTACAGGGTAGTCCAGTGAGCTGCCACTCCATGCAGCTGCATTCCTTAGCATTTAGATCAACTGTATGCCTCCAAGTAGTCAAGTCTTTATTGGTGCCACCAACCTCTCCTGTGAAATTATGACTATGGAAGATTTTGAATGGCAGGTTTCAGCTCTTTGCATTGAGTACTTTGATGACATGGGGTAATATCAATCCCTGCAGCTTGTCAGCAAGGTTTCTCCTGGTGACATCTTCTGCATGATCATTTGCCTGATTCTATCCATCAACTCCATAACAGGGAGTGATTTCTCATGCTTCACCCAGCTGTTGAATGTCTCTGCAATGTTATTTGTGACATAGTCACATTTACTTGCAGTAGAGAACATGCTCCTGGCCCATAGATGCTTGTGGTTCTCCTTAATCCACTCTATGGCTCTAGGTGATGCTTCCTCCATTACCTTGTAGTGCATGTCAAAGTTGACCCTTTTGTAAGCCCTGGAGGCAGGCCACAGATGCTTTTGGAAAATCTCCCCATGAAACCTCTTCTGGAAATTTTTGACAAGGTGCCTCATACACTCCCTATGTTCAACCCCATTGGAGAATATCCTAGTAACTCCAATATCAATGCATTTACCTGCATCTGTAGATATCACCAAGCCAAGGGGTGAACCAATGGCTCTGTGCAAATTCTGCATGAACCACTGCCAATTCTCAGTACTTTCTGATTCAAAGACTCCATAAGCCACTGGAAACATCCAATTGTGGCCATCAATCCCTGTGGTAGATGCCAACTGACCCCTCCACCTACCAGTGAGCACAGTTGAGTCAATGGCTAAGTAAGGTCTACAACCATTAAGGAATCCATCAACACAAGCCTTGAGGGCAACAAACATCTTGCTGAATCTCATCTTGTTGCCAACCCGCTCATGCTCTATCTCTACTATGCTGCCAGGACATCTCCTCTCTAATTCTGCCTTGAAGCTGAAAACATGTTCAAAACTATCCTCCCATCTGCCTAATATCTCATCCAATGCCATTTGCCTCCCATCCCAAACAACATAATATGATATGTTGATTTTGAATTTCTCCTCTAAAAACTTCTTCAGAGCTGTAGCACCAATTGTAGGATCCTGTCTCAACTTTCCAATAACCCTTTCCCTGACCCATGCATTGGTAGCCATACAGTTCTTCTCTACTTGGCTAGAGCTTGGACATGAATGTTTGTATGGCATCTTCCTAATCTGCAAAGGAAAGCATTAGACATGAGTACATGACAAAAGATGTATACTATGAAAACAGAAAGCTTACCATCCAAGTCCTTCCATCCTGAAGCCTTGACGCATGTATCCTCCACTTGCACTTCTTGGCCTTGCAATGTGCTCGGTACTCGATGCCTCATTGTAGGTAGTCGCAAGTTGGACCTCATTAAGCATCGCATATTGCCTTATACACCTCTTAAAGCATTGACCATCCTCAAAAGTAATTCCAACATCTATGTTAGGATTCTCTATGTCGATTACATGAACATTAGGCCGACAACCACCTCATCATCAATCAAGACTCACTTTGATCATCATCACCTGGCACGTACTCCTGGTCTGAGGTATCATCACCTGACATCAAATCGTTGTACTGAAGCCGCTCATCATCCACACCTACATAATCTTCTTGGTCATCATCAGCCTCAGCCCATTTGTCCACATCAGCAGCAGCAGGTTTGCAAGGTCCTGGCTCATTGTCTGGGCAAATTGTGCTATCTTGTGTTGGCAAATCAGGGACAGATGGCAATGTCTGCTGTGAGGAGGTGGCCAGGTTGCTAGTAGTTGCCTGCCTACATCCATTGGAACCAGATACACTAACAACTAGAGGGAGCCTCCTTATGTCCTAGTACATGTCAAAGGCATCAAGCAGTGCTGAGTCAGAAGCAACCTCGGTATATCTACTGCACTTTTTATTCCAAATGGTGACAGCAAGTGTTTGGTTGCTTCCATGTGGCACCTCATCGTCAAGATCTTTCAGCAAGTCAAGGAAACAGCTAGTATCCCTGTCTAAAACCCAGTTAATGTCCCGGCTAACATGGTAGTCCTGCCTACCATCGTCAGTGAACTCGACATAAGCACCAACACGCACAGCTACTCTGCATGCCACTCCCGAATCCATCCTACGCACATTAGAATGGAACGAAGATAGCAACATCAGAGCACAACCCTAACATCAAACCGCAACCCTAAATCGATGCGCATTACAACGGGACGAACATAACAACATCAGCGCCCAACCCTAAATCGACACACATCAACCCAGATCTAAACTACACACACCAGATCAACACCAAATCGATATGAGGAAGAACCTTACCCATCGGGGACCCATGAAAGCTTCACAGGCTTCGACGGGGAGTCCGTGCTCCTGAGGCGCCGCATTTTCGACATCGGCGCCTTCATCTCCGGTAGACCTTAGCCCTCACCAGCACATGCTCCAGCCGAATCCGAAAGGTGGTGACGGGGTGGCGACGGGGAGAGATTTGGGGGAGAAGAAATGTGAGGGAGAGATAGAAGAATGTGCAAGCGGCGAGGAGAACCGTTTCGTTAGGGTTCGATCGCACCGGGGGCACTCCAGTCTTTTCGGAAATGTTCTCTCTCCCTGTGGCCGAGAAATGATAAAATAAGCGGCTCAGTGTCTTAGGGCCAAATTACATGTTTTTGGAGTGCTATCTGGCTACAGCACGTTTTTTCAGTGTCCAATGGCAAATGTGGTCAATGGATAGTGTCCTGTAGCCAATTATCCCTTAATTCTAAGGTCTTCCTCCACATCCCCGGATTTCTATCGACACCTATCCTACTCTCATCAACTAACACTACATCATCAGCGAAAAGCATACACCAAGGGATATCTCCTTGTATGTCCCGCGTGACCTCATCCATCACTATGGCAAAAATGTATGGGCTCAATGCTAACCCTTGGTGTAGTCCTATCTTAATAGGGAAATCACTAGTATCACCACCACATGTTCTAACATTAGTCACAACATCTTGGTACATATCCTTAATTAGGGTAACATACTTTCTTAGGACTTTTTTTCCTTTGGAGTGCCCACCACATGACCCTTCTTGGTACTTTGTCATAGGCTTTCTCCAAGTCGATAAACACCATGTGAAGATCCTTCTTTTGCTCCCTATACCTCTCCATCAACTGCCGTGTCAAGAAAATCGCCTCTGTGGTCGACCTCCCAGACATAAAACCAAATTGGTTTGTCGTCACGCTAGTCACTCTTCTTAAACGGTGCTCGATCACTCACTCCCAAAGCTTCATTGTGTGGCTCATGAGCTTAATTCCTCTATAATTAGTACAACTTTGAATGCCTCCTTTATTTTTAGAAATTGGTACTAATGTGCTCCTCCGCCACTTGTTAGGCATCTTGTTCAACCTAAAAATGCTATTGAACAAATTAGTTAGCCAAATGATCGCCACTTCTCCCAGGCATTTCCACATCTCGATAGGAATGTTATCAGGCCCCAACGCCTTACCCACTTTCATCCTTTTTAAGACCTCTCTTACTTCCGACTCCTAAATTCTTTGAACAAACAGTCTAACGGTGTCATCAAAAGCATTATCCAGTTCAATCATACTATTGTCATTGTCATGATTGAACAGCTCGTTGAAGTAATCTCTCCACCTATCCTTGATCTCATTGTCTTTCACCAACAGTCTATTAGTGTCGTCTTTGATGCATTTAACTTGGTTGAAATCTCTCGTCTTCCTTTCTCGAAGTTTAGCCATCTTGTAGGCATCCTTCTCGCCCTCCTTTGTACTTAGCTTCTGGCCAGTACATCTTGTAGGCATCCTTCTCGCCCTCCTTTGTACTTAGCTTCTGGCTAGTAAATTTCCTCATAGGCCTTGCCTCGTGCCTCACTTATCGCTTTCTTTGCCTTCTTTTTTGCTGCTTTGTATTTCTGTACGTTGTCGTCGCTCCTATCATGGTGCATATGCTTGTAGCATGTCTTCTTCTCCTCGATAGCCTTTTGCACTTCCTCGTTCCACCACCACGTGTCTTTAGGTTCGTATCTTGTCACTCGGGTCACTCCAAGCACCTCCGTAGCCACCTTCCTAATGCGAGATGCCATCTCTGTTCACATACTATTCGCTTCTCCTACGTTCCATATTCCTTCCGCGATCATCCTCTCCTTAAACGCTTGTGAGGCGTCTCCTTTGAGTTTCCACTACTTTGTCCTCGTGGCTCTGGCGACCTTAGCCCGTCAAACCCGTGTCCTAAAATGAAAATCGGAGACTACCAACTTATGTTACTGGACAACACACTCTCTAGGTATAACCTTACAGTCTATGCAAGCTCGTTTGTCCTCCCTCCTAACAAGGACAAAATCGTTTTAGTTAGAATGCTGCCCACTACTAAAGGTAACTAGATAGGAATGTCTCTTTCTAAAAAAGGTGTTATCTATCATAAGATCATAGGCTATGGCAAGGTTTAAGATATCTTCTCTCTCTTGGTTTCTATCACCATAACCAAAACCCCCATGCAGCCTTTGAAACCCCCCACTAGTTGTGCCGACATGACCATTGAAATCGCCTCCTAAGAAAAGCTTCTCACTATTAGGCACACTTCTAACTACGTCATCTAGGTCTTACCAAAATTGCCTCTTAGCGGCCTCATCTAGACCTACTTGTGGAGTATATGCGCTAATAACATTCAAAACCAAGTCGCCAAAGATTAGCTTGACTAGGATAATCCTATCCCCCTGTCTCCTCACGTCGACAACTCCGTTCTTAGGCGCTTATCGATTAAGATGCCCACTCCATTCCTGTTTCGTTCTGTTCCAATATGCCACAACTTATAGCCAGTATGCTCCACCTCCTTCGCCTTTTAACCCATCCATTTAGTCTCTTGAACGCACAAGATATTTATATGTCTATATCCATATCAACTAACTCTCTTAACTTACATGTTAAGGACCCTACATTCCAACTACCTAGACGGATCCTACTCTCCTCGACTAGCTTCCTTGCCCCTCGCACTCGTCGAGTAAAGTGCAAAGGCCCTTGCATATTTTCCACTACATCCGGGCGACGACGTAGCACGTCACTAAGGGAGTGACGTCCCAACCCTTGCTCATTTATCACCACACCTAGGTTCCGATATGGCGCGTCGCTAAGAGGGTTATGCCCCCAACAAATTATCAATTTTGGGTTTCATTCCATGAAAATATGACTTGATTTTTACGTTGGCTCACTAGGCCTAACACAATCCTCCTCTTTTTTCCTGGCTTAGGACAGGCTACGTAGAAAACTACACAGGCAGAGTTACACATACACAAAAGAAAAGAAATAAAATCAAAGAGTGCCATTGACTCCACTCTCCTCCAGCCTTATCATCTGAGCATCAAACTGTCGGTTCTCAAACCTGAAAAAAGAAACAGAAAAATCCTAACAGAAAATTGTCGGCCTGCCATGGCCACTACATTTCAAAGCCTAACAAACTCTGATGTTGGAAGCAAGAGAGGCACTCAGAAAAGGAAGGGAAGGAAAGATCATCCATGCATGCCACATGCCTCATCCAATTCGTGCCTGCATTCTTACGAAAACCACTACAAAATCATGACACTAGACACTAGAATAGAAAGAACAAGACTCATGCTAATTTTTCTTAGAAAAATGCACACACTTTCCATGGAAGCAACAGCAAGAAAGAAATTAAGAAAAGGAAGAGCTGCGTGCTAGCTTTAATTCGTCGGTCCATAGTGACTTGTGATGGATCGATCGATGGAGCTGCATGCGACCCACGAGCTAATCCTTTGTTAAAAGTCCAACTCCACCTAATTCATCACACAAGCTAATTAAGCTAGCAAAATATTATTATCAGCCGATAATTAAATCAGTCCATGTTGCGTCAAACATTGTAAGTTGCATATTCATTTTCTTCGACGAAATCAATCAATTAACCAGCTCAGCTAGACATTAATCGTGCAGGGATTACCTTTCTTCCTTACGTGCATGTTCTTCGTGCTGTTGGTGGAATAATATTGTTGTTTAGTTTTTGTACCATATCTAGCTAACAACGGCATGATTAATTACATGTTCAGTAATAACTCATTGTCAAAAAAAATCGACCAGGTAGTAAACGATAATCCTAATTGATCTAATTAAACCTACTTAATTCTTCCAACTCTTTCACGCATGGCTTACAATTTGATGCAACAAACTATGACAAGAATATTATTTAATTTTGCCCTAAATTATATATCTAACTCGACTGGCATGCATCTTTGGTGTCTTTTGAACTAAAGGCAGAGACGGCCATGCGAATCCAGAATCAGACATGACGATGCATATCACCACTGCATGCATTTCTGTCGGATCTGGATTTCGCAAATCCAAATCCTCTGTGCAAATACCGTGCTATTCCCTGGATCAGTAGATAGCACTCATAGACACATTGCTGAATCATTTCACACATGACGTAAAACCATACTATTCATTAATTTAGCATATCAGAGTTTATATAGACCGCATCGGGTTAAGTTTTACAATAAGGGCCGAACATGCCAAATGATTACATTACAAAAGCGAAAGCGACAACGAAAGCAAAAGGGTGAAAGCACATCTCTCCACAAGCAAGCAACTGGGGAAACCCGTGTGCGTCCGATATTATCCGAAAATTCAGATAATATAGGATGCACGCAAGCACCGACGAGGTCATCTAGACTGAGGCGAGACCTAGACTAAAGAAATTAAACTACTCCTCATCATCTCCTGGCGCATGATGGCAGTAGCACGGGCGTACGCACGCGTGCGTGGGCATAGAGGGCAGGGGAGTAGTTGGCGGAGGCGACAAGGCGGCAGGGAACCAGGGAGCGGCACATGCGGGTGACGCGGGCGTGCACGCGGTGCTGCAGCGGCACAGGCCGGCCGGGAGAAGAAGAAGGCAGGAGGGAGGATGTCTTGGGCTGGCTGGGCCGAAAGAAGAAAAAAGGCTAGGCCCAAGGAAGAAGAGAAGTGGGCTGAGCCCAAGGGAGGGAAAAGGTATTCAGAACTGAGAGCTAAAACCGAAAATTAAAGTTTGAATTTGAATTTTGGATTTGAGCTTTTGAATTCAAATGAAGTTCTTGGGTACTGTTCACAGTATGAAAAAGGGCTGTTACAATTTCTTACTTTAATGTCGTTTTCTCTCTTGGACGAACATAGTTTTCAACATGGACCTCTGCCTTCTTTCATGAAGAAGTGTTCCTCCAATTAACTATTATTTAATCAGTTGTTCTCAATGGCTAGGTAGCTATGAACTGAGCCAGCCAGTGAGTAGCTAGCTCATTGTGCCCTGCTGGCTAACGTAGCACCTAACATTCATTGGAGAAAGTCACACATATGTAATGTGTGTGTGTGTGCGCAATCGATGTGACATGTAGGGAACATTCTTGGATGGCGATGACGATGACGATGCAATAAGTCATCAATTAATCTCAACAATTGACAAAAATCATGCTTGGTTTTTAAGGAACTAGCTAGCATATATATGTACTATATATTAATTGTACCAGAACATTTGGGCATGTAACAGTTAGTACTAGTACTGTACTCTATGGTTTTGGAGGTCTCAATAGTACTCTAGCTTGATTAGTTGGCACGTCAACCCATTAATTAAGTAAGACTTTCATCGACACTAAGCTGCTTGATGCTATATACATGTTGCCTTTTTGTTAAGTCATCTAGCTCCAGCAATATCATATTGCATCCGATCGAAAGTATATGAATGTTCTTTGGTATATATCGAACGTGCCAAGTGCAAGCGCATGTGTAATATCGGAATATTGTTAAGTTGTAACTGTATATATGCGGATGCATATGGAAATGTTAGTCTATATAAAATTATGACTTTAAGTTGTGAATTAACCACATGATTCCATACATTATTGAAAAAGAGAGAGATGCTAAAGTTCACATATGCATGTAGGAAACATTACTAGAGTACTATCGCCAATTATCCTCAGCCATAACTATATATAATTATATTATACAAAAAAGCAAAAAAAAAATCATAGTGATTATTTCTAACTTTTGGTTAGTAAACACCGCAATGGCCGACATGATCTTTCACACACACACACATCTCTTACGTAGCTAGCTAGCTCGCTCGTGCATGAACCGGATGACGTAATTAACATATACAGCGTGAGAATGGAACTTCCTTAAGTATGTTAAATATATGCCCATGCATGACATCACTCGCCATGGACGTTCTATACATATGAAAGTTATGTTTAACATTCAATTAATTAAGCACACACACATGCATATATATCCCGTTCTTACATAAGAATTCGAAAACAACATAGTAATAGAAACAAGAAAGTAGTTGATAACTAGCTAAAAAGTCCATGCATCCATAACCATGCATGCCCAATTAATAGAGCAAACAAACACAAGAAACCAAAAGAGCAAAGATGGGCAGGCTCCCTTTCTTTCTGTTTTCCCTTTCTTTTCCTGTCATGATCTTCCTGTTTATTATAAATTCACTTAGATACATCAATCAAATTACACTCCAATTGCCATTATGCCATGCAAACCATGCATGCATACGACTTGATCTCTTTACAAAAACCCAATTAACACACAGTTCTCTTCACTCCAAACCAAAAAAACAAAAACAAAAAAGAACAAATGGAGAGAAAAAAAATCAAACCCAATAAATTACGCGTGCCTTTGGAAAACCTCGTTATTTCATGTATAGACAGATCAGATCAGAGAGTGAGCTAGAGAGAGAGAGAGATCATAGATGAGCATATGTGCACATGCATGTACCAACTTAATCATGGTCATTTGGTCCCATAAAAAGGAGGGAGGGAGCACCACTTTGCATGGCCTCCAGGTTGGACGGTGTTAGTTCTTGATCCCACATGAACAGGTGCTGCGCCTCATCATCCCACTGGTCATGCCCTAGCTGCTCCTCCTCCTGCTGCTTCTGCTCGTAGCAGCCATTGGCCATGCCGGTCGCAGCAGCTTGGTCGCTGCCCTCATGGCCGCCGCATCCTTCCTCCCCTACGCAGTCCATGGCTCCCATGCCCATGCCGTCCACCAGCGGAGGCAGGTAGCTCGGCGCGTACGCCATCGCCGCCGTGAAGCTGGCGATGAACGGGTGCTGCCCCGCCGCCGCCGCCGTGAGAAGCGACGACGGCGGGCTGACGCTGGTGTCGAACATGAAGAGGGGGCAGTTGTGGGGCAGCCCCGTCGGCGAGTCTTGGCCGCCGCCGCCGCCGCAGCCGACCGCCAGCTTCGAAGGCAGGGTTAGGTTCTGGTTGATGATGGCGTCGAGCTGGTGATCTGTCGTGCTGAACGTTGGAACTTCCCTAAGATTAGCAGCGAGCATGTCTGATGTCGCCGTGCTGCATGGAGGGTTACTAGGGCTCGTCGTGTTAGCCGGCTTGCGAATCTTCTTCTTGATCCATGAGTTCCAGTAGTTCTTGATCTCGTTGTCGGTCCGGCCCGGCAAGTGGCTGGCAATATGGGCCCACCTGCAGAGAGATCAGAGATGTAGTGATCATGTATACATCACTAGGTCAATGTGTTGGTGTCATACTCATAGATATGGTTGTGTGATTTAATTTCTCACTCCTTCAATTAGGTGTTGCACTACTGACTACTTTGAAATCCTTTGTTTCGAAGAAACCCTACTCTTATACGTACTACTTGATTTGTTATAGTCGTGTTCGAGTGTAACTAGTAGAAAACGACGGCTAATATGGCACCATTTGTCATGTATGATGTCAAGCTGATGTATGTACGTACAACTTTGTGAGTGGAAATTGGAAATTAAGCTTGGAAAAGAGCTAGCTCTGGAGGCAATAAGCTTGTGGCAATGAGTACTATATATATCCTAAGACACTTCAAATCACCTTTTCTTTTGAGCAAACTTCAAATCACTTTTATCATGTGATGTTAATTAGCTACAAGATTATATTGGTAATTAAGTCGATACTGTCACCATGAAATGAAAATGAAGCAACAAGGAGAAAATTCTAAAGAGGATGAGGAAATCATCAATACCAATTAGCAGCCATGCATGCGTGGGGAATTGTCAAAGAACACAAATAATTGAGCATGAGAATGCATCAAATTACGATGAAATTAACATACCAATGTAGGGGGGTCAGAATGTCAGATTGCACCAAATTTGATTTAATACCATTCTAGAGCTATCTAGTTTAGCGAAAGGCCGAATAAAATATTTTTAAGCTCGATTAATTAGGTACTGATGGGCATGAGCTCCCGTGTCCTACCTGTTGCCAACAATGGCGTGGAGGCTGATGATCAGCTTCTCCTCCTCCGCCGTGAACCGCCCTCGCCTGATGTCCGGTCTCAGGTAGTTGATCCACCGCAACCGGCAGCTCTTCCCGCACCGTTGTAGGCCTACAGGACCATCACATTTCACAAGATTAAGCAATCAAATCACCCTAGCTAGCAATTCAGTGCGTTCATCCAAGAAGAAGCTAGCTAGAAATCCAAATCGATGTTCATTGCTCGCGCGAGATGGAGAGAGGCCGGCATACCGGCTTTCTCGGGGACCTCGCTCCAGCATCCATAGCCATGGGTGGTGATGTATCTGATGAGCTTCTCATCCTCCTCAGGAGACCAGAGCCCCCTCTTCACCTTCTGCTGGTTACAGCAAGAGTGATGCCCCATGCTGGCATGCACTGATCACCAGAACACTACACACCCTGGCCTCTCAATATAATTAGCTGTAGCTAGCTAAGTACACACAAAGGATATATCTGGTGTTGCACACCACACTGCTAGTTGCAATATATTGCTGTTACAACTATCTTGTAGCTAGCAACATGACATATCATGCATGAAAGAGCAAATGGTTGGTTGGTGCTTAGCCCTTTTAATATGAGCTCCTAGCTTGGCTCCTTCCTCTCTACTAGCTCCAGCTTCTGCCTCCTTCACTCCTCTCATAATTAATTACCATTTTTAGACTGATTTATTCGTTGATGCTTCCTGAGGGATCCTCTCCTAAGCAAACAAGCATGCAAGGCATCACCATGACACTTCCTTTGCATTTCCCTCGTGTGGGGCCCCACCCTCTCTTCCACTTTAATCGGTGCTTTCTATCATCTAACCCTACAGCGACATGGCATCAAACATAGAGAATGGTTGCTTCACTATTATATATGTAACATAGCTATATATACAACACTTGCATGGGCACATGGCATGACAATGTCTTGATCAGAAGTATACTGTATATTAATTGTATATCTAGCTTATACATGGCAGAAGTATGAAGCATGAGAGCACTATGACTAACCAGCTGTAGAAATCTACATGATATTACTGTCAAGTAGTACTTAGCTAGTATGAAGCAGGCATATGTATACACACATGCATATGTGTAGATGATGTTGTTGTCAAGAGAAAAGTATATACGTGCCTTTGGTTGCTGTCTCTTGCTGGTAGTTAGCAAGCAAATGTGAAGTTTGGTAGTTGACAATATAGGCGTGATCATGATGTTGGATTCGAATCTGTCATCATACTTGAAATGAACATTGATGTACGTCTTGATTGGGATTCAGATTTGTGTGTATATATGCATCATCTCGATAATCATCATTGCTATATAGGACTAAAAGCTAATTTTAATTTAATCACCTGACATTTTTCATTAAATGGGACATGCTTCCGTTATACCCAAACAAAGTACAAATTTTGAAGTGCCATATAGTTCAATCAAATGGAAACTACCTCCGTTGATCACAAAGAACGACCAATTAATGTGGAGACTTTTGTTAACAAGCTAGGTATGACAAATGTACCCAAAAGTAGTTTTGCCAAACAGACATAGTAAGTGAAAGAAGTGCAATTCCAGCATGCAAATTGAGCTGCTTTGAAGAGAAGTACACATTTTTTTCCCAGACGATATTTGCCGGGGCATATATTATTTTACAAATAATTAGAAACATACCTTTTTTCATAAAAAGCATGAATTAAGGTTTTTAAGATCTGTTAATCATGTCATATTATTCTTCGTAATAATCTGATAGTTTATTAAGATAGTGACCCTATATGCCTTTCTTAAGAGAAAATTGAATGCGCACACACACACACACACACACACACACATATATATATATATAGATATTAACAGAAATGATGAAGATTTGGTCCAACTTCCTTGCACCTAATTAATCATTAATAACCAGTACGAATAATGCTTAAGGATTTATGCAATTTATCTTCTAGGAAGAATAGGATCAATTTTGTAGTTATAAACTGATTTTACAAATCAATACACACATTTTGACTTGCTAGCTAACTTGTTTTTCCCTAAAGGAGGTTTTGGTTTTAATTTGACCTTTTGTACAATAAACAAAAAAAAAATCCCTGTGCGTAGCATCCTTCTCATGTAGTACTGTGGTCGACACGATAAGTTGAAGGTCTTCTTCCACAAAAAAGAGTTATCTAGCATATATAACACCCTTGTCACGCCATATATATATGAATATATGAAAGGCCCACAAGTCAGTGACGGGTAATTTCGTCGCCGGACACATAGTACACCGGATGGCCCCCGGCGGCCCCAGCGGCAGCTGCGCGGAGAACGGCATGTCGACGATGGACTGCACGGCCGGAGAGCGTGAGGAAGAGTGATCTCTCTTGTAAATGAAAAGCCGACCGTGATATGTATGATAGGGTGGACAGCAAAGCCGATACAGGAGACGTCCCCTTCAAATCTTGGCAACCATAAACTTCGCATCATCTGTACGACCGATCGATCGCTCGGTTTATTTCTGAGCATGATCATCATACTGAGCTGGGGTTGCGGCCAAAGGCAAGATTCTCTGATGATCTCATTAATTGTCACAGTGATCTTACAAGCTCATCCAATCAGTACTGTTCATCTCAGTCACTGCTGGTTAATTAATTGCTGAATTCTCTGCTCTGAATATCTTGAATTTCTTGATCCGTAGTAGTTGCTACTGTTCAGAATAATTCATCGAGCTGTATGCATGTAATGCTAGCTAATAAATATCAGCATGATTCTTGTACTGACAGAGCACTTGCTGGTGGACTTGATGATCTGATGAACAATTTGATTGTATAGTGCATCAGGACTAATTTTTGGCACCCTGTCAATCTTGATTTGTTCATTTAAAGTAGTTGCCGCTGTCTACAGCATGCAAATGTATATTCATAAAATGATATTACCATATTTTTTATAAAAAAAAAACAATTCTGAGGCTCGACAGTAGGAAAAAAGAAGCACCTATTAATTGCAAGGCTTCAGCCAGAATTTGGTGAAAACAGCTTTGTTCAAATCAGAAATCTCTCCTCGAACTAACTAAAAGAAGAAGAAAAAATCCCGACTCTAAGCAACTCCCAAGAACTTAATCTATCTCTATCTGATAAGAAACGCAAGACATCTCCCAATTGCCATTGTTCAAAGCAAAACAACCGTGAAATTTTTTAGCCTAGCTGGCTAGATAAGCTCTCGTATCATCGTTCATAAATCATTTGATCAAACTCAAATGCACACCACCAATTCAAGGACAGTACTAATTACCATGAAGTGTTCACTTATCTTAGTCATATACTATATCATAAATCTCTGATCAAACTCAAATGCAAAAAAAAAAAAAAAAAACGAGAACACGCACAAATTCTAACTTACTGTTCGTATGAAGTATTCACTGATCTTTGTTAAGTATGGGTGACTCATATCCTAATCAACTAGGACTTAAAGAAATGTTCCACAAGGATTCCTATATGAATCAGGATTCCTACTTCCTTTTAGAGGAGAACTAAGAACACTATAAAAGACCATGAGAGGTGGTCATAGAGAACACAAGCTACAAACCAACTCATCCAAAACAAGAGACGCACTAAAGGATTACATGCTACGTTATTCTTTAGCACTAGATTCTTGTATAGGGCAATGATCCGAGGATCCTAAAAGGTTCGAGAAGGTTATGAGAGAGCGACAATCCCTTATACTCTTTTGAGGTTATGCTTACGGTTGAAAAATCTAGCAGGCGCAAAGGCGAAGGTGCAAGCTGTTGGAAGAAGGAAGACGTGGTAGAACCAACCACGCGGTATTGACGAACAGGTGGAGCTCGGAGGCGGTACAAACATATGGCATAGAGGGTTGTAGGAACAGGAGGTGTGGTTAACCAAACTACACAACAAATGAGCTCTCAAGTGGAGTTTTTGGATGGGCTAGCCCGGATACCAACACGCACATTGCGGTGATGTGCATTAACCCCTGTGGTAGGGGCACTCCCAAAGGTGGGAGGAGAAAACCAAAAAAAAAGGTGGACCTAACTAGGAGCAAATGCTTTGAGGAGCACGATAACTTAAATCGATAAGGATCAAAGTGGAGATTGTTAAGTATGGGTGACTCATATCCTAATTAACTAGGACATGGAGAAATATTCTACAAGGATTCCTACTTTCTTTTGGAGGGGAACTACGGGCACTATATAAAGCTACGGGGGATGATCATGGAAAAACACAAGCCACAAACCAATTCATCCAAATCGAGGCGCGTGAGAGGATTAAATGCTAGGTTATTCTTTATCACTAAATTCTTGTATAGGGTAAGGATCAGAGGATCCTAAAAGATTCGAGAGGGTTGTGAGAGAGCGATAATCCCTTGTACTCTTTTAAGGTTGTGCTTACGTTTCATCAAATCCTTCTCTCTCGTCGTGATTATTTTGTCGATGTTATTAGGCGCTCTCTACAAGATTCATCTACTTCATTCTTGATATCATGCATGCTCGTGCCGTATCTCGCAACTCTGATCTGATCTGGGGGCTGCAGCACATAAGAAAGGGTATTAGAGTATAACAAGTGGTATCAAAGCCAAGGTCGGATTTATCAGATTTACGAGAAGGTCGGCAAAGTGTCAGGTGACACAAAATCAAGATCGATGTCTACAATGTGGAATCAAGTGGAGAATTTTGACGGTGGAGGAAATTTCAACTTGTGGCAATGTGTGGTGAACGATATCTTTGTACAGCAAGGGTTAATCGATACTCTTGAAAGGGACAAACCGGAAAAGACGTCCGATGAAGACTAGAAGGTGATGGAGCAGAAGGCTATCAGTACAATCCATCTATGTCTCTCCGATGAAATAAAGTAGTCGGTGATTAAGGAAAATTCGCCGAAGAAATTATGGAGCAACTTAGAAGAATTGTATATGGAAAAGTCACTGACAAACTAGTGGTTGCTAAAGCAGCAACTATTCAGGTTGCACGTGGAGGAAGGCACACGGTTCGTTGACCATCTTAATGTCTTCAATAAGCTTAACACACGACTAACTAGTGTGGATGGAATAATTGAGGAGAACGACAAGGTCGTCGTATTGGCGTCATCTCTACTACTATCATGGGGGCAATTGGTGATAAATATTCTAGTCGGGAAAAGCACTCTCAACTTCAATGAGGTAGTGACATATCTATTGGAGGCGAAGTCCTTAAAGAAGCCATCAGATTCTTCATCATCGGGTAATCAAGCATTAGCTGTCATAGGTATTGCATGCAAAAGCAAATGTCACAGGAAGAAGAAGGGCAAGAGTAAGGGCGCACGTGTATACTATCTATGTGATGAGGAAGCTCATATGATAAATGATTGTCCAAGTTTGAAGCAAATGAGGGGAGCATGCTCAGTGGCAATAGCAAATGATGATTCACACATACTAGTTGTCAGTCAATCAGATACTTCTCATGGATGGATATTAGATTCAGGTTGTTGCTTCTATATATATATTCGTGAGAGAGATGTTTGACGAATGATCTCTACACTCGGCACATGTAATTGTTCACTTAGTGGATTGCAAGGGGTATGCAATTACTAAAGTGAGAATGGTTACATTGGAGATGTGTAATGGAGCACATCGCACATTGATGAGAGTTTGGTATGTTCCCGGCTTAAAGAATAATCTAATATCTACAAGGTTGCTTAAACTCGAAGGTTGTGAGGTATCACTTCGAGGTGGGGTCATACGAGTTACTTGCAAAGGGCAGTTAATCATGAAAAGTATCTAGAGCAATGGAGGATACCGATTAATGAGTAATCATAAGGGGAGAGCAGCCAATTGGAGGCTCGATAAAAATCTTGGTCAGGAAAAGGAAACTATGTCGTCAACGGTAGGTACTCGGATCTCATCTGCAATTATGTGTGGAACTTCAAAGACGTTTGCAAAATCTAGCAAGTGCAAAGACCAAGGTGCAAGTTAGTTGCAAAGGGCAGTTAATAATGAAAAGTATCTGGAGCAATGGAGTATACCGATTAATGAGTAATCGTAAGGGAAGAGCATCCAATTGGAGGCTCGATAAAAATCTTGGTTAGGAGAAGTCGTCAACAGTAGGTACTCAGATCTCATCTGCAGTTATGTGCGGAACTTCAAAGACGTTTGCAAAATCTAGCAGGTGCAAAGACCAAGGTGCAAGTTGCTGGAAGAAGCAAGATGTGGCTGGACCAACCACACGATACCTACGAGCAGATGGAACTCAGAAGCAGTACAAACCTATGGCATGGAGGGTTGTAGGAATAGTAGGTGTTGTTAACCGAACTACACAACAAAGGAGCTCTCAGGTGGAGTTTCCGAGCGGGTTAGCCCGGATACCGACATATAGATTGCGGTGATGTGCATGAGCCCCTGTGGAAGGGGCACTCCCAAAGGTGGGAGGAAAAACAAAACAAAGGGGAAAAAACAAAAAAGGTGGAATCGACCAGGAGCAACACTACTACAAAACATGCAATAGCAGACGCCTCATCACAGACGGTTCAAAAGGAATCGTCTATGTTGGGTCTATCAGGATCAGGCATAGCCTATCATAGACGGTTCTTATTATGAACCGTCTGTGATAATCAATTATCACAGACGGTTCTTGTTCAGAACCGTCTGTGATGAGTTTTCACAGACAGTTCAAAAACCGTCTGTGATGACCTCATATCATCACAGACAAACAAATTCAGACGGTTTGAAAACCGTCTGTGATGAGGTTTTCCCTAGTAGTGCAAGTTCTTGGAGGAGCACGGTAACTTCAACAGATAAGAGTCAAGGTGGAGATTGTTAAGTATGAGTGACTCATATCTTAATCAACTATGACTTGGAGAAATATTCTACAATGATTCCTATATGAATCTTAATAGGATTAGGATTCCTACCTCCTTTTAGAGGAGAACTAAAGGACACTATATAAGAGCTCTTTTACAGTACATTAAATTTAATATGGCTCGTCTATTCTTTTTTAGCCAATGGTTTGGATTAGTTATGATTTTGTTATACTACACCTGATAGTATGGGTAGTAGAATTCCAAGGTGGGTAGAGTTGTAATTGTCAACGTGGGGATCACATGGAACAAGAGTAATATTTTCAACATTAGTTGGAAAAGTTCATAATACCCACATGAAAAATTATAAATACAAAGAAAAGTATATTATGTCCTTAACAAATCAATAGTTAGATCTGATTTATACTATCATCATATACTACTGATAGAATGTACCTTAAAATTTCTCCTATATAAAGCCATGAGGTGTAGTTATGGAAAACACAAGTCACAAACTAACTCATCCAAAGCAAGAGGCTTACGAGAGGATTAGATACTTGGTTATTCTTTAATACTAAATTTTTGTATAGGGCAAGGATCTGAGGATTCTAAAATGTTCGAGAAGGTTGTGAGAGAGCGACAATCTCTTGTACTCTTTTGATGTTGTACTTAAGGAATTTACGGTCGGTTTCGCCAAATCGTTTTATTTCATCGTGATTATTTTGCCACTGTTATTAGGTTCTCTCTATGAGATTCATATATTTCGTTCTTGATATTGCGCATACTCGTGCCGTCTCCCGCAACTCTGATATGATCTAGGGACTGGTGCGCATAAGAAGGGGTATCAGAGTATAACAATCTTAATGTTCAAATTAACCATCCAAGACATATATGCAACAAATTAAACAAGATTAAAATATTTTCAGTGGTAATACTGCTACAAGTCTACAACGACGATAAGGACAAGAAATTCAGCAATATTTCCAGCGCTTTGCATTGGCATGAAAATCTTGATCTTAGCAGTAACCAAATTAAAGATGATCTGCAGGGGCCATGGGGCCAAACAAAGCAACTTTGGTCCCCGTTGCTCGTCTTCCCCCCCCCCCCCCTCCCTCTCAATCATGTACGTCCGACGTCGCCACTGGCCTATCTCTGACGCAGATGCGCCGCGGTGCCGTCGTCGCCGTCGCCGGTCCCGACGCTGTCGACGGATCGATCGCGCACGCGCCACGCTTCATACGGTTCCTTGATCGTCACTGTGCATGTTAGTTCGGCCGTGACGCTGATCGCATTCAATGTACGTTGCATACTGCCCCCCGTATATCTATCTCGGAGTTTTCTGGATCCTTTCTGCAGCTTGCTGCAGCTTAACACTGATCAGGAGACGATATATAATTCATGCGCGCAGCTTCATCATGCTGCATGCTGATAATGGTACCAAGAACGTAGACTGATGTAGATATCCATAACTAATCACCGAGAACCAATGAGAGTGAGAGATAGAGTCCTTGAGCAATTAATTGGACTGAAGAAAAAAACGCAGGTAGATACATCATACTACATCTATAGGTAACTAACTGAACGACTAGTACAGAAGTACTACAAGGAGCCTTACATATGCACCTTCATGTAGCGTACCAATGGTGTGTCTTTGAATCCATGTAAGTTTGTGGTACTGTTTCGGTAACAGATTTAATTATGGCTCTGTGTTTATGTAAATATCAAGAAAGGAAAGAGAAGTGTTTCAGAAGATAACTAGAAGATTTTGGGGTTACTGTTAATTTGAGGTGGCTGGACTGAATTTGGCTTGTTGCTTGCTACTGCATGCTGAATATTGTTTTGTTATAGAGAGGGAAACAAAAATGTTGTTTTCTTGATCGTTATTTGAGCAATTAGTTACTCTTGGATGGATTTGTGCCATCTTTTTGTAAATTTTTGTCCAATATGTGACAAAAGTTCCATTCCTGGTCAGTTACACAGTTGGGTGAAGCATCAGTGCCAAGAATTGTTTTAGTTCAACCGGGTTGTTGTTCTCTAACAAACAAAGAATGAGCGAGATGAAGTAGAAACAAAGCAAATTTTATTGTCCATGCATGTAGAGATCTACTGGCAATTAATTTGGAAGGCCACAAATTGATGAGAAAGGCCCTTGAACAGCAGTAGCCAAAAGTGAGGCAGTGGAAGCATGTGGTCAAAAACCTTTTGAAACTGTGGTTTGCACACGTGACAGATAAGCTAGCCACATGCATTTTGCTCAACAGGTGCTTGGATTTTCAGAGAGCAAGCTAAAAACAGCTGGCAAGCATGTTGCCTTGTAGCTTACAATTATTTCAGGGTGATCTTGCATAAAGAATTTAATATCATTCTTCTTCTTTTGCAAGCTAACTCCAATTATTAAGCATTTTAGTTTGTTGTGTACTGGCCCCAAGATATTATTTAAAATGAAATTTACACTTAATTGGCAGCTAGTAAGCTATTATACAAACATTTTACTCAAGCTCTAGGATGGCAACTTGGCCTGCCTAGTGGCTAGTGTGGTTCAGTGCTTCTATAAAGAAAAGAAAATGATCACTGGCATTAGGAGCTAGCTTGCACACGGCAATGTTCATGGATATGTGGGTTAATGGGTCATTGTCACAAAGTACTAGCGTGTAATTATTATTGCTTATGTTAGTTATAGTTGTGCCAATAACGTTTTTCTACGGCACAGGACCAGAGCGATGGGTGATTGATTGAGGCAAGTAACTCACCGTCTGTGATGTGAGTAGCTCAAGCTTTCGTCTCTCTCTTCTTCTATTTTTGCTTATATGGATAGCAATCCATGAGTGAATAAATTAAGAAACTGGAGGAGGAGCAATGTGAAGAAGAGTCTCTTTAATATCTTTGTTTGAATTGCAGTACTCCATGAAGTTGGAGTCCACTGAAATCTCATCCTCACATGAGCACACTTTTGTTTTTTTCCCCTTGATTTTGATGTGCATCTCATTGAATATATTAGTTCATCATACAATTTTGCAGAGAATCAAATATGTAGAAATTAATGCCTGCATCATAATTTCGTTGGCATTTTTCATATTGTCGGAACCCTGGACTTTGAATACCCAAAGCTCTCGTGTGTGTACCGTATTAGTCCCATGATTAGTGGCCAGTACACATCTACAACTTTGGCATACATATCCATACACAATATACATACAACATGAAACAATATGGTGCTTATCTTAAACGATTACATCACATAGTAGAATACATGGCCGACTGGCCAAATAAAATAACGAGTATCAGAAGCAGCGAATTAAACGGCGGAAGCATAACATGTATATAAACCAAAAGTCCAGTGGTATGTCCATCCAAACCCTCAAGTAACCGACAAGAAGCAAGTCCTAGAAAGACCCGTCACCAAACCCTCATGTACCGGGTACAAAGAACGTGTCGTCCAGCATAGGCTCATCCTCTAACTTTGAACAACAATTTAAGAAAGATTGAGTACATTGCGTACTCAACAAGACTTATAGTATCACAAAATTTATATATATGCATGGCTAACAAAGGATGAGGCTCTATGCTATAAGTTATTTTCATCATTAAGCAAGTTTTATTTGTAATATCAATACATAGTACTTTGCAACGAGGGTTTAAAGAGCAGTTAAATAGATAAAGAATAACAAGTAAGTACTTGAATAAATAATAAATCGTAACCCTCCCTGGCCGCGATCAATATCTTATTTTTAGCCATAGACATGACACTCAACTCAAATATAAACCAACAATCATTCCCACATTTTTCCAACCAGAGCTGTTTTTATAAAAACCAAGTCTATACCCATTAAGACTGCACTAAGTACGCTCATGACCGCGAGCACGGCTATTTAAATAGATTTAAATAGATTTATACGCTGCAGAGGTGTACAACTTTATCCACAGCATACAAATTATCTAGTTTGTTTGACATCCGTCGATACCATCGCACACTATCTTTGGTAAGCAATTTAGAGCACGTATCGAAGCCTTTACATCACATCGTCCTAACCTTGCACTAACCCGGTGAATGAACACCCTCACTTCGCCCAGGTACACCCTCGTCTCAGTGAGTCATTCACCATTGTATCGGATGGCTTTGTTCCCAACGCCTCAGTGAAGGGAGCCAATTCGAACATGCCTACACCAGTCATACTCGCACTACTACGGTCTACCAACATGCAAGGCTAATTTTCGATGACTTAATTAGCTAAGACCATCCCATACCAGGCATATGTAGTTGTACGCTTAGGCTTAAATAGGACTTGCTAGGGTTCAGTCCTCAATTAACCAAGCGAGGATCCCCCCTGTCTACTTGTGAGATATACTTTTCACACTTCTCGGATTATAATATAACTCACCCGCGTCACAAACTAAGTTTTTCATTTTTAGTTTTATACAAGATAACAGAGGTAAAACCCCTCTTAACCATCATTTCAAAATTTCCCAAATCCAATCCAAATTTCATCCATAATTTAACTTTTTTTAAACTAGAGCCCGACTAAGTGTTTGTGCGGTATTCACACTCAAAATACCCAAATCGACATCAATTATTGTCTAAACCACAACTAATGGCTACAACAGTAAGGATATCAATATTCCAGTGATATTCATGCATTCAATAGGAATTTAACTACCATTACCCATAACATAGCGAATTTGTAATCAAACATACACGCATGCAAAATAGGATTTGCAAAAAGAAGTACAATAATTAAAATAATTGGATCAACATAGTCAAAGGGGATGCTTGCCTTGCTCTGGTTGCTCTGAATATTAGGATGAAGGATTGTCGTAAATTTCGTTCGAGGTATCAACGTTTATTCAAAAAAGAGCCGATAGCAAATTAAATATAGAAAAATAATTTCAATTGCAACAAAAGTCCAATATTTTTGCATATTCATACAGAGCATGATTTTATTTGAATTTATAAAAAAAAGATTCATTTGATTTGGAGTTCATATGCGAAAGTTGTGTCCATTATCAAGACGCTAGCAAAATTGGCAATTTTACTTTATTTTCAATTTGGAGCACCACCTTTTGAATTACTCTAAGTGCATACTGGTAAGAGTTAATATCTAATCATTTTACCCTTTTTGACTAACCACCCTATTGACCTATTGCCACTATTGTTATTATCATATCCATGGCATATGGCTTACTCTTGTTTACACATCTATGTTATAACCTTGACTTCTACTAGTTTGTTCTTTTTAGCTTAAATGCTATTTGCACACCCATATAACATTTATTTACTTAAATCAAATATTTTTAATCTAACCCTTCATCATTTTAACTAGAGTGCATTTGCTAACTACAACATTAACTAATTAACTCACTAACTATTTTTAGTTCATCCAATTATTGGGTGGGAGTCTACTGTTTATTTTAAATAGCCATATTTCAATCCTTGATTTTAAGTTGAATTGCTCTTTGAGCTTAATTACTCTTGGCTAAATAAATCTACAAGATTCCTAATCAATTTTCCCTTGTATTTGATGTGGCATTAGCTCACTGTCCCTTTTCTAGTTGCCTTCTAACTTCCTCTCTGTTCATACATTCTACAAGAAATTGCTTAATTAAAATATTTTTTTTGACTAAACCTTCTCCTAATCAACTTTCAGCCAGTTAATCACTTTGAGTGGCAAATGACATGTGGGGTTAGGAACAATGCTCGGGCCCACTGTCATTGACCCACTGGAGAGGGAGAGAGAAAGCACAAAGAGGGAGTAGATCATAGGAGGCCAGAGCGGCTCGGGGCAGCACTTGTCACCAGCGAGGGAGCGGCGGTGAGACGGTGGTGACCCAAAAAATGGGTTGCCAACGGGATGAGGAAGCTAAGGAAGGCGGCGGCATGGCTCAGACAGCTTTGTGGCGGCGTGGCGGAGGCACGCACCGGCCACCTGTGAGGGTGAAACAGGGAGATGGGATAGGGGCAAAACTAGGGGGAGCATAGGAGTGAGAAGGGCAAGGGGATATCATCGGTCCAGACGGTGATGGCGAGGAGCGACCGAGGTAGGCAAGCGGCATGAGCCGTGGGCGGCGAAGCAGGTTCCATGGTGGCGGCGACCTGGGGCAAATAGCAACTCAAATCAATGACAGGGGAAGGAAGGGGGATGAGTGTAGATACTTTGGGTGAGAGGAATTGGGCTAGAGCTCACTCGAGAGGGAATGGCGTCGGCGGCTGCGACTGCGGTTCTGGCCGTGAGCGAAGAAGATGGTGGTGGTGTGGTGCTCTTGCACATGAAGAATCAAATTCATAAAGGGAAATGGTCCTTGAGGGCTAGAACGTGTTGTGACGCAGTCCATTAGGGGAGGAGCTCACCGAGTTGGCCAGAACGGTGAGTGGAAGCGGCAGCCGCAAACTGAGCATCGCCGGAAGCGAAGAAGAAACATCGTGTTCCCGGAGCTTCAGCTACAGAGAGAGAAAGGTGGTGAGGAATGGAAAGAGGGCATCAAGGAGGTATAGAGAGACAGGAAGGAGTGGTTCGAAGTTCTTTGGTGCTGCAGCGAGGCTTAGTGGCGGCGGTGGCCATGGCCAGCGCGTGGCAGCTTGACTCTAAGCTCGGCTCAAGCTCGAGGAATAATGGGAATGGAGAGGGGAGGTGAATGAGCTGTGGGGGTAGAGGGCGTTGAGGCGACTCGGATGACGCAGCGGTAGGGCATGGGCGTGACTCAGTCATGGTGGTTGAGGCGAGACCGTAGGCACGGGGTCAAAACCCAGGGCTGCGGCGTGGGCGCGGGCATGGGCATGAGGCGGATGACGCACGGAGCTGGGTGACGAGATCGGAAGCAGGGCATGGGGAGGAGAAGAAACCAGGGGCGGCTTGGCCAAAGCCGGGGGCAGGTGCTGTTGGTGCGGCATGGGTGCGAGCTGGCGACGAGGTGGGTGCTATGCCGCATGGGAGAAGAAGGCTGACAGTGGGGCCGGCTGGTCAGTGAGAGAAGGAAAGGAAGTTAATTCCATAATTTCCGAAAAGGCTGAGTGATTTGAGGAAATTTGTAAATATATGAATCGAGCTCCAAAAATTATGAATCTTTTTGGGAGGCTCCCGACACAGTGTAGATTATTTTATAATTTTTCTAGGATTTTGTTTGTTCTATACTTTGCTCTAAAATTCTTTTAAGCTTCTGTTTGCACGCATCTGTATTATTTGATTTGAGGAAAGATTTAAATTATGCTTAATTCTCCATTTTATTAACAGTACAAATACACTAAGTTTGGATTTTTAGTTATCGTATTTTGTTTCAATTTATTTTAATTCTCAATTAGATTTGTACTTCCAAAATTTGATTCTTAAATTTCTCAATTAGACAAAAAGTCTTGCATAAAAATCCAGAAAAACTAATGTCGATAAAATGCATCGAAAAGTTTTTAGAAAGTTCATATTTTCAAATTTTGGGACGTTACACATATGAAAGAATTCTAGTTAGCCATGCATGCAGCTACTGAGGACTGTGTTCTAGTCATCTATGTAAGGTTGGAACAAGGATTTCGGTAGGGGTTTTATAGGATCTGTATTGATCCCTGCAAAATTCTACGTTCGTCCGTAGCTCGAGCTGCCTTAATATTAAGACATGTCATTTCTAATATATACTACTAACCTTGAGGGACACGATTAGCAGACAAACATTTAGGGGATTATGGTTAATTAGGCCCATCAGATTGTTTGAATTAGGGGACCACTATAGCAATCAGGGACCTTTTTTGTCAAAGCAGATTGCGAAATGATTAGCACATAGCTTGAGTAAGGAGCAACACCAACAGGGAGAGCGGAGAGCCACACAAGGCCCTACACGGCTAAGCCAGTAGCCACTGTCTCCCCGACTAAAAAATTACTATTGCAAATTAATTAAATTAATTCAGCTGCTAGAGCCTTTAATTTGTGCTAGCTAGCGCTTGGATGAGTGCAGTATACTATACTATGCTTAGCTCTCTCTCTCTCTCTCCTCTCTGTTTCTCTCTCAAGGCTGGGTTGGTTACGCTAAGCCAGTCCAGGATGGTTAAGACGTCGCCCTTTCTTGTAATGCAGTCCTCTTCGATTCCTGCTTGCTGATCTTCTTCTTCTCCTCTCTCTGTGCTGTCCCCATTACCCGTTGGGGCTCTCTCTCCTTTGAGCAATCGAGCATCCATCCCCTTAGGGCAACGTGGACCTCTACTGCTAGCTAGGACACTAGCTACCAATATCAATCAGTCAATTTATCAATCAAATGAACAGTCTTGATCATCTCATGATCTGGGCTTCAATCCTCGTTAAGGTGTGCTTGGCACTGTGCACTGTTTTGTATGTATGTACCTGTCCTCTTCCTGGCTTCATTAATCATTTAGTTAATTGCCACACACATACACTGACACACACACAACACACACAGACTGTTGATAGATGCCATAGTACAGTGACTAGTAGTGAGTTGGGCGGTGCAAGTGCAGGGGCAGTGCTACAGTGGGGTTGGGTCCTGTAGACTGTAGAGGAACAGCTTGCCGATTCCCTAATCTGCAAGCAAGAATTTGGTTAAGTGGGGCTTCACATCATTCACACCAGGACAGCATGCATGTATATATGTATCTACATCGGGAAGTTGAAGTTGCTACATGACAACACCATCCATGTTGATTAACTGCTGGTTCTCGTGTGGTCCGAGCGTGCTGTTTTTCAGTTGTAAGTGTATCTACAGCCTACCGCTTCGCCCATAAGTCAGAAATAAGGGTTTGTTTGTATGTTAATAGATTTTTTTTAAAAAAAATCAACCTAATTTTGGACCTTCCAATAAAATCCAGCCACCTTCGATGAGCGTCAAACCCTAAAGCATCGTTTGGTTGGACCAAAATTCCTGCTTATCTACATGAATGAACCAGCATTTTAGTTCAAATTCTCGGCTGATCCACATGGATCCCAGCCAGGAATGAACTTCCCAAATAAGCCCTAAAAAACACATCCTTCTCGTCTGAAGAGCAATTGCCACCCTCACTAGCACTCCCAAACTTTAACCCCCTGCCTCGTCGTGACAGAGACAATGTTATCTTTACCAAAAACCGGCTTAGAGCATGCATCACCACACACGATCCAACGGTGAGAAATTCGACTTTTCGAAAACTTGGGTCAACCAGTTCTTAGCAATTCGGTAGAACTAAACCTCGACCATAATAACATGGGTATATTATTCCAACGCTTTGGCCGTTAGCATGTGGATTTGTATCCTGACACAACCCAAAAATACCATCTTAAGCTAGAGATCTGTATTGTCTCCAGTGACGAGCAGTAGGATTTTCAACCCTTTTTGAAGGGATATATAGTGGGGTTAATTTCTTATTTACCATTGGAAGTTGGCCGCATCTCTGAAATGCTATCGTGAAATTGTTTTTCCCTTTATTGTCATCGGATCTCTACTTCCATCCTTTTTTGCCACTCCCATTGGTCAACCATGAGTTGACTGTCAAATTATGTGCGAAAAAACCTATTTACCGTTCTTGTCTTCCATCTTCTTCTTCCAGACTGTAGCAAAGAATCTCAATCGTCTTTTCATCCCTCCCTTGTCTCTCCCCGTCTCTTAGCTCTCTCCCCACACCGCCCTGCATCGTCGCTCTCCTTTCTCCCCGCACCGCTGTGCACCGCCGCGAGCGGCGTTCGCATGTCCGCCGAGCTCAATCGTCTCACGCACGGGTGCCGTCTCACCTCCGCGCTCTCGCTCCTCGAACACCGGTTGCCTTCTTCCCCAAAACGGGTTGTTCCGACTGCCGCCATCACCATTGCTCGCATGGTGAGTCTTAGATCAATCCCTTCCACCTGGAGCTTCCCTACACCTTCCTCTTTCTTCCCCAACCGCTAATTTGGGGTATCCCTCTCCAGGTCGCCGTCGCCGCCACATGAAGCTCGCTACGCCGCTCTTGGCTCCCGTCGTTGGACCGCCTCGGTCCTTCTTTGCTCCGACCAACCACACCAATGAGTTCCCCACACCCATTAGATGCTCATTCGCACCTCCTTTCATGCCCTCCTGCCTCCTAGCACCATCGCCCCTTCTTCTCTCCCAGAGCCAGCCACCGGACACCACCGCGCCTCTGTGCTGCCCGATCCATGACACCACCACCATTTGCCTCCTCATGGTCCCATAGACCCATTTTTATCACCGCCGCCACCTCCCCTGCCGCATCTCGCCGCCGCCACAGCCCCTGTTTTTCTCTCCTTGTGTATGACAATAGGGACCCACGTGTAGGTGGTATGGACGCAGGTCGGAGGTGGCGCGGGGCAGGTGGTGGGGGCGGATGCCGGAGGTGGTGGCGATTCTTGGGGGCGAAGGCGAGGCCAGAGGCAACATAGACGACTCGGGTGGTGTGGGAGGAGGCGGCATGGGTTGTGGCACAACGCAGGTGGTGGGGACGGTGTGAGGATGAGGAAGGCGTGTGAGTGAAAGGAAGTGAATTATGATATGTAGGGCCATGGGTAATTTGGGTAGATTGAGAAAAATCTAACACCTTCCGAGGGGTCAACGACAATCGGAGTTAACGGAGCTGGCGGAAGTGGCAAAAAAGGATGAAAGTTGAGATCTAATGGTAATGAAGGGAAGAGCATTTTCGCGATAGTATTTTAGGGATGTGTCCTGACAAATAGACAAATAAGGAATTAACCCTATACAGTGATGCGTAATAGTCATAGGAGAAGGTCAATAAGGGTTAAGGACACAACACAAAGGATGGTCCAACTATCGAAACCGGACCGGAAAAGTCTAGCCGAGCCCACCATGGCGGCCCAACCCGAACGATCGCCTCCATCCCCACCGGCACGAATCTCGATGAAATCCCGCCGCCGTCGAGCGCAGCGCGAAACAAACCTGCCCCGTCTCCTGCTCGCAGCCTAGGGTTTGGCCTCTCCGCTCGCTCCACGCTTCCATATACTTCCAGGAGGAGCAGGGGAAGCTTCCGCTGCCGCAGCCATGGCGTCCACCAAGGTCCAGCGTATCATGACCCAGCCCATCGTACGCTCCTCTCTTTCCCCTCCTGTCTTCTTGTCTTATTTCCCTCTTTTGGTACCTTTTACCTAATTTTCTGGTGTTTCTTTTTCGCTGCGATGGTCGGTGAATCCTTGGTGCGCGACGGCAGAATCTCATCTTCCGGTTCCTCCAGAGTGTAAGCTGATGGGGATTTTTTTTTGTTTCCGCCTTTTGTTTAGGGTTCTTGGCGGTGCTTGGTTGCGGGTTCTTGACGGTTGGCTTGAACTGATTCGGTTCTTGTTGGGTTCTAATTTGGTGCAGAAAGCGCGCATCCAGATCTGGCTGTTCGAGCAGAAGGATCTCCGGATTGAGGGTCGGATCATTGTGAGTTTCTCTACCGATTTCTTGTTTGGAACTGCAACATTTAGTGCTATCCTTCTTCTTACATACACATATAGTAGTGTAATTGCATATATTATGTAGAGTACAAAAGAAATTCTTGTAGGGGACGAGTTGTCTCGTGTTTCTTTCCAGGTGGTAGCTGGGAACCTAAAACCCCTGAAGAACTTAAACAAGAGGGAGTAAATACATAAACCTATGAAAAGTTAGCAGAGCACATCTGTTGGCCTGTTTTGTGAAAACCCCAACATGCAAATGTGTTGATGTTTCTCTCTCTAGAATCGGTAAAGACTTGAATAATCCACATGCTTTAGTAGTAAGATATTAATGTAAGTGGTAAGGCATGACGTGCACTCTTGAAGGGTCTGAACTTGAGCTAGATGCCCTTGAACAGGTCAATTCCAACTCTGGATGTCTTGAAAATGGTACTGCCTAGGTAGAATACTCGGGTTAGAGAAAGTTACTGCAAGGACTGCAACATTAGTCTTGATTTTCATAATTCTATGAGAGAAGGCTTGCTTCTGCAACTGTGAGAAGTCAGCACTGAGCATTTATGATTTGGTTGTTGTCCCAGCATTCAGCTGAGATACCAGGGTCTCCACTGACTTCTTTTTTGTGTGTTCAGAATGTGTCAGTGTCGCATTCTAGTTTCAAGTGTCTCTGTTCACTATAGTCTATATATGAAGCCTGGAAAACTGAAACAGATCCAAATCTCGATCTTGAAAGTTAAGTAACAAGGTTATATGAACAACTATACCTGTAAGTAGTTATTTATTGAGTTCTTTTGATGCTTTCGCATGAAACCAGTAAAAACACTATCAATTTGTCCAATCGGAACGTTACCTGTTGTCTATTCCGATAATGAGAGTATTTTCATAAGATGCTTTGTAGTATGTTGTTCCTTTAGGAACCAGGGGGCAAGGGCATTATTTTTTAGTATGGAAGATTGGGGGTGTAGATTTTTGTAATTCGATTGTCCTTCAGACTGAAAGAAAAGATTGGTGATGAATGACAATCACAAGTGTGCTTATTTGGTGTCTGATGAATTTTCTATGACACTCATTTGACATTTTCAAGCTCATGGATAATTTGATCTAAAAAAGCCTATGAATGATTTGGATGACCCTGAACTGTTGGGCCTTTATATAGATGTCCTTTTGCATTTTACTAACTACTAGTATGGTGTTACAGCTCCAGGGTCCTAAAAATGTCTTATTTATATTAATGCATGCGACTAAATTCTGTACACTTTACATTTTCTAGAACCAAGTCTAGGCTGCTGGATAATGACTAGGCTTTAGTCTTATGTTTAGTTGTTATTTTTTGTTGTGGCATGGTATATTGATAATGGCCATGTGAATTTTTTAATTTGGGAATTGGTCACCAATATTGTGCTCTTATGCTGTTACCATATTTCAAATATGTGACCATTTCTTTCCATGCTCGAATTGCATTGGAATTCTTTTTTGTACAATTTTTTTAAAAAAAAATTCCCTAAAGATGCTATGCTTTGTTATAACTTAGCACTCTTCGTTAGTTATTAATGATTCCAAGGTTTATTATTGTATCCGTCGTACTTTTCCTTACGATTTACAATAGTATGCAGGTAATTTTCCCTTTTCGAATTGATAGCTTTGCCATATGACCTATAATGATAGGTTAATCAAACTTTTGGTTTTGACAAGAAAAAAAAAGATAATTTGTTCTACTGTTGGAAACTATGTGATTAGTACCTTTATGAAATGAAGTTTTATGTTAGTGAAGAACGACAATAATGGATTTTACATGTTAATTAGTGGTATTTTATGATACAGGATGGCCTTTTCTATTCGATGGCGCTTTGTGTCACTTGAGAGAACTAGATTTAGTTTGAATGCTTTCTGTACATGCGTGCTTTCTTTAGCTCAGAGGTTATATGATGTTATGTGCATCCCTATTGTGTACCATCGAGTTTTTACACTGGCTGTATATGTCCTGCAGGGCTTTGATGAGTACATGAACCTGGTTCTTGATGATGCTGAGGAAATCAACATTAAGAAGAACACTAGGAAATCATTGGGTTAGTAAATTGCAACCTGTGTTTATCATTATTTCATTAGGAACATTAGGAATAGCATTATTTCATCAGTTTATTCGAACATGTTTGATTGGAAATGATTGGCAGGTAGGATACTGTTGAAAGGCGACAACATAACTTTGATGATGAGCACGTAAGTGAACAAAATATATACCATTGCATTCATGTTTTCCTCTTGTAATTGCAAGCAACAAGCTTCGAAATTTTGTAATTACAAATTTTTTTGCAGTGGAAAGTGAGATTTATTCCCCCTGGATGGCGTTCTGGTGCTTATGTGGATCATTCCTGTGATACTTTGTTCTCCATCCAGACTGAAATGCATGTAGCTTGTCTTGGTGCTTCACTTGGGATATGTAACGGCTGTTAGCTACCCATGAACTCATTTTGTGAACTCTATGCAAGCTGTTGAGATAGTGAGCTGCTCACTTGTGTTTAAGATTAACATAAACATACGGCGCCATTAGACTTATTTTCTGTTCTCAATCTGTTTTACATAGTTTTTAGCCTGCTCATCACATCCCATTCTGGATTTCAATAGCGCTGCTTAATATGCAGGAAGAAGGATGCACAAACATGCTTGTTGTGATGATTACTCGCTGAAACACCTGGCTGTGATTGTGAAGTTGTTCCTGAATTACTCTCAAGTTTATAGTCATAGAATAATTTGCTAAGATTGATTCTTCGTTTGGATAATATTTTGTCAGGAAAGATCAAATGCAAGTTTATTAGCTCCAGTAGATCTTGCATGCCTCATGTTTATCACCAGAAAGATAAGAACGCAAGTTTACAATACTACGCATCATCTGAAGAATCTCTGATTGGATGATGCTGTTACTTCCACATGTTACTTGGGAACATTAGTTTTGCATAGCCATGGGATCGAAAGAAGAACCACTTGTTCTTGGCCATCTCCTTCCTCTTCCTCTCCATCTCCAATTCCATTCTGTCTTCCTTGTCCTCGCTACTGACGCTGCTCCTCTCATCTTTCTCCTCGGTGTGTTTTGCGTTGTCGCTCCTGGCCGTGGTCATGTTGAGCCGCGCGGCATCCATCGCCCACTGCATCACCTTCTCCACCTCGTCATCCTTCAACTCCCCTCCTAGACCCTCTAGCTCCACCCTCGTCTCCTTCTCCGGCCCCATCGCCCCCCCTTCAGCACCGTGAACCGAGTGTCCAACTCCTCCATTCCGTCGGCACCAACGGCAACGGAGGTAGCATCAGGCCGCTTCGGCGCCGGTGGGTGGGACCTGAGCGTGTCGAAGCAGCGGGCGAGGTCGGCGTTGAGGGAATCGGGCGCAGGGCCGAGCGAAGCAGGGTTGGAGGCGGTGGAGAACGACGAGACGAGGTGGGAGTTGGCCTGGAGCTTGAGCAGCACGGCGTCCTGTGCTGCCTGGAGGAGCGTGCCCACCTCCGTCTCCTCGTCGCCGGCGCCCGCCGGCTTTCGGCCGCCGCTCATCGTGGTCTTACGCTCCATTGTGTTTATTGCTTTAATACTACCTAAGCGCATCATTCATCTAACAAAGTGCATAATTAGAGCGGCCCATGTAAGCCCAGCGCAGCCCAGCCAAAACCCATTAATTAGTAATTAATTAACTTACTCATTCCCACTAATCCCCACCTTAATTAACCATTCGTCTCCACTCAAGCTTTCCAATGGCGGAAGTCGGAACCCTAAGCTAATCCCACCCTAAGCTAATCCCACGCCTCTCTTCCGGCACTCTCGCCACCTCGCGCCGCGCGCATGGACTAGCCGCCGTCGGACCCCGGGCGCTGCCTTGAGGTTCGCCTCTTCTACTTGCGTCTCTCGTCGCATGGCGGCGCCGCGCTGCCACGCCTCATGCTGGCCCTCAATCCCGCCGGCGACGTGGCCTTCCTCTCCCTCCCGCTCCGCCTCAACCGCCACAACCCCGCCTCCGGCGAGGCCACCTACGTCTCCACCTGTCAGTTTTCATCCAAGTCTGAATGTTCAGAGTTTCGGTTGAAGTCCGAATGTTCAGAGTTTTCAGTTCGTTGAGGTTCAGAAGGAAGTCGGCATGGGGAGTAACACTTCATTGACATCATCTCAGAATTCTTCATATGATCTGGACCGACGGAGGATGCCTAGGAAACGATCTAACGGCTCCATTTAGTTTCAGCAATTACTGTTTAGTACTGTTGATGTCATTTTACTTGTCATCAGGCTTTTATCATCCAGTTCATTCACTTCAATGTAAAAGCACTTTTCTTAAATTACTGATGCTGTAAAACTTGTGTTATATATGCCCTATTTGACGGTAAGAAAAACAAGATGGATGAAGCATATTCTTAGCCTCTCCTAGAGTAAAGTAGCTCTAGATTTTGCTTTATCGTTCTTCCCCCAAACCTGATCCAAATCTCCAGGAATAGCCAAATCAATTTGTAGGATCATCTGAGATCCTGACAAAGGTATCATAGCACACATAGATTCTTGGATTCAGATCAGCGAAGGTTGGTAACAGGTTTCGATCTGTTACTCTGAAATCCCTGAGCCCAATTAGATCTGAAACTGTGAGAGAGTGTGTGGTATCGAAGACCAGATCCCAGAACAAGATGGCTGGGGATGAAGGGGTTTTTGATGCTCGATCTGAGATTGCAGCTATCCGAGAAGAGATGGCAGAACTCAAGGGAATGAGGATAGAAATTTCGGAGATCAAGCTTCTTTTGAAGAGGTTGTGTCCACCAGAACCAGATGGAACAACAGCACACCTAGGAACTAGCAAGGTAAACATTTCTGATCCATAGCCAACAAATTTTGGTGATAACGAGAGATAGGGTACGGGAGGAAGAACTGTGACTGACCCAGTTAATACTAATGTTGGTAATGATACCACGGGTGTCCAGTTTTACATTGAAACAAATATTGTTAATCCATCTTTAGCACCAGTTTTTACTACTACTGTCCGAACAAGCTCACAGGGAGGTCTGAACATACCAGCTCCACAATTTGGGAATGGAAATCATTATGGGGATAATCCCTTCTTGAGTAATCATCAGTACAATCCTATCACTGGGCAATTCTTGAACGTAGACCATATATCTCAACCTGCAGGGGTTAGGATGTTGAATTATCAGGGAAGATCTCAGCTTGGTAACTTGGGTAATGTATCACATTATGCTGAAGCTATTATAAGGGGGCCAAAACTGGAGATTCCATTGTTCAGTGGAGATGATTCGGTTGAATGGTTGAAACAGTGTGAACAATTCTTTGCCTTGTCAGGCACTCCAGCAGAGCGATGGGTGAATTTAGCCACCTCTCATTTCCAAGGGAGGGCAGTAAGATGGTTAAAGGGAATAGGAGTTCCTTGGCAGATATTGAACTGGAATCAACTCTGTTCCATGGTAGTTGATCGTTTCACTGAAGCAAATGCACATGATGCGGTGGAGCAGTTGCAAAATATGAGGCAAGGAGGATTATCAATATCACAATATGTTGATAAGTTTGAGGAATGCATGGCATTAGTAAGAAGTGATCATCCATACATCCAGGATGAATTTATGATGAGCTGTTTTATTAGTGGATTAAGATCGGAAATCAAGCATGATGTGAGTGGCCAAAGACCACAAGGGCTAATGGAGACTTATTGGTATTCAAGAGTTTAAGAGAAGACAGCTGCTGCAAAAAGATCTCAACCCATGGGAGGTTTTAACAAGAACAAATTTACTACTGAGAATAGTAACCAATACAAAGCCAACCCAAAAACAACCCCCACAAATGTTGATAAAAATGGGGCTAGCAAGAACATAACTAACACTGGAGAGAGAGATAAGAAGGCTTGTTGGTATTGTCAAGAGCCTTGGTTAGTGAACCATAAGTGCAAAGTGAAAAGAGCATTACATGCACTACTACTGAAAGAAGACAGAGATGCTAAGTTAACTGAGGAGGAAGACTGTAACGACCTGACCAAGGCTCACCTGAGAGGTCATCCAAGACCATCCGGGAAGTCTACTAGGACCTCCCAGGAGGTCCAGCAGGATCTCTCGGAAGTCCTCTAGGACCACCCAGGAGGTCCAGCAGGACTTCCTGGAGGTCTGGAGATCGGACCCGAGCAGGGCTTAGACCTAGGACGTCCCCCAAGACCTCCCACGACCAGACCCGAGGGTGGTAGTGGAGGGCTGGGATCGCCCCCAAGGTCCCCTGTGTGAACCGAGCTAGTCCCAAGGATCAATAGCTAGCTCTTCACAGCATACAAAAGTGGTAGCATACATCAAACGCAGGCTTTATTAATAACAAAGGAGTTGATTACAAGAGGGCTTATAAGCCAGCAAACAAAATACAGCGGAAGATAAAACAAGCAGGCTACCCGACACCACAGGCAATTGGCTGGAGGGCGCATCCTAGTCGACCAGGACCCCTTGGTCCACTATGCAGGCCACCACAAAGCTCTCTCTCCCTACTAAAAACAGCATCAAGCAAGAGTGAGCACAACAACCGTGCTCGCAAGTTACACCCGTCAGTTAACAGAATGACATGCATATATGGAAATCTCAAAGAAAGGCACAATATGGTTGATTTGCATAAAGCCAAGTTTCTTTCAAATACATGTACTAAGTTCCAAGGCAGGTATGCAATAATTAAAATTCATTTTTTCAAATCAGTTTTACAGTTTGGATAACATTCATCACAAGTGGTGAAGGATACCCTCCTGTCACAAGGCTCCCTGCCCAAAACCCATTTGGATAGAGATCTAAAACAGTTTAATAAAGTCTTTTGAAAACAAAACCAAGTCTAACTTTGAGTGACTTTGCTAGCATGTCCATGACTGTGGACACGGCTATTCGAATAGTTTTACGCTCTGCAGAGGTGTACAGCTTTACCCACATGAGATAATCTGCTTATATTGTCCGCCCACACACTTCCGAAGGTGTGCGACTAAGAGATTATCTCAAGGCCTTTACAATGCTCCATTCCACCGCAGTCCCTCCTCGCTAAGATTTCGCCCACCCTGAGGATAGAAACTCGCAGAGATCAAGGCCCCACTTGTGCCGGGCGGGACTAACATAGGTCATAACATGGCTACCCACTGCATCAACAGGAACAACCGCGATGGAACGTTGCAAATTAGTTAGCCAGGTCCCGCCCATACAGGACATATGGTTGCACGATAGGGCATAGCAAAGGAACGCTCAAAGGCCGGTCCTCAACTAACTTTGGCGCCTTCCACAGACCCCTGAACCTCAACCCTACCCAGGTTGAGCCCGTGCATGAACCTGCACCAACCAAGCAACCGATTCACCCAAGTCCAAACCAATTTTCCTTTTCCTTTGATTTTCATAAACCTTTTTGCAAAAACTCCATGACAACCTAATGACATGGCTTAAAACATTTTGACAACATTGGTCTTTTGGCAATAAAACTCCCAAATCAAGATTTTGGTCTAAGCATGGCTAAGCATTAAATTTTGCAATACATGCTAGTTCATACTAATATACCAACTAGCTTTACTAAGGTGGCAAGGGGTGATAAATTCAATAATCAAGATTGGTTGTACAAAGGAATTAGGAGTAACTACAAAGTTAAAGCAGGAATTGGATTACTTGAATTGAAATAAGCATGTAGTAATTTTTGAAACAGAACTTATATAATTTGAGATATTGGGTGCAACATGATCAAGAGTGTAACTTGCCTTGCTTGAAAGCTTAAGGATCTACTCCATCACAGAGCTCGGGCTCCCTGAAGACGAAGCGATCTACACGAGAACAAAGCAAAGCAAATAAAGATCAAATAAGATCCAAAAGAACCCCAAACAAACCGAACTAGAAATAAATAGCAAAGAACAGAACTAAAAGAACTAGAAAAGGGCTCTCAGGAGGAGGTCCAACGGGTAAGGGGGAGGTCCACTGGAGAGGGTGGTCTTTGCAAAAGACCGAAGTGGGTGGTCTTTTGCAAAGAGACCAGCAAAGACCGAGAGGGTGGTCTTTGCAAAAGATCAAAGCAGGTGGTCTTTGTAAAAGACCAGAAAGGCGGCAAAGACCAAGAAGGTGGTCTTTGCAAAAAAAAGGAGGTCTTGAGAGGCTCAAAAGACGTCCTGAGGAGGATGCCCCGAGGAGGTCAAGGGAGGTCTTTGAGAGGGAGGTCCAGAGAAGGACCCAAGAGGGTCATCTTTGCAAAGAGACCAAGAGGGTCGTCTTTGCAAAATGACCATGAGGGTTGTCTGTGCAAAAATACCAAGGAGGTCGTCCCTGTAAGGAGGACCCTCAGGAGATCCCAAGGAGGAGGTCCAGTAAGGCTATGACTACGCAAGGTGGTCGTAAGGGGAATACGACTGCACAACATGGTCGTATGAAACAAAGGAAAAGAACAAGGCACAGGGACACTCACCAAGGCCGAGAGGGAGATAGAAGAGGAGGGGAGGTCGAGGGATGGCGACGACGGTTGAAGGTGGCGCGGTGCTCCGACGAACTCCTTCGGTGGCGAGGTGGCGGCGCAAAATCTGGCGGTCTTCTTGGCGACGAGGAGGCGATGGTGTGAGCTCCAGCTGCCTTCTAGGTGAAACTCCAAGTAAGGAGAAAACTAGGCAAGAGCAAGGGAGGAGAATGTGGCAAAAGGTGATGAATGAGGCCTACCCAAGCTATTTGTAGCCAGAGAAGGCAAAGATAACATCGAACGACATGGAAGCACACGTGTCCAAGGTGGGTGAAAAAGAAGGTCAAAGGTAGGTGAGGGACATGACAAGGTATGGCCAGCTGGCTAAGGAGAACAAGGCAAGGTATGGCCAACTGGTGAAAGGAGGGGACAAAAAGGATAAGATATGCTGTGAAGGGAGGAGACAAGGAGGGACAACAAGGTGCCATGTAAGTGACTGCATTTAATGCGGCTCAAATGGCATTAAATGTGCAAGGGCTTAGGTGGCGGATAAGGATGAGGGTAAGCAGGATTGTCAGGTGGGACCAGTCAACCACACGGAAGAGGTGGTCAAACCAATAGGGTGGTCCTGACCAAGGAGGAGGTCGTGACCAGCAAGGATAGCCTTGCCTGCAAAGGTGGTCTTTACAAAAAAAAGACCAAGGCAGGTGGTCTTTGCAAAAAGACCACAGAGGATGGTCTTCGCAAAAGACCAAAAGGGGGTCCAATGGGCAAGGAGGTCCTGAGGACTATGAGGTCCCAGAGGACGAGGAGGTCCAAAGGACTAAGAGGTCCTGGGGACTGAGAGGTCCAAGGGACGAGGAGGTCCAAAGGGCTAAGAGGTCCAAAGGACTAAGAGGTCCTGCGGACTAGGAGGTCCTGACCCACAAGGGCGGTCTTTACAAAAGACCAGGAGGTCCCGAGGAAATCCCGCAAAGGTGGTCTTTGCAAAAGACCATGAGATCCTGAGGACGAAGAGGTCCTGAGGAAATCCCACAAAGGTGGTCTTTGCAAAAGACCACGAGGTCCTGAGGAGGAGGAGGTCAAAAGGGCAAAGGAAAAGGCGCGGTGAAACAGAGCTGTCCGATTCAGATCGGGTGGCTCAAAAGGATGAGACGTTCGGACCAGCCGAACGCGCCACCAAGATCAGGTCGTCCAATGTAGATCAGACGGTTCCAAACAAAGGCGCGGAGCTGAGCCGCACGGGAAGGTTTTAGACTGAAAGGAGGTCTAAACCACGGGGAGGTCTGGGCCCTCAGATCCAAGCGAAGGGAGGTCTGGACCATCAGATCCAAACGAAGGGAGGTCTGGACCATCAGATCTAAACGAAGGGAGGTATGGACCATCAATCCAAACGAAGGGAGGTCTGGACCATCAGATCCAAATGAAGGGAGGTCCAGACGGAGGGGTTTCAGAGAAAGAGGGATCCAACGGAGGAAATCCACAGAAGGTGGTCCAAAGGAGGTCTTGACGGCCAAGATAAGATCAGGGGAGGTCTTGACGATCAAGAGGAGATCAAAAGAGATCTTAACGGTCAAGATGAACTCAAAGGAGATCTTGACAGTCAAGATGAGATCAAAGGAGGTCTTGGCAGTCATGATGAAAGGCCAGGGAGGTCCAAATGAACACAAAGAGGTCCAAATGAACATAGAGAGGTCCAGATGAACACAGGGAGGTTCAAATGAACATAGAGAGATCCCGATGAACACAGGGAGGTTCAAATGGACACGAGGGAGATAAAGAAGGTTAAACAGGGGACTTCCAGGAGGGAGAAATTCAACCTGAATTTGAATTTTGGAAATCAAGGATGTTTGAAACACAAACCCGAGCTAGGACATCTCAGGGGTGATTGTGACCCAAAGGGAGGTCAAAACCGAAAGGAGGTCTGGACACATAGGAGTGTCTAAGCAAGAGAGAGGTCTGGATATAAAGGTAATGCCCAGGAAACAAAGAGGTCTAGGTGTAAGGAAGGTCTAGATACAGGAGAGGTCTAGACACAGGAATGTCCAAACAAGAGAGAGAGATCTAGGCAGAAAGAGCTGGGCCAAGAGGAGAGCAGAACTAACAGAGAAAGGGTGAGACTACACCAGAGCTCAAACAACTCCAAATAAACCAAGCTTTTGAGTTAGTTGGAGTTTGGTTTAGTCATTTTAAACACTCAAATTCCGAAAATCTCAGGTTAAGCTTTAGGATTTAAACAAAACCAAATGGTTCTTTTTATTTTGAAATTTTTTAAAAAGACTTAGAAAATTGGGGTGTTACAAAGACAAGGGAGAAGAAGAGGGCTATACCACAACTCCTGATAGTCCAAAACAAAACAGTGAATTGGAGGTCAAAGAAGAGCTAATGTAGCTCTCCCAACACGCAGTACAAGGGACATACTGCGTGACGTGTGGACCTGCTACTTTTTTCTTGGTCACCTTGATTGGAGGAAAAAGATCTATAGCACTGGTTGATAGCAGGAGCACCAATTCCTTCATGGATTTTGAATTTGCTGTCAAGATCCAATGCCAATTCAGTGCAACTACAGAAAAGAAAGTTTCAGTAGCTGGAGGTGGGGAGTTAGAACCGATTCAATAGTTAGAGACTTGTGTTATAAAGTCCAAGGAACTAACTTCAAAGGATCATTTCGGTTACTAGCCCTCAAAAGTTATGATCTCATACTACGGGCAAATTGGATTTATGAACATAGTCCAATCATATTAGATCTGAAGAAGAGACAACTATCAATCAACAAGAAGGGAAGAACAGTAATGCTGAAAGACTTTACTGAACCTGATGATAATTGTGTAATTAGTGCTGCCAAGCTGGGAAATATGGCTATGAAAGGAGTAATGGGGTGCATGGTACATGCCAAATTTGTACCTGATAATATAGAGTTCGAAGACAATAACATTCCAAAGGGTATTGAAGTAATACTCAGTCAATTCTTGGATGTGTTCAGGGAACCACAAGGATTACCTCCAGTAAGATACTGTGACCATGCAATTCATCTCAAGGCTGGAACTGAGCCACCAAATATCAAGCCCTACAGGACTCCACACTATCAAAGGGAAGCGATGGAAGGCATTATCAGCCAGTTGCTGGAAAACAAAGAAATTCGGAACAATGTGAGTCCCTACTCCTCACCAGTGGTTATGGTCAGAAAGAAGGATGGTTCTTGGCGTATGTGTGTGGACTATCGACAATTAAATGCTATGACCATCAAGAATAAGTTTCCCATGCCGGTCATTGAAGACATGTTGAATGAACTCGATGGGGCTTGTATTTTCAGTAAGTTGGATCTCAGATCTGGTTATCACCAAATTAGAATGAGGGAGTCAGATATATCTAAGACTGCATTGAAAACACACTTGGGACACTATGAATACTTAGTTATGCCATTCGGGTTAACAAATGCTCCTGCCACATTTCAAGCGTTAATGAAAAATATATTCAGTCCTCATCTGAGAAAGTTCATATTGGTATTCTTCGATGATATATTGATATACAGTAGGACTTTGGAGGAACATGAGAAGCAATCGCATATAGTGCTCACTATTCTCAGGGAAAAGCAATTGTCAGCCAAGAAAAACAAATGTGTATTTGCAGTAAACCAGGTGGAGTATCTAGGACACATTATCAGTGGGTTAGGAGTCACCACAGATCCTAGGAAGATCTATGATATTTTGGACTAGCCCAAACCTCAAACAATAACTCAATTGAGAGGGTTCTTTGGACTGACTGGATATTACCGAATGTTTGTAAAAGGATATGGTCAAATATGCAGACCATTGTTTGATTTGCTTAAAAAGGATGCTGGAGAGTAGCAAAAAATACATACTGAAGCTTTTGAAACTTTGAAGAAAACCATGGCTAGTTGCCTAGTACTAGCTCTGCCTGATTTCTCTCTGCCATTTACCATTGAAACAGATGCTTGTGGGGGAGGAATTGGAGGAGTGCTGATGCAAAAGGGACGACCTATAGCTTATTTCAGTAAAAAAAATTGGGAATCAAGGCTTCATCCCAATCCATTTATGATAAAGAAGCTATGGCTATTCTTGAGGCTCTGAGGAGGTGGATGCATTATTTCCTAGGTGGTAGTTTGATCATCAAGACGGATCAACAAAGTCTCAAATACATTACCACCCAGAGATTGACTGAAGGTATTCAATACAAATTACTTCTCAAACTTCTAGAATTTAATTACATAGTCGAGTATAAAAAGGGGAAAGAAAACCTAGTGGCTGATGCATTATCAAGAAGAAATGGCAGCACACAAACTGATGGAATAGCTTGTAATGTTGTTGTTACCATACTGCCTGAATGGATACAAGATGTTAAAGCTAGCTATGTTGGGGATTCTATCAGCTAGAAATTACTAGAAGATTTGCAACAACAGCTAGATAGCATTTCTGAATACTCACTAATGTCTAGACTCATCAGATATTGAGGCAGGATTTATGTGGGCAGCACAGGAGACATGAGACAGAAAATACTAACTGATTTTCATTCATCTGCATTTGGGGGACACTCTGGAAGAAGAGCGACATACCAAAGGTTTAAGCACTTTTACTAGCCAAGACTCCAGAAAAGTGTTGATGAACTGATCAATGTTTGCCCTATATGTCAGGTAGCCAAATCAAAAAACATACACATCCCTGTATTACTGGAACCATTGGAAGTACCTGACATGGCATGGTCACACATTTCCATGGATTTTGTGGAAGGTTATCAAAATCAAAGGGAAATGATGTCATCTTAGTAGTGGTGGATAGATTAACCAAATATGCTCATTTCATCCCACTTTCACATCCATACTCAGTTCAACAAGTGGTGCAGCTCTTCATGGACAATATATTTAAGCTACATGGGATGCCAACTGCCATAATCACTGATAGAGACCGGATTTTCACTAGCAACTTGTTTCAAGAGATATTCAAAGCCCTAAGGGTTTCACTTTGGTTAAGCACGGCTTATCACCCACAAACCGACAGTCAAACGGAAAGAGTTAACCAATGTTTGGAATCATATCTTAGATGCATGACTTTTCAAGAACCCAAAGAATGGTTGACATGGCTAACTTTTGCTGAATGGTGGTATAACACAGCATACCATACTTCCTTGAAGATTACCCCCTTTCAAGCATTGTATGGCTATCATCCCCCACAAAATTGGAGAACTAACCTTACCATGCAACATTTCAGATGAAGCTCGGGTTCCTTTAGAGCAGAAAGGGAAATGATGATGAAAATCAAAGACAACCTGAAACAGTCTCAAGACAGGATCAAACACTTTGCTGTAAAGAAAAGAATAGAGAGGACTTTCGAAAAAGGAGATATGGTGTATTTGAAAATGCAATCATATAGACAAAATGCTTTTGGATTGAGGGGTACTCTAAAGCTCAGGTCCAAATACTATGAGCCATTTAGAGTCATGGAGAAAATAGGCAACATGTCTTACAAAGCTGCATCTTCCCGATGAAACTTACATCCATCCTGTGTTTCATGTCAGTCAGCTTAAAAAACATGTGGGACTCAATGCCATTCCTGTTCCTGGGTTGCCATTGGTAGGACCGAATGGGAAAGTGAAAATAGGTCCGGTTGCAATTCTAGAAAGGAGAGTCATACCCAGAGGAAATGAACCAGTGGTTCAATGGAAGATACAATGGGAAAACCTGAGTGATGCTAATGCTACTTGGGAGGATGCTTCCTTTGTGCGGAAAACGTTCCCAGATTTTCATCCTTGAGGACAAGAATGAAGTTTAGATGAGGGTATTGTCAGGTTTCAACCAAGTCTGAATGTTCAGAGTTTCAGTTGAAGTCCAAATGTTCAGAGTTTTTAGTTCGCTGAGGTTCAGAAGGAAGTCAGCACAGGGAGTAACGCTTCATCGACTTCATCTCAGAATTCTTCATGTGATCTAGACCGACGGAGGATGCTTATGAAAAGATCTAACAGCTCCATTTAGTTTTAGTAATTACTGTTTAGTACTGTTGATGTCATTTTACTTGTCATCAGGAACGCTTCATCGACTTCATCTCAGAATTCTTCATGTGATCTAGACCGACGGAGGATGCTTATGAAAAGATCTAACAGCTCCATTTAGTTTTAGTAATTACTGTTTAGTACTGTTGATGTCATTTTACTTGTCATCAGGCTTTTATCATCCAGTTCATTCACTTCAATGTAAAAGCACTTTTCTTAAATTACCATTGCTGTAAAACTTGGTTGCATAAGCCCTATTTGACGGCGACATTTCGGTGCACAAGACCACTTTGGTGCACATATGCACATGAAAGATCTTAGCCATCCGTTCAAGATCGCACGGCCAGGATGCAGCCCGCCGCTCCCCCGCACCTCCCACTCGCTTCTTTGCAAAACGCCCATGCAGAACACCTTCTTCCTCCCCGAGCCCCCCGTCTCCCCCTTCTCCTCCACGGGCTAGGGTTGGGGTCGCCCGCCGCCTCGCACCAAGGACTTCGCCTCCAGAGCCTCAAGACCGAGGACCGCCCTCCAGAGCTCTGCGCTTATCGCCTCGCCGACGCCCGCCCGCCCTGAGCCTCGCCTGCGTCGGCGCCCCGCCGACGCCCCCTGGCGAGCCTCCACCCCGAGCCTCCCTGTGGCCGACGTCGTCCCTGCCGAAAGCCAGCAGATCTCGACGGAGGTAAGCACTCAATTTTGTTGATATGGGATGAGATATTGATGTCGCCGCCGACGAGGGCGGCCGCTTGCCACCAAGGAAACCGATGACTTCGTTGACATTGGAATGCACGCAGATGGTCGACTCCCACGAGCTCCTCGTGGTTGTGCCAAAACCGTTGGTCGCCGCAATGCAGACTTGGACATTGTTGATGTGGGTGCCCCGACTCGATGCCGACGCTAATGCTAATCCTAAGCTCAAGACGGTGGTTGAGCCGTGCACATGAGGACTTGTTAGATGGGTGTCTGCGCTTAAACAATGGTAACATTGGTGTGGTTTACAACTAGCTTATTCACTTGGTTCTTGTTAGATAAGATGGGTGTGCGCAATTAAACATTGTTATTTGTTGTTTGCAATAACAGTAAATTAATTATAATCTTCATTAGTAGAAGATGACACCAATGCAATGGAGGTGAACCCAAGACTCATTTCGCCAACGCATCAAGTGAGCATTTTGGCTAGTTAGTTGTCGATGGAAGTGACAAATGGTGTATGCCGTGTAATGGAACCAATGTACTAAAGTGAGCATTTTGGCTATGTAATGGAACCAAGTGGTCTTTGTTCTTGTAATTTCAATTTCAGTTATGTAAAGACTAGTTAAGTAATGGCAATCTATGTGATGTTGATGAGTTGATGAAACAAACTGTGTTTAATTTAGGTAATTTATTACAAAAGCGTATGCATTTTTACATATGTTGGGCTGCAGCTTGTCAATATTCAAGATGGCTCAAGTACGGTGTTTGCGTCGTGCCCATGAAGACTTGTTAGATGGGTGTCCACCAATCGCATGCGCCACAAAGGACAAGAAGCAGATTAAACGTGACCTAACGAACCAACAAAGATTGGCAATTTGGCATTGAAATTAGGTCGAGACAAAAGAAAGAAAGAGACACAATTGAATTAAAGGCGCAATCTTTAGTAAGCAAGATCCAAGAAGGTAGGTGGGCACCTTGCATCCGAGGGAGCGAAGCGGAATGGGTCGGCGGCAACAAGACGGCCGCAGATCTCGCAGCTTACGGCGCGAGGCGCGCCTTTCAGCGTGTGGCCGAGGGCGTTGAGGAAGAGGACCCTAGTCTTTGTAGGGGCACGATGGCGGGGGGTGGAGGGGCAGCAGCGGATCGACGTGAAAGGGCGGCGTGGGAGCTCGACAGGTGTAGGGAGCGACGATCGGGCGGGCGGCAAGGCAATGGCGGCCTCCGAACCCTAGCGCGCTCCCGCGAGACGGCGAGAAGAGGATTGGAGGAGGGGCATCTCACGAGAAGGCGTCGCGCGGGGGGGGGTTGGAATCGCAAAAAGCCGGAAGTGGGAGCCCACCTCGATCTCAGTCGCACGTTTCTGATCGGACGGCTCGGACAGCTATATGCATATGTTCATGGATATACTTATGTGCATAGGATACGACCCCTGATTGACGGTAAGAAAAACAAGATAGATGGAGCATATTCTTAGCCTCTCGTAGAGTAAAGTAGCTCTAGGTTTTGCTTTATCGTTCTTCCCCCGAATCTGATCCAAATCTCCAGGAATAGCCAAATCAATTTGTAGGATCATCTGGGATCCTGACACCGTCGCCGCCTCGCGGCTCCCCTGCCCGCCGCCGACATCGAGGTCGCCGATCATCGCGCGCCGCTCCTTCATGCTCTCTTTGCGGTGCCTCGATGCGAAGCCGATTCCCCTTTGGGCAATCGATCGCATCACCGCTACTGAGCTGCGGCCTTTACCTCACCTTTGAGGTCTAAGTCGCCGGATGTTGCACGGAGAGCCATAGATCTCACGCGCGCCCTGCGGCTCGCCACCCCTGTAGAAGCTTCTGTCACAAATCGATATTCAAAATAGAGAGTTTGGGGCCAAACTTCTGAATCGGGATCTCAAACAGATAAGGGAAACAACACTACCGCTAAACCCTAGCTAAGAACAAATACTTTTGGCATCCATAATCCTTTTCTGTTCCTCATAAACGTAGTTTAATACAACTTGAAATCCGAACGGTAATAGATAGAAGAGTCCAGAAGCAGTAAGGTTTGGCAAAAGAAACAGTAAAACTTTCGTTTTCATCTCCTGGTTGAATCCTTCGACAGAGTGAATCAATTTGGAACGTCAGATCCTCCTGGAGTGTTCGGACCACGTTAACCAGCGTCAGATCTTCCCTGGGCTGATCGGACCATGGTCTCCACCGTCGGATCTTCATAAAGTGAAACGTTTTCCTAACTAGCCATCGCACCAACACCTGAATAAAAACAACCTGAAGACTGAAAGAGTTACAGACTGAAACAAGGAAACTTCAGTATCCCCTCTGATGAACTACAGTCTTGACAGCTTCCGGCGGATTGGTTCGCCGGCGATCGGTGACTTTGACAGTGCGTATTAATCGAAATTCAAGAACATTAGTTGTTTGATTTTACTGATTAATACGACTTACACAGGAAATTGTAGCAGCAAAACGGGAACCTTATATAGTAATTTGCGTAGACTGTAGAATGTGGTTGTGTGACAAGCAAAAGCTTTGACGGCACATAAATTGGTGGGCTTTTGTTCCAGTTCTTGGTAAGCATGTAGTATTGTGTTGTGATTGCGATTGCTGTGCTCATACGTTGTGTTTGTGGTTCCAAAGTCTGGCTTGATCGGCAGGGAAAATTGTTGTCAAGTGTACTGTCGCTGTGTAGAAATATATTGTTCGGGTGTAATCCCGTAAACGGAACATGGTGATTTAGATGTTAGGCTCTCCCTGTAACTTTCTGTGATTATAACTGGTATTCTGGTAATAGTATCTTTATCTTCAGCCTTGGATTGATATGTTTGTGACTTTGTGCGTATATTGTTGAAAAGTCTTTATGCTCATTACTCATTAGTTCACTCTTGATAGAATAATAGCTGCATACTGTACAGTTCTGAAAGACAGAGAGTTCAATGGTTTATCATATGGTAGTACATTACCTGTACGGGAGAATTGAGGATTTGCCATTGTACTTTCATGTGAAATTTAGAATTTGCCACTCATGATATATGGGTCTTGAACCCACATGTCATCCTCACAAGGAGTGGCAAATCCTAGGTATCACCTTTTAGTAGTGGCAAATCCTTAATTTTTCCCTCTTTTAAATGTCTTACAATTGTAGCATCTTGAATGTAGTTTGAATTGCTAAAAATATTGTAGCATGTATAATGCCTATTCAATATTAATCTGTGCATTTCCTGGTTTTGCTAGGATATTGTAAACTTGGAACAAAACTTTATTTGATGTGTGCTTTTTCCTACTAGTCATACATGCATATGTCAACCTTACAAATAATATATCAAGCGGTATAATAACATACCGCCTGGCCCCAAAACATTATTACCTGACAGCATATGGGATGCCACAACTGTCATTTAGAAGCTTGGGTTTATATGCTTAACTTACTTCGTTCAAAAATTAAATTTAGCTCGATGTCATGGTTATCAAGTCGACGACTAGTCGACAAGTCGCTGGAGAAGCACCGACTGGAGGCAGCGACTCAACTTGCGTCGGCAAGTCGGGCGACTGGTCAACTAGTCGTTGACTTGCCCGTCGACTAGTCGACCAGACGGCGGCAAGTCAGGCGACATGGGAGGAGGGACGTGAGGCCCGGCTGTCAGAGGCAGTGTCCAAGAGATAAGAGGGAGTGAGGGAGGTAGGGCAGTTGGGGCTCACGCGTGACTCGGAGGCAGCTCCAGATCGAGGGAGTCGGGGGCTCACTCTCCAGATCCAACCGCTGCCGCCGTCCTCGGAGACAGCTCCCACTGCGCCACCAGCCTTCGTCGCCATCACCCTCTCCCTTCGTCGGAGGCTCGCAGCAGCTCCCGCTGCCCTCGGCCATCGTCCCGTCTCCATCCCCGTCGCGGTCGTGGCGCTCTAGATCCAGGTATGCCCCTCCGCCTCCATCCCAGTACCCCTCCCGACCTCCACCTCCATCCCTGGCCCTCCTCCCTCTCGGCCCCGAGGCCGGGAGGGAGGGGGAGGCCGGGTCGCCGCCGGGAGGGGAGGTGGGGAGAAGGGGAGGGAGGTGGAGGCCGAGAGGGAGGGGGAGCCGGGGAGGGAGAAGGGGAGCTCAAGTCGCCGCCGCCGGGAGGGGGAGATCAGATCGCCGCTGGAGATCAGGAGGGGGAGGGGCTGAGGGAGGGTGGTGTGGGGAGAAGGGGAACTCGGGGCAGAGCGTGGATATTGATAAGAGTCCATCTGCTAGTGTACATCTAGAGCTAACACTCTAGCACATCTGGAGCCAACACTTTGATGGACCTGTTTCTTTTTAATCTATTCTCCCAGTATTTGAACCAAACTGTGTTAATTATGTTCTTGTAATACAGAAGCACAAAAAAATGGAAGTGCAAGTATTGCATCCTCCGAGGCCATGTATGATCCAAAGACCGATCCAAAACAGAAGGCTAAGTCTAATGATCCGGGATGAAAATATGGCTTTTGGCCAGTTATCGGCAACCGAGATTTGGTCTAATGTTCGCTTTGTGACCGTAAGGTATCAGGAGGAATCAAAAGGTTTAAGGAGCATCTTGCGGGTGGGTTTGGAGATGTTCAAAAATGTGCCAAGACTACAACAGCAATCATGAAAGAGATGCGAGGGGCTTTGTGGAAGTACAAGAAGGGCAGACCACTCTTCCTAGATTGTGATGATGAAGGAGAAGATGAAGATATGAGTGTGACAACAACCGACAAGGAGTTCCAAGTCCCTGTTGTGCAATCAAGTTTTGGGACAGCCGACATGTGAGTATGACAACAATCGAAGATGGTGATAGAGAGAACATGGATACTACTACTAATTTAGATGAGTTCGAGATAAATGACTTTTGAGAGATGAGAGTTGGACATGTTATTGTTGTGGATTTATGTTACGTCATTAGACTCTAAGCTTGTGGACTTATTTTATTGTCGTGGACTTACCTTAGCTATGTCGTGCTTGTTATGTTGCTCATGATTCATGTCATATGAACAGTACCAATCGACTAGTCACCCGACTAGTCGACTAGTCGGCAAGTCAGTCACTAGGAGGGTAGTGTCGACTTGCCAACTTAATAGCCTTGCTCGGTGTCCTTATTTTGCTATGTCAAGGTTATGCTGGCTTTGTATCCAGATTCTTATATCAAATGCTAATAAGGGGTTGAAGGCATTGGGAAGTACATGGTAGTTTTTGTTTAGTTCCTCGTTGTCTCTTTTATGGATTCTACTTAGCATTTCCAATTGGTTAGATAAGCTACTTAGCATTCATGCCAGGTAATAGATAAGCTACAGATAGAGATATTTACTGAAGCCTCATGAACATTTCTATTAACTGATATAAACCACTTTGGCAGGCTGTGGGTGATGAAGATGACATTGACATGAACATTGGAAGCAGGCAACAATACCCTGAAGGTTGGTACTCTGACGACAACGATGGCCAACTCACATGGTTCAATGCTGGCGTTAGAGTTGGTGTTGGGATTGGCCTGGTAGTCTCTGTTGGTGTTGGCATAGGCGTTGGGCTCCTCATGCGCTCGTACCAAGCAACCGCCAGAAGCCTGAAGAGGCGGTTCTTCTGACACTGTTGCGACGAATACCTGACCCCTGATGGCCAGTAGAGTCTGTAATGTTTCAGAGAGCAAATCGTTGTACAGTTGGTGGATGTGTTTTGTTTGTATGAGGTCATGTACAATGGGCTTACATCCTGTAACCGACTGTATCGTCATAACTCATTGTATGAGCTGTCTTTAGTACTGTCTACAGATGATATAAAGAGATGCTATAGACAGCAGTTGTCTGTACTATTATATATGCTATGAGAAGATGTGTTGTGTTGCTGTGCGTGTGGAGTTTTTTACCTGTGCACATCACTCTCACCTTGCGTATGTAAACTGTCACTGTGAAGGTTTTCCATGGACTTGTGAGAATGGTTTCAACGTGGATGAGCTGCACGGATTGCAAGTTAACCTTTTGTACTCTTCAGAATAGGGCAATTCCCAAGTCTATATACTACAGTACAGTCTTCAGAATTGACTGATTAAAGGTGTGGATTATGAATCACGAGGTAAAGATTCTTCTTTCACATGTGAAATATTTGGATTTTTTTTTTGTACACGCACTTGGTTTTGGGAGATAAATTCGGACAATGAACTCAACCCTGATTAGAGAAGGCCGTTTCCGTAAAATTTCGGCAAACAATCCAATTCTTGCAAAAATATTGTGAATTTCTACATTCCAAGTTAGAGTTGACCAAATGGGCCGGACATACCGGGCCGACACGAAGCACGATACTGTAGGATCGCCCAGCACAAAGACGGCCCGCCTTGTTCATGGGTGTGCCGACCGCAAGACGAGACCCGCCGCGGTTCGAGCCACCACTCGGCACGATGGGCGGCCCGCCCGAGATTTAACAATCTTGCGGGCCGTGCTAGGCACGGAACGGCACGAGCATGGCACGGCGGCACGGCTGCAGCGGCCAGCTGGGAAGTGGAGGCAGAGAACGGAGGGCAAGAGTCGGCGGCGCACGGTGCTGCGCCGTCGCCAAGGGAAGAGGAGGGTGTCGCGAGCCTCGTGGCGCACGTTGCTGCGCCGGAGCGGAGGGAGAAGGAGGTTTAAGATCGAGGAGACCGACTAGAGGGGGGGTGAATAGGCGTTTTAAAAACTTTTTTTTGGCTAAAACCGATTTCTAATGCGGAAGCTAATACAAATACGGTTTTGCTCAATTAAAACCTAAATCAACTAGGTTCAACTAAGTGCACCAACAATATGAGACTATATAAATGGTAGCAATTATACACATACAATTAAGCAATTTAAATACAAGTGATATAAATTGCACAAGTAATCAAACCACAAATGACACGGCGATGTTTTTCCATGGTGATCGGAGACTTGTCGGCCTCCTCTAATCCACGTTGAGGCAAGCTCAAACTAATTGGACCGGCTCCACGAATTGAGCACCCGCCTCCGAGGTAAGTCCAACCACTTGGACCGATTCCAAACCGAACCAACACCTCGCTCCACTAGGGTTGCTCTTTCCTCCACTCCGGAGATGGCGAGCACCACACCACTCACAAACCGCCCGGGTCTTCTCACAATCTTCTTTGAGAAGCTCACCGGCGCAACGACGCCACCACGCCGTCTAAGTGTCGGCAAACACCAAAAGTAACAAGTCTCCAATGCTCACTTGAACCAATCAAGTGTCTAAGCTCAAATGGATACGAAATCCACTACCTAAGGCAACACATGCACTTAGGGTTTGCTCTCTAACCTCACTAAGTGCAACACATGCACAAAAGAGAATGAGAGGCTTGCTCTTTGCTCAATAGAATGTCTAGGGGCACCAGCAACCTCCCACACACGGCCAAGGTGGGTATTTATAGCCCACACAAAAAAACTAGCCGTTGGGAGAAGATTCCAGAGAATCTGGACGAAATCGGTCTGACCGCCATATAAAGGCCGGTCTGACCGCCCTTAGCTCCAACGGCTATAAAACTAGCCGTTGAGCTCACAGCCGGTCTGACCGCTCCAGAAAAGCTCCACAAAAAAGGCTAAGGACCAGAAAACATCTCTTCTGAAAAACTTAAACCGCCACAAAAAAATCGGATCAACCGCACATCGGTTGAACCGAAAATAAGCGCGGTTCAACCGCACAGTCTTGCGGTGAAATGCAGCCGGTCAGACCGCCGTTACTGGCGGTCAGACCGCCAGCAGCAAACAAAAGTGCATTTTGATTTTTTCCATCAACTCAAATTGCAAAAAACACATTTTGCTAATTTGATGCAAGATGCACACAAGGTTAAAGACAAGACTCTCAACAAGTTGCAATACATTTGCCAACTTTTAGAATCAATGCCTCAAATTGCATTCCGCTTCAACTCAATTTGCAAAACACATTTGCCAAATTGACGCGCGATGCAAACAAGTATTCAAGTGAGATTCTCAACAAGTTGCAAAACACATTTGCCAACTTATAGAATCACACTACAAGGAATAAGGTATATGGACTTACACCATTTGCAAAACACATTCGCAAACTTAAGTCACATGCTACAAGGGTTATCCATGAGCCACAACTATTTGCAAAACACATTCGCAAATATTGGCAACATGTTAAGATGAGTTAGAGCAAACACAATGAGCTATCAACACATGACTAACTCAAGCTACTAGTAAAAGAACCCTCTTAATAGTACGACAACCTATACTAACAATCCGGTCTTCCAACCAAACACCAAGACCGGCAAAAGACTAGGAACAAATCCTTAGCCCTAGCTGGTCATACATTTGCCTTGCGTAACCACTTGAAGCTTGACGACGCACATCTTTGCTTCAAGTCCGAGTCATGATTTCATATGCATCAACTCATGATGCATCCTTCGCTTGACTTCCATCAACACATGATGGGTCTTCTTTTGACTTGATGATCAACTTATGATCATCTCCTCTTCTTGAACTTGATGCACATCAACATATGATGCATCCTTTACTCCAAGCTTTTGACTTCAATATCATCAACACATGATGATCTTCTAAAGTGTCCAACTATAGAACTCAACATATTCATCCAACTCATGGAAAGTGTTAGTTCTATAATATGATTATCATTAATTACCATGCCATACCATTAACTCATAATGGTGGGACAAGATACCACAATCTTTCCCTCTTTGGTAATTGATGATAATCACTTCAATTGCAAGTAATTGAATATAGAATGGTATGAGTATATAACCACTACACAAGTTATATATACTCAAAGAATATATGACCACACAAGTCTCATATACACACATGAATATATTAACTACACAAGTTAAATATATTCAAGGATATGTGAGTGCACATGAACTACACAAGTTATGTTATACTCACATATAAGTATACTTAGACTACACAAGTCTTATATACTCATATAAATATATTAACTATGCAAGTTAAATATATTCACAGGATATGTTTCAAAGTAAAGATCCCAAATATGTGGAAACAGGAATATGGATCAATACTAATGAAACCTCAAAATATAGAATGAACTCCCCATATATGTATGCATACATGAATATGTAGTAAGAACATATGCACATATTTAGGTTAATTCTTTTGGTGAAGTTCAACCTATATTTTGGATTCGAGGAATGCAACAGGGTATAAGAATACAAAGTAGAATGCATATCTCTTTTGTTCTTTATATCCAAACGAGACTAGTCATGAGATATAACAATAAGAGAGTTAGTCTCACAAATAGATTTGTCATTATAAATGCATACTTGTTTGGATTTTCCTTTTGTTTATCCAATGAATTTGATCTATCATTTATCACACACATGCCTTCATAATTATCACCTTTATATCCAATTGAGACTGAACAATAAGTATATCAATAAACATGCTAGTCTCACAAATGCATTTGTCATTAATCACCAAAACACTCCATTAACATATAATGGCGGGCTAGATTCTTCAATCTCCCCCTTTTTGATGATTGATGACAAATCCTTTATCAATAACAATATTTGGATAATAATCAACATAAGATAGGAATTTAAACTATTGAACTACAATCATGCATGATACTAAGCAATTTGAATTATCTTCTTTAGGTATTATGCATGAAAAGGTGATAACAACATAACTCGAGAGAGTCCAAATCTCTCCATTTGGCAATATATGCCTTAAAGGTGAAAGTACAAGAGAGAACCCAAATATATTGATCATATAAACATTCTCCCCCTTTGGCATTAAGCACCAAAAAGCCAAAGCAAATTCAAGCCAATAAACAGATAGAGCATAAGGAAAAGCTTGGCAAAAGAACTCATTTTATTTGAACAAATTACCATTTTCTTTGTGCCAATTCTTTGTCACGGGCGGTTAGACTGCTGCCCTGGCCGGTCGGACCGCTAGAAGGGCCAGTCAGACCGCTGGGTCAGCCGGTCAAACCGCTGATGACCAAAGAACAGTCTTGATTGAAAATCATTTTTGATCAAGAGCTAATGGCACAAACTCTTCTTTGATGGCCTAAAAGAGTAAAGCAAATTGAAACAGGCCAACTGGGAGGTTAGGAAGAAGAGAATTGATTTGAAATACATTCAAATGACCAAGAAAAGAAACTCCCCCTAAATATATGCACAAGGATGAGAGATGACACCCATTGCATATAAGAGGATTTTTAGGAAATTTTGGCGGAGTTTCCTCTAAAAAATTGGTCCAAGGAGTATGATAATAGATAATCAGGATATGAATATCATGCAACATCAACAGGATACAATTACAAGCACATTATGGACATAGATATTCAATGAAGCATAATCCATAACATAATCATTCAACCATTTAACATGCACAAGTCTTGGACGACAAACAAAGGATTGCATACCACATAGCAAGGCATTAACCATTTCATCATCCAAAATAGACTAAAAGCAATAAAACATCCAAGATTTATAAGCTTACATAAGATAATACAGGAGTAATACATAAGCTTATCCATACAAAACAAGGTCTATCGACCTAAATATGAAAACTAAGCATCTAAGTGGGAGGAGCGCCTGACGAAGATGATGGATGATCTCCCCGCTGAGTGAAGGATGGAGGGCGCTGACCACGACCGAACCTCTGATAGGCAACTGTCAAACGATGCTGCTGATACTCAGTGAGTCTCTCATCCATGCGAGTCACTCTCACATTCAGATCCTCAATCATAGTCCTAGTCTCTTCATGCCTCTGAATGTTCTCTGCACGCAAGGTGTCTACACTAGACTGAAGGCGAGCAAGAGCTGCCAGGACTGCATCCTGATCCTGAGAAGCCTTTACAGGATGACTCTGGGAGGATGATCCCTGTCCCTGAGACTGAAGAGGAGCTGGAGGGGACACCTGAGGTGGAGGAGGAGTCTGAGGTAGAGGATCTCTCGGTCTATACTCCTTATGCTCCATATCAAGAGGGAGGTCAAAGGTAGTCATTCTCTTGATAAACTTCATAATGTATGGAGCAAAATAGATAGTTTTGTTCTTATCTCCCTTAGAGGTAGCAATCTCCCTGATAATCAGATCCATGACATCAAATTTAGTGCCTTCCATAATGCACTTAACTACATTCCAAGTTCTTCCATGAATCTCATCATTGTTCCCACTTCTGGGGAAGAAAGTAGCTCTCATGATCCTGTTAACAATACTGGGAAGAGAGAGCAGTCCAGTTACCTTCCCAACAGTATAAAGATGATTCTGATCATAGTATTCATCTACTTGAGTGAGAGCCAAGCATTCTTGAACATGTATATTTATCCCATCTGACTCCTTTAAATTTAAAGCTAGCATGAAATCATTCTCGGAGGCTTCAAACTTTTCATGTCCCGACATCCAAACAAGATGATCATGCTCAGGGGATACATAGACTGTTGCATAAAATTGTCTAATGACCTTGGCATGAAAGTTGCAACTCAGAGAGACCAAAGAATCTAAGCCTACTCTTCCGAATGCATTTAAACAAACCATTGTAGATCGGATTACGCCTAGATAGCTCCACTTCACAAATCTATGATTAGCAAATTTCTTCTGGGCATAGATAAGATGATAAACGTTTTGTTGAAACATAGTGTGAAACATCCCCATTGTAGCATCTCTTGGGAATCTGAAATGGTTAATGTGTCGTAAAGCAGTATACCTTTCACTTTTGATCTTGGACACATCTAATCCAATGAAAGGGGTTGGATCTGGAGCAACCTCCTCATCCTCATTCTCATCATCATTATCTGACCCTTCAAAGTTTTCATCGCTGTCATCGCTACTACCGTTGCCACTAGCTGTCCCTTCTACTTCTGCATCATGCATTTGCTCATCTGCTTCCTCAGGAAAGTCTTCAACACGCAGAGGAGGATGGGATGGTCGACCAGCGGTTATCTTGCGCGGCATGGTCACTGAAAAGAATTGCAAGGATTGTCAAAGGAGATTAAGGAATAAATTAACAAGTATACAAAATGCCATTTCAGTCATTCCTTATTGTCACAGGCGGTCAGACCGATTTTTGGCCGGTCAAACCGCCAGGTAGGCCGGTCAGACTGTCGTGTTGCGGCCGGTCAGACCGCCACTAACAATAAGCAACACTGATTTTTGGGAGAACCCAAAATGTTCACGTTTAGAGCAATGGCATAGTGGATACTTTGTTCATCTACTCACAATATACTTGCAGGACAAGAGTTTTCACCAATTTTGATAGTTTTAGGGCACATACAAGTTAAACCCTAGAAATTTTGGGGAAAATCTACAATGTGGATATATTTGCAAGTAAAGAGTTAGGGATTACCGGCTTAGAGGAACAAGGAGATCAAAGGATATGAGTGCTTGAGAGATCCGAGAGCCAAAAGGCCGGATTGAAGAAAAAGTCCCTCACCTAGGGTTCCAAAGCATTTGAGCATAAGTCAACCAAAGCTCAAACAAGTTGGAGGAATGGAGAGAGGAGGTGAAGGAGAACCCAAAGATTACCTTGGAGCCTCAAGGAGATGGCTGGAGAGGGAGATCCGGGCCAGAGAGGATGAGGCGGCCGAGAGGAAGAGAGAGAGGGCTTTTCGGTTTTGGGAAGGAAATGAGGAAAAATACCCCTTTGGGTGAAGTTAAAGACAACTCCACGCGAAATCGATCAAACTGCTGGGCACGGCGGTCAGACCGAAATCCTAACGGTCAGATCGCCGATATGGCCGGTCAGACCGATTTTGTCTGAACCTGACAGCAGATTCAAAACAGGATTTTGGGAAGATGATTGAATTGTTGTACTTTGCTCCAAATTTCCACACAATCAATCAACCAAACATCTTTGGAGCATTTCCAACTAATATAGCCCTTTAAACTCCAAGTATTAAATAGTTTCTATGAATTATTCTTTTATTTTCGCAAATGAAATCTCATTTTCAAGAACTTTCTCCAAAAGATCCAAATTGAGCATTTAAAGAAATTTCAAGCAACCAATTGCATGTATGAGTCAATAATACCATTATGGACCTATTCATGTGAATAATCTTGGCTCAAATGGCAAAACTCACTTAAGTGCTAGAAAGTGACCATTTAAGTCAAACTTGGATTTTGGATGAATTTCAAAAACAAATAACTTTTTCTAGGTTGGCCTTTTGAGAAACTTTTGAATACCAAAAAGGTTTAGAATTGCCAACTCTAGGTTTTTCCTTTTGAGATCATTTTCAAATTCCTTTTAGAGTAGATTTTACATAAAGATCTAGTTTAGGTTAAAAACAAGATACTATGATCTACAATTTTGGCTAGAAACTCATTTTCACTTAAAATACTTTTTTTTTCTTGAGCCAAAACCTTTGGGAAACCTTTGAAAAGCAATTGTATACATTTTGCAACTAATTTTTCAAAGAATTACTAATAGTTATGAAATTTTTTACTTTTGGCTAAAAGGCTTATTTTTGAAAAATATAACTAGCACTTAATTTATTTGGGCACATTTAGAGATGTGATATACATGGTTATGATTTAGCACTCCCCCTTAATGTGCCACAACTATCTTGCTCAAGATTTCAATAAACAAGTTTTAGCACAAGAGCAAGAACAACCCTTTTAAGATTTTACATGAATGCAACCTACACAAGGCATAAGGGCTAGATGCTTCAATGTAAATACTTGTTACCGAGATAGCATTGGTTTATGATATGAATTGATCTTCCTCAAGCGAATTGATCTTCCTCAAGCTTGGCTCTATATTTGCATATGATGGAATCCACCTCTTTGTGAGTGAGCCAAACCTCCAATGCTTCTCCAAGTACCTATTTAACACTTAAGCACCTTTTGGTACCCACACTCGGTTGGGTCCTTGAATGTTAGTCACAATAGATTTGGGCACCCAAATGGCCCTAACAATAGTTTTATGTGAACTAACATTCCTAGCAAACACATTGCCATATTTATCCTTCCTAAGCAAATAATGATTATTATAAATAATTGGCTTAGGAGTGATACCTTTGGGACATTCCTTACTAAAATGTCCTTTCTCCTGGCAATTGTAGCAAGTAGGGCTTTTGCTTCCCTTTGATGTCTTCTTATCTTGCTCAATTCCGGTTTGCCTCTTTGTTGAATGTCTTGGCTTGACATCCTTTTGATTTGGGCACACCGAGGCAATGTGACCATTCTTTTTGCATCCAAAGCACTTGATATTGTCGAATTGTTTTCCTTTTTGCTTTGGGTTGTTCTTCACCTTCTTCTTGGTGACGAAACCAAGTCCTCCCTTGTTATTTTCCTTATTAGGGCACACGGAGGAAATGTGACCCTTCTCATGACAATTAAGGCACTTAATATTCTTCGTGTGTCTTGCATTGTGCCTCATCTTGCTATTCTCCTTCTTCTTCTTGGGAGTAAAGCCAATACCACTCTTATCTTGCAAGCATATTTGCTTGCTCAATATTTCATCAAGAGTGGCCTTCCTTTTATAGCTTCTTTCCAAGTCAATCTTCAATTTTGTGACTTGGCCTTGAGCTCATTATTTCCCTCTACAAGGTTAGTATCACAAGACATAGAGGAAATAGAAGCATCCAATTTTGAGCAACAAGGCATATCAATTAAATCATCACAAGAAGTGGATACATTAATTTTAGATGAATTGCAAGAGGTAGGAGCAATACAAGGCAAATCATCTAATAGATCACATGTAATCCCTATATCCACTTTAGAGCTAGTATAACCTTTAAGAAGGAGGGTTTCATGTTCATTCTTTAAAACATCATAATTATTTTGAAGTAAGTTAAATTCTTTCTTCAAAACTTTGAATTTTGAAACTCCCTTTCCCATAAAAACATTTTGCTCTTCTAGCATATCAATCAACTCAGCATATGAAGGCTCATCATTATCATCATCATTATATACCTTCTTTTTACCTTTTGCCATAAAGCAATGTGGCGATGTTGATGGAGTTGAGGATTCATCATCGTCAGAGCTAGAGGTTGAGCATTCTTCTCCCGACGTCTATTCTTCTATGCAATCATCACTGGTGGAAGTGGACTTTTCATAATATTCTTGAAGATGGGTCCACATCTCATAAACGTTCTTAAGATCGCATATGGCATCAAACACATCTACACTCAAAACACTAAATAAGGCGTTAATTGCTTGAGCGTCGAGATGTAAGCATTTCTCTTCCTCATTTGTTGGAGCAATTTGATCCAATGGAGGAGAAAAGCCAACATCTACAATCCGCCATATATTAAGGCCCATGGCCTTAAAATAACGTGACATGCGGATTTTCTAATGAGCATAATTTGTGCCACCAAATTTAGGTGCTTCACCAAGGTGCACTAAATCTCTAGTTGCCATCATTTACTCTCTAGACGGTTAAGTCTAATAAATGAGAGACCAAGCTCTGATACCACTTGTAAGATCAAGGAGGCCGACTAGAGGGGGGTGAATAGGCGTTTTAAAAACTTCTTTGGCAAAAACCGATTTCTAATGCGGAAGCTAATACAAATACGATTTTGCTCAATTAAAGCCTAAATCAACTAGGTTCAACTAAGTGTACCAACAATATGAAACTATATAAATGGTAGCAATCATACACATATAATTAAGCAATTTAAATACAAGTAATATAAATTGCACAAGTAATCAAACCACAAATGACACGGCGATGTTTTCCCGTGGTGATCGGAGACTTGCCGGTCTCCCCTAATCCACGTTGAGGCAAGCTCAAACTAATTGGACCGGCTCCACGAATTGAGCACCCGCCTCCGAGGTAAGTCCAACCACTTGGACCGGTTCCAAACCGAACCAACACCTCACTCCACTAGGGTTGCTCTTTCCTCCACTCCGGAGATGGCGAGCACCACACCACTCACAAACCGCCCGGGTCTTCTCACAATCTTCTTTGAGAAGCTCACCGGCGCAACGATGCCCCCACGCCGTCTAGGTGTCGGCAAACACCAAGAGTAACAAGTCTCCAATGCTCACTTGAACCAATCAAGTGTCTAAGCTCAAATGGATACGAAATCCACTACCTAAGGCAACACATGCACTTAGGGTTTGCTCTCTAACCTCACTAAGTGCAACACATGCACAAAAGAGAATGAAAGGCTTGCTCTTTGCTCAATGGAATGTCTAGGGGCACCAGCAACCTCCCACACATGGCCAAGGTGGGTATTTATAGCCCACACACAAAAACTAGCCGTTGGGAGAAGATTTCAGAGAATCTGAACGAAATCGGTCTGACCGCCATATAATGGCCGGTCTGACCGCCCTTAGCTCCAACGGCTATAAAACTAGCCGTTGAGCTCATAGCCGGTCTGACCGCCAACTAATAGCCGGTCAGACCGCACACCGGTCAGACTACCCAATAGACGCCGATCTGGCCGCTCCAGAAAAGCTCCACAGAAATGGCTAAGGACCAGAAAACATCTCTTCTGGAAAACTTAAACCGCCACAAAAAAAATCGGATCAACCGCACATCGGTTGAACCGAAAATAAGCGCGGTTCAACCGCACAGCCTTGCGGTGAAATGCGGCCGGTCAGACCGCCGTTACTGGTGGTCAGACCACCAGAAGCAAACAAAAGTGCTTTTTGATTTTTCCATCAACTCAAATTGCAAAAACACATTTTGCTAATTTGATGCAAGATGCACACAAGGTTAAAGACAAGACTCTCAACAAGTTGCAACACATTTGCCAACTTTTAGAATCAATGCCTCAAATTGCATTCTGCTTCAACTCAATTTGCAAAACACATTTGTCAAATTGACGCGCGATGCAAATAAAGATTCAAGTGAGATTCTCAACAAGTTGCAAAACACATTTGCCAACTTATAGAATCACACTACAAGGAATAAGGTACATGGACTTACACCATTTGCAAAACACATTCGCAAACTTAAGTCACATGCTACAAGGGTTATCCATGAGCCACAACTATTTGCAAAACACATTCGCAAATATTGGCAACATGTTAAGATGAGCTAGAGCAAACACAATGAGCTATCAACACATGACTAACTCAAGCTACTAGTAAAAGAACCCTCTTAATAGTACGACAACCTATACTAACAATCCGGTCTTCCAACCAAACACAAAGACCGGGAAAAGACTAGGAACAAATCTTTAGCCCTAGCTGGTCATACATTTGCCTTGTGCAACCACTTGAAGCTTGACGACGCACATCTTTGCTTCAAGTCCGGGTCATGATTTGATATGCATCAACTCATGATGCATCCTTCACTTGACTTCCATCAACACCTGATGGGTCTTCTTTTGACTTGATGGTCAACTTTTGATCATCTCCTCTTCTTGAACTTAATGCACATCAACATATGATGCATCCTTTACTCCAAGCTTTTGACTTCAATATCATCAACACATGATGATCTTCTAAAGTCTCCAACTATAGAACTCAACCTATTCATCCAACTCATGGAAAGTGTTAGTTCTATAATATGATTATCATTAATTACCACGCCATACCATTAACTCATAATGGTGGGACAAGATACCACAATCTTTTCCTGTTTGGTAATTGATGATAATCACTTCAATTGCAAGTAATTGAATATAGAATGGTATGAGTATATAACCACTACACAAGTTATATATACTCAAAGAATATATGAGCACACAAGTCTCATATACACACATGAATATATTAACTACACAAGTTAAATATATTCAAGGATATGTAAGTGCACATGAACTACACAAGTTATGTTATACTCACATATAAGTATACTTAGACTACACAAGTCTTATATACTCATATGAATATATTAACTATGCAAGTTAAATATATTCACAGGATATGTTTCAAAGTAAAGATCCCAAATATGTGGAAACAGGAATATGGATCAATACTAATGAAACCTCAAAATATAGAATGAACTCCCCCTATATGTGTGCATACATGAATATGTAGTAATAACATATACACATATTTAGGTTAATTCTTTTGGTGAAGTTCAACCTATATTTTGGATCCGAGGAATGCAACAGGGTATAAGAATACAAAGTAGAATGCATACCTCTTTTGTTCTTTATATCCAAACGAGACTAATCATGAGATATAACAATAAGAGAGTTAGTCTCACAAATAGATTTGTCATTATAAATGCATACCTGTTTGGATTTTCCTTTTGCTTATCCAATGAATTTGATTTATCATTTATCACATACATGCCTTCATGATTATCACCTTTATATATCCAATTGAGACTAAACTATAAGTATATCAATAAATATGTTAGTCTCACAAATGTATTTGTCATTAATCACCAAAACACTCCATTAACATATAATGGCGGGCTAGATTCTTCAGGAGGCGGGCCAAGCGGCGGCTGGCAAGTTGTTGTTATACTGCTACTGAGGCGACGGACGAGGACGAGGAGGCGACGAGCTTGTCGAGGCAATGGGTCGTTAAGGCGGCGGCGGGCCGCTAGGAGGCGAGGAGGCGACGGGTCGCGCCGTCGCGTGAGGCGGCCGGATCGATGAGGCGACGCCGCAAGGAGGCGAGGAGGCCGGGTCGACGAGGCGGCGCCATGGGGGTCGCACTGGCATGTGAGGCGAGGCGAGGCGAGCAGGTCGCGCCGTTGTAGGGAGGCGAGTGGCAGCGGGATCATGGGAGGAGAGGAACGAGGAGGCGGCAGATCGGCGGCGGCGAGGCCGGCCTTGGCGCTGGCGAGGAGGGAGGAGAAGACGACCAGACGGATCACGGGCAGAAGCAGTGTCGTGCCGTGGCCGTGCCGTGACAAGCACTACCTGAAAGCATCTAGGCCCCTAAATTTTTTTTTGATAATTAATGATAATATGTGAATATGAGATTAACATGTTTATTCAGTATTTACAAGATTAAGTCCCATTGGTAAGTTTAATAACTTGAAGATGCATGCTAAAGGATAACATGAAGATCTACATGGCTCTACATGGCTCAAAGGCAAGGTACAAGTAGTCCATGATCATTTTATGTTTTACCGGTCTTAGGAGAATTGGTTGGAAGATCGAATTATAGGTTAAATGCCGTACTATTAAGAGGGATCATGACTAGTAGCTTGATAGCTTGCTCTTGTGCAAATTGGATCAATTTAGGATCATACATGCATTTGATTTTGGTTTTGGAAAGCCAACTTTGTTTTTTTAAGAAAACGGTAGTACCGACGTTAAGTCGGTGGTGCTACCGCTCAGCAGTATGACCGGAGTTGTGGTGCGGTATTACCGCACGTCGGTCGTTTCGATTTTTAGTTGGCGGTACGTTTAAAACAGTAAGGTGTATTTTTGGTTCGGTGCCTCTCCTTGACAATCGGTAGTACCGCGCTCTCGTAACGGTAGTACCGCTCAGCGGTTGTACCGATTTTTATGTGGCGGTACGTTTTTTTCAGAGAGCACCTCTTTTCGGCCAAATTGGAAACCCTACAAATGGTCGTACCGACCCTGTGTGCGGTATGACCGGATCAAGCGATAGTGCCGCAACATGGTTGGCGGTCGTACTGCTCTGAGATTTTCAACGGCTATGTCAAAGTAATTAATGCTACTGTTCTAGCTGTTACTGTGCTCTGACATGGGTGCAGTAGTACCGCTCTGTGGTTGGCAGTCATACCGTATTTCGCTGAAAGTTGAGGATTTCATCCCCAATGGTCGTATTTGTTGGTGGAGGCTCTAAATATCCCTCCACCTGCTCAAGGACAGTGTGCTAGTGTTCATTTATCATCTATAGAGCCTTGAGCGACTTCTCAACACCAAAAACACTCTTGTGCATTTATTGTGAGGTTGTTGAGTTCATTCAAGTGCATTCACTCATTCTAGTTGATCCTTTTGCACTTGAGTGCCGTCAAGCGAAGATCGTTGATTTATTACTCTTGGAGTTTTGCTAAACTCCTAGACATCTTGGCGATGATCGCACGGTGATCTCTTCAAGAAGCTTGTGAAGAGGCCCGGTGCCAAAGTTGTGAGTGGTTTGGAGTTCGCCATCTCCGGAGCGGAGGAAGAACTACCAATAGTGATCGAGGGAAGGCTCAATTCGTGGAGCCGGCTTGAGTTGTCAAGCTTCCTCAACGTGGGCTAGTGAAGACCGGCAAGTCTTGATACCACGGGAAAAACTTTCTTATCTCAATTGTGGTTATTTCTTGTCTTTACTTATTCCGCATTTACAATTCTACCATTTATCTTGTGTTAAATTGCTTAGCTAGAATTGTATCTAGTTTAGACTTAGATCTCAATTGGCTTATTTTGTTAATTAGTCAAAAAGTTAAAAAAAACCTCCTATTCACCCCCTCTAGTCGGTTATCCTTGATCCTACAAGTGGTATCAGAGCTTGGTCTCTCATTGATTTAGACTTAACTGTCTAAGAGAGAAAAGGATGGCTAGTGAGGGAATTGCTATAAGAAATGCTCCTTTGTTTGATGGCTCTAATTATGCTTATTGGAAAATTAGAATGTCAATTTATTTAAAAGCTATGAGTCTAAGCATTTGAAAAATCGTAAATGAGGGTTACGTCATTGCTCTTAATCCACTAGCTCCCATAGAACAAGAGGCACGTAATGCTCATTTAGATGCCCAAGCTATGAATGTTCTCTTTGATGCTTTAAACGCGGATGAGTTCAATAGAGTGAGCAATTTGGAAACCGCTCATGATATTTGGACCACCCTCTTGGAAATCCATGAGGGAACATCTACAGTCAAAGAAGCTAAATTGCATAGGCTTCATATCAAATATGAGAACTTCATAATGTTGCCTCATGAAAACATCAATGAGATGTATTCAAGACTCAACAACATTATGAATGAACTCAAAGGTCTTGAGACTAACCTTCTTGATATTGACATTGTGTGCAAGATTCTTAGGGCCCTTCCGGATAAATATGAGACGTTGGTGATGCTATTTCTCAACTCTCCCGAGTTACCAAGAATGACACCAACATGACTTTTGGGCAACCTCATCACAAATGAATTGTTCAAGAAAGACAAGGAAGAGCTCTTGGAGTCGTCTTCCTCAAAGAATAAGATTACCACTTTTAAGGCTAAAGCGGAATTAAGTGATGATGAGGATGAAGAAGGAGACTCCGAAGAGGAGTTTGTATTTCTTGTGAGAAGAATGAAGAAATTTATGAATAGACGCCCACATAGAAGCTTCAACTTCGACAAGAACAAGAAAGGGCAATCCTCAAGTGACAACAATCGTTATAGCAATATTCAGTGTTATAATTGCGAAGAGAATGGACACATTGCTTCTCATTGCCCCGCAAAGAAGGATGACAATGGCAAGTCATTTAAGAAGAAGGAGTATAATGGCAAGAAGAAGTTTTTCAAGAAGCTTCACAAAGATGGCAAGTATGAAGCCCACATTGGAGAGTGGGATTCCAATGATGAGTCAAACGACTCCGACTCCGATGAGGATGAGTCCCCTAAGAAGAAGGGACTCGTTGGCATTGCCATCAAGGAAGCTTCGTCGCTATTCTCCACTCCTACTTACCTCATGACAAAAGGAGATTAGGTAAAATCCATTAGTAATGATGAACTAACTTATGATGAATTAATGGATATGCTTAAAGACTTAAATGAATATCTTGGAAAAGAAATGTCAAAATATAAGGTCTTGAAGAAATAGCATATTTCTCTAAAAGACTCTTATGAGGAGCTAAAGGAAGCTCATGACTTGCTTATCCAAGAAAATTCAAGTAAGTCTTGCTCTAGTGTAGGAATTACATGTGATACTATTAATGATATGCCTAGTATAGAAATTGCTAAAACTAGTGCATCTACTTCATATAATGATCTTATTGCTATGTCATGTTGCTCTAGTAATAATGTTAATCATGATAATGTTGAGCATAATGAAACAAAGCTTGTTGTTGAAAACAATGATCTAAAAGAGCAAGTGACCAAGCTAAGCAAAAGCTTGGAAAGGTGCTTCAAGGGTAAAGTCACCCTTGACAAGCTTTTGAGTGAGCAAAGGTGCTCATTCAACAAAGAATGACTTGGGTATGTGCCCAAGAAAGGTAAGAAACCGGTAAACAAGCCCACAAGGTTTGTGAAGCAAAATGGTAAGTATTGCCATAAGTACCAGAAAATAGGACATTTGCAACAAGTTTGTCCTATGGGTAAGACTCCATCCCTTGGTATATATGATTCATGTTATATGCTTAAAAAGACTAAAGATGGTAAAGTAATTGCTAAATTTATTGGAACTTCAATTTTAGGCGCTAAAAACAATGCTATTTGGGTGCCTAAATCCTTGGTTACTAACCTCCAAGGACCGAAACAAATTTGGGTACATAAAAGAACTTGATTCTTGTTTTGTAGGTGAACTATAAAACCGGTGGAAAATATTGGGTGCTTGATAATGGATGTACTCAACACATGACCGGTGATAGAAAGATGTTCAGCACATTCGAGAATAGAAAAGGAGTAGACAAGATCACATTTGGTGATAATAGCAAAGGAGAGGTAATAGGATCGGGTAAAATTGCTATCTCAAATGACCTTTCCATCTGCAATGTATCTTTAGTAGAATCATTAAACTTCAATTTGCTATCCGTTTCTCAAATATGTGATCTTGGACTAATTTGCTCATTCTCTAGTGAAGGTGTTACAACTTCAAATGCAAAAAATAGTTCTTCAGTTTTCAAATGCTTTAAATTTGAAAATTTTTATTTGGTTGATTTTAGTTCAAACGAATCTTGTTTAAAAACTTGTTTAATTGCAAAAACCTCATTGGATTGGTTTTGGCATAGAAGGCTAGCTCATGTTGGAATGATTCAACTTAAAAAGCTTTTCAAACATGATTTAGTTGTTGGCTTGAAAGATGTGAAGTTTGAGAAAAATAGATTTTGTAGTGCTTGTCAAGCTCGTAAACAAGTCATTAATTCTCATCATTCCAAGAGTATCATGTCAACTTTTAGATCGTTGGAACTCTTACATATGGATTTGGTTGGGCCAACAACCTATAAGAGTATCGGGGGTAATAGCTATTGTTTAGTCATTGTGGATGATTACTCTAAATATACATGTGTATTCTTCCTAGATGACAAAGGTGACACCTCCGGCATTTTCAAAAGTTTTGCAAAAAGAGCTCAAAATGAATTTGATTTCAAAATAAAGAAAATCTATAGTGATAATGGTTCCGAGTTCAAGAATACTAAAGTTGAAGACTTTTGTGATGAATATAAAATAAAGCACGAACTTTCCACAACCTATACTCCGGAGCAAAATGGAGTTGTAGAAAGGAAAAATCGTACATTAATTGAAATGACTAGGACAATGCTTGATGAGTACAATACTTCCGATAGTTTTTGGGCAAAATCTATTAACACCGCTTGTCATGCCATAAATCGTCTTTATTTGCATCGTCTTTTGAAAAAGACTTCCTATGAGCTTCTTGTAGGAAGAAAACCAAACATCTCTTATTTTTGTGTATTTGGTTGCAAATATTATATTTTGAAGAAGGGGGTTCGTGTTTCAAAATTTGATAGTCGTTGTGACGTTGTTTTCTTGCTTGGTTATTTTTCAAATAGTAAAGCTTATCGTGTCTTTAACAAAAACTCTGGTTTAGTTGAAGAAAAGCACGATGTGCAATTTGATGAAACTAACGGCTCTCAAGAAGAGCATGAGAATTTGGATGATATAGGTGATGAAGCCTTAATAAAAGCAATGGAGTATATGCAAATAGGCGACATCAAGCCCGAAGACAATCCATCATCTTCTATTCAAGTTGAACCTCCTACATCTTCCACAAATCAAGTACAAATTGATAAAGATGACAATAAGGAAGATGATCAACCATCCAACCTACCTCCAAGAATTCACAATACAATTGCAAAGGATCATCCAATGGACCAAATATTGGGTGATGTAAGTAAGGGTGTTCAAACTCGCTCTCGTGTCGCTTTTTTTGTGAATATTACTCGTTTGTCTCTTCTATTGAGCCAAAGCATGTAGAAAAAGCGCTTGATGATCCGAATTGGGTGAATGCTATGCATGAAGAACTCAATAACTTCACCTAGAATGAAGTTTGAACATTGGTGGATCGACCCAAGGAACACAACGTTATTGGGACAAAATGGGTCTTTAGGAATAAGCAAGATGAGAATGGTATGGTTGTTAGAAACAAAGCAAGATTAGTCGCTCAATGTTATTAACAAGTTGAAGGTTTGAATTTTGGCGAAACCTTTGCTCCCGTAGGTAGGCTTGAGTCAATTCGGATATTACTTGCTTTTGCATCATGCTATGATATTATATTATTTCAAATGGATGTTAAAAGTGCTTTTTTAAATGGTAAAATATCCGAACTTGTTTTTATTAAACAACCTCCCGGTTTTGAAGATCCAAAGAATCCAAATCATGCCTATAAACTCTCCAAGGCGATCTATGATCTTAAACAAGCTCCTAGAGCTTGGTATGAATGCCTTAGAGATTTTCTAGTATCAAAAGGATTCAAAATCAAAAAAATTGATTCAAAATCTCTGGGGTGCTGGCCCAGGCACGGTCCGTCGGGTATTCGTGCCGTGCCAGGCCGGCCCAAGCCCGTTTGTCCCATCAGAAAAAAAAATCCAAAAAAAATCAGAAAAATGTGTAGAATTCAGAAGTAGACATGATTTTTTTAAAAAAATGAGACAATCATATTGAAAATGTAATAAAGAGCTTTATTGATGTCCAACTGGCTGCCTCGTTAAAACCTTCACCAAGTAAAAACTCAAAATGAGAAAACATTGGCAAAGGAAAAAGAGTACAACCTATAGCTCTATAATTCTACATACATGATACATCTTTGTTCTATGTGTCGGTGTCATTGTCTAAGTACAGATTTTCGAACATCTCCGACAACTCTGGATTTTCCACAGAGTGTTGTGTTCATGAATCAGCTTGTTCACAATCCTTCACAGTTAGAAGGATCTCTACCATCTCACTTGTGAGACTTGTTCTTCTCTCCTCCAATATCCTTCCAGAAAGACTGAAAGCAGACTCGAAGGAAACCGTAGAGACAGGAACAGTTAACACATCACGTGCAAGCATGGATAGCACGAGATATGTTAACTTATGGGCTTGCTACTATTGTAAGATGCCGAAGCCTTCTGAGTTGAAATCCACCGTATCGCTATCCAGATAGGTGGATAGTTCTCTGCTCCTTGTGGGTCTTGGCTGAGCAGGTGTTGGTGTAGAAGAAGAAGAAGAACCCCTAGACCTGGACCTGGACCTAGAGGAAAAGGCACCGAAGATCGCGCTCCACATATTTGTCTTCCCACTTCAGGTGGGGGCTACTGGAGGTCGTTGCAAACGGACTCCCTGGAACCTATTTTCATACATTTGGTAAACCTCTGTAAAATAGTCAGTATAGTCTAACCCCGTAGCATCACTAAGAAGATCAAGTACAGTGCCAAATGCATCAATTTTAGCCCTAGGATCTAAAAGAAATGCAAATGCATATAGGTAAGGGATTTCTCTACAATATTTAAGGTATTTAGATTTCATGGAAACAACAGCATCGCGTAAAACTATGTCATTTTCAAATATTTTCAATTGAGTAGCAATCCGTAAAATAGTATGTACAATGATAGGAGATGTTGGATAGTAGACAGCGGACAAAGCAACAGTTGCCTCATAAAAATTTCTAAAATGACAGTACATTCTCTCAGAACGAACCAATGTTGCTCCATTAATAGCATAATACCCTTCAGTGCTAGGATAGTGCGTTTGAATAAATACAGAAAAAATGCTCTTGTATGGTAAAAGATTCTTAAGCATGAGGTAAGTAGAGTTCCACCTTACCTCCATGTCCAAACCAAACTTTCTTAGACGTGCACCCATTGCCTTGCAGAAGTTCTTATATTGTGCTATTCTTATGTTAGAATTATTCAAGAAAGAAATCGCATCACGAAAAGCTTTAATATACGGACTCAACCTCTTCAAACCACATTTGACTATAAGGTTGATAATATGACAAGCGCATCGTTGATGTAGCAGGAAGGAATCGGCATATGTACTAAACACTGGAGTAAGAATGTCCATGGCCCTAGAGTTTGAAGCGGCGTTGTCTAAAGTAATTATGAATATTTTGTCTGTAAGACCAAAGTCTTCCACGACTTTGATAATACAGTTCACAATGTTCTCCCCTGTGTGTGCTACATCAATTAATTTCAAAGCTATAATCCTTTTCTCCATTACCCAGTCGTCATTAATATAATACACAACTACACTAAGGTAATCCTCTCTAGCCCGACCACTCCATATGTCCGAGGTCAGGGTCACCAAAAATGTGCACATACTAAATAGTTCCTTTATTTTATTACGATGTTCATTATAGTATTTCATTAGATCCCTAGTTGTTGTCTATCTAGAAACGGAAGTAAATCTAGGATTATGCGCAGTCCTAATGTATTTTTGGAAAGAAGCAGAATTGCCATAGCCTAACGGTAAATCCTTAGAAGCAATTAAACGACAGAGAGATTGGCGGGCTACCTGAGGATCGTAGTCCCAGCTAGATACCGTATCGTCGAGGTTGTATTGCAGCTACGTCTGTCTCATCGCCAATCCTTGCTTGGTTCGATACCTTGTAGTATGTCTAATCAAGTGCCCCGTTCTACCTGTAGACTTTGCAGACAATTCATGGCGACAAATTTTACAAATAGCATATGGTACCTCATTTCCCGCTGCGTCTTGCTTGGTTGACCTGTCGAAATTCTCCCACACTCCCAATGTAGACGGCCTCGACCTCTTTGCTCCGGCTGACGTGGAGTCTGATGACGGAACTCCACCTTGCTCCTCCGGTGAAACCTCCGGTTGGTTTGAGGCAGCCGCCTCCATAGACGCAATTTCGTCTGATGAAAGTCCGAACTCACTAAGAGCAAAGCTATCGTAAGGACTGTCCATAACGAAAACTGCAAAATCGAAAATAACACTATTACTACTTTAATCTTAGCATAACAATAACTAACAAAAAAAGTATTACAAAATAGTATTGTACCTCTTTCGCTAACTTGCTGACGAAAATTGACATTTCTAAATTTTGGCACAATTTTTTTGAATTTTGCCAAATTAGCTCAACATGGATTTGAATTCGCACAACACAATTTCAAATAGAGAATGGAGAATGAAGGGGTGCTGAATGAGGGGGGGTTATGGTGCCTATTTATAGAAAAAATTTGGATTTTTAAAATTTTTTTGCTATTTTTTTAAGTCCACAACGATCAAAAACAGTAAAAAAAAAGGGGTCAAAAACCCCCCAACGGCTGTTTTTTTCGGGCCGTGCCGTGTTGGGCACGGCCCACGGGCACAACATGGCCCGGCGGCCCGTCTAGCCGTCTTCTTCCCCCCCGCTAGGCACCAAGGCCGGCCTCACCCCTCGCTCGTGCCGCCGCCTCCTCAGTCCTCGCCTCCCTCGCGACCCCATGCTCCTCGCCTCGCCCGCGGTGCCGCCTCGGCGACCCGCCTCCTCACTCGCCTCGCATGGCCTCGCCTCATCGACTCGGCGCCTCCTCGCCTCCTGCTGGCCGCCGCCTCGTCGACCAGACCACCTCCTCGCCTCCCCGACAGCCTGACCCGCCGCCTCCTCGCCTCCAAGAAGACCGCCTCGGCGACCCGCCGCCTCCTCCTCCCTCCGCTTGGCAAGAACAACGTCGTCGCGAGGCCCGACAGCCTTCACCGTACCCCGGCTCTGGCCCTTGACCTCGCCTCGCTTCATTTGGCCGCTGCGACCATGTTGCCCGTCTTGCGTGCTCGTGTTGTGCCATGCAGCACGACCAAGATCATGGTGCCTTGCTAGGCCGGCCCACCGTGCCAAGGTAGTGGTCGAAGCACGACCCGGGGTCTCGTGCCGGGCCGACACGACCTATGAACAGTCTGGGGTGTCTTGTGCTTAAGTAAGACCCTCTGATGTCGTGCTTCATGTCGGCCCGGTAGGCCCGGTCCATTTGGCCAGTTCTAGTAACAATTGCCTCACTTGGGGTTAGAGGATTGGCAAAGGGACCTAGGAAGATTCACACTATTTTTATTTTCAAGATTTCATTGAAATATCTACATTTTAACCAGACCCCTTCTGAAATATCGGAGTTTTGAGTTCTGAAACAGGGTTAACATATTTTAAATAAATTTATGGAGTAATTAGTGTCTCTGGAAAACACAATTTAGGAGTAGTAAACTTGGAGTAAAAAAAAAGAGAAACAGGAAACGGAAAAACCTGCCCCGCCACGTAATTTCCACTTTATTTTGAAACCCGCGAACTCCCGCGAAACAAAACGCGAAAGCTCTTCCTTTCCCTCCCCAAAAACCAACCACAAGAAAAGGAGCCCACTCCCCCCGGATGCCGCCGCCGCCATGACCGTCGCCGTCGCATGGCCGGTCTGCACCATCTGCTACGAGGACCTCCGCCCGCTCTCTGACCAGCACCTCCACTGCCTCCCCTCCTGCGGCCATGTGTTCCACGCCCTCTGGTCTACTCTTATCTCCAATCCATTTCTTTTCTTCTCTCCTTGCAATGTCTGGCTAAAAGAGGCTTCTTGAATCTTGATGCGTGCGGGGACCGAACGAGCAGCCTGGAGCAATGGCTGGAGTACTGCCCGGGTGGAAAGAAGAAGCTCACCTGCCCCGTCTGCAAGCAGCCCTGCGGCGCCGCCCACCCGCCGACCCGCCTCTTCTTCCAGTCCACCGGCGCGTGCCCAACCCAGGCCTGCTCACCCTCGCAAGATATCTCCGAGGGTGCCGACCCGGAGGCGCTCGCCGCCGAGGTCGCCCGGCTGGAGCAGAAGGCGGCGTCCCTCGGCAGGGTGCTCGAGGAGCAGCGAGATGGGATCCAGAAGCTCAACGCCGAGGCTAGTGCTGCTGCTGCGTTTTCCGGATTTTGTAACGGATCGTGTTTTGTGTGGATTGCTGATGGTTTCTTGGTGGTTTTGGTTCAGGTTGTTCGGTGGAGAGAGCAGGCTGCGACGGTGGAGACGATGCGGGAGGTGGTTAGAAAGGAGAAAGAATGTGTTCAGCGGCTGCTCAATGCTAAAATAGAGGTAAATTGATTGTTCTGGTGGCGAGATTTGATTTCTCTGAATCTGTATCCGGTCATGGATTAGTGAATTGCATTGGTAATTCATGGTAGGAGTTGTCGAGGAAGACGTCGGAGTGTGGGAGGTTGCAGGAGAAGAGCCTCGCGTTGGCGAAGGAGCTTGCAGCGCTGAAGCTGTATGTTTGTTCAACCTGAAATTAAGATGCAAATGTTTGCGTTTGACGAGTGAAATGTCCTTGTTTTAATTTCTTGTTCATTAGATCGACAGACATGAACCTTCAGGAGGAAGAGATCCTTAAGTTGGCGTCACTTGGTAACCATGGAAACCTGGAGAATGCGGTTGATGTTTTGAAGAGATCGCTTGCTCTTCGGAACAAGTATAGTTCTCTTTTTCATTTGCTTACCTCGAAACATTTCGTTCATGTTTGATATGCATACCAGTATACCACTAAGCATTCTTCAACTGAATGATGGGAGTTGTTCATCCACTTTAGTACTTGTTACAGTGGTAATAGTTGACCTAGAACTGAAAATATACTTTGGATTTTTCAATAAAGTGTGTGGTCCTCTACATAAGTTGTAGCGAGTATTTCAGCTATATAATGGGAGCTGTGACAGTTTTTATGGTCAACTTGGATAATCAATCCTGAGGTATAGCCCGTACAGGCCAAATACTTTGAACTGTTTAAGGTCATGTATAATGAGTTTATATCAATTGTTTATAGTCTTTGCCACGTATGATTTAAACTGATGTAGATGAAAGAGAATAAAGAGAGAGAAATGTGTTGTTTACAATCCTGTAACCGACTGTATCACCAGAACCAAGAAGAAAATGTCTTAGGTCTATAAAAACATTAAAAGATTGTGTCATCTATAAAAACAAGTGAAAAGATAACATATTGTATGAGTTATCCGTTGCATTGAATATACCCTAATGTCTAGTAATAATATTAGTAGCTAATGATTTAGCAGAAGTACGTCGTTCGGAAAAAACCACGCACACAACTAACCATTTGCATTTTTCCTAAATCAATTCATGCAAAATGGTTAACTCATGGTTAGTTGCTTTGGACACCTTGGCCTTATATGTTGGCCAATTTCATCTTGGGTAGGCAATATGGGACTATCATCTCCTACATGCATTCATCCATTCACACCCATACATGGGCTGGACTTGGGCCCTATTTATCTTGGGCTGGGTCATCGCATGGAGTGAATTTCATAGTCAAAGAACCAGCTTTTTTTTGTTAATGCTGAACTTTGTCGCTTTCTGGTGAACCAAGTATTTTCCTCTCTGAAATGGATGCACTTGTTGGCACTGCTGAAAATTTTACTGAACTTGATGAAGCTAAATCAAAAGGCTACTCTTGAAGAGTATTCTTTAACTTTTTGGAAGCATGAATTTCATGCTTGTAACACTTCAGTAACGCTTTAATCTTTTTAGGAGTTACAAAGAATTGATAGCCCAATGCAATCTTCTGGGAAGATCAGAATCTCGCACTCAGCAGAGGCTTGAGAAGGCCAAAGAGCTGATAAAGAAGTTAAAGGTAGGTTCATATCAACTTAAGATTTGTTTCCGAATGTACACATTTAGTTTGAATGACCTTTACCTCTGCAAATAACAACAGACAAGGGTACAAGACCTTGAGAAGAAACTGGAAGAAAAAGAAAATGATTTCATCAGGGACTTGAGGTCTTCAAAGAAATTTAAAGCAGACCAGAACCAGACAAATTCAAGAAACACTACAGCCAATAATGGCTTCCCTGGTCCAAGTGCTGGATATGGAAATCAAACAATGAAGCTTGATGAAGTGATGCAGGATCCATGCAACAAGGAGCCTCACTTGAACCAGTTGACCCCTGAAGCTAAAAGTGATCTGAACTTAAACGACAACCTGGACAACAAGATTGCAGATGTGACAGACCTAGATGCTGACGATTCTGTCTTCCCAGATTTACACAAGATAGAATCTTCTGCCAAGCCGTTTGGGAATTGTGATGACACTTTGGATTCCCGAAATCAGTCCAGTCGTTGTCAACGTGATAACAAAGAGCCCACAACATTTATATGCGAGACTTCCTCGTATGTAGCAGAAGAAACTTCCTTTCTCAAACATACAGTGGCAACTGGAAAATCAATATTTCAGGAGAACCTTATGAAGAACAAACCGCAAAACCTTCAAGAGATTCCCGTTCTGAGAAGCATGAAAGTTACAACTTCAACATGGGAGAAAGAAACACTGACAATTGATGGCATCTCCAAACAAGCAACTAGGTTGGCTTCTGGCACTGGACCTCAGCGGATTCACAATTTAAATTCTCCTTCTGGTGAGTTCTTGCAAATAACTTCTGAATTTTATTTGCATAAACTATAAAATAATATTCGTGTGCATCCATAAGAAGAGCCTAGGGTATTTTTCAAATCTCATAGCGGCACTACCTATGCAAGGACTCTTTCACTATTGCATTCTACAGTGCTAGGACAAACAAATCATAAAACATAGGCAATTTTTTTCTTAATGTGATGAAGAGCCAATTTTGTAAGAATGCTTGTAGAGTTTCGGCAATAATTGTGTGTAGTCTCACATGACCCTCACACCCTTTCTTTATAATCCAAAGATTCAATCAGACTCTAATACAACTTCTTTATTAGATTCAAATACGAACTCACCAACAATGCTTAAGAGAAACTATTTCGGAACCTTGTTTGATTATTACTAATTTTCTTGATATCTATAACCTGTCATTTCTACTTGATCTCCTTTACTCGACATTCTTACGAAGCAACTACATTTTGTCTACAATCAGATGATTTCCAAACACCTACTGGAGTTGTTGGTGTGGAGGGAGCAAGAAAAGGCATTGGCAAATGGTGCAAGGGCAAGACAGCTCCTGGATCTCTCAGTGCTAATGCAAACAAAAGCAATCTGATTGCTGTGGGGCCGGACGGACGTGGGGGCAAGGTCAAAGTTCTTAGAGATCTTGGACGATTCCAAGTCAGTTCAATAAGTTCTGCTCATGTTCTTTCTTGTCAGACTGCAAAAGTAGCTTAACCTCATAACTAATCCTCTCTGTCAATCTTTGCATGTTTGCTGCAGGATAGCAAGACTCAAGTACTGTGGCCTAAGGCACAGAAGCTTGGAGGCAAAGGTGGGCATTCGCAGATAGATAATTTCTTTGGAAGGAGATGATCGTAATGAAGAATGCCCATCATCTCCGAGCTCATGCTTCTGATGTTGGGATCAAGTCCTGTGAAGAACTACTTGTCCTTCATGGCCGCGCATCTGTACTTCTGTAGGTTCTGCTATACTTGCAAGGAGAACTGAATCCAAATTTTGCAATGGTACACCACTGGGCCTAAGATAAAGAACTTGTCCACAATCTTCTCATGCTATGTAAGAAACCTGAATTCCTCTTACTCTCAGGTGTACAGGTGTACCATACTGGCATACTGCCATGTACTGTGTATTGTTAGAGTTGAAAAGATAGCAAGGTGTCAAATATGTTATGTGTTTAAATACATATTAGCTATTTATTTTGGTTGATTCAAATATATAAAGTGATTAAATAATATTATTAAGAGTCAGAGTATCTATTAAGGATAATATGAACTTGAATTTTAAATCTGTGTAGAGATCTAATTGGAATCTATCTCTAATTATGGGACGAGATAGGATTCTATACTATAAATAAGAGTCAGATTTTCTCATCAGGGTAACTTATGTCATATCACTTATCCACATCCATAGTTGGAGTTTTGTAGTTTACCTATTGGTGGGAAAGATCTAACCTAGGTAGACAGGGCAATTATTCATCTACTACTTCAAACTAATTCCACATCAATCAATGACGTCATTTGGTATGTCTTTTATTTATAGATCAGATCATTGGGTATTGCAATTAGCGCATATTAGATCTGTTTAATTCTGTCATGTGACTACATTGTAATTTGTAAGCTTCACTTTTGGCTCAAAATCCAAACCTAGTCTGGTTTCAGCATTATCTCAGAACTGTACGAGCAAGGCAGAGTGGCAAACAAAGATTGGTATCACATAACAGCTATAGTGCGAAAAACGGGGTATGTTATACTGAAGGTAAAAAGTTTTGGGGATTTCTTTTGTATAATACTAATTCAATCTTCCATCTGCCAACTGTTCTTTTGTGGTATCTAACTGTCTAAGCAACGTAAAAGATACCGGAAGATACCATGGTAGGTACTAGAAGAGGGTCTGGCTGGTACTCTGGTTCTCTGGAGAAGCTACAGAGCAGCTGGAGCAGAGTCCAGTAATGATGAGACAACAAACATGATGCCTTTAGTTTATTTGTAGCTTTCTGCTACTGTGTTCAACTTCTGGATTCAATGAAAAGGATGTTCAGTGGAAAGCCAGACCAGATGTTTTGCCTTTTTCTTCAAAGGCACACACCAAATTTCTTTTCTTATAGTCACTCAAATTTGACAAAGTTGTATATAGTTTCCTCAAAATTGCGCAGAGCTCATGGTTTCACAAGTTAGTGAAACTCTACAAGGTGTGCTTTTATTCTTGCAATTTTACCTCCTTAGTCCTATGCAATTTATATATTTATCTACACATGAACAAATTTAACACATACAGACATACTCCATCCGGTCACAAAACAAGTTATTTGGATATCGACACGATCTCTAAAATGTAACTTTGACAATTAATCTCTATTGTAATAATATTTATAAAAGCTAATAAAATTACAATATTACGAAAGCACTTTTTGAGATAAATCTACATATATCATTTTAATGTGTCTAGTTTAAATAATAAAAAAGATATTGATAACCAAAATTTGCAATGTTTGACTGCAGTAACTCAAAACGGCTTGTTTTTGTGACAGGAGAGAGTACAAGTATGATGGACTATTTCGAGCTTCCACATAAATACTTTGTCTGTACTAATATCAAGGCATGAAATATTTGTTAAGCGCTAAAACCGTCTAACATTTTATCATCAACTATCAATACTATAATATTTCACATTAGACTTGGAATACGCGTTCACGGTATGACCGAGAATTCGAAACCTTACACTAATATAGGATATTCTGGTAACTTATCAGTTCCTGAGGTCTGAGGAAGGCTCTTTCTCTAGCTAAAAATACACACCAGGATCCTTGAGAGGGACGATACGTAGTAATTCAACATTCCATGAGGGCATATTAGGAAAAATGCAAATTACAAGCGCAGCACGGCCTTCTCGCCCCACTCCATCCGTCGTCGTGTCCCTTGGCCTCCCGCAAGAGCCACGCGTCTCTCCGGCCCCTCCAAATCACACCCAGCCCCCTCGCCTTTAAACTATTCCATAATCTAATCCTTCTCGCCTCTTCTAAGGATTTAAGGACGCCGCCGACGAGAGAGATGGCTTCAGGTTCTCCCCCCGCAACTTCCCGAAATTGCATCTAGGCCCTTCTGACTCACTGCCCGTTTGGTTTCTTGGAGGTGGCCGCAGCTCTCCGGCGTAAGGCGGCGGAGATGGCTTCCGCGGCGGTGGCGATGGCGGGGTCGCAGTGCTACTACTCACGGACGTCGTGGGCGCTGCGGCAGCGCGGCGTCGCCCGGGCGCTTCCGCTGCCTCCCCGGCGGAGTTTCTCGGTCTCCGCGGCCGCCGGGTTCGACAACCAGAACCGCGAGTGGGTGCTCTGGTTCTTGATCTGAGTCTGTAGTAATGTTTGTTTCGTTTCTTGATTGGGTTCTTGCAGAGGGAAGTAGGGGGGAAATGTCAGATGGGTCCTTATGCTGTGCAAAGTTTGCAACTTAAGGTCTGAAGTGAGTGAGTAATGTTAATGTCCAAGAAATGCTCATGTGTTGGTTGATGGATCACCGGACTGCAGGTATGTGATCGTGGGCGGAGGGAATGCGGCGGGGTACGCGGCGAGGACATTCGTCGAGCACGGCATGGCTGATGGCCGCCTTTGCATCGTCTCCAAAGAGGTAGTGCTAATCTGTTTCAGTGCATTCACTTAGCTATGTTAATTACAGAAATGGATTAAGCTTTTTTGCCCATTATATCATTGCGTTGTTGTTTTTTTCTATTGCTCTCATGTAATGTGTTTTGCTGCCAAGTATTAATAGTTTGATTTGTGAGGTTATGTGTTGGTTTATGATGGTGTGTGCTTGCTGTTATACAGGCATTTCCACCATATGAGCGACCAGCCCTGACAAAAGGCTATCTGTTTCCTCCAGACAAGAAGCCTGCACGCCTACCTGTAAGTACCCGGAACAACTTAAGGATGAGAAGTAGCATGAAACCACGATGATAGTGATGATGTGAAGATTTGGGATCACAGAATTGCTTAATCCTTATTTGTTGCACATTCTTCGCACAATGGACAAAAGATGAGTTATCTGCATGATACTTTGGACTTTAGTGGAGTCTGCTTCAGTATGTCACCATTACACTTTTATCTTATGTTGCAATCTGTAAATAAGCGTTCTTTTAGCTGATGTGATAGATTTGTGCGCTACACAGTTTCATTGTCAAGATTAAAGCTGCACATAAAACCTCAAGGGCCTCAACTTTGTCTTGTGGCAGGGTTTTCATACCTGTGTTGGATCTGGTGGGCAGAGGCAAACAGCTGAATGGTACAAGGAGAACGGTATAGAGGTAGTGATGGTGTCACCGTTTGTTTTTGTTAATTTAATGTGTTTGAAAATACCAAATCACATTTGTCTGAAGCCATTTATCCATCTTTGAAAGGTGTTGTATGAGGATCCAGTTGTCGCATTTGATGGCAAAACACAGACCTTGAAAACTACATCAGGGAAAATTCTGAAGTATGGGTCACTTATTATTTCTACTGGTTGTGAAGCTTCAAGGTATATAAGTATATAACTATGCATTATGCAAATATGAATGATCTGTTAAATATTGGAAACCAGATTGTAGTATCCTGATCATGATTACCAGTTCTTGCTAAACATTGCACTCCAGTGATGTAAGACAAACTTCCATGCTATAGTAATCAAACAAAATATTTTTCCATTGATTGTATATATAAACTGGATGTAGAAGCCTTGTACATTCCACATGATTGTGATGAATCTCAGCATTGCTTGCTGCTTCTTGTAATATCGATGCTTGTTTTCAGATTACCTGAGAAAATAGGAGGAAACTTACCTGGAGTTCACTATATACGCGACGTTGCTGATGCTGATTCTCTAGTATCTTCATTGGTACGTTCAGTTAATAAATAATGATAGATGTTCCCCATGCACCAGAATTGGATTTTCTCATGTGACATGGCAACATTTATCTAAAGTTATTCTTTGTATATTCTCACTCTTTAACATATACTGGTGAAATGTTTTTTAAAAAAAAATGATAGGGAAGAGCAAAGAAAGTTGTTGTTATTGGTGGGGGCTATATTGGCATGGAGGTAGCTGTTGCAGCTTGCGGCTGGAATCTTGACACAACTGTAAGGGAACAAAATTTTCTTTGTTCAGTTCTGATATATCTGGAGCTTGCTTTTCTTCTCTTTATGCATTGTAAGTGTCTAAGTGGCAGTTCTAGAATTTGAATTGCTGAACTTGCTTTCTATATAGATTATATTCCCAGAAGATCACATAATGCCAAGATTATTTACACCTTCCCTTGCTAAAAAGTATGAGGAACTGTATCAACAAAATGGTGTCAAATTCATAAAGGTGACAGTATTTGTTCAACTTCATTTGCTTGTCTTGATTTTTCAATCTATTGAGTGTATGCTTATGGTAACCAGGGAGCTCTTATTGACAAACTTGAAGCTGGATCTGATGGAAGGGTGTCTTCTGCTGTACTTAAAGATGGTTCTGTTGTTGAAGCTGATACAGTTACGCTCTTTGTTTCCTTAAAATGTTTTTATGCTGCAGTATTCACATCCTAAAGCATGAGTGTCATCAAGATACCTGCATTTGGGTTCCTACTGTTGGTTTGAGTCTTTTTGAAAATGCTTACTAGACTGGATTGTTTAATGGAAAGTCCAGAACCACTTAATTTCACTTGGAAGTATGTTGGCAATGACAAGCATGCATATTTGTGTATAAACTACTTAACCCTTGAGAAGTTGATTCAGATGCTCTGACAGTGACAGGTGTTGTCCTGTGGTTTATGGTTATCTAATATACTGGACTAGCAATCAAAGCCCTAAGCACCGGTAAACCAGTATACCAATTGGTAATCGTGCTCTGTAGTATGTTGCTGTAACGGCAGCAAAGTTATTTACTAATTCCTTGTCTCAGCATTCTTATCAATATAATGTTCGAGCTGTAAAATATTGTAAAGAATTCATTACATCACGATTCACATGTGATCAAATGTATACTGAGGCAGCAGAAGCTAAAGACAGTTTGTCAGCTTGTTCCTAGGAGCATCATGAAGATATTTAGCTAAATTGTATTTATTATATTTGAAAGTTTATCTAGTTGCCTATAGACACTACCCTAAAATTTTATGGATTCATATGATGAGTTTTTTTTGCTGTTTTAACAATACAATACATTGTAAATGCAGGTTATTGTTGGTATAGGAGCAAAACCAGTTGTCAGCCCCTTTGAAGCTGTTGGAGTCAACATTAAAGTTGGTGGAATAGAGGTTTGTTTCCACCCTGTAGTTAATGAACTTTATTTGATTCCCACTATACTAGTGCAATGTATGTCAGTATGTGTCATTTTTGTTCTCTATTGGACACTAAGTTGTTGTCTTACCCCTCTCCTGTTTGCTTGAAGTTTATGAGAAACTGTGCTTGCTTTGTTCGTTTGTACCTGAAAATCATAAAATCAATTTAGTTTATTAATATATAATAACACATAAAATCATTTTGATGATTTTCTCAGTTAAAGCTTACCAATATCAATTTACTGATGTCAGCTTTGTCACCTCTACTGTCATTGTGTTCTTGTTTTCTTGTTGGAGATATGCTGCTACATGTGTATGAAATGTGTTAACCACTTGCTGAAATGTTTGGCATCATGAAAATAAATTATTACATATTGGTTAATAAAGCTAATTGAGCGCTTCTTTTTATAGGTTGATTCCTTGTTTAGAACTAGTGTACCCGGCATCTTTGCTATTGGAGATGTAGCAGCTTTCCCCCTCAAGGTAGGTACTCTTTGAATTGATCTTCACTTAAGGAAAAGTTGGATCCCAGAATACAATGTTCTGCCAAATTCTTCCACAGATGTACAACAGAATAGCTCGAGTGGAGCATGTTGATCATGCTAGGAAGTCTGCACACCACTGTGTTGAAACACTCTTGACATCCCAGACAAAACCGTAAGTTAATGGTTATAAAGTGTACCCCATTAGTTTAGCTACTAGTGCTGGTTTTGATTTGCCATATTGCATGCAGGTATGATTACCTTCCATATTTCTATTCGAGAGTTTTTGAGTATGAAGGAAGCTTGAGGAAAGTTTGGTGGCAATTTTATGGAGATAATGGTACAATCACCTCGATATCCAATTTCTACCTTATAATGTTGATATCTGTTATTAGATACCAATAATCACAAAATCTATATTCTCTCTTGTGCACTGAGCAGTTGGTGAGACAGTTGAAGTAGGGAACTTTGATCCAAAGATTGCTACCTTCTGGATTGACTCTGGTAATCAGTTGTTTGGAATATATTTTTCATTCTTCTCAGTTGGACTTCTTATGACCTTTTGCCTTATATGCTGCAGAGAGTCGACTGAAGGGTGTTTTCCTTGAGAGTGGAACCTCAGAGGTAATAGATACTGTCATCACCTTCAACACGACAATGTCTTGCTTGCATACTTGGGACAGTTCCATTTCTATTAGAACTTAATACTCAGTTAGTAGCCATTTAAATGCGAGCATGTGTGATCTTGCCTTGACCATAGAGCTTGCTACTTCAATTCTGCACTTAATTTGTCGGAACCAACCTGAACTCGTAACATAATTTTTGCAATCTTTCAGGAATTCTCGCTTCTTCCACAACTTGCTAGATCTCAGCCCCTTGTTGATAAAGCTAAGCTCAAGAGCGCGACTTCTGTCGAAGATGCGTTAGAGATCGCAAGAAGCTCTCTTCAGTCAATCCCTTCCGTTTAATTAGTTCTCAACACCTAGGGCCTCTTCAGTTTGGGTGCTGCTGCTTCATTTGAAACTTCAGGACTTAGACGACAATAATGTACAATTCCATAGCATTTGTTTATGCGGGATTGTAATATTCTTAGATGCACCTGCGATCGCCATTTCCAGCTTGAAATAAAATTGATCACCCTTTGAGGGGTTGATGAAGATATCATAGGATTGGATCCTTTATGTTTTGCTATGCGCATTAGCAGTTCATGTGTGTCGCTGGGAGTGGGACCGGGAACCTGGGTAAAATTCCACGGGCCCGCATGCAGTCACTCCACGAGCAACCTATGGATGAATTCGTACCTACACAGTTTTTTGTTCTGATTTTTTATGCACTTTATATCTCTACGTACACAAATCCGGGAATTGCTGTCCTAGGATTCTCTCAAGCAGTTTATGCGACTTGTACGTATGTAAAGGCCGTATCCCTTGTTTAACCATGCAAGTCCTCTCGTTCTCTAAGAGGAGAGAACAAAATCTTCGCTGATTCTGAGAAATGGTCATGAACACCAGGCAAGCTTTCTGAGGATCTTAGGAATATCATGAACGCTGCAAATGGAAGTCGACCATTGTGAAAGCATCCATATTCAATTGACTTTGTCGAGTGCATGTATCAATAGGCTTCAGATATCGTCATAAATCGGTTAGCTGCCACAAAGAGCTAAGATTTCCTTATATGTAAGTATGCACATGGTTATTCAAATGAAGGGCTAGATGGACTGTTCTTTTCTGACTTAGCATAAATATAACCTCTCCCTTTTTTAATCTAAATTGCATTTTGCATGTCTTTAACCAGCCTATAAATAGCTCTTCACCATGATTCGATCGAGCACTAGAACTACAAAAGAGACAGCACCTATACATTTTGACAGCCAAAATAGCATACACAATATAATTAACAGTATTCAGAGAAGAGACGTCTCGTGGGTGATCAGGCCAGTGTCCATGCCAAGATCACCAAGTAGATAGTACTAGAGCACATCTACACTACACCTTCACGATGAGGTTGTAGTCAACTAACTTATGCAGTAATTATACATGCATGTGCGTGGTAATCAAGGATCTGCCGTGGCGATCGTCTGCTCACTCACGTACGTGTTCAGTAAGATCGACGAAGTTACTTTTGAAATCAACAAATCATATATCTTACCCATCGATCTTTGATTCTTTGGAAGGTTTCAGGAACGAGGACTCGTGCGTGTGACCATCTTGTGCACACTCGTGTCTTCTTGGTGATTTCCCTTGGAAAATTCCTGGGAATATGCAGAAGAATTCTCTTGGCGTCGTCACATCTGATCAAACGCTCCCTGGCCGGAGGCCACAAGACAAGCAGAACAATCACTGACTCAGCAGTCGCCCCTTGTTGATTAGCTCCTAATCAACCCATTTCCCCCCAGCTCTCATCAAAATATTCCCGGTCATATTCTCCTATAAGCACACAACACTGCCAAAGCAGCATTAGACTTTGGCGACTCCGTGTTGGATCCAACCAACATTTCCCTCTCTAAGAGATCCTATAAATACTGACCATCTCTCATAACTTGTAAGCATGTAATTATCATGCAAAGATCATAACAAATTCACATTTCAAGAAGAAATTAAGATATGGGAGGATAAATTAAAAAGTCATTAAATTTTTTGAGAGGGGGAAAGTTTACGCTAAGAAATGGCTGAGCACATGATGAGCAGTGAAGATCAGAAGCAGGTGGCGATCAGCATGTGCTCGACGCCGAGTGACTGGAGCCTCGCCGTGGTGGCCGGCAGCCTCTCTCCGAGATCGACGGCCGGCTCCAAGCTGGTGGTGCCACTGCCGGTCGAGTCTCTGGGAAAGTTGATGGGCAAGTCGCAGCATGACGATCAAGAGCAACAGCAAGGGCTTTTGTCAGAGGTGCCTCTCATCAAGAAGGTAACACAACGGCTAAAAATCCTCGCATTAATGAAATTTCTTTTAATTAAATTCGCCTTCGATATTCCAATCACTCTTTGTTAAGTGTTATATATGCATTATCACCAGTCAATCAGTTAACCTGAAAGTTTAAGCTGTTAAGAAAATATTAACAGCTCGTATTAACACATTTTTTTTCTTATAATATATTGTTGGTGCACGCATGCATGCATGCACAGGTGGCTCCTGATCTTCACCGTGCTGTCCACCATCGTCATGGACGCGCAACACGGCGGCGCTGAGAGCCTCCTCGGTATCGCTGCCTCGGCCGGCATTGCGGTCATCGCCGTCGTCCTCTCCATCGTGCACATCTCCGGGTCGCACCTGAACCCGGCGGTGAGCATCGCCATGGCCGTGTTCGGCCACCTCCCGCGGGCCCACGTCCTCCCCTACACGGCGGCGCAGATGCTTGCGTCTATCGCCGCCGCGTGCCTGGTGACAATGAAAAAAATCTCGCAGAAATTTCGACGGTTACGGTGGGGGCCCGTAAAATTTAAACCAGCCCCTAAATTTCGGTTTTGATAAATTTTGTCAAAAAAACTGAATTTGCTTGAATTTTGTTCGAAATTGATTTTTTTAATTTAAATTCCGAAAATTTCAGTTTTTTTTTTATTCCGGCCGAAATTGACCGAAATTTCTGGCTACCGGCGGTAATCGGAGTTATCGCTATCCTCCGAATTTTTTTTTCAACCGGTAATGTGAATCCTGCCTGGCCAAAGGCGTGTACCGCCCGGCCTAGCCGGCGGTCATGGCGACGGTGCCGAGCGTCGGCGCTGGGGAGGCCTTCTTCGTCGAGCTGGTGGTCACCTTCGTGCTCATGTTCGTCATCACCGCTGCTGTCGCCACGAATCCGAGCTCGGCAAATGACACCATGAATGCACTTAACTTCCCTATCAATCTGATAAATCTTTTCAACTTTCACCATGCAAAGAACTGTAAAAGAAACATTGAAACTGGGTGGGCGTTGATTTCTGCAGAGTAAGGAGCTGGTCGCCATTGCGATCGGGACGGCGCTGGCGACTGGTAAGCAGTGAAAAAATTATTGGCGAAATTTCGTCGGTTACCGTCGGTAACCGGTGTTACCGGTGGGAGCCGGTAAAATTCAAACTATCCTCGAAATTTTCGGTTTTGATGATTTTTGTCTCAAAAAAATCAAATTTGCTTTAATTTTGTTCAAATTTGATTTTTTTATTTAAAATCCGAAAATTTGAGTTTTTTTTTTTGAAGATTTCAGCCGAAAATTCATCGAAATTTTCGGTTAACGGTTGTAACCGGAGTTATCGCTGCCTCCGATTTTTTTTTCAACCGTAACCAAATCCCTGCGGGCAAGTACACACACATCTGGTCTACCTCGTGGCCACGCCATTGCGGGCCATTGCAGGATCTGTCGGCCGCCCCAAAGGAGTGTACAAAGGACGACTAAATGTACGCATCAAGCCTATCCTTTCGACTTCCTAAACCAACAAAAATCGAACAAGTCAGCCAACTTGCTCAATATTCTTTGAGCATTTAGTCCATCTTCAACGTTGTATTTTAGTCGGTTCAAATGAGAAGAGAAAAAATATTGAATCGATTCAATATATTGGAGGAATCGATTCTAACAAAAAAAAAATGTATAGAACTGAACTCTACTTAGAAATCGATTCAAAACATTAAACAACTCATATTAGCATTAAACAACTACATAGAAGAGAGTGCATTTGAGAGATGATATTATTATTTTGTGGTTTTTTTAATGTAATGTTGGTCTCAGTTATTGGTAGGAATCGGTTCAATATATTAGAGAAAAAAAATCTCAGTTTCTAGAATACTTACGTGGCATAATTTTGAATCGACATCGGTTCAATACACTGAAGATGCCCTAACTTAGCTCGATCTCTAGATAAGGTCCTGTACTAGACGGGTTAGTTGTCTCCTGCGTTCCGGTCGCGGAGAAGCTAGCTTCTTTTCAAGTTAGTAAAGGTAAGCTTAAACGGTAGTTAAACTCTACCTGCTATCAGCAAACTTAATTTTTCATGTAAAATGTGAGCCAAGAAGTTAAACGCATGGAGGACTGGCTCTGCTACTCCCTCGCTGTCACCTCTTCCCTTGCCATCGCCTTCCTACTCTCCAAGCTCCAGCCGACATGCCGTAGGGATGCCGTCGCGCCGCCCTTGTCGCTCCCTCCTTCCCTGCCGGAGCTCCTCATCATATTAAAGGCACGTCTTGACCCTCACAGTGTTAGAAAAATAGGGACAAAGGAGACACGAATTTTTACGTGGAAAACCCTTGCGGGAAAAAACCACGGGCGCCAACCGGCGATGATCACTATATGAGGAGCGATTACAAAACGCAGGGGATTACAATGAGGCGTCCCTCTCCCATGCGGCTTACAAGAGGTATATAAAGGGGTAAAAGGACTTAGAGTCCAAGTAGGAAACTAATCCTCTAATATGGAAACTAATCCGGATCCTTCCATATTAGAAATTCGGATCAGAATACAACAATCTCCACCTTGAGACGAATTTCCTCTTGTAGCAAAATAAAGAATCATCAATCACCAAATGATTCCCCAATAAGATAAAAATCACCGTCGCCAACTAGTCACTAGGACTAAATCAGTAATACCAACTAAGCTTGAGCAAAGCTCAAACTTAATGTGAGAAGCGGCTTTGTCATCATATCGGCAGGATTATCATGAGTACTTATCTTGCACACCTTGACATCACCTTGAGCAATAACACCTCGAATAAAGTGATATCTCACATCAATGTGCTTTGTTCTCTCATGGAACATTTGATCCTTTGTAAGGCATATAGCACTTTGACTATCACAAAATATAGTAGTGCAAGAATTATCTCCACAAAGCTCAGTGTACAAACCTCTCAACCAAATAGCTTCTTTACAAGCTTCAGAAATAGCCATATATTCTACTTTAGTAGTTGATAAGGCAACAGTAGCTTGCAAACTTGCCTTCCAACTAACAGCACAACCACCAATCGTGAAAACATAACCTGTTAGAGACCTCATCTTATCCAAATCACCAGCATAATCAGAGTCAACATAACCAACAAGTTCATCTCTAGAATTCCCAAACTGTAAACAAGCATTAGAAGTGCCACACAAATATCGAAAATCCATCGAAGCGCTTTCCAATGCTCTTTTCGAGGATTAGCCATGTATCTCTGACAACACTCAATGCATGAGATAAATCAGACGAGAACAAACCATGGCATACATAAGAGAACCAAGCTGCCTTTGGAATATGGAACTCTAGACATGTACTCAATATCATAATTTGACTCAGGACATAAGGCTGAAGATAATCTGAAATGCGAAGCTAATGGAGTACTCACTGGTTTTGCATCATGCATATTAAAACGACGAAGGACCTTCTCAATATAACCTTTTTGACTAAGGTATAACTTGCCATATTGTCTCTCTCTAATAATCTCCATGCCAAAAATTTTCTTTGCTGCACCTAAGTCCTTCATCTCAAATTCATTACTCAATTGTGCTTTCAGTTTTGCTAGTTCTGACTTATCTTTTGCAGCAATCAACATATCATCAACATAGAGAAGTAAATAAATAGCTGAACCATTAATAATCTTTAAATAAACACAGCTATCATAATCAGACCGCTTAAAGTCATGAGAGAGCATAAAGGAGTCAAATCTCTTATACCATTGCCTAGGAGATTGCTTCAAACCATAAAGAGATTTCTTTAATCTACAAACAAGGTGTTCTTTTCCAGGAGTAACAAAACCCTTAGGTTGGTCTATATAAATGTCTTCTTCCAACTCTCCATGTAAGAATGCAGTTTTAACATCTAATTGCTCAAGTTCATAATCACGCATAGCAACAATACTGAGTAAAGTGCGAATAGAACTATGCTTCACAAGCGGAGAAAAGACATCATTAAAATCAATACGGAATCGACTATAACCTTTAGCAACCAATCTTGCTTTATACCTTCTTTGGTTCGATATAAGAAATACCTTCCTTTCTTTTAAAAATCCACTTGCAATGAACGACCTTCTTCTCCTTTGGCAATTTCACTAATTCCCAAGTGTCATTCTTTTCGGTGACTCCATTTCATCATGCATGGCGCTTATCCACTTATTACAATCGATTGGAGTTAATAGCCTCGAGTATGATGAAGGTTCAATTACCTTCAATTTCTTACGCCACACTCAAAGCATAAGCAACAATATTAGCTTCTTCAATCAACCTCTTGGGTGGATTAATCTCCCTCCTAGGCCTATCAAGCGCAATAGACCGTTGTGGTGGTCGCTCAACAATAGGAGTATCATCAACAATAGGTGCATCATGAACAACAATATTTTCCTTATCGATGTGTCATTTGAACCAACAAAATGGTCTACTGAACACTTGAATTCGCTCACTCTCAACAGGGAATATTAGTGGGCGGTTTATCATGAAGCATAGCAGATTCATTAAAGACAACGTTTACGCTAATCACAACCTTCCTTGTTTCAGATTCCACAATTTATATCCTTTAACACCGATTTATAACCAAGAAAGATGCACTTAATGACTCTAGGCTCTAATTTTCCATTATCAACATGAGCATAAGCAATACAACCAAAAACTCTCAATTACGAATAATTTCTTTGGGGAACCGGACCATACCTCAATTGGAGTCTTCTTTTCAATTGCAAGAGAGGTGACCGATTAATAAGGTAGCAAGCGATGGGCGGCTTGACCCAAAACGTCTATGCAAACACGCATTTGACAACATCTAGCAGGCCCTAGAAATGATGGTTCTGTTCATACGCTCAGCTACACCGTTTTGTTGAGGAGTACCAGGAACGGTGTAGTGCCTAACAATGCTTTCAGCCTTGCAATATGATTCAAATTCATCGTAATGTAATTCTATCCCATTATCGGTCTGAAGTTTCTTTACCTTCTTTTCGGTTTGCCTTTCAACCATAGTCTTCCACTCTTTAAATCTTTGAAAATGTTTCTGATTTATGCTTCAAGAAATAAGGCCACACTCTTCTCGAGTAATCATCAATAATGGTTAACATATAACGAGCACCTCCTAGAGATGTCTTTCGAGATGGCCCTCATAAATCAGAATGCACATAATCCAAAATACCTTGATGGTATGGCGAGGTATTGAACCTCACCCTCTTGTGTTTGTCAAACACACAATGCTCACAAAATTTCAGCTTGCCGATGCTATGTCCATCAAGTAGTCCTCTCTTGCTCAATTCTGCCAAACCAATTTCACTCATATGCCCAAGGCGCATATGCCAAAGATTAGTAGCATCGGAATCAGATAATGAACTTGAAATTACAGCAACATTACCTAATATTTTAGTACATCGCAGATGGTACAGATTGACAGATTTAATATCAGCTTTCATCACAACAAGAGAGCCTTTTGATACCTTCAAAACTCCACCTTCACCAGAATACTTGTACCCTTTACCATCAAGAGTACTCAAAGAGATGAGGTTTCTTTTCAAATCTGGAATATGCCTCACATCTGTCAAAGTTCTGACAATGCCATCAAACATCTTGATCTGAATTGAACCAATTCCTGCAACCTTACAAGATGAGTTATCACCCATCAAGACAGTACCACCTTCAACAGGTTCAAAGGTGGCAAACCAGTCCCTATTAGGTCACATATGAAAGGTACAGGCAGAATCAAGAATCCATTCATCATTGGTCTTAGCACATCCAGCAAAAGCAACAAGAACTCATCCATCAGAACTATCATTAGCAGCAAGGGAGGCATTACCTTCATCATCTGGTTTACCTTTTGGCTTATAATTGCCAGTTCTCTTTTCTTTATTCTGCAACTTCCAGCATTCAGAGATGTCGTGCCCACTTTTCTTGCAATATTTGCACGACTTGTACTTGCCTCTCGATTTCAACCGGTTCCTGTAGCCGTTCGAACTTTTGCCTTGAGATCCATTGTTTGAGTTCTTCTCCTTTTGTCTGCCACGAACAAACAAGTCTTCTCCTTTTGGACTTGAATTTTCAGAAGGTACCATATGTTTCATCTTCTCCTTAGCATGCAAAGCTTCATAAACTTCATGAAGAGTGAGAGTATCTCTACTATATAATATAGTATCTCTGAAATTTGAAAAAGAACTAGGCAGTGAACACAAAAGAATAGACCCAAATCCTCATCATCATACTTTACCTCCATCGACTCAAGGTCGGAAACGATCTCCTTAAACAACGAAAGATGATCAAGCACAGATCCTCATTCTTGCAATTTGTGAGAGTACAACTTCTGCTTGAGATGCATCTTGCTGGTGAGATCCTTTGTCATGCAAAGTTGTTCTAGCTTCAGCCATAATGCAGCAGTTGTCTTCTCCTTCAAAACCTCCTGCAAAATATTATTTGATAGATGAAGGTGAATTTGAGATAAAGCCTTACGATCTTTTCACTTCTCATCTGTAGTCCATGCGATAGGTTGTTTTTCAAACCCTTCCAATGCATCATCCAAATCCATCTGTGCCAACACAGCCCTCATCTTAACTTGCCACAGCGAGAATCTTATGTCTCGATCCAGGAGTGGAAGATCATACTTCAAAGTCGCCATGAGGAATAAAACCTGAAAATTACTGATACTGATATGTGTAAACCTAGCAAAAATCACGACCTCTTTGGTATACGATCTGTATACGCGAATCAGAGATTTTGAAACTCCTGGTGCACTTCTCGTGTGAACTTAGCAAAGATCACTGGAATTGATTCAATCACGTGAACCAAGCTTTGCTGTGGTAGATTAAAGAAAGGAAAAAAGGTACTTGAGACACGTGGCTTTCTTTGGAGAAAGCGGATGAATCTTTGAAGCGTTACCGTCGCCTCGATGCGATGTCTTCAATTGATGCGCGATGGTGCGCGTCTTCAATCACATCGCGCCGCAATTTGAGGAGGCCTTATTTGGACTAAATGGCGTCGCCACGGACCGTGGGCCAGCTTACGAGGCAGCGACACCGTCGAGAAAATCGATCTGGCGAGCCTTTGCTTGGAGGCGGCAAGCCGACGCGGGATGCGAGCCTTTGCTTGCTTGGACCTTTCGCGTGCGCGGCGGCCCAAAGGCGATGCGCAATGAGACTTCATGAGACGAAGAATGCTGCGGCGGCGACGGCGGCGAGTCGAGGCGGCGGCTGCGGAAGAAAACCGATCTGCTATTTTTTTTCTCGTGTCTCTATAAGCCCTAAAAATCTCCTGTGCTCTGATACCACTTGTTAGAAAAATAGGGACAAAGGAGACACGAATTTTTACGTGAAAAACCCTTGCGGAAAAAAAACCACGCCAACCATGGCGATGATCACTATATGAGGCGATTACAAAGCAGGGATTACAATGAGGCGTCCCTCTCCGTGCGGCTTACAAGAGGTATATAAAGGGGTAAAAGGACTTAGAGTCCAAGTAGGAAACTAATCCTGTAATATGGAAACTAATCCGGATCCTTCCATATTAGAAATTCGGATCAGAATACAACACACAGCATCCTGCGCGATCTGCAGCGCCGGCGGGAGCCTATCTTTACCTTGCACTACCTCGCCCCGGAGCCGACCATCGTTGTGTTGGATTAATTCCTATTATGTGGATCTACATGAGTTTAAATTGTTAGATATGTATATAGTGTAGGGTGTTATTTGCTATTGTTCAACCTTGTATATGTTATATATTGGCCTTTAACCCATTGTAATAGAGATGATGCATTTTTCTAACATGGTATCAGAGCCATGGAAACCCTAGCCATAGAAACCCAACCTCCTTGACTAATAGTCGTCGTCGCCACTGTAGCCGCCGCAGCCATTGTAGCCACCACCGCCACTATCCCCGCGCCAAGCCTCTTCTTCCTGCTGTTCTTCTCTCCCTCGGAGCCGATCTAAGCCACCTGAGCGCCACCTCCATCCGAGTAGCTGAGGCCGTGCAGCGCCTCTACCCAAGCGCCGCCTCCACGCCGGCCTCTGGTGCTGGATCCACGCTGGCGTTTGCTTCGGCCTCCGGTGCCTCCACACCGGCTTCCAACCCCGCCTCCAGCGCCGCCTCCACGTTGGCGCACGCTGGTCTCTAGCGCCGGATCCTATCGTGCAGAGCCTCCAACCGGACCCACGCCGGCCTTCTCCTCCGCTGGCGTCTTCTCCGTCGGCTCCATCTTCTCCGCCGGCTCACGCGCCCGAGGTTCGCAAGCCGCTTCCCTCTCCACGCCGAACCGAAGCACAGAGCTTCTCTGTGTTTTATTTTGGTTTGGTAGAGCCAACGGCTCTAGCTCCTCACCGGCTTCACTGATCTACCCGGAGCCAGCGGCTTTTAGCTCCAGCTTCTCCCTGTTTCGTGCGGATCAAGTATTAAGGCTGAGCTGAGAGCTATGGCACTGTTGACAGCTGAGATCACCTGGCTTTGGTGCCTTCTTACGGATTTCAGTGTTTACATTTACTTGCAAACTCGCTCTTATCGAGATAATCTTGGTGCGATCAGCATTGCTCGAGGTCTCGTGAAGCATGAGCTTACCAAGCACATTGGAGTGGATGCTTCGTACATGCGATCGCAGGTGCAAGACCAAGTTATTTCTTTTCAGTATGTGCCTTCGGAGTTTCAGTTGGCAGATTTCTTCACCAAGGCACAGCCTCGAGCTCAGCATAGCTTCTACCTCTCCAAACTCAGTGCTGTTGATCCACCATGAGTTTGAGGGGGGTGTTAGATATGTATATAGTGTAGGGTGTTATTTGCTATTGTTCAACCTTGTGCATGTTATATATTAGCCTTTGACCCATTGGAATAGAGATGATGCATTATTCCAACATAAATAAATATTAGCTATATATTCTTCAGTTGGCTCAAATACATAAAGTGATCAAATAAAGTATTTATTAAGAATCCGAGTATCTATTAAGGAAATATGGACTTAGATATTAAATTTGTGTAGAGACCTATTTGGAATCTATCTCGGGATTCTGCCCAGCGAAGCCTACGGGATAGGATTCTATGCCAAAAGTCTATAAATAAGGGTCAGATCCTCTCAACAGGGGAACTCATGCTATACCACATATCCCCATCTGTAGTTAGAATTTGTGGCTTACTTCTTGCTGGAAAAGACCAAACCCTAGTAGATTGAGCACCTACACGTGCGCCAAGCAACCTCCGGTTGGCGCCGCCTCCGCCCAACGCGTCTGCTCACGCGCTCTCTCAGGATTCTGCCCAGCGAAGCCTACGGGACGCTGCGCCGAGCAACCTCCGGTTGGCGCCGCCTCCGCCCGACACGTCTGCTCACGCTCTCTCTCAGGATTCCGCCCAGCGAAGCCTACGAGACGCTGCCTCCGAGCGCCGAGGCCCTCTACCCTTGCGCTGCCTCCACATGCAACGGCTCCATCTGGGCTTCCGCCGCCTCCGTCCACTGCACACCTTCGGGTTGTCGCCCCCGTGCAACCGTGGACTGCTGGGATTCTGCGCCTCTCTGCTCTCTGCGTTTTGTTTCTGGCGTGTCGCTTTCGTCGTCGCCTCCGTCGTCTGCATGTCTGTGACCTCCATGTTGGCGCCCTTGATTTCGCCGCCACCGCGCCTTTGTGATCTTCTTTCGGGTTTCCTCAGGCTCTGAGCGACCATGGATTCCCTTGCGATTCTGCCGCCCTCCTTGTTGCGTCGGCAGGATGAGTGGTCCATGCTGTTTTGGGATTTGCTAGGCGCAAGCAGAAGATTCATTGGAAAGTTGTTCTAGACTTCGGGCCCCAAGCAGAGATTCGATCTCTATCTTTTTTTGGGGCTGGTTGTTTTCTGTCTTGTTTTTGGTTATGATTAGCAATAAGCAATTTGGTTATGGCACTTCTGAGAATTGCTATCATGAGATTAACCCTTGTAGTTATGAGTGATTGTAGCTTAAAGTTTCAGCATAAGGATAATGAAGGATTAAGCTTTTGCATTACAGATTATGAGATGCTCTTCAGTTTATCTGGTTCTGACATTAATTGATTAAGTGCAATATTGTTTGTCTGGTATTAGGATATGATCGCTGATGTGCAAACTGGTATAATGTGTCAAATGCAATAATTGTGCAAATTGGTTAAAATCAATCAACTGTTGTACTGATATTGTTATTGTCATCTTGCTGCCTTGTCTCTATTAATTCAGTGCTTCGGATACATTAGTGTATTCTATGTTGGGTTGGATATTGTGTTTGTGATCTTGAATGAAACTTTGTTGGAAGAAATCGATGAATCTTGATCGGTGTTTGATTCTGAATCGAGAATTAATTGTTCTCTGTTTGCCGTAAGGGTGTAATCTTGAAATTGGGTTTTTCAAGCAACATTACGTTGATTCGATCCTCTGTTAAGATGAGAATTAACTTGTTGTTTAAGATTAATCTTGACATCAGTTTAATCAGTGAACTGCTATATTGTTTGTCTTGCAAATAAGTTATGTTCCCTGATGAGCATTCTTTTTACCTGTGCTTCATCTGGATGCTTCATTTGGATGAGAAATATTATGCATTTTGTTATAAATTGAGGACTCATATGAAATATTGATTGGATTGATTCATAATTTAACCAGCTATTGTTCTGCATAGGTTAATTGAAATTCTATGTTGCCAAAGCAACCTCTATTATGTAGGTTAATTTATTCAGAACAACTAGACATTTTTTTGTATGTATAATTCATGCATTTATTGACTGGTCCAAAGGAAAGTCAATATTTGGCCAAATTTTATATACAATTGTGGTAACAAATATGTAACAGTCATTAAGTTTCCATGTGAACAATAAGTCGGACCAAAGTAAGGCATATTGTTTGACATGATTTACTGTTAGTATTTGTTTGCTACATCAAGTTATCACTTGCTAGTTAGTATTTATGTCCAAAGGCTAAATATTAATGTAGCGCTAGGTATCTTGCGTGATGGAATATACCAAATTCTGAATCAAACTTTAAGGTTTTTTATTCATGTCCTGATATGAGTATTTATTTCATTCTTTTGTTTTAGCTGCAAATCCTGCTTCCAATATTTCTGCTAGCATCAATTCTATTCCTATGCTTACTGGTGCAAACTTTAAAGAATGGAAAGAGAATATTTTGATTGTTCTTAGAGTAATAGATCTAGACCTTGTACTTCGTAAAAAACAACCCGCTGCTCTTGTGGCTAACAGCTCCATTGAGGAAAAGATGGAGTTTGAGAAGTGGGGTCGTTCAAATCACATGAGTCTTATGATCATGAAGTGTGCTGTTTCGGAAGTTTTTCGGGATAGCACATCGGAACAGGCCACTACAGCTGAGGTTTTGATTGACAGTCTTGAGCAAAGGTTTGCCAAAAACGAAAAGGGTGAAACAAGTACGCTTTTGGTGAAACTTATCTCAATGAAATATAAAGGTAAATGAAACATACGGGAGTGTATTATGGAAATGTCTCATCTTATTTCAAAATTAAAGGCACTCAAGTTAGAGCAATCTGAGGATTTGCTTGTGCATTTAATTTTGATATCTCTTTCTGCACAGTTTAATCAGTTCAAGGTGAGCTATAATTGTTAAAAGGACAAATGATCCCTTAATGAGCCTATCTCCTATTGTGTGCAAGAGGAGGATAGATGGAAACAAGATAGAACAGAAATTGATCATTTGGTTATGATCCCTAAAGTCAAACAAACATGAGGAAGTTAAGTGTTAATAGAGTTTCAGATGTCTTCGAACTGATACATACGGATACTTGCGACCCATTCCCTATGGCTTCTTGGAATGGCCAAAGGTATTTTATCACGTTCATAGACGACTTCTCGTGATATGGTTATATTTATCTTATTCATGAGCAGTCACAGTCCATGGATGTGTTCAAAATTTTAAGGCTAAGGTGGAAAACCAATTTGGCAAAAGAATTAAGGCCGTTCGATCTGATCGTGGTGGAGAATACTATGGCAAAAATGACAGACTAGGTGAACAACATCCAGGACCTTTTGCTAAATTCCTAGAGGAATGCGGGATCGTCCCTTAGTATACCATGCCATGATCTCCTAGCATGAACGGTGTTGCTGAGAGGAGAAACATGACTCTTAAGGATATGGTGAGAAGTATGATTAGTCATTCTACCTTACCAGAGTCTCTCTGGGGAGAAACGTTAAAAACTGCAGCTTATTTACTCAACAGAGTACCAACCAAAGCGACTAACAAAACCCCGTACGAACAATGGATAGGCAAAAAGCCTAGCATCATGCATGTACGTACATGGGGATGTCCATCTGAGTCAAGGCCGTACAGGCCAAATGAGAGAAAATTGGATTCAAGAACTGTTAGTAGCTATTTTGTTGGTTATTTTGAAAAATCAAGGGGTTACAAATTCTATGATCCCACTACTAAGACAATTTTTGAAACAGGAAATATCCGGTTCTTTGAAGATGTTGAGTTTGAAGGGGGGAATATGGTTAGGAACATTAATTTTGAATAAGTTTCTGAAGGGGATTTATTTTCTCTTCCCTTGGTTATTCCTAATAATGATCGGGACCAGATTATTTTACCCGGTATTATTGAGGAAAATACAATTCAAAATAATGTCCATGAGGTTCCTCCACAAAATGATATTCCTGCAGAAGAACAAACTCACCAACCTCAAGAACCAGTACCATTAAGGAGATCCACTAGAGAAAGAAATACAATCTTTGATGATTACATTATCTTTCTTCAGGAAAATGAGGCTTGTGAAATTTTGGGAGAAGATCCTATCGATCTCTAAAAGGCCCTGCAAAGCCCTAATTCTATTAATTGGATCAATGCTATGAATGAAGAGTTAAAATCCATAAAGGACAATGACGTTTGGGATCTTGTCCCATTGCCAGAAAGAAAGAAACCCATTGGTTGCAAATGGTTATTTAAGTCCAAACGGGATTCGAAAGGCAATGTGAAAATATATAAGGCTCATCTTGCTGCCAAAGGATATACTCAAAAGGAAGGCATAGACTATAAAAATATTTTCTCTCTGGTTTCTTCGAAAGACTCTTTTAGGGTCATTATTGCACTTGTGGCATATTTTGATAGAGTCACGGATTGCGTGTATCATAAATTCAGTGGGATTAAGTTCATATTTTTTGTTCTGTATGTTGATAACATATTACTTGCTCAAGTTTGCACTAGACCAGATATAACATATATAGTTGGAATGCTAAGTAGGTATCTAAGCGATCCATTATTGGATCATTGGGTCGCAGCAAAACGAGTGTTGCAATATTTGCAAAAGACGAAAGATTTCATGCTCACATATAGGAAATCAGATCAATTGGAGATCATTGTGTATTCTGATTCTGATTTTGCTGGGTGCCAAGACACTCACAAATCTACTTCGGGTTACATTTACCTGCTTGGTAGAGGTGCGGTTTCTTGGAGAAGTGTTAAGCAGTCACTCATTGCCACGTCCACAATGGTAATTGAGTATGTTGCTTGCTATGAGGCTTCAAATCATGGGATATGGTTGCAGAACTTTATCACAGGGCTGCGAATTTTGGATCAGGTCGACAGACCACTAAACTTATATTGTGACATCAAGTCTGCTGTTATGTATTCTAATAACAACAGGAGCTCGTCAAAGTCTATGTATATAGACATCAAGTTCCTAGTTGTGAAAGAAAGAATTCAGAGTGGTAAATTGTCAATTGAGCGTATAGGTACAAACTCCATAACTGCGGATCAGTTCACTTAAGGTTTGACACCTAAAGTGTTCTATGAGCATATTGCTCAGATGAGTGTGGTTTCACCTGAGGAATTCAGTTCTAGTGGGAGTTTGTAATTTTTTTTATGCTCATGTGACAATACCAGTTTGGCTTACCTCTTACCGGGAAAGACCAAACCTTAGGTAGTTGAGCACCTGCACATCTACTGCTACAGATCAACCCTTCAACAAACATAACATCGTCATCAGGTATGCTCCCGCGTTTACAGATTTTATAGGTGTTGCAATTACCGTATATGTGATCCTGTTATTTTTTATCATCTGGATTAGATTTGAAATTATCTATTATGTCGTCCGCGACAGCGCCGCTGCGCACCATGCCCTCGTCTAGGCCGGCTCCACCTTCGTCGACCGGCCCATCCGGGCATTTTTCATCGGCCGGTGCGCCCTCTCCTCGGCCACCTACGGACCGCTCCGGCGCAATTCGCATCGATGCGGAGACGCGCGCTCTCGGACATCCTTGCTCATGTCGAGACACAGGGGCGCAAGAATGACAACGAAAATGTCGAGATTTTCTAAACAACATTCGATTGTTTTCTTTTGTGAAATTAGTCGGATTTTCATCCGTATGATATGCTTTGAGATTTGTATTTCTTACCATGTGATGAATTGGGTCCGAATTTATTATGATTTTTTTTTCTGAAACATAACGGGTTCACCACGTTGCCATATTTTGTTGGTATATAATTTCATTTTTTTTTGTCTTTGTACCTGCTCAATATCTCAAAGTATATGTTAGATTTTGAATCATGTGATGGAAATATGAGTTTGTAAGACTTTCGATAATAATTACAGTGACCAAGAACAAAAATTATATAAATAAATTACTGTAATTTATGTACGATGAAGTTGTAAATGAACTAGAATTTAACTGTTTTAAGTTGAGAAAACAGTCGAATCTTGACAGACCAAAATATGTCTGGGTGGTCATCGAGAGCTTCCACGTTGGATTGTTCCGGCTAGTTGTCGACATGTGCTTAGGCGAGGGGGTCGTCGATGACGAAGGCGACGTCTGCGCCGTCACTACGCTAGTGCGGGAGTTCACGACGTCGCTCATCGACTTCCAGGTCTTGAACTTCTACCTGAGGCTGAGCAGGCTCGTGTTCCGGTGGCGGTGGCGGAGGCTGTTGTCCATCTGCCGACGGCAGGAGGAGCTGTTCGTGCCCCTGATCAAAGCACGACACGACGACGGCGATGTCCGATAGCTCGGTTGCTCCTATGTCGACTCGCTCCTTCAACTGCACATGCCGGGGGGGCCGGTGAGGAGGAGGACGATAGTGGTACCGTCCATAGCCTCACCGACGTCGAGCAGATGGTCGCCGCGACGCGAGAAAACACGGTGCTTTGATTTGCAGCGGGGCGCGACGGTGAACCAGCGACAATGATTTGGAGTGGGGACAGCGGCCTAGGCTGCGCCGATGGAGTTTTGGCCGGAACGCGACAAGGACATGTCCTTCGGGCTGTTTGGTTTGTTACCATCATTAGTGAAACCAAATTTTGGTAACACCAATGAAAATTGATTATCGATTGATTTGCTACTAATATTTGACAACACCAACACAAATTTGACAACATCAACAAAAACTAATATCACACACAGGCAACACAAGGCGAGAAAATCGGTCACAAAATTTTTGATATCGTCAAAATTTAACTTAGCCATCATCCAAACAAATCTCATTTTGCCCAAATTTGATTTTGTCCGAGTTTTGGCCCAAACAGCCCCGAAGTCTTCTCCACAAGTCCACTCCACCCCGTTTCATTTGCTCCTGAGCAAAGCAGAGTAGGGGAACGAGAGCGAGGGGGCTAGCTAGGGTTTTGATTCCAACGACACCCTCGCACGCCGCCGCCTCATGCTCTCTCTCCCCACCCCATCCCACCACCATGACCCCTCATACGCCCTCCCTCTCCAGAAGTGCCTCCGCCTCCTCCCTACTTCCTCGCGGCCGTGGCAGAGGCTCAGCAGCAGATAAAGCGGCGGTGGCTGGCGGCGACCACTGGCGAGCCAAGAAGAGTAAGCCCCGGCCGGCTCGGCGCACCTGTGCTCTTCTTGATTTCTTGGTCGATTCGGGTTAGTCGGCAGTGCTTGTTAGGGTTGGTGCACAACTTGGTGCGGAATTGGGGGTGGATTTCGGTTATACTTTGAACCTTGTGGGGTTGTGCTTGTCACCGAGTCGCTTCTTATGTCCATGCGATCCGGCGTGTTTAACTCTAGATCTGATAGTGTCACATCGCTACTGCGGCAGACTTTGGCGATGGACATGGAAGAGAAATCTGGCGCCAAGGAAGGCGGCGACTCGGATGGCGAGGACCACACGGCGAAATTTGGCGGGGAGAATAGCGATGGGACCGCTTAAGAGAGTAGTGTGTGGGTGTGTCTGGTGCACGGACCACTGACCAGTGTAAGTTAATACTGACCAGTGTAAGTTAATGAGCTATTTAAAGGAGCGCTACTGTGCTACGACTGTACGACAACTCATCGAATGAAAAAGAAACTCAGTTGCTTTATGCTTTCCCCATCCTGTTCTTCTTATTTCCTCAACCCAGTTCTTCAACGGATCCTTCCGCGATCCTTCATTATCCATCAAAATGGGTCGCTCTGATAGCTAGCAATCGTATAGCCAACTGGGACATTACATTTTGGTATGAGAGCCCAGGCTGGTGTGTTGGATTTAGTTGTTCTTGCTCTGTCCGTAAAATTCCTAAAAAGGTTGGAGACCATCTTGGCTCCGTAATTTCGATCTCAGGTTGGATCGACTGAGATTAGCATCACGACACCTTCGAAGGCTTCGCTCCAGACTCGACAGGTGCTCATGGCGATCGAAGAGCAGGACAGGCAAATTCAGACGACATTGTCTGAAATTTTGTCCCGTTTTGATATGTAAGCTGAAAAGATGGATCACTTATCAGCAGAAGTGAAGACTTTGGGGCATCGGGTGGAAATCCAACAGGAAAGCATCGATGAGGTCAAACGTACTCAATCCAAATTCGTGCGTCGGCCGCCCGACAAGCTACCACGACCATCTCCACCCCCATCGCCACCACCACTTCCACGACAACCACCACTGCTCAATCGACCCGTCGGGGCCGGCCAAGTCACCACGGTGATTCCTCCGAGCACTCTAACCAATCATGGGCCCCCGCTACTTCCTCAACCGCACGAGTCATATGGCGTCGTCACCTCGCCTGTCTCTCTGGTTGAAATGAGGGGATACTTGAAACCTCCTAAACTTGATTTCCCTAAATTCTTTGGCGAACATCCCCGGCTGTGGTTGTGACGAGGATTAAAACCTCTATGTATTAATTTAAATACATAAAAAGACCATACGTCTTCATGGTCGTAACCCCTAAAGCTAACGACCTCCTTTGGTTGTAAGGATTCGGAGGTTACGATGGGTATCTGGTCGGACTAGGTTCACCGGTAGTCGCTTTCGAAATGCTATGAACAGGTACCAATAACCGTATGATGAATAGAACACGTGCTAAACGTTCCATAACTTACGATGACATACAAGACTCTAACGATAAACCACCTTGCGGTTAAATATCTCACAAATACTTAACCGCAAGGCAGTTAGTACGTTGTTAACTACCTTGAACCTCCGACTAGTTGTAACGTTTCATCGAGGGCGTCTTCTCGAGGGTAGCTCGCCGTCTCTTTGGGAGTTATTTAAATGGTGAAGCCGCAGAAGGCGAGGGGATATATCGCAATAGCAAACAACGAAGGCAACCACGAAGCGAAGCGGTAGTATTGATACATTCGATGTAATTGGAGATAGTCCTAGTCGGGTCTTGTAAACCAGTTCATATAAATAAAAAGCGACCCCCATTCTCTTGAAGATACTCTCGTCATTTTCCTCCTTCTATTTTCATAAGATCGGCGATTAGATAAATCGGCAATTTGGCGCCGTCCGTGGGGAAGAAGGCGTAAGTTTTTCGAAGAAACTTTTTGCTCGTACAAATCCTCACCCAAATTCCAGCAATCGCTAATGCGAGTATGCCCGGAGTTTGGGACGAGGAGAATTGTTTCGACTTGGCGGATTACGTCGACCTCGACATGGAAGCATGCATTCGTGCCATGGAAGAAAATGGCGAGATCATCCTCATCTTCCTCCTCGTCGGCTCGCATATCACCGAGCGATAGCGAGATCGGTAGGATGGGCGAGGATGCGCCAGATTACGATGGCGCAATCGGAGAACCCGCCATTCCGATCGATTCGGAATGTCGGGGATCTCTTCAAGCGCCTTCCCGGCCAAAGCAAAGCGGTGAAGAAATTTCAGCACCTTCACCGAGAATCTCTATACCCTCGATGAAATTATGGTGAAAGATACTCTCCTACAACCGGCGATTCGAGTCAACCGACATCCGTAGCGGTGTCGATGAAGCCTCTTGGTCATAAACCACGTGGGGATATCACGCTTCGAGATACGATCGGCGATCTGCCGAATCGGTGAGAAACCTCGAGGTGCTCATCTCCGACCGCTCTCCGTCGTGGAAACTTGGCGAAGCCACGATAAGCTCTCCATTAGTTATGATGGAAGCTCATCGGAAGATCAATCTTTGGAGGCACGAGGTCAAGCGATCGGAGGCGGGAATCAAGAAGCCTTGCGGTCCTACACTCTCTACCACGCCATCACGTGTTATTAGAGATGATCCGGCCGTCAAGCACCAATCGGAGAGGCCAAGGCGATCGGCGTCCATCAACTAATTCGCCGCTTTGCCCACCTAGAATAGTTGATAGGCGAGATCAAACCGAGGGTCGGGTGAGGTTCAGTTTGCGTACACCTACTACGATCTGAACCTCCGAGACCTTCGATGGCTATACAAAACTTGCAACGCGTTCAAGATATATTAAATAATTACGATCTGCTTTAGCGAAAACTCGAGTTTTATGCGGCTTGTAGGCGGTATCCGAAATTCTCCAGCAGACCATGCGATTGTCTTGAGGCATATCGGGAACAAAGGATTTCAAGGAGTCAAACTATGACTTCATCTCAACGTTCCTCCTCGGTAGGGGCGGCATGGTCATACTCGGGGAGCAATCAATGCCAAGGCTTTCTCGGCGATTCCGACCAAGGAGTCATGAGGGAGAAGGTTATTTCACGGCCACTCCCCTATCCGTCGAGAAGAACCATCGCTCGGACCGGACGATCTTGGCATCGTCTCAATCAAGTAGGCGATCGTAGACATCATACCAATGTCCACGGCCGGATCGGCACCGGAGTTCGGCGTTCAACCTTAGGAACCGGTCTCCGGCCGATTACAATCCGGCACCTTCGAGAGGCGTCATGAATCAATCACGAGTTGTAGGGCTTTCTCTGCGGGGCTCCAAGGCGTGCGTTGGCCTAACTGATTCCGCCAAGCCAATTTGGACAAGTTTCGCGGAACTCAAAATCCGTTGGAATTTCTCCAAATCTATACCACCGCCATCAGGCTACTGGAGGCGGCGAGAATGTGATGGCCAACTATTTACCCCCGTGCTCGAAGGATTCGCGGTCGTGGTTGTTGAACCAACGGTCGAACAATCTATACTTGGGAGCAACTCTGTGACCTTCGATTTGTAATTTCGAGTGCGTCACGATGCATACTCGAAAGGAGGATGATCTCCACCGAATTCGGCAAGGCTCGATGAGACTCTCGTCAATACATCAAGAGGTTTAGCCAAGTTCGCAACTCTATTCGAGGTCGCAGAATCTTACATTATTGGGCCTTCAAAAGCAGTTCGAGAATCGGCGGTTTCACGGAGGACATAGCAATGAACCCCCAAGGACAACCGTTGAGCTTTTTGATATGGCCGACAAGTATGCCACCGCCGTAAGCAATCGAGTGGTCTTGAAGCCATTGATCGGAAAAGACAAGATTCCTCGGCCCGGCTGGACAAATCGAGAGAAAAAGAACAAGAAATCTCTTAAGAAAAAGAAGAACCGCAGATCCGACGACAAGGAGGTCCTAGCCGTTCTGATAAATTCATGAAGGACAAAAGGACTACTCGGTCGGGCAAAAGCAAGCTCAGGCCGAAGGATTCGAGAAAAAGAAGAAGTGGTGTCCACTTCACGGTGACGAGGGCATGATCTCGCTTTGTCGAGTTTGGCAAAAGAAATTGGAAGATTATTATGAAGGTGATAGACCATTTCCCGCAATACCAGAACCCAGAGAAACGAGCTCCAAAAGGACAAGGATGGCGGCGAAGAGATGGAGTACGGGATCCCCAACACACGATCAACATGATTTTTGGAGGATCTTCTTCATCTGAATCAAGCGTCATCTGAAAGCCGTGGGCGGAGATCAACCTCGTCGAATCCCGAACACTATCAAGCCATCGAAGTGGTCGGAAATTGCAATTTCAAACAAAGATGATTGCCCCATTCCTTCGACTCGACCGGTGGGTTCCTATTGTTGTTGAACCAACCATTAATAATTGTAGGGTTAATCGAGTCTTGGTAGATGGAGGTAGTTCTTTGAATATATTATTTTAGGGAGCTTTAGAAGAAATCACGAGTCCCCATGTCAAAGGTGAAACCGGTGAAATATGCTTTTCACGGCATAGTTCGGCTCGGTAGCTAAGCCGATAGGACAAGTTTCCTTACGGTTCGTTAGGAAGGCGGATAACTTCGAGCGGAAAAATTTCGTTTGATGTGGTAAACTTTGAATCCGCATACAGCGGAATTCTTGGTCGGCCGGCATTAGCGAAGTTCTGATAGCCACGCATTACGGTTATCAAAGTTTGAAAATCTGGGGCCTAAAGGAGTCATCACTATTAGGGGTGATCGTAAAATGGCTTATGCATGTGATCGAAAATCCTTAGGCGGTCGATGAACTCTCGACCAAAGAGGCTAATTCATCTACCATGCAGGCCAAGCACACAAGACCGAAGATGACACCAAAACCCTCTGACCAGACAAAAGAGGTATACCTCGACAAGGCACTTCTCCGGACAGCGCCAAGTCGTTACAGACGACGAAGATCTGGCCCACCGCCGCAAGATTACGGTGGAGCAAGGCTCAATCCTAAATAGGAAGAGTCGCTCGTCTCCTTCCTCCGAACAAATCGGGGCGTGTTACTTTGGCGGGCGTCCGATATGCCGGAGTCCCCGAGGTGATCGAGCCGAGCTAGCTCTCCACCGATAAAAACCGATCAAGCGAAGGCTGCGGCGTTTTGCCCTTAATGGGAAGGAGGCAATCGGTCGAGATTGACAAGCTCCTCAAAATTGGATTCATTCGTGAAGTCAACCACTCTCGGTGGCTTGCTAATCTGTAATGGTTAAAAAGAATAATGGGAAATGGCGAATGTGTATTGACTTCTGAGATCTTAATAAAGCTTGTCAGAAGGGCGATTTTCCCTTCCACGCATTGATCAACTAGTAGATTCTACCTCACGGGTGCGAATTACTAAGTCTTTTAGATCGTATTCAGGTACCACCAGTTAGTATGTTTTAAAAGGATGAAGAAAACTTCCTTCATCACTCCATATGGCACTTATTGTTATGTTAAGATGCCGTTTGGTCTCAAAATATTTGGTGCAACTTTTCAAAGGTTAATGCAAAAACCTTTAGTCCGCAAATAGGTCGGAATTTAGAAGCTTACGTTGATGATTTGGTCGTAAGACCACCTGCGCTAACAATCACATCTCGACTTACAAGAAACTTTTAGCAACTTTCGAGAAGGCATAACCTCAGTGAATCAGGAAAAGTGTGTGTTAGGAGTTCTGTTTGGAAAATTGCTTGGTTTCCTAGTCTCGGCTAGAGGTATCGAAATGAATCCAGTAAAGATAGCAGCCATCGACCAGATGCGACCTCCGACCACAAAGAGGGAAGTCCAAAAACTAACCGGTTGTATGGCAGCGCTAAGTCGTTTCATAGCAAGGTTAGGAGAAAAGGGTTACCTTTCTTTAAGCTTCTCTAGGAAACATGGGAGTTTTGAATGGACTAGAGAGGCAAGCGATGCCTTTGAAGAACTTAAAAAGTACCTTACAAGCGCCCGGTTTTAGTCTCTCCGAGATCGGAGAAACTCTTTGCTAATGTATGTGGCAAACAACTCCACAAGCGATGGCGGTGTCTTGGTCGTCGTGAAAGGATAACATCCAACGACTAGTTTATTACGTGGCGAGGTCTTACATGGACCAAAGGAAAGATACCCACGGGCACAAAAGTTGCTCTATGGTCTCCTTATGTCTTCAACGAAGCTAAGGCATTACTTTCGAGGCCCACAAAGTGGTCGTCTCGACAGGATATCCTTGGCCAAGTCCTTGGAAGCGAGGAATCATCGGGGCGAATAGCAAAATGGGCGGTTGATCTAGGGCGTTCGACCTCCATTTCATTTCACGAACAAATGCGATAAAATCCCAGCGATGGAGAGAATTCATTGCGAATGGACAAACCACGAACCCACCCAAAGGCCCGTCTATGAGCACCACGAGGTGGACAATGTACTTTGATGGTTCTTTGATGTTAAAAGGGTCTGAGGTGGAGTGATCTGATATCCCTCTTGGCGAACACATCAAGTCGCCATCGGTTAAATTTTCTCCGCCACAAATAATATGGCGAGAATATGAAGGTTCTTGGCGGGACTTGACGACTCGTTAAGCTCGGGATTCGCAGATTGCTAGTGAAAGCGATTCTCAACTAGTAGCGAATCAAGTAGGGAAAGAGTATCAATGCTCAAGTACCAAGATGTCATCTTATCTGGCGGAAATCGAAAACTCGAAAAGCACTTCTTGGTTTCGGATCAACATATTCCTAGAAAGGAAAACTTTCGGCGCACCGGTTAGCACGGATGGCCTCCACAAGGTCAAGCTGTCCGCCTTGGGAGTTTTTTTCGAGCAAGTCGATTCACCCTCGGTAGTCGAGCCTTGAGAACATACATGATTCTTCTGATCGAACAAACCGATCAAAATGACATGGATGCTTCACGTGTCGTTGACGGTTGGTATTTATCACGATCATGGTAGAGATTGGATAACATCGATCTACAATTATCTTGACATGACATAATTAGGAAGATGATGTAGAGGCGATCGTATAGCACGAAAAGCCAAATCATACACTCTAATTGAGCGTACCTTGTATAAGCGAGGATCTCATGGAGTGTTGATGAGATGCATATCTCAAGCGGATGGCATTAAGTTGCTAACGAAATCCATGAAGAAGTCGTGGAGCACATCATTCCTCTGAGAACTGCGGTCGGTAAAGCCTTCAAGCAAGGATACTACTGGCTAACTGCCCTTCATGATGCAAAAGAGCTTGTGACGAAGTGCGTACAATGTCAGTTTCATAGCAGACTAGTACATCAGCCGGCACAAGCCTTACAAACAATTCCTCTTTCTTGGCCTTTTGCAACTTTGGGGACTAGACATTCAGGACCTTTCCTAGAGCATCAGGGGCTTGAATTCCTTTTCGTCATGATTGACACGTTTACAAAATGGATCGAGGCCGAGCCGGTTGTTAAAATAACAACTGAGGCCGCTAAGAGATTCCTAATGAAAAATGTGATCACACGGTTTGGTGTACCTAGTCGTATAATCACGAGATAATGGCGCCAGTTCACTAGCGATCAATTTCAAGAATTTGTGATGAACTTGGTGTAAGAGTTCATTTGCTACATTGCTCATCCACGAACAGCAGGCGATTAATGAGCTAATGGTATCATTATGCAAGGATCAAACGCCGAGTATTCGACCGATTAATCAAGCGGTCGAGAGCTTGGGTTCAAGAACTCCGTCGTATTATGGTCCGTTCGAACCACGACGATCGTCGCGACGGTGAAACACCATTCTTTTTGGTTTACGGAAATTTGAAGCCATGCTTCCTCGTAACTCAAAATTGGCTCTGCTTTCGAATTGATCGCTTTTAAAGCGATCGGAATGAGCGAAGACTTCGGCAGCGTCAATTTCCTTGAAGAACAGCGAAACCAAGCCCTTATGCGATCGGCGGTCTACCAACAAGCCATGCGAAGGTACCATAGTCGTAAGGTGCAACCTCATGACCTTACTATAGGTGATCTGGTTCTCGAGAAAAATTGAGCGGGCAAATCGCAATAAACTTTCCCCAAATGGGAAGGTCCTTACTTGTGGTCGAAGTTACCCGACCGGGTTCCGTCTGTTGGCTATGTCGATGGGCAAATTTTGTCAAATTCTTGGAACATTGATCAATTCGTAAGTTCTATGTTTAATTATTGCTTTCATTTCTTTCAAATTCAATAAATTCATTTACTTCCTACAAATAATAATATGTAACATTGCTTATATATATATATGCCTATAGGCTGGTCGTCTATGGTTGTCTATTTAAACTGGTTAGAGAAGACAATTTTTCTCTCTAATTGCGACGCCCCGTATCATTACCCCGAGGGTAATCACACTTAGGCACACGGATTACTATTCGTTTGCCCAGTAGAACACTGCTCCAACGAATAGTAAGCCATTTATCGAGTTCTGTGAGAATAATAAGGTAGAAAGCTGTACATCTTTATTTGAAATAGCCACACAAGACTATAGTTCTTATTACAAGTATTAAACAACTACAAAGGGCTTCCTGCTCCACTCGCTTGCCTTTGGTGCCTTTGCCACCTATTAGTCCCATTTAGTCAAAAATGGCGCCTAACTTCATACGACCCTTGTAATTTGTGCCTTTCCTTCTCTGGTACCTTTGGTACCGCAAACTCCTCATCCCACCCAGGATAGCTCCCGGCCAGATGTGGATCTAAGCAAAGGGAGAGATAGCAAGAGTGAGTACTATAGTGTACTCAGCAAGCATTAATAGCTAAAATGCATTTGATGACTCTAACTCTGGTCCTTATCAAAATTTCTACCTCATCTCTTATTCTGAAAATAGTTTTCAAAACTTAAGTTGCAATTTTACTTCTGAAAAGACTACTTGATTACTCGGAGGAAGAAAGACCCCCGGCGGTTCCCGTAGACTCCAATCCAGAGGCGGCATGAATTCATGATTTTGATAACCTTCGCTTGAGCTTGTACCACTTTACCCATAGTAATTCTGAGCTCTAAATGAACCGGGTCCCAAGCATTTCCTTTGATGCGGGTTCGAGTTCAGAATACAGAACGTTTTCCAATTACGTGATCAAGTCTCCACCCATTACCTTCCGTCGGTGCTGATTTAATCACGTTGCTGACCTCGTCATACACCGAGTTTCAGTAATGTTAGTTGAGGCGGCCAGCGTCCGTGCTCAACCATCCACCCTTGGGGCGGCTCTCTTCCCGTGCCCAAACGCTCCAATGCGAACCGTTGTGGAGATCATAATTACGTAAAGAGGTAGCATTTTCTACCCGCCGAAACGGGAAAATGGTTGGTCTTGAATACTGACCTCGACCGAGTAAGAGTTTTGTTTGTCCTTATATTATAACCACCGTAAAAAGGACCCACCTCTTACCTCAACATCATCGTCATCGTCGTATTTCCCCTTTGGGTCCCCTTTACCAACCTATTAGCTTTCATTTCTTTCTTTCTTTCATTTCATTTCTTATCTTCCCAGTTTCATCATAATCCAATTTAGTTTTGAGAAAATAGTTTTGATGCAATACAGATATGATAGAGCAATATACAGTTTATATTTAAAATAGCTATGTTTATGATCAAGGGAGTAGCTTGCCTGCGAAGTTGTAGGAAAGATCGTCGTCGAAGAAATCGATATTAACTACTCCTGTTGGTTCACCTGCTGCAATTTATACGATGGTGCGAAATAATAAATACATAATTAAATATTTATCAGTAATGTGTGCAACTATGTGCATACTAGCCGAATGATTCATTTCGTTAGCAGATTTTAATTTAATAACTGTTTCGAAACCCCTCTAAGTTAGCACTCTCCCAGCGCGGTTGTTCTACAGTTAATCAGCTCTAAGGTTGAAAATGCCTAAGTTTGTTTTTCAAGTTTGTTTTTAAACTAACGAGAATAGAAATACTACTCACACGCACAAATTATTAACGTTTACTCGGCAAAACCTCTAATTGATTATTTTACTTAAATCAGCACGCGGTTGTTTAATTTTCTATAAATACTCGGGATAAGCTTCATGTTTAATTAAATTAGCATGATTAAAAAGTTCAACGATCAGACTATTAGCCAATGAGTTACGAGTTTATTAAGCACACACTTTTACTTTTTAATTATGAAATGATGATATCCTATCGTATTTTTAGTAATTACTCAGCGGATTGGTTTTAAGGCGGTTTAGCGGATCGACCTAAATGAATTCGCTTTATCGCATAAATACGTCGTACTAAACATATATTTATTTTATTTACTAATTTCCATTTCCACAAACATTAATTACCAGTTTTCCTACAATTTCCTATACATAATTCTCCTAAATTTAACTTTCTAAACCTAATCACTCTAATCTCTAATCCCTAATCTCACTTCTAACCAATCTCTTTCTCCCTCTCCCCTCATTCTCTCCTGGCCGACACAACCCAACACAGCCACCTCCCTGTTTGCTCGTCTCCCCCAAAATCCAATCTCTTCTCTCCCTAAAGCTCCCCTCCTCCCTCCATTTTTGGTGCCGCTGCTCCCCATGGCGCCCCCGCCTTGAGCCGGCCTGCGCCTCGAGGCCTGCAGCTCATGCCGCTCGGTGCCGCCCCTCTTGGTCCCCAGCGCTCCCTCTCCTGGCGCCTCCTCCCATGGCGGCTCCTCCCGGCGCCTCCTCTCCTCCTCCATGAAGCCGCCGCCATTTCCCAAGGCTCCCATCTCCTTCCTCTCATTTCCCTCAACTCCCTCAAGCCATGCCGTCTGCCCTTCTACTCCCAGGCGTCGCCGCCCGTCCTCCCCTTGGCCGTCTTTGCTTGTGGCGTCGCCAGTGCGCGCCGCCCCTCTCCCGGCCGCGCCTCCTTCCATGCCTCATGATCCACCGTCTTGACAGCTCGGTTCCCTCTTGTTGCTTTCATTTCGCCGCCCAGGCCCCTCGCCGCCGCCCTCGGTTCCCGGGGGCCCCCCCGCCTCTCCTACTCGTCGGCTCCCACCGGCGTCCCGGCCGGGCCTCCTCTACGTCGCCGTTGGGCCCGACCCGGTCCTCCCCTAACCTCACTTCTGATTATTCGGATATTAATTGCTTTGGTTGATTTTATTTCTTTGCTAACTAAAATTTGTTGGATGCATATGCATGCTGCTGATGGTTCGGCTGGTATAAGCTGATTCAGAGGAAGGTGATGGTGGTGATTGTGGTTGCTATCCTTGAGGTATCACCCCCTTTCTCTCTTCCCCCTGACTCCCTCCCTTGCTCTGTGATGCGATGAACTGTGGGCCTAAGAATGTGCAAGATTGATTGATGCATGATTTGGAGAACTCCACATGATGCATTTTCTGATGATAGAAACTATTGATGGATTGGGGGAAATGGTTGGGTTACCTTTGCTGGGATTTGGGAATGGGGGAGAAGGGTAGTAGTGCCAACCTCGTGCTGGTGCTCCCCTTCCTCTTGTGCCTCCCCTTCTTCCTCCTTGCAGCAGGGATAGTGCTTGGCTGTGTAGAGAGAGAGGCTTGCTCTTATCCCTTGAGGCTTGATCTAATCCTCATTTGTGGTAATTTCATTTTTACTGCCTTCCTATTCCTATTTACCATATCCTATTTATCCTAATTCCTATTCCCTCCTATTCTTGGCTGGCTTTCCATTGTGAGGCATATGAGATAAATACTCGGTACAATTGGTTATATGGCTACTACTGTGGGCTTTCTGGTTGATCGGAAATATATGTTGTGGAGGATGAATTCGGTTGCCCGATGATGTATTTAACAGAGGGCGGGAATGAATGGGAATGCTTTCTTGGATTCTAATGTGTTTGAGGCAAACTGGAAAGGTGGGTGTTGGGCTTTCGGAATGCCGGATGATGAGATCCGTGGAAGTAAAAGGTATCTATTGACTCTGGTTGATTTGGATACCTTGATTACTAAAGGCCGACTAACTTTCGGGTTGGTCGAGTGCCTTGGTGATCGAGGGTGGTTGACCTAGGTTGATATAAATCCTATTGTACTTGAAATTCGGCGGCAACCTTTCTTCGATCTAACTAAGATTTACTGTTTCGGTATTTGCTAGCTATGCCTCGAGTTCTATGTTGCATGACCAGGAAAGGTGTAGAATGGTTGGACGAGGAGGCAAGGAAAGCTCCGATGAAAATGGATGCAAGCATATGAAACTGTATTTTATTTAATTCTTGTAATTGTTTTGTAAAATTATTCTTGTATCCAATATTGAGTTATAGAATAAGTTTTGTAACAAGAATTTGGGTTGTAATATTTTAATTACGATTTATAAGCAATTTGTTATAAAGCGTGATGTGGAATGATAAATGCCCAATTTATAATGTCCATTGTTTGATTGTGTGGTTTAAAATTAAGCGAGATTATGCTTGACATTGGTTTAATGAGATTTTTACTTAAGCTAATTACCAATTACTGTTGATTAGCTTAGTCTTAATTATGCGGGTTCTCACACTAATATCCTTCCTAAAGGATCTCTATTACTCTCGCAAGCGATTTCTAAGTTGTCGCCGTATTTGTCCTAGGCGTGAGCATTTTACCACAGCGACAACATTCTTTTCTTAAAGAAATATATGAGTGTCGAGGATTGTACAAATAACTTTCCATCTTGAGCGATATGCTTAAGATTTTGGAGGTTATATTTCACTATTTCAAGATTACATTACGCTCATATGCAGCTCTTGGTGGGACACGGAAAGCCTCCTAGTCGAAGTCTCTCCTTTTTATGACGTGGTCACCTTGCTGGAAGGAGCTTCCTAACGACGGTCCTTTTCTTACGATCCTTGCTACGATCGGATAGAGAGTTTGAACACGTTTAGCGCAATGTGATATATGAATTCAGATCTAAAGCTTTCCTTGACGGACTTTAGGATAATAGATATGAACAAAGTTCACTTATAATATTTGCTGCATTCATTTTTGCATTCCTCCTTATGTCGCAACACAAGGTCTTTTTATCCAACCATATATAACTTTTTGCTTGGTATTTCAATCATGGCAAACAAGGATCTCTAACTAAGCGAAGTCATAAGCTGGTTCCGACCACAATGATTTCCTAATGTTGGTACGATCAGTTTTGACTTCATATCGGTACATACCTTCAAAATTATGGTTTCAACTTTTATTCTCTTTCTTGGCTACGCTTGCATAGTAATGTTCTTCTACTATGAAGCGATCGAGAACTAGGAGGTATGTGAGAATTTATAAAATAGTCAAGCAGGATAAAACAAAGACATTGTTAACTGACACAAAAGGTAAGTCTTACACATATTCAATATTTTTACACCCTTTTTGCAGGAATCTACTCTAGAAATATTCCTAGACTAATTACTGCTTGATGGAGATCCGATTTCCATTTCCTCTACTACTTTATCTCCAAGTGGCTTGAGTTCTTCCATGAACTTGGTTGCCTCCTCAGGAGGGCAGTTGAAGTCATCTTCGACAACTTGGAAATCAATAGAGGGTCGGAAGCTTTCAGTTTGCCAAAGCGAAACTAACTCCACTAACAACGCTTTGTTTTCATGGCACAGGCATAGTTCTTAGAGTAGTCTTGAGCGAGGTTGTTAAGATCCTCTAGAAGTTGACCAAAATAATTCATTTTCTCTCTTGGATCTCTTAAGGTAGGCGGGGTTGATCGATCTCATATCAAAAATCATCTTGTTCAAAAATATAGTCTTTTCATCTAGACTTTGAATGAGAGCGCCTCCTTATCTTGCTCAAATTTGAGTTTTCTCTACTCTGTCCAAAATTTGTTTTTGCTCTGCAAGAGTAAAAGCAGTGACAAGTAAAAAATATAATTGGAGGAAAATAATAAGTTAAGTCTCGACCTATTACCTTCAATTCTTTTGTTAAGATTTTCCTTCTTGATCGTAGCCTCGGCGATCGATCGGTCCTTAACTTTGATTTCTTCTTCAAGCGAGGCGGTCTTGGCTCTCTCGGCCAAGATCTCTTCTTTATTTTCTCCAAATCTATCAAATACGATAAGGAGAATAATTAACAAAGGGCGAAGCATTGAAGAAAAAAAAAAGGCTAAGGAAAATTCTTACTTTCTAATTGAGTGTTTCGCTCCAAATCTTTAATCCTTTGGTGGATCCTCAGAGCCACTGACAAAGTTCTCGACCATGTCTTTGTTCAAATAGCATTTTCCTCTTTAAAAATTACATCTAAAAGATTTTTTAGAGATTATAAGCTGGTCGTGTAGACTTACTCGGATTGCCAAATCATTTTATCCACCAAAAATGGAGTCGGGATGCATTTTGATTTGATGGTCCGATATCTTTCCCACACCTCGTCAAGCTCCTTATCCTCGATGAATCGGGGCGAAAAGGAACTTGTCGGGTTGAGAGAGTTACCAACAATGGTCGGAACTTTGTTGAGGGCCTTTTGGGGCATCTACCTCCTTGAAGGAGTTAGGACCACCAATGGATCCAACTCAAGCTGTTGGCCTTGGCCTTTGCTCGGGGCTTTTCCGACCACCTTTTCCTCGGGAACTTTTTAGGAAGTGGTGCGCTCATGGACCTCTTGGTATTGGGTCCTCGAAGGAATGCGGTGGAAGCGGCCGAATTCGAAGGACCTATACCAACAAATAAGGAAGTTAAAAAAAGGGGAGATATGCATCAAATCAAAGAAATTATTAAAGGTATGTTCTTATCGACCACTTTAATTTGGGCGTACCTAGTTAATTTCGAGATTTAACTTTGAAGCGCAGCGAGTAAAAATCATGCCGTCTCCTTTCCTTTTCTTTTCTTACAGCCTGCTGGATTCTAAACCAGCGAGGATTGGCCAAATCATTGCATTATCAACGAGAATATCGAATCACGATGTTTTTCGATCATCTCGTCAAAAGCAACGTCCTTGATGACTGGTCGGACGGATTAATTTGACTGCCTCCATATCGGTTGTTCGGCAACAAGCTATGCAGTGGTCGTTAACGACGATCAGGGTTAACAACCTCGGTAATTAGCGTCTTTGGTGGCCTTGACCTTCTCCACCTAAACCAACAAATGAATTTGGTTAAGTGATGAAATTTTTATCTAAACTATATATATATATCTCTTTTGAAATGTTACATTACCTCGGAGATCCATCCTCTTCCGGTGCATCAGGCACGAGTCGGTTGGAACAACGGTGGGATGTTTATCCTCACGGTGTGTGCAATTCGCTTGGCAGGCCGGCTACAAAAAGCGAGCATGATCAAAAACCCGATCGGAGAATATATATATATATATATATATATATATATATATATATATATATATATATATATATATATATATGCATGATAAAAGATTTTTTACCTTAAGCCTTGTTATTCTCTCTTGAGAGACTATGGCCAAGATCTCGAAATCCGGCCTTTTCTCCGGGCTCTCTGCCAGATCGGCTGATCCTTTCTCTAACTTCCTCGGAGGAAAGGACTTCAAAAGAGAGAGAAAATAAGACAAGAACATGTTTTAAGGTAATACATTAATCCAATGAAAATCTTGATTGGAGTTATCTCAAAGACTTACTACCTCTGAGATAGCTTCATCACGACCAATGGACGGATCGGGAGTGAGTCAGAAGCTTTAATGGGCTTATTTGGCGTTTGGTGAAATCCTCACCACATGCCAAGAGGTCAAGCCCTTGACTCGTGGAGGTCGTAGATGGCATCCACCCATCGCTGGAGCCACTCTGTCTTCTCCACGGTCTTTCTCCATTTGGGATTTTCCGTTGCTCTCATCCGTGAAATAGAGGTTGTCGTCCTCAGAATGTAGTCATATAGAACCAGTTCTTCTTCCATGAGCGACCACGAGGATTTTGAGTACATATGAATGTACTCATCGGCCTTTCCGTCGTGAAAGCGCTTGTACATTCCCAGGAGTCTCCGTAGATCTCCCCATCACCATTCGGTAAAAATACGAAGAGTCTCAAACTTGGAGGCAATCGGCTATGCTTCACACAAATATATGAAGATCTTGATGTTGGCGATGGAATTTGGGGCCAAATTCACTAATTCCACTCCATAGAATTCAAGAACACGGAGAAGGAATTTGTGTCAAGCAATCTCGGCCCACATTTGATGTAGGCGAGGAAAGCGAATTTCCTCATCTTAGCGACTTGGGAAATGCTCTCCAAAAGCTGATCTCCATCGATCAAATTCTTGTCAAAAGCATTCGATCTTCTCCAAAGCTTCAAGCTTTTTCTTGCTCAACTCAAGCGGCAACCACTTTGAGGATGAAGCGAGAACTTCAGAGAGATTTTTGTGGTCGGAAGAACAAGAAAGGAAGGACGAAGATTTTTGTCTGGATAAAAGAGATTAGAAAAAGGGATCTGGAAGCATAAAGAATCCAAAAGGTCTAGCGATGGGGATTTTATAGTCTCGGGTCTTTCGAATTACGATCGGAGGATATCCACAAAAGTTTGAACGACAAAAAGCTTCTTTTTCACCCAACGGACAAAAAAACTATTCGGTTCCCAAGGTAAGCTCTCAACTTTAAAATGAACACAAACCACCTCGGATGTCACGACATTAAATGGTGGTCTGCCCGATATGAATTCATCGGGAAAAGGCATTCGCACGACCTGTTCATTTAAAGTTCAGGGGCTAGCTGACGAGGATTAAAACCTCTATGTATTAATTTAAATACATAAAAAGACCATACGTCTTCATGGTCGTAACCCCTAAAGCTAACGACCTCACTGGTTGTAAGGATTCCAGAGGTTACACGATGGGTATCCTGGTCGGACTAGGTTCACCGGTGGTACTTCGAAATGCTATGAACAGGTACCAATAATCGTATGATGAATGGAACACGTGCTAAACGTTCCATAACTTACGATGACATACAAGACTCTGACGATAAACCACCTTGCGGTTAAATGTCTCACAAATACTTAACCGCAAGGCAGTTAGCACGTTGTTAACTACCTTGAACCTCCGACTAGTTGTAACGTTTCATCAGGGACGTCTTCTCTAGGGTAGCTTGCCGTCTCTTGGGAGTTATTTAAATGGTGAAGCCTTGAAGGCGAGGGGACATATCGCAGCGACAAACAACGAAGGCAAACACAGGAAGCGGTAGTATTGATACATTGATGTAATTGGAGATAGTCCTAGTTAGGTCTTGTAAACCCGGTTCATATAAATAAAAAGCGACCCTCATTCTCTTGAAGATACTCTCGTCATTTTCCTCCTTCTATTTTCATAAGATCGGCGATTAGATCGTCGACAGGTTGGATCGATGCCGCACTTACTTTGATATGTACCGAGTGCCGGCATTGCAGTGGGTCGCCACCGCACAGCTATACATGGATGGTCATGCGGCCCTGTGGTTACAAGCTTATAAACGGCAGCATGAACTGTTGGGTTGGGACACCTTCTGTCAAGCCATCAAGACCGAGTTTGGAGCTGATGAATACGATTCGCAGATGAGCAAGCTGCTACAACTCAAGCAAACAGGTACAGTGGCCGAATACCGACTTGCTTTTGAAGCCTCCATGTACTATCTGCTATCCTTGGATGCAACCCTGAACAGTCGTTTCTTCGTCACTCAATTTCTGTTGGGTCTGAAAGATGAAATAAGAGGAGCAGTGCTATTGCAGGCACCATCGAGTGTTACTCAGGCAGCCGTGCTATCTCGCATCCAGGAAGAGGAATGGGAAACCAGTCGGCCACGCCATCGCGGCGCACCAGTTGCCAGAACATCCATCACCTTACCAACTACAGTACATTCTCCAGCAACGGCTACAGTGTGCACAGAGGCTAAAACACAAGGCACTGAAGGTTTCTGGCGCGAGCGCCAATTGCGGGATTACCGCCGTGCAAACAGTCTATGTTTCAAATGTGGCGATAAGTATAACAAGGAACATCAGTGTAAGAAGCCCATGCAATTACTGACGATTGAGCTCGACGATTTTGGGGAGATTCTTCCCGATGATACTTTGCGTGCCATTGATACACCTGAAACCACATCCCCAGACGAGTGTTTCCAATTGTCTATTCATGCCCTTGCGGGCACAACAGAAGTGCACTCAGTCCGCCTTCGTGCTCTGGTCTGAGATCAGGTAATGCTCATTTTAGTGGACTCGGGTAGCACACACAGCTTTGTCAACCGATCATTTGCTCACCGCACCAAACTCAACATTCAACCTATATCTTCAATCACAGTCAAGGTGGTCAATGGCGACCAGCTTCAATGTGATAGTGTCGTGCCCAAACTCAATTGGTGGATTCAGGGCATCACATTCAGCACTGACATGTGAGTTCTTGATTTGGGGGCCTATGACGTCGTATTGGGCATGGACTGGCTGCAATCACTTAGTCCTATGGACTGCCATTGGCTAAACAAAGCATTGTCATTTGAATATGGCGGCGGTGTGTACATCTCCGGGAGTTCAAACCCAATAGACAAGACACATTATGCGAGCGTCTTGACCAACTTCAGAAATGGTGCATCGGCAATGACATCTGGTCAGTCACAGTGTTGGAACACACATCTCCATACCAGCAGGACCAAGACCCCACTCTGCCTATAACAGTTCAGACTCTTACAACAATATGTTGATGTTTTCCAGGACCCCAAGACATTGCCACCACATCGATAGTTTGATCATGCCATTACTCTGGAACCTGGCACAGCACCTGTGAATTCACAACCCTACAGATATTCCCCATTGCAAAAGGACGAAATTGAATGGCAAGTCACGGAGATGTTAGAATCTGGAATCATCTCCCCAAGCATGAGTCCCTATGCCTCCCCGGTTCTCCTTGTGCAGAAAAAAGATGGAAGTTGGCGTTTTTGTGTCGACTATCGTCACTTGAACAAACAGACTGTTAAGAGTAAGTTTCCTTTACCAATTGTTGATGAGCTCTTGGATGAATTGGCGGGCACCCATTTCTTTTACAAGCTAGACTTGCGCGTGGGGTATCATCAGATTTGTATGCGGGAAACTGATGAGGAGAAGACGACATTCAAAACACATCAAGGCCAATTCCAATTTCGGGTGATGCCTTTTGGCCTCACAAATGCACCCACAACCTTTCAGTGTTTGATGAACACAATCTTCGCCTCCCATGTCCGCAAATTCGTGATAGTCTTTCTTGACGACATCTTGGTGTACAGTCGTAATCTGACCGATCATCTCGAACATCTACGGATTGTCCTGGACATTCTACGCAAACATCAGGTATTTGCGAAACTGTCCAAGTGTTCTTTTGCCAAACATCAAATGGAGTATTTGGGTCATATCATTTCACGTAGTGGACCATCGATCCTGAGAAAACGCGAGCCATGGGGTGTTGGCCTCAGCCCACATCTACCATTGAATTGCGGGGATTCTTAGGCCTTACAGGGTATTATCGCAAGTTCGTTCAACACTATGGTATTCTTGCCAAACCACTAACCAATCTCTTGAAGAAGAAGAGCTTTGTTTGGAACGAGCAAGCTACAACAACTTTTGAGTCCTTGAAACAAGACATGGTAAACACTCCTGTCCTTGCACTTCCTGATTTTACTGTTGAAACAGACGTGTGTGCAACCGGCATTGGAGCCGTCTTAATGCAGCAAGGACATCCAGTGGCTTACCTCAGCCGGGCTTTAGGTCCCCAGAATCAACACTTGTCGATTTACGAGAAGGAGTTCTTGGTTGCCATCATGGCAATCGATAAATGGCGATCATATTTGCAACGAGGGCCCTTTCTGATCCTGACTGATCACAAAAGCCTCTGTACTTTGGCTGACCAACCCCTAGGCATTGACTTATAGAGAAAAGCCATGTCCAAATTGGTGGGATTGCAATTCAAGTTTCAGTACAAGAAAGGAGTGGACAATGGTGCAGCAGATGCTTTGTCCCGAGTCAGTCATCTACTTCAACTTCAATCAATTTCCAGTTGTTGGCCGGATTGGGTCTAGGAGGTTCTCAACTCCTATTTGACAGATGCTGAGGCTCAAAGGTTACTCACTTCATTGGCAGTTACTAGTCCTGATGCAAAAGAGTTTTCACTGGAACATGGCTTGATCAAATACAAGGGCTGAATCTGGATTGGGGCCAATCTGGCGTTACGAACAAAGTTAATCAGTAACTTCCATGACACTGCCCTTGGGGGACATTCTGGCATTTTAGCTACGTATCACCGCATTAAAAAGCTTTTCTATTGGTCAGGCCTCAAATCAGCTGTTGAAGATTTTGTCAAGCAGTGTCAAACCTGTCAATAGGCAAAGCATGAGCTCCCTCATCCAGCCGACACATTACAACCGCTTCCGGTCCCGGAGGGCGCATGGTAGGACCTCACCATGGTCTTCATTGAAGGCTCGCCGAAGTCCGAGACTTATGATGTGATTCTAGTCATTGTAGATCGCCTGACTAAGTATGCCCATTTTCTCCCATTGCGCCATCCCTTTACGGCCGTTCAGGTGGCTAAGGTGTTTCTTGATCAGGTGGTCAAATTGCATGGCGTCCCGCGCTCAATTGTCTCCGAACGTGATTGAGTATTCACCAGTACCTTCTGGCGCGAACTCTTTCAGGTTGTGGGTACGAAGTTACATTACAGCACAGCATACCATCCACAATCCGACGGACAAACGGAGCGGGTTAATTAATGCCTCGAGATGTATCTTCGTTGTGCAGTTCATCATTGCCCCAAGAAATGGAAGTCCTGGCGTGCAATGGCTGAATTTTGGTATAACTCCACTTTTCATTCAGCTTTGGGTTGCTCTCCTTTCAAGGCATTATATGGTGCAGAGCCCAATTTCGGTGCTATGCCGAATCTCTCCCCGACAAGTTCTCTTGAAGCCCAAGAAATTGCCAATGATCGCCAAGCGTACATTGAACTGTTGCGGGCTTATCTAGCACGCGCTCAGAACAGAATGAAGACTCAGGCTGACAAAAATCGCACTGACCGACAATTCCAAGTCGGTGAACAGGTCCTCCTGAAGCTGCAACCATACGCTCAACATTCCGTGATCAATCGTCCTTTTCCCAAACTAGCGTTCAAGTACTCTGGTCCCTTTGCGGTGCTGGACCGGATTGGAGCCCAGCTGCCCGATGATTGTTTAGTGCATCCCGTCTTTCATGTTTCACAATTGAAGCCGTTTACACCAAATTACGCTCCCGTGTTTTATGACCTGCCCACACTAGTTGATCTATCGACTGGGACTCCAACACCAATTGCCATTTTGGACCGGCGCTTAGTCAAAAAAGGGAGTTCTGCTACACAACAAGTTCTCGTCCGCTGGTTGAAGCTACTTAAAGACTGCACCACCTGGGAGGACTATTCCGTGCTGAGAAACCATTTTCCGGATGCAGCAGTTTGGGATCTGGCTGGAGCTCAAGGGGGGCGAATGTCACATCACTACCTGCAACAGCTTTGGCGATGGACATGGAAGAGGAAATGCAGGCGCCAAGGAAGACGACGACTCAGATGGTAGGACCACACAGCGGGCTGGCAGGAGAATGACAGTGGGACCGTTGAAGAGAGTAGTGTGTGGGTGTGTCTGGTGCATGGACCAATGGTCCACTGACCAGTGTAAGTTAATAAGCTATTTAAAGGAGCGCTACTGTGTTACGACAACTCATCGAATGAAAAAGAAACTCAGTTGCTTTATGCTTTCCCCATCCTGTTCTTCTTATTTCCTCAACCCAGTTCTTCAACCGATCCTTCCGCGATCCTTCGTTATCCATCAAAATGGGTCGCTCTAATAGCTAGCAATCGTATAGCCAACTGGCCGGTTAGGTTCGTTTTTGCTGGAAAATTAATTAATGATGATTCCGAAATTGGGTGTGTTGAATACGTGAATATGAATTCTTTGGCTCACTTGGATCTTTCGGTCTTTCCAATCTACCACTTATGCCCAGTGCGTTCCAACACTGGCGACCTGAATTTTTGAGTGCTTAACAAGTCCTATCGGCCTTAAGTTTGTTTCTTTGTAACTAGTGCCACATGAGAATTGTAATAATAAGATGTATGATTAATTTATTAGTGCTGCTATCCCGATAGGACCAATTTGACCAGCAGTTGTTGATGATTGGTACCAAAACCTGGAGAATCCCCGAGTCAGTTGTTAATTGTGTTGTTACTACTGATTTTTTTTATTGAAGTCTTTAGTGTAATTCTTTTGATGCTTGTTGCCCCATCTATTTTGCACTTGCTGCTTGTTGAGTTTTGTTTTTCTTATTTGCATATAGATATGGATGTGTTGTGATGGATTAGACTTGTGCTAAGTTGGGCCGGGTCGCTTTGCTTCATTCTCTCCTTTCAAGATGGAATCCGAGGGCGAGGAGGAGGCCGCGGCGGCGGGGCCGGCGGTGTCCGTGGGGCAGCTGAAGGGCAGCCCGGAGCTGTTGGTGGACACCGACATGTGGGAGATGGCGAAGACGGCCGCCTGGAGCGTCAGCTCCTGCAAGCCCGGCAACGGTGTCGCCTCCCTCCGCGACGACAACCTCGACACCTACTGGCAATCAGTACCAACCACTCAAAAAAAATGCCACTCTTCTCTTGTAAATGCTTCGGAGTTAGAAGCCAAGTAGTCAGTGATTTGGGTTTGGCATTTTGGTTAGGTCGGATGGCGCGCAGCCACACTTGGTGAACATCCAGTTCCAGAAGAAGGTGCAGCTGCAGGTAAGCAGGAGTATGTTGCAGAGTAGCTGCTTCCTTTGACTTGTTTGATTCGTGTGAATGGCGCCTAAATTTCCCCCTGCTATTAAATTTGTTGTGCCGCAGCTTGTTGTGCTCTATGTGGATTTCAAGCTCGATGAGAGCTACACGCCGAGCAAGATCTCTATCCGGGCCGGGGATGGTTTCCACAATCTCAAGGTACTCTCCTCGCCAAGAGAAATGGTTTGAACGAACATTCAGAGGCTTGCTACATATCACAGGTTTTACATGTTGATTGCTGGTTGCCTGATCAAACATAGCTGCGAACTGATGAGTTAGAGCACACATATTTATATATCTGAGTGAATTCTAAGTTTTGATCTGCTCTCGATGGTAAGAGCACTTCTCAATGGTTGTTGATTTTGTACCACATGTTCACGTGACAGCGTGACTCAAAAAGACTGTGTTAGGAACAATTTTGCTTAGTTTGCTAGGTGTTCATCTTGTACTAAACTAAAAACTGATATCAGGCTGTGATTAAACGGTTTGTGTATTTGGGTTACTCGACATAGGGGCTAGGGTATATTCTGGTATGACATAGGATTACACTATGTAATTGTGGCGTAATTTTCTCTCATGGAAACTTGGTCTCTTCTGCTATGCTTCTGCATTACAAGAAGTTGTCCACTGAAGACTGAACTAATCCTTGGAAACCTTGAGTTTACTGAGTGATAATGTTGCCTTAATCTTTTAATATATCATAATTTGCTCATGCTTCAAGGAAATTAAAACTGTGGAGCTTTCAAAGCCAGTTGGATGGGTTCATATATCATTATCTGGAGCTGATCCCCGGTATGCATTTGTAACTTAAAATATTAGTATGATTCAAAATTGTGTTGTGCAATTGCAGGAATATGTCATAAGTTCTAGGGTAGCTTTATTTAGTCTCTTCTAGCATTGAAATTTGAAAAAAAAAAACTGACATTACTGTCTGATCACATACATATGCATGTAGGTTATAGAGTTTCCATATGAATATATTCCATCTAGATGTGCTGGATGACCGAAATTCTGTGGATAGTGCCTTTGCAGGCTGCTGCTTGCATTTCGTGGTTCACTAGTGTGGTACTGGTGCTAATGCTGTTTTTGCTATCATCCGAATACTTTCTTTGACCTTGAAAAACTTAGATATTTTGTCAAGTTCATCTGACACTGCAGTTAACTTATTAAAGTTTAATAATACCCTGTTAGGTTTTTTCTTTGACATATAATTTTTTTTACAGAAAACAGTACGAGAGGCTCCTACTGCACTATATAATATAGATTAAAATAATTACAGCAGGTAAAAAATTAAAAATAAAAAAGCCATTACAAGGATTCTAGCCAATTACAAGGATTCTTGACATATAATTTACTCACAAGTACTCTTGAAATGATTATAATATTGATCTAATGGAATACATGAGGAATTTAGCATTTTCATCTCTCAGGAGTCGAAACTATTCCAAAAGTGGCTCTATTTAAACCTTACTAGTTAATCTTACTGTGCAGACAGTTGCATAATTCTCTTTCTTGGCATATCTGTGCAGAGAAACATTCATTGATACATTTATGCTCCAAATTGCGGTGTTGTCCAATCACCTGAACGGGAGGGATACTCATATCCGACAGATCAAGATATATGGGCCACGACCGTAAGTTGGATATTGTACAAGCAGCCACCCACCCACCAATCTATTAGTATATTTAGTAATACGAGAATCTATTCAATAAGTTCTAATATTTACCTGGGGAGAAAAAAAAGGGTAAATCCAAGCATCGTCCAACTAAAGAGAAGAAGAGAAAGATCAGACAGGAACAATGTAGTGTTGGTATAGTTATCCACTGCTTACTACCAAGTGATAGACTGATAGTTGATGTAGAATTAGATGCTTGCGACCAGATCACATACAGTATATGTTGATGATCCTGATTGAATTGCGAATTGAATAGGGCCTGCCTGCAGTGCAGAATTACAGATTGAACTATTGTTGCATCCAACTCTGCATCTAATGCTTAGTTCCTGCAACATCACTCGTGATATCTTATATCAATGTCTTCTTATCTTCATTCTTATGCTTTTTCTTGTTTTCAGGAACCCTATTCCCCACCAACCATTTCACTTCACTTCCAGGGAATTCATCACCTACTCCACTGTTAGGTGACAATAGATTATGAACCTAATTGCGTCATATTGGAGTTGCTGTTGAAGATTGAAGAAAGCTTAGCGAGCAGATGTACACCCAGACAGAAATCAACACCGGAAGTAAAAGCTGTTGCAGCATCAAGTTTCTCCGAACCGCGAGCTACCAGGGAACTGACGTTGGATGAATTCATATCTCTGTAGTCTAATTACATTTTACATCCATGTAATGTAACATTATCCTTCCCTCTTGTGCAATAAAAGGTTGATTATTCACTGAGCAGTGAGCACACCTGTCTGATTCTTGCGTTCAATCGGGCGCGATTTTTTTTTTTTGAAATAATATTAATTTAAAAGATAATTACAAAAATAAATGGTTGATTTTAAAAAAAATAAAACTAGGTGTCTATTGTCAATTGGAATGGCGGCACATGTGCACTGGCGACAGAAATTCAACAGTACAGAGATATTCCTGTCGCCAGTTGAATTGACGACATGTTCCTGTGGCTAGTTGGAATGGTGACAAGGGCCTGTCGTCATCACACTGATGTTACATAACATTTTGCATAACGTCATAACATCTTTTGTCGATAAATCACAATGACATTACATAACATTCAGCGTAACGTCATCATATATTTTGTCGACAAATCACAAAAACATTATATAACATTAAGCGCAATGTTATCACATACTTTGTAGACAAATCACACTAACATTACAACCTATTCACCACAACGTCATCACCGCCTAGTTTTTCGACAAATCAAAGTGATATCACAAATCATTGGGTACCACATATTTCAGCAGGATGAACCTGACTACCGATGTGGATAAATCAAAGTGGACCGCCTCGAGTGGGGCGGTCGGATGAGGTCTCCGCGGCGACGTCCGGACTACCAATGTCTCCTTCGTCCCGTTGATTTCTCGCAGGGCATTTCCTAAAGGTGTGCCCAGACTCCCTGCAAATGGAGCACTTCTTCGTATGACACCCGGCTTCAGTTTCGTTCATGTCGTTCCTGATGCGCCGTACCTGTCGCCGGCCAACCTTTCCCTTCAGCTTATCAATATCTGCGGTCCAGATAAGTTGCTTCCAGGTCGGATGGCTAGTGAAATGACCAACCACGCTGTAACCATACATCTTTGCACTCTAGATTTGCATTACCTCCTCCTTGTTAAAATAGCTAGAGAAGTACTAGTCAGGACGCTGTGCCACCGTGGAATGTGTGGCCATAACATGGGAGCAGGGCCTATGCAGAAGAAGAGGCTTGTTGCAAGTGTATACGCAACTAGCGCGGCGTAGCGTGCACTCGTGGGTGATCCTCTCGCAGTTCGTCCTGCGGCGTCCTTTATCACTGCACATTATCTCGAAGCGAAGCTCCCTTGTGCCCAACTTGAATGTCCGGTGCATCTCACCCTTCTTACTCTTCTCCTCCATGTACTTGGTGATCATGGCTAAGTAGAGTACTCTGCTATTTGCTATGGCGAACAACGCGTTGTTGTTTCTATCAACAAAGTAATTTGTGGTACCACGGAGAATTGCCTCCACAATACCAACCAAAGGGGGGCACCTGGCGCTGCGTATGACCCAATTGTAGACTTCGGCTAGATTGGTTGTCATGACACCATATCGTGCACCTCCTATCATGCAGCAGCAACCACTTCTTCTTATGCTCGTGCTCAATTCAATCCAAGAAGCATTTCACCTGCACCTTCTTCTTCCTCGCCACACTAAGACCATATGTGGGTAGCTGTGGCAATGCTTTGGGGGCCTAGTCAGCGCTTGGGTGGCCTTTTTTGCTGTCTTCCTTCTGTGCATCTGGGTCCGCTCATCCAGAATCTTCTAGAGTGCTTCAAACTTTCGCTGCTGGTTCTGGTTACACAGTCACTTGAACAGGCTCATCAAGTCCTTGTTGCGGAACTGCTTGTAGAAGTTTGCACCCAAGTGCCTCATGCACCACCTGCTCTGCAGATCCGCCCATAGAAGTGGTTCGTTTTTTTCTTGTTGTAGCTGAGTTATTGCACTCAGTAGGCCCACATGCCGGTCATGTATGATGCATACATTAGGACTACCATGTACAACATAAATCCTCAAATGCCTCAGGAACCACAACCAGTTGTCGTGTTCTCGCTTTCAACGAAAGCGAATGCCACAGGAAGAACTTGATTGTTCCCGTCCGTCACTATTGTAGTCAGTATCTGGTCCTTGTACTTCCTAGTCAGGAATGTGCCATCAACACACAAGATTGGATGGCACTGTCGGAATGCATTGATGCATGAACCAAAGGCGAAGAATGCTCGCTTCAGTACCCTCTTATTAGCACACTTCGGATGCGTGGAATCATTAATATCGACATGAGTGCTGGGATTCCCGTCTTGTATGATTCGGAGTAGCCTGAGAAGGTTGTGGTAGGAGCCCTCGAACGTACCGAACATTGATTCCAATGCCTTCTGTTTTGCCCTCCGCACATTGGCATAGCTGACTATGTACTGAAACCTTGCCTCAATCGCCCGAATAATGGATCATGGCTCAAAATCTAGATTATGCACGATCTCACCGTACATGAGGTTCGCAATGAAGTCTGATAACAGGTTCCTGTAGGACTGCACTAATTCAGCGACGATACATGTGTGAGGGACTACTATAGAGCACTTCCAGTAGGTATCCCACTTAGGCTGAAATACGTGTACTCGTCAAGTGCATCCCTCTATGTCACACTTCACGTCGTAGCATCTTGGGTTAGACTTAACGACTGTGAATATACACCGCACCGACAAAGCCCAGAATTTGACCGCCTCCTGCACAGCCTCCCTGCACTTGTACATAGCACCTTGCCTGACCTCGCACTGGTCGTACTCCCACTACACACGGGAGTCTTCGTTAGCGACGAGGTTGTCGAACTGATATGTGTTCTACTCGGATGTAACCGCCTGCTAGTCCACATCATCCTCGTTGTCGGATTCTTCATCTTCTGACAATGCCATGTAGTCTCGGTCTTCGAGATCCATCCTTTGCATTAGGGATTCCAGCTTCTCACCCTCGTCTGCAAGCCCACTGGCTTACCTGACTGAAGGAGCTCCTTCCATAGGGTTTTCATCGACATGATCAGCTACTCCCGGACCTTCGATCATTGTGTGTGTCACGCTGTGGTTGGAGTCTCCAACTTCTTTGGCATCACCACCCCCTTCTTGTTCAGCCGCTGATGCAAGAGTGGGCTTGGCATATGCCTGGGCCAGAAGGACCAAATCCTACTGTTCCTCCCTCGCTATGCGTACATATGACTGCCATGACCGTGTTCCCATCAGCTGCACTAGCTCCCAATATGTGTGTTGTGATGCTCGGAGGGCAAGGTAACTCAATCTCATATCATACACAGCATGGTCCATATCGAATGGAACAACCACTGCATCGCAGTGTCTCCATGTACGCTGCTCTGGTCTTCTTAGAAGCACGGTCACCGATTGAAAATAACACAAATCAATCTCCTCGGGACGCTCAAGAATAGTGCTCTGGCCATAGTAAATTTTGAAGTTAGTGACGTCCGACATATTTGACGTACTGCACCGTAAACAAAATTTCCACGATTAACCACACATCTAAAACTAAACTACCCATCGAAAAAGGATTATGTACAACATACTGTACTACGTAATCGTACATCTAAAACTATGTAATCCATTCGGTTAAAAAGTTACCTGAAAGGTGGACGACTGGACAGACATCGCTTTGCTAACTTCTCTCCTCCCCTCCACTCCTCTCTCTCTTTTTTCTGAATAAAAGTAAGTTTTCCCTGAATTTTAGGGTTCTGAGGGTCTTTTATAAGGGAGATTGTGCCGTTATTTGAAATGGCAACAGGGACTTGCGGAATTCTTATCGTTATTTAAAATGGCGGTTTTCTAAATTTTAATATTAAAAAATTTAGGATCCACATCATGATTGAATTAACGACGAGAGACGATGAGCTTTCATCATTATTAAGCCCCATCCGCCAATTAGAATGGCGATAGGCTCAGGTGCCTAGTTTTGTAAAAAAATGGCTATTTATTTTTATAATTATCTTTTAAATTAATATTATTTTTTAAAAAAAATTCTTCAAGTTGCAACTTTCTTTATCTGCAGCAGCTTAGCTACCTGCAATAGTTAATCACTCAGTTGCATTGGAACTTGGAAGTCTATAATTATTTCAAGTGTGTTTGATCTGGCAATAGTTAATCATCGCTCAATTGCATTGGAAATATATATTACTTCAAATGTGTTTGATCTGAAGGATTCGTTTGCAGATGTGCATGTTAAGTTAATGTCCACGAACATGGACATGGCATCCATTCGACTAGCGCTTCAATACTCTCCCGAGAAGTCTCATTCCATTCATATTCAGACATGGGCATTGGGTAATAACACCTCGGTAAAAATTGATGATTGGTATAAACAAACATGATTATGGATATGCATCTTCTTCTATTATTGAGTACCGACAATAGGTGTAAAGAAACATGCTTTATTATTCAGATTGTTTTACAGTACACTGATGATCTCTCTGCCTTATCGATCAATAAAACAATGGCAAAGAGAATCTGACATGTTGAAGAGTTTCCTCGCCTGACGCATCTTCTGCTTCATGAACAGAAACCATGTAAAGAGTTGGAAATGTATGAAGTCGGCTATACCTCATCCTCCAATGCGCTCTAACAAAGGCACAAAGCTGAAGCAGTCAGAACTTAGAACCATCTCACTCTTTATTATCTTCAACTTCTTCAGACGCTCTAAGCCACTCTTGCAGTTTGAGTTCTTGTTCTTCTTTGAACTTATTGTAAGTCTCCACCATGTTGGGGATATCAGTAGCAGACAAGCTCTGCTTCATAGCAGCTGTATTTTCTAGCAACCGGTTTGAAACGGGCAGCTCATCCCTTTCTGCATCTGAAGGTGTTGATGCACCTTGTCCACCAGCTTGCGATGATTCTGGAGCTGCAGAGGACGCTGACTTCTCGCTACTATCATCTTTTGTTGTAAAATCAGGTTGTGACCATCTCAGAGTGGATGCCTTTTGCTTTGCAGTGTTGAACATAAAAGAGAAATAGTTCCGGCTGCTTCCTCCGTTGGTTGTGCCCAAATCATCCCATGTTCCCGAGCTTTTCCCTGATTGGAACCCCCAACTGGGGTTCTGGATTAACCTGAATGCAATGATTCTCTTCTCAAAACAACTATAAAAGATGATCTTTATGCATAGAAATAATATGATACAGTAATGGACTAAGGGTTGATCAAGCTGGTGTTCTAGACTTGTTGATTGGTGCAGAACAGCAGAAGCCACACAGCGACATTTGAGTTTCAATGTTATTGGAAAACTCAAGTAAAACCAGTGGAGCTTACTCAAGTTCAGGCTACAAATATAACATATCAAGTATGACTATTCCTAAACGAATAAGGAAAAATGGCCAAACTTCTATAACCATATAAATAACATGAATGGAAAATTTTGAGTATGCTAAGAGACTACACCATCATATCAGACAAATGAGAACCGTGTGATTTTTTAAGACAATGCAAGGAAAACAAAAGAATGTTATCAAGATTGGTATAAGATGTACCCTCTTTTAGGTTGGGTCTTTGACATTATCTGTAGAGATTTATTTATGTCCTTGATCATATCATCAACAATTGGAAGTCCAAACTCAGCCATGGACCTCACCGCACAAATGGAATCCTCTATGTCTTCAGTATGCAATGTGACCTCATGAATCTTTTCTGCAACCTTCCCCTGATGAGGGAAACAAAGCTCATGTTAGAATTCCACAACAAGATATCATTAGGCAGCTCAGCTTAGTTTGTGGTAAGTCGTAACCACTAACAACAACAGATCAAGTTATCAAACAGTCCATAAAATTAACAAATGTCAGCTAATTTTGAAACTTAACAGTGCTAGAAGGGAAATGGAAAGGTTAGAGCATCCAACACAAAACCAAAAGAAGTGAATGATATCCCCCCCAAGGTACTGCTATTGTCATTCAGAAATTGGTATTGATTGGCTCTGGACTAGCTACTCCCTCCGTTTCACAATATTTCTCCACGGACCACCATGCGCACAGACCAAGGAAGCACTAAATCTAAGAAATAGTTAATGAGATATGACCATACATACTCCTATTAAATGACATACAACAACCATTTAACCTCTTATAAAACATTTAAGTAGAGGCAAAGAGTGGAAAATTTGAAATAAATACACTCTAGATTCCCTCAATAGACAAATATATTTAAACTGATACTCTCGAGATCATAGACAAATATAGCGAAATGGAGGGAGTACCACGTTGGAGGCTGGTTCTTGCCCTCCAACTAAAATGGTCTGTTAAGCTCTGAAAGGAGGTACTATATCACGAGTGTACAACATCATTCAGAAGTACACTCAGGTGAAAGAGTCTATGTCACATGTTAAAAATGAAGTGTGAAGAATAGGAGTACAACAGTTCCATTGTCGTAGGAGGGCTCCAAGGGGTGCCCTGCCCCCTAGGGTCGTCGGCACTACTCAGATGCCCTAGGGAAAGTCATATGTATGTATGGACTAAGTCGATGTGGTGTATCTACAAAAATGTACCTAAATGCCCCCCCCTCTCAATGTAAGGCAAGAGCAAGAAGGAAAAATATCCCTTCTTGCCCCCTATATATATGGCCCCAAGGGCATGTAAGGGGGGACTCCTCATTCACTCATTCATAACACAATACACATCATCTCTCGATATCTTTGGCTGCTCCACCTTGTGGCCCACCAAGACAAAAGGGTACATCGTACCCACTATCTAGTTTTGATGCTATGACATCTATCATATTACTTTGTTGTTCCATGAATGTATATTAGTTCATTAAGCGCATGATTCAAGATTGGCGCCTACCCGATTATAGGAATTAGGCAGATACCCAACAAAAAGGAATTATATTAAATCGAGCACTAGTGTGGAGAAACCATTCAATGGTATTATCATGGTAGTCGGTAGGAATATACATCCAGTCAATTCCATATGCTAAATAGATGTGCCCAAACCAATTACTTGCCACTTTGCTAGAAATTCAGTATTACATCAAAAACCAACGTTGCTCAATTTCTCTCTCAATCAATTCAGGGTCAAATGTTTGATTTCCATCAAACACTCGTGACAGAAGGTGATGCTGGAAGCCGAATTGGCTACCGGTAAACCAAATATAAATCTAAATCCCAATGCGCAACACGGTATGAATAAAGGCAAATCATCATTATTTCACTAAATAGAGAGCAAATTAAGGAGAAGGGGCAGGGGATAGTAGGACCTTGACGTCTAGGAGGAGGGGCATGGACGCCTGGGCGTGCTGCTGGACGAAGTAGAGCCCGACGGAGGGCTCGTTGGCGACGTACTTGATCATCTCGTCGACCCCGTCCTTCACTGCTCAACCCCACCCACCCCCAAGAAATAACCAAATCACGCGGGTAAGCGAGGTGCTCGACGGAATTCCCCAGAGAAGCAAGAACAAGAAGAGGAAAAGACTGGCCCGGGATTGTTACCGCAGAGGAAACCGTCGGCGAGGGAGAGGGGCGATGAAGACGACGCGACGGCGGAGGAGGTGGAGGGGTTGTGCATGTCCGTGTCCGCCGCAGAGCGCGGCGGGCGACCATCACGGACGACTCGCTGCCGCCTCCGCTCCTCTGCTCGCCGACGAATTCAGATTCGCTGCCGCTGAGAGCGAAGGAGGAGAATTCTCACAAGTGGTTGGGAATTGGGAGTCACGGGTGCGAAAGAAAAAAAGAAGAAAGGAGAAATCAAACAAGACGACGAGTCGACGATGGATGGTAAAGAGGAGATGGGAAGATAGGGAGGATGCTGTGCGGCGCTGGCCGCCGGATGATTTCAGATGTCAGACCGACTTCGCTTGATTCATCGCTTAAAAAAAAAAAAGCAACATTCCTTAGTGTCATCGTAACTATGGCTTGGGGCATCTCTAATAATTAGAGATAGTCTTGACTTTAACATATGATACATCATCTTTAAAGACAATATCTCTAATAAATAGTCTCTAGCACACTCTCTAACATTTGTATTTTATAATTTTTCTTTGAAACGGTCCTACATGTCAACTAGAGTAGATTAGTGTATCATGTCTTGTTTTACGTGCACGACCGTCTCTTCAGGAAGAGACGACTTGTACTCTCCTCTCCCTCTTTTCTCTATGTAGGATTTTGTTGACATGGCATAGTTAAAAGACAACAATAAATACACTATTGAAGATGCCCTAAGAGCATCTCCAATAGTATCATGTCAGCTGTCGGTTAATCTTTCTATGTCAGCAAAACTCTAGATAGAAGATAGAGAAATATGAGAGAGAAGAGAAGCCGTCTCTTTTTTAAACAACCATCACTACACAAATCAAGACGAAGCAACCAGTGCATGTGAGAGAGGAATGAAGGAGTGTGAATATTATAAGTTCGGCATGAATGTTAGAGACAATTTATTGTAGTTGTTGTCTCTAAATCTATCTTTTGATGACATGTAGTTGATATAGCAAAATTAGAGACGACACTATTGGAGATACCCTAAGTTGGAAAATACTATTCAACACGCCACTGACACGTCGTTCTCACACTGAATAGTATTTTCCACTGCGTACCTCTTTATCAAATAAATTTTGCGGTACATTCTACTAGTAGTATATGGTTATAGTATAAATAAAATCTAAAAATTGATTTGTTAAGAGTATAATAGATTTTTCTTTACTTTTTTTTGTGAGAGTATTATATACTTTGTCAACTATGGTTAAAAATATTACTCTTATGCTATGTGATTCCTACATAGACAATTACAATTTTACTCTTTCGAAATTTTACTACTCGTACTAACAGGTGTAGTGTAGTATAACTAAATCATAACTCATCTGAACCATTGGAAAAAAAATAGACGATTGAATGTACCGTAAAAAAACTCTTGCAATGGTACTGAACTGATTCTATCTAAAAACACGGGCATCATCACCAATAGGAGATCAATCGCCGATTGGCTGGACATGGTGTAATGCTAATTGGCAGGCGTGAAGTTTATTTATATCACTAGGATCATACGGTTGGAATGCAACATGCAGATCGATGTTTTTGGCCTTCTCACTCAAAAATTCCGGACTCGGAACACATGCCCAATTCTATGGGATCCCATTGTGAATTTGTCATAGGCTGGCCGTTACACCCATGATGTTAGCATCAGTGTCGACCAAGCAAACACAAGGACAAGAGACAAGATAAACCTGAACCATCCAGGTCCATCCAATTAACTACTGTCCTTTCCTGGTGCCTCTGTTTGATGTAGTATCAGCATCAGATCCTTTTACTACTGCACGTTCATACAGTTCCTCCACAAGAGAATGGGACACACATATCAATTTCTGGATTTGAAGGTAGTTCAGTTATGTACAGAGTTATGCAGTTTGTCAGACCACTATATATAATTTTTACAGGAGAGGGGGATGCCTCAGGACAATGGTAATCGATAACTGCTACCTGAGACGGATCACCCTAACAACGAATTGCGACACAATGTTGAGCTGACATATTAACCCCAACCAATGAAGATATCCTTTTCATGGGAGATCAAAGCTGTATCGATCTCCTCTAGTAGAGGATTCAAGAATATCTGCAAAAGAGAAGCACGTTATCTCAGTATTTCACGTGACAAAGCTTCGTAAAACATGAGAAACATTTTGCCTACAGATTCTCTGAAATGTGACAGAATGATGCCATGATAGGGGCAAAACTTTTTTTATTAATTAACCTTTTTTAAAATTTTATTTTAAAGTTAACCCTGGTACTTTATTTCCAATTCTGACCCCTTTGGTCACGCCACGGGTGGTGGCGTGACAAAATAATACTGTCACGCACCAGGATAAGTCCCTAAAATAGCACTTTTTGTCACGCTATTGGTTGTGGCGTGACCAAATAACACTGTCACGACACTTTCAGTGGCGTGACAAGAGTTTGACTAGAAATAGGCTGGCGTGACTGTTGTTTTGCCACGCAACGGGTGGTGGCGTGACCAAAGGGGTCAGAATTGGAAATAAAGTGCGTCGGGGGTTAACTTTCAAAAAAAAAATTCAAAAAATGGCTAATTAATAAAAAAAATTCGATAGGTGCATGCCTATTTGTTGGAGTGGCGGTTTCAAATCCAAGCGGTACAACAAATCCCAGTCTAGAAATATTTTGTTCTACACTTCTACAGATTCTCTAAAATGTAACAGAATGATGTCATGATAGGGGCATGGCCACTCATTGGAGTAGCCTCCTCGAGATAACATAGCAAAATACTGACAAAAGAAAGGAAAATAAAGTTCATGAGGCAAGTCACAACTTATCAATGGATCTCCTGTTGCAATCGTTTCTCAAAGTCGCATGACAGGTTTTCTATTATTATCTTTTCTTTTCTTGAAAATGAGCACACTGGGTCCATTGGACTTACCATTTAGCCTTTTTTTGTTTATCTGTCAAGGCAAAGTTCTAATGAAAAGCAATTTACAGGACACTAGTTAAGCAACACAGCTGGGTCCATTGCACTTACCATTTAGTATTATCATCCGTGTCTTCTTTGTGCAAGTTCCCATTAGTATTTTGTGAACTAGGGGATGGCTCCTTTGAGTTGCCTGGGTTGTGTAACAGTTGAGAAAAACCCTGCCACAATCTTGCAGGCAGAAAAGGAGCACTTTCCTGTTGCTCTTCAGATGGCACTTCGTACACACCAGCTGAACCTGGATTTAACTCAGAGAACCTTACAGCTCCAAGAAGTCTCTCAGGAAGCTCTGATTCAGTTTGACTCTCGATAAGAAATGCTAAATCTACAGTTAGCGTTGTAACGTAACCAAATGCCAAATGAACAATTGCATTTGCAACTATAGAAGATCCAATATCCACATCAACTTCAATGAAGTTTGATTCTTGAATATATTTGCATGAAAGAGCTCTACCCAGTATGCAGATGGCTTGTTCACCCACAGCTGTTCGAACAATCCAAGGCCCCTTAACTACGTTTGCTATCAATTTAAGCCTGGATTTCCGGAAAGCATCGTCCCCCTTCAAGAATCGATCCATGAGCGAACCTTCGGGCGTAGGTTCCAGTGAGACAAAGTAGAATATCGCGCTGTAGTTCTCCTTGCTGGGCAGTTGCAAGTTAAAAGCCCAGACAAAAGGCTGATTACCACACGAAGCTTCCTCATCGATGGCTTTCCTCACACGATGATTCTTGTTTTTCAGGACCTCACAGATTTTTGTTGGGCCTCTGATCCAATCAAATCCAAGAGGCTTTAGAAGGTATTCCCCGCCTGGTATTTTTACCTTACTTGTAAGATACTCTGGGCCTCTGACCATGAATGTGTCACCAGGAGGAGTAGCCCAGCCATTAAGACAATCTTCAGGCACTAGACAAGGGACTGCTCCTCCTGACTTGACATTCTCTATCCATTGGTGCTCAGCCTCACCATTTGGACAAGCCATCTACAGGAAACGCCAAGTCTAGTTAGTCCTCACAGGAATATAACAGACTATGATATAAAGGTACTAAATAATTTTCCAGATGTAAGCAGAGCAATGTTAATGTTTACTATTTATGTTGCACCAACAAAAGAGATGCTGACAAGCAACCCACTTGGTTACTCATCTGCTCAAAAAGAAAAAGAACGATGTCTTGACTTTAAGTAGTGAATAAGCATCCATCACCTAAACACAACATTAAGATTTACATATAATGAACCAAGGATTGATAAAATTTGCAAAGCAGTTAGCATATCTTCAACTCCCGAAATGGTGCCCATGCACTTTGAGAGCTTGTGGCTTTATAAATAAAACACATAGAGGAATACAAAGCATTGCTTGGCTGGTTTCCAGCAACGGCAGAGGACGCATCATCTCCCACGTTGTGGTAGAAAGGATCTAAACTACACCGTACCCTCGTAAGCATTGTAATAGCAGACTTTGCTGCATTAGATAGGATGCAACCCAACCCTGAAGCTGCTTTTACAGCAAACGAAACAAGTGAATCAAATTGACCACTAGGAAAATCTCAAAAAAAAAAGAGCATTAGGAGCATATAGGCTTCTCACCCTTAACCAGGTAGTGTTCTCTATCGTTTAACTCTTACATAGTTCCACTACTTCAATACTTTGACCAAACAGCAAACCTACATGCTAGGGTTCTTCAATTGTAGCAGAGACAAAGAGACATGCCGATGATCGCAATCGAATTAGCTCAACGCCCGAAACTAATCAGCAGCTAGAAAATAAGCTGGTAAAAAAAGTCCGCAGCAGGCTACACAAAGAAGTTTTTTTTTTCGGTGCTAGAGAATCCAGGTCCAGCTCAACTAATCCATAGGCGAAAATTCGTTCACAGCCAACATCAAACCAAGAGGGTTTAGATACAACAAGCTGCCAGAGAATCAGATTAGCTTCTTGGATCCGATGGATTCGACTCCCCCGATCCATAAGCGCCAAAATCTCACACCCAATTCTTGGATCACTCCAGAAATGCCTCTAATCAAAAGGCACTTGCTTGAGCCTACAGGATACAGTTCTTGAATGGACGGACGAATCATCCTACTCCGATGAATAACCAAGAACTCCACACACGCTCCAAGAAGCAGCAAGCAAACCGGACCGGACCGGACCAAACCAAGCAAAGAATTTAGCTAGCTGAGGAGCGACAAGCAAGCTCACCTGGAGGCTCTCGAGGTGCTGGTTTGGTCTTCAGATTTTCCGGGTGGGATGAATCAAATCTGGAACAGAGCCGATCGTTCGGGAAGGGAGACCCGAATCGCGTGTCCTCTTGGAGGTTTCTTGGTGTTGGTTTGTTGGTGTTAACAAGTGCTTTGCCGTTTCGCGCTGGGTAAGCTTTGCGTTGCGTGGGGGATAAAACAGATACGAGCAAAACTGCGAAAGGCACCGATGAATGATGATATTGATGAGTCTGTCAGCGTACGATTGATTAGCATGGAAAAAAACATTCTTTTTTTTTTGTTTTAGAAACGGTGCCGTGTGTTTACTTTTTTTCTTTCTAATTTTTTTTATCGCTAATTCTACTAGCGAAGATGGGAGGAAGTGGGATAAAAAATGTAGAAAAGCTTTTCCATTAGAAGGGACTGTTGTGTTAAAAAAATATAAAGAAGTTATTTTTTGTTTTCTCCGCTCTTATAATTTCCATTCTTTTTTTTATTTCAGATCATGTCAAACGAGTGAGTTATATACGGTAGCATAGTACTCATCTAGTTCACAAAAACAAATCGTCTTGAACATCGACACCTCCAAAATACAAACTTGACAACTAATTACTATTGTAATATATTAGTAAAACACAACAAAATTATAATATCTTGAAAATACTTTTTAGGACGAATCTACACATATAATTTTTATGTATCTAATTTAAATATGTAGAAAGGTCTCGGTAGCGAAAATTTTAAAGTTTAACTGCATGTATTTCAAAACAACTTGTTTTTATGAGAAGTACTTATAAAGTATGTATATCAAGAAATAGGAACACATAAAAGAAGCTAAACGTAGTTCAAAAAATAAGGGGATCCGAGCTATATCTCATGTTATCGTTCCTCTTGCACCGACAGCTTGCAACTTTTTGAACCTTATTATTGCTGCCACCCACGCTCTCACTCTCACCACCTGTGGCTGACCTAACAGTACATTCATCTTCTTTAGAGGCTGTTTAGTTGGTCTCAATAAATCAAGTTAAAATTTGATAAAAAAACATTATTTGGATTACAGCTAAGTCAAAATTTGACGAAAAGAAAGTTGTTTAGATTGCAGCTAAGTCAAAATTTGGCGTTACCAAAATTTTGGTGAGTGATTTTCTCGTCTACAACATTAGATTTTATTGGTGTCATCAAAATTTTATTTGTACCGTTAAATATTGATAGCAAACCAAATCACAGCTAATTTTTATTGACATTACCAAAATTTAGTTTGATAGACATTGATAACAAACCAAACAAGTCATTTTTCAACTCTGCGCTGGGTAAGCTTTGCGTTGCGAGGGGGATAAACAGATTCGAGCAAAACTGCGAAAGGCACCGATGAATGATGATGAGTCTGTCAGCGTACGATTGATTGGCATCGTAAAAAAACATTCTTTTTTTTGTTTTAGAAACCGTGCCGTGTGTTTACTTTTTTTCTTTCTAATTTTTTTCCGCTAATTCTACTAGCGAAGATGGGAGGAAGTGGGATAAAAAAAAATGTGAACGAGTGAGTTATATATAGTAGTATAGTACTTTTCTAATTCATAAAACAAATCGTTTTGGGCGTCAATACGGTGTCCCCCGAAACGTAACCTTAAATTCTACAATGGGCGCTCATTAACTGTGTTTTTTTTTTTGTTCTCTGGACTCGTCGAAATGACGTTAATACTGGGCGAAAGAGATCACCAGAAAGTGCTGCTGTTTGGTGTCGAAAACTTATTGCAGATTTCAGAGAGCTGTAAAATTTTTTATCACATATCTACTTACGAAACGTTCAACTATGCGTATCAAATGTGGTCGCACATAACCTAAAACGCACAAAAACATCCCATCCATCCAGCCGTTCCATAAAATCGTGAAAGGTCCTTTTTTATCTATTACATGTAACATTTTCCAGATCGAACGGCTGTTAATCCTGTCCAGGAGATCAGACGGCCATAAACAAAAGAAAATTCCGTACGAAAGGGAGAAGAAAAGGGCAAGAAACTAAATGCTTGTCCTCCACACGGAAACTTTTTTTTATTAAATAACCTATTTTTAATTTATTTTTATTATCAACTTTATTTTTAAGTCTGATCTTTTTTTATTACGCTACCATATGTGGCGTGGCAACACAACACTGTTATGTTATAGGGTAAATCTAACTAAATAGTACTTCTTATCACGTTATTGGTGGTGACATAATCAAACATCACTGTCACGCCAGTGGTGATGGAGTGACAGGATCTGGTCACGTCATAGCACGTGTCAAAAAGTTAGAATTAGAAATAAAATTCATAAGAGTTCATAATAAAAATAAATTAAAAATATTTAATTAATAAAAAAAGTTCCCCACACGGATACACGAGGCCTCTCCTCTCCCTCCCTCTCCATCGCAATCTCCATCGCTCGCCCCCCGATTACCCGTCGCCGCCGTCCTCGCCGCGACGACGTGTAGGCCTCGCTTCTGAGACGAGGAAGGATTCTTGATTTGGAATTGTGAGCTGCCTTGCCCCAATTGGCTGCGCCAAGATTGATCATGAGCTCAAGAATCCTCGTCCGATCCCCGGTAAACTTTACCTCCCGCTTCTGTTTCTTTGTTTGCTTCGTAGTTGTCTCCGCGTGTAGCTGTCGATCCGATTTAGTTGCTGAGTGGAAGGTTTTTGCTTTCTCAAGTTTGAGAAAGATGGGCCAATAATGGGAGGAGCAATTCAGTTTGCCCTTTTTTCTTTTCTCCCCTCCAGTTTTGCTCTGCATTTTGGGTAGTTCTTGATTTTTCATGCGCACGAACGCATATTTCTGGTGATGTGATTCGTTACTATGTCTTCCTTTTTTGCCATATGTACAGCCCATGAGGATAAAGCTACAAGCTTTGAGATCTATTGCTCGTGCATTGTTGTGTAGTTAGTAGTTACTAACTTCCCTCCAGGTGGGATAAATGGAGCTTGTGCATTGTTGTGTAATCACTAATTTTCTTCTCGGTGTGATAAATGGGGATTTTTTTCCTATGATTACAAAGCTTTCTCCTCCTCAACTTGCACATTGTTTCACATTGCTATGGTGGGAAATATTACAATAGGAGTAATCTAACTTCTCATCGATACATATTACTATCTTGTACCCATGGGTGCTGGCTTTTGCCTTCATCTTAACATGGTCATGTAAATACTGCTTTTCGAATTGTCCATTGGATTTCGCTCTCATGCCATGTAGCCATCATTACAGGTATCCTGTAGTGCTGTGAATGAATGTTTTACCTACAACCCATGCCGATCAAGAAGCTACAATCAGTGTCCTAATACCATTAAGTTGCAAAGATCGCAAGTTGGCCAGACGCTTTTGCCTCGCAAATTAAGGAAATCTAATCGGTGGCAGACTGCCTTTTTCACCCAGAGGCAGATTGTATTACACTGTTCCTCTGACCTTAGTACCTCTTGCAGAGAGGAAGTGCCCAACTATTTAGCAGTTAATGTTTTGCAGGACCAATCAAATACAAGACAAGGAAATATTCGTAAAGTACTTGTAATCTTGAATCCTAATTCTGGATTCCGTAGCTCCCGTGAAGTTTTCTACAAGAAAGTGCAATCAACATTGAAGGTAAGATGTTCCACGGTTTGCAATCAGAAGTCAAAACGTTTTGGTTGATTTCAGCTAGAAAAATCTCATATGAAGTGTAATAATGATCATCGTAGTTTCTTTCATATCCAATAAGTATACTATTATCAACTTAGTTTTGTGAAATACTTAATTTGCACAAGACAATAGCAAAAAAAAATCTTCTTTTTTTAGAAAAGATCACATATATGTTTTTTAGAGCCTTTATTATGTTATTTATATATTTTTTGCATTTATACTTTGATCTGGTGCAGCTCTCAGGCTTCGTGATGGAAGTTGTTGAAACAGCGTATGCTGGTCATGCAAAGGTGCTTGCTTCTACTGTTGACCTCACCACATGCCCTGATGGTAATATCAATTGTGTATCTGTATATGCAATTGTGTGCCCTTCCATTTCACTGTTCCATTCACTACTATTTTTGTTGTTTACAGGAATTATATGTGTTGGGGGTGATGGAGTCGTAAATGAGGTATTGAGGTCATCTCCTTTCCTATGTTCCTTTCTTTACACAAACTGAGCTGGGAGCCTATTTCACTTTATTGCACCTAGGTGGACTTCTTTGCATTTAGTACATATAAACTGTATATGTGTTTGATGGGCTTGTTCTCACTGTTCCTATAAAAATTACCATTTTTAGCTCATAGTTGCTGCTGATCTCTAGTAGTTGTTATTTGTAGCTTGAACTGCTAAGTAGCACTGACACTTGTCCAAACCTTGGACTGGTGTTGAACACCAGCGCACCACTGGCATGTATTACAGTCATGTTGGATTATTTCCGTATAGAAAAACACCTATACCCATTCTACTAATTACATATTTCTATATATTAATACAGGTTTTGAATGGTTTACTTGGTAGAGATGATTTGAAAGAGTCAATTCAACTGCCCATTGGGATAATACCTGCTGGTTCTGATAATTCATTAGTGTGGACTGTTCTTGGCATCAGGGATCCTGTGTCTGCTGCAATTGCTTTAGCTAAGGTAATTTGATTATGTTATGTTCAAATTGACATCAAATTGCTCATGAGTTTTATTGATTATTTGACATACTAAGTCGTTCAACCCTGACATTTTCATCTCTCTCTCTCTCCACACACACGCGCGCACACATGCAATGTTTTCGAATTTTACTGTACATATTGATATGTAAGGTCATACCTCTGTAGGGTGGTTTTACACCAATAGATGTGTTTTCTGTAAGATGGATCCAAGCTGGAGTTACTCATTTCGGTCTGACGGCTTCCTACTATGGTTTTGTAGCCGATGGTAAGTTTTCATTCTTCTGCACATCTAATGCTCAAGTGGTGCATTTGATATCTTGACTCTTATCTTTTAGATAGTTCTAATGCTGCTATCTATGTTAGAAATTATAATTATAACCTAGCTAGACAACCTTGTGTAAGGTATGGCCTCTTGCAAGAAAGTGATGATCCTTGTTCTTATTTGGCTTAGTTGTTAGGAAGAATAGAAGGGGTTTTATATGGGGTGTTTGGAAATCATATAATACATCGACATTTAGAGGTAAGAACAACAACAAATAACAGAACTTCTACCCATTATCTTGCTAACTACTTAGGATTACAGAAAGAGGTATGGTGGTTCTTATCTGGGTAGTTGAAATGCTCCTCCAAGTACTTCTGTTTGTACCTTTGAGAAATAGAAACAGGAGTAAATTATTTTACGATTTTGATGAGATAAAAGTAGACAGCAGAGAAGTTGTGCCACAGATATCACTCATGCCACCATTATTATTTGTAATTCTTGCTTAATTACCTCTTACTGATTGACAATAATAGCACAATGCCACAAGTCCAGATTGGCTGTGATTGTACTGCGCTAATACATCTTGTCTTCTATATACCCATAGCGCTATTCACCATGTTTTTAGTCAACTTTAACCTCAAATGTATTCTTTTTCTTTCCAGTTCTGCAACTATCTGAAAACTTCCGCCTTCAGCTTGGGCCCTTCCGTTACGTCATCGCTGGCCTTCTAAAGTTTCTGTCCTTACCTCAATACAGATTTGAGGTGGATTATCTACCTTTATCATCAGGGAGAAATCCTGAATTGAAGTCACTGACTGAAAAATGTTGTGATCAGCCTTCTGATGGTAGCAAGGTTAGGAGAGGTATACAAATCGATGGTAACCTTGAAGATAATTGGGTTACCAGGAAAGGGGAGTTTCTTGGCATTTTTGTCTGCAACCACTTCTGCAAGCCTGCCCGGGGATTACTTTCTCCAGTTATTGCGCCAAAAGCTCAGCACGATGACGGCAGTCTGGACTTGATTCTTGTTCATGGAAGTGGAAGACTCAGATTATTTTGCTTCTTTGTTGCCTATCAGTTTTGCTGGCATCTTCTACTCCCTTTTGTGGAATATGTTAAGGTATTGAAACTTACCCATCATTCTATGCATAATCCACTGTAACCACCTCTGTCCACTTGGCTTACAATCCCTGCTCCAGGTAGGCAGACATCCTGGACGTGAACCTTGTTACTTCTTGTTTTCCTGAAACTACAAACATCTCTTAACCGCACTCAATCTACTGCCTCGCTTTGAAGATTGCCCAGTTAAGACATTACCTCTACTGATCCCTGACATTCGGTGTTGCAACCACGCTTGCAGGTAAAACAAGTAAAGATAAGGCCAGTTGGCAATACCCACAATGGTTGTGGTGTTGACGGCGAGCTTCTTCATGCGGAGGGCCAAGCGGAATGGCAGTGCTCTCTGCTCCCAGCACAAGGTCGATTGCTTGCCCGGCATCCCAGAACTTAGAAGTAGGTTTCTTAGTTCTTACCACCCAGCAGTCATGCAGTCGTTCTGAGCAATACTGCAATCTACCCATTACATTAAATGGGAAGCAGAGAAATGGTGCAGAGTAAAATGTTTCTTCTGCCATTATTTTCACCCATTTTTTTGTGAGGTTGTAAATCAGGGGATCATTTCCAGGTTTGGGAGTTCTCAGGTCCCCATGTTGGCCAAGTGTATATTATGAAAAGAAAATTCTCCATTTCTGACTTTACATGGAAGTACAAGTGCAAATGTAATTTTAAGCTTAGTTCTCTTCATTATCCTGATCGTTAGTCTGAAGTACAGTTTGGATGCCGCATGTCTTGTTCTATTTTTCATATATATGTATGAAATTTGGTTTGGTTGTATACTCTGAGCACAGTCGGTTCGCCAAAAAATTGTGACACAAATAAGCATGGCTAGCTCAGCTCGGATCATAACTAAAGCTAGAGATCATAACAAGCTAGATTATGAGCTCGATTCTTTGTATTTAAACCATCCATCTAGTTGTTTCATGCACCATTTGCCGCAAGTATACATTTCTCCAAGGCTATCAAGACACAACGTAACACAGAACAAAAGTTCTACATACGGTGGAAAACGAAATTCCATAGTTCTCGTTCTTTTTTTTTAAAAAAAAAGAAGCAATATACTAAAAGCATTCTTCAACTAGGGGTGATCAGTCCTCTTCAATCCACGTAATATTTATTTACAAATGAAGCTAGCTGAATACACAATATCCCAAATGGGTATATTGCAGGAAATTAAACTGTTATGTAAAAACTTGATGTCAATGTTTTGATACACTATAAACTAACAAAAGATGAAAAGAATTTAACAACTCGTGTGTCATGAACTATCTATTTGCAATCCATAACTTCGTGCTAAACATGGCGTGAGATCGACCAATGATACAATTAAATACGAAAAGACCTGTACAATACTGGAGTTTCACAAGAACAAAAGCACCTCATGAAGAAAGAAAAGACAGGGTCACAGCCTGTATACAACTTCACATGTTTGATTCTGACAATGTAAGTCTCACAATAACTATACCGGGAAAATTTCGCTACATTCCTAAGTTCATCTAGCCCACTCGATGTTCAGAATTTAAGAGAAAAAAAAACATGAACAGTTTATTCTTGATTACTCTCAACCTGAGACCATCAGCAACCCATTTGTTTGATGATTACATGAGTATGAGCTTTCACAGAGATGGTCAGGACTAGGAGCTGGTGGCCAAAAAAACTAGTGCTTTACAATGGTGATAAGCCCTTGTTGAACATGGGCAATGTTCATAGGATGGGGGAACTTCTCTTCTCCGTTTCAAGCTCTGGCTGTCAAATTTGTCAGCGATGAGCCAGTTGGTGAGGTGCATGTGTCCAGATCCCGTTTGCTCTTGGATTTCTTCATCTTTGCTTTGAACCTGGACTTGGTCATCAATGTGTCCACTGTGTTTGCGAAATTACCTATTGCCATTGCAATGAGAAGGATCCCACAGACCACAACCTGAGACAGCATGCATACGTTAATGACATGGATCAAATATGATATAATCCTGATTGTATGAAGAGCAAAAAGTTCCTGACCTGCCACTCAGGGATGATGCCTGTATGAGCTGTGCGAAGAAGTAAAAATCCAACATAACCCTCAAAGCCCTAGAGAAATAGGATGGAGAATCAGATAATTGACTTTGAGTGGTTGTAAATTTATGAGAAGATTACAACTTGATGTTACATGATGCCAGCACACGCACTCAATAGTATGAAAATACAACTTAAATAAATGACCTGATACTATCCTTCAAGTAAGCAAAATAGGAAATTTTCAGCACAGCATCATGTATTACTAAAAAAAATGAGAATATCACAAGTACAGTAGGAAAAGAAAAACCGATCTATTCTTTATGAGCTTGGCTAGATATTTGCATGTTCAATACCTGCTACCATGAGCATAAATCATACCTGCAAGAGAAAGAGGAGAGGACACAACAGCAACAATTGACCTTCAACACCAGCAGTTTCTCCCCACACGACGTCCATTCTTTTAGCCTGCCGAAAAAGGAAAATTCCAGTTATGGAAAATTACTTCAACTAAAGTTTCAGCATATGACTGTGCAGGTAAATCAATGTAGCACAAAAGCACCACATGATGCTTAAAATGCCATGCAACGAGCTAGGTGATGCAAAGGTAATGCCAATGGTGTAAACTTCATCAACATCCTAAAGTTCTTCAGAACAACAGCTACAGATCAGGAAAATAATAGCCGAGATCACCAGAGCAAACATATAAAGAACTAGTTCTTTTCCTATTTTTTATCAGCATATGTTACCTTCCCTAAAGCAATCCGAGTATACAGTCTTTGACGTTGATATCTGTTCTGCAACATCATGGCAAAACCTTGCATTATGGCCCAGCACAGAAACAGCTCAACACCTCTCTGTGAAAAATGATACAGGTTAAGCACATGCATTTGTGCACAGTACAGAACGGAAAGATCTAAAATGCATACCTGTTTACATGCACAATCAGGTTGTCCCTTTATCTCCCATGTGAGACTTATAAGAGCCATCAACATGGCACAATAGTGATGGCTTATCCACCTTAAGAATAAAAGCAACTTTAAGTTCCAAATGCACCAAAGAAACAGACAAAATCATGACAAGGAAAAAGCAGGCAGACAACATGTTACAAGTGGATAGATAGCTTTTGAACAACAGAATATTTTTATCACCACCTATCATCTGTATAAGATAACTTAAGGCTTCAGAACATCATTATGTTCCCTTGAAATGAGAGATGAAAATATGGGTAAATACAAACATGCATAAACTAAACAACTTGAATCCACAACAGTCATAGTTTTCTCGAATGTGAGTAAATGCCAGAGCCTCATTATTCCTTACCAAGGACGGATATCACTTCCGTTAACTCGCAATATGTTCTCCCGCAAAGCTAAAGTTGTATACAAGAACAACAGCCAAGCCTGTTAAACATAACATAAGATGAGCTGTCAGTTTATCTTTGGCATGGCATCAAACATGGCATTAGTTCATGCTGTTACTAAATTGCCATGAACAAGCATCACTGCATCAGATTGTAGATTGTACCTGGTATAGCTGAACTGGCAATGCTGGAAAGCATCCATTCCATAACCATGATCTAAGAAACAACAGAATCGTCGGAAAACCAAGAAACAGTAAGGCAGTCCTATCCTGAAAAAAAATGGGGAAAAAGAAGGATTATGAACATGACGAAATTTCTAGCTAGTCAGGATATCCATATATGTACTCCCTACTCAGTTCTCCACAGATCATAAAAGCTGAAGTAATTTTCCTTCCACACAGGCAGATGAAAAGCATGTGCCAAATTATAGATAGGTATACTCAAAAGATGATCAAACATAGAACGATCCAAACAATATTGTTAGTAAAATATTCTCATTTTAAACTCTGCTAAAAATCTTGACCTTGCAATTTGCATAGAAAGGATTTTAATTTCACTAACACCATCACTGCAACCTTATACTTGAAATGAACATTTGAGGCAAGCAAGTTTTCACTACAGGGGTGGGAAAGTTGACAGGATAAATCATAAAAAAGATTGGAGCTACAAGAGCCCTATGAAAAATTAAAGTTGCATTGCTGAACTCACCACGTGTTTTATTTTCACTAGGAAGAGTAAGAGGGTCATTGGGAAATTGATTGTTACGTTATTCATTTCTGAAAATTTAGATAAGTCAAGTTACGACGTTACAGTGACATAGGCAAATAAGAGTACATTAATATGACTCTTTAATTGAACAACTTGAAATTAATTAATTGATCACAATTTGCACAAGTTAGACTAATATATAGACCACAGTTGACTGAATGGTATCGGATACAAATGGAATAATTAAAAGTAGTTGTTATGTCATTGAGCTTCATCAATTTGTACTTTAACACCTTTCTGTACCCTCCCCAGCTGACTCGGATATCATTTGAAGCTCATGGTAAAAAAAAAAACTTGTACAATGCAAAGCATGCGGTTTTTCACTCTGTAGAAGCTTCGAGTCATTGAAAGAAAGGACTTGTACAGATTGTACAATTTCACTAAGATCAAAGGGCAAACTAAATTTCAAAAATCTCTATCTGTTGGTGTAGCTCAAACACAGATTGATACGCTTCATCTAGAGTCCCCATTTTAGAAAGTCACCAAAACTGCGATTTTGCACATACCCTGTAGCTATTGTACTCCTCCTTCACCTTGAGCTGCACCTCCTTCCTCGCCCGCAGATTCACCGGTCCCAAGAACATCTTCAGAAAAGTACCTGCAACCCCTCAAAAAAGGAAAGAAGATCAAAATAACAGAATTTAACGCCCAAAAAGAAGTCGACATAACCCAACAACAAGGTCAAGCTCAAAAGAACACCAATTACCATGCGCCTTGTTCGGGAGCAGAGACGCAATGTCGCCGTCACTCATGAGGCACGTCGCTCGATCCAAGTCCTCCTCAACCTGCAGAAGCACACCCAAGGCCACAGCCACATCAGCACAGGTAAAGGCATGCACATTGCGACGATCAATCAGCAGCAGGTACATATAATGAGACAATGATTCAGAAAGACATGGACTCCAAAGCCCCCACGCATTCGCAAATCCACAGGTACATCTTGGCACTACCGAAAGTTGAGACTTTGACAGCACACTAAATTGCAGTTCCACACATGCAGATCTCCCCCAGTGATCCGGCGGCGCCGAACCGTACCACCCCCCGCTCGCCCAGGCGGCGAGCGGAGCCGAGCCAGCAGCGCACGAAACCCTAGGCGCACCCAACGCCCGCGCAGCGATCTCACTCCAGCTCTGCACCCGCCGACACGCCGACGCACACGCACACGAAGGCGAGGAGGACGCAAGAGCGAGAGCGGTAGGGAGCATCAAGTACGCACCTTGTCGCTGTCGGCGTGGGAGGCGGCCTTGCGTATCCGGGCGAGCTCCTCCTCGAGCGCTGCGGCGCGGCGGCGCAGCGCCTCCTCCTCCGCCCACGTCCGCGACAGCAGCGCCGCCGCCGCGTCCTGCAGCTCCCGCGCCTGCTCCGCCGCGCGCGCCGCCGCCTCGTCCCCTCCGCCCCTCCTCTCCTCCCCCATCTCCCCCTCTACGCCTCTGCTCGCCTCTCTCTCTCTATAGAGGTCGCGGGAGAGGTGGGCAGGAAAGTCTGACGGGTTGGGCCCGCGGCGGGGGAAGGAGGAGGGGAAGAGAGGTGGGTTGGTGACTAGGTGGTGGTCTGCTTTGCGCTTGAGGTTAATTTAATGCGCTGTGATGTGATTTGGGGGTGCTTAAATAGTTGTTTAGCTTCAGGACACGCAGGATTGGAGATGTAGATTCATTTGGACGTGAAGATTAGGATTTGCTTTGTTGCCTTTGGTTTGGGGACCCAAATGTGTTTTACGTAGTGCTTTACCTTTTACGAGGTTGCCGTGCATGATGCTTTTTCTATAATGGTAATATTGTCGCATTTGTGCTTTCCAACCGTGTGCATAACAAATTGATATAGAATGGACAATAGTGTGGCGAGGAAGGCAGATGAAATGTTTCTTGTAATGCTTTATCCTTTTATGTCAAATACACGATCGTCGTATTTGTGTATCCTGTATCCTTCACGACACACCAAACCGGTATGATCGACTACAAGTCTAAACATGGATAAAGTGGGGGGAAAAACATGTATTATGTTGTGATCTCTGATGTTTTACCTTAATGGGATTGTCGCATTTGCTATAGTAATCGTGCACGGTAGCAGAATGAAAGAAATAGACAATCCAAATTTTAGATGGTGCGGTGGGAAGGCGAGATAGCGAAGCTTATCTAATGACTTGCCTAGCTTTTTATGCGGGATACATAATTGTATCCGTGCACATTATCAAACTGGTAATGGAAAAGTCTCGTGTATGCATGGCAGTGGCACAGTGGGAAGGCGAAGCCAGAGAAGAAAACGTGCATGGATTCTATTGCATTTTGTGGTTTTTTTTTTAATCTTCTGGGGTTGTCACGTTTGCTCTACTAATCATGCACGGCACCATATAATAGAAATGAAAAAAAATCTAATTAACTAAATGCTGAGCAGTGAAGTGGAGATGAAGGGATAAGGACACCTACAATAGTGTGATATCGGCTATCTATAGGTCTTGCCACGTAGAACACGAGATGACGTGGATGAGAGATGGGGAGCATAGAGAATTGGGTCATCTCTCATGTAGTAGTCGACTGTAATACGATAAACGAGACATGTTGTATATGAAAGAGATGTCTATAGAGACATGTAAAAAAGACAACTCATTGTAGGAGCTGTCTTTAGCGCTATCTATAGATTACATAGAGAGGTACTATATACAGTAGTTATTTGCTAAAACCTAGAGAGAGTTAGGGTATCTACAACAGTCCACGTCACTTGTTACTAAAGGGTTGCCACATCAGTATTTAGGTGATGTAGAAGAGAGAAAGTGGGGTTGTTTCTAGATAAAAAAAAAATCAGCAAATTGCTAATACCAAGACACAAGAAACAACTAAATACTCTATTAGAGGATCTACAATAGTTTATTTCTTAGTTTGTTACTAAGAAGAGAGAGAGAGAGTACTCAATCTAATAAAAAGAAACAACCATTCCAATGGATTGTTTCTTAAGCTTGTATCTAAGACTTTAATTGCTGCAAACTTGTTGGTAGGCAGTGGGACCCACAAAATGAGTGTTTAGGTAACAACTAAACATCCAATAGAGTTTTTTTTTTGTTTCTTATGTCTTGGTATTAACAATTTGATAGTTTCTTCATGTAGAAACAGCTTTACCTTCTCTCCTCCACATCATCTAAAAGCTGATGTGGCAACCTCTTAGTAACAGCTGAGGTGGATTGTTGTAGATGCTCTTAGAGACTTACTTGTTACTTAAAAACGCGTTTTGTGGGTCCCACTTTCTCTAAGCAAAATATCGATCGGATCATTTGTGCAGCCCGACTTTATTATTGATATGATAAATAAGCCAAAACATATAGACCACAAAGTTGTACGTCATTATTGATTATCAAGAATCATACACATGTGTAGCAATTAAAGTCTTGGACTCAAGTTCAAGAAACAATTTATTGAAAGACTTGTTTCTTTTTATTAGATTGAGTGCTATCTCCTCTTAGTAACAAACTAAAAAATATATACTACTGTAGATCCTCAAACGCTCCTATGTTGGTACCAACCATGCATGTTGGACACTTAGAGATCCAAAGATACCAGAAATGTGTTTGCTGTTCTGTGCTGTACGCGTGAATGCATTAATCAGCGAGCCAGCGTGGTATTGTGATTAATGGAGACAAAACAAGGGAAAATGGAAACGATAAGAAAGAGCTAATTAAGCTGCACGAGTGGCGGCGGATTAATGAAGTTGCTAATCTTTCGGCCGTAGACCCGTGTATTGATGGCTTTCATTTGTTTTGCTGCCGCCTGCGTCTAGACTACTTCCAATGGACAGTATCTTAATACAGTTTTTTAATGTATGAGGAGTGTTAGGATACTATCTTTCCAATGCATGACTTCTTATGGTGTAGTATTTTAGACTGTTTCATTGAATTACATGCATGAGAGGAAACAGCGATCACAATAAATTTTATGCGTTGGATTTCGAGACCGAACCGGTATCCAGATTATATACTAAAGTACCCTCTCTCTTCATTAACTATGATGTCATATCATCATTTTGTCTACATAACAGACTTAAAATACTAGTCAGAGTAGAGCACTGGGAGCAGCCTTATCCACTCTTTCTTCGTTTGCTGGTACTTCCGCTGGTCCAAAATAGATATGTTTCCAAAAGTTGGTTTTAGTTTACAAATGCTTGTCGTTTTAGTTTTTTCAAACAATATTTTCCAACAGATCATCCTATGAAATATTTATCGGCGGTGGTCGTACTTACAAATAGGGGCAAACTATGTCAAAAAACCAAAGCATCAACATCTTCCCTTGTATTATATGCATAAGACTAAAATAACATCTATCTTGGATAGTGGTGGCCAGATGGACGACACAGCTCATCCTGCCCCACGAAACAACTGGATCATACCGTGCTGGCCTACGTGCCGGAGAGGCAGCCTAGCCATGGCCCAAAGGCCTATCGTGTCGGTCCGAGCCCATTTGGCTCGACGGGCCGGTTGCGGCCCACTTAGCTCGTTATGTCCGGAAAATTAAAAAAAATCATAAAAAGTGTAGAATTTAGAAATAAATATGAAAATTTTAAAAAAAATGAGACAAGCATATTGAAACTGTAATAAAGAGCATTATTAATGTTCAAATGGTTGCCTCGTTAAAACATTTGCCAGGTAAAAACTCAACATGAGAAAACCTTGGCAAAGAAAAAAGAGTACAACCTATAACTCTACATACATCCTTGTTCTACGTGTCGTTGTCTAGGTACAGATTTTCGAACACCTCCGACAACTCTGGATTTTCAACAGAGTGTTGTGTTCGTGAATCAGCTTGTTCCCAGTCCTTCACATTTAGAAGTATCTCTACCATCTCATTTGTGATATGTGTTTTCTCTCCTCCAATATTCTTTCAGAAAGACTGAAAGCAGGCTCAGAGTAAACCGTCACTAAAAACAAAAGTTGTAAGCTCATGTAGAGAGACACATTGGGGTGCGTCTACATTATCCTGGATTGAACATAGGTGACGTACGTACAATATCGATGCATAGAAAAAGTGTTGCTAAAGCCTAGAGAGAGTGAGGGCATCTACAACAGTCCACGTCACTTGTTACTAAGGAGTTGCCACATCAGTATTTAGGTGATGTGGAGGAGAGAAAGTGGGGTTATTTCTAGATGAAGAAACCAGCAAATTGTTAATACCAAGACACAAGAAACAACCAAATACTCTATTAGAGACTTACTTGTTACTTAAAAACGCGTTTTGTGGGTCCCACTTTCTCTAAGCAAAATATCGATCGGATTATTTGTGCAGCCCGACTTCATTATTGATATGATAAATGAGCCAAAACATGTAGACCACAAAGTTCCTGGAGTGGTCCTGAAGAGGTCGATGGAGGTCCTGAGGAGGTCCTGAAGGGAGATCCCGAGGAGATCCTGGGAGATCTTAAAGAGGTCCTGAGGAAGTCCTGTAGTGGTCTCCTGGAGATCCTGAAGAGGTCGAGGGAGGTCCTGATGAGGTCCTGAAGGGAGGCCCTGAGGAGGTCCGGGGGGAGGTCTTGAGGTGGTTCCTAGGTGGTTCTGAGGAGCGGTCCTGGTGAGGTTCCGAGGAGGTTTTAAGGAGTGGTCCTGGAAAGGTTCCAAGGAGGCCCTAGGGAGTGGTCCTGGAAAGGTGCTAAGGAGGTCTTGAGGAGTGGTCTTGGGAAAGTTCCGAGGAGGTCCTAAGGAGTGGTCCTGAAAAGGTTCCTAGGAGGTCCTGGGGAGTGGTCCTAAAAGGTTCCGAGAAGATCATGAGGAGTGGTCCTAGGAAGGTTCCGAGGAGGTCCTGAGGAGCGGTCCTAGAAAGGTTCCTAGGAGATCCTAGGGAGTGGTCCTAGAAAGGTTCCGAGGAGGTCCTGAGGAGTGGTCCTGAGAAGGTTCCAAGGAGGTCCTGGGAGGTGATCCTGGAGAGGTTCCTAGGAGGTCCTGAGGAGAGGTCCTAGAGAGGTCCCGGGGAGGTCCTGGGGGGAGTGGTCTTGGAGCTCACACTCGGTCGTGGGTGGTATGACTACACTCAGTGTAGACCGTGTTCGGGGTGAATAGTGCTCGTAGGAACAGTGCTCATAAGAACAATTGAGCAGAACAAGCCCGTGTCATATCACATATTTATACATATCAGGTCGTACGGCTAATTGTTTTACAAAAGAGCCAACGAGGCAGAAATCTTACAAAAGTCAGAGTACATAAACAAAGATAAGCGCGGAAGCAAAATAAGTCATAGTGGATCCATTCACTCTGCCCACAGGCAAGCAATTGGGGGTCCCGACCTAAGCTTCATCATCTTCACCATCTTCTAATTCAGCCTCCAAGTGGGAGTGGTAGTAGTAGGGGTCTTGATCTCATGGGTCTGAAAGATTATATTGGACGAGCCTGAGTACACAACCGTACTCGCGAGCCAACACACAATGCAGTGGTATAGATGTAGGGCTAGTCAAGGGAAGTCTTAGAGTTCTTTTGTTTATGCAAAGCCAAGTTTGAAATAGATAAGTAGTAGAAAATCTTGAGACTTAGCATTTCAACAATCTGCTTTCATAAATGAGTTTTCATTTGTAAAGTACTAGTGGAGGTCCCACCTTCTATACCATCGAGTGGCTCCATCCACCCAATGCTCGGGCTATCCCGTATTTACCACTGGTCCCCGACCAGGCCTTCTCAAATCCCTGGGGTCCCACCCCATTCTTTCTTTTCATCACAAATAGTTTTGTAAAAGTAAAAGCTATATCGAGCAAGTTCTCAGCACCGCTCTTGACCGTGAGCACAACTATCTAGATAGTTTTCTTACTCTACAGAGTTCGCACACCTTACCCACAAGAGATAATCGTCTTGATATATACACATGTTTCCTTAGACATGTGAATCAAGGGAAGATTACCACAAGGCCTTTACAATGCTCAACCTCGACGCACTCCATCCGCTACACTAAGGTTTCCACCGTCCGGAGCCATGCTCCCAGGAGGCCCCCTCTTGTGCCATGCAGTTCCGTGGCTTCGTCCCCCCCCCCCCCCGACTATCCACCTGCATTCAACCCGAGGCAAGCAAATTAGTTGGCCAGGTCGTACCCATTATAGACTTGTGGTTGCACTGTTTTTGCATGAGAGGTCATGCCAAGATTCGGTCCTTAACTGACTGGGGTGGTACATCCACATACCATCATTCTCTCGTGCCCCCGGCACCAGCCACTCTTTCCAGCCACCCGAGTCGAAAACAGTTTTCAGGTTTTATTTGTTTTGAAAATATTCTTTAGTCCAACATACCAGCCAGGCTCCTAGCCTCAACTACCCCAAATCACTTTTAAAAAGTTTTTAATGAAGGTGGTCGGGCAATTTGAATGCCCACATGAAATTGTATCTAAGCAAAGCTAAGCATGACACTTAGATACAGACTTATCAACTAGTATGTTAACCATTAATTCTAGGGTGACAAGGATAAGGACCAAATTCAAGGTTAGGAAATTTATACACAATTATCATTAAGGCATTAACTATGAGCTAGACCAAATTAGTTGAATAAAACATAACAATGCAATTTCTTAATTTAAAACAATATAATTTGCAAAAGGTAGGTGCAATATGATCAAAATATTGACTCGCCTTGGTTGGGGTTTTGCTGATCTTGTCCTGAATCAACTGGATGATCTTCGGTCGCTTTGGCTTCTATATACACAAGAATAACCAGAAGTCAAATAAACCCCGAGAAACTCAACTTAACATCATCAATCAAATGAACTCCAATAAATCCAAATATATTCAATGAAAGGAAACACTTGGAAAGGAAACACCCATATCCGGCGACAATTTGGAGAGTCTCAGACCCAAGGTCTTAGACTAGGTTGACCGAAGGTATAGTTGAGTATGGTCATAACACAGTGGTTGAGCTGTGTGTTCAAAGCACCGTGGTCGAACTGTGTGGAAGTGTTATGATCAGGGGAGGTCGTGGAGGTGCTACGACCAGGGGGGAGGTCGTGGAGGTGCTACGACCAGGGGAGGTCGTGGAGGTGCTACGACCTGGGGAGGTCACGAGAGTGTTACGACCAGGGAAGGTCGTGGTGGTGTTACGACCTGGGGGAGGTCGCGAGAGTGTTATGACTAGGGGAGGTCGCGGAGGTGTTACGACCTAGGGGAGGTCGCGAGAGTGTTACGACCTGGGGGAGGTCGCGGAGGTGTTACGACCTGGGGGAGGTCGTGGGAGTGTTATGACCTCTGGTAACTTTCTACAAAAAGGAGATACAACTAGATGCAGTCGGAGGAGGTTTCGACCGTGCGTAGTCGAATGAAAGCAGTCTTTGACTACACAACAGTGGTCGAAACAAGCAAAGGTTCGACTGCTTTAAGGTGATCGAACGAGCCAGTGAAAAGAGTCAGAGAAAGATTGGAGAAAGAACAAGGTAGCTCGAACAAGGAGGAGCATCTGAGCCACTAGGAACATACCGGTACGGAGCTGGGGAAACGAGCTAGCTAGAGCTGGGCTGACGACGGGGAACCATGACGTGAAGGAACTCAGGCTCTGATGAGTGGCTTGAGGAAGGAGAGTAGTCTTCAATCTTCAAGGTAGCTCCATGGAAGCAGGTAGGTGGTCCTTAGGAGAGGTCTTGAAGTCTTTTGATCGGAGGAGAGGAAATACGAGGCCAAAGACAACCCTGATAGACGTTGACGGCGAAGGTGGTGATGTGACGGTGCTCGGCCGAAGTGAGCGCTGAGCCTAACTGGAGCTCAAGTTCACTTGGGAACGGAAGAAAGTGAGGTTAGCACAAGAATGGCGAAGAAAAGCAATGAGGGGCTTGGAGAAACTATATATATAAGCTCTTTGGCACAACCAGACTTGGAGGAGTGGTTGGTGCAGTCGACGGAGTGGTCAGCACAGTGCGGCTGAGTGACAGTTTGAGGAACGGCCATTAATGGCCGATGGACATAATTTTATACTTGTTGAGATTCTGAGCTGGGCTTCAAGGACTTCTCATGCGATGACAGATAAGAATTCTAACATCTGTTACATAATTCTAACTAGACTTGTGCTAGCAGAAGAGAAAGTTCACTCAAACAACTTTCCAAAAATGCGATCGAGAAGAACACACTAGCTATCACATAAAAAGTTTTTAAAATCCTATATTTTTGGTGTTTATGGATTTTTGGGCTGTCACACAAACTCTCTTCATTCTAACTAATAACTTCTACTCTCGTTTTTTGCTAAATACTTTCTAAGCTCTTGGTTGCAAGGAAAAGGGAAGGTGGGGAACAACCGGATGAGATGGCAAAGAGGGCTTTGGTAGTATGAATGCAAGACTATTGATTTGTAGTTTAAATTAATTCTTGTAATTTATATTGTAAATGAGTTGTAACATTAATCCTGTAATAAGCGTTGGGTTGTAATATTTTAATTCCGTTTTGTAAATGGACTGTTGTAAAGTCTTTAAGGTTGCAACCTTTATATAAACTTTGGTGATATGAAAAGATATTTCCACAAATTATAAAGTTCACTGTGTTGATTGTGTGATTTAAAATTAACTGAGATTATACTTAATATTGGTTTAATGAAATTTTTACTTATGCTAATTAACGATTACTGTTGCTTAGCTTAGTTTAATTACACGGATTCTCACAGTAGGATCTTCGGTTGATTACATGGGTTTGGCACCTAACAAAAATAAAAACCGATAGCTGATACATCACACGTACATCTATGCTTACTACAAGATGTATAACCCACGGTCTTTTTTTTTTTTTTTGAAACTCCTAAAAACAAAAGTTGTAAGCTCATGTAGAGAGAGACGTTGGGGTGCGTCTACATTATCCTGGATTGAACATAGGTGACGTACGTACAATATCGATGCATAGAATAAGTGTAGCTAAAGCCTAGAGAGAGATGCTCCCATGTTGGTACCAACCATGCATGTTGGACACTTGACAGATCCAAAGATACCAGAAATGTGTTTGCTGTTCTGTGTTGTACGCGTGCATGCATTAATCAGCGAGCCAGCGTGGTATTGTGATTAGTGGAGACAAAACAAGGGAAAATGGAAACGATAAGGAAGAGCTAATTAAGCTGCACGAGTGGCGGCGGATTAATGAAGTTGCTAATCTTTCGGCCGTAGACCCGTGTGTGTTGATGGCTTTCATTTGTTTTGCTGTTTTGCTGCTGCCTGCGTGCTTACCCACTCTTTCTTTGTTTGCTGGTACTTCCGAAAAGTTGGTTTTAGTTTACAAATGCTTGTCATTTTAGTTTTTTCAAACAATATTTTCCAACAGATCATCCTATGAAATATATATCGGTGGTGGTTGTACTTACAAATAGGGCAAACTATGTCAAAAACCAATGTATCAACATCTTCCCTTCTATTATATGCATAAGACGAAAATGACATCTATCTTGGATAGTGATGGCTAGATAGGCAGCACGATCCAACCTGGTCCGCGAAACAAATGGGTTGTACTTTGCCAGCCGAAAGGCCTGTCGTGCTGGCTCGCCAAGCCGGTTACAGCCCACTTAGCTCGTTATGCTCGAAAAATTAAAAAATCAGAAAAAATTATAAAAAGTGTAGAATTTAGAAATAAATATGAAAAATTTTAAAAATGAGACAAGCATATTGAAACTGTATAAAGAGCTTTATTAATATTCAAATGGTTGCCTCATTAAAACATTTGCCAAGTAAAAACTCAACATGAAAAAACCTTGACAAAGAAAAAAGAGTATATCCTATAGCTCTACATACATCCTTGTTCTACGTGTCGTTGTCTAGGTACAGATTTTTTAACACCTCCGACAACTCTAAATTTTTGACGAAGTGTTGTGTTCGTGAATAAGCTTATTCTTAGTCCTTCACATTTAGAAGTATCTCTACCATCTCACTTATGAGACGTGTTCCTCTCTCCTCTAATATTCTTTCAGAAAGACTAAAAGCAGACTCGAGAGAAACCATCGAGACAGGAACACTTAACACATCACATGCAAGTATGAATAGCACGTGATATGCTAACTTATGGTCATGTCACCAGTGCAAAATTTTGAAGTTTTTGTAGTTGAAATCTACCGTATCGCTGTCCAGATAGGCGGATAGTTCCCCATTCCTTGGGTGAGAGGTTGGTCTTGGACTTTGTTGAGAAAGTGCCGCTGTAGAAGAAGAAGACCTAGACCTAGAGGAAGAGTTGGTACCCCAGATCTTGCCTCACATATTTGTCTTGTTACTTGAGGTGGATGCTACTAGAGGTCGTTGCAAATGGACTCCCTGGAACTTATTTTCGTACCTTTGGAAAGCCTCATGTAATCGAGAACGAACATTTGCAGAATAGTTCGAATAGTCTATCCCTGTAGCATCACTAAGAAGATCAAGAACATTAGTAAATCCGTCAATTTTAGCTCTAGGATGTAAAATAAATGCAAAGGCATATAGGAAAGGGATTTCTTTCCAATATTTAAGGTATTTAGTTTCCATAGCAAAAACAGTCTCTCTTAAAACTATGTTATTTTCATAGCTTTTAAAATGACTAGCAATCTGTAAAATACTATGCACAATAATAGGAGATGTTGGATTATAGACAGCGGACATAGCAACAGGATTATGTGCAGTCATAATGTAAGTTTGGAAAGCAGTAGACTCCTCAAAACCTGATGGTAAATCCCCAGAAGCAATTAAACGATAGAGAGATTGACAGAATACCTCAGGATCGTAGTCCCAGCTACGTACTGTACCGTCAGGGTTGTACTACAGCTGCGTCTGCCTCATCACTAATCCTTACTTGGCCTTACATCTTGTAGCATGTATAAGCAAGTGCCCCGTTCCACCTGTAGACCTTGCATACAATTTATTGCAACAAATTTTGCAAATAGCATATGGTACCTCATTTCCCTGTGCGTCTGACTTGGTTGTCCTGTTGAAATTCTCTCACACTCCCGATATAGACGGTCTCGACCTCTTTGCTCCGGTGGTCGCCGACGAAAATGTTGTCGTGGAACTTGATGACAGAACCCCGTCTTGCCCTTTCGCTAACAACTACGGTTGGTTTGAGACAGCCATAGCCTCTATGGATGCAACTTCCTCCGATGAAAGTCCGTAATCACCAAGAGGAAAACTATCGTAATTTTTCATAACGAAAACTGCAAAATCGAAACTAACACTACTATTACTTTCATCTTAGCATAACAAATAATAACAATAAAATTATGCGAAAAAAATGGTGTTGTACCTTTTTGCTGATTTGCTACCGGAAATTGAATTTTCCAAAATCTGGCACAAATTTTTTTTTGAATTTTGCCAAATTATCTCACAATGAATTTGAATTTACACAACAGAATTTGAAAGAGAGATTGAGGAATGGATAGGTGCTGAATGAAGAGGGGGTATGGTGGCTATTTATAGAAAAAAAATCGAGTATTTTTGCTATTTTTAAAGCCCCAAACGGTTAAAAACAATCGGATTTTTAGGGCTAAACGGGTCCTGTCGTGTCGTGCCGGCCACGGCCCACCGCACGAAAAAGCCTCCCAACGGGCAGAATTTCAACCGGGTCGTGCCGTGCTAGGCACGGCCCACCCACCCCCCCTCCCTATTCCCCCTTGCCTCTCTCCTCCTCCCCCCTCTCGAGCTTTCTTCCGCCGCCTCCTCCTTCCTCCTCCGCCTGCCTCCTCCTCCTCCTCCGTCGCGTCCGTCGGCCATGCGCACCCCACCCTCTTCTTCCTCTCCTCGTCGCCACGCCCATGCGCCCTTTGCCTCCCGCTACCTTCTCCTCCTTTCTTCCTCCTCCTTGCGTCTTCACCCTCCTCCCTTCCTCTACTTGCGCTGCTTGTCCCTCCCTCCTCTTCCTCCTCCTCTCCTCCTTGTCGCCGCGCCCGTGCACCCTTCGCCTCCCACCACCTTCTCCAGTTCTCCTCGGTCCTCCCTCCGCCCGTGCACCCCGCCGCCTTCTCCCCTCTCTGCGTCGGCCCCTTCTTCCTCCGTGTCGGGGCCGCCCTACCCTCCTCTTCTCTAGGCTCTCTCCCTTGGCCTCTCCGCACACGGGCTACATGGGTCGTGCCGGGCTCGTGCTATACCTGGCACGGCCCGACACGACATGAACAGTGTCGGGCCAGCCCATCGTACCAAGGGGCAGCCCAAGCACGACACGGCCTTCGTGTTATGCCGACCTGATCCATGAATAGTGTGGATCGTGCCGTGCCTAGGCCGGACCAATGATGTCGCGCCTCAGGCCCGCACGATCGGCACGGCCCATCTGGCCACCTCTAATCTTGGACCGTAAGTGGTAGTAATCCATAGGCTATGCAAATGACCCAGTATACGAAAAATAATCCCTGGTTTTGTCCAAAAAAAGTCACTTTCTTGGTGCGTCCAATCTTCTGAAAATAACAGCTTATTAAATGTAGTGGTCAATACTCCGTGGAGTGACTAGCACTCCATTGGTAAGAAAAAGCAAGATTTGCCCCCAAGGTTCTTCAATCCAATAGACAATACTGCCTACCTAGTACCTACTCCTGCTGCACAAGGAATCTCGGAGGAATATTTATGTTAATTTCAGAAACAGTATCCATCATCTGTTTATCATAATGTCATCCATGGAAGCCAAGCCACTTACTAGCAGCACAGATAGATGAAGTGCTATGTCAGCTTGCAGAGACTACCTGCCAGCCCTTAGTCTAACCGGGGTGTCAACAGGTTTTGTAGGCAAGGGTTAAGAGTACGGTTTCCACCGACTACATGTATTGAGCGCATAAGCCGCATAAGTCTGATGTCTAAAAGCAAACTTGTACCTAGTTTGGTATACATGTATGATAGTGTTTGGACAAAAGGATTTGGAGAACTCAATTTAGAATGCAAAATCTTTGGAAAATTCAAATTTGGCCACAGAGCAATAAGTGCTACCTAGATGGATTTGTGTGTGGACAACTAATTTTTTGTGGCGCCAAAAGGGAGACAAGGGCAGTAGAGGCCCTTACCCTACAGGACTGCTCATCCAGTAACTTGTGTGTGGAGTATCCATTGATTGGATGTTTGCTATTTTATGGCATGTGGTGTACATGTTCTCCAGTATTTGTTCATGTGATCTACGGACTATGGAGTAAATGTTGCCCATTTTGTGGTAGCATATGTGATGTGCACTGCACATGGTCTTTTTTTAAAGATGTTGGACCATCCTCCCCTTGTATATGTGGCTGTAGAATGTATGTTTCTCGGTGGTGACCTATTGATTGTTGCCACATTATAATCTGCAAGTTCAAAAGACTTATGTGCTCAGTTCTATCTATTAGGGGATGTGAAGAAAAAAAAATCATTGACCACTTATAATTGCTAATATTCTGGGAGAATGCAACAATGCATGTATAGAGATCTTGAAACAGAAAAAATCATTGACCACTTACAATTGCTAATATTCTGGGAGAATGCAACAATGCATGTATAGAGATCTTGAAACAGAAAAATCATTGACCACTTACAATTGCTAGTATTCTGGGAGAATGCAACAATGCATGTATAGAGATCTTGAAACAGAAAAAATCATTGACCACTTACAATTGCTAATATTCTGGGAGAATGCAACAATGCATGTATAGAGATCTTGAAACAGAAAAAATCATTGACCACTTACAATTGCTAGTATTCTGGGAGAATGCAACAATGCATGTATAGAGATCTTGAAACATACCTTCGGGAGGAACTGAGGGAAGCCATGTACAACAAACAAATTAGCAGTATTTTAGGTCCACAAGAAAAAGAGTATATGCAGCTTTCCAGGTATGTGCAAAAACTTCTCCAGCAAAAATTTAAAAAGAAAAGGAAAGGAAAGCCTCTCCAGAAAACGACATGACTCATACAAACAATAAGTGAACAACAAATTACAGTATGAAGACAAATAAATAGAAAAGGATGTCGGTGTAAAGTGGAACCCAGTCAACACAGAATGACAGAACAGAACACAGACTGGAGGGGGAATGGACCAGCAACTGGGCCCCCAAAGGTCAAGCCTGAAGCAAGTCCAGGAAAATTCAGTGTTCACAGGCACAAAGTTGCCTGGAACAGCTGCTGCCTATTGCCATGATTGTGGTCAACTTGTCACCTATTCACCATTAACCACCAATTCTGATCAATCAACACAGCTACAGCTCAAGATGCTGAAACCCAACCAGGAAATTAGGAATGCATTTAGTGTATAAAAGCTGTGAAAGTAGAGTATAGCACTGAACATCCCTGTTCAGCAATGTTATGAGTAGACAATGGAACACCGGAAGAGTGCATTGCCATTTATGGCGGTTGGTAGATGAATACTTCTGTGGTGTACCTCCAACGCTAACGACAGCCCCAACTGAAATGGCTGGCATTCATTTTCTGCTGCATTAACAGAACCAAAATGAGTGGAAAGATAAGGCATACGGACGAACAATCATGATGCTAGTGGTATAATCAGGCTAATCAGGCATTCAAGCCTAAGGCAAATACATAATCCGTATTATTACAGTTTATATGAAATGAGAAATAAAGGTATGAATCCGTAGTATTGTTGTTACTTTGGACTTCAAAATTTCTATGGAAGAACCCCTCACTAAAAGGATGCTACATATATTCACACTAACAATCATAAAATAAATAATCAAGGAGTTTACATATAATGTACAACATGACCACACCTGGAAGAAATTCAAGAACTATTGTTCACTAGAATACAACGCGTGGATGCAATTTTGCATCGATCTGAGTATCTGACTAGCTGCCAGGAGATTGTGCGTGATGGCCAAGATCTGAAATCGCCCAACTCAGCAGCTTTGTTGAGTTCATGGAATATATCACTGAACAAGTCATGTTGCCTCTCTTTATTGGGAGCCTTGAGAATCAATTGATAGGTGAGTTGGCTTTCCAAGAGGTAGACAACCAAGATCTTGCTGCTTGTTAATGGGGTGGAGACCACCATAGATATTTGCCATTCACGCTATGCTTCTAGCCAATTGCTCAAATCTCTGAGCAATAGTTTGCTGATTTCCACTTGTATATACGCTGAGCAAGGACTTCACTGCAGAGGAAAGCATAACTTTCTGTGACACATTTGGGCTGAAACCATCTTCAACATTTATGGTCTCGCTTGCCAAAGGCTGGTCCCCAGCATTATTGAACGATGAGCATAATGACTTCAGCCAATCTTCTAGAAACGATGCTTTCTGCTCAAAATGGCACACGAATTAGATACGGTAACAGAATAATAAATCTGTCAGTCAACTACAAAGAAATTGAAGCATTAAACATTTAAGCCGTATAAGAAAATTAACTGTAGATTGCCATAAAATGCCATATCCACCAGGACAAAGCAGCATCTTAAGGTACTTCTTTTCTTTTTCTAAGAACTCTGCAAATTCAGTGTTCTATGTTTCATACTTTCATGTTTCCATACATGACAGGACCAAGAAATGCTCCTGAAACTGATGTATCCAGCTGCTAACAATATCAATCTGTCCTGACTGATATTTGCCACTGAACAACATTGTTAGAGATAAAGACTTACCATATTAAAAATCAATAATACACAGACTAACGAGTCCCTTACCTTGATAAGAAAATCTTTCAGGCTTTGATCATCCTTTGGAGAAACAAAACCAAGCAAATGAAGAGCAGTAAACGTAAGCTGTAAAAAAGGAAGCAAAAGCTTCAACAATGCTGCCAAAATGCTTTGGTGTAAACAAAAACCTATATAAGCATCAGCAACACTAACCTGTTTCTCAAGGTTATCTCTTTGTTTGAAATTTGAAGGTGATGATGAATTATTTGAACTCAATGACTCAAGAACATGCTCGAGGCCTCGAATAACATCTGGAAATGAGCTACCATAATCTATACAGAAGAGGGAAAAGGTAAGCATCCAGCGGCAGTGCAGCACCATGGATTTAGTTGCAGAATGAGTGCACAGTCCAGATACAAATATCCGACAAAATGAAATATGCAGCAGCATCATGGATTTATCCAACAAAACAAAACAATCTAGTACATAACATGGGCAAATACAGTCTAAATAATAATGGAACAAAGCTTTAATACGTTGGAATGATATGGTATTTGCCAAATGTGGAAGGTCAACGCTTAAACATAGGCGGAAATTAAAAGCAATGTTGGGGGGGTTGCTAACCAAGCCTTGAGACTGGCACTGCTAAGGCAACAGCTGCATGCATCCTTATCTTATAATTGTTTGAGTCGCGGAGGAGTAGTAGAAGTATGCTATAAACACTTGGTACCCTGTTACACAGAATACCTGAAAGTCAGAACCACTAAATACATATGAAGTTGGAGCATTTACAGAGGTCTTATCATGTCGACAGACTTCATCAGATAACACCAACATGTCCTAATTTAGAAGGCAATGTCAAAGCTAAATATCTACGAAGTTTAATTCGTAGAATATCACAAGTGCAGTCAATCAGAAGATTCTTGCAGCATGATATCAGTTATACTCAGTGTGTTGTGCTGTGAGCATGTGACATGAGCAACCACTATTGCTACGTTATTCCAGCACAGAAACCTTAGGTACTATTATCATACGGCACTTCAAGTTGAAAAGGTTGACAATGACAAATAATTATTGTGCTAATTTCTGACTGTTTAGTTCCAATGCTTTAAGACGAATAGATGAAGAATAGAAGATGTGGGTGAAGGTTGTCTTTGATTAGATTTAGAATATATGAAATAACCTCCTCCTTTTCACATTGTTCTTCATCTTTTGTGAGCATATAGCACATAGACCTTTTAATTCAAAATGTTTCCAAAAGATGAAGAAAGCATGTGATGCTTGTGCAAGGGAAAGTCCAAAGAAGAAAGGAATGCATGAAAATTTCCTAGTACTTGAGAGAAATACACAGAACAAGTTGTTTGAAGCAAATTGGAACAAGGTTATTTGATGTGTACATATACATACCAAGGCATATCTGAAAGTCTCAAGGTGTCATTCATGAATAAGTTGCTAAGAGCATGACAAACATTCCATTGAACCTGAATGAAAGACAAAAGATATGTCAAATGGAACCAGTTATTCATGTCAAGAATCTTTACATTCAACTATCACTTCAGTTATCATAGAAATTAGGAAAATACTATAGGAAAATTCTTGAATTTCTATTCCTGTTAATTGAGGTGTTCCTCATAACGATAAAAACAAGAAGGCAAAAATGCATATCTTTACTCTCGCCTTAACACAAGAAAATAGCTCAGAAACCAGGATACTGCTGTGGAGAATAACAAGGCATTCAGAACATGAATTTTCAATTTTTAAGTGCAACCATTTCTTGTAGTACCTTTACATTTCCGGTTGTCACACAAGACATCAAAGCTTGTACCATTCTTTCAAGCCAAACAGGATCTCCACAGAAAATTGAAGCACTGTTACAAAAGTCCAGAAAATTGTAAACTGAAGAAACCAGCAGAGAAAAATAGCGATTGATGCATACAGAATTTTAAGCAACCTTGGGTCATTAACTGTGTCAAAATGATGATTGAATCTGATAAATCTTGAAAGATACCCAAGGGCTCTAACTGCGTTTGATTTTACCTGAATGAAAATAAAGCAAGAAAATATCAATGCTACCCTTTATACAGACATATACAAGCAGCCTCCATTTCTTTTCATTTTACAATTTAATAATGTCTCTCCAATAATCCCTCCACTCAGTTGACTAAGCTAAAACAGACATCGGAGCCGGTGAACAAATTAAAATAAAAGCACATCAGTTGACTAAGACAAGCTTACTTTTTCACCATCTTTGGCCAGACGCAAAGCAATTTCAACCAACAAAGATATTGTTGGTTTATCTAGTACACCTGCACTTGAAAAAAATGTGTAAAGATAAGCATGTTATATTGGTATATATCGTAGATGCTGCAACCATCAACATTAAATGCATACCTGCAGAGGCATCCGTATGTAATTCCAATGCTCTAAAACGAATAGAGGAACAAAGATTTGCCAAAGCCCATGAAGCAGTGATACGAACCTAAACATTTACAGTGATGGTACAGTATTATGTTATATACAGAATACAAAATGAGAAGAATGGATAAGCATTAAAGAGAGAGAGGGAGACATCATACTGGAGTTGATGAATTTCGTGTATTAAACTCAATGGCATCTATGAACTTGACAGGTAGAGTAGGACTGCAGGAGGAAACAGTACGTTATGGGCTAGTAACCATCTTCATTTAAGTACCTTGAATTCAGCATTTGAGGCTGCAGTGCAACCACAGTTCTGAAAATTACCTTGACAGTATTTGGGGGAAACATGCAACAATACCAATGGCTCGACATGCAGCCGACCTCACAGCAGGAACTGCATCACTCAATGCTGCATGAACCTACACAACGGCAATGTCACAATGACATTTCTAAACAGGCTAGGAAAACACAATGAAACATACAAGTGAGACATTAGACCTACAGATGAGGAAGTCACATAATCTCTCTTGCTTTCTGGAAGGGAGAAGAAAACATCAGAAGTCATGCCAGCGAAACATGTGAGTGATGCTGTCCTGACCTACAAATAAACAGATATTTTATTTAGTCCAGTGAAAACAAAAAAAAAATGGAATACTTCTAGCTTTACACAAAAGCATTTACACAAAGTCCATGCAATACAATACTCTCTATATTTACTGGCAAATGTCACAAGACAAATCAGTTTTCTTTCATACTGCACATAAAGCATAACTATCTGAACATAACACAATTAAGAAAGATAATGCAATGTTAAATTAAGCATCATAAATGGTAGCACTGATTCAAATATAGATTAGTTGGCTGCTTTCAGTGAAGTGGCAGGCATGTCCGTTCTAGATAATATCAAAATAAATGCACAAGTTCTAGAGGTGGTAAATTACCATAGCAGAGGCATGGGATAATCCCTGAGGGAGATGTGTTTCTATCACCTCAATCCAACGATTAGTTCCAAGTGTTATGTCCAAAGTGCAATTTTCTGATGGTCCGGGGACTTCGATTTCAAAGTGAGGTACAGATTTAATACTTTTGTTTATGGTACAATCAGAAATTTGTTGAATATCCAGTAATCTACATTCTTTGAGGTCATCCGCTCCCTTGAATCCAGATGAAACACGCAAACACTCATCCATTACCTGACAAACAGAGCCACAAATGACCAAATGACCAAGTATGACCATGACTAAAACTGAATGGTTTGTTCACATAATAAAAAAAATTCTAGGACCCAAATTCAATATACATGTCAATAATAACACAATAACTAATGTAAAATGGATAAAGATCAGGTACCACATATGTGTCATATAACAAGTAATCAAGTTCATAAAAAACCTGAACCCAGGATATTCAGGTGTCAATGTGTCATACACCAAATTATCAACAAAATAATCTAAGCACAAGATAATGCAATTCAAACATTATGGATCTTATGTTGGGAAAAAAGGTTAAGTATACATCCAACTTCAGGTACTATATCCTATACGCTAATATTGTAGCAAATTGATCTACATAAAAAAACCAAGTCGAATGCAAGGTTGGGAATAACCCAACATCAAGAATTTATCCAGTTGGCTTCAAGGAGAAAAGGTTAACGTTCATAAATGCGCAACAGACTCCAATGTGATGTGACACAGAAGAACAAACTATTAAGCAATAACATGCACAATCGAGTTTCATCCACAAGGTTTCGAAACATTTACAGAAAGCATTACCTTAATGCCAGCCACAAGACATTTTCCCTTAATTGACGATTCTTCTTTAGAAGGCACAAAGTTTGCATCACATCTTTGTTCTACGAAGCTTTGGATTTGCAATAAATCAAGAGCGATGTCTCGAACTTTTTCCCAAATGATGTTTGCACAGCTTGGGTAATTATGAACCACTGATCTCAACACCTGAACACAAATAAAAAAAGATGAATAGTGCCAAAAGTGTGTCAACTTGTGGAGCAACTGCAAGGGCATTCAATATAAAATGTCCTACAATAAGGGTGCCAAGCAATTTATTCCTATGGCTACATGCACATACACACCAAACGTACATGTAAGAACGTATGAACAAGTATATCTATGTGGTGATATCATATTAGGTGGTTCATATTTTTCTATTTCATTATCCGGACATATATCTTATGTTAATGCAAATGATTGTTGCTATGAAACAACATCATTTACATTGTATAAACATGGAATATCAATGGCAACTGTGTTATTGCGATAAATGGAAGGTCAGCCTTCCTCATAGCTAATGAGAAATACGAGCAAGATATCCAGCATGTGGTTACAACTTACAACTTAGAAGAATAAGACAAAATCTCTATTGATCGCAAGATCAAAATATCAGAGAAGAAAATAAACAAAAAAAAGGTAGCAACATTGAGTAATAAAGTTACATACTATGTCAAGTCTCCAAACAGATACTGGAGAGAGAAATGCAAAAGCAATCTTTAAGCATAAAAGAATGAAGACTTGCCTGGAGAGCTCCGCATCTAACACTGAAATGCATTTCCTGTTCTATACAATGAAGAAGTGCATCTACAACACTTGACTCTTGCTGAGCATGTGAGGACCCTGAAAAGCTCGCATTGGTACAAAAATGTAACAGCTCAGTAGTTACCCCAAACCCATTTTGCAATATGATCAACTCTGGAGATCTTCTAAGACAATAACTTACTTTAGTAGTATGCAGCTACTAACAAATTGAGAAAACTAAGGCAGAGAATATATCCAAAACATTAACTTAAATTTGAAATTGTAAGGGGGTCTAACCTGCACAGCCATCTTGAACTATAACTCCAAAGACATCTGAAGAAGGTGGCACTTTTGAAAATGCTGCCTCCAAGCAATTTAGAACATTAACCTGTTGGATATTCATGTAAGGTACAGGCATATGGCCATTGGTTCCTGAATAAAGGGATTAATATTCAAAAACTAACCAGCAAGGCATAATGTTCAGTCTTATTAGAGTGCCTGTCCAATAATCTACTGCACATGGCTGTTATGACAGTTGGGAACAAATCCTTTGGCATGCGAGCATACCTGTTCATCTAACTTACTATCAATTATACAGCATACCAAGTAAAGGAAACAGAGACACAAGGGAAGATTTAGATCATACGGAGTAGCAGATATCAAAAGGATGAGAACTTTGAACAATGCCGCAAGCAACGTAGTTTGAGTTTCACGCTGTATCAAGTACAGTGTTCCTGCCAATCAGAAACAGGAAATGTCATGTAAAACTTCAAAAAAAATAAACAAAATCTCTTTACAACATTGCGGAAGGATCAGGTGAATGGAAGGTAGATTGCCAAGAGCAATGACTGAATAAATGGAAGGGTCTCAATTATGGCCAATGAGTTCCACTAAAAAGAAAGGGCCTCAATTCTGGAAACGAGTTCCCGGATGTAAAAATGAAGCTATGACTAAAGTTGAATAGGTTGGTGGTGGTGGTGATAGGTAAGTGCTATTCTGGAGTGATGTTTGACGTGGTGAGGCACCAGTATTCTTTGAGTGACCACTGACCACATGGAAGTCGTCCATACGAATCTGGAACTTGTGGCTTCCAGAATACATTAATCAGGTGTAGCCCAACATACCCAGTCACAGCAAAACTTATAGGGTGGGAGGGGCAATGTCACTGCTCACTGATTGGAACATGCAGTCCCCTCCATGGCCCCAAAGCAAAATACTGAAGGTGTTCAGAAGACGAAGACTGGAGCTTATGATGTACTGAGGCTGGGCATTAACAAGTTTTGATGTAGCAACTTATTGTTGCATTATGTCCTTATACTCATGCGGTTGCGCAATAGTGTAAGCTTCTTTTGTCATTTATCAGCTGCGCAGGCTGGTCATATAGTGTAAAAAGTGTTATTAACTCTTCTATTGGTGTTGAATTTATATTGGAACAGAAGTCATCAACATGAATTCTCTTGGTCAAAGAAAGTGACCAGATATTGGACTGTTCAAATTTGAAAATGTCCCCTACCTGTATGCAACTGCATCAGAATTTGACCAAGCGAGCAAGATAATGTAGTGAAAGATCCACGTTTGGATGATTCATTGTACTCTGCAACTTGTGTCAAAACTAAGGCTTGTCCTTCAAGCATGGCAGCAATGGTTAACGCTGCCTCAACACGTACCTGTACGTAGTTAACTCATGTCAACTCCATTACACACAAGAACTTCCAAATGGAAAAGCGCTAATTTGATAAGGTCATAATTCATATATGTTACAAACTCTGGCAGGTATACTACATTAACATCCGCATGACTTAAAAAATAGAAAGAGAAAAAAAATAGCAGTAATCAGATAGCATATATTGTCCAAACTCAAAAGTGCCTGACTAAGTTTAGTTGGGGGGTGGAGATCAAGGGAAGGTGGGTGCAAATCAAGGGTTGGATCAAGTCAGGTAATTATCAAGGATCTAGATCACTCTTTAGCAAACATTTAACACAAGTTTATTAGTATGTGAGGTTTTCCCATAAAGCAGAATAGCATATTAACTCAGTGTGGTATTAAGACAATTAAACGCCTTCAGTCACAAGCGGAGTTGGCATGGCAGTGAGGTAAGCACAACGTTGTCAAAGGTTGAATAATCAGAATAGCTAAATACTATAAACAATAGTGATGAATTTAGGTCAAAGGTGAGCAGCCTATAGTTGAGAAACTTCACAATCGACATAAATGTAAAATCGCAGACTTGTACCTTCGTTATAGGGTCAAAAATCAAGCATGTCATCAGAGTTGCTTGATATTTTCTGCACAAGCAACAAAAGATACCATTAGAAGATAGTAAGGCATGAGAAATATTGTACCCATTGTACGTGGAAGAGTTTACCTTTGTTGGAGAACGTCGTTCTCAGGCAAAAGTAATGGCCATAGTGAAGTAAGTGACTTTGCGTCAGCACGACATATATCCTTAAAGAAGTCAGAACAGAAGTGTGAGATAGTTTCTTAAATAACATGAGCACACTGAAATATTTAATATTGTCTTTGAGTATTAGATATCCCATGATTCGCTATTGAATTAGCAAACTTCAAGAAGAAAATGGGAGTGCCTATTAACAATTAGAGGGATTTAAAAATTCTCGTTAGATCATGATGGATGCAGATAGCTAACTACATGTAGATATTCCTATGAATTACAATTTTTGGTGTTCCAACAATTTACTTCAATTCGTAAAATTGAGTAACCATACTACCATAGCATTAATTCTTCAAATCTGCATAGGGCAGAGAAATCACCCAGCTTATCTTATCGGTCAGTTAATTTGACTTCAAAAACAGTAGCTACCTATTACAGGGTGCCCTCATCCATCCACCGTTCTAAGAAAAAAAGGAACAGCCATATATATTAACTATGAAAAAGAGATCTATCTCATGATAACTCCATTATAAAATCCAATCTAAGATGTACAAACGCACAAGGAAAACAATGACCAAAAACAGATCTGTGAGAATTAAGAATGGAAACATGTGGCTTAGAAATTACAATGAGCTATGTAGCTACATACCTGTATACAAAGGATGGCGGCTAATCTAGCCTTTGAACTCCGGAAACGGTCTCCACTTTTCGCATACCCATCGGTATCGCTCAGATCTGAATCTGATGAGCTTAAATCATATCGAGAAGATTCACTATCTGAACTTCGACCATCGAATGCATCGTTCCCTCTTCCATCCTTTTTTCGTAAATGAGGTGGTCTATATCGTCCACGATCAGAAGTCCTGGATTTTGAGTCTGTTTTATTTTCCTTTGGAGTTATTGCAGGTGCCGAAGATGACCTTAGCCCATACACGAAAAATATTTGCAAATTTGCCACAAACCCTGCAACCTTGAAGTTTTATGCACGATGTTACAAACAGAAAGGAAAAAAATCTAGCATATTTGCTATAATCACAGAAATAATTTTATTTATTTATATACTTACATGCCCTGAAAGTGTACATTTGGGTTCTGAAAGAACCGAATGCAGACAACGAAGAAGGGAAGTATAAAATCTGCAAGATAATGAGGTTTAGCTTTGACTTTAGCATTCATTCATTTCATTGTAATACATGAAACAACCAAAGTACTAACCTTGACATAACGCTACTCTCTATAATAAGGTTCCTTGCTGTCACAAAATCCATCACTTTCCTCAAGACCTACAAAGTGCAAAAGAGAAGATTGGAGTTAAAAGAGAAGATTGAACGCACACACTGATGTTGCAAATGTCAAGCCACAGAAAAGATACACACTGATGTTGCAAACGTCAAGCCACAGAACAGATGCACAATATGCATCAGCCAGTGCTTGATTTGCTAGCATTTGTGCATCATCAACTGACAGCAGAAGTCTAGGTGATCAATCATGGAAGAAGTGATAATGCTGTTTGCATTTGAGATGCTACAATGCTGCTAATTTCCTTGTTGCAGTACTTGCTATGTCACTTAATGCCTAATGTGAAGCACCAAGCAAAATGAAGGAAACAAAAACTACTAACCTCAACAACATACTGCCATAAATCTTCCGACATACTTGATGCAATCTTACATAGTATATCTTCCACCATGGAAAATGCAGAGATTTCCATATCCCATATGTTGGAATTTTTATTATTCATTGACCCGGAAATGTGGGAAGAAATGCCAGCGTCATTAGATTTATCTGACAGGTTCAGTTCAGCTTGCAAGCATGATATAATCGAGATAAGCACTCTGAGTAAATGTGAATTCTCAGTTAATGAACTACTTCCAAAATCCTTGCTCAAAAACCTGGAAGGGGAGACAACAATGAGGAGGATGTAAAGATTGTGCATGCCTGATGGGTGATGACAATTCAACTAACCATGGTGAATGATGCTAGCGTACACGTGTTGCATCAATTAATTACAGTAACATCACCACTTCATACAGTACAGCTAAAGGCAACCTTTTTGCAAGAAATAATATAAAAATATATTTAGAAATTTGAGAAAATTGTACTGCAACCATCCATACTTTCCTAAAGTTGAAGATCACCACCTTTACTTTTAAATTTGGTAATTTTCCTACCAACTATACTCTTAAATGCATTGCAATGTATACTTATTTTCTTGATTAACTTTTTTACCAGCGCAAAATGATGAGGACATATCTCATGCACATGGGTGCATTGGTAAACATATGGACATGGCACATCCGAACCGTCCAACAAGAAATGGATAGCCCAGATCCAGTGAGCCAAATCTCACCTCCCACTTAACGCGGTTTTGCGGAAACCCCCTCGCCAGAGGTTTTGCGAAAACCCCCCGCACTTAAGTGTGAGATGGGGTTTGGCTCACTGGACCTGAACCGCCCATTTCGTGTTGGATGGTCCAGAAGTGTCATGTCTATATGTTCACCAATGCACCCATATGCATGAGATATGCCCTCCAAAATGATATATTTATGGAAGGTAGTAAAAATGCTCAATTGCTCATATCAGCACTTATCTTACACCGGTAAGAATGCAAGTGAATGATATCACGGTAGTAACTAGTGTTTACTTGCTCGACTGAAAACTACAAGTGGCAAATTGCTAAAACTCAAAGTGCAGGTGGTAATTCGCAGCAAATCAAAAGTATTGGTGGGGAATTGCCAAAATCAAAATTACTGATGGGGATCCGCAACCTTGGGAAAGTACAGGTGGTGCCATGGTGCATTGCAATTTCTCGAAAATAGGCATAGAGGATTGCCTTTCTGGAAGTAAAGCATCACATGTAACAAAGGAAGAACTCTAATTACAACAATCAGGCTAATACAGAACAGAATCATCATTTTATTAAGTCCGTTACAGAAGGATGTGGCCTAGATAAATGTAGCAGCCTTTTCCTTGAGGCAAGTAAGAGCCAGATATCTTTATTTCAATGGAAGTTTAGTCAAACTATGAAAAACATCATCCCACATTGTCAATCAACTAGGCTGTTAGTACTTAGTAGTTAGTACAAAGGAAACAAGTAGAGGAACCTGCCTGCCAAGAATTATATAATAATCTTAATCTAACCTGAGGATTTGTAAACATTCTGATACTGTATTCAATGCATCTGTCCTAACAGACAGGCCCTTAACACGTGCACCCTCAATCGAGCACTTCACAAGCACATCAAGAAACTTTAGCATTGCAAGCCAACCAGAAGAGTCGATCTCCATATTTGTTTTGCACATGACATCATGAATCTGCACAAGTAGACTTTCAGCAATATTAATACATAGAGCAAACAAATCATTACAATCAAACTAGCAGTGCAACCCAACAGTCTTAACTTCTTGGTTAAATTCATCACACCTAATAGTAGAATACTAGAATTCCAGGCCATAGCACAATCTCTCACCTACAAAATGTATTGAGGGAATGTATGCAAAAGCGACACTGAAATGGCTAAAACCATGGCTCCAACTAGACACAACCAAAGCTCAAAACACTGCACGCTAAAGCAAAATTCGAGTACAAACTAATCAGAATTTAAAAATGCTGTATCCCCAACTCGATCGAAACTTCACATGTTCCGATCAGAACGCAGGCTACTGCTCAGCATGATCTATCTACGCTAACACTAAAATTCCAAACATAAAGCAACTCTTCGGTAAATTCCACCGCCTACTGTAAGATCTCGACCGCCTGGAAGCATAGAACCATTACCAGGTGGCAGATGCCACGCAGTGCGTCGTCGGCTCCGGCGCAGGGGGGCACCGCTGCGGCCGTCTCCGCGAGGAACGCCACATCCGAACCAACCTGCACACGAACGCCACAGCGAGTGAGATCGAGACGAGACGAACCGAACCGGAGCGGAGCGGGTGGGGTCAAGAGGGGATTGTCGTGAGGGGACCTCGTGCGGGGAGATCGCGGCGGCGGAGGCGGCGAGGGAGGGCGAGGCGGGGGAGAGAAGGAGGCGGCCGAGGAGCGCGAGGAGGGCCGGAGGGGAGGGTGAGGCGATCGACTCGTCACGGAGGGTGAGTAGCGCGGTTCGCCACGGCCGCGCGACGCCTCCCCCGGAGGTGGTGGTGGGGGAAGCCATCGGCCGCCGCCGGCGACCACCGGTGACTGCTGGTTGCTGGGTCGGAAGTGGCGGTGGGAGAGGTAGGGGTGGGGGTGGTTGGGCTTCAGCGAGGGGTTTTGGACTTTCCGTTAGACCTCAGGAAATAAGTGCGAGCCGGGAAGAGATGATAGAAGCCCGGTCCAAATATGGGCCGGTTCGACCCAATTAGATAGATGTGCTGCCCTTTCTCTTATCTTATCTTAACTAATAAAAAAGGAGTTTACTTTAGCTGCGCGAGAGGATCATCTCACTCCTACATACATAAAAAAATCATCGAAACCCCCGCGCACATTGAGACCACCATGTCAGCCATGACGCGTCCCTAACGTGATCGCTCCTCGCATCTGCACCACCGCTGTCCCGCTCTTCTTCCTCCGATTCCCCGCCTTGTCCCACCTTGCACCCACATCGATGCTGGCACTCTTGATTTGTGCGCCTTCGACCTCGCCCCATACGTCGCATTCCCCTTCTCCTTTCCACTCTCGCCCTAGGCTCCGTCGTTGCCGCTCCACCCACTCCCATCTCATACAAAGTTTGTATTTTCGTTGCAACGCACGAACACTATACTAATATATTATAATGAATGGCTCAGGATGATTTCCCCACCAGGCCTGAAATGCAAGCAACTTTGCCAAACATGCTCAGGTCTAGTCTTGCTTTGGTTCCTCTCAAAGAAAAAAAAGTCTAGCTTCGGTCAATTAAACTAAATCAATAGATGGAACGTTCTTTCATGTAAGAGTCAGCTTGTGGTTGCGGTACTTGTGCTGTGTTGGCCCCAGGTGGCACTTCTTTTTCACTCCAGTCAGACCTTTTGTTCATGGGAGATTCATTCCATGCCACCGAATGTTGTCTCATCCTCATCTTTATACGCACCTTATTTGTGGATATCATGTGGATATGTGCACGATCTTAAGATGATGTTTCAATTGGCAATGTCGTTAATGGTTTGTCGAAACACGAGTTTTCGTCAAAGTTTAATATGCTATCAGTACAGGTGTGGTCAGACCGGCCTTTCAATGGCGATTTGACCGGGCTCTTGCTGTTCATCGGCCAATCGGTGGCGATGAGTTTTGAGTTAGGTCAAGTTCATGGGTTTCATGGCATATGTGTTACATGATGCATGTTTTGACTAACGTGGGTCAAGTTGTGAAGAACTTGTTCTCGAAATCGATTTCTTTATCTGTTGTTGTGCAGGTTGCTTGGAGGTCAATGACGGTCAACGGCGAGGATGATCGGGACTAAGCTTGGAGTGCTGAGGTCCAGAAAGATCGGGGATGCCTGGTGAGGTCAATGGAGTCAAGCATGGCGCAAGAGGGACAAAGGTGACCGAACGGGCAGTTTGGTGCGACGGGTTGGATCAAGCGGCGCGGAGTCGGTGCAAGTGCCATGGTGGTTTCGGTGGGAGCCGGATGTGAGAGACTTGCCGACATGATGAGAACTGTTGGATCAATCTACACGTGGCGAAGCATGGAAGTGCTTCACGAAGATGGGACTCTGTCTTTGCAAAAAGATTGAGAAGGGGTATTTTGGTAATTTTACCAAATACCGCATTAGTGACCTTTTGTCAACCCGCGGCTCAAAACGGTGCATGATGAAGCGGATTAGGTCAAGAGGAGATAAAGACAGCACTTTAAAATACGTGCGTGTGTGACCCATTTGTGTTAGGCCTTAACGGGAGCCCATTAGGGTTAATGCTTCTAGAAGGTTTAAGCCTCCACAATAAATAGAGGAGGGAGGTGACTGCACACCCCTCAACCCTTTCATTGTTTTGAAACCCTAGTTTACTTAGAGAGGGGATTAGTGGAGGTTAGGGTTCTAGAGAGTTGGATTTGATTTCGTGTTCATGTATGGAGTCTTTGTCCTCCATTGATGGAGTGGTTGTAAACCAATACCATATCAAATCAATCCAAGGAAAGATTGCTCAAAGATGTGTCTTTTTGATTTCCTTCTCTCTATTTGATGATTTTGAATATTTCTTTGATCCGCGAGTTTTTGCTTTGTTTCTTGGCTTTATCTAACTTGCTGTGACATGTGGGAACCCATCTAGGGTCATCTTGATCATCAATCACCCACGAGCAAGTCTTTAGATCATATTTCGATTTTGACTCGGTTTTGGAGCACACGTCGTTCAAACTGAAAAAGATAGGAACTTTGGCATGGATCTCTACGATCCTTGATTGGAATAAGTTCCTAATATCTTTTAGAAGGTGTGTCTCAAGTTTCGTGGAGTTTGGTCGCATAGATCAAAAGTTAGACCGATTTGAGTTTGATTTTTCGGACTGTTCTTCACTGTTCTGTGTCAGGCGCGGTCAGTCCGCCCTTAGACCACCGGTCAGACCGAGCTACGGTCTTACCGTGATTTTACCGTCGGTCAGACCGCCCGTCGGTCTGACTGCGAAATACACGCCGGTCTGACCGCCCTTAGAGTTTGAGCCTTCCGGTTCGTGGTCTTTTGCTTTGGGGTTTAGGTTGGATTCAGTACAAGTCTTCCGCTGTACTTGCTTATCGATCTTCGTAGCTTCCATAGCTACTGGAGTGAAATTGGTATTGAATCCGACCAAAGTGAAAAAGTGAGCGTGCTCCTATTAACCACCCCCCCTCTAGTCGCATTTTCGGTCCAACATTATCGATGAATCATTATCGATCTTACGGAATAAATGCTGGAGACACATCTCTCAAAATTATGTAAGAAGAGACAAAGGTTTTTTTAGACAGGTTCAGGCCTTTTTCGGAGAAAATAACAATCATACTCCTGTATTCTTGTATTGAATGAGGCCACAAAGCACAACAAGCCACCGGAACTAAGTCTAATGGCTTTTGTTCGTCCTCTCTCCTCCCTCTCTCTACCTTCACTACCCCTTATAAAGTGTTTGAAAGGGTCACAGTTGTTATGTGTCAGAAGGCACCTCGACTGCTGCTTAAATATGCACGTTACCTTCTCTCATGATGTGTGGTATTTCGTCGTGTTCGCATCTCTCGCGATGTCACCTTTGTTGAGGATCCGCCTTTCTTCCACTCTTCCACCACCTCATCCTCCTCTCTTGCATAGTCTCTCTCTTTTCTCTATCTTCCTCCTATTCCTTCTCCAGATACCAAGTCACCTTCTCCATTCCCATAGTCACCTTCTGTCCCTTCCACCTTGCCACTAATTTCCATTGTTTCTCCATATCCTTTCCACTATAGTCGTCGCTCACAGCATCCAACTGTCACTCCTATTCTCGCTCCTTCTGACACTCTGGCCAGTGCCACTGAGGTTCCTGGTGATGATCCACATACGGTAGCACAGAGGTATGCTTTACGTGATTGTACTACCATTTCTGCTCCTCAACTACAAAAAACAAGGCATTTATGGATATTGTTAGTAAGTATGTGCAGATCCAGCATAGTGTCTTTTTCGCTCCACAAGGATCAAGATCAAATGAATACTTATTCTTTTTCTATATGGTTTTTCTATTGTTGGAGCTGTCTAGGAGCTTTGTACTTATCAGGAGGCAGTAGTTGTTTATGAGTGGCAGTCAGCTATGCCTAAGGAGTTTGTAGCCTTAGAGCGCAATAAGACCGGGGAGTGAGAACAAGAGAGAACAACGAGCGCACATTGTTAGTAACTAAGAATGTTGCCTCATCCCTCATATGCAACTTGTTGATGAATCACTGTCAATCTTACGGAATAAATGCTGGAGACACGGCTCTCAAAATTATGAAAGAAGAGACAGGGGATTTTTTAGACAGGTTCAGGCCTTCTCTAAAGAGAATAATAACGCTACTCATGTATTCTTGTATTGAATGAGACCACAAAGCACAACAAGCCACCGGAACTAAGTCTAATGGCTTCTGTTCATCCTCTCTCCTCCCTCACTCTATCTGCACTACCCCTTATAAAGTGTTTGAAATGGTGGAAGTTGTTATGTGACAGAAGGTGCATTGACGGTTGCTTAAATATGCATGTTGATGACGGTTATTGTTAGTGAGACATCCTCCCTCCACGTCCACCGAGCGATTATTGCCAGAGACAGAGATAAGTATGTGTAGTTATGCCAGAGACATATACGTGCACGTGTGTTTACTACCATGCATAATCGATCGTAGTGTACAGGATCCCTAATCGATAAGGTCCACATGGCTATGGGATTTATCGATCATAGGGTGGTCGCGACCCGACCTGGTCGTAATAGGCCTTATGACCATAGGGTGGTTGTAACCTGAACTGGTCGTAACCTTCCCTGGTCGTTGCAGATATCAACGACCCGGGTATATTCGAGAGCTATTTAGAATACCATTATCCATAATTAATATTATAGATAATTAGTTTCATTAATTGAGGATTATTGAATCCTCGTCATCTCGCCCCAATTTCAAGTGAAAATGACCTACTTGAGAACATGTCATAGAATTGTAGCCGGAAGGAAAACTTTTCCAACGAGTATTTCTTTTGACCAGAAGTTGACTTAGTCGAGAAGGTATTTTTATTTGAGTTGTAAAATAATATTTTTTTTACTAAGCGGGTGGAAAAAAGAATGTGAACGGTCGTCCACGATTCTGCCCATTGGAAGCAGTTCTCGAAGGAGTTCTAATTGTTGGGCTCCCCTACAATTTTTACTTCAAGCCTGTGGGTATAAATAGCTACTAGGGGTAAAATTAGGGATTTTACTTTCCCCAATCACTTCGTCTCCCTTGAGCTCTTGTCTTCTTCGCCGCCACTCAAGTCTGAAACCTTTATTCTCAATTCCTTCAAATCCATGCTAATTTTTTTTCCGAAGAAATGGTCGGATCCGTGTCCCAATGGAATAGATCGGAGATGGATGTTGAGAAAATGACTGCATTGGTGGTCACCCAGAAGATCTCTTCAAGGTCTTTGGTGAAGTGGACGGATGTAGAGGACTAGTGTTGGCCGTCGAGGGAGAAAGATATGATTGCTATCTTCCAAACCTATTGCAAGTGTGGACTCAGACTGCCCTCCCATCCCTTTCTGGCTGAGGTGCTCAAGCGTTTTGGGGTGGAATTGGCGAACTTGGTTCCCAATTCCATCACAATGTTGAGTGTATTCGTACACCTTAGCGAAGTGTACTTAGGGATCCTCGCAAACCTAGAGCTCTTCAAATACTACTATGGGATGAGCAAGCAAACGCGTGGGATATCGGTGCTATGATCCCTCTACTCGTCGTGTTCACATCTCTCGTGATGTCACCTTTGTTGAGGATCGACCTTTCTTCCACTCTTCCACAACCTCGTCCTCCTCTCTCACAGAGTCTCTCTCTCTCTCTCTTTCTCTCTCTTCTCTATCTTCATCTTATTCCTTCTCCAACTACAGAGTCACCTTCTCCACCTTTCACCTTGCCATCGGTTTCCACTGTTCCTCCATATCCTTTCCACTATAGTCGTCACTCCCAGCCTCTGACTGTCACTCTTATTCTCGCTCCTTCTGACACTTTGGCCGGTGCCAATGAGGTTCTTGGTGAGTATCCACAGACGATAGCACAGAGGTATGATTTACGTGATCGTACTTCCATTTATGCTCCTCACCAATATGGTTTTCCTATTGTTGGAGCTGTCCAGGAGTCTTGTACTTATCAGGAGGAAGTAGTTGTTTCTGAGTGGCAATCGACTATGTATGAGGAGTTTGCAGTCTTAGAGCGCACTGGGACCTGGGAGCTTGTTCCCCTACCTTATCAGGTTGTACCTATCACTTGCAAGTGGCTTTATAAGGTAAAGACCAAGTCTGATGATTCGATAGAGCACTATAAGGCACGTCTGGTTGCTTGTGGTTTTCTGTAACACCCTAAATTTTCTGAGGCGCTTTTTGAAATTTTCAAAATAAAAAGAACCATTTGGCTTTGTTGAAGTCATAAATCTTAACTTGAGATTTTCAGAATATGAGTGTTTAAAATGACTAAGTCAAACTTCACCTAATCCCAAAAGTTGGTTTATTTGGAGTTGTTTGAGCTCTGGAGTAGTCTCACCCTTTCTTTGTTATATCTGCTTTCCTCTTAGCCCAACTCTTTCTTTCCAGACCTCCCTCTTGTTTGGCCATCTCCTTGAGTTCAGACCTCCTTGAATTTGGACCTCTCCTCGTGTTCGGATTTCCTTTGCGACCAAACCCCCCCCCCCTTTTCTTGTTTGTTTGGACATTCTCCTATGTTCGGACCTCCTTATGTTTGGGTATTCCCTGTATGCCCAGACCCCTCTCTTGTTTGGACATTTCCTCTATGTCCAAATTTCTCTCGAGTCTAGATCTCCCCTGAATCTAGACCTCCCTTGTGTCTAGACCTCTTTTGTTCAGACCTCTCTCCTGGTTCAAGACCTCCCCTCGTGTCTTTTGTTTGAATTTCCTTTAGTCCAGACCTCTTTGCTGGTTTGAATCTCTCTGTGGTTTAGACCTCCTTTTGGTCTAAACTCCCTTCTCTGTTTAGACCTCCTTTTCTTATTGAACCTTCTTTCGGTTTTGACCTCCTCTTTGAGTCACGACCACCCCGTGGCATCCTAGCTCAGGTTTGTGTTTCAAACGTCTTTGATTTCTCAAATTCAATTTGAGTTGAATTTCTCCTTTTTGGAACTCTCCTGTTTAATTTTCTGTCCTCCCTTGTATTCATTTGAACCTTCCTGTGTTCCTTTGGACCTCCTTGTGTCTTTTTGGACCTCCCCGAGTCCGTTAGGACCTCCTTGGCCCTTCTTTTTGGCTGTCAGGACCTCCTCGGGTTCATCCTGACCGCCAAAACCTCATTTGATCTCAATCTTGACCGTTGAGACCTTCCCTGTGTTGGTCTTGACCATCGAGACCTCCTTTGGTTTTATCTTGACCGTTGAGACCTCCCCATGTGTTGGTCTTGACCGTCGAGATCTCCTTTGGTTCCCTCTTGACCGTTGAGACCTTCCTTGTGTTGGTCTTGACCGTCGAGATCTCATTTGGTTCACTCTTGACCGTTGAGACCTGATATGGGGTGGCCCGATCTTCTCAAGTAGAACCGTAGATAAATAGCGCTTGATGGCGAACACCGCTCAACTATACACCACGCGCTAGTGCACGGACTTGCAGCTCTATGGATATTCGCCAACACGCACCAGGATGATTGCCGCTAGACCACAAGCGGAGATCGCCAAGCCCTCAATTCCCAGCGGAAAAGCAAACTTGACATTGAAATGCAGAACGAACAATTGATCGCCTAATTCTCTCTCAGAAGTCCTCGCATGAACTCTGTTATGAAAGAACAAGCAATAACTTGTGTTCTATTCTTTTGCATAAACGTGGTCTGATTTACAATGGAGGTCTACCCCTCAATATATAGTCTCGGCCTAAGAACTATTCAGTACTAATTTTCCATGTGGTACTATTCACGCGTGCGTAGTTCTTGCTCACGCGATGCAATCAGAAGCGTGGTCTTGTGATCAGAGCGACTCTTGGTCCTGGCCGTCTTGTTCGCGTGTGGCACTATTCATGGGGGGTTACTGTTCATGCCGTGGGCTTGTACTTTCTTCCTGGTTCCTCCACATGGGCTTTGTGTTTGACCGCTTTGGTCTTGATCCCTCGCTTGGTTATATGGTTATTGACCCTCTCCTCCTTGGCCGAATAGGTCATAGATTAGCGTCTTGACCTCCTCATTTGACGGTCTTCCTTGGATGACGGCCCCATATCTTTGATCTCCGTCCATCGTTGAATCTTCAAACCTGAGCACAAGCAAAACACTGTTTTTAGGTAGTATAAAATTCTCATAAAAATCAATGACATATTCATTAAGGAGCAAGTTCACCTGAGATTGTAGTTTCTTGGCACGTGCTCTTGTAATTGGCCTAGTTGGCAATTCGATGCGTATATCTTGAGCATTAGGTGGAGGAGAAAAATGTGTCGTAGGGATGCCATCATCATCCTCCCCCTCTTGAAAAGGCATCGTCCTCGACGCCAGATCATCAGCACCGAAGAACGGTGATAAATCAGCAACGTTGAATGTCGAGCTCACGCCATAATCATCTCCTGGAAAGCTCGATTTTGTATGCATTATCGTTAATCCACTCAAGCACTTTGAAAGGTCCATCTCCTCGTGGTAGCAACTTCGATTTATGTCGATCTGGAAAGCGATCCTTGCGGTAGTGTAACCAAACTAAATCGCCCAGTTGAAAAATCATCTTCTTTCTTTTCTGGTTCGCCTTGTCAGCATAGTACTTCGCCTTGCGCTCAATTTCTTCTTTCACCTTAATGTGCAATTTCTTCGCATATTCAGCCCTCTTTGACGCCTCCATATTTGTTCATTGTTGACTTGGAAGCTAAGAAGAAATCAAGTGGCGTAATAGGCTTGAAACCATACACCACCTCGAATGGGCACATCTGTGTAGTAGAGTGGACGGCTCTGTTGTAGGCGAACTCCACGTGTGGCAAACAGTCGTCCCACTTCTTGATATTTTTCTTGATCATGGTCCTTAGCAGCATCGAAAGTGTGCGGTTCACCACCTCAGTTTAGGGATGACAAATTGTGCTGAATAACAACCTTGTCCCTAGCTTCCCCCAAAGTGTCTTCCGGAAATAACTCATGAATTTGACGTCGCGATCCGAGACAATGGTCCTAGGTACGCCATGCAACCGCACTATCTCCCTGAAAAATAAATCAGCAACATGCGACGCATCGTCGCTCTTGTGGCACGGAATAAAGTGTGCCATCTTCGAAAATTGATCCACAACGACAAAAACAGAATCTCTCCCCCTCTTAGTCCTAAGCAGTCCTAAAACAAAGTCCATACTAATATCTTCCCATGGTGCATTAGGAACTGGAAGAGGAGTATACAAACCATGTGGATGTAACTTCGATTTCGCCTCGTGACAAGTTATGCACCGTTGTACATATCTGTCCACATCACGCCTCATCTTAGGCCAATAAAAATGATCGCTCAGCATAGACAATGTCTTCTCATGTCCAAAATGTCCCATCAATCCACCTGCATGAGATTTCTGCAATAATAACAAACGCATGGACGATTCTGGAACACATAGTTTGTTAGCGCGAAATAAAAATCCATCATGAATATGAAATTTGTCCCAGCCTTTCCCATCTTTGCAATGCGCATAAGGTGAAGAGAAATCATGGTCATTAGCATATAAATCACGCAAACTCTCTAAACCAGGAACTTGCACATCTAAGCGATTTAAAAGCACACTTTTCCTAGAAAGAGCATCAGCAACCACGTTTTTCTTTCCCTTCTTATATTTCACAATGTAAGGAAACGATTCAATAAATTCCACCCATTTAGCATGTTGACGGTTCAACTTAGCTTGGCCTTGCAAATATTTTAAAGCCTCATGACCAGAATGTATAATGAATTCCTTAGGCCATAAATAATGTTGCCAAACCTCTAAAACTTGCACTAAAGCATACAACTACTTATCATAGACCGGATAATTCAATTGTGTACCTTTGAGTTGCTCGCTAAAATAAGCAACCGGTCTTCCCTCTTGCATCAAAACACCGCCAATACCAATTCTACTAGCATCACATTCAATTTCAAAATTCTTAGTGAAATCGGGTAAAACAAGTAACGGTGTCTCAGTTAAACGATTTTTCAAGTCATCAAATGCAGCTTGTTGTGCCACTCCCCATGTAAACTCAACACCTTTTTTGTTAATTCATTCAATGGGGCAAATGATGGTGCTAAAATCTTAACTAAACGCCGATAAAAACCAGCGAGACCATGAAAGCTCCTAATTTGACTAACATTCATAGGAGTAGGATAATTTTTAATTGCTTCAATTTTAGACTCATCTACTTCTACTCCCTGTGCCGAAACCATATAGCCCAAAAATATTACACGATCTTTGCAAAAAGTGCACTTCGCTAAGTTCCCAAACAACCTAGCATCGCAGTAAAACCGTAGCACTTGTCGAATGTGGTCAATATGATCGATTCATTATGGTACGTAAATGAAGATATCATCAAAATACGCGACCACAAATTTCCCAATAAAATGCCTCAAAACATGATTCATCAATCGCATGAAAGTACTAGGTGCATTTGTTAACCAAAACGGCATGACTAACCACTCATACAAACCAAATTTCGTTTTAAAAGCGGTTTTCCACTCATCCCTTCTTTCATCCTAATTTGATGATACCCACTACATAAATCAATTTTATAGAAAATAACAAAGACCACTCAATTAAATCTAACATATCATCTAAGTGAGGTATAGGATGACGATATCGAATAGTGATATTATTAATCGCTCTACAATCTATGCACATGCGCCAAGTAACATCTTTCTTAGGAACTAAAATAACAGAACAACATAAGGGCTTAGACTTTCGCAGACGCACCCTTGTCGAGAAGCTCTTGTACTTGTTTCGGATTTCCTTTGTTTCTGGTTGGTGCTGATGCGGTGGTCGGTTTGGTAGTGTCGCTCCTGGAATCAAATCAATTTGATGCTCTATCCCACGAATTGGTGGCAAACCAGCGGGCACCTCCTCCGGAAAGACGTCGTTGAACTCCTGCAAAACATGAGAGACACTACTAGGAAGAGCTGTCAAGTCGTTAGCAGAAAATAATGCATCCTTGTACAGGAGTACAAAGTGCACCAAATTAGGATTCTCGCAAAAAGCTCTCATCTCTGATTTGGTGGCTAGCATTGCTAAACCTTTCTCTCCCTGACTTTTCTTGTTACCGCTCAATTTTGGCTTGTGGCTCTCACTCACCGAAGGTGGAATCTCTATTTGGTGTACTTTCAATTTTCACCTCAACTTTCTTCTTATCAAGATTGACTATCTCTGCTTGTAAGTGGATACAAAATCACATCTTTGCCGCCCACTTAAACTTGTAGTAGTTTGTATGCCTATCATGATAAACATGCCGATCAAATCGCCATGGGCGCCCAACAAGAAGTGACAAACCGACATGGCACCACATCGCAAACAATGGTATCCTCATACTTGCCAATCTTGAAGTGCACGCTCACCATATGATCGACTTTCACCTCTCCCACATCGCTCAACCATCGTGATATGATAAGGATGAGGATGAGGTAAATATTTTAAGCCCAATTTTGTGCACATCTCCTTGCTGGCCGATTATGACAACTTCCTCCATCAATTATAACTTTGCACACTTTACCACCCATCGCCGCCCATGATCGAAACAAATTGCACCGTTGAAGCAGAGATCGACTCTGTGACACGCTAAGTACACGAGGTGTGCACACTAACATATGCTCTCCATCTGGCGACCCGACCTGATCCATTCTCTCATCCTCTGTGGGATCTTCGCAAAATCAAGAAACGGAGTAGTATCGTCCTCATCACTATCTGAAATATACCCATCATCAGTAAGTATCATAACTTTATTATTTGGGCAATCTTTCTGAAAATGACCAAATCTCTTGCACTTGTAGCATGTCACATCATGTGAACGGCCTGTAGAACCCATCGAGGATGCCGCGCTAGCAACGGGCGCCGGTGGTCGGCGTCTTGGATGGTGGCGCATTATCATCTTCTTTTGTATCGAATCGCGACGCCGCAGAATTGCCCCCGGATGGGGCGGACTTGCCCGGCAGTCCCGTGTTGTATGGTGGTGCCGTGCTCGCTGAATAACGTTGTCGGGCATCATACTTAGCATCTTCAATTACCTACTTCTCAACCTCACATGCCTGATGCATCAACTCAACCATGTTGTTGTATTGATGATGATTAACGATTCGCCGAATAGCATAATTCATCCCAGCAAGAAAACGAGCCATCGCTTGTTCCTCACTCTCACGCACATCAACATATATGATAATCTGCTTCATCTCTTTATAATACTCATCAACTGATTTCAACCCCTGTCGCAATCCAATCAACTTCTCATGCAGTGGGCGCTTGTAATGTGTAGGTACAAAGCACGCACGCATCTGTCTCTCCAGCTCGTCTCATGTAACAACACGTGGCTCGTGTCGTTCCATACGTTGTTGCACACAACACTCCCACCATGTAGCAGCATATCCATCCAAAGCAGCAACGACAAGATCCAACTTGCGCTGATCAGAATAGCGGTTCATGCGGAACAGCTTGTCAACTTTCAGCTCCCATGCAAGATAAACCTCTACCTCTGTAGTACCCTCAAAGGATGGCATCGTAAACTTGGGCTTTGCAACCAGATCATCGGCATCCTCATCGCGCCGACGATTGCGGGCATACTGACTATGTTGACGACGCGACAAATAGTCGTCGAACACGGACTCGTCGTCGTCATCGTCATTGTGGCGGTTGCCACGGCCTCCTCCATGGGCACAATAGTAGGCACCCCCAAAGGCGCCGTCATGCGCGCCTCCATAGGCGCCATCGTGGATGCCAACGTTGGCGTCCAGGTGTGCACCGCCTCTTCCTGCGCCCATGCCACGGCCGCGCCCTTGTGCAGGGGGGCACGCCACAACTTCAGCAACAACATGGAGCTATTGTGCCGCCTCGCGTACACACGCCTGTTCGTTAAATTGTCGTTGGCGTGGTTCATCCTCGCGCTGCCGTCTAGCGGCAGCTTCCACATCTGTCTCGTCGCGGCTCGTCAGAGGTGAACACTCGCATCGCCACGTGTACCCACCGCATCAAGCGGTGAGATTGGCAATAGCATCGAGCAAGACCTGTGGTTATATCAATCGGTCACGACAATTTTTGGAAATCGACCCCGCCTGGTCAAGTTGTTTTGGACACGCCCAAGGTCGCCATGCACCGGGTCGACCTCGATTTTAACTCGCCTCAAGCGTGCACGAAGTGTATGGTAGTGCATCTTTGTGATAGGATTAGTAAGGTTACCGTCTAGATCCTTGTCCCGCCACTTCCCGACATGGTTACAGTAGCAAAAATACCAAGTGACAACATATGTGGAAATCTCTCAACCATCGCTCAAACAAAGCAAGTTGCACCGTTCAAGTAAATTAAGAGTAGCAAAACTTACGCCGTTGCAACGAACGACCAACCCAGATTGTGCGAGCGAATACCAAGAACGACAGCCAGTACTTGACACAGATGTTTTAGGTGGAGCTAGGTGAGGAATCCTAATAATTCAGAATTTAAAGATTGTCTAGCTAGGTAGTAATCCAAACGAGACTCACAATGCCTAATTGCCGATCAGTATATATAAGTGAAAAGTAGACAGCAACACACGCACAAAGATATTGGGACTATTGCAAACAAAGGAATGAGCGATTAGCAAGAACAAAGTTGTATTGAGGCGAACACTCGTATTGCAACAGTTCAAGGAGAGACGCTAGGTAGTGCTCAAAAATTGGATATGAGGGCACAAGATTGCTCAAATTATGGTACGCGAACAACAGTGGATGTACTCTAACAAGAGAATATAACACTGTGGCCGAAACTTGTGCCGTGTTTTTTTTTTGCACTCTTTGTATTTTTTTTGCTCTCTGTTTTTTTTTTCACGGCCGAGCACTAGTAATCACACAAGGCTTTTTTTTACTCAATCAAGCACTAATCAGCAAGGCTAGCAATAATAAGCACGGGCAAGCTTTTGCCAATTTTTTTTCGTGTTCGGTTGGAACTCCCGTATAGCAGCACTACTACTTGGTGTTCGGAATGGGAACTGCGCCTTGAGATGAATAGTGTTCGAGCATGAATAGTGCACGATCACGTGAACAGTGCACTACACACAAAAACTTGGCGTCCCAAAAATTCCTAGGAGCAGTCCCTGGAGCACAACAACAAGCTAGTCTCAATAGGGAAAAAAAGGATATCGCAAAGATGTGGAGCTCGCTACCCAACAACTATCATGCAATCGAGTTGATATATGTGAAGCAAAATTGCACGTAACAAGGGAAAACAAAAAGTGACGCGAACGGAACACGACCAGCAACTAAACACGATGAACGAGTGGATTAAGACCTAACAAAATGCACTAAAAATAATGAATTAAACTACGGCGAAAGATGATATTTTTTGTGGCTTTTTCGGTGTATAGGACAAAAAAAATAATCTACTAAAATATGGGGAAAAGGAGATTCTACCGAGTGGCCTGGAATCTGATACCACGATGATATGGGGTGGCCCGATCTTCTCAAGTAGAACCGTAGATAAATAGCGCTTGATGACGAACACCGCTCAGCTGTACACCACGTGCCAGTGCACGGACTTGCAGCTATATGGATATTCGCCAAACCGCACCAGGATGATCGCCACTAGACCACAAGCGGAGATCGCCAAGCCCTCAATTCCCAGCGGAAAAACAAACTTGACCTTGAAATGCAGAACAAACAATTGATCTCCTAGTTCTCTCGCAGAAGTCCTCGCATGAACTCTGTTATGAAAGAACAAGCAATAACTTGTGTTCTATTCTTTTGCATAAACGTGGTCTGATTTACAATGGGGGTCTACCCCTCAATATATAGTTTCGGCCTAAGAACTATTCAGCACTAATTTTCCATGTGGTACTATTCACGCAAGACGTTCATCGCTCACGCAACGCTTTACCGTAACGCTGCCATCGCTCACGCCGCCATCGCTCACGGTGGCACTATTCATGGTCCGATTCATCGTTCATGCCGTGGGCTTGTGCTTCCTTCCTGGTTCCTCCACATGGGCTTTGTGTTTGACCGCTTGGGTCTTGAACCCTCGCTTGGTTGTATGGACATTGGCCCTCTTCTCCTTGGCCGAATAGGTCATAGATTAGCGTCGTGACCTCCTCATTTGATGGTCTTCCTTGGATGATGGCCCCATATCTTTGATCTCCGTCTATCGTTGAATCTTCAAACCTGAGCACAAGCAAAACACTATTTTTAGGTAGTATAAAATTCTCATGAAAATCAATGACATACTCATTAAGGAGCAAGTTCACCTGAGATTGTAGTTTCTTGGCACGTCCTCTTGTAATTGGCCCAGTCAGCAATTCGATGCGTATATTTGAAGGGCTACGGTAGGCTACACTAGCGTAAATTAATAAAAATTCTACCCAGAAACCAAGATCATGCGATTATAGATCACGGTCTTACCACTAGACGCCAAGAAAAGCGGAAATTGATGTAGCACGTCGGGAAGAGTAGTCGTACTAAGTTGATGCAAAGACGTCAGGCGAGTAGTCGTACTACTTCCTCGTCCTCGTCGCGGCGCCCCACGTCTGACTCCTCTCTTGCGGTTCGTCCAAACGCTACAGATCTGGCGCCTCAAAGGTATCCACACGCACGGAGGAAGCGACGCACGCCGGACTACTAGATCGCGCGAGCGACTAGGGCGTGGGAGGGTGGCGGCGTGGTTTGAGGATGTCACGAAAAACTCATCACCAATCTCAGGCGCCCTTGCCCTCCTTTTTATAGACGTCCTTACAATGGGCTTCTACTAATAGAGGCCCATTAGGACTTAATGCTTGATCTAATTTGGATCCAATCCAAATTAGGCTTGACCCCTAAGTGTGTGACCCTATAGGTTCACGTATGTTTAGACATGGCGAGTATACATACTTGGTCAATAGTTGGTAGCGACCTCTAGCAAGGCGTGCCAACTCCTAAACGTACACAAAGATCATATCGGACGAACCATCACAGCGTTATGTACATGCCAATCCCTTTGCCTCACGATATTCGGTCGAGCTCCAAGTGACCACTCTATCTCGATCCGTGATCGGAATCCCTTACTAAGTTAACTCTTAACCTTAAGTAGCATGGCCATGCATTTCGGATCCGATCACTCGAGGGCCCAGAGATATCTCTCTCGGTAGAGAGGGCAAATCCCATCTCGACCGACCATGCCTCGCAAAGATGCTTCATGACAAACCCGAAAGCTACCTTTATAACTACCCGATTTTGAGTAGCGTTTGATAGCCCCTAAGTAGGTCGATTCACATCTCAAGTACATGCGACAATCTCGGGTCTAAGGACAAAGGCGTACACATTGTGTAGAGAGAACCATAAGTATAATTGTTATGTCTCATGTTGGGTCGGTCCAACCCCATGTTCTAAACATGTGTCCACATTATTGGTTTGACATCTCCATGTCTATGACACATGAAACATGGTCATCAACCGATACATGTGCTAATCCATCATTCACGTGTGTCCTCACATGATCTCCGACTAGGGACAACTTTAGAATAACCATATAAGTAAAGAGTTTCACAAACAAGTCACATACTTGTTAATCAACACAAAGGCAATATTCAAGGAACATTTATTAAATCATGGATACAACGAAATATCATCATCTCTATGATTGCCTCTAGGGCATATCTCCAACAATATCTTGAGCATTAGGTGGAGGAGAAAAAGGTGTCATAGGGATGCCCTCATCAAGACCTCCCCTGTGTTGGTCTTGACCGTCGAGATCTCCTTTGATCTCCTCTTGACCGTCGAGATCTCCTTTGAGTTCATCCTGATCGTCAAGACCTCCTTTGGACCATCTTCTGTGGATCTCCTCCGTTGGATCCCTCTTCCATTGAAATCCCTCCGCCTGGACCTCCCTTCGTTTGGAACTGAGGGCCCAAACCTCCCCGTGGCTTAGATCTCCTTCCAGTCTAAGACCTCCCCGCGCGGCTCAGCTCCGCGCCTTCGTTTGGAACCGCCCCATTTGCATTGGACGGCCTGATCTTGTGGCACATTCGGCTAGTCCAAACGTCCCATCCTTTTTGAGACACCCGATCTGAATCAGACGGCTCTGTTTCACCGAGCCTTTCCCTTTGCCCTTTCTGACCTCCTTCTCTTCAGGACCCCCTTGTCCTCCCGACCCCTTGGTCTTTTCGTAAAGACCACCCTTGTGGGTCAAGACCTCCCTGTCTGCAGAACCTCTTTATCCTTTGGACCTCCTTGTCCCTTGGACCTCTTAGCCTTTTAGACCTCCTCAAAGATCTCCCTTGATCTCATAGGACCTCCCTGTCCAGCGGACCTCCTCTATGGTTTTTGCAAAAGACCACCCCTGCGGGTCACGACCTCCCCTTGGGCCGTGACCACTCCTCTTTGACCAGACTATTTTCCAAGTTGACTAGTTCCACTTGACAGTCTTGCTTACCCTCATCCTTATTCGCCACCTAAGCCTTTGTGCATTTAATGCCATTTGATCCGTATAAAATGCAGTCACTTACGTGGCCCTTTGTTATCTCTCCTTGTCTCCTCACCTCACAGCATATCTTGTCCTTTTGCCCTCTTCTTTCACCGGCTGGCCTTATCTTGTCCTGTTCTCTCTAGCCAGCTGGCCATACCTTGTCTTGTCCTTCAACTACCTTTGACCCATGTGTCGCTGAGTCTCAGTGACACTTTCCTCCTCTTTCTTCACCGGCTATCAATAGCCTAAGCAGTCCTTCCTCACCTTTGGCTACATCCAACTCTTTTGGCTCTTGCCTAGTTTTCTCCTAGCGTGGAGTTTCACCTAGAAGGCAATGGACCTCGCACCATCGCCTCCTCATCACCAAGAAGACCGCCGGAATTTGTGCCGCCACTTCACCGCCGAAGGGGTTCGCCGGAGTGCCGCGCCGCCCTCAACCGTTGCCACCATCTCTCGACCTCCTCGTCCTCTTTTACCTCCCTCTTGGTTTTGGTAAGTTCCCTCGTGCTTCGTTCTTTCTTCAATTCCTATGACCCCACTGTGTAGTTGTATCTTTCCCAGGACCTCCTCCTGAGGATATCCTCAGGACCTCCCTCGTCTTTTTGCAAAGATAACCCTCTCGGCCCCTTTACAAAGACGACCCTCTTGGATCCTTATCTGGACCTTTCCCTTTCAAAGACCTCCCATGACCTCCTCGGGACATCCCCCTCAGGACGTCCCTTGAGCCTCTCAGGACCTCCCTTCTGGTCTTTTGCAAAGCCACCTACTTTGATTTTTTGCAAAGACCACCCTCTCGGTCTTTGCTGGTCTCTTTGCAAAAGACCACCCACTTTGGTCTTTTGCAACAACCACCCTTGCCTGTGGACCTCCCCTTACCCGTAGGACCTCCTCCTGAGAGCCATTTTCCAGTTCTTCTAGTTCTGTTCTTTGCTATTTGGGTTTGTTTGGAGTTCATTTGGATCTTATTGGCTGTTATTTGATTTTGCTTTGCTTTGTCTCGTGTAGATTGCGACTCTTCGGGGAGTCCGAGTTCTCCCAATTAGTTCCTCAAGCTTTCGGATCAGGCAAGTTACGCTCTTAATCATATTGCACCCAGTATCTCAAATTATTTAAGTTCTATTTCAAGGATTATTACATGCTCATTTATGCTGAGTATTTCAATACCTGTTTTAAATTCATAGCTATGTCGAATCCTTTGTGTGGCCAATATTGATATTGATTCCACTCTGTTGTCACCCTAGTTAAAATCTGGTTGATGCAATAGTGTGAACCAGGATCTCTTGAAAATGTATGGTTAGTCATGCTTAGACCAAAATCTTGTTTTGGGAGTTTTACTGTCAAAAGACCAATGTTGTCTAAATGTTTTAATCCATGATATTGGGTTGTCGTGGTAATTTGCAAATATTTTCAAAGGAAATGGTAAAGGAAAAAATGGTTTGGACTTGGGCGAATTGGTTGCTTGGATGGTGCATGTTTATGAACGGGCTCAAGCTGGGTAGGCTTGAGGCCTAGGGTTTTGTGGTACTTGCCCAGGTCAGTTAAGGACCGGTCTTCGAGTGTATTTTGCCATGCCTCACCGTGCAACCACATGTTCTGTATGGGCAGAACCTGGCTGATTAATTTGCAAAGTTCCATCGTGGTCATTCCTGTTGGTGTAGTGGGTAGTCATGTTATGACCTATATTAGTCCCACTCAGCGCAAGAGGGGGCCCTGAACCTGCGGATGGATAGTCCAAAGGGGGCGAAACCTTAGCGAGGAGGGGCTGCGGTGGAATCATGCATTGTAAAGGCCTTGTCACGTACTCTAGACCTCTCACCAATGGAAGTGTGAGGTGGTATTGACGAATGCCAAATAAACTAGAGAATTCGTGTCATGTAAGTAAAGTTGTACACCTTTGCAGAGTGAAAATCTATTCGAATAGCCGAGTCCGAGGTCAAGGACATGCTGGCAAAGGTGCTCCTAGTTAGATGTTGGTTTTGTCTTCACAATGTTTTATTAAACTGTTTTGGATCTCTATCCAAATGGGTTTTGGGCGGGGAGCCTTGTGACAGGAGGTTATCCTTCACCACTTGTGATGAATGTTATCCAAACTGTAAAATTGATTTGAGAAAAATGAATTTTAGCTAATGTCTAACTGCCTTGGAACTTAGTACTTGTATTTGAAATAAACTTGGCTTTATGCAAATCAACCATATTAAGCCTTCCTTTGAGATATCCATTTATGCATGTCATTTTGTTATTTGACGGGTGTAACTTGCGAGCACAGTTGTTATGCTCACTCTTGCTTGATTATGCTTTTGAGCAGGGAAAGAAAGCTTGAGGTGAGCTGCGCAGTGGACCAAGAGGTCTTGGCCGACTAGGATACGCCCTCCAGCCAATTGCTTGTGGTGTATCGGGTGGCCTATATGTGTATCTTTCATTGTGTCTTGGTTGCCGGCTTGTAAGCCTCCCTTGTAAACAACTTTATTGATATTAATAAAGTTCTCGTTGTTGTATATTACCACTTTTGTATGCTATGAAGAGCTAGCTATTGATCCTTGAGACTAGCTCGGTTCACACTGAGGACTTGGAACCTCACCAGGCCCCACGACCTCCTCAGGCTTGGTCTCTCGACCTCCCCTGAGCTAGGTCGTGGTACTTGGGGACATCCCGTGCCTCACGCCCACCTTCGAACCCTCAGGTCTGGTCTCCAGACCTCCAGGTGGTCCTACTGGACCTCTTGGGTGGTCTTGGAGGTTCCCTCGTGTGGTCCTGCTGGACTTCCTGGGAGGTCCTCCGGGAGATCCTGGAGGACCTCTCGGGTGGCCTCGGGTTGGAGCGTTACATTTTCAGCAGGCCCAGGGTTGTGATTATGATGAGACATTTGCTCATGTGGCTCATATGACTACTATTTAGAACTTGGTTGCAGTTGCTGCGATTCATTCCTGGACTATATCACAAATGGATGTTAAGAATACTTTCCTTCATGGTGTTCTCCGTGAGGAGGTATACATGCAACCTCCTCCTGGTGTGGAGGATCCACCAGGGTATGTCCGTTGACTTCATCGTGCACTTTATGGTCTCAAGCAGTCCCCTCGTGCTTGGTTTGAGTGATTTAGTTATGTGATTTGTATTGCTGATTTCAGTCCTAGTGACAGTGATCCTGCTTTGTTCATTCACACACCTGAGCCGTAGACGTCCTCTTCTCTTGCTATATGTGGATGACACGATAATTATACGGGATGATATGGAGTATAATGCCCTTGTGAAATAGACACTCGGTGAGCAGTTTATGATGTCTGATTTGGAGGCACCAAGCTATTCCCATTGGATTGAGGTCACCTCCACAACTACTAGTTATTATCTTTGTCAGCATCGTTATATTGAGGATCTGATTGCTCGATCAGGTCTCACTGATACTAGGGCAGCCACTACTCCCATGGAGTTGCATGTCCAGCTTCGTTCCATAGATGGTACTCCTCTTGATGATCCCTCACGGTATCATCATATTGTTGGCAGTCTCGTCTATCTCACTATCACCAGGTCAGATATTGCTCATGTTGTTCACAGTTTAGCCAGTTTGTCAGTGCTCCTACCTCACTTCGTTATGGCTGTCGACGATCTAATCGCCGATCTTATGAAAATAGAAGGAGGAAAATGACGTAGAGTATCTTCAAGAGAATGGAAATTTGCTCTTTATTTATATGGCGGGTTTACAAGACGACTAGGGACTATCTCCTATTACATTGAATGTATCTTGAATACTCTTTGCTTGACCACGTGTTGCCTTACATTGTTTCTTTATTGCGTATATGTCCTCCTCGTCTTGCGCTTCACCATTTAAATAACTCCGAAGAGGCGGCGATTACCCCGGAGAAGCGCCCACGATGAATGTTACAATTGGTCGGAGGTTCAAGGTAGTTAACAATGTGCTAACTGCCTTGCGGTTAAGTATTTATGAGACATTTAACCGCAAGGTGGTTTATCGTCAAAGTCTTGTATGTCATCGTAAGTTATGGAACGTTTAGCACGTGTTCCATTCATCATACGGTTATTGGTACCTGTTCATAGCATTTCCGAGCAGCCACCTGGTCGGAACCTAGTCCGACCAGGATAACCATCGTGTAACCTCTGGAATCCTTATGACCAGTGAGGTCGTTAGCCTTAGGGGTTACGACCATGAAGACGTATGGTCTTTTTATGTATTTAAATTAATACATAGAGGTTTTAATCCTCGTCAATGGTCAACTTATTCGTGTGTTGCACTACTTGAGGGGGTACTACAACTCACCGTCTATTCTATTCATCTTCGAGTCAACTTCAGTTCCATGCTTACACTGACTCTAATTGGGCTAGTGATCCTGTTGATCAGCGGTTTGTCACTAGCTATTGCATGTTTCTTGGGTCATCTCTTGTTGCATGGAATTCTAAGAAACATACTGCGGTCCCCTCGTTCTCGTGCTAAGGCTGAGTTTCGTGCTCTTGCCACTACTGCATAGATTATCTAGCTGCATTGGTTGTTGGCTGCTCTTAGTGTTCCTTGTGATGCTCCTACACCTCTCGTGTGTGAAAACACTAGAGCCATTCAGATAGCCAATGATTATGTGAAGCATGACCTGACCAATCATATTGGTGTTGATGCCTCATTCGCATGCATATTGTCAGGGCAACACCATTCTCCTTTAGTATGTGCCTTCAGAACTCCAGGTAGCAGATTTTTTCACCAAGGCACAGACTCGCGAGCATCATTGTCTTCATCTACTCAAACTCAATGTTTTTTATCCACCTTGAGTTTGAAGGGGGTGTTAATGTGTATATCCTTGTAATATAGAGTTACTAGTCTATTGTATATAACATGCCCATATGGCCTATGCATGGGTGTGTATATAACCCTTCATAATCAATAGAGAAGGTTAAGGTGTCCTTGGTAGGGTCTCTATAGACACTGATATGCATTGTACGGGTTGTAAAGCTTGGCAAGCAACTATAACTCACATATGCTAGGTCGAGTTGTCCTTTTGATCTTATTCATTCTAATGTCTGGGGATCAGCTCTTTTTGCTTCTAAGGGTGGTTATCGTTACTATGTCGTTTTCATTGATGACCATTCTCATTATACATGGATCTATTTCATGAGACATCTCTATCGGTTATTGTCTATTTATCGGTCCTTTACTCGCATGATTCATTCTCAGTTTTCCACTGCTATTCATGTTTTCCGTTCTGACTCTAGTGGTGAGTTCATCAGTGGCTTGTCAAACGGGTATGACATGGTGGCCGGGGACAAAGGAAGCCAGCTTTGGGGGGGGGGGGGAGGGTGGGCAGAAGTAGAGGATAGCTATTGCAAGAACTATACTGAAGAGGCCCGTAATACTACTACTAGATGAGGCGACAAGCGCCCTTGATGGTGAATCTGAGAGGGTGGTGATGAGTTCCCTGGGTGCAAAGGGGTGGAAAAACAAAGGTGAGCTATTAGGAAAGATCGCAAGTATCACAATTGCACACACGCTGTCCACAATCACAAACGCAGATATGATCATCGTGATGGACAAAGGTGAGGTGACCGAGATGGGCAGCCATGCAACATTGGTCTCGGCGAGCAATGGTGTTTACCTGACACTATACCAAATGCAAACTAAAGGGGTAAAAGACTGATATCACAGTCTTCAGATAGGAATGCATCAAAAGATAAAAGAAAAATGTGGCATCACAGACAAGCATTTGATGTCAATTGAAAAAAAATGTAGAGACAAAGTTTGACAGTTTAGCTTTTCTGGAATAAGTTGATTTTTACAGAGAGGATGGAGGCTATCATATGTGGAAAGTTGTTAGCTAAAAATAACATCCAAATTCCTATAAACGATTTGGGTCTTTAGTTCGCAAGGTACCACATTCACTTCACGTTGTCGATAACTACAAGTTTGATAGCCAAATTTTCAATCCTAGGTGCTCACATTCCTTTTTTATATGAATAGAAAAGCCCTTAGAACTCCTTCAAAATATAAACCCCCAATCTTCCAACGAAATCTCGATTCTTGGCATACATGGCTCAGGAAAATAGAATAGAAGCAAACACATTTTGCTTATTTACTACATTTCTAAATCCAGATATTTTAAACGAAAAAGAACCCATTTGGTCACTCAATAATGTAACTAGCCAATGGAAAGATGGCCAATCATACGATTTGACGAGGATTAAAACCTCTATGTATTAACTTAAATACATAAAAAGACCATACGTCTTCATGGTCGTAACCCCTAAGGCTAACGACCTCACTGGTCGTAAGGATTCCAGAGGTTACACGATGGGTACCCTGGTCGGACTAGGTTTGACCAGGTGGCTGCTCAGAAATGCTATGAACAGGTACCATTAACCGTATAATGAATGGAACACGTGCTAAACGTTCCATAACTTACGATGACATACAAAACTTTGACGATAAACCACCTTGCGGTTAAATGTCTCACAAATACTTAACCGCAAGACAGTTAGCACATTGTTAACTACCTTAAACCTCCGACCAGTTGTAGCGCTTCATCAGGGCGTCTTTCCCGGGTAGTAACTCATCGCCGGGAGTTATTTAATGGTGAAGCGCAGAAGACAAGGGAAAAGGAGACACATAATAGCGAACAACAGAAGACAACACAGAAGCCGAAGCAGTAGTATTCAATACATTCAGTGTAATTGGAGATAGTCCCTAGTGAAGTCTTGTAAACCCAGTTCATATAAATAAAGAGCAGCCCCCATTCTCTTCCAGGATACTCTACGTCATTTTCCTCCTTTTATTTTCATAAGATCGGCGATTCGATCGTCGACAGCTGGCGCTGTCCGTCGGGAAGAAGACGTAAGTTTCTTGAAGAAACTTTTCGCTCACACAAATTCTCACCCAAGTTCCGGCAATCGTTAATGCGAATATGCCCGGAGTCTGGGATGAGGAGAATTGGTTCAACTTGGCGGACTATGAAAACCTCGACATGGAAGGATGCATTCGTGCCATGGAGAAAATGACAGATCATCCTCATCTTCCTCCTCGCCCGGCTTCTTGCGTCGCCGACGATAGCGAGATCGGCCGGATGGGCGAGGATGAACCACCGATTCTACGGTGGCGCATCGAAGAACCGACCATTCCGTCGATTCGGAATGTCGGGGATCTCTTCAAGCGACCTTCCGGCCAAGCAAAGCAGTGAAGAAATTTTAGCATCTTCACCGAAAATCGCTATACCCTCGATGAAATCATGGTGAAAGATACTCTCCTACGGCACGGCAATTCCGAGTCAACCGACATCTGATAGCGGTGTCGATGAAGCCTCCATCGGTCATAGACCCGTGGGGATAATCACGCTTCGAGATACGATCGGCGATCGCCGAATCGGTGAGAGACCTCGAGAGGTGCTCATCTCCCACCACTCTCCGTCGTGGAAAGTTCTAGCGAAAGCGATAAGCTCTCCATTAGTTACGATGGAAGTTCATCGGAAGATCATTTATTGCGAGCACGAGGTCAAGCGATCGGAGATGAAAATCAAGATGCCTGCGGTCCTACACTCTCGCCACGCCATCACGTGTTATTAGAGATGATCCGAGCCGTCGAGCACCAACTTCGAGGCCACAGGCGATCGCGTCCATCGGCTAATTAGCCAAGACCGCCCCACCTAGAATAGTTGATAGGGCAGATCAAATCCGAGGATCGGGGGAAGGTTCAGGTCTGCGTATACCTACGACCAGTCTGAACCACCCGAGACCTTCGGTAACTGCACAAAACTTGCGACTTGTTCAAGATATATTAAATAATTCTGATCCTGCTTTAGCGAGAACTCGAGTTTTGTGCGACTTGTAGGTCAAGTATCCGAAATTCTCCAACAGCCCATGCAGTGCACTGAAGCATATCGGGAACAAAGGGTTTGAGGAGTCAAACTATGACTTCATCTCACCGTTCCTCCTCGGCGAGGGACTGACATGGTCATACTCGAGAACGATCAATACCAAGGCCTCCTCGGCGATTCGACCAAGGAGTCATGAGGGAGAAGGTTATTTCAAGAAGCCACTCTCCCATCATGTCGAGAAGAACCATCGCTTGGACTCGACGATCTTAGGCATCGTCTCGAATCAAATAAGCGATCGGAGACATCATACCAATGTCCACGACCGGATCGGACACCGGAGTTCAGCGTTCCAATCTTAGGAACCGGTCTCCGACCGACATAATCCGGCACCTTCGAGAAGGCGTCATGAATCAATCACAGTTGTCGGGCCTTCTCTGCGGGGCTCCAAGTCGTGCGTTAGCCTAAGGTTCCGACCAAGCCAATTTGGACAAGTTTAATGGAACTCAAAATCCGTTGGAATTTCTCCAAATCTATACCACCGCCATCGAGGGCTGCTGGAGGCGATGAAAATGTGATGGCCAACTATCTACCCACCGTGCTCAAAGGGTCTGCCCGGTCGTAGTTATTGAACCAACCGGTCGGAACGATCTATACTTGGGAGCAACTCTGTGACCTTCCGATTGCAAATTTCGAGTGCGTACGACGATGCATACGAAAGGAGGATCTCTCCACGAATCCAAGAGGCTCTAATGAGACTCTCGTCAATACATCAAGAGGTTTTGCCAGTTCGCAATTCTATTCCCGAGGTCGCAGAATCCTCTCGTTATTGAGCCTTCAAAAGCAGTGCGAGGAATCGACGGTTTCAGAGGACACAAACAATGAACCCCCAAGAACAACCGTTGAGCTTTTTGATATGGCCGACAAGTATGCCACCGCTAAGCGAAGCAATCGAGTGGTCTGAAGCCATTGATCGGAAAGACAAGATTCCTCGGCCCACTGGACAAACCGGACAAAAAGAACAAGAAGTCTCTCAAGAAGAAGAAGAACCGCAGATCCGGCGACAAGGAGGTTCTAGCCATTCTGATAAATTCATGAAGGGCAAAAGGACTACACCGGTCGGGGCAAGACAAAAGCTCGGATCAAGGATTCGAGAAAAAAGAAGAAGTGGTGTCCACTTCACCGTGCAGACGAGGGCATGATCTACGCTTTGTCGAGTTTAGCAAAAAAGCGGAAGATTATTATGTAGGTGAAGGACCATTTCCGCAATACGAACCCGGGAAGCGAGCTCCAAAAGGATAAGGATGGCGGCGAAGAGATGGAGTACCGGGATCCCCAACATCTGATCAACATGATTTTTGCGGGATCTTGTTCATACGAATCCAAGCGTGATCTGAAAGCCGTGGGCGGAGGTCAACCTCGTCGAATCTCCGAACACTATCAAGCAATCGAAGTGGTCGGACATTGCAATTTCTTCAAAGAAGGACGATCGCCCCATTCCTTCGACTTCGACCGGTAGGTTCCCTCTTGTTGTCGAACCAACCATTAATAATTGTAGGGTTAATCGAGTCTTGGTAGATGGAGGTAGTTCTTTGAATATATTATTTTAGGGAGCTTTAGAAGAAATCACGGTCCCCATGTCAAAGGTGAAACCAAAGTGAAATATGCTTTTTATGGCATAGTTCTGGCTCCACCGCTAAACCGATAGGACAAGTTTTCTTCTGGGTTACGTTCGAAGGCGATAACTTTCGAGCGGAAAAAATTCGTTTGATGTGGTAAACTTTGAATCCGATACTGGCAGGATTCTTGGTCGGCCGGCGTTAGCAAAATTCTTGATAGCCACACATTACGGTTATCAAAGTTTGAAAATACCAGGGCGAAAGGAGTCATCACTATTAGGGTGATCGTAAAATGGCTTATGCATGTGATCGAAAATCCTTAGAACTGGTCGATGAACTCCCGACCGGAGAGGCTAATTCATCTGCCATGCAGGCCAAGCACACAAGACCGAAGATGACACCAAAACTCTCCGACCAGACAAAATAGGTATCCCTCGACAAAGGCGCTTCTCCAGACAGTGCCAAGTCGTTACCTGGACCAGAAGATCCTGGCCCACCTGCTCGCAAAGTTCTGGTCGGGGCAAGGCTCGATCTTAAATAGGAAGAGTCGCTCGTCTCCTTCCTCCGAGCAAATCAGGACGTATTCGCCTGGCAGGCGTCCGATATGCCCGGAGTCCCCCGGGAGGTGATCAAGCACAGGCTAGCTCTCTAGCCTGATAAAAAACCTATCAAGTAGAAGCTGCGGCGTTTTGCACCTAATCGGAAGGAGGCAATCAAGTTAGAGATTGACAAGCTTCTCAAAGCTGGATTCATTCGTGAAGTCAACCACCCTCAGTGGCTCGCCAACCCTGTAATGGTTAGGAAGAATAATGGGAAATGGCGAATGTGTATCGACTTTACAGATCTTAATAAAGCTTGTCAGAAGGGCGATTTTCCCCTGCGGCATTGATCAACTGGTAGATTCTACCTCGGGTGTGAATTACTAAGTTTTTAGATCGTATTCGTGGTACCACCAGTTAGTATGTGTAAAGAGGATGAGGAGAAAACTTCCTTCATCACTTCATGTGGCACTTCTTGTTATGTTAAGATGCCATTTGGTCTCAAAAGCTGGTGCAACTTTTCAAAGGTTGATGCAAAAAACCTTTAGCTCGCAAATAGGTCGAATTTAGAAGCTTACGTTGATGATCCGTCGTAAAGACCACCAGCGCTAGCAACCACATCTCGACTTACAAGAAACTTTCGACAACTCCGAGAAGGCATAACCTCAAGTTGAATCAGGAAAAGTGTGTGTTGGAGTTTCTGTTGGAAAATTGCTTGGTTTCCTAGTCTCGGCAAGAGGTATCGGGCGAATCCAAGAAAGATAGCGACCATCGACGGATCGACCTTCGACCACGAAGAAGGAAGTCCAAAAACTAACCGGCTGTATGGCAGCGCTAAGTCGTTTCATAGCAAGGTTAGGAGAAAAAGGGTTACATTTCTTTAAACTTCTCCAGAAACATGGGAGTTTTGAATGGACTAAAGAGGCAAACGATGCCTTTGAAGAACTTAAAAAGTACCTTACAAGTGCCCCGGTTCTAGTCTCTCCAAGACCGGGAGAAACACTGCTAATGTACGTGGCAGCAACTCCACAAATAGTGAGCTGTGTACTGGTCGTGGAAAGGAATAACATCCAACGACTAGTTTATTACGTAAGCGAGGTCTTACATGGACCAAAGGAAAGATACCCACAGGTACAAAAGTTACTCTATGGTCTCCTTATGTCTTCAAGGAAGCTAAGGCATTACTTCGAGAGCCCACAAAGTGGTCGCATCGACGGATATCCCTTGGTCAAGTCCTTGAAACGAGCAATCATCAGGACGAGTAGCAAAATGGACGGTTGAACTAGGGCGTTCGACCTCCATTTCATTTCACGAACAGCGATAAAGTCGAGCGATGGCGAAATTCATTGCGAATGGACAAACCCGAACCCACCCAAGGGCCGTGTATGAACACCACGAGGAGTGGACAATGTACTTTGGCGGTTCTTTGATGTTAAAAGGGTCTGGGTGGAGTGATCTGATATCCCCTTGGCGAACACATCAAGCACGCCATCGATTAAATTTTCTTGCCACAAATAATATGGCGAATATGAAGGTTCTTGGCGCAGACTTGACGACTCGTTCGCCGAGATTCGCATGATTACTCTTGAAAGGCGATTCTCAAGCGGTAGCGAATCAAGTAGGGAAAGAGTATCAATGCTCAAGTACCAAGATGTCATCTTATCTAGCGGAATACGAAAACTCGAAAAATACTTCTTGGTTTTCGGATCCAACATATTCTCGAAAGGAAAACTTTCTCGCGCGAACCGGTTAGCGCGGATGGCCTCCACGAGGTCAACCGTCCCGCCCGGAGTTTTTCTCGATCAACTCGATTCACCCTCGGTAGTCGAGCCTTCCGAGAACATACATGATTCTTTACAGGTCGAACAAACCGATCAAAAGAACATGGATGCTCCACAGGTCGTTGACGGTTGGCACTGTCACGATCAAGGTAGAGATTGGATGACATCGATCTACAATTATCTTCAGCATGACATAATTCCAGAAGATGATGTAGAGGCTGATCGTATAGCACGAAAAGCCAAATCATACACTCTAATCGAACGTACCTTGTACAAACGAGGATCTCATGGAGTGTTGATGAGATGCATATCTCAAACGGATGGTATTAAGTTGCTAACCGAAATCCACGAAGGAGTCTGTGGAGCACATCATTCCTCTGTAACTCGGTCGGTAAAGCCTTGAGCAAGGATACTCTTGCCAATCGTGCACTTCATGATGCAAAAGAACTTGTGACGAAGCGCGTACAATGTCGGTTTCATAGCGGAACAAGTACATCACCAAGCACAAGCCTTACAAACGATTCCTCTTTCTTGGCCTTTTGCAACTTTGGGATTGGACATTCGGGACCTTTCCCAAGAGCACCGGGGCCAATTCCTTTTCGTCATGATTGACACGTTTACAAAATGGATCGAGGTCGAGCGGTTGTTAAAATAACAACAGAGGCCGCTAAGAGATTCCTAATGAAAAATGTGATCACACGACTTGGTGTACCTAGTCGTATAATCACAGATAATGGCACCCAGTTTACTAGCAGTCAATTTCAAGAATTTTGCGATGAACTTGGTGTAAAAGTTCATTTGCTTATATCGCTCATCCGCAGAACAGCGGAGCGATTGAGCGAGCCAATGGTATCATTATGCAAGGGATCAAACGCCGAGTATTCGACCGATTAATCAAGCGATTCAGAGCTTGGGTTCAAGAACTCCGTCGTATTATGGTGTAACAGCCCAAAGTTCTGTTACCAATTTAAATTAATTAAAGTTATCAATTTATTGGATTTTCTGAATTTGAAAGAGTTTGGTTGCTTTATTCAATTTACGAAGCTTTAAAAGTCAAAATTAAAATTTTATTTAAGCTTTTGAAGTTTTTGATTTAAGATGAAAAATGAAAAGTAAATTAATTTCTAGAATTTTCTGAAATTTTAAAAGTTTTTCCTTAATTATTTTAAAGCCAAATAAATTATGTGCAAAAATAAAAGCCAACTTTAAGTTGGAATTATTTTATTAAGTTCAAAATAATTCTATGAATTTGTGAGAATTTTTAGACCCTATTTGCTATGTTCTAAAAATATTTGATCTAATGCTTAATCCTTATTTGAAAAAAATAAAAATAAAAATAAAAAGTATTTTCTTCCACGTGAAATTTGGTTCCTCGGGTCACCCCTCCCCAAATTGTTTCAAGGCAAAGCACGCTTAACATGCAACAACTTAGCATGCATGGTCGCCAACTTCCTCTTCCTTTTTCAATTAATATTGTACTCTCTTTATTCCTTTTATTCATTGTTTGTTTCTCTCTCTTATCCATCTTTCTCACGAGCACTTCTTCTCATTATTTTTTCCAAACCGAAAATGACCATGAGTGTATGACCAATCTACATGGCCGACGCCCACATCTCCGGCCACCACCACCGCATGCGCCCCGCCACCACAGTGCCGCCCTCCTCTCCCCTCTCCCGGCGCCCTAGCCCCACCATCTTTGCAGAAGCCAGAGCTTCAACTCCATTAATGGTGCCGGTGGTTTTCTCCCATTCTCCCCATTCAATGCGTTAAATTGGAATCCGTCTCGAGGCGAACGCGTGCGATTAACGCCACGCACGCCGTCAAAGCACCTTCAATTGGACGTTTCATCCACTACATGCGGTTAATTAAGCCATTTTCTTTTCGTTCTTTAAGTGCTGAACGGCCGCCCCACGATCTCCCTCTCCGGCCCTCTCCGCCCCTATAAAGGGAGCACGAGGTGCCCTCCTCTCACTCATCCCATCCCCACCACTCACTCCTCCTCTCTCGCTCTCACCTCGGAATCGGCATTTCTTCGTCGTCGACCGAGCTCCTTCCGCTGCCTCTAGCGCTCTCTCAGTGGAGCCCGGCACCATCGACCACACCACTAGCTTCGCCTCGGCGTGGTCTACACCGTGCTCCTCGCCTTCGCCGGAGCATCGCCAGAGCACCGTCGCCACTGCGGAGCCACGCTTGCGCGCCAAGCGTCGTTGTCCTCGCCTCCGGCCATCCGTGCATGTTCCTCCACAACCGAGGTGAGCACCGGCATCCCGTCATCCTCTCTCCATTCCACCCCTCGCCGGCCGTCGGGCAGCGTGGTTAAATCGGCAACATCATTATCTAAACCATAGACTAAAGCTTCTTCCTTTGCGAATTGCGTCGCCCGTCGAGCTAGCGCCGCCACGTTGTCTCCACCAGTTGCACGCGATGTCGCGTTCTCGTGATGCTCTCCTCCTCACCGTCACCATCGCCGAACACCACCCTCCATGGCCGCCATTTCTTTTTCCATGCCTCTGTTTACTGCCGAAGTGTTGATGAAGATGAACGATAACATATTTGTTAGTCATCGTGGTACTTTGTACATGTCCATTTATTCCTTCCAAAATTTTGTTCTCTCACATGCAAACTCCAAATCCGATAATTCTTTCTCTTAAATTCGTCTAAATTCATCTACTATTTTTAGTATTTATTTCATAATTTTTAGATTTAATTTAATTTACATTAATTATTTGGTCCATTTTGCGTCGTTCTTGCCGTCGGTCAGCAACCGCGGTCGCTTTCCACCCCAACCGAGGCGGCGTTGCGTTCCATGGTTCCCTCTTCAAATCGCCGCAAACCTCATCCTCTAACTCCTCTCCGTTTGCCCGCAACGCCGTCATCCGCCCACCGTCCGCCGAAGATTTTCTCTGTCAGACTGCGTCGCCATCGAATGTTATCTGTCCGAGCCATCAACACTTTTGAGTTTGCCTCGACATATCGTACTTCCGTCACCATCACCTTGGTCATAAAACTCTTTCTTTGTTTCCAGTTATCCGAAACCATAATTTCCGATGAATAGTATAATTTTCGGAATTATATTATTTCATGTGACATTCAACCTTCCGGAATTTCGTTCTCCCTCATACGAACTCCGATTGCATCGATTCAACTTCCTAAATTCATATAAAATCGATACCCTCCTAGCAGTATTTATGTTATAATTTTTGGATTTTATTTGGATTTTAATTGAATATTATTTGAAGTCGGATCGTTTACGCGTATAGATTTCGACGACTTCGGACGACCGGATTTCAACGCCGTTTGAGAATAATCCATTAAGCAAGGCAAGTTACATTCTTGACCATATTTGCACCCAGTATTTAAAATTATTTAAATTCTGTTTTAAATTATTATTGCATGCATATTTATATTCAAGTAATTTAAATTCTGTTTTAAGCTTTATAGTTATTCCCAATGCCTTTGTATGTCCAATTATTGCCAAGAGAGGTGGTATGGAGACTATTATCGAATGCATATATATTTTGGAGTTTGGATAATAAAGAAGATTGTGAATGGATGTGTGAAGATAGAGGAAAATTGTTAATAGATAATGAATGATTCTGAAATAGGTGATTATTGGTATTGGTTTATGGAAATAGATTATTATTAAGGATCGGATTGTGGTATTATTAGAGTTATATGATTGTTGGATATTAGATGTCAATCATAGATATAGATTATCATTGGATTATTGGATATTGGAATGAATGATGTTGGATTATTAGAAATACATGATTATTATGGTTGTATTGTAGAAATAAATATTGGATACCGGATTTTAGAGGTAGATTGTTGTTGATGTTGGATTAATAAAGATTGGATGATAGATAGATACTATAGTCAAATCTTGAATTGTTGATATTAGATTCTAGAAATAGATTGTCATTGGATATCGATTATCTAAAATTTGATTATAGGATTACATAGTTATTGGATTGATAGATATCGGATTATAAAATTTGAGTATAGTTAAATATTTGGATCAATTGAAGTTGGATCATAGAAATAGACTTCTACGGTGTAGATTGGACTAATGGATTTTGAATTGCTGAAGGTTGGGTTATCAAAATGCTGATGGATTACATACTGATCTCGTTCTTGACAAGTCTTGGACATTTAACCCTCACCCTAGATAAAATCTAGTTGATACAATAGTATGAACTAGAATATTTTGAGAAAGATTATGCTTAGCAATGCTTAGACCCAAAAATGTTTGATTTGGGAAACTTTCAGCCAAAAATCAAATATTGTTTAAGAATCTATGGCATTGGTTTGTCATGGAAGTTTTGTCGTAAATGAATTTGAGAAAAATAAAATAAAATTATGGTTTGTACTTGGGCGAAATGGTTGTTTGGATGGTGCATGTTAATACACGGGATCAAGTCATTTCCATGATCGAGGCCCATGGGTTTTGTGGAAAGTCGCCCAAGTCAGTTGAGGACCGGCCTCTGAGCGTTCCTTTGCTATGCCTATAATGGGCTATGCCATATCGTGCAACCACATGTCCTGAGTATGGGTAGGGACTGGTGATTAATTTGCAAAGTGCCATCGCGGTCGATCCATGGATTGTGTGGGTCCATCTCGGATGGTGGTCATATTATGACCTCGTTAGTCCCACTGGCGTAAGAGGGGGCCCCTACAAACTCTGCGGATTTCTATCCAAGGAGGGATGCGAAACCTTAACGGGGGTGGACTGCGGTGGGATGGCGCATTGTAAAGGCTTTGTCATGTGCTCTAGATCGCTACCTAAGGTAGTGGCGGTGGCATAGATATATCTTAGAACAAACTAGAGAAGTCATGTCATGTGGGTAAAGTGTACAACCTCTGCGAGTGTAAAACTATCCGAATAGCGCGTCATGATCATGGACATGCTAGCAAAGCCACTCAAAGTTAGACTTGGAATTTGATTTCAAAAGACTTTGTCAACTGGTTTATCAAATGGGAATTTGGCGGGAAGCCTTGTGATAGGAGGGTATCCTTCACCATTCATGTGTGAATGTTATCGACTATAAAATTGATTTATAAAATGAATTTTAGTTATAGAATAAGCGCTTTGGAACTTAGTACAAGTATTTACGAAAATGTTGTTTTTATGCAAATTCAACCATATTAAGCTTTCCTTTGAGATATCCATATATGCATGTCATTACATTACTTGACGGTGTAACTTGCGAGCACAGTAGTTGTGCTCATTCTTGCTTAATGCAAATAATTTCAGAGGAGAAGGACTTTGCCACGGTGTGGATCTCGACGACTAGGCCGCTTCGGTCGATTGCTGTGGCAAATTAACTGGACTCTACTACATCTTCGTCTTCCGTTGTGTTTATTTTATTGTTGGCCTTTAAGCCTCCTTTGTAATCAACTCTGTTGTTATTTATTAATAAAGTTGTGATATGATTTTGTTACCATATTTGTTTACTGTGTGGACTAGCTCTTGATCATGGGACTAGTTGAGAAATACCTGAGAGGATTTGGGAGTGTTAATCCGGGTCTTACAAAGTGGTATCAGAGCCATATCGACTGTAGGTCGTGACCTAGTTAGAATGGCCGTTAGTTGAAAAGTTCAAAACTTATTTTATATTACAAGAAAAATAATTTGTTCTCTCCTCATCTTGGTCATCTATCTATAGCTTCCTTATAGCAATTCTTTCTTACCTAATTCTCTCTACACCGTTTTATAATGTTAAATGGATCCTCTTGCCCTTATCAATTTCTATAGTTGGTCAACACGTTCTTAACCCTTACGTTGAAGACTGCAATACATGAAGCTTTCAAGAGGGCATCGTCATCAAGGATCATCGAAGACCGTGAATCGAAGATCGTTTTGTCACCAAACCATATAGTCTCGGTTGCCAAGACTCATTACGTGTATTGAGTCGTTTCATCATATTTTGATTTTCAATCGATAGAACGTTGTTAAAGCTAATAAGTTTTCTTGAAGCTTTTGAGTTGGTTCTTTTGTTTGGGAGTCTTTGTTTCGCTCTATCCCTTAGTCATTCTTATTTGTCTCTTCCTATCCTTTGTCCCTTCCTAAAAACTCGGAATAACCAGCGGATGGTAAACACTAAATGCGCCGAAGTAGAAACTCTTGAATTTGAACAGTTCTTCATCACCTGAGTTCAACTAATGCAACGATTGATACAACAAATGAACAACAACAATGCTTTCACGACCCTTTGCTCCTACAACACAAGAACGACGTTACTGCACCAAGTGTTCCAAGAGGAAGATGGTGGATCAAGGGCAACATGAGGCAAGAAACTTCAAGACCCGTGTGATTCAATCTCAACCCAACCATGTACCAACAACGACCGCACCCAAGACTCCAGGATCAGCACCACGTCCACCGATGCAGACGTTCCGCAACATCAACGGTGGCCAATCTCAGCAAAACAAGACTTCAAGGGCAGGAATACAATGCTTCAATTGTCGGGATATGGGACATTATGCCAATAAATGTCCAAAGAAGAAGCGGCGACTAATCCATCCAACTCGAAGTTCCAAAAGTCAACTCTCGCAAGCAAGCAGAAGCCGTCGAATGCGGAAGAGGGCGTCGAACAACATCACACAGTTCGGGCCGCCTAATGAGAAATGAGAATGCAAGCGGCGACAACTCCATTTGAAAACCTTGTATTCCTAGCTTTCTTTCTAGCCACTCCGAATCTCGGGGACGAGATTCCTTTTAAGGGGGGTAGTTTTGTAATGACCCAAAGTTACATTACCAATTTAAATTAATTAAAGTTATCAATTTATTGGATTTTACGAATTTGAAAGAGTTTGATTGCTTTATTCGAATTTCTGAAGCTTTAAAAGTCAAAATTAAAATTTTATTTAAGCTTTTGAAGTTTTTGATTTAAGATGAAAAATGAAAAGTAAATTAATTTCTAGAATTTTCTAAAATTTTAAAAGCTTTTCCTTAATTATTTTAAAGCCAAATAAATTATGTGCAAAAATAAAAGCCAACTTTAAGTTGGAATTATTTTTATTAAGTTCAAAATAATTCTATGAATTTTTGAGAATTTTTAGACCCTATTTGCTATGTTCTAAAAATATTTGATCTAATGCTTAATCCTTATTTCGAAAATAATAAAAAATAAAAATAAAAGTATTTTCTTCCACGTGGGTTGGTTCCCCAGGTCACCCTCCCCAAATTGTTTCAAGGCAAAGCACGCTTAACATGCAACAACTTAGCATGCATGGTCGCCAACTTCCTCTTCCTTTTTCAATTAATATTGTACTCTCTTTATTCCTTTTATTCATTGTTTGTTTCTCTCTCTTGTCCATCTTTCTCACGAGCACTTCTTCTCTGTTATTTCTTCCAAACCAAAGCTTGACCATGAGTGTATGACCAATCTACATGGCCGACGCCCACATCTCGGCCACCACCACGGCCGCCGCGCCCTCGCCACCAGTGCCGCCCTCCTCTCCTCTCTCGTGGCCGCCCTAGCCCCACCATCGCCAAGAATCGAGCTTCAACTCCATTAATGGTGCGGTGGTTTTCTCCCCATTCTCCCCATTCAATGCGTTAAATTGGAATCCGTGCGAGGCGGGCGTGCGCGTAACGTCACGCACGTCGCGGCACCTTCAATTGGGCGTTTCATCCACTACATGCGGTTAATTAAGCCATTTTCTTTTTCGTTCTTTAAGTGCTGCGAACGGCCGTCCCACGATCTCCTCTCCGGCCCTCTCGCCCCTATAAAAGGGAGCACGAGGTGCCCTCCTCTCACTCATCCCATCCCCACCACTCACTCCTCCTCTCTCGCTCTCACCTCATGGGAATCGGTATTTCTTCGTCGTGACCGAGCTCCCTTCCATTGCCTCTAGCGCTCTCTACGGTGGAGCCCCGGCACCATCGACCACACCACCCTTGAGCAGATTGTTAAGATCCTCAAGAAGTTGACCAAAATAGTTCATTTTCTCTATTGGATCTCTTAAGGTAGGCAGTCTTGATCCTGATCTCATATCAAAGATCATCTTGTTCAAAAATATAGTATTTTCATCTAAACTTTGAATGAGAGCTGCCTCCTTGTCTTGCTCAAATTTCAGAGTTTTCTCTACTCTGTCCAATACTTGTTTTTGCTCTACAAGAGTAAAACAGGTGATAAGCAAGAAAATAATTGGAGGAAAATAATAAGTCAAGTTTACGACCTATTACCTTCAATTTTCTTGTTAAGGTCTTCCTTGCTGGTCGTAGCCTCGGCGATCGATCGGTCCTTAGCTTTGATTTCTTCTTCAAGCAGAGCCGTCTTGGCTTTCTCAGCTAGGATCTCTTCTTTTATTTTCTCCAAATCTATCAAATACGATAAAGGAGAATAATTAGCAAAGGGCAAAGCATTGAAGAAAGAAAAAACTAAGGGGAAAGTTCTTACTTTCTAATTCGGAGTGTTTCTGCTCCAAGTCTTTAATCCGCTGGGTCAGTCCTCCGACCACAGCAAAGTTCTCGACCATATGCTGTTCAAATAGCATTTTCCTCTTTAAAAATTCTCTTTAAAAGACTTTTTAGGAGAGATTAGAAAACTGGTCGTAGATACTTATCCGGATTGCCAAATCATTGTATCCACCAAAAATAGAATCAGGATGCATTTTGATTTGATGGTTCGATATCTTTCCCCATGCCTTATCAAGCTCCTTATCCTCGATGAATCGAGGCTAAAAGGAACTTGTCGGGTTGAGAGAATTACCAACAATGGTCGGAACTTCTTGAGGGCCTTTAGGGCATCTACCTCGAAGAAGGAATTAGAACCACCAATGGTTCCAACTCAAGCTGTTGGCCTTGGCCTTTGCTCGGGGCTTCTTCGACCACTCTTTCCTCAGGAACTTTATCCTAGGAAGTGGTCTGCTCATGGACCTCTTCAGGTATTGGGTCCTTAGAAGGAATCTGGTCGGAAACGACCGGAACGCCAGAGGACCTATGCCAAGCAAATAAGGGAAGTTAAAAAAGGAGAGGCATCAAATCATCAAGAAGTTATTAAAGGTATGCGCTTATACGACCACTTTCATTTGAGCGTACCTAGTTAATTTCCGGGATTTGACTTTGAAACGCGGAAGAGTAAAATCATCTAATCTCCTTCCTTTTCTTTTCTTACGGCCTTGCGGTTTTGATCCGTAGGATTGGCCAAATCTGTTGCATTATCCAACGAGAATATCGGATCACGATATTCTCGATCGGCTCGTCAAAAATTCGTCCTTGATGATGCGGTGGACGAGTGGTTTCACGACCTCCATACCGGTTGTTCGGCAATAAGCTGTCCGTTAAATCAACGGCCGATGCAGGGTTAACAACCTCCGTAGTCGCATCTTTGGTGGCCTTGACCTTCTCCACCTAAACCAACAAATGAATTTGGTTAGGTGATGAAATCTTTATCTAAACTATATATATATATATTTCTTTTGAAATGTTACATTACCTCGGAGATTCATCCTCTTCGGTGCATCAGGCACGAGTCGATTGGAACAATGGTGGGATGTTTAGCCTCACCGGTGTATGTAATCGCATAACCCGACCCGGCTACTAAAAAGCGAGCATGATCAAAAACCCGATTGGAGAATATATATGTATACATGATAAAATAGATTTTTACCTTAAGCCTTGTTGTTCTCTCTTGTGCAGAGGCTATGGCCAAGATCTCAGGAAATCCAGCCTTTTCTCCAAGCTCCCCTGCACAGATCAGCCTAATCCTTTCTCTAACTTCTTCAGGGGAAAGAGCTTCGAAAGAAGAGAGAAAATAAGACATGAACATGCTTTAAGGTAATACATTAATCAAATGAAAATATTGGTCGGAGTTATCTCAAAGACTTACCACCTCCTGAGATAGCTTCATCACGACCAATGGACTAGATCAGGGAGTGAGTTCGAAGCTTTAATGGGCTAATTTGGCGCTTAGTGAAATCCCTCACCACATGCCAAGAGGTCAAGCCCTTGACTCGTAGGTCGTAGATGGCATCCACCCATCGCCCGACCGCTCCTGTCTTCTCCACGGTCTTTTTCCATTTGGGATTTTTCGTTGCTCTCATCCCGGCGAAATAGAGGCCGTCGTCCCTCGTAACCGTCATATAGAACCAGTTCTTCTTCCATGACGACCATGAGGATTTTGAGTACATATGAATGTACACATCGGCCTTTCCGTCGTGAAGGCGCAATGTACATTCCCCGGGAGTCTCCGTGGTTCTCCCCATCACCATTCGGTAAAAATACCTGAAAAGCTTCAAACTTGGAGGCAATCCCAGGTATGTTTCACACAAATATGTAAAGATGCTAATGTTGGCGATGGAATTCGGGGCCAAATTCACTAATTCCACTCCGTAGAATTCAAGAACACGGAGAAGGAATTTGTGTACCGGCAATCTCAGCCCACATTCGATGTAGGCGAGGAAAATAGGAATTTCCTCATCTTCGCGACTTGGGAAATGCTCTCCAAATGCCGATCTCCATCTGATCAAATTCTTGTCCGGAAGCATCGATCTTCTCCAAAGCTTCAAACTTTTTCTTGCTCAACTCCGACGCGGCAACCACTTTGTGATTTGCTCGACATGATGAAAATCCTTGAGGATGAGCGAGAACTCGCAGGAGATTTTGTGGTCGGAAGAACAAGAAAGGAAGGACGAAGATTTTTGTCTGGATAAAAGAGATCAGAAAAAGGGATCTGGAAGCATAAAGAATCCAAAAGATCTAGCGATGGGGATTTTATAGCCTCGGGTCTTTCGAATTACGATCGGAGGATATCCACAAAAGTCTGAATGGCAAAAAGCTTCTTTTTCGCCCAACGGATAGAGAAACTCTTCGGTTCCCAAGGCAAGTTCTCAACTTTAAAATGAACACAAACCACCTCGGATGTCGCGACATTAAATGGTGGTCTACCCGATATGAATTCATCGGGAGAAGGCATTCACACGACCTGTTCATTTAAAGTTCGGGGGCTAGCTGACGAGGATTAAAACCTCTATGTATTAATTTAAATACATAAAAAGACCACACGTCTTCATGGTCGTAACCCCTAAGGCTAACGACCTCACTGGTCATAAGGATTCCAGAGGTTACACGATGGATACCCTGGTCGAACTAGGTTCCGACCAGGTGGCTGCTCGGAAATACTATGAACAGGTACCATTAACCGTATGATGAATGGAACACGTGCTAAACGTTCCATAACTTACGATGACATACAAGACTCTGACGATAAACCACCTTGCGGTTAAATGTCTCACAAATACTTAACCGCAAGGCAGTTAGCACATTGTTAACTACCTTAAACCTCCGACCAGTTGTAACGCTTCATCAAGAACGTCTTTCTCAGGAGTAACTGCCGTCCCTTCGGGAGTTATTTAATGGTGAAGCGCAGAAGACGAGGGAAAAGGAGACACACAACAGCGAACAACAGAAGGCAACACAGAAGTCGAAGCAGTAGTATTCAATACATTCAGTGTAATTGGAGATAGTCCCTAGTGAAGTCTTGTAAACCCAGTTCATATAAATAAAGAGCAGCCCCCATTCTCTTCCAGGATACTCTACGTCATTTTCCTCCTTTTATTTTCATAAGATCGGCGATTCGATCGTCGACACGATTCATACGCTTGGTACTACACCAAAATTAGAAAAAAAATTCACCAACAAATCCAATCGTATTCCTCCAAAGTCACATATTTCGCCTTCACATAATGTGTATAACTAAACTAACACCGGACCAAATAAATCTTAGCATCATATAGTACGCCAAGAAAGAAGAAGAATTGGGCAATTAACTCACCCGCTCATCGCTGCTTCCACCTTCCACCACCTCCTCGCGTTTCCTTCCTCTCCATTGCTTGTGCGGAACAGCTTAGTGTGGCCACTGAGCCTGCCACTGCTCTTGTAGCCCGAGCGGTCGCAACACCTCCTTCGGCGGAAGAGGATTACGCATGCGGCGGGACATGATGGGAAGTGGCGGTGCCGTCGCCGGAATGGTCTTCAACGGTGCAGTGGCAGAGTGTGACACCCTATGTCATTACCCCAGGGGTAATCACACTTAGACATACGGATTACTATTTGTTTGCTTAGTAGAACACTGCTCCAACAAATAGTAAGCCTTTACCAGAGTTAGCAGAACAGAACAACAAGATAGAAACTGTTCTTTATTACAACAGTAGCCACACAAGACTAAGGTTCTTAATACAATTATTTAATTACAAAGGGGAATACACTTCTCGTGCATACCTACTAGGTCCCTCTAGCAGTCTACTCGTCCCACGAGTCGAATAGGTCGTCCACCTCGCCCTGCTCCTCGTAACCAGCGCCTTGGTCACCGGTGGCCTCCTCGGTACCTGCGAATCCCTCATCCCACTCGGGATAACTCCTGGCCGGACTAGGATCTAAGCAAGGGGAGAGATAGCAAGAGTGAGTACTAGTGTACTCAGTAAGCATTAAAAGCAAAAATATACCTGATGATTCTACCTCTTGTCCTTATCAAATTCCTACCTCTTCTCTTGTTCCGAAAATAGTCATCAAAATTTAGGTTGCAATTTTAATTCTAAAAAGACTACTTGTCACTCGAATAGAAGATAGACCCTTGGTGGTTCCCGTTGACTCCAATCCAGGAGACTGGCATGAATTCATGATTTGATATAGCACTATGCAGGCTTGTACCACTTTACCCATAGCTATTCTGAGCTCTAAATGAACCGGGTTCCCAGCATTTCCTTAGATGCGGGTTCGAGTTTATAATACAGAATATTTTCCAAGTTACGTAATTAAGTCTCCACCCATTACTTTCCATTGGTGTTGATCTAGTCATGGTGCTGACCTCGTCATCCATCGAGTTCTAGTAATGTTGGTTGGGACGGCTCTCGTTCATGCCCAACACTACACCTTGGAGCGACTCTCTTCTGTGCTCAATACTCCAATGTAATCTGTTGTGGAGAACATAACTACGTAATAAGGTAGCATTTTCTGCTCGCCGAAACGGGAAAATTGTTGGCACTGAATTTACGGCCTCAAATCCAAGTAATAGTTTTGTTGGTCTTTGTATTTTAACCATATGTAAAGGGGTCCCACCTCTTACCTCATCATATCGTCGTCGTCGCTTCCCCTGCCCGGGCCCCCTTTACCAACCTAGTAATTATCTTTCTTCATCTCATTCTTATTTCTTATCTTCCTATTTTCATCTTAATCTCATTTATTCGATTTTATTTTTAGAAATAATTTTGATGCAATACATATATGATATATCAATATACGGTTTACATTTAATATAGCTATATTCATGTTCAAAAGAGTAGCTTGCCTTTGGAGTTGTAGGAATGTTAAATCGTAAGCGAAATAAATTATCGACTACTCATGTTGGTTAAATCTGTTGCAATTTACACGACAGTGTGAATAATAAATAAACAGGTAAATACTTAGTAGTATTTGGGTGTTATTAGTGTACAATAGTCAGTTGGTCCTTCTGTTTAGCAGATTTTAAATAATAACATTTTTTTGGGTTCTTCGCTAGGTTAGCACTCCTCAACTGTGGTCGTTCTACGGTCTATTGTTTCCAGGGTCGACGTTGCCGAAACTGGCTTTTAATCGTACAAACATAAAATACTAAATGTACTCGCATGCAACTATGTTTAATTAATTATACGCATGCAAAACAGCCTAACCAACTTTATTTCGGTGCAGATGCATTTATTTAATTCTTTAAATAGACTCGGGGTTGATTAATTTAATTATTCTAATTTGATTAAATTATTTCTAACGCATCGGGCTATCTATTTATTTTCGCGGTTCAAATCGGTGATTAATCTATTTTACAAGCCTCGGATTAGTTTTTCACACATTTTCCTATGTTTATTTTAGACTGGTCTATCTACCGTTAAATGTGCTAACGCGGTTTAAAAAATCTATATCTTGGCGATTCGTTCGAAAATCGCGGGTTGCTACGTACGCATACTCACCTTTTATTAACAGCATTTACGATATTTTTATCTTATTTTAATTTCTTACAAAACAGACTGATTTTATCACTGCTTATCTCTATACGAACTAATTACCCCCGTTTGGTCGAATATAACACATCGCTAATACTTATTGATTTTATTGTTAATCTCTAATTTTACACAAATAAAGCACTTATTAAGATTTACCAGAAATTATACATTTTCCCTAATTTTTCCTATACTAAACTTTCTAACCCTAATTCTACTCCCACCTAATTTCTCCCATTCCTACCCGTCCTCTCTTCCTACTCACCTATCGACCAACACTCCCACGGCCTCCCCCTCATTTGCACTCTCCCCAAATCCACTCTTCCTCTCCAATCTCCTATGGCGTCACACTCCACTGGCCCCAGCCCCGGCGCCTCCTCCCTCGGGTGCCGTCGACACCACCGGCCCGCCACTGCCTTCGACCCCTCTGCGCCTCGGCATGCGCCCGTGCCCCCCCATGGTTCGGTCTACTAGTGTTGCCACCGCTCCTTTCCTGGTGCCCTGCTCCACCAGCCCCGGTTGCTCCCCAAGCCACCGTCACCTTCAGCCTCCAGCACGCCTATGCTCCCCCTCGGCCTGGCTTCGCCCCCTCTGGCTTGGCCCTGCCCAGGTCCTCCATTGGGCTCTAGCTTGCGCCGCCCGGTTTCGGCCTGGGTTCCTGGTCGCCTTGGCTCGCTCATGCTCACCTCCCTCGGTCCGCGCCGCTACTACGCGCCTCCCTCTACCGGCTCGGCCCACCCGAACACCTTCGCTTGCGCTCGTTGGTTTCCCCGACGTGGCTGAAAGCATCTAGGCCCCTAAAAATGGTTTTGGCAATTGATGATAATATATGAATATGGGATTAACGTGTTTATTAAGTATTTACAAGGTTAAGTCCCATTGGTGATTTTGATGACCTGGAGTTGCACGCAAAAGGATTATATGAAGTTTTTTTGGCTCAAAGACAAGGTACAAATAGTCTAGGATCCTTTTATTTTACCGGTCTTAGGTGAATTGGTTGGAAGACCGGGTTATAGGTTAAATAGCCGTACTATGAAGAGGGTTCAAGAGTCTAGTACCTTGAAACTGAATGATGCCACAAATGCTCAAATCATATTTGGTTTAAATCTTGGATTTGATTTGATTTGGGTTGGCCTTAATTTGAATTTACTGAAAAATCTTGGAGGTCGGACTAACCGACAGTATATGGAAGGACTGACCGGGGTCCCGGACCAAAATGGATGGTTAGCTTTTTCCAGAAGGTTGTTTTTCTTGGATTTGCTGAAAATTCTCTGGGCCGGACTAACCGCCGGCTAAAGGCCGGACTGACCAGGGTCCCGGGTCAAGGACCCGGTCAACATTTTCCATAGAGGTTGTTTTTGAGAAATGCTACGTATTTTCATCGGTAGGATGACCATGAGTCAAGTCCCGACCGACCGAGGTCCTGGTCAAGTGCAGTCAAGATTTAACAAGAGTTTGTTTTTTCTCTAAAATTGTTTTTTGGAAGGCCGGTCTGATCAGGCTTTGTACTACGGTATGACCGGACCCCTTGTAACGGCTAGTTCCTCAGTGCATGTAATGCGTTTCAGAGAGGACCAGTCGACCGTTACTGTAGGCCGAACTAACCGCACACATGCGTACGGTCTGACCGCGGTTTCTGGTATTTTGTGCCCCAACGGCTAGTACAGTGGGTGGAGGCTACAAATACATCATCCACTGCAGCTAGAAGGTTTTGATGAACCTCATTGAATAATCTTGAGCCCCTTGCATTGTCTTCTACTCATTGAGAGCATTTAATTCCTTTTACAAAGGTTGTTGAGGTTTTTCCAATAGCATTAAGTAGAGTTTGATCATTGTGGCATTTGAGCATCTTCAAGTGAAGATTTCTTGTGCTATTACTCTTGGAGATTGCCGTCTCCTAGACGGCTTGGAGTTGGTTCGGTGATCTTGAGATTGCCGTCTCCTAGACGGCTTGGAGTTGGTTCGGTGATCTTCTCAAAGGAGATTGTGAGAAGACCCGGGCATTTGTGAAGGTTGGAGCTCGCCTATCCGGAGAGGAGAAGAGCTACCACTAGTGATCGAGGGAAGTGCTTGTGTGAAGCCGGCTTGAGTTGATTAAGCTTCCTCAACATGGATTAGTGGAGACTGGCATGTCTCCGAGACCATGGGAAAAACTTCCTTGTCTCAATTGTGGTTATTTCTTGTCTTTATGTATTTCACATGTACAATTCTAGTTTTTTATATGTAGAATTGCTTAGCTAGAATTGTATCTAGTTTAGACTAAGTTATTAATTGGCTTAAATTGTTAAATTGTAAAAAGTTTTAAAACCTCCTATTTTCCCCCTCTAGTCGGTTATCCTTGATCCTACAATGGCCTAGCAGCCAACGCCGTCGCTTGGCCCGCGTCCCGGCGCCCTCAGCTCGCTCGGCCTTCGGCCACTCGCCGTGCTCCTAGCCCCACTACGGCTCGGCCACACCTCCCCTTTCTTCCCTTCCCCCTCCGGTTTCCTTGCTATTTCAATTTTTAGCATTTGGTTTATTTATGTCCTGATGCTAGTTGATTCTTACGCAGTTATGTCATGGTGACTAAGGTGGGTTGCGGTTCTAGGCACTAAGGTATACCCCCCCTCTTCTACTCCTCTACCTTGCTCCCCTCTTGCTCTGTGATGTGAATGGATGATGCTCCCTGTGATGGATGGTGGGTAGTGTTATGTGATTAGTGTTGCAGGTTCTTGGTTATTTCACTTGATGTGGTTTTGGGTTGGGCAAAAATAGAGATGGCAGTGGGGGCATGACTATAGTTTACCTGTTGGGTTGGGTTTGGTCGGTTTTGGGGTGAGGATGGCAGTAGTGGTGGCCGGTTGTGGTCGCGGTGCTCCCCGGTGCTTCTGGTCCTCCTGTTTCTTGTTGGATCTGCATCATTCCTGGTGGTCGGTGATGGTTTGAGGCCGTCGCTGACGTCGTTTTGCTCCTTTGGTCTTCCTCTACTCCTTTACTTCTTCTCCTCCGGTTGCCTTCTATGTGGCTGTTTTTGGTGGAGGGGCCAATGGTGCTTGTGCTAGCTCTATGCTTGTGGCTTGGTTGGCTATGGGTGTTTGGCTGGGGCTTGCTTGTGCTTGGGATGTGGAGGGCAGTGGGCTTGGTGTGGCTTGTGCTCTCTGATCTTGGCTTGGTTTTTGCTCTGCTTGTGGAGAGACAGTGGCTTGGCCTTTGGTTTTGTTGCCTTTGGTTCTGGTGGTGGTAGTGGAATGGTTGTGAGGCTTGGGCATGGAAGGGTGGTGCTTTGTGAAGGGAAAGGCTTATGGGGGGGGGGTGCATTCGGCTGCCCTTATCTCCTGCTTGTGCTTTCCCCCTTTTACCATTCCCCTATTCCTTTTTACTATGATCCTATGCCTTTGCTTTCATTGTGAGCTAGAAGCTTGAAATGCTTGTGTTGGCTTTGGAGTAAGGAATTGCTTCGGCTGGGCACGTAATTGGAGCTTTGTGGTGTTGCTTGTGAGACCCTATGATGCTCTAACTGAGGGTATGGCTTATCGAGAGATGTATTGTGGTATTTGATTAGGGTTGAGGCAATTGGGAAAAGTAGGTGTTGGGCTTTTAAACTGCCGGGGGATGAAAACCCACAGAAGTGGCCGGTGCTGAATGACCTCGGGTGGTCTGGATATCTTGACGATCAATGGGATGACTAACTCCGATTGGTCTGGGTATCTTGATGGCCAAGGGACCGACTGCTCAAGTTGTTCCGGGTATCCTACTGCAGTTTGGGGAATCTGACGGCAACCTCTTTTTATGCTAACTCATAAATACTGCACTTGGTTTACTAACTGCATTTTGATGTCGTTGGTCGCTTATAGAGATGTGAATTTGGGAGAGGTCTAATGGGTTGGTGATAAATGGACAGGATAGCCAAAGAAGGCTTCGGCGATATGCAATGCTAGAAATTTGTTTTATTCTTTTGTAATTTACTTAGGATTGTGGTTTATTATTGGGGTCTGTTGTAGATGATTCTTGTAATAAATTTCGAGTTTGTAACAAATGTTTTAGTTCAGCTTGTAACAAACTCTTGTAATTAATTCCGAGTTGTAATATTTTACTTTCACTTGTAATGAAATCATATTGTGATTAATTCTTGTATGTTGCTTTGATGTAATGAATTATGGTAATTTAAACCCGAGTTTGTAATTAATGTTTTACCTTTATTTGAAATGAATCTTTGTATGTTGGTCCAATTTAGGGAATTATTATGATTTAATCCCTAGTATTTACATTTAATGTTTTACCGTTATCGCAATGGATTTTTGTAAGTGACTTTAATGTAAAGTATTCTTGAATTTAAGTATGTGTTAAAATAATCTTTTACCTTCGCCTACAATGGATTATTGTATTACTCTTCTCGGTAATGAAATCATGTAATTGATTCTGAGCTTGTATTGATGTTGTATGTTTGATTTAATAATTCACTTAGCAATTTGTGTTGATTCGAGCCGATCCATTCCTAATTGATTCTTTTGAGGGATTTGATGGTGGTTCGGTGAAGGCTTGGAGGTGAGCTCAGCTCCGGTGTTTTCCTGAAATGTTAGGGTTTGGTGGTAGCAAGGGGAGGGTTGCGGTGCTTGGGCATATTGAGAATGGCTTTGGTTTCCTGTGTATGCTGATGGATGATAGCTTCGGTGGCTTCTGGTTTGGTGGACTTTTGGTTCCTGGTCATGGTAGTGGCTTCGGCCTTGGCTTGAATCCCTAGCCCAGATACTTCTTTTTCCTTTTCTCATACTTTGTTAATTTTCGTAGCTTCTTTACTTGTGTGCTTCTGTGATTCCGGTTTATGAGTGGTTTGATTGATTCACGTTCTACGGTGGATTAATTGATGGCTTGGGGGCTGTTTTGGGTCTCTGGACATAGTGTTGGTATGGGTTATTATAAATGACTTTAAGTTATATTGATGTGGTAACACTCTTGCAATAATTTTTATTGTAAATTCTTTTGCAAACTTTGATAACACAGTTTTATATGAAATTGTTTGGCGATGTGTTCGATACTGAGTTTATGTTTTATTTTTGTTTAGATGAATTTTTATTTATTGCTTAATTACCAATTAGCGTTGTTTAGATTCGCTTGAATTTTTGGGGTCTCATATCCGGTCATGTGTTCAATTCGTTGGTACATACTGTGTTAATGAGTTTATTTTACTGTGTAATTACTGTTTAACGTTGCTTAGCTTAATTAAATTGTTAGGGTTGTCAAGGTGGGTGGGGGTTTCTCGTGAGCCGTCCGATCAAGCTTTCGCGGTCCGGATGGGGTCAGAGAAAAGTCACGCAGGGAATTGCTTGGAGAGGTCCTATTAATCAATTTTCCCTTTTTTTCACCGTCTAGATTGGATCACATATATTCTTCGAGATTATAATTTGGGGTCTACGGATGGACGTTTGATCACAATTGGGCGGTCCATATTAATTAGAGAGTCAGGACAAAGATGAGTAGATGTGCAATCTTTGAGTAAAGCCCCTTACACTATCTTGTATTACATTCTTTGCTCCTCCAGCCTCATGGGCTTCTTCTTTTTCGTGGACTTGTTGGGCTAGGTATACATGGGCTGGAGCAGAGGAAAGCCTTGTAGGTATTTGCAGACAAATCCTTTTAATTCATTAACACTTTCCTCATGGTCCCCAATTGGATCGTGATTATAATTTGCAATCGTAATCTGGGGTCGTCTTTTGCCTGTTAGATCCTAATCGGACGGTCTGTATAAATTCTAACGAGGAGTAGCCGTGCAACGTTTGCATATGAACCCCTTACATGATATTGTATCACACATGCATACATTACCAAGAGAAGATTAATTCTGCTATTATTATTAGTTAACCCACCGGTAGAGGTGATTAACTCCACGCATTAAGTGGCAACTGATACTTGTGCCCCGAAGGCGAGGCCGAACAGCCTGAGTGCGCCGTAGCAGATGGTCATGGTGGCCCGGTCGTGCTAGCACCGCCGACCAGTGGCGGAGCCACTTGAGGTACACGGGGGGTACAACTGTACCCCCAAAAATATTACATGCAAATATACCATATAGTATATATACTTAGTATAATACACAAACTAAACAATAAATTACACTGTGTTATTCTCAGCAATCAATAGTCAGCAGTCCATAAACACAGGCTATATTTTGTGATATCGGCTGTACTATAAACATTTAATTTGTGTCATTTGAATATTTAATATGCCATTTAAACTTTTATATTTGAATGTGTCATTTAAGTTCGCACTTTTATGCACACGCAAATACGCATTCTGTAGAAATTTTGTAAGGTCGCGGATTTATTCATCGCCTCTATCTTTCTAGACGTGTGCTAAGAAGACGCACTCGCATGAGCGTGTGGTACGCATATGTTGTGTGTGTGTGCATGCACGTCTTTCTTGTAATCACAAAAAAAAAAGCACCCTATTGACAAAATACTGGCTCCGCCACCGGTGCCAACCGAGCTAGGAGAGGCAGTGCGGCGCCGGCCGTGAACGCTAGCCGGACGCTGTCGACGCCTGCAGCTGGCGGCGCTCCTCCTCCGCCTTGATGTTCTCGGCCTCGCCGTCCGCGCGGCTGCGGCGGCTCCTCAGCTGGGCCCCCTCGATGTCGTACGCTTGTACACGGACACGAACTCGCCGATGGCCATGCTGCACGCGCCGGCGACGAGGCCGGAGACCAGCATGGCCCTGGCGGACCGGTCCACGGCGCCGACGCCGATCATGAGGGACGCCACGGACACGAGCCCGTCGTTGGCGCCCAGCACGGCCGCGCGGAGCCACTGCGCCCTGTCGGAGACGGAGTAGTCTGCGGCCCCGGCCTCGTCGTCGTCGTCGCTCTGTGGGACGTCGTCAGCGATCGCGACATGGACGACCACCTTGGTCGATTCTTGGTCCTTCTTGGCTCGTTGGATGAGGTAGAGATGCTGGCGAGGTGGATGAAGCACTCGATCGACCCTGAAACTTTACAGGATGTACACTCTCACAGGTTAGCTAGCTAGACACCTAACTGCAGGCCCTTACCAAAAGACTCGTGGTGTTTGCACGTATCCTCTGGATCCGCCAATAGTAGCAGTAACATTTTGTAAGTTGTCATCCCCACGGATTGCGAGCGAGCAAGCGATCGGGAGACAGAGATCCCTTACGGATCAAAACCCTGACGGTGTTTTGCGGGCCCGTCAAGATAAGTCGTGGCCGTATATCAGTTGCTGATGAGCTCCTTGATCAATGCTAGCTCATCTGTTGGTGCTGGTCGGGCGGGCTGCCATCTTAATTAGTTTTGGCGAACAGTAAACTACCAGTACTCCTACTGTTTGTCTTGAGTTCATCGAATCCACTCCTCTTCACTTCATCGATCGTCAGCCATCTAATAGTTAACCTGACAGTTTACTATTTGTTACTTCATCATTAATTTACGCCCCTAGCTACACTTGTTGCTCGGCTGCATGCAGCACTACCCTTGCATCCTTCCTCTTTGATCTCTCATCATCGATCGCACTGTCGTGTTGGTGTTCGTGCTCGTCGTCTTCCCCCTCCTCCCAGTCCTCGCACACGTCGAGGAAGTAGAGCGCGCACACCATGGCGACGCACGCCGCCAACATGGGGATGGGCCCGAACAGCCAGAGGAACACCGGGCAGGAGAAGTAGAAGGCCCGGACGCCGAGCGACCAGAAGTAGCTGCCGCGGTTGAGCGTGGCGGTGACGTAGTCGGCGGCGAGCCTTGGCCGGCGGTGCGCGCGGAGCGGGACGTTGACTAGGGTGCTGGTGTGGCTGTAGTAGCGGATGGACTGCACGTTGAGGAGGAAGGCGACGAGGAAGCAGACGAGGATGGCGAAGAACTTGGCGGACAGCGCCGCCTCGCCCGTGGCGCCCACCACGAGCGGCGCGTCCGGGAGGAGCCCGCCGCCGCCGTTGGAGCTGGACATGAGGACGGCGATGAGGGAGCTGAGGGTGATGGCCGTGGAGGCCAGCAGCGTGGACGCCATGATGTTGTTGCGGATCGTCTGCACCGCCAGCACCGCGTGCTTGCCCGACGGGTCCTGCACCCATGCGTGCGTGCATGCATGGGTTGACATGCACGCCAGATCAAGGCATCAACTACGGAGTTGGGAGTACTACTGCACGCATGTACTGCCTTAAAACTTAGTGCTCAATCATTATTTCGTTTTCTAGCTAGTAGTAGTAGCACTACATCAAATTTACAATTTACATGCGTGCTTGCTCATAGTCTCCATACATATCTGAACTTAATTGTCCCTAGCTGGAGTAACACGAGAACTACTAATTAACAATTAACATATAAAGCCTGGTACAGAATTCGTGCTGCTCCAGTTCAGTTTTTCTTTTTTCTTTTAAATCTTGATATTTTGCAGAATGTGTCGACAATCTTACCAACAGATTAAATGCATGTGTCCGCTGTTTGTTTGTTAGGGCATCTTTAATAGTGGTCACATCAGCTGTCTCTTAGAGCATTTTTAGTGTATTGAACCGATATCGATTCAAAGTCATACCACGTAAGTATTCTATAAACTGAGCTTGTTTTTCTCTAATGTATTGAATCGATTCCTACTGATAACTGGGACCCACGTTACATTAAAAAACCACAGAATAATAATATCCTCTCTCAACCGCACTCTCTCATATGTAGTTGTTTAATGCTTTAAATCGACTTCTAAGTAGAGCCCGGTTCTATGCATTTTTTGTTGAAATCGATCTCTCTAATATATTGGATCGATTCGATACCTTCTTTCTTCTCATTTGAACCGACTAAAACACAATATTAGAGATGGTCTTAGCTGTTATGTCACTCAAAAGTCTAGTTGGAGAAGAAAAGATGTGAAGAGAGAGAATATGCCATATCTATCTTATATAAGAGACAAGATGGGCACGCAAACCATCTCAAATTGTGAGTGTTTAATGAGAGAAGTTGTGTTGGAAATGAATGATGTTATAGATAATTTGTTGGAGATGTTGTCTTTAAGGTTGTCTGTAAATGAATTGGAGGCTTTAGAAACAACATAAGAGACAAACTGTTGTACATACCCTTGTATTATCATTTTCGCCTCATTTTTACTCCTATTACGTGCAGTCGATTCAATGCATGGCGCGCACAATCCAACGGAAGACCAAGAACATGTACTATATATATAGGCCCATAATCGAATCGATCCAATCAGGGACGGCCCCAGCAATAGGGCAAGGGTGGGTGCGCCGAGGTCGGCAAAGCCTCCTCCTCCCCCGCCCAGCGCCGATCACTGCTGACCGATCTGCGCAAGAGCCAAGAGGTGAGGTGAGGTTGGTGTCCAGAGGAGGAGGAAGCGACTCTGACCCAAAGCGCCTCTGACCCATATCCGGCCTAGCTAAGCCCATCATCTCATAGTCTCAACCTCTCCTGATTCCCCAAATCCCCAATTCGCAAAAACTCGAAATCTCCAAATCTCCAACCTACTGCTAGGTGGCGGCGGCGGCAAGGCAGACCATGGGAGGCCGGGAGGCGAGGCCAGCCGGGCCTGGAGGTGGCGCCCACGGGAGGAGCTCGGGATCTGAGGGCAGCGTCGGAGGTCGTGGGAGGAGGCGAGGGCGAGGCCTTGGGGAGGAGGCCTTGGCGCCCGTCGGGAGGATTGAGGAGCCAGGCGGAGGCGGGCCAGGCGGGACATGGGAGGAGGCCTTGGCCTTGTTGCCAGTCGGGAGGAGCCGGAGGCACCTGGCCGGAGGCGCAGGGAGGAGGAGGAGGGAGGAGCCGCCCGGCGCTGGGTCAGTGAGTGGTGAGTGTTTGAGTGAGGAGGTCAGGAGCCTGGAGCTGCCAGGAGGTGCTCGGTTTGGTCTTTGGTGAAATAGAAATTGGGTTTGGTCTTTGGTGAAATTGAAATTGAAATTGAAGATGGCTCCTCCTAAGTCTAAAGAAAAAGGTAAGAATTGGATTGTGATTTGTGAATGTTTGAATGATGAATACTGTGTTGTGATGTGTCATGTGTGATACTCACAGTGATTATAATTTACAAATTATAAATGATTATTGATGAATGAATACGATGATTTGTGAATTTGATAGTGTCATCGTGCTCTAAATTTGCTAGATTTAAAAAGCTATTTTACCATTGCGTCGTCGAGTGGGTCGACCTCGAGAATCGGTGCAAGCGGGAATGCTGTGGTAGCTACAGAAGAGCAAGTACTACCAGTTGAAGCTGTCAATGTTGAAGATGCACAAGTTGCACAACAACCACAACCGCAGGAAGAAACTGAAGGTATTAAGGATTTTAACCCGGATGTTCGTATTGTTGCTGATCCAGCACTTCGTATACCAATTGAGGAATTCCATCCGGATATTAGAGATCAAATGAGAAGGGCTTATTTGTTGAAGGGTCCGACTCAACTTTTTGGTCACAATTTTCCCCGCAAACAATATGGAAATGATTTTAGGTGCTTTCGTGAAACATGGTTTAAGAGGCACGACTGGTTGGAATATAGTGTAGAGAAGGATGCTGTTTATTGCTTCTATTGCTTCCTTTTTAGACAGCAACCCTTAGATTAAAAATTTGGCCATGATGTTTTTACTAAATTAGGGTACAACAACTGGAAGAATACATATGCATCACTACCTCTTCATGTTGGTGGGGTTAATAGTATTCACAACAATGCAAGGAGATGTAGTGATGTTTTTAAGAATCAACGGGCAAGTGTATCTCATAAGATTGAGTCTCACAGCAAAGAATCTGAAATGAAATATGAAACCTGTTTGACTGCTTCTTTAAATTGTGCAAGATATCTATTAATGTAAGGTCACTCATTCCGTGAACATAATGAATCTTCTTTATCCATAAACAAAGGCAATTTTCTAGAGATGATTGATTGGTACAAAGAAATGAAGGAATAAGTGAGGGTTGCATTTGAGGAGTTATGTTCATTAAATGCCCAAATGTGTTCAGCAAAGATTCAAAAGGATCTTGTAAAATGTTGTGCACAGATGGTCACCAAGGTGATTTTGGATGAGATTGGAGGTAGTCTTTTCTCCGTTCTTATCGATGAATCTCGTGATATATCAATCAAAGAGCAAATGGCCGTGATTGTAAGGTTAGTTATTAATTATGTGTTCTATTTTTATCTCAACTAATTGTACTATGTATCTCAACTAGTTGTATCATGATTTCTGCGGTTTGTGAACAACAAAGGGAAAATCATCGAAAGATTTTTGGGTCTTAAACATATCAAAGATACAACTGCAGATGCATTGAAAGGAGCTTTGGTTGCTTTGCTTGGTAAGCATAATTTACCTATTGCTAGAATACGAGGGTAGGGATACGATGGAGCTTCCAATATGAGAGGTGAATTCAATAGCCTTCAAAGATAGATTCGTGATATCAACCCGTGTGCTTTCTATGTCCATTGCTTTGCCCATCAGCTACAGTTGGTAGTTGTTGCTGTCACAAGTTGTTGTTCATCTATTAGGGATTTTTTCAACTATGTGACTTTAATTGTGACCACAACTAGTGCGTCTTGCAAGAGAAGGGATGTATTGACTGAGAAGCATCGTAAGAATATTTTGGATAGGTTGGAGAGTGGTGAGATCTTTACAGGAAGAGGGAAGCATCAAGACACTGTCTTGGCTAGACCTGGAGATACTAGATGGGGCTCTCATTACACAACTTTAGTCCGCATTGAGTCAATGTGGGAGGCGATGGTGGAGGTCTTTGAAATTTGTGCATGAAGATGGGCGTCAACTGTGTCCAAAGGCGCAGGATTGATGCAGCATATGGAGAGTTTTAGTTTTGTGTTCATTATGAAGATGATGCTGAAAGTATTTTGCATTACAAATGAGTTATCTCTTGTGTTGCAAAGGAAGAATCAAAATATTGTTCAGGCCATGTCATTGCTTGTTGATGTGAAAACACGTTTGATCAGCTTGAGGAACCATGGTTGGGAGCCTCTATTTGAAAAAGTCAAAATATTTTGCGATGCAAACAAGATTCCAGTATGAATGAAGCGATACCAAGATGGGGCCGATCAAGGCTAGATGGGGTCACAGTTACTCAAGACCACTATTATCGTGTTGATACTTTCTTTGCTGCTGTTGATGCTATTAATACAGAGATGGATCATCGCTTAAATGAGGTATCTTCGAAGTTACTTGTTTGCTTTTCTTGTCTTGATCCAAGAGACTCATTATTTAAGTTTGATATGGATAAGATTGCTCGACTTGTGGAGATCTATGATACGGATTTCTCCATTGCTGATCGTGCAGCTATAAGGGATCAACTTGAAACCTTCATTCTTCATGTCCGAAGAATTGATGATTTCATTGTTTGTCATGATTTTGCAAGTTTGGTCATCAAGATGGTTGAAACAGAAAAATATATTGTTTTTACATTGGTCTACCACCTCATTGAGTTAGCATTGCTCCTACCGGTGGCAACAGCATCGGTTGAAAGGGTCTTTTCGGCTATGAATATTATTAAGACCGATTTGCGCAATAGACTGTCCGATGAGTGGCTCAATGACTTGATGGTGTGCTACATCGAGCGGGAGATATTTAAAGGACTTGATCATGATAAAATTAAGAAACAATTTCAAGCTATGAAATCTCGGAGAATGAAATTGCATCGGCTTCATAGATGTAATTAGTACTTTAATGATATGTCTTTCTGTTTGTTATGTTCAATATTTTTTTTGTGATCTATGATGGATTAATCTGAATACTCACCATCCATCTACTTTTGACAGGTTGTTACTAGTAATTTAATAATTTGGTATTTTGGTGGCAAATTGTTCTGTAATCTTCATTGATGAGGTACATTTTCTACATTTATCTTGTCTTTGTATGTTCACATTATGCGGATTGTAGTTTTGAGATCCATTTAGTGTCATATGTTCTATTGAAAGTGATTGCAACGTGTATTATATATGACTTACTTTGTTATCGGATAATAGTATTAGTTTATTCCGTCTAACCTAAATTTTAATCCTGGAACATCACTGGATCCAATGACGATCATCTAATGGCAGGCCGTGCCTTGATCGGGAATTCGCTCCTAATTAACACCGCGCGCGATCGATGAAGTGGAAACTGGATTGATTGATCGAAAGAAATGGATCGATATATTGCGCGCGTACGAACTGCGTACCTCCATGATGTGGCGGACCCAGATGCGGCGGTTGATGGCGTTGACACCGATGTAGGTGGTCGCCGGCCGGCGCCGGATGCGGAGGAGCAGCCACGCGTGGTACCCCACCATCAGCCCCAGCCCCAGCGGCACCAGCACGTAGTCCAGCTCCTCCTTCTTCATCCTCTCTCTCTCTCTCTCTGACCCAACAAGTTACGATCAATCAATCCATTGCACGCACGTACGTCGTCCTAGTTTGCGATGCGATGCGAGGAGCAAGATGAAGATCGAGGCGACGACGAAGATGGAGAGGAGGTATGGTCTCAGAGGCAGGAGTTGGTCTGCTCAAGAAAGGCCTTCCTTGTACTGGGCCGGACTAAATGGTCGCATCAGAGCCCAGCCCGGAGCATCTGGGCTTTCGGTGCGCACGCCTCTCTCCCCAAGGTATTACTGCTGCCCATAGGCCACAAGCGGTCGGCTCGAGTCCAGTCCAAACCACAGGGTGCGGAGCGCGGCGTGGCACCGGCCCTACTGGCCACCCCCATCGGCTCCGGCTCCGGCGACGGCGACTCACCCGTGTGGTCGTTGGCTTCACCCTAGCTGCTGCCTCGCCTTATTCCCGCGGCGGCGGCGGCGGGAGCGAGGAGGAGGAGGCGGCCGCGATGGGGTCCATGACGATCGGCGCCAAGTACAAGGCCACGCGCAAGGACCCCAGCACCACCGGTGTCCTCCGCATGGTGCGTGCCATCCTCACTCGCCTTCCCCTCCTCCTCTCCCCACCTGAAACCTCCCTCCCTCCCCCTCGTATTGGTTGGCTTAGCTTGTGCGCCGCGTTGCTTTTGTTGCCCTGTAGCTGGGGTGTCGGTCTTGCGATCGGCTTTCGGGTGCACAGCTGATTGATCTCAAGTAGCTTTCTGATTGGTTGCCAAACGGAACAAATTGATTGAAGCATGCTGCTCTGCTGCTCGAATCAGAGGAATGGATCGAAAATTTTGAGGGTTGGTGCTTTCCACAGCGTTATATATGTAATGTATGTAGCTCATCCAGTCCAGGGGTTTAGTAGTGGAATGAGTTGAGTCCGATCGGAGGTTAGTTAACATAATGGTTGGATGCAAAGGAATGTGTGCCAAGCCTGGTGCCTCGTTTGCTCATAGTGTGTGTGTGTGCCAATCTGTGCTCCAAATATATGTTGGGTTGGTGCATTTTTATGTATGGTGTACTCAATATTTTGTGCTGATTCAGGGTGACACAGCAATTGTTTGACTTAGTGGAAATTGCTTTTGCATAGTCGTCTTTCAATTGGAGTGAACCTTTCATTCCTTTCTTGATTACTGCTTGCCAGTGATCATAAGGAGCTTGCTGGGTCTAAATGGAATCTATTCTTTGTTCTTGTAATTGCAGAATGAAGATAATTTTACTTTTACCCCTAATGATCCGCGATCGGCAATGAAGCTCAATGTCAATTTCCCAAGCATCAAAGGTACTTACCCTTTGTCCATATGTAGTGCTGGTTTCACAAACAGAGCATGGGAATGTTGTACAAAATCGACATACTGTCATTGTCCTGATGTTTTAGCAAACTAGCTACAGATAGTGAGCATTTATTGGATGTGGTTTCTGATTTAGTGCAGGATTGTTTCAAATTATTTATCAAATAGAGATTAACTGAGCCTATAAATCCAAGATTATACATTCAACTGTGCTAGAGTAGGTCGTGCATGGTGAAACAGTTGAATTGATTTCATGTACGTTACCGATATGCTTGATGGTAATTTTGTAATTTCTCCTTCCTTGTGCCGCAGGTCACAGGTTCAATAAAGTAGATGGTAGCAAACCAGCATCACCATTATTGGATCTTTCAAAAGATTCTGACAAGGTATGGGCAATTACCTTGAAACATATCATGTTGAGTTTGATTTATAGGCATATGCTCTACATTCGTTTCTGTGATCGAGGATGATGTGATATGCATACCATTTTTTTCTCAGGGCGGAGGCTACATGTTTGAGTTTGACAATGTCACTAACCGCGATTTGTGTCGCGACTTTGTAGGTAATACTCATTCTGTAGTTAGTGAATGACACCTAGAATAGCTAATATTTTCTTCAGAAGATATCAAATGTAGGTCATGAAAATAAACACAGATGCACTTTATTTTTTTTGATGAAGTGCGGCTTATTTTTTAAGTATCAAATAACCAATTTCTTACCTTATTATAAATGAATCTACTAGATACATCCTTTTCTGCCAGACTTAGTTTTTACTTTTTAGCAAGTTGTTACACAATAAAGTTATCAAACATTTAACAATGTGAACAGACACATGGTTTGAGAACTGTTTTTTTTATTGAGGGCTATTCCGTGTTCTAAGGTCAATTTGGGTGCTGACTCGAAGATTCTGTTTTTGAGTTTCATCTGTAGTCTGTACAGTTATTGCCCAATAGAGCTTATAAATAACTGATGACATCGTCCTTTCAGCTAGAGTTTTAGGCAAACATCAAGGTAATGTACCCCCTAGAACCATTGTGCCTCCTGAAAACTCAGTTGCGTCAACTGGTCCAGAACAGCTCAGTGCTGCAGAAATGGAACGACGGATGAAATTGCTGCTAGAAGATAGGTAATGTAACCCTTTTCTTCTGTTCACAGCAACATGAAGCAGTGATGCGTAAGGGCAACGTTTTAATCTGTTTTGTTCTAAGTAATTTTCTGAGCTCTTACATGTTTGTGTTTTTTCAATTGATCAACTGATTTTTAAATTTTCTTCTTGTAAAACATGCATTTGGTTTTCTTAGGTTCTTCTAGTTAAAGATGATATTAGAGCTTCACTTTTTACTAGTCTTTACTGACCAGTTTCGTGAGCTTTGCTGCAAATCTGTGTCACATCACAAAGCTGGTAGCATAGCTGCCAGATTTGAAATGATATATGCTGTATTGTTGTACACCTTTTAAAGAGACGAAATAAAGTGCAAATGTTTTCATCTATCCATTTTTTATATGGAATGTAATTCAGATACTGTTTCTGGTTGTCTATATCACAAGATTAATTTTGAACACTTTGCCCATCATTAGTTCACTTCAGGAGCATGGTCATGCTTCTATGTTAATTAAGCATACTGATGAATTTTTATATTCATATGTTGTGTTAAGAGAGAATGATGCACACAGGTCTGCAAACTATCATACCCATGTACCCAACAGAAGACAAAACACACTTATGCTGTAGACTTGCTAAGTCTGTTTCTCTTTACAGTGAATTGCAGAAGTTACATAAGAAGTTTGTTGGCAATATTCTGCAAGAATCTGAATTTTGGGTAACAAGAAAGGTAAAACCCACTGTGCACAAATACCATTTACTTGAAATCATTATTTATTTACAGCCTTTTGCAGAATTTACTTGATGATGAAGCAAATAAAGCATCAAAACAAAGGCCAGGTTTCAAAAGTGCCATGCTAGCTGATGTTAGGCCATCAGCTGATGGTCGGGTGTGTTATTGATCTTCTGTAGTTGCAGGCCCATAATTCTATACCAATATGTGTTATATTATGATGGTTTCTGTTATATTCTATCATGTCAGACATTGACCATGGTGATAGCTGATGATGTTAATTTACTTATTTCTACTTTTTGCACATTTCACAGACAAACAAGGTTACTTTCAATCTCACTACTGAGATTATCCATCAGGTACATTCTTTCTACTTTGATGATTGTTTGTCATGAATCATCATCTAGATGCAGGTCTGCATGGTAGCATCATTTTGCTATTTTCTCAACTGTCATAGGTGCTGTGCTATGCTATAAGAAAAAAAACTATATCTACTTTGCGGGTGATGCCGTGATGGAATTTCCAAACAATTGTGTTGTTTAAAGGGTTTCAATTGACCAACTATTTGATACCTATCGCATCGCGTTTCAGCCTTTCAGGCCCTACACCTCACCTGTTTTTTTAATACCTGGCATGCACGATGGCATGATCCCTCATTAAGCCATTTTTACTTCATGCAACTGTAAATTCCATTGTCGGTGTATATGTCTAGCTAGACCTGATTAAAAGCTGGGCCGGGCTGGGCCACTCAAAAGCATTCTTGCATCCAGGCCAGCCAGGCTACACTTGGGATTGGCCTGTTTGGGCCATTGGACCCAGACTTTGCAAGCCTGTCCTGGTCCTAAACCAGGCTTGGTCTGGGTCCTTGGGCTGGGCTACATTTGCTCAATAATAAATAATAATCATGTGTACCTGGCATGCATTATTTACCGAGCAAGTGCTAAACTACAAGTTCGTATATTTGGATGTTGGAATGAGGTGATGACTTAAAATTATTGAACAAATCAGTTGTATTCTTTGATGTTTTGCAGATTTTTGCCGAAAAGCCAGCCGTTCATCGAGCATTTTTAGATTTTGTTCCAAAAAAGGTAAGATATTGCCTATGCATTATACTATTATGCTGTGTCTTAGCATATCCTTTAGGAAGTTTGGGCTTAAGATGGTGCTAATTTTATACTATTGCTGTATCAGGTAAAGTGGATGTTGATTTCTCATTTTGCTTTATTTTTTTCCTTCATCCTCTCATGTGTGTGTGTATATATATAGATGTCAGAAAAAGATTTTTGGACAAAATACTGTAGAGGTGAGTATCTAATTAGGACAAAAATACTGTAGCTACAGCAGCTGAGGCTGCTGAAGATGAGGAATTAGCTGTCTTCTTGAAGAATGATGATATACTAGCCAAGGAGGCAAAGTTCAAGGTATGATTCTACCTGTTTATTGTTGTAATCCTGCATATTTTGTTGCAATGCCTTGGTGCTGTTGCTTGGGATTATTCTTTTTTTTTTTTGAATTTTGAGTGATTCAATTCTTGTTTGCAGATAAAACGAGTTGATCCAACATTAGACATGGAGGCGGATGCAGGAGATGACTACATCCATCTCCTGGTGTGTTTGTATTCTTGCTACTGTTTTGTTATATCTACAACTTCACAAAGACAAAAGTGATTTATCCTTTTCTTATATTGCGCAAGTTTGTTTGCTATTTTGATCATATTCTCATGAGTGCTTATCCTTTCTTGAAAGTGTTCATATCATTACCCCTTTTGGGCATGTAGGACCATGGGATTCTCCGTGATGTCAGCAAAGAGACAGTAGATACTGATAGTGAATTGGCTAGAAGAACACTTTCTCAGGATCTGAATCGGCATGCTGCTGTTGTTCTTGAAGGGAGATCGTCAGGTAGAAGTTTTGAACTCGAAGTCAAAACACCTCATGCTGACTCTTTTAGATTCTTTGATACTTAAGTTGATTGGTCAAGCATGTTGTCACTGTTTTAGTGTTATGAGATGATACTGTCCTCAGGTATTTGAGGATGCTAATAATTCTTCTGCAACTGAGTAGAACACTGTTTTTTTGCTTGCTGCCCATTGAATGATGTATTATTACTCAATTCTTAGATAATTGAGCCCGAAACATAGATATAATTCACCAATAATTGCACATATCAACTATCCTGAACGGCTGGCTGGTTGCAAAATATAACTTTGTAGTAATTGCTTTGTGTTGGTGCCAAGGATCCAAAAACCGTTACCGGGATAAATCCGCTTCGGCGGCGTCTTGTGCTTAGGCGATTATCGAAATCGGAAAAAACCGGGCAAAGTTCAAAATCTGAAATTTGAATTGCGGAGTTTGAAAACCGATTACCGGACCGGTAACCGGCCGGTTATCGGAAAAACCGGTCAGAAAAACTGGCCGGAATTTTGAATTGACAAATTTTGAATTAGAAAGTGTTTAATGAAGTTCATATTTAACTCATACAATACGTAATCTAGCATATTTAGCTCATACAATACGCAATCTAACATACAGTACGTAATTTTCTGGCCGGTTACTGTTCACCCAGTCTCCATCGGGAAATCCGGTTACCGCCGGTAATCGTCCGGTTTTTTTCCCTGGTTGGTGCTACACTTTCATCTTCACAGCAGCGGAATTCCAAATTTTGGTTGCATTTTCTAGCTCTGCATTTGCTTACTGGCTTTGCTAATTTTAACACATTGTACATTTTCAGTCTGTAAGGTGATTATATTGTGTTATGCGTGTTTTGCAGATGTGGAATTAACTGATACGAAAACTGTGGCTGAAGCACTTGCAATGTCCAAGAAGGGTTAGAAATCATGTTGCAATGCGTTGTATCTTTTTTCACCTGAAATAGTTCCTTATTATGCTGATGAATAACTGCAGAACCACCTTCTAGTTCTATTGCTGATGATGCTAATCATGAGAGATTGGTAAAGGTGGTCCGCATGACTGAGAGGATCTGCAAGCTCCACGAAGCCTCCCGTACGCACTACTTTGTATAAAGGTAAAGTTGGTTCTCATGGGTTAATAGTAGATGTATCAATCACAACAAGATATTGCAAAATTATGGATTATTATGCTTTTCTTGTCTTAATAGGATCCTCGAGAATATTTTGATTCCCAGCAAGCAAATGCTCTGAGACCTTTAGGTGGCAGCAATGATGGAAGAAATCCCCGTAGTTGCAGTCTGAGCACAGATGACACATTCCGTCATTTGATGGATCAAATATCTTCTGTAAAAGTTAATGGATCGAACTGTCCGGATGTTCAGTCAGATGTGACACTTAAGGTAAACAATTTTACTTAGGAAACTAATCCGAATCTTTTATAGTTAACTTTGTGGGGATTATGCCCTGTTTCCCTGATAGACCCAGCTCTGTAAATAAAGCTGATTCAGTACTAATTGCTAAACAAAATTGTTGGGATACTGGTCAAATCAAGGGGAATGTACTAGCAAGGGTTTAGAAAACTGGTACTAGTTTGAACACCACAAGGTCATATATCAGTTCCTGGTTGGTTAGGAGTGTTAACAGTCCATCACCAGTCAGGACACTTGCAAAGATGGTGGTTATGTGGCACTCCGCACTCCACTGGGAAGTGGGAACAGCCAAACGCTAGTGGTAACTAGGCAGGTTACCATTGATTGATGTTCAACCCTGATAAAAACAAGAGCTAGTCTTTGTCTGTTTGGTTTGCTTGATTTATGGCAGTTTAAAGAGAGAACTCTTTCGTACACGGGGTAAAACATCCAGTTCTTTTATCTTTTGCATTGGCCTACTCTTTCATCTCCCTTTTCGTCATGGGGTTGCCTCATCCAATGTGGGTGAGTCTTGTTTCCTGTGTATATACATTTTCTATGCTATGTTTCCCCTTTTGCTGGGGTGGGGCGGTTGTTCTTTGTGTCAGCACAATTTTACTGAATCGAGTTTAGTCTTCCAATACTTCGTGAAGAATAGTTGCACAGAAACAACGAATGAACTATTGAACTCCCAATGCATTTCTGTGAGCACAGTGATAGGCCCAATGTTCTACAAACACTTCTACCAAATGTCTTTCGTGAATCATGATTATCATAATTTTGTTTAGCTCTGGGACGTGTTAGCTATGAGAAAGCATGTATTGACTGTTTGGTGTAAATATGTTGATATGTTACTTGCACCTTATATGGATGTTACTCTGCATCACCAAAAAAACAGTATCAATTTTGCAAGGTGAACTAGTTTCTCTTCAATTGTTTCTTTTGTAATTCTTAGCGTGTATGATCCATTCATTCCGTCTTTAACAACTATGTCGAACTTATCAACATTTGAATATTTTATTTTTTCCCCACACAAATGCATGTTTTGCATGAAATAAAATCTTATCTCACTGGACTAGAAGTGTTTCTTGTATGTATGTGTTTTTAGTCTTGCATTGATGGAATTTCTTGTAAACTGTCTGTTTTCTTAGCATTGGACGGCCATCCAGGAATTGCTGCGCCATTTTTGGTCATCATACCCAATAACAACCGCAGTCCTTTATAATAAGGTATAATATCACTCCCATCTTTGTCTGCAGTATTTTGTAACCCACGAGCGGTATTTGGGTGGAAATTAGTACCGGTAGTTTAGTGGCTTGCTAGATTTTGGTTCCTAAAATGATTTTGCGAATGTAGTTTTCTCCTCCAAGAATGAGAAGAAAATTTTTTATTGCACACTATAAGCGCCATGTTAACTAATATTAGACAGTGCGAGTAGAAATGAATAGTCTCAATCTAGGAGTCTGTTTGAGTTACTAACATGGTTGTCTGTTTTCTTACTATTACTACTTTATGGGACTAAATGCAGTATCATGATTGGAAATTCACCGCCACCAGGTTATTTCTTATTTTGGCCGTTAAATGTTCTGTTCAACAATTCAGTTCATTTTTTTTTGGCTTTCTGCATACTGTAATATTGCGTTATACAGTACAGTATTGGTATTCACAGTGTAACTTTAAGTCAAGAATGTCCCAGATTGATGGTTTTGTTCCCACTATAGTTATCTCACTAATTTTGGGCGGTCTAGCTAGATGGTAAGGTTGCTATATACAATAAGACTGACTAAGCTGAGTGTAGGCTTACATACTCCTTATATCAGGGTCGTTAGTTTCTGCAGCTGCTCATGGAGATTTAGGACGTTTTAGGATGTGCTATGCAGCCATTAAACTCATGTGAACAGTAATAGGTATATGGCCAAAGGTGGGAATTGATCCATTTGAAAGTTGCTGGGCTCGAGGGGGACTGTACCTGGCATGTCGATGCATGTGAGAGGAGAAAAGTGACCTCCCTGAAATATTTTCCATATCAATGAGGTTCATGTGCCTGGAACGGTATCGTGTGCCCAGCAGGCCAAACTATTTTTCTGACAAAAAAAAGAAAAAAAAGATGAATGCACGGCTTCATGGCCGGCCCATAAAAAAATGTGGTCCGTTTAATTATTATGCGTCCTTTTTTTTATTCACGGAGGGCCCAGCAATGGATATGTTCCGAGTAACGTTTTTGCTTCTTTGTTCGCTGGCCACCTTTTGTTCATTAGTTCCTTTTAAGAACTCTTCTAGGGTGCACCATTCACCATGACTCTTCTAGAGGTAAGAGCTGTCTTTAGTCTTGACCATTAATTATTGGGCCTTTTTTGGCCAAAAGAAAAAATATTAACCGGCTCTATCGGTTACCGCTCATGGCAATAGAAGTAATGTATTAAATGGAATTTGATTGCATGCAGGGTAGGACACATAATGCTGAGGATGTAAATCCATTGGCGGGTCATCTCTTTCCTTTTCCTCTAACATGAGACTAATCTCTTTCCAAATCCACTTTCCAACATCGATCCACAAAATATTAAATGGATAGCTTGATTCAAATAGTAACAGAAGAATTCGATGTAAAATTGGATACTTTTCAGTAGCCCTGTTGTACACAAATGTTGATTACATACATGAACAATATCGCGTTTATTGCGCCAACAATTATAGTATAACAAATTGCTCATGCATGCACATTTTGTATACAGAATGTGCCAACAATTGTATAGCTGTAAAATTTTGATGTATGCTGTCAAGTAGCTCACGTATAATAATTACTAAGTATACACATCGCGTATATTGCATGTATGCACGCGATTTAAATAGTTGAGCATGCATTGGTGCCAGGTTAGTCATGGGTCCATATTTCCATATAAATAAAAATGCATTAATGCCTTTTAAGGGCCTATTTAGAAGAGGGTCATTGCTCTAAGAATATTTACTATTTAGTTTTAATTTGAACTAAATCCTAAGGATTTGGATCCAAATCCCCCCTTTCCAAACAGGCCCTAACAGTTGAGGTAATTGGTCGGCATGTGCCTTGCGTAAGATTTGGTTCAGAGTGTAGACTGTAGAGTGAGCTCCTATTGCGCCACGATTGCCCTTTCTCTAACGTGTGAGCTCCCTATTTAGAGCATGGAGTTGCAAAGAAGCTCAATGAAGGTCATGCATGGAGCTTTCTCGCTGCTGTCCCCTTTCTCATCCGTGACTTTGGCCAAAACCCTCTTGCCCTGTCTCTTAATGTGATGACTCAAGTTGCGCACACATGGAAAAGCGTAGTAAAGAAGAATCTCTAGGGCAAACTTCCACAAGGCAGAGGTGCCTTCGTATCAGCGTGTGGACTCAAGAATATAAAAAGGGATTGGAAGGCCTACAAAACTAGAGTGACCACTGTTCCCTCTAGTTGTAAATTGTCTAGCTTAAGACAATTCTTTCTCTAATCAAAAGACAAATTCTAATGAGCGCCCATATCCTGAGAAATACTGTACGGCGAGGATAACAAGTGTACATGAGCCCGCGCTCAGTTGAATCTTTCCCATACAATATACTGTTTTAAGCAATTGAAACATCTAGAAAACCAGCTTGCTAGGGCCACAGCTGTGTTCTCATATTTTTTTTACAGGATGCGAGTGGTCCTACAACCAAATATTGCTTGAGCCTTGAAGCCTTGAACTATATTTTCAAGACCATTTCTTTCTAATGTCAATTGTTTCAATGTTTATGTACTTGTTTCACAGGTTCAAAGGGTTAAGGATGCAATGACACAGATATACCAGAAGTTGCAGGTAAATCTTCCTCAGCACAGTTGTTCCCTACTTCCCTTCTTTCCCTCCCTCATGCTCATACTGTAGGCAACTGAGTTATTGACAGTTTGATTCCTGGAATTGCTCTTCCCTTAATTATAATGCCCCTAAAACATGTAATTACAAATGAGTTCGCTGAAATTGCCTTTGGATTCTATTGATATGCATTGTTATGGAATTGTTTGCCTTGTTGCTAAAAGATATTGGTGATGAGATTTCAGCTGCTTGAAATTGATGCATCATGTGTGCAACTTCTTACCTGCAGAATATAAAGGAATTAGCACAACCTGATGTAAGGCATGAAATATCTCAGCTAGTAAAGCCCATGACCCAGGTTCTTACCGTTCCTTACTGTATTTCATTACCATTTGCTAAAAGAGCTTTATTTGAACTTCATTGCGATGACTCTAGCAAACTCTGCCTTTTCCTTTCTGCACAAACTAACATACACATTTCCACACATGTTTCGCATGCTTTTTGTTTTATTCGCCGTTCTTTATGCTCATTACATCACTACTGAACCAACTGCGGCTACTGCCTGCTATGAATATCCCTAAAACACATTTATCAGCACGATCTGTTTCATGGTTCAAATCTTATGAAGTTTTCTCTAGTTGAAATGTCAGCAAGCTGATTATATTTAGTCTCCAGGCCCTGGATGCTGCCTTCAACCATGCCTTGGACCAGCAGCAAAAATCTTCGAAGGCTGGGAACAAGCCGAATGGGTTTTAAGCCGAGAAGACTAGCTCGGCCAACATACGAGGATTTGATTGGGTTTTAAGCCGAGAAGACTAGCTCGGCCAACATACGAGGATTTGATTACTGCTAGAGCGCGCCCTCTCTCTATATAGCTCTAGTTGGCTTGATCTTGCCCTGTATATTTATTTACAGTGGTGAGCATAACATATTGAGTAAATTTCACAAAACCATACTAGCTTTGATAAAACTATCACGAAACCACATTTTTAAATAACAATTTCAGAGAACCACACATCTCTTTGCATAACATTTAATAAAACTGCATTTTTAAGTATCCAACAGTTTGGGCCCACTTGTCAGTCTCACAAGCTTGTCTTGTTTCCATTTTCTAATATGGATTGGCTTGTGAGACCGACAAGTGGGCTCGGCCCGTTGGATATGATGGCAATGCTTGAAAGCGTGGTTTTCTGAAATGTTATTCAAATAGAAGTGTGGTTATCTGAAACAGTTGCTTAAAAGTATGGTTTTGTGATAATTTTACCAAAGGTAGTGTGGTTTTGTGAAATTTACTCTTTAACATATTATGCGTGCCAGTTTTGCCATTGTCAGTTGAGGCATGTTCTGGGGCAATTTGTATTCCTTGATTCCTCACTGTTCCAGGTAGAATAAACATTTTTGACCATCTGTTTCTGTTGCGAACCGCTTCCACATTCACCAGCATTTTGATATGTCACTGGCGGTGGCGGATGATATTACCTGTCGTTCACTCTTGGGATGTAGTGAACACTAGCAGATCAGAGCGCTACACCGAGCGTGGTTGGGTTAGCGGTAAGTCGAAGTGGTCTGCTGCTTCATCATTGAAGTCTGGACACACCATTACTATTATCCTACCCTACCATTGGTTTGCCGTAGGGTGCACTACTACCTTAGTTGTGAGACTGATCGATGAGATGGGGGAAATGGTTGCTATTTTTGGATGAAACATATATGGTACTGGTAGTAGGCCGTCCTTTCAACTAGCCGGGTAGCTGGATCGATGGCATCCCAGCTTTGCTAGTGCCAGTCTTTACTTCAAGGCAGTGGCTTGGTTGCCTTACAAAAAGAAAAAAAAAGCAGTGGCATGGTGGTGGGTCCATGTTTTTTTATCCCAAAAATAATATATATACAGCTAGTGAACTCGAACACAATCGACTGATTAGAAGTCAGAAGCCTTCTCCATTAGGCCATAGGCACTTGTGTGATTTTTTTTTTGAAAATAATATTATTTTAAAAGATAATTATAAAAATAAATAGCTACCCTAAAAAATTACAAAAATAGTTCCCTGTCGTGAGTTTAACTCATGATAGGAAGTGAACAGTCTTTCTGTCGTCAGCAGGTACCTGAAATCACTTCAAAACTCATTTTAATTCTAGAAAAAAACAGAAGAGAGGAGGAGAGGGCGAGAAGGAAGGTAGCGAAGCTTTGCTAGTTCGTCGTGGAGGAGAGAGATTGACAGAGCGTTATATCCGGTCGGTCATCTTGCGAGTATATTTTTTTTGCAACTTTGTACATTATGTTAAATTATGTAGAATTAGGTACATCATTTGAGATGTAGTGAGTAGAATGGCGAGTAGAAGTACGTAGAATAAAGTACATATAATTTAGTAGAATAGCGACATAGAATTCAGTAGATTAGATAATTGTAGTCAAATTATGTACTACATCATTTGAGTTGTGTATAGTGTAGTCCATCGTGCATATGTTATGAATGTTATAGCGATTTAGGATAAATCTGCAGAAATAGGAAGACACCTATTACAAATATGTATGAAATAATTTTAGCTTTATTTATCTTCCCATTTGTGCGTGGTAATTATATTGTTAACGTCGAAAATTAATTTTAAACTAGGAAACTAGGAAAATAGGAAGAACTTTGTTTATTGTTTATATTTGCACATGGAAAATATTTAAAAATATCCTCTAAATTGGAAGACCGTATTACAAATCTGTTTAAATTGTTGAGTAGCTTAAATTTGGTTTACATTTTTGTGTGGTAATTATTCTGTTAACGCTGAATTTTTTTTAAAGTATGAAATTTGGTTTTTTGTAAATGTTTCGTAGTCTTGACAATGCATGCACTTAATTTTTAGGTATTGCGGACGAAGGCCATTATGAGTTGCTTGACCTGGTGATTGACGTGCATCACCGTAGCCGCCTCAGTACCATGCTCCCCCCGGAGGGCGAGGCGCCGATTGAGCTTGACGCGTTGCGACTGCGCACGCCCATCAGGGCATGGAGGCTGCACCTAGACTGGGTTCCGAGGTACGTGTAGTTCTGATCTTCATACACTCAATCGCGATCTTACTACTTTGCTTGCAGTCATGTTTGTTCTTAATCGTTTCGACGCAGGTTGAGAGCGGCAGGCCTCCTTCCACTAGCGAGGATGGTGGAGGCGATGTGGGAGGACGACCAGGATCGCGGTCATGGTCGTACGTCTAGGCGTTTTCCATACGACTGGGCCCTACTGACGGCACTGATTGACTGCTGGAGGTCAGAGATGCACATGTTCCACCTTCCGTGTTGGGAGATGGCGTCGACCCTTCAGGACGTCACCTTCCTTACCGGGTTGCACTGCACTGGCTTCCCTATGGCGGCGTACGACATCTCGGCCACGTGGCGCACGGACCTCCTAGTGAGGTTCCACGATGTGCTGCCGCTAGACAGCCGGTACACGGAGTTCAGCAGCCCGCACAGGCCGACGTTGAGGTAGATTTGCCAGTTCTATGTAAGTCTTCGTATCTATTGTCCTCTCGCATCAATTCATATGTGAACTTTGCTGACGTGTACATGTCTTCTTACAGCCCGAGCGTACGGCGGAGAACGCAAACGACGTCATTGTTAGGAGGCACTTCGATGCCTACCTGCTGTGGCTGTTCAGGTGGTTCATGTTCATGGGGTCCTACGGTGACAACGTCGACAAGCACTACGTCCGGTACGCACGTGAGCTGGCGGACTGGCCGGTGGCTGAGATCCAGCCCTACGCCTGGGGTCTAGCCGTGCTGTGCGCGACATACCGCACATTGTGCGACGCGTTCCACCGGGCCCAGGACAGCTCCATCCTCTTCGGATGCCCGCTACTTCTGCTGCTATGGTCCTTCGAATGCTTCCAGATCGGACAACCACAACTAGACTTATGTGAGACCCCGACGTTTATTAGGCTCATAATACTTAGTCATCCAAATGACCCTAGTATTATCAACCAAATAAACCCGGTCTCGAGAGATGTATACTCCCCAGGATGCAGTATACATACCTCACACCAAAAGAATGTATCAATTCCATACAACACATAGAACATAAGCAACAAACCAGAAGTTAATATTAAGAAGGAAAAGCTATTACAAAAGCGGGGCCCTTAGGCCAAATAGCAATAATTACAAAAAGATAACAGCGGAAGCAAAAATGCCATAAAGATGGCTATAACACAAAGCCAATCAGTGTGCCTTAACCCCTAGGCATCTGACCGGACCGCCAAGCTAGTCGTCAAGAAAGCGCAACACGTAGCACAAAAGAGAGGCTCTTGGAGCTCTCCTTCTTCCTCTGCAACAAAAGCCACAAAATTGCCACAACCACGCGCGGATGAGTACATAAAGTACTCCGCAAGACTTACGTGTGAGATAACAGAACTATAAATAGCTACATGCAAGCTTTATTTAAGTGGATGAGGCTTTGGACTCATTTTAGCATAAAGCAACATTTATTTGCAATAACATAATAGATTGAAGGCAATTTGGCAAAGCATTTTTAAATGTTGAAGTAACAACGAGATAATAACATAATAACAACAACAAGAACAATCACGGAAGTGACTAACCCAAGTCACCACAACAATAGCATGAACTCCCGTTCATACCAACCATGTCAAGTTTGAATTAAAGGTTGTAGTCTAGTCTTGAACGACCTTACCAAGCATGTCCATAACCTAGGGCGAGGCTATTGAATAGTTTTATCCTGCGAGGTGTACCACTGTACTCCACACGCCGACCGCCTTTCCTTTAGGCACACTACCATAGGTATGCTTAGCACGGCTAAGTCCTACGAGACAGTTCCAATGGACAATGCTAATTCGAGTCGCACAACCCACGGGAGAAGGAGACATCACACAACCTTCCCAAAGCTAATGCTCCTCCCACATCACACACACATTTTATCTTTAAAACACACCAACCGAAAGCGACCCCAATTAACACGCCCAAAGTACTTAGTCAAGAGGGTTCCATATGCCCTCGTGTGGTTAGTCTGTGAAATAAACACTTAGTGACCCAAGTACTCGGTCCTTAGGGACCCGGGCATACCACCACATCCAAAAACCACTCCATCCATCCAATATGCCCAAGTCTAAATCAATCTTTTATTTTCAGTTTTTGATTTTACAAATTAATCAAAGCACAAGTCTTTGGACATATAAGAGTAATAATCGGTTTTGAGTGATCAAGACCATCGACTAAGTCGATGATCGCCCATTCTACCGATAACTAAGCATGTCTAAGCAATTTAAATCGAAACTACTAAGTGATAAGAGCTCATCCAACGAGCTCCCACCACGACAAATAACCTAGGCTCATGGTAGTAGAGGATGAACAATTCCTCAGATTATGCAACTATAGGCTTGCTAGCGACATTTAACACAAAGTAGCATGCATACATAGAAGTAAAACGATATATTAAGCTTTAAAGTAATGGGACAATGATGGAAATGATCAAACTGCTTGCCTTGTTGTTGCTGGCCAAGTTGTGGCAGAGGGTCACTCTCGGGATCACCACAAATGTCGAAACCTAACGGAAAAGCGAGAAAGAACCGATAAGAACGACGAAAAACCAAAAAGACGCAAGCAGAGAAACTTCTCCGAAAGCTATGAAAATTCTACAGCAGCAAGACAATGATTTATCATGAATTTAGCAACAAGAACCAATTGATTTGGATTCTTAATGCAAAAGATATGATGAAATCAATTTCGCTTTCGACCTATTAATTAGAAATATGTTCTTGTTCATCGCAAAATTTTCTAGAATAGAAGTGAAGCTGAAATTTTTACTGTAAAACCAGCACCTCATGAGATGAATAACACAATTGAGTTCATCTCACTTGGAGCTATATTGCACTTTCTATAATTTTTTCAAAACAAGAACTTGAACAAAATTATAATGCACAAGTCCTCATTTTCCTAACAGACAACATGCTCAAAACTAATTTTCACAGTGAGACCATTAATGGAGGAAACCAACAAAGTTGGTCTCACCCAAAAATAAACTATAGAGCATTAGTTATACCTTTTACAAGTTAAGTATTGTTTTTGAGTGTATATTTAAAGTGAGTTTTAAACCTAATGGCAAACTGTGCTCTAGAGCTGAATTCAACTTTCAATCATTTTTGGATTAAAGTCAAGTTCAAGACAGAGCTAACACAAGTTGAATGACCTCAAAAGGATTCAAAACGAAGAAGATATGAAATTCTAAAGTCTATACCTTATTTCAGGTTTAACTAAGACCTCCTTTGGAATTTCTAAAACTCACAAGGGTATGGGAGGGCGTGAGCCACAGATCTCGAGATCCAACGGCTCAAGACCTCCCAGAGAAATCACATCACCTGCAGCGACGTGAAGTCCAGAGGTCTGGACCTCTTAGCAACTCACATGCGCGAGGGAGAGGAGGTCGTGGCCGTGATGCGAAATCCAACGGACCACAACATGGAAAGGAGGTCCGGAACGGACCAGATCTAAAGGGAGGTCCTCAGCGGTTGAGATCTTCCAAAGGAAGGTCCAAACTATCAAGATCTCCCCGAGGAAAATCTACATCGTCGAGGACCTTCGGGGGAGGTCTGGACGGTCCAGATGTTCCAAGGAGGTCCTTGATGGTCCAGATCGTCCGAGGAGGACCTTGACGGTCAAGATCTACCCGGGAGGTCATGAACAGGTGAGGCGGCTACGGAGAGGTCCTAAGCGGAGGTCCTAACGTCCGCAGACCTCCGGGGAGGTCTGGACGGCCACGATTGCGCAAGGGGAGGTCTTGGACGCTCCAGATCTCCTCGGAGGAGGTCTGGACGTCCCAGATGAAAAGCATCTAGGCCCCTAAAAATTGTTTTGGTAATTAATGACAATATGTGATTATGGGATTAACAAGTTTATTGAGTATTTACAAGGTTAAGTCCCATTGGTGAATTTGTTAACACAAGGATGCATGCCAAAGGAGAATATGAAGATCCACAAGACTCAAAGACAGTACAAATAGTCTAGGTTCCTCTTCTTCCATTTCGGTCTTAGGAGTTTAGTTGGAAGACCGGATTATAGGATAAATGCCGTACTATTAAGAGGATCAAAGCTAGTAGTTTGTGACATGTTCTTGTGGCATATGGATCAATTTAGGAACATGCATGCATTTGAATTTGAAATTTAAATTGATTTGAGTGGTTTTGAACTTGTCCACAAATCGGTCGTCTGCTTGTGAAATCGGTTGTCGGATTGCGGTCGTTCGAAAATTGTCGGCGGTTCAATAAAACCGATAGCTCTGCAAATATGACTTAAACCCTCTCATAGAAATCGGTCGTCTCGTCAGGCGCTCTATCTGATCGTATCGTTTTGCGATCGTTCGATTTTTATGAACCGGTTCAATAAAAAGCAGAACAAGTGTAAAATCGCTCGAAACTCTTACGAAATCGGACGTTCGATTTTGGGAGCAGTTGTACCGACTGCGGTCATTCGATTTTTGTATGCCGGTTCAATATTTCCGAACCCTTGCAAATCTTGAGCGATTCGCGAAACCCTCACGATCGGTCGTATCGTTCGTTTAATCGACCTGGAAATCGGACGTCTGCGACCTTGCTGCGATCGTTCATTTGGGAGTTCAACGGCTAGTAAATCTTTTTAGTATCTGCTGAGCCGTTGGCATCGCGTTGACCGAAATGATGCGACCGCACCTTTACTCGATCGTTCGATTTTCCCGAAAGTTGGGGATTAGTCTCCAACGGTCTCTTTTGTTGGTGTGGGCTAAATACCCCCCCAACTGCTCTAGACAAGGTGGCTGGAGTTCTTTGAACATTCATAGAGCCTTGAGAGCTTAGTGCACCCACTCAACACTCAAAACCTCTTGTGCATTCTTTGTGAGTTTGTTGAGATTCACTCAAGTGCATTCATACTCCTAGTTGATCCATTTGCACTTAAGTGCGGTCAAGTGAAGACCGGTGATCTATTACTCTTGGAGTGTTGCCGCACTCCTAGGCGGCTTGGCGGAGAGCACGGTGATCTCTTCAAGAAGATTGTGAAGAGGCCCGGTGCAAGCTTGTGAGTGGTTGGTGTTCGCCATCTCCGGAGTGGAGGAAGAACAACCATAGTGATCGAGGGAAGGCTTAATTCGTGGAGCCGGCTTGAGGTGTCAAGCTTCCTCAACGTGGACTAGTGAAGACCGGCAAGTCTTGATACCACGGAAAAACATCTTTGTGTCTTTGTGGTTATTTCTAGTCTTTACATTTCGCATTTATATTTCTAGCTTGTTTATTGTGATTAAATAGCTTAGCTAGAAGTATAACTTGTTTAGACTAAGATATTAATTGGCTTAAATTGTTAAATTGTTAAAAAGTTTAAAAACCTCCTATTCACCCCCCTCTAGTCGGTTATCCTTGATCCTACAAGTGGTATCAGAGCTTGGTCTCTCATTAATCTAGACTTAACCGTCTAAGAGAGAAAAGGATGGCTAGTGAGGGAATCGCTATAGGAAAGGCTCCTTTCTTTGATGGCTCAAATTATGCTTATTGGAAAATTAAAATGTCAATCTATTTAAAGGCCATGAGTCCGAAAATTTGGAAAATCGTAAATGAGGGTTACGTTATGCCTCTTAATCCACTACTCCCCACGGAGCAAGAGGAGCGTAATGGTCATTTAGATGCCCAAGCTATGAATGCTCTATTTGGAGCTTTGAGCGGATGAGTTCAATAGAGTGAGTAACTTGGAGAACGCTCATACTATTTGGACCACTCTCTCGGAAATCCATGAGGGAACATCCACGGTCAAAGAAGCCAAATTGCATAGGCTTCGGATTAAATATGAGACATTCATGATGTTGCCTAATGAAAACATCAATGAGATGTATTCAAGACTCAACAACATTGTGAATGAGCTCAAAGGCCTTGGGACTAACCTTCTTGATGTTGATATTGTGCTTAAGATGCTTAGGGCTCTCCGGATAAATATGAGGCGTTGGTGGCGCTATTTCTCAACTCACCCGAGTTGCCAAGGATGACACCAACGGGGCTTTTGGGCAACCTCATCACAAATGAGTTGTTCAAAAAGGATAAGGAAGAGCTATTGGAGACATCTTCATCAAAGAAGAAGATCACCGCTTTCAAAGCCGAAGCGGAATCAAGTGATGATGAGAAGGAAGAAGATGAATCCGACGAGGAGTATGCACTCCTTGTGAGAAAAATGAAGAGGTTCATGAAGAGACGTCCAAATCGAAGCTACAACTTTGACAAGTACAAGAAGGGACAATCCTCAAGTGACAAGAACCGTTATAGCAACATTCGATGCTATAATTGCGAAGAGAAGGGGCACATTGCTTCCCGTTGCCCCCAAAAGAAGGACGACAAGGACAAGTCATTCAAGAAGAAGGAGTACAATGGCAAGAAGAAGCTTTTCAAGAAGCTTCACAAAGGTGGCAAGCATGAAGCCCACATTGGAGAGTGGGATTCAAATGATGAGTCAAGCGACTCGATTAGATGAGGAAGAGTCCCCCAAGAAGAAGGGACTAGTCGGCATCGCTATCAAAGAAGCTCCTTCGCTATTCTCTACTCCTACTTGCCTCATGGCAAAAGGAGATAAGGTAAGACCCTTTATTAGTGACGAACCAACTTATGATGAATTAATGGATATGCTTGATGATTTAAATGAATATCTTGGAAAAGAAAAATCAAAATATAAAGTCTTAAATAAAGAATACTTTACTCTAAAAGATTCTTATATGGAGCTTAAGGAAACTCACAACTTGCTTATCCAAGAAAATTCACATAAGTCTTGTTCTAGTATAGGGATTACATGCGATATTATTAATAAAATGCCTAGTATAGAAATTGCTAAGACTAGTGCATCCACTTCATGTGATGACCTACTTGCTATGCCATGTTGCTCTAGTGTTGATTCAAATGTTAACTTAGCAAATGCTTGTGATCCTTTGCTCATTGTTGAAAATCATGAACTAAAAATACAAGTGACCAAGCTAAGCAAGAGCTTGGAAAGATGTTTTAAGGGTAAGGCCACTCTTGACAAGCTCTTAAGCGAGCAAAGATGTTCATTCAACAAGGAATGTCTTGGGTATGTGCCTAAGAAAGGTAAGAAGCCGATAAATAAGCCTACAAGTTTTGTGAGGCAAAATGGTAGGTATTGCTATAAGTCTTGGGAAATAGGACATATGCAACAAAATTGTCCTAAGGGTAAGGTTCCATCTCTTGGTATATATGATTCATGCTATATGCTTAGAAAATCTAAGAATGGTAAAGTAATTGCTCATTTTGTTGGCACTTCAATTATGGGCGCTAAAAAGAATGCTATTTGGGTGCCTAAATCCTTGGTTACTAACCTCCAAGGACCCAAACAAATTTGGGTACCTAAAAGAACTTAACTCTTGTTTTGTAGGTGAACTATAAGACCGGTGGAAAACATTGGGTGCTTGATAGTGGATGCACTCAACACATGACCGGTGATAGAAAAATGTTCACCACATTCGAGAATGGAAAAGGAGTAGACAAGATCACTTTTGGCGATAATAGCAAAGGAAAGGTATTAGGATTGGGTAAAATCGCTATCTCAAATGACCTCTCCATTTCTAATGTTTCTCTAGTAGAATCATTAAACTTTAACTTGCTATCCGTTGCTCAAATCTGTGATCTTGGACTAATTTGTTCTTTCTCAAGTGAAGGTGTAACCATATCTAATGCAAAGGATAGCTCTTTAGCTTTCAAAGGCTTTAGATTTGGAAATCTCTATTTGGTTGATTTTAGTTCAAGTGATTCTTGTTTAAAGACTTGTTTAATGGCAAAAACCTCATTGGGTTGGCTTTGGCATAGAAGGCTAGCTCATGATTGGAATGATTCAACTTAAAAAGCTTTTCAAACATGATTTAGTTGTTGGCTTGAAAGATGTGAAGTTTGAGAAAATAGACTCTGTAGTGCTTGTCAAGCCGTAAGCAAGTCGCTAATTCTCATCCCTCCAAAAGTATCATGTCAACTTCTAGACCATTGGAACTCTTACATATGGATTTGTTTGGGCCAACAACCTATAAGAGTATCGGGGTAATAGCTATTGTTTAGTCATTGTGGATGATTACTCTAGATATACATGGGTATTCTTCCTAGATGATAAAAGTGAAACTTAGGGATTTTCAAAAGATTTGCAAAAGGGCTCAAAATGAATTTGATTTCAAAATAAAGAAAATCCGTAGTGATAATGGTACCGAGTTCAAAAATACTAAAGTGGAAGACTTTTGTGATGAACTTGGTATAAAGCACTGAACTTTCCACAACCTACACTCCGGAGCAAAATGGAGTTGTAGAAAGAAAAAATCGTACATTAATTGAAATGGCTAGGACAATGCTTGATGAATTTAATACTTAGATAGTTTTTGGTAGGAAGCTATTAACACCGCTTGTCATGCCATAAATAAATCTTTATTTGCATCGCCTTTTGAAAAAGACTTCCTATGAGCTTATTGTAGGAAGAAAACCGAACATCTCTTATTTAGAGTCTTTGGTTGTAAGTGTTATATTTTAAAGAAGGGTGTTAGTCTTTCAAAATTCGATAGTCGTTGTGATGTTGGTTTCTTGCTTGGTTACTCCTCAAATAGCAAGGCTTATCGTGTCTTTAACAAAAACTCCGGTTTAGTTGAAGAAAGGCACGATGTGCAATTTGATGAAACTAACGGCTCTCAAGAAGAGCAAGAGAACTTGGATGATGTGGGTAATGAAGCTTTGAGAAAAGCTATGGAGCATATGCAAATAGGTGACATCAAGCCCGAAGATGATCCATCATCTTCTACTCAAGTTGAGGCTCCAACCTCTTCCACTAATCAAATACAAATTGATGAAGAGGAAAATGTGGAAGATGATCAACCATCCAACCTACCACCAAGAATTCACAATGCTATTGCTAAAGATCATCCAATAGATCAAATATTGGGTGATGTAAGTAAAGGTGTTCAAACTCGATCTCGTATTGCTTCTTTTTGTGAACATTACTCTTTTGTCTCTTCTATTGAGCCAAAGCATGTAGAAGAAGCACTTGAAGATCCGGATTGGGTGAATGCTATGCATGAAGAACTCAATAACTTCACCGAAACCAAGTTTGGACTTTGGTGGATCGACCCAAGGAACAAAACATTATTGGTACAAAATGGATCTTTAGAAACAAACAAGATGAAAATGGTTTGGTTGTTCGAAACAAAGCAAGATTGGTCGCTCAAGGATATTCACAAGTTGAAGGTTTGGATTTTGGTGAAACTTTCGCTCCCGTAGCTAGACTTGAGTCAATTCGGATATTACTTGCTTTTGCATCATGCTTTGATATTAAATTATTTCAAATGGATGTTAAAAGTGCTTTCTTAAATGGTGAAATATCCGAACTTGTCTTTGTTGAACAACCTCCCGGTTTTGAAGACCCTAACAATCCTAATCATGTCTATAAACTCTCCAAGGCGCTCTATGGTCTTAAACAAGCTCCTAGAGCATGGTATGAACGCATTAGAGATTTTTTAATCTCAAAAGGATTCAAAATCGGAAAATTGATTCAACATTATTCACTAAAGTTCTTGATGGTGAATTCTTTGTATGTCAAATTCGTTGATGATATCATATTTGGGTCTACTAATCAAGACTTTTGCAAAGAATTTGGTGATATGATGTCTAGGGAATTTGAAATGTCCATGATTGGAGAATTGAGCTACTTCCTTGGACTTCAAATCAAGCAACTCAAAGATGGGACTTTCATAAGTCAAGCCAAATGCGTAAAGGATTTACTTAAAAGGTTTGGAATGGAAGGCATAAAGCCCATCAAGACTCCCATGGCTACAAATGGTCATCTTGATCTAAATGAGGGAGGTAAATCGGTAGATTTAAAGCTTTATAGATCTATGATTGGTAGTTTGCTTTATCTTACCGCATCTAGGCCCGATATCATGTTTAGTGTTTGCATGTGTGCACGTTTTCAAGCAACTCCAAAAGAGTGTC